>BSBK01000017.1:12500-1380000 GCA_027943335.1 Chamaecyparis obtusa | reverse complement strand
GATTATATATATATATATATATATATATATACACACACACACATATACATATCTTCACTAGTATTGACTCATAGTGTTTATTCGACTAAAGCTACAAACATCAACATAATACTTAACAACTTTACTAATATTCACCTAACTCCTCAATGTGGTTCCACTCCTCATGAGATTCAAAGTATGTCTAATTTCATCATGAACTTCAAAATATAAGGTGCAACAAAGTATGTCTAATTTCATCATGAACTTCAAAATATAAGGTGCAACAAATACTTATAATTTTCTCGACTGCACTATGTCAATCTCACGTCTTCTTGGGCTTTTGGACTGTCTTACTGATATAAAACATGCTACTTTGAACATATAAATCTCTTCTCAACTATGGTAACCCATCTATATTTCCTTTCTATCATCATCATAACATATTGGTCTTTCGAACTGCTTCACTGTTATGTTGACTCAATTGGATTATCTTAGAAACTATATCAATATATCTCTATACAAATTTACCATGGCTTGGCATCAAATATATAATAGGTTGACATCAATGACAATATATTGAAACACTATTTTTTTGTACAATGATTTGATCTTTAATTTTAATATGCTCACTATTTTAATAGTAAAGAATCATAGCATTTGATCCCATCTATACATTGTGGTTATCTACTTGTCGACTCCTTGGCCTTACAACTCTTTGTAGCTCATTAGGCATTTCCTATACTTAGATGTCTTGTGATCAATTAGACACAAGATGTTATGTATTGCATCAAATTATTTCACTTGCATAAATAAGCTTGTTCCATTTTAAAGACATCGGAAAACTACATGTGAAAGGTGTTATGTCATCAATTAGATGAAAGTCTATATGCATTGCAACAAGTCTTTCCTCTCACAGATAAGTTTTTTTCCTTTTTAGAAAAAACATAAATTATATGTGGACTAATTCCTTTTAAAAAAAAGAATTAGAAATATTTGAGAAGACAAATGGAAGTGTTGGCATTTCATGTCACCCTTAGCCTATTGTTAATATCTGATTTGAGCCAACTAATATAGGTTTAAACCCTTGAAGCCCTTCATCCTTCATGCCTTATTAATTTCACCAATTTCATTTTTGAAATGTCTAATTATCAGTTCAAAAATTAAGTTTTGAGCCCAACAAGCAATTTCATAATTGACCTTGAGATCTGAAGTCTAAAGTAGAATTGAGAACTTCAAGAAGAAAAACTAAGTAAAAAGAAAGTTCAATACAAAATCATTTTTTTGGGTCCAACAAGTAGTTTCAAAACTGATATTGGGGCCCAACATCAAAAGTGGAACTTCAAGAAGGCAAAGTAAGTGAAAAGAAGCATAAGTTAAAAAGTTCCATTTCAGGCTTGACAAGTGGTTCTAAAACCTTTGTTAGAATCTGATACCTAAAATGGAACTATTTTAAAAGTGAAGGCATGAAGGGGTGTGTTTCAAAGGGACTGTCAAAAAACAAAAGAATTTAAAGAACTTCCAAAATGAAAGGCAGAGTTCGATAGCATTTTTGGAACTCATGTCAAGATCTGAAGCTCCAAATGGAATGGGCTTACACCAGATGGATGTTGATTCAATTCCACCGATCGCTCCAGCCACTTTTGGTCAAAATTATTCAATTCTCAAAGAGCCCTCTACAAATCCAGTGACTTAAAGGAATCATTACTCTTCTAAAATCTACACACACCTTTTTAGGATGCTTTCCATGTCCATTTACTATCTACATGCAACCATTTTCTAAAAAAAATAACAATCCACCATATCTTGTTACAGAGTTGTCTTGTTTGTAGATTTTCTTCCTTCATTAATTCTAATAATGCATTTATTGTGGCTAGTCCAGAGATCACATACACACAAAGATAATATATTGATCTAATTTGTATGATTGTCCTTTTTCAAAATAACTCTAGCATGGTTAGGGTTTTGATGAAAAAATAAGACATTTGGGTTATGTCGATCTATAAAGGCAACTTTGTAAGTTTCTAGGTTCTCTCTTTTGGTTCCCTTGCAATGACTTATCCCTGCAACTATAATTTATCTTGTCTTGTATTAATAGAATAACATGTTTTTTACCTATTCTTTGGTTTAAAAACTTCATGTGAGAAGTATCTCACCTTCTTTTTTGAAGGTAATTTATGTTGTGTTATCTATGCTTACAGATGTTGCATTGTTAATTTTATCTTTCCTTTCAACATCTCATAAGTTTAGGCCTTCATATGTAACTTTGAGGATAGATTAGAATAGAGAATTATATATGATTTGGGTGTCTTTTTTTTATGTTTTATGTAGTCATAGATAAGGAGAAACAAGTTCTAATTGAGTGCATCACCCCGTTTAGTAATCTACATTCCTTCTTCCCTTTTCCTCTAAAATTTGTCATCTTTAGGTTAGAAGTAGGTCTTCAAAGTGTTGGATTGGTTCAACAATGAACCTTGATTGGAAAGGAAGTCAACCTTCTCTAGAGATTCAACCTCACCTATGAAGGTCCCACCCTTAAAGGTTGTTTCCATGTTTCACAAGGTTTCTTAGGGGTTAAACACCAAGCAAGGGTACAAAATTTTGTGATAATTGTAAGTGTATATACAGTACTAAATCCATAGATTATACAAAAACTATTTGTCTTGGCTTGTGATAAAGTGTATCTATCAATTCTTGCAAAGTGATGTAGAGTGGCCCAAATGAATTGAAATTTCCCTTTTTAATCCTATCAATCTTCTCAATTAGATATTCCCTATCCCTTCCAAAGGATTCCCTTATTACCCCTCCATGTCCTAAGAGCCACTTGCTGACTCAAACAAGAGCATCCCACATGCAAAATGCTTATCACCTAATTGTTTGAGCCACTCTGGACAAAACAACCAAGAGCATCCTAACTCTAGACATTGCTCACAACATGTCTCTCAACATACTAGACCTAGATCACATGCTTCATAAGGTGGTGATTCGGATAACAAAATAACTGAGGAAGACATCTTCTAGTTTCAATAAGATGAATTCTTGCAAAGACTTATGAAGTTGACCTTAAGTCAAAACAAACATCAATGCTTCTTACATTTAGCCTCACAAGGAATTAAGCTACCTCACAACTTTGATGTTGACAATCTAATTAATAAAGAGGAACCATCTGAAATGGAAATCATAAGGAAACAGATGGAAGAAATGATGAAACATATGCAACGCTTGGAAAAGGAGAAGGAACAACCAAGTGTTAGAATAACTGAGAGGGGGTTGAATCGATTATCCATAGTCCCAATCACAAAATGAATATCCAAAAACAATTTACTAGAACTTTTGCAGCTCGGTAACATAAAATACTATTCTATTTGTGCAATTACCGATTACCAGTAAATAACATATAGTTCTTACCAATCAAATATAGTATGAAACATGTAAATTATGACAACAAACAATCAACACATAACACAAGAGATTTAACGTGGAAACCCTGTGAAGGGAAAAACCACCTGGGACCGGCAACCCAAAAATTGTTCACTCTCCTGAAGTGAGGTCGGTGAAGACCCAACCTTGTTAAAGGTTACAAACACACTATGAGGTGTGACCTTGTTAGAGGATTTTAGACCAACCATTATCGTCCAACCATCATTCACTATGGGGTTGATAGGATAACAAATGTACACTCTATGAATGACATTACAAGACTTTCTAGTCGACTATGTTAAGAGATTTATCTATTTACAATGGTTAAAATGTAACAGTAGTTGATCTGATCACAACACAACTTCAATTGTATATTATCAGATCTATGTTAATCTCATTCAAATCCTCTGATCAATATATCAATTCTGTTTCAATCAATATTCAGTAACTTAGTGTCACTCGGTAATAGCTTTCTGACACTCGGTAATCTCTGTAGTTCGGTTCTCCTTAACCAGTCTAATCAGGCATGCATGAAGCTTGTTCACGCGATATCACTACAGTCTCCTTCCAGCATAATTTCTCTTGGAAACTGCAATTGAAGAAATTTTTATATTTTCATTGATGTCAAACCTTAACTGGTAAGACTGTTGTTATTTAAGAAAGTACTATATCTATTTGAATGTTGCTAAGGGGTAAGGAAAGGTTGGTAACAATAGCACCTAAGGAAAGGTTGAGTTATCTTGATACTTCAATGAGTACTTGATTATGTGGCACAATGATAAGACAATGTATTGTTTATCTAAGTAAGAATGAAGACTATAGTGGTAAGCTTAATCGGGAAAAAGTGAAGAAATCTAGTTTAAGTCGAGTGTTGTTAGTGTCGACCAAGCTAGTATATGCCGAGTAAATTCAGTGTTGACCAAATACCAGTTAATTGCTGAGGAAGACAGTGTTAGCCGAGGAAATAGTTTTTGAGGTGACTGAGCTTTCTAGTGAAGACCAAGAAGTTGAACACAATATTGACTGAGCGTTAGTATTTTACATTTGAGGAAGAATTCAGATTTCCAATCAACATTGTTGAATTCTTGGATTATGTAAAACATGTTGACTTTATTTATTGATTGTATGAAATCATTTAATGCACTGTAAAATATTTTATTATAAATCTATTAAGAGATTCGAGATATTTCTAGAAGGATAGCCGAAGAACACAATGTAGGACAGATTCAATGAATCTGACCTAGCTCTAAGATCTATGAAGGATATTAAGCGGAAAAAGATGTATTGACCTAATAGAGGAAATATTAAGGAAACCTAAGTTGAGGTTGCAAAATAGTGGATGTTGGAAGTGTTGTTGATGTTATTGACTGTCTAAACAAAGAAGGCTGAAGGAGAAGTGTTGTGATTTCTTGAGGAGAGTTTCGAGCAAATCAGTGATGGAGATGGTAAAGGTTCATAGTCAGTAAGCCAGCATATGTGTACGGAATTGGATCTAATATTTGCAAAGTGAGTTGTATGTTTTTCAGATCAATACTACTGCTACTTTCTAACCATTGTAACAGTCAAAATCCTTTTAACAGAGGTTGACCTGCAGTCATAGGTATAAATCCTTTAAACAAGGTTGCATTCTAATGGAGTGTATGTAAGTCCTATAACAAGGTGCACTTTTAACAAAGTGGTTTAAATCCTTTAACCAGGTCACACCTGATAGTGTGTTTGTAACTTTTGACAGGGTTGGCTTTTCCCCGAGCTCACTTCAGAAGAGTGAACATAATAGTAACATGTTACAAAGTGGTTTTTCCCTAATTGGGTTTCCACTATAAATCCTGGTGTTGATACTTGTGTGAATGTTTTGGTTTGAACATTTCTATGTTTTACAAGTTAGATGCTATTGGATAAGTGGACTGCACTGTTATATGTTTCTATTATGCAATCAGTAATGACCGAGTAGCTATTGGTTATTAGATCTAATTTGTTGAAGAGTTTTAAAGTTTGTTTTATACATCTAAACCTGAGAACAACTGATTTACCCCCCCACCCCTCTATGTTGTTCTAAATCATATTAACAATTGGTATCAGAGCTTTTGGTGCTTACAGAGAACAAGTTTGAAGGTACTTGAAGCAAATGATCAAGATGTATAAGAAGGAGGTACCAAAGCTGAATAAGGAGAACTTCCCTACATGGTAAAGCTTGATGAAGCTACATCTGGCCGATATTGGTGATTCTACAAAGTATTATATTAAACATGACTATGTCACACCTGTTGCACCTCTGACTGCTGAGGAAATGAAATCTAAACAAGAGCACAACCAAGCAATGTTGGAAATTGCATCTACCCTAAGTTTTCCAAAATTTGAAGACATCAAAGACTGCAGTAATGCAAAGAAAATGTGGGATACCCTTGCAAACATTTATGGCGATGACTTAAATGTGTTGAGAGAAAAATTTGAGAGTCTAAGAGGTAAATTTGATGAAATGAGAATGCAAGAAGGTGAGAATATTGCACAATATTGTGGTAGAATTAAAGAAGTTGTAAATGCTATTAGAAGAGAAAATGGAACTATTGAGGATGAAACTTTAATATGAAAAGTATTGAGAACTCTGCGTCCTATCTATGCAATCAAAATTTCTGCAATTCAGGAATCTAGATGTAACTCTACTAATGCTCTTACTTTGGAAAGTTTGGTTGGTAAGCTTATTGCTTTTGAACTTTCTAACTATGATAACTTCACTGTTGGTAATATTGAATCTGCTTTTAAGTCACAAATGGTTCTGAGTAAGTCAAAGAAGGAAAAAGAAAGATGCATTAGTAAAAGTGAAAGTGAAAGCGAAAGTGATAGTGACACATCTGATGAAGAACTTGAGGATCTAGAAGCTCTTATGGCTAGAATACTAAAAAGGGGAAAAGGAAGGTACAAAGGTAAACTCCCTATTATATGTTTTTCATGTAATAAAGTTGGTCATATAGCTGCTAGATGTCCTAATAGGGATAATAAGGATGAAGAAAGAGACAGCAAGCATAAAGACAAAAGAGAAGATAGAGGTTACCGAAGATACAAGGACTACAAAGGAAAAGGTAAGAAATCCTGCTACATTGCCGAAGAAGAGACCAAAATTGATAGTGATGATTTTGAAATTGAAGTTGTCTATGTTGCAATGAAAGATGAATCTGATGAGGATGAGAAAACTGCATTGATATCTTATGTGAACAAAAATGATAAATGGATTATTAACAGTGGTTGTTCACATCATATGACTAGAGATAAGAGTAAGTTTGATACCTTAGATCATTATAAAGGTAGGAGTGTGAAATTTGGTAATGATGCACCATGTTCTGTTAGAGGCAAAGGATTGATTAAGCTAACTGATAAGATCACTTTTGAAAATGCTTATTGGGTTGAAGGTCTCAACTATAATCTATTGAGTGTTGCATAGCTTAATAGCACTGGCTACCGAGTGGAATTTCATCACAGAAAGGCCAAAATATTTGATGCCACTGGTGAACTGATTGGAAGTGGAGAATAGACAAGAGGTAATGTGTTCTATCTAGACCTATCTGAAGAAACATGTATGATTGCACAAATTGATGATATTTGGTTATGACATAAGCGGCTATGTCATGTAAACTTTGATAATCTGGTAGAAATTAGTAAGAAAAAGAAAGTGAGAGGTCTACCTAGATTGAAGAAACCTAAGAATGTAATGTGCAAAGAATGTCAGTTGGGTAAGATGACAAAGTCTAGTTTCAAGAGAAAAACTTTTACTTCTGAGAATATCTTAGATTTGGTTCATACTGACCTTTGTGGACCGATGGGTGTACAAAGCTATTGTGGTGCTAGATATTTTATCCTGTTTGTTGATGATTATACCAGAATGATGCATGTAATGTTCTTAAAAGAAAAATTTGATGCTTTTCATTTTTTTAAGTGGTATGTGGCTAAGGTTGAAAAAGAGATGGGTAAGAATCTGAAGTGTCTAAGATCTGACTGAGGTGGAGAATTTATATCCAATGAATTTAATCTATTTTGCAATGATAGAGAGATCAAAAGATAGATGTCTGCACTTAGAACTCCTCCACAGAATGGTATAGCAGAGAGAAGGAACAGGTCTATTTTGGATTGTGCAAAGACATTAATGATTGAAAAGAATGTTGCACAGAAGTATTGGAAAGAAGTTGTAAGTACAGCTGTTTATACTCTTAATGAAGTACAGATCAAAAAAGGTACAAATCTGACACCTTATGAATTATGGCATGGGTATGCACCGAATGTAAAGTACTTTAAAAATTTTGAAAGTAAGTGCTACATATTAAAGGATAGTAGAAATGGAAAATTTGATGCTAAAAGTGATGAGGGTATATTCCTAGGCTATTCCACAAAAAGTAAAGCTTATAAGTGTTTGAACTCTAACACTAACAAAATTGTGGAAAGTGTGAATGTCAAAGTTGATGAGTATGCAGAGAAAAATGAAGCTGACAGTAAAAGAGAACCAGAAGATTATAGATCTTTTGTGTATATAGAGGAAGAAGAGGTAAGTGACAAACCTGCACTTGATGCTGAGTCTCGGGTAAGCAATGTCGAGCATCAGGAAAACAATGCCAAGAGAGAAGAAGAACATGTCGAGCAACAGGAAGGAGTTGTCAAGTATCAGGAAGAGGTTGTCAAGCATTCAGAAGCTGAATTTGACAATCTTGTTGGTGAACCTGATGAGCAAAATGAAAGGAGAGCAGAACCTGTTCTAGCATAATATGTAAGGAGACATCACAAGCCTGAATAGATTATTGGAGATAAAGATACTGGAATTCAAACCAGAAGCAAGGCAAGAGATCCAACATGTTTACTATGTGAATTTGAGCCTACGACAACAAAGGAGGCATTAGAGAATGAAGACTGGATAGAAGCAATGAATGAAGAGATAGACCAGATAGAGAAAAATGATACCTGGACTCTGGTGCTGAGACTAGAAAATAAGAAAGTCATTGGGACAAAGTGGGTATTTCATAATAATCTGAATGAGCATGGTCAAATCACAAGAAATAAAGCTAGGCTGGTATGCAAAGGCTACACACAAGAAGAAGGAATAGATTATGGGGAGACATTTTCCCCTGTAGCAAGATTGGAAGGAGTAAGAACTTTTCTTGCATATGTTGCCTATAAAGATTTCAAGGTATACCAAATGGACGTTAAATCTGTATTTTTAAATGGTATATTAGAAGAAGTGTATATTGAACAGCCAGAAGGATTTTTTGATCCAAACAAAAGACACATGGTTTGCAAACTAAATAAAGCATTGTATGGACTAAAGCAAGCTCCCAGAGCATGGTATGAGAGATTGCACAACTACCTAATACAGATTGGATTCTCAACAACAAATGACACAAGCAATCTATACATGAAAGATGAAGAAGGTAAAGGAATCTTGTTAGCTAAGATCTTTGTAGATGATATTATATTTGGTGGACAAGATGCCTTGTGTAAGAAATTTTCAAATGAAATGCAAACTAAATTTGAAATGAGTATATTTGGGGAGATAAAAAAATTTGTTGGTTTGCAAGTATATCAGATGGAGAAAGGAATTTTCATCACCCAATCTAAATATGTTCATGAGATATTGAAAACATTTGGTATGGAAGATTCAAGGCCAGTAAGTACTCCCATGGCTACTAGACAGAAGTTGTCTAAAAATGATGATGGTGTAGAAGTTAACCAGACTTTGTATAGATCTATGATCGGAAAGTTACAGTATGTTGTACATAGCAGACCAGATATTGCATTAGTTGTTGGGATTGTGGCAAGATTCTCTGCCAATCCTAAGGAAACTCACATGATGGCAGTTAAAAGAATCATGAGATATTTGAAGGGGACTACTGAATATGGATTGTACTATAAGAAGCATGACAAGTTTGAACTAAGAATGTATACAGATGCTGACTGGGAAAGAAATGTAGATGATAAAAAAAGTACTAGTGGTGTAGCTTTCTTTCTTAGACAGAGACTAGTTTCCTGGACAAGCAAGAAACAGAATTGCATTTCCCAATCTAATGTTGAAGATGAGTATGTGGCTGCAGCTGTGAACTGTTCAAATTTGATATGGATAAAGCAATTGTTGGTAGGCATGAAAGAAGAAATCACTGAACCAGTTGTCATTTTCTATGACAACACAAGTGCTATCAACATCTTTAAGAATCCAGTAATGAACACAAAGACCAAACACATTGCCATCAAGTATTATTACTTGAGAGAATTGGTACAAGATAAAGAGGTCTGAATGGAATATGTGAATACAAAGTAACAATTAGAAAACATATTCACTAAGGCTTTACCTAAAGAAGCTCATGAATACCTAAGAAGTCAATTAGGGGTCATTTCCCTAACTGAGGTTTCCTAGTCAAGCTAGGAGCACTGCATCAAATGTGTTGTATAGAATATCTAACAAGTTGATGCAGAGAAAGGTCACACTTTAGGAGCAACCTAGAGTTGTGAAAAGCATAGCAAAGCCAAGAATCAGTCATAAGCAAAGATGACAAAGGGAGAAATATTGTTACTGAACTGAAAAGATGATATCTACATTTATAGGATGTATGTTTTTGTTGCTACTTTAGAATTTTTGTCAAAGAGGGAGACGATCACAAATGAATATATAGAATGAAGAGATCAAGATAGAGGGAGAAATTCAGTGGACGGTCAAGCATGGCTAATTGACTTTGTATCAGAATGAAGTTAAGGATATTATTAATATTTCTGATGGACATATAAGTTTTTGGATTGGTTGGTAATTCATGTGATATTCATATGGTGTTGCCATCAATGCCAAAGGGGGAGATTGTTGGAAACTGCAATTGAAGAAATTGTTGTATTGTCATTGATGTTAAATTTTAACTGGTAAGACTGTTGCTATTTAAGAAAGTACTATATCTATTTGAATGTTGCTAAGGGGTAAGGCAAGGTTGGTAACAATAGCACCTAAAGAAAGGTTGAGTTATCTTGATACTTCAATGAGTACTTGATTATGTGGCACAATGATAAGACAATGTATTGTTTATCTAAGTAAGAATGAAGACTATACTGGTAGGCTTAACTGGGCAAAAGTGAAGAAATCTAGTTTAAGCCGAGTGTTATTAGTGTTGACCGAGATCGTATATGCTGAGTAAATTCAGTGTTGACCGAACACCAGTTAATTGCCGAGAAAATAATTTTTGAGGTGACCGAGCTTTCTAGTGAAGACCGAGAAGTCAAACACAGTATTGACCAAGCGTCAGTATTTTGCATTTGAGGAAGAATTCAGATTTCCAGCCGACATCGTTGAATTCTTGGATTATGTAAAATGTGTTGACCTTATTTATTGATTGTATGAAAGCATTTAATGCACTGTAAAACATTTTATTGTAAATTTATTAAGAGATTCAAGATATTTCTAGAAGGATAGCTGAAGAACACAACGTAGGATGGATTCAATGAATCTGACCTAACCCTAAGATCTACAAAGGAGATTAAGCGAAAAAAGATTTATTGACCTAATAGAGGAAATATTAAGGAAACCTAAGTTGAGGTTGCAAAATAGTGGATGCTAGAAGTGTTTTTGATGTTATTGACTATCTAAGCAGAGAAGGCTGAAGGAGAAGTGTTGTGATTGCTTGAGGAGAGTTTTGAGCAAATCAGTGATGGAGATGGTAAAGGTTCATAGTCAGTAAGCCAGCATATGTGTACGGAATTGGATCTGATATTTTCAAAGTGAGTTGTATGTTTTTCAGATCAATACTGTTGCTACTTTCTAACCATTGTAATAGTCAAAATCCTTTTAACAGAGGTTGACCTAACAGTCATAGGTATAATTCTTTTGAACAAGGTTACATTCTAATGGAGTGTATGTAAGTTCTATAACAAGGTGCACTTTTAACAGAGTGTTTTAAATCCTTTAACCGGGTCACACCTGACAGTGTGTTTGTAACCTTTGACAAGGTTGGCTTTTCACCGAGCTCACTTCAGAAGAGTGAACATAATAGTAACATGTTACAAAGTGGTTTTTCCCTAATTGGGTTTCCACTATAAATCCTAGTGTTGATACTTGTGTGAATGTTTTGGTTTGAACATTTCTATGTTTTACAAGTTAGATGCTATTGGATAAGTGGACTGCACTGTTATATGTTTATGTTATGCAATCAGTAATGACTGAGTAGCTGTTGGTTATTAGATCTGATTTGTTGAAGAGTTTTAAAGTTTTTTTTATACATATGACCTAAGAACAACTGATTCACCCCCCCCCCCCCCCTCTGTTGTTCTAAATCATATTAACAAATTTCATCATGAAATCTTAGTCTCTTAAATAGATGAGTAAACCAATTTAATTCTATTTATCAGATTTTGCCACTTAATCTCCTTTGTCAATTTTACCACTTAAACCTTCCTCGACTGATGTGTCAGTAACACATTTTGTTTCAATCCTTTAGATCTTCTTTGAATTATGTTAGTCATCGATCTCTGTAACAAACATTATCTTCATCTCTAATTTCTTGGTACTTTATAGCTCATCAACTTCCATCGGCTAAACTAGTCATTTAGTTATTTTCTTCTACTCAGTTAACAAAGAAATGCATCAATGAACATAAGCTCAGTTTATGTTGTACTCGGTATACACTACACTACGTCAGTGTATACTAAAATGGTTCTTTAACTGACAACACTGCTTTGTGCATTTTTCTCTTATCCTTCATCATAGATGAATGCAACATAATCAAGTCAATAACATAAGGTCATAGACTTATTCATAAGTTACCCAATGTATTCCTTATCCTTATCTGTCATCTTCATCTTCCTCATGTAGATATATATGTTCTTCATCTCTTTTCTTCTTCTTCTAAAGATGTTTGGGTATAGTAACTTACAAGATAATTACTATCAAAACTAGTTGACATCAATGACAACATATTACTGATTTAATCATCTTATATATCTAATCAGCAACTCAGTGATCTTAAATCATAGATCTTCAAGTCATACAGTTTATTCAAATCAGTTGTAGTTCATCAATCTCTCCCTTTGGCATTGATGGCAACACAAGCAATATGAAATATGCCATACACATACCAAACATGTATTCTACAACTCTGTCAACAAATGTTGTAACTTGGTACAAGCTCTCCCTAGCTTAATATGTTTAATCACTACGTTACATAAAAGCATTTGCAAGTGCAGACTAAGTTCTGCATATATGATCTTTTCAGCTCGCAAGTTTTCTTCTGTTCTTAGTAACTGATCTTCAATACTCTCCCTTTTTTGTATCTCTCTCTTTGTCTTTGGCTTCATATTCTTTATATTGATCTCTCTCCCTTTGACAGCAATGCCAAAGAACGATAAAAATATAAAGCTATGTAGTAGCCATGTAACTCTCTGTTGTTTGGTGCATTCTCGGTATCTCGGTATACTGATGTACAAATCTATTCCAGTACTCCAACCTTTCACAACCTTAGACAGAAGTCCAAAGTGTGAACTTTGTTGCATCAACATGTATGATCTTCTGATAAGATTAGGTTGATGCAACCTCCAGATCACCTTAGTGACCGGTAGATAGGGGACGGACCCCAAGTCTAGTCCTCAAGTATTCATATGTATCCGTTGAGGCTTTGTAAATATGTCAGCAAGTTGTTCTTTTGATGTAACAAATTCTAGCTTCACTTGCTTCTCTTGTACTTGTTCCCTTAAGTAGTGATACTTAATAGATATATGCTTTGTTTTAGAATGCATCATTGGATTCTTTGAAATATTAATAGCACTAGTGTTATCACAATATATAATCATCGACTCAGTGATTACCTCATTCATACCTTCTAAAACTTGCTTGATATATGCAATATTTGAATAGTTAGTAGCAGCAGCAACATACTCTACTTCAACTATCAACTAGGAAATGCAAGCTTGTTTCTTACTTGTCCATGTAACAAGTCTTTCACCAAAGAAGAATACTCCTCCGGTGGTACTCTTTATATCATCCATGTTTCCAACCCAATCAGCATCGGTGTATACCTTCAGTTCAAACTTGCCTTTCTTAGGATACCACAGTCCATAATCTTCAGTTTTCTTTAGGTATCTTAAGATTCTCTTTGTAGCAACCATGTGTGACTCTCTAGGGTTTGCAGCAAATCTAGCAACTATTCCAATAGCATGTCCTATATCAAGTCTACTGTGAACTACATACATTAACTTACCAATCATGGATCGGTACAGTGTCTGATTTACCTTAGTAGTTCCATCTTCTTTAGTTAGTTTACATCCAGTAGCCATCGGTGTTCCCATAGGTTTAGCATCTTCCATGCCAAATATCTTCAATACTTCCTTTATATATTTAGATTGTGTGATGAATATACCAGCATTCTATTGAATCACTTGTAAGCCTCGAAAGAACTTAATCTCTCCAAACATAGACATTTCAAATTCACTTTTCATTTCATCAACAAATGACTTAAAGATTTGATCTTGTCCTCCAAATATTATGTCATCCAAAAATATCTCAACAATCAAGATAGTGTCATCAGAATTTCCTTTCCTATACAGATTATTGTTCTCACTTGTATATGTGGATAAGTGGACTGCACTGTTATATGTTTCTATTATGCAATCAGTAATGACCGAGTAGCTATTGGTTATTAGATCTGATTTGTTGAAGAGTTTTAAAGTTTGTTTTATACATCTGAACCTGAGAACAACTGATTCACCCCCCCACCCCTCTATGTTGTTCTAAATCATATTAACAATTGGTATCAGAGCTTTTGGTGCTTACAGATAACAAGTTTGAAGGTACTTGAAGCAAATGATCAAGATGTATAAGAAGGAGGTACCAAAGCTGAATAAGGAGAACTTCCCTACATGGCAAAGCTTGATGAAGCTACATTTGGCCGATATTGGTGATTCTACAAAGTATTATATTAAACATGACTATGTCACACCTGTTGCACCTCTGACTGCTGAGGAAATGAAATCTAAACAAGAGCACAACCAAGCAATGTTGGAAATTGCGTCTACCCTAAGTTTTCCAAAATTTGAAGACATCAAAGACTGCAATAATGCAAAGAAAATGTGGGATACCCTTGCAAACATTTATGGCGATGACTTAAATGTTTTGAGAGAAAAATCTGAGAGTCTAAGAGGTAAATTTGATGAAATGAGAATGCAAGAAGGTGAGAATATTGCACAATATTGTGGTAGAATTAAAGAAGTTGTAAATGCTATTAGAGGAGAAAATGGAACTATTGAGGATGAAACTTTAATATGAAAAGTATTGAGAACTCTGCGTCCTATCTATGCAATCAAAATTTCTGCAATTCAGGAATCTAGATGTAACTCTACTAATGCTCTTACTTTGGAAAGTTTGGTTGGTAAGCTTATTGCTTTTGAACTTTCTAACTATGATAACTTCACTGTTGGTAATATTGAATATGCTTTTAAGTCACAAATGGTTCTGAGTAAGTCAAAGAAGGAAAAAGAAAGATGCATTAGTAAAAGTGAAAGTGAAAGAGAAAGTGATAGTGACACATCTGATGAAGAACTTGAGGATCTAGAAGCTCTTATGGCTAGAATACTAAAAAGGGGAAAAGGAAGGTACAAAGGTAAACTCCCTATTATATGTTTTTCATGTAATAAAATTGGTCATATAGCTGCTAGATGTCCTAATAGGGCTAATAAGGATGAAGAAAGAGACAGCAAGCATAAAGACAAAAGAGAAGATAGAGGTTACCGAAGATACAAGGACTACAAAGGAAAAGGTAAGAAATCCTGCTACATTGCCGAAGAAGAGACCAAAACTGATAGTGATGATTTTGAAATTGAAGTTGTCTACCTGCTTAGGGGTTTCCTCCTCCCTTTATCCTCCTTCCTCATCAGAGTCACACTCACCCTCCCTTGCCTTGTCCTTATTCTTCATCTCTCCAAACTTGGCTTCAAACATTTCCTCAAACATCTTTTTGACCACATCTTGTGACATGTTTTTAGGAGGCATGATATTAGCCTCTTCTTCTGATCCTTCCTCTAACATACAACAAGATCACAACACCCAAGTGATCTGAACTCGCTCTGATACCACTATGATGCAGAGTGGTCCAAAGCAATTGAAATTTCCCTTTTTAGTCCTATCAATCTTCTCAATTAGATATTCGCTATCCCTTCCAAAGGATTCCCTTATTACCCCTCTATGTCCTAAGAGCCACTTGCAGACTCAGAGACTCCTATATATCCCCCCCCCACCATTCTTGGAAATGTTACCCAAATAGGTTCATCTCCTAACCCAACACATCCTTCTCCCTATCTTCTCCACACAAACACCTTGACTATTCCTTTGTCCCTTGGTGACAAGGTGTATTTTCTTCCAGCTCTACAAAGGAATGAGTTAGATCCACCTTTTAGCTTGTTTTGGCATAGGAACCATGATTTGACCCATTTACATTCCCCCAACAACTCTGGTCATCCCTTATGGCCTTGTTTCCTATTAGGTATCCTTAATCAATTTTTTCCCTTTAACTCTGACTTTTTCCAAACAACCCAAAGAAAACATTATAGTTTAGAATACCCTTTTGGGCCTTTGACAACATATCCCGATTTGGGTTCCTCATCACATGGAAAATGCACTTTGTCTTCGATTGATCTCTTAGGCCTAATTACACAATTAGCCTCAAGTTCTAAAGCAACTTCTAACAAACAGATTGCCCCAACTTTTTCAATCCCTCTAACACCTTAGTTCCTATGCCAAACCCCAAGTTCCACCTTCAAACTCCAACCAACTCACCCTTTGGTATCTCTGCAACACCCATTTGCCCTTATCTATCAACCAGTCACATAGAGATGCCTAGCTAGGGCTTCTTCATTCTCCCAACTCCATGCACTTACTGGTCCCAAACCACATGAATCCTATAGTACATACAGGGACCTCACTTTCCTCCAAAGGCCGTAATTTTCCTATGGTGGAAAGTGAAGGATATCACATTTCAACTCCAAACCCTAGGTGCTTGAGTGTTTCTCGGTCTATCACAAGAAAATGGTTATAACTTTCGATTTGATGATGATATCAACCCCAAACCAATTGCATTCGAAATCTAATTCACCATGCTATTTGGAAATGAACACCATTCACATGCGCCAATTCGTACAGAGCCATACTAGCTCAAGGAACAATGAGAATTACACAAAACCAATGAATTTATTGATTCTCTTTTACAAATTCTTCAACAACCCTTTTGCCCTCTACCAAGGAAAGCATGTATTGAGTTAAAACATCCCCCCAAACGGTTCCTAACTGTCATTTGAACCAAAGTGACCATTAGGACCGAAATGCAAAAATTGCTCAAATATTGTCAATGTTGTCATGACAACATTGACAACTTTTGTCATATTGTTCCTTCCTAACCTTCCCCATGACAAGAACTCATTATAATGACCATAATTGGCCCAAAACACCATATCATCCCTATCCTGCCCTTTCCTAGACCCCTAGTGACCCTTTGACCAGATTTGACCAATAAGCTTATAAATGCCTTATTGGGTCAATAGCCTTACAAATGGGTTCAATTGATTCCCAGAGTTCCCCAAATGGTCCATAGACCTTATTACATTCCAATGTGAGTTTAGAACCTTCAAAAGGTCATGGATGTTCCAAAGGTGCCCCTGCACCACAAAAACTTGCAACTATCTAGTTCTATAAATCTAATCCGCTCCGTTTTGATCAATAAAGCTTCCTCTAGCATATACATTGTTTTGAAGGTCTTTTCTAGGCCACTACTCACCTTTGAAGGTGGTAAATATGTTTATTATACAATTTTAGGGTGGGTTCTCTTGTAAATGACAACCTTTATCTCGCCAAGCATATTATCAACTCATAGAGATCCCCAATACTTAGATTATCACACTCCTTAAATTTGATGATGGTGAAAATACTTTGTATAAATGATGTGATATAATTCACATTTTGAGAAAAGAGTATCACTAATCACAATCTATTTTACCCTCTCCCCTTGCTCAATCTTGGACTCTTTCCACTGTTGCTCCAAGATTGTATCATAGTCATAAGTTGCAATAACTCTTGCAACTTAAGCATCAACTCAAGCAAAATCAAATAAGAAGCAAATTGAGTGCCAATTGGCTTGAAGATTTCTTTTTTGAAAAAGTTCAATAGCAATGAGGTGTGGTGATTGCAAATGAACTACACCTCCCTTACATCCATCACCACCTATTTCACCTATTCTGTTTTTTCAATGACTTGGTGTGTTAGTTGGCACTTAGCTTTGGTGTGTTTGTGCAATTCCTTGGAATCTATTGCTTTTACACACATTCCTCAAGAGTGAAATGGTGTTGTGGATTGCTTGGCAAAATAAGCTTCGAATCAAATGCAAGATAGGAATATAATGGACAAGGGGCAATTACCTCCTGATAGATTTCATGTGTTAGATCAGCGAGTGAATAGGGATAAGGTTATGTAGTGCTCTCTTTGCAAGGTGCTCTAGTCTTTTGTATCTCTTTTGTGTTTGAATAAACTTTTACCCCTCTTTTATATAATGAACAAATGCTACATCAATAATTGTCTACACTACATTTATAAGACAAGCTTCCTCAATTGCTTCTCACAAGATTTAGAGTTTAAAACTAGAATCTTTGTTGTGTTTTCCTAAGCAATCAATTGCCCTTAAGAAGTAAGATTTTTCAATGCCTTAAAGAAGTACAATTCTTCAATAAATGGAACTATAATGTTTAAGAATGGACAATGCCTACTATCCGCCCACCCATTCATGTTGTAGCAATTACTTACATATTTGGCCTTCCTCACCTCCATTAACAAATGGCCTATAAACAAGCCCTTCTAACAAAGGTGGATAATACCTTTGAACTTTAGCTGTCCTAAGAACTTTAAGCTATTAAATGGAAAACAATTGGTAAAAGGATTAACCTAAATAAACTCTAAGGTTATTGGTAACCATAAATCTTTGGTATCTTCAAATGAACCAATAGTTAACAAAAAAACACTTTTGTTGTTATCACTTATAACACAACTTATATCCAACACAAATGAACCATTAATTGAATACTAAACTTTTCGACAGTCCTTCATGTTCCATAAAAAGATACTAAGTACTAATTGTGCTCACTTTTAATATTTGTTACAGATCAAACTAGTAATATAAAATACCCCATGCATATATATTGCCATCCCAATAGTGGACACATAAAAATAACATATTTTCAATGTTTCCATGTGACAATAAATGCTTATTTAAATGAACATCTCATTTTATTAAATGACCTCTTATAGTGTATACTTTATAATATTATTTCTAAAGGAAAAATAATATTTATTTCCCATATTAATAAATGCATTTATGATTTTAACACTCATATTGTCATGTATACAAGTATGGATCCAACTTACTAATATTTAATTTTTCAGATTTATATATAAATTATTTATTTAAAATATATAGTATAAATATGTGACAACTAAATGTTTGCAAGAACAAATTCTATAACATTGGACCCCGTACAACTACAATTCCTTTCCTTTGCGCACAAGGTATAAATTTTAAATATGATATGTCAAATAGAACCTGCATCAAAAATACTTTTTCCTTTCTGCTGCCACCACTACTGAAAATTATGAAGAAAAATAAATATAATATAACAAAGAATTTAAGTGACGAATGTAAAATGTTGCAGCCCAAATGCAGAATACCATACTATCTTGAATCTCCAACCTAACAAAATAAAAATGATTTAAAATATCAGTTTACAAACATTGCAACTGTTGTGCTTCCATCACAATGTGGGCTTGAAAATGCTCTTATTGACAACACTTAACACCAGTTCTTGTCTCTGCTAGTAGGCATTAGAATCTTGAATGTAGATTTAAGCCGTAAGCCAGCGAAGTCCAGACCTATTCTGAATTTGTGGTTAAAAAAACCGTATATAATACCCAGAACGATTGTGTTCAGTTCATAAAGGTGTAGCTTGTATGATACTTAAACCTAGCAACATTGTGGTACATTCCATGTATTCTCCATTTGTGTATTGAAACTACAAACATCAACAGATGATGCAGATATTTAGTACTGCTGCTCCAAGTACTCTTCAGTACGAGATTTGTTTGGAGCTCCTACATACACAGAAACCTTTTCCTTAACCCCAGAAATCCAACCTCCAAAAACGGAACCTCCCCAATGTAACCAATCATTCTGTGAATTACTAACCTCTGCTGTACTTTTTTGTTCCTCATCGAGCAAGTAGTCCAACAATCTTTTTGCCATGTATTCCTTTACAGCCTCCACACCTTGTTCAATAATCTCGTTTGGTGGAATGACAAGAGGATTTTGCTCCAGGTTAAGCTTCTTCAAGTTCTGCAAACTTCCAAATGAATATGGCAATTCTTTGATTTGATTGTTGCTAAGATCCAACTCTGTAAGGTTGGTTAACTCACCAATCGAATCTGGAATGCTTACTAAATCACTGAAATTACCACTAGCATTCAAAACTTGAAGATTTGTCAGGTTTCCAATGGCTGCTGGTAGAGACCGTAGCTCATTGAAATGAACATCTAAATGCCTCAGGGATATCAGCTGACAGACAGATGAAGGCAGTGATCTTAGCTTGTTTAAATGAACCAAAAGCTTCTGGAGGTTGACAAGCTGATAACCGATGTCAGTTGGCAAATAAATCAATTGATTGTAGCCCGCATCAAGCTCGATCAACTCACTGCCATTGTAGTTTTTGTCAGCACCACTCCCAAATATACATTGAGATTATACAAGAAGTCAAAATACCAATTAACTAATCAAAATAAAACTCCAGTGGCTGAAGCCAGAGACCAAAGATTACCTGCACATTGAAATGCTGTCTGGCAATTGTTTTAATTTGTTTCCTGAAATATTCAAATATTTAAGCCTTCTCAGAAGTCCTATGGAGTCTGGCAATGAGAGCAACATGTTACCACTCAAATCCAAAGTCTCCAGGTTTTCAAGACCTGCAATTGAATCAGAAATAGCCTGTATTTTTCATAGACAAATGAATTAGAAACACAAATAAATCATTGAGTACTATGCATGCATTTAATCTTATCTAAACCTACATATACAACTCAAAAAAGATGATAAATCCCTTCAGTATCCCTGCTTCCAAAGGGGGTGTCCGTCATGCACAAGGTGATAAATGATGCAAGCTTGAGCAATTAGTTTGGGAAAAAAGATATAACAATTGCAATGAATCAAGCGACTGTGCATGCCCTAGACATGCCATCCACCAAGCTTAAGTATATCAGTTTTAAAATAAAAATGTACTTATAATTTATAAAAATGTAACAAGATATAACAATTACAACTCAAAAAAGATGATAAATCCCTTCAGTATCCGTGCTTCCAAAGGGGATACTGAAGGGGGTGTCCGTCATGCACAAGGTGATAAATGATGCAAGCTTGGGCAATTAGTTTGGGAAAAAAGATATAACAACTGCAATGAATCAAGCGACTGTGCATGCACTAGACATGCCATCCACAAGCATAAGTATATCAGTTTTAAAATAAAAATGTACTTATAATTTATAAAAATGAAACACTAATCAATCTTTTAGAGACTGTTTGCAGATAATTCAAGAGTGCTATAACATGATAAAACCAGATAACTTGCAGAAATTGTAGGTTAGTAATTGCAAAGAAACCAAAAATGAATGAAATGCTAAGAATGCTGCAGCATGAATATGCTGATTATAGAGAATGTGCAAAGTGCAAAATCCAAATCAGATAACACAGTACACTTTCTTTAAATATCCTGAAGGGAGCTCCAACCTCATAAACAGTATGCTGAGAGAGCCTGCATTTCATCTATTTCTTATACTGGAAGGCAATCAGATAACACAGTACACTTTCTTTAAGTATCCTAAAGGGAGCTCCAACCTCATTAACAGTATGCTGAGAGAGCCTGTATTTCATCTATTTCTTATACTGGAAGGCCTACAATCTATCCGGATCAAATATCATGTGAACATAAAATTTAAATATCATATGGACTTTGATCTTTCCGTACGATTTTGACACAAAGTTGAAAACTCCATTAGATATATTTAAAAGATCCAGTTATTCAAAACATCTGCTCTATTATATTATCATTAAGTCTAAAAAAACACGGATGGATGATAATAATGGTATCTTCAGTTTTGCATATAACAGCAAGCAGATGTCTCACGAGAGTCAAAATGTTGCTGCTTTAGATTAAACACACAACATATCCCACAAAAACAGTCAAAACATCTTCCTTGCTGAGAAGTTGAGCAGACATACTGTGAAGTTTAAATATATAATGGTAGCTTACCTCAAGTTTACTGTTGGCAAGTTTTAATGAAATAAGAGTGGTGATCTTGCAGAAAGCCTCAGGAAAAAGCTTAAGTGCCCGACCACACAAGTCAATTTCTTCAATGTGTTTCTCCGAGGCTTCGTGCAATACTTTCACGACCTCCTCATGAACCTCATCATCATTATCAATAACAGTACCATCCATCTTTTCAGACACTTCAACAGGTTGTGCTGTTTCTAACCCACTCTCAGCCAATCTGTATATATTCACAAGCCGCTCCTCTGCCTGCGATAATAATTCTTCATAAGATACATGCATCTCATAGAGAGTTACTACAGCTTTGTAAGCCTGTTTCTCCTTCTCGGCAGCATCCCGAGCCTCTTTATCTTTCTGAGCCTGCAGTAAATCATACAAAGAAACCCCTAAAACTGTAAATATCAACCATAATCCAGAAAGTTCTGAACCCTAATCTAACAACTATTGAGCTAAAAGGCTTCAAACTAACTCATAAAGCACTGAATTCTACCAACTTATAATTATTCATTGAAGGAAGCCCTCAAAACCCTAAATATTATCCATAAGCAGAGATACCTAAATATTATCAACTAGACTCCTACACTTTACAAATACTCAAACCTTCTCAAACATACAAATGAACTCTGCAGCTTCCAGTAATCAACAAAAAGAAAGAAGGCAGCTATATATATCAATGCCCATAAGTGATCAACAGCATTGTTGGGACTCAAGAGTGTATTTTAATACAACAAATAGTGCTAACTGCTGAGGCAAAATGAACCATAAGTTCTAAGAACTAGTTAAATATTTAAAAACATGACTACATGGTATGAGTGTGAAGCAGTGAAACCACAAACATGCAATCTAAATACAAATACAAACAATCACAAGACCTTCAATATCTCTTGAATAACACTTGAACCCCTCTACTAATTAGTAATAACTGCTGAGCAAGATGCCTCCAGAATACCTTAAAAAGCATTAAATCTGCATCTTGCAAATGTATACATTGTTAACCAGAGACACCTAAACCTCATTGTGAAGACTGAAGAGTATAAAATAAATTAGTAACGTCTACCATCTGCAAAAATGCTTGAACCTCATCCTGTAAAACGTGAATTCAGCAACTCCCAGATATCCAAACAAATAAACCCTCAAAACCTATTACTAACTACTGAGCCAATCTTCAAATACATCAAAAAGCAGCAAATTCTGTAGCTTGCAATTGACCACACTCTTAAACACCTAAATAGTATCCATACCCAAATATGCCTCAACTCCATTCTAGCAACTATTATATTGAGTGGCTGTAGTTATCTAGACAAGGTATTAGACTTAATCCCGAAACAATGAATTAAACAGCTTCCAACTATCCACAGCGCAGTCCCTTTAAATCCTATATTATCCATACTCACAAAATAGTAAACTATGTTTTAAAGATTTATAAGCTATATAAGAGCCAATAGCCATAAACAAACTTAAACGACATTCTTAAAAGAAAGCATTTAAATATAAATGGAAACGCTCAACTCCCAAATGCATGCAGTTATCTATTAAAAGGCTTGTATCATTCTACAGCTTGAAATCATCCATTAAAAGTAACTCTAAACCCTAGATTCTGTAAGCTTCCAATTACCTCTACGACCAAATATACAAAGATTTAAACAGTAAACCATGCTCCTAAAATAGTTGAGTGATGTAGCTTCCACTTACCCTTGCGAAGAGACCCTTGAAATCATGTATCAACCATATCCAATGAAAGCCCATTCTATTGACACACTCACGGTAAATGCGTGTAATACAAAGCCTAAACCTGATCTTAAACATTACTTTCTGCAGCCTCCAGCCATCTATAGATTCTGTACATGACATGAAACCTTATTTTCAACATGTATAGAATCACATACATCTCACTCTAGAGTCATTCAAGCTAAAATCTTCCACTAACATAAGCAAACAGTTAGGTACAACTATAAAAAAGGGTCGAACTCTGAAGCTCCAGCTCCATAAAACACATATCATTCATAACCGGTAAGTCCTGAACCTTGTTCCAGCTTCTTCTGAGCTAAATTCTTGCAGTTATTCGTACAAGAAAGACTAAAAACCCTAGCGAATCCAACTTTTCGGGGGCGGGAACGCAGACGAGGGATGGAGGAAAAAACATTATTAAACAAATATACTAAAAGACCAAAGATTCATACGAGCAACTCTCAAATAGCCTCGAATATTGATTAACCTTTGAAAGCCAATATCAATCTTTTCCTGTTTACTCAAGATAATCATACATGGAAACCCTCCAAACCCTATAACTTCAAAAAAATCGCCCAAAATGCAGTGAACTTAAAAGCCAAAAGACAAATTCTTCAAAGCCTATTACTTCTCAATTAAGTACAATGACCTCAACCAACCTGGATCGAAGCCGATTCCTGAGGGTCACGTCCTTGGGGAGCTCCCCCCATGTCAATGTCATCAAAGCGGCTGGAGAAGGCAAGCTCGATTTCTTCAATGCGGCGGCGAGCATAATCAACGGCCTCGTGGTCGGGTCTCTCTCCCAGCGCCTGCAAAACAGATCTTGTCTGAACGACATCTGAAACAGCGGCTGTCATTTCCGCCACCAGCTCGGGGTTTCTGAGCTTGGGCATATCCTTAAGCAAACCCTCTCCATGGCTTGAATTTGCTAATTCCAGATCTACCACACAGTCATTATTCAAAGAAGAGGGTTTTGAAGCGAACATCAACGGATGCCTAAGGGTTTTCAGTGACAATACATATGAAAGAAAAGGATGCGCCTTGGAATCAACCTCCATGATTACTGCAGTTCGTATACAGGCTTGATATCTATCCTAAACTTTACCTATTCGAACCCTGCAACTGGATAAGGCTGAAATGCTTACGAAAATGGACGAGTCAATTCTAAGAATAGCCAAGTTAAATGATTTTTTCATTGCCTTTGATCGGAGAGTTCGAGATGGGACGCGAAATGTAAAATATTTTAATAAAATTAATAATGATTTATTTTAAACTGCGGGTAGGCCTCTTCGTCCACTGTTTTTATTTATGTCATTTAGGAACACCAAAATATTGCCGGCTTTAAAGCCGGCAACGTCTACCCAGCGTTGTGGATGTACATTTGAAATTGAGGAATATTACATTTATGGTTTTATATAATATAATTATACATTATATATTATATATATCAGGTCAAACCTTATCTGTGAACAAATACATCAGTTCAATTAGGGTATAGATTACAGAGACACAAGCTTGTATGAATGCTTGTTAAGTTAGGTAGCTTGAACATCAATAGCATCAATACTAAGTACACTCGATCAAGAGGGCACAAGTCTACTAATCACAAAGACTTGGCGAGATCTATATCTTGGTGGCAACATCAACAATGCCACAACCTAACCATCATACTATGGGATGAACCCATTATATATGATATTTTATATTTATTATATATTTTTATTATACAATAGTACTACAATATTAAATATCAATACTATTGCATTCACTAAAGCCCAATTAATAAATTATTTTGCACCAATCAAAATTAATTATTATTTTTTATTTTCAAAATAAATTTGATTTTTATAAAATTAAGATTTATTGATGTCGGAGCACTAGGACAATTAAGCAATATGTATGGCAAAATAAAATTGACCTAAGAAAGTGTTGGTCCACTTATAGTGCCCCAATTTAAAAAATTTAAGTCAAGCCCTTCTATCTGCATGTCGTCTCTATAGACATTTTCCCTTTAAAATTGCATGTTAAATTCTAGTTAAGTGAAAGAGCAAGTCACTGAACCCCTTGAACTTTTGAGCCTCTTGAACCAGTTCAACAGTTCAAAGGTTCAAAGTTCAGAGTTTACAAGTTCAAAAGTTTAGTTTAAAAGAGTTCAAAAGTTCAATATTTCAAAAAGTTTGAAGGTTTAAATGTTCAAGGTTCAGATTCAAGTTCAATATTTAAAAAAGTTTGAAGGTTTAAATATTCAAAATTCAGATTCAAGTTCTAATTCAAAGGTTCATCCTTTCTATAAGGTTCAAAAGTCCCAAATATATCAACTCTCCAAATGCCCCAATTCGTTCATGTTCTTTACTTGAATCCAATAAAAATTATTGTGAAATGTTTTTCCCAGTTTGATAATAATTGAAGAAGTACACATATGAGATATTTGTTAGAATGAAAATAGATTAGGTATAGCTGCAGAGAGATCAACATCTTATTGGCTGCTGCATATCAAGTAATATATTATTGCAGTTTTACTAATTAGTGGGGCTCACTAAGAAATGTTTTATACAGAGACTTGCTTCTACTTAGGGATGTTCAATATATTCGGGGAGTTAAACAAGAAATTGAAAAGTTTTAACATCGAACATGCTGGTGGGCACAAATGAATGTTGTTGTTTCTCTCTTGCTTAAGTTAAGTGACTACGAGATTTGAGTTCGATCCCTCCTTATGCTAAGATGCTCGAAATCTTCAATGGTGGGCTATTCCTCCATTCGCATGGTGTTATTAATAATCAATAGCAACGACGTCAAGAAACTAAGTTGCAGAATGCTTGGTTAGTCCAACCAAACAGGGCATTGAATCTCCTCAACAAAAGTTGAGACCGCATCAATGGTGCCAAGATTAACATTAAGTCACAGCTATTCAAATTCAGTCGTAGTGCAGAGCTTCGAATGGAGGAGTGCACTTTGTTAAGATTAGGATGGTTGCTTCACTTATTCCACCAAAACATTCAGAGTATTACATATGGATCTATTAACTCATACAACCTTGAAATAGATCCGAATCATCATTTTACAAAGGCGGCTTTTGTGCAAGGCATTAAGCATAGTCATTCTTTGAGACCTGAGGCATCTGATAAAGCATAAGAGGTGACTCGATAAAACTAACAGACTTTCAATGTCATGATGCAAAGTATCGTTTATGCTGCGAGGCGCGAATTATAATTTAGGGGGAAAATCTAATTATTTCTCCAAATGATTAGAGTTCTATTTTGTTATACTTCAACATATTATAGTTTGTTGATAAAACATACGATGACTACGGAAAAGTATAAAGGAGAATAATTAAGAGGACTTCCAAGAAACGGTTACCGAAACCGAAAGGTTTCAAATGGGTAACTATTTATTGTAATTTTTGCCAAGAACTGTACTTTTGTTTTTCCTAGAAAGTGTGTGCGCTATAGGGGAGAAGAAAATTTTCTGATTGTAACAGGGAAAGGGTAATAAGTTTGAGTTTTAGATGCAATTTTCTGTTTAGAGGAGATGATGATCTGTTGGCTATTATCTTTATCAAATGAAAGATTGAAATACATTTTAAATCTTTGTATTTAAATGTATTCATTTTGGCAGTAGTTAATCTGTTTATACAGTTATCTTTAATAAATTATTCTAGATATTGCATGTGTCTTAAATGAATTTTATATTTTTCTCTTGGTTTACGGATTATGGGTGTGAAGCTAGGAATTTGTGAGTCCTTAGTTTTTATCTATTTGTTTGTAAATCTTTCACATATATTTCATGTTTATGAATAGATGGTTGTTTTCCTTACGTGCCTTCTGGTTAAAGGTATATCAAACGAAGGGACTTGTACTTTCATATCAAAATGTAGAAAGCACTTGCACATAACTATTGCAAGTGACTCAATAGGGTTTGATTTTGTCTTCCAGTTTTGGGCACGCATGAGTTATTTTTAAAGGCATTTTCAGGAGGACAAATCTGTTCAAACAAAGCATAAGGAGAAATAGGTTGTGATTTTAGAGGAAGAAATTACAGTGGATGAAAATAAGAGGCAAACAAAAGATATAAAAATACATGTGCAAACAAAAGTAAGAAAGTATGCACCAATGTGAGAGAGGAAAGACTTGCTTGAGGAAAAAAAGTGAAGGGGGCATACAAGAAATAGGAGAAAGCACAACAATTTCTAAGAGGTGTGTACATAGGGAAGAAAGATAGAATGGTTGCAAGTAAAAGATGACAAAGATTTTAGAATTGCAAATATAAACATAGAGGAAGGGAATTGACAAACAAATATAAGAAAGGATAGAGATAAGAGAGAAATAATGGTAGGTATAAAATTTGAACATTGTTAGAGGTCTGCGATATGAATGAACTAAGTTAATGGCCCATTTCCAAGAAAACAAAGTAGAGACATGAAAAATTGGAGAATGGATGCCATGAGTGAATTTGTGTGATTTCAAAACATTATTTTGTTATGAATCCATTTTAAAATTTGAAGTTCAAAATTTCATGAGTAATAGAGCTTATGTCATTTCATGGTTTTATTTCAAAGAGCTAGTTAGTGTTGTGAGATTGGCTTTATCCCTAGTCTTGATTACATCAAATGATATCAGAGCTACAAGATTGTCGGCATGGTTAAAAGTATGGTTAGGGTGTGAGAGAGTTGTGAGTGTGAGCTTGTTGCAAGGAGTTCCTATAATTGAAAAGGGACATGTATGTCTCTAAGGAATTATTGAAGTGGAATATGTCTTCAAAGAAGAGGATAAGATGGGTCATTAAAAGACCTACAAGAATTTTATTTTGGGAGCAATATTGCCCCAAGAAGAATGGAAAGAAAAGAGGTTTACAAAATATCTTATTGGAGAAGTAAAAAATACCAAGGCTAGAGTGAATACCTTAGAGAAGTATTATTATTCTAGTGATGTTTTGATTGGAGGAAATGAAAAATAAGTAGAAAATAATGAATGTGCAGCTAAGACATGTCTTTGGAAAGCATGGAAGAAAAGAGTGAAGAAGACAAAATTGATGCAAGTGGTGGAAAAAGATGTAGAATCACAAGAAGTTAGCAACAAAGAGGTTACAACAAGAATTGATATGATGGAATTTGAGTATCCTAAGTGTGATGAGGTGATCGGCAAGGATAGAAAATATCTCCTATTGAGAGAGAAGATAAAGAAGGTAGAGGAATTATTTATAGTAGAAGAAGGTGTGGTAGCTATTTCAAATGAGGAAGATGTTGCAACAATAGAGCTTGGGGGGTTGGAAACAAATAAAGATGACAATAGGGTTTCTTATTAATAGAAGAAGGAGATAAAGAAGATATCCTTCTAAGTCTAATTCTTCTTCTTCTAAGATGAAAAAGAATAAGTTAGGCGAACCTTGAAGTTTTTATGGCAAGGAGGGATATTCAATTACTAGGTGATGGAAGAGAGTAAAAGTTTTAGAGAAAGCCATGTAGTAACATGATATTTCAACTTTTAATTTCTCTTCTTCCGACACAAAATAAGGTTTTACTCTTTCTACATGGGATTTGTCTTCAGTAGCTACCTACATACTTGATTATAGTTCTTCTCACCGTATGACCCATTCCTGGTATATTATTGCCTCTCTTTCAGATTGTAGAACTTTACAAATTATAATGGGAGATTCTACTTAGCTTCTAGCTCTAGGTTTAGGTCTTGTTCAGCTTGAGGGTGGTTGTCTTTAGGATGTTCTTTTCATTCATAATATCTTAAACAATATTTTTTTGATGTATTCAATTTTTTGTTCTAGCATGAGAAAGATAGTTGAGTTCACACCATATTATATAGTTATCAGAGACCTACATGATCTTGATATTATATGGCTATTGGGAGTATTGATTATGCAACTTAGCTATACAAATTTGATGCCTTCGATATTTCAACAACTTCAAATTCATATTTTATAGAAACTTGCTAATTCAATGAGCAAGCTTTGACATGAGCAATTTGGTCATGTCAATTACATGTATCTATAATAGATGAGCACTCATATATTAATGATAATGCATGGATAATTTAATCATGTCAATTACAGGTGTCTACAATAGATGGGAACTTAGATATTAGTGGTGTTAATATCTAACATATCTTGTGCAAATGGTACTTGTCAAGGTTATATTCTTGGGAAGCACCACCAAGATTATTTTCCTTCATGTAGAACTACATGTGCTTAGGAACCCTTAGAGTTTGGTCATAATGATCCATTGCCCTTCCCAACTCATTTTTCAAGGGCCAAATATTTGGTCACATTCATTAATGACTTATCTAGGTGTACATAGGTGTACTTCCTTAAGTGCAAGAATGATGTCTCTAGCTCTTTTAGGATATACAAGGTATTTGTTGACAAGAAATCCCATTTTTTATTAGGATTATGCACATAAATAATAGGGGAGCATGTTAATCAATAATTTTGATACATTTATACTAAACATGGTATTTAACATCAATTTATAATTCCCTATACCCCTCATCAAAATAGTGTTGTCATGAAAAAGAAAATCACTATGGTAAATAGGTAACTACAATTCAATATCAAGATATGGATTCTTCCTTTTAGTTTGAGGTAGTGAATTATGCCAATTACATTCATAGTATGATTCCCCACAAGGAATTATGACATTTGAATCCTAAGGAGGCTTATTCCCATGTCAATCCTATGGTCTTCAGTTAGATTTTGTGTTCATAAACATGTATTAAGACCAGTAAAAAGAAAGACCATTTTACATTCTTCGTAACCCTCAAACCCTTAACAAGGGTTAATACCAAAAAAAAATGATAAGTATGTCGGATTAGGGTATTACTCTGATTTGAGACATATTTTTAACAATATTAGGACAAAACCAAATAAATACCCAACCAAATTCATAATTTTCAAACTTTACTTGGCTAAACAAATAATACATTTGACTAATAACACATATTGACAAAGCATTATCAAACTTGGGTCAACAATGACAGACTCGATAAGGGTTTTTAAACAAGACAAGAAAAAATGATCATATTAACTTCATAAACTTCAACATGAAAAAATTTAGGCAATGAAACCATTAACAAACACTAAAATACATGATAAACAAAATAAGGTAATAGAAAGAGAACACCTGGTAAAAAAACTCAAGTGCAAGTCTTCTCCAAATCCCAGTTACTCTGCCTTCACAATGCTTCACATTTACAACTACAACCATCATACTTTTCTGACACCATGATCACTGGAAAATTCTCAACTGATTCTGTGTCAACCATCTTTCAAGAACTACTCACAAATGATACAACACAAAACTGTTCCAATGTGTCATGTCCTAGCTTGAGAGAGATAGGGTTTCCAAAATAAAATCCAAATTATATAATATACTTTTTAATATGAATTTTGAAATGGAATTTCATTAAACTTAACTTTACCATAATAAATTATTATTAGAATGGCATTAATATCATCAAATTCACTAACTATGATATCAACACATGAAGGATTACTAGGGGCCTAACCAAAAATCCTTCCTAGTAAAATAACTTACAATGCCATGGTCACAATGTTGATCCTTTGTTATTTTGTGACTTTGGAATGCAACTATGATCATCTTAAATCATACTCTGAGCATAATTGGAATATTACAAAGGCTATCAAAATTGAACATTCGAATGATGCTTTTCACTATAAACTGAAATATATTCCTGATTGTACAATAATGTTTCCAAGGTACTAAAGTTATGTGTAACTAAATGCAATGGTAATGATCCCTTTAACAAACTAAATATAATTAATATGATAATCAACTTACTTCAAACTGATCACTGATACTCAAACCACTGATCCTACTTTTTAGTGTATCCATGATGACATTAATACAAAGATACACTAAATTGTTAGCTTGTGGTGACTAATCAGGAAAGTACTATCCAGGAAAGTACTGTACACTTTTCCTCCCGACCTCGCCGAGGTTCGGGAAAAAAAAATTTTGAGGCCGACTACTTTTTTCAATTTTTTGGGCCGACTACTTATAACTCATTCTAACCCTAAAGCGGGAAAATATTGTATAATATGGCTTAGGGTTAGGGATTTTCATGATGTATGATTTTAGTACTTGCGACAGAATTGGGCTGTAAGGGATTACGGATTGTAATCAGGTTGTAATCACTGGATAATAATAATATTGGACTCACTATTGGTGGACGTAGCCCAGGGATTGGGTGAACCATGTTAAATCTGTGTGTCTTGTGTTCTATTCTGTGTGGTTTATTATTTTCTGATATTAGTTATATTTGCACATAATTATTATTTCTGCCTTGTTAATCCTAACAAGTGGTATCAGAGCGAGGTTATTTCGTTCGTTCTTTCATCTATTCTCTGAAGCAGGTCTCACAAGTTAGTGGGAGAGTCTCTCGGTTAAGTGGGAGAAATGGCAGACGAGGGTAGGCTGAAGGTTGATAAGTTTAATGGGCAGAACTTCCAGTTATGGAAGATGCAAATGGAGGATTATCTCTATCAGAAGGATCTATGGCGGCCATTAGAGGGAGTAGCCAAGAAAGAGCAATCAATGTCTCAGGAGGATTGGGATATTTTGGATAGGAAGGCACTGGGGAGTATTCGTCTATGCCTAGCACAATCGGTGGCATTCAATATTACTGAAGCAAAGACAGCTAAAGATCTGATGGAAACCCTAGCGAAGTTGTATGAAAAGCTTTCAGCTTCAAACAAGGTATTTCTTATGAAGCGGTTATTTAATATGAAAATGGTAGAAGGTGGATCAGTTACTGATCATTTGAATGAGTTTAATACAGTTACAAGTCAATTAACCTCAGTTAAAATTACTTTTGATGAAGAGGTTAGGGCTCTCTTGATTTTGTGTTCTTTGCCAGAAAGCTGGAATGGCTTGGTAATGGCTGTTAGTAATTCTGTTTCTAGTTCTAATACCCTAAAGTATGATGATGTTATTGGTGTTATATTGAGTGAGGAAATTCGTAGGAAAAGCTCAGGGGCATCCACATCAGGTAGTGTATTGAACACAGAAAGCAGAGGTAGAACAAGAGATAGAGGAAACAACTCTGGAAATCATGGAAAATCAAGAGGAAAATCAAAGGGAAAGAGGTCCGAATCTAAAGGGCCAAATGATTGCTAGTACTGTGGAAAACCAGGTCATAAGAAGAAAGATTGTTGGTCTCGGAAGAAAGATCAAGGAGACAAAAATGATGGAAACAAGGAGGCAAATGTGGTAAGTAACAAATCTGAGGAGGATGCTTTGCTCTTGTCCTTAGAAAGTATTGATGATTCATGGGTTTTAGATTCTGGGGCTTCATTTCATGCTACACCCCATAGAAGTTATTTTATTGATTATGTCCAAGGGGATTTTGGGCTAGTTTATTTGGGAGATAATGAACCCTGTCAGATTGTTGGAAAGGGAAAAATTAAGATTAAGTTGCAGAATGGGAATTATTGGCTACTACAAGAGGTAAGACATGTTCCAAGGCTGAGTAGGAATTTAATTTCAGCAGGGCAACTGGGTGATGAGGGTTGCACAGTTACTTTTAATGATAAAAATTGGAAGGTTTCAAAAGGTTCCTTAGTAGTAGCAAAAGGTGTGAAAGTAGGCACCTTATATCTTTGTACAGGTCATACTGTTCGTTCTACTTTAATTGTTTCAGAAGATAATGAATGTTCAGGAACAGTGGCTGCAGTTGAGCAGGAAGAACATCAAACTGTTGCTGTAGATTCTGACACAGCACTGTGGCACAACAGACTCAGGCACATGAGTGAAAAAGGTATGAAATTACTTCATTCAAAGAAAGTTTTACCTGGTCTGAAATGTGTCAATATGGATTTTTGTCAAAGTTGTGTTTATGGAAAACAAAAGAGAGTTAGTTTTGTGAAGAGTGGGAAGGAAAAGAAAAATGAGAGATTAGAGCTTGTGCATACAGATGTATGGGGACCAGCTCAGGTATCTTCCCTTGGTGGCTCTCTGTATTATGTTACATTTATAGATGATGCAACAAGAAAAGTATGGATTTATTTCCTTAGACAGAAATCTGATGTATTTCAAACTTTTAAGAAATGGAAATGCTTGGTTGAGAATGAAACTGGTACAAAGTTAAAATGTCTCAGATCTGATAATGGTGGTGAGTATTGCAGCATAGAATTTGAAGAATATTGTTCCTCTAATGGTATTCGTAGGCAAAAAACTGTACCAAGGACTCCACAAGAAAATGGAGTGGCTGAACGCATGAATAGGACAATAATGGAGCGTGCAAGGAGTATGAGGTTGCATGCTAGGCTGCCCAAAAATATGTGGGCAGAGGCAGTGAACATTGCTGTTTATTTAATCAATAGAGGCCCCTCTACTCCTTTGGACTGTGGTATTCCAGAGGAAGCATGGAGTGGTAAGAAGGTGAGTTATTCTTTTCTCAAAACCTTTGGTTGTGAAGGTTTTACACTTATAGATTCTGAAAATAGAACCAAGCTGGAAGCTAAGTCAAAGAAATGTGTATTTGTTGGGTATGGCATTGATGAATTTGGTTATAGGCTTTGGGATTTTGAAAATCATAAAATTGTAAGAAGCAGGGATGTCATATTCAATGAGAAAGTATTGTACAAAGATCTATTGCTGCAGCATGAGAAGAAAGAAAATGACTATGTAGTACTGGATGATACTCCACAAGTTCATGTTCCAGTAGTTCCTTATGCTCCGCAACAACAGCAACAACAAATACCACACACCCCAGTGAGTGTTAGACGGTCAACAAGGCTAAGTAGACCTCCAGAAAGATTTTCTCCATCTTTGTATTCTATTTTGTTAACAGATGCTGGTGAACCTGAATGTTATAATGAAGCTATGCAGGTGGATACAAAGCTTCAGTGGGAGTCTACAATGATAGATGAAATGGACTCTTTGCTGAAAAATCAGACATGGGATTTATGTAAGTTACCTGCAGGTAAAAGGGCTTTACAGAATAAATGGGTTTACAGGATCAAAGAAGAGGATGGAGGTACGAAAAGATTTAAAGCCAGATTAGTCGTAAAAGGATTTGCACATAAACATGGTATTGATTTTGATGAGATATTTTCTCCAGTTGTTAAAATGACTTCTATTCGTATTGTTTTAAGTATTGTGGCTACTGAAGATTTGCATTTAGAGCAGCTTGATGTTAAAACAGCCTTTCTTCATGGTGATTTGGATGAAGAAATATATATGGTTCAGCCACAAGGATTTGAGGTCAAGGGTAAGGAGAATTTGGTGTGCAGATTGCAGAAAAGTTTATATGGCTTGAAGCAAGCACCTCGGCAATGGTATATTAAATTTGACACTTTTATGAATGGGCATGGATATAGTCGGTGTCATTCTGACCATTGTGTTTATTTGAAGAGGTTGGATGATGACAGCTACATTATTTTATGTTTATATGTTGATGATATGCTTGTAGCTGGGTCTAACATGGATCACATTAAGGGGTTGAAACAACAGTTAGCAAAATCTTTTGCTATGAAGGATTTGGGGGCAGCAAAACAAATCCTTGGTATGAAAATTTGTAGAGATAGGAAAAATAGGAAATTGTCTCTATCTCAGGCTGATTATATTGAGAAGGTGTTGCAACGTTTCTCTATGGAAAATGCCAAAGCTGTCAGCACACCTTTGCCTGGTCATTTGAAATTGACTAAGGATATGTGTCCCAAGACACCAGAAGAAGAGACTAAAATGTCTAAGGTACCTTATGCTTCAGCTGTAGGGAGCTTAATGTATGCTATGGTATGTACTAGGCCAGATATTGCACACGCAGTGGGAGTCGTTAGCCATTATATGAGTAACCCTAGTATTGAGCATTGGAATGCAGTCAAATGGATTCTCAGATATTTGAGAGGCACATCCAGTAAGTGTTTACACGTTGGGGGTTCTACTACTACTGTACAAGGCTATGTTGACTCAGATTTGGCAGGAGATATAGATAGCAGGCGGAGTACTACAGGTTATATATTTACTGTTGGTGGGACAGCAGTGAGTTGGATTTCTCGACTACAAAAGGTGGTTTCTTTATCCACTACAGAGGCAGAGTATGTTGCTGCTACAGAGGCAGCCAAGGAGATGATATGGTTTCAATTCTTCATGGAAGAATTGGGACATCCACAAAAGGATAATTTTCTACATACAGATAGCCAAAGTGCCATTCATCTTGCAAAGAATTTTGCTTTGCACTCAAAGACAAAACACATACAGTTGTGGTACCATTTCATTCGATCAGTTTTGGATGATGGACAGTTAAGGCTGAAAAAGATTCATACTGATGATAATCCAGTAGATATGTTTACAAAGGTAGTAACAAGGGAGAAGTTGAACTCATGTTCAGCTTCAGTTGGTCTTCTAGACTGAACAAAATAAAGGAACAACTGAGTCCAAGGTGGTTCAATCCAGTGGGAGCCTCATGTGGGTAGCGGTATTGCTACAGGATCAGTCTCCAAGTGGGAGGTTTTTTAGTATAGTGTGGATACTGATCAGTCACCAAGTGGGAGATTGTTAGCTTGTGGTGACTAATCAGGAAAGTACTATCCAGGAAAGTACTGTACACTTTTCCTCCCGACCTCGCCGGGGTTCGGGGAAATTTTTTTTTGAGGCCGACTACTTTTTTCAGTTTTTTGGGCCGACTACTTATAACTCATTCTAACCCTAAAGCGGGAAAATATTGTATAATATGGCTTAGGGTTAGGGATTTTCATGATGTATGATTTTAGTACTTGCAACAGAATTGGGTTGTAAGGGATTACGAATTGTAATCAGGTTGTAATCACTGGATAATAATAATATTGGACTCACTGTTGGTGGACGTAGCCCAGGGATTGGGTGAACCATGTTAAATCTGTGTGTCTTGTGTTCTATTCTGTGTGGTTTATTATTTTCTGATATTAGTTATATTTGCACATAATTATTAGTTCTGCCTTGTTAATCCTAACATAAATGATGCAATTGTATGCACTAATCATGATGCAAAAATGTGTTATAATCATACTATCATATGAATGCTAAACTGATCAATCTCAAACTAATATACATACTGAGTTCAAACTAGAATCGTGAAAGATGATGCCAAACAATATGCACTACTTGATTATGAAAGATGTGATGCCAAACAATATGCACTACTTGATTATGAAAGATGATGCAATGTAACTAAATATACTTGAACCAACTGATCAACTCAATATGATGTAATGTAACTGAATATACTAACCAAGTGATCAACTAAATATGCATCTAATCAAGTGAATCTAATCAATAAACATATTAGTGATTTTGAAATCAAGGACATCCAAGAGAGGAGAAATAAGAAGTTTCAGATAAATAAGTCCATTTTGGCTTTAGCCTGATGTAGACAATCCCACAATCCCTAGATTTGAATCCACAAAACACCACTAGGAATGAATAGGACCTCTACAAGTAATGACTTCTTGACAAGATGTTTGTTCACCCCACAAACTCCTTGCCAACTTAGATGTATGAATCCACACCCTCATGACTCCTTTACAATTTTAGAATGAAACCATAGTCTTCTCCAATATTGAGTTAAGGAAACTAGCCAATCTCCTTGTAGCCCTCCTACTCGGGTATTTTGGATCTAACACCAAACTTCTCCACACAACCAAATAATCAAACCACCATTTTGGACACCCTTTTTAGTGATCTTTTAATATTGGAAAGGATAGGAATTGGTTCTCAAGTTATCCCACCAAAATATACTAAAGACACCTAGGGCTAATAGGGCTAATTAGGGGCTCTAAAGAAGGAACTCCCCTCAAATGGATTGGTTTCCTCTTAATGATGATTGGATACTCTTAAGATAGATTAGGACATCCTAAATCCAAGGTTTTGTGATCAGATTCATCACCCATCAAAAGTTATGGGGTCTGTTGCAGCCTATCTACAATGTAGTCACATAGAGATGTCTACCTAGGGCTTCCTGTTTCTCCACCCTTCCCTTCATGTAAAAATATCTCCTTTTGGAATATTAATTTACAAGGGCCATTTTTTCATTCCACCTAGTTTCATTAGATTCCCATGGTCTATTTGCAAGAAATGGCCAAAAAGCCTTAAAACCCTAAGACCAATCCTGAATCAGGGCAGTGACCTTGAAGATCCAATAACATAGATGCCTGGTAAGATAAAGTCTTCAAAAAAATTGATAAAGGAAGGTAATATTCATAATAAAATCCTCCAATTAAACTTCCTTCATCCACCATCTGTACTAGGCCGTAAACATGTTGTTATAGTCCAATATTTGCATAAAAATAGGGTAAATTTTATTGATTTTTAAAAATCTATTACATCACCATGCACTCTCGCATTGGTATGACCAAAATATCACCTAAATAGGTACCTCCAACTATTTGAACCAACTTTGATCGGTTGGAGAGGTAAGACAATCGTTGGTAACAGATTTTCAGCAAGTTGCTAAAAGTTGTAAAGCAACTTTTTAGCAATTTTTCAATTTTTGTGCAACATTTCATTTTTGTTGCATATTTGCTAATCCCTATGCTACCTAGGCCTATTTTGATGACTTAAGGCTTCTTAGCACCTAATAAAGACCTTGCATTCTTAATTAAGATTAAATCTAACCTTAAACACTTCCTTTATCAGTCCCTTCAATCTAAGTGTCTTAGGTTTATATGGCCACCCAAAAACACTTGATTTGAACAATAGGACCTAAATGAGGAGACATAATCTTCTAAGGAACTAGGGATATGTTGAAAGAAGACTTGTGATCTCCTTTGAAACTTCTCTTCCTCTTATTCATTCTTTTGAGGGTGCTCCTGCACCATACTCCCGGGGTGAATGATTCTCAAATCCTCTTGAGACTAGTTCTTCAAGACTTGTGCCAAGTCTCTCCATCTCTGCTTCATCCATCCATACAGCTTCTTCCTTAGGATACCCCACCCACTAAACCAAATATTTCTTGTAGACATTCTTCCTTGTCTATTTAACAATCTTGGTGTCAAGTATCTTGTCTGGTTTTCTTGGCTCATGATGTGGAAGTTCTGCCAGGTCTTGTTGGAGCTCTTCATCTTGGATACTTGCAGTTGCATCCAATGGGCCTTTGTATGGGGTTAAGTCACAAACATTGAAGATAGTTGAGATCCCCAAATCTGAAGGTAAAGTAACTTCATAGGCATTCAGTCCTAGTTTCTTGATGACTTCACAAGGACCTACTTTCCTCATCATCAGCTTTGTGTGTTCTTCTTTTGGTAACCTCTCTTTTTTGAGGTATACCCACACCAAATCTCCAATCTAAAACTGTAGGTCTCTTCTCTTTTTGTCTGCATTTTCTTTGTATTTTATTGAACTTCTTTGCAGTGCTAGTTTGACCTGTTCATGCATCTCTTAGATGTTGGTTGCAAAGTCTTCACCATGGGCACTCACATGACATCCTTGAGGAAGATCCCTTAACTCAAGAATACTTCTTGGAATATGCCCATAGACAACTTGGAATGGACTCTTACCTATACCCCTATTAATGGAGTCATTGAATGCAAATTCTTCTTGGGCAAGAACACTGTCCCATTTTTCTCCATACTACTTGGTTAGGCATCTCAATAGGTTTCCCAATGACCTATTGACAACTTCAATTTGCCCATCCATTTGGGGATGATAGGCAGAACTGAAATGAAGATTTGTCCCTAACCTTTTCCACAAGGTCCTCCAAAAGTGACCTACAAATCTTACATCTCTATCAGAGATTATTATTTGGGGTAGACCATGGATTATGACAATCTCCTTGAAGAATAGGTTGGCTACATAAGTTGCATCACTTGTGCTCTTACAAGGGATGAAATGGGCCATCTTGCTAAACCTATCCACTACAACATAGATACTATCAAATCCCCTTTGTGTTCTTGGTAGACCCATCACAAAGTTCATGTTGCAACTCTCCCAAGGTCTAGTGGGAATGGGAAATGGTTGGTACAATCTTGCATTGGTTGAAGTACCCTTGGCCTTCTGACAAATGGTGCAAGACTCCACAAACTTCATTACCTTAGTGGGCATCTTGGGCCAATGGTAGGACCTTCTAACCTGCTCCAATGTCTTTTCCATGCCAAAGTGTCCTCCCATGCTTCCTACATGCTTCTCTCTGATTATGTTCTCTCTCATAGAACACTTTGGGATACACAACTGATGTCCCTTGAACAAGAGTCCATCCTGAATCAGGAAATCTGCATACTGATTGTGATATGCCTCTGAAAAATCATAGCAAATTTGATAAATGTCTTTGAAATCTTCATCAGACTGGTACATGTCCTTCAAAGACTCAATACCCACACTTTGGAGCCTAATTTCTTGCACTGTCATGGTCCTTCTTCTTATAGCATCAACCACCTTGTTGGAAACTCCCTTCTTGTTCTTTATGGAGAAGGTGAAGGCTTGAATGGACACTGCCCATTTCATGTGTTTGTGACCTAATTTTTCTTGATTGTTTAGAAAACTCAGAGCCTGATTATCTGTGAAAACCACAAACTCTCTTGGCAGGAGATAGTGTCTCCATTTTTTCAGTTCTTGGACTAGTGCATATAGTTCCAAGTCATAAGAGGAGTACTTCCTCTTAGCATCATTCATTTTTTCACTAAAAAAGGCTATTGGCCTTCCTTCCTGGCTTAGTACTACTCCTATTGCAGTATTAGAAGCATCACATTCTATAGTGAAAACTTTTTGAAAATCAAGAAATGCTAAGACTGGTCTGTCAGATACCTTTTGCTTTAGATTCTGAAAAGAGTCTTCTACTTAGTCCACACAAACTTGTGCTTTTGTCCCCCTTTAATAGTCTCCATCATTGGAGCACACAACTAGCTAAAGTTCCTGATGAACTTTCTATAAAATGATGCAAGGCCATGAAAGCTCCTCACCTCTGTCATTTTCCTTGGAGAAGGCCAAGATAGAATAGCCTCTATCTTATCTGGATCCATCTTTATGTTTCCTCATGCAACCACAAAGCCTAAATACACAATCTCTTCCTGCATAAAAATACATTTCTCCAAGTTGATGAAAAGTTTTTCCTCTTGTAATCTTTTGAGGGCTAGATCTAGATGCCTTAAATGGTCTTCTTTTGTTTTACTAAAAATAAGGATGTCATCTCGATATGCAATGACAAATTTTCCCAAGAATGATTTGAGCACTTCATTCATGGGCCTCATGAATGTGCTTAGGGCATTACACAGCCCAAAGGGCATCACCCTCCATTCATACAAGCCTTCATTGGTTTTAAAAGTTGTTTTCAACTCATCACTAGTTCTAATTCTTATTTGGTGGTACCCACTCTTCAAGTCCACCTTAGAAAAATACCTTGCAACCCCTAAATGATCCAATAGGTCTTCAATTCTAGGCATGGGGAACCTATACCTTATGATGATCCTATTAATGGCTCTGGAATCTGTCCACAACCTCCATGTGCCTTATTTCTTTGGGGCTAGAAGGGCAGGTACTGCACAAGGGCTCAAGCTTTTGGTTATTAACCCTTTGTCTAGAAGTTCTTGTATTTGCCTAGCCATTTCTTTGTTTTGTTCAGGGGTTAGCTTATATGTTTCTTTGTTGGGAAAGGTAGCTCCAGGGATAAGATCAATGTGGTGGCTTATCTCTCTGGTGGGAGGCAACTCACTAGGTATTCTTTAGACAAAATGTCTTTATACTAATCAAGCAAATCAGTCACTTCCTTGGGGCTAGTTCTCCTCAAGGTCTCTGTCTTAACTCCCTTCCCCTTCTTCCTATCATCCTTAGGTAAAATAACAAGAGCATAAAAAGGATTTCCTTCCTCCTTAATGGTTCTCACAAACTCTTTTTCACCTACAAATAGAAACTTGGATTCATTTTCAACATGATCAGAATGGGGTAGGAATGTTACCTTCTCACCTTTGTGCATGATTGAGTATGTGTTTAGTCTCCCATTATGATGTGCTTCCACATCATATTGCCATGGCCTCCCAAGTAGAAAATGGCAAGCATCCATTGGAACTATATCTAAAGCAGGGGCATCCAAGGTTAAGGTAGGGCATTCTGTGTCCTCGATGAAACTGCATGGAGTGTTAGTATTTTGGCCGGTGTTACTCGGTTGTAGCCTTGATCGACAGTCTCGGTCATTGAAGGAAGCTCAGTCACTGAAGGAACTCAATAGTCTTTGGCACTCGATGAAAGTGTTACTCGGTCATGCCTATGGTGCTCGGTCGACACTGGTGCTCAGTGATGCCTGGCTTGTTCAGTTAATTCACTATCGCTTGGTAGTTCTGGTTTACCGACTAGAGTTCTATGTGATTTTTTTAGCCGACTTGGTGCATTTATTGTCGGTAGCTATTGTTATAGGTCGACATGCTGAATTAAATGTTTGTATACATTTGTAAGCTGACTTGTATGGCATTTAATTATTTGTTTGGGAGAGTTAAGGGTTTCATCTTGTCGACTTGTGGCTAATGATTACTATTTAAGGAGTGTTTGGGTAGATGTTTAGGGATCATAACACACAACTTAGCAGATCTAGGATGTCAGATGTGAAGCTTGAGAGATGAAGTTGGCGAAGTCATGGAAAAGTTCTTGATGTTCTTGCATATCAGATTGTAATCTGATAGTTGTTTGTAGCAGAGCTAGGGGTTTGCATACTTGGAGACAAGGAGATTACTTGGAGGCTTGCGAGCTCAAGTTTAGATCTGCCTTAGGGTTTCCATCAACTTCTAATTTTCTTTAGAGTTGAACTAGTTGGGATTGTATTGGATCTTGTCGGATCTTGCAAAATTGTTTTCTGATTGTAATTGGTCCTAATCTAGAAGGCCTTACAGTCGGGCATGTTAATGAAAATCAGTGTTAAATAGTTATTTTGTGTTGTATTGTTGAGTAATCCACTGTGTAATTCTGTTGGCTGCAAGGTCTGGACTATCCTTAATTGGATCCACCTACCTTGAATGCATCAGGTGGTATCAGAGCGAGAGTTTGATCTTGTTGAAGCAAAAGGTTGACCTAGCAAGGTTGATCTTGCGAAGTTGATCTTGTTGGCAAAGAGATTGTGCGCAATCTGGATTGCAGATTCGAAGCATTGAACTTGTGGAATTATGCCCTAGTTGTTTGCAAGATTCCAAGTTGAGATCTGACTTGTTGTAACTTGGAATTTTTCACAAGGTGGTCGGTGAGGGTTTGTTGCAAAGGGTTTCTCTTATCTTTAAGGATGCCACCGAGAAGATTGAACCCTAGAGTTATTTCTAATCTTTATGATATTGTTGAATCCTAGATCATAGAGAAGGTGAAATCAGATTTCAGATCTGAGATGGAATTGATGAAGAATGACATGGTCGTCGAGATCATGAGAACTGTTGCTGGTATACCTCAGAATGTTGGTACTGAGGATAGCTATAAAGAAGCTGTTGAAGAATTTGAAACTGTTGGATCTAGTGGTGATGACCAGAGGAACAGATCTGGTGAAGATAGAACTGCTCAATTACCTACATCTGTTGCTCGGTTTAGTAATTACCAAATGGAAGTTTCTACTTTCTCTAGTACTTTGAAGCTCGACAATCTGATTGATTGGATTGGTGAACTTGAAGATTTATTTGAGCTAGAAGAAATTGAAGATCCTCTTCGGGTGAGATTAGCACAGACAAAGTTGAAAAGACATGCTGCTCTTTTGTGGAAGGAACTACAAAGAGACCGAGAAGATGAAGGTGAAACAAAGATCAATCGGTGGAGGTTGATGGTGACTAAGTTGAAAGCTAAGTTCATACTGGCTAACTATGAACTTGACTTGTTTAAGAAGTTGTAGAATCTAAAATAGAAGGATTTGTTTGTTGAAGATTATACCTCGAGGAGTTCTACAAACTTACTATTCGGTCTGGACACTGAGAGCTTGGTAAGGAAAAGGTAGCTTAGTATGTGAATGGTTTGAGATTCAATATTCAGGATGAGCTTGGTGTGTTGAAAATTGATTCTGTTGAAGATGCTTATTCGTATGCTCTAAAGGCAGAAGATAAGTTGAAGAGGAAACAACCTAGAAACTCCTGAGGGAAGGAAAAGATTGATCACTCGGTGAAGGACAAATTGACTGATGCAGAAGATGAACAAAAACTTGTGGAACTGAAGAAGATAGGTACAGTTATCTTTAAGGGTACTTGCTATAACTATGGAGAGGAAGGACACCATTCTTTTGAGTGTACACAGAAGAAGGTTGACCAATGAACTACTGTGATGAATGAGAACATTTAGAATGAACCTGAATCAAAGAACTTGTTGCTTCAGTGAACATTGCTCGGTACCAAGGATGAACCTTGTCAGAGGAGTAACTTGTCTAGGACTCGATACAAATCTGAAGGTAAACTCTGTGATGTTATTGTTGATAGTGGTAGTACTGATAACCTTGTTGCTAAGGACATGGTTCAAAAACTTGGTTTGAATAGAATGAGGCATCCTTGTCCTTATAGGCTTGGCTGGTTACAACATGTTCATGCTTTGGAAGTTAGAGAACAATGCTTCATTGATGTTCAGATTGGCCAGTACAAGGATCTTGTGCTTTGTGACATTGTGAAGATGAATAGTTATGATATATTGCTCAGTACACCTTGGCAATATGATTGCAGAGCTATTTATGACTATGTCTGGAATGTGTTTACTGTTGAGAAGAATGACAGGAAGTTTTCACTGATGCCTTTGATGGATACAACGCTCGATAGGAGAAGCCTGAGTATTGGTAGCCGAGTGGAGATTGTGGATCCAGAGAAAATGAATGATTAGTATGGAGAACTGACCTGTACATTGTCAAGGAAAGACTTGAAAAGATAGAGGAAATTGAAGTGGAAGAATTTGCAAGCAGAAAAGGTGGAAGACTTGTATGTGAAGAACCAGTTCAGGATTTATGTGTTGAATCCTAGAAGATGTTCTTCTCACATATGAACATCTTTTGGAACCTGGGGTGTCTGATGCAAGGGCATCCAAGGTTAAGGCAGGGCATTCTATGTCCCTGATGAAACTGCATGGAGTGTTAGTATTTTGAACGGTGTTACTCAGTTGCAGCCTTGACCGACGATCTTGGTCATTGAAGGAAGCTCGGTCACTGAAGGAACTCGGTAGTCTCTGGTGCTTAGTGAAAGTGTTACTCAGTCATGCCTATGGTGGTTGGTCGACACTGGTGTTCGGCGATGACTGGCTTGCTCGGTTAATTCACTGTCGCTCGGTAGTTCTGGTTTACCGACTAGAGTTTTGTGTGATTTGTTGAGCCGAATTGGTGCATTTATTGTTGGTAGCTATTGTTATAGGCCAACATATTGAATTAAATGTTTATATACATTTGTAAGCCAACTTGTATGGCATTTAATTAATTATTTGGGAGAGTTAAGGGTTTCATCTTGTCGACTTGTGGCTGATGATTAGTATTTAAGGAGTGCTTGGGTAGATGTTTAGGGATCATAACACACAACTTAGCAGATCTGGGATGTCAAATGTGAAGCTTGAGAGATAAATTTGGTGAAGTCGTGGAAAAGTTCTTAATGTTCTTGTAGATCAGATTGTAATCTGATAGTTGTTTGTAGCAGAGCTAGGGGTTTGCATACTTGGAGACAAGGAGATTGCTTGAAGGCTTGCGAGCTCAAGTTTAGATCTGCCTTAGGGTTTCCATCAACTTCTAATCATCTTCAAAGTTGAACTAGCTAAGATTGTATTGGATCTTGTCAGATCTTGCAAAATTATTTTCTGATTATAATTGGCCCTAACCCGAAAGGCCTTACAGTCGGGCATGTTAATGAAAATCAATGTTAAACAATTATTGTGTGTTGCATTGTTGATTAATCCACTGTGTAATTCTATTGGATGCAAGGTTTGGACTATCCTTAATTGGATCCACCTACCTTGACTGCATCAATATCACAGAGTACCTTGTCCTTGTACTTCCCAAGTTGGAACTCCACCCAAGCCTGCTCTTCAATGACAGTTTGTTGGCTCTTAGTAAGCCAAGACACTTTGTAAGGGGTGGGGTGTGGGACCCTTCTTAGTTTCAACTTCTCTACTGCTTCAATAGAGATTAGATTGTCAGTAGAACCACTATCAATAACCAACTTACATACCTTGCCTCCAATTTTACATGAGGATCTAAGCAAATTCTTCCTTTGGGGTGGCTCTTGGGTGACTAGTGTCTTCAGCACGGTTCTCCTAAGCATCAAGTTTTCTCCCTCCTCAGGTAGTACATAGGATCCTTGGTTGTTGTTCCCTTGATCCTCTTCTTCCATGACTATGTTAGCTCTCCTTTCCCCTTGCTTGTTCTTCTTTTCAGGGCACTTAGATGCTAAGTGTCCTGTTTGATGGCACCTATAGAACTTCACACCTTCTAGGCCTCTTCCCCCACTTCTTCCTCTAGAGTGTTTCCCTCTTCCTCTAAACGTATCTCTAGGATTGTTGTCTCCCCTATGGTTATCTTGGCTTGACTCCCCAAAGTCCTTGGAGTTCTACCTACCTTCATTGTGTTGGCTTCTACCTCAGAAACTCCTATTGTTGTTTACACCTCTGCTTTTATTTGCCTGGTCTTGTTTCCTTCTCATCTTCTCCTCTGCCTTTAATGCCAACTGATAGCATTGGTTGACAGTATTTATGGTACTCATGCTCAATTCATCTTGAATGGACACCTTCAAGCCTTGCATATACCTAGCAAGTTTCACACTTTCGGGTTCTGCCAACTTGGATTTCATCCCAAGCATCTTGAATTCTTCAGTGTATGTTGAGACATCTTGGTCTCTATGTCTTAGACCCGTTCTCTTCTTATGAAGTTGGACTTCATAATCTTTAGGGATATATGCTTCCCTCAACAAACCCACCATCTTCTTCCAAGTGGTGATTGGTCTCTTTCCTTCCTTCACCCTTTCATCTTGAGTGAAGTTCCACCATGTGAGGGCAGACCCTTGCAATTTTGACTTGTATATCTTCACCCTTTGGTTTTCACGGATGTCTTCATAGTCAAAAAAAATAGAGAGAGCATCAATCCAATCCAAGGCAACATCAGGGTCTGGTTTCCCATTGTAGACAGGTAGGTCCAATCTTGCATCCATGGTTCTTTTCTCCATGGACTTTAATGTCTTTAGGAGCATCCTTTGATCAGGAGGTACTTGTTCTTACTCCTTCTCAGGGGGTTCTTCTTCACTCCCCTCTGCATCCTCATCAAAGTTTCTAATGCTTCCCTTATCCATCTTTTCTGACAGTGTCTTCATATCCTTTGCCATCTTCTCCAATTGGGCCTCATATCTTGCCTTTTTCTCTCTAACAAGTTTTGCCAATTCTACATTAGTTACTCTGCTTGGCACTTCTTCCTCAGTATCCTTTGAAATGGTGTGTTCTTCCTCCTAAGGACCTTAGGAGCTCTGATACCAATTGATGTAGATAATCCCACAATCCATAAATTTGAATCCACAAAACACCACTAGGAATGAATAGGACCTCTATAGGTAATGACTTCTTGACAAGATGTTTATTCACCCCACAACCTCCTTGCCAACTTAGATGTATGAATCCACACCCTCCTGACTCCTTCTTGACAGTTTCAGAATGAAACCATAGTCTTCTCCAATATTGAGTTAAGGAAACTAGCCAATCTCCTTGGAGCCCTCCTATTCAGGTATTTTGGATCTAACTCCAAACTTCTCCACAAACCCAATAATAAAACCATATTTTTGGACACCCTTTTCAGTGGTCTTTTAATATTGGAAAGGATAGGAATTGGTTCTCAAGTTATCCCACCAAAAGATACTAAAGATACCTAGGGCTAATAGGGCTAATTAGGGGCTCTAAAGAAGGAACTCCATTCAAATGGATTTTTTTCCTATTAATGATGATTGGAGACTCTTAAGATAGAGTAGGAAATCCTAAATCCAAGTTTTTGTGATCAGATTCATCACCCATCAAAAGTTATGGGGTCTGTTGCAGCCTATCTACAAGGTAGTCACATAGAGATGCCTACCTAGGGCTTCCTGTTTCTCCACTCTTCCCTTCATGGAAAAATCTCTCCTTTTGGAATATTAATTTATAAGGTCCATTCTTTCATTCCACCAAGTTTCATCAGATTCCCATTGTCGATTTGCAAGAAATGGCCAAAAAGCCTTAAAACCCTAAGACCAATCCTGAATCAGGGCAGTGACCTTGAAGATCCAATAACATAGATGCCTGGTAAGATAAAGTCTTCAAACAAATTGATAAAGGAAGGTAAGATTCATAAGAAACTCCTCCAATTAAACTTCCTTCATCCACCATTCGTACCAGGCCATACAAATGTTGTTACAGTCCAATATTTGCAGAAAAATAGGGTAAATTTTATTGATTTTTAAAAATCTATTACATCACCATGCACTCTCGCATTGGTATGACCAAAATATCACCTAAATAGGTCCCTCCAATTATTTGAACCAACTTTGATCGGTTGGAGAGGTAAGAAAGATGTTGGTAATAGATTTTCAGCAAGTTGCTAAAAGTTGTAAAGCAACTTTTTAGCAATTTTTCAATTTTTGTGCAATATTTCATTTTTGTTGCATATTTGCTAATCCCTATGCTACCTAGGCCTATTGTGATGACTTAAGACTTCTTATCACCTAATAAAGACCTTACATTCTTAATTAAGACTAAATCTAACCTTAAACACCTCCTTTATCAGTCCCTTCAATCTAAGTGTCTTAGGTTTATATGGCCACCCAAAAACACTTGATTTGAACAATAGGACCTAAATGAGGAGACATAATCTTCTAAGGAACTAGGGATATGTTGAAAGAAGACTAGTGATCTCCTTTCAAACTTCTCTTCCTTTGATTCAATCTTTTGAGGGTGCTCCTGCACCATAGCCAAAAGTGATTTATTTAGAGATTTATAAGAAAAAGATAAGATCATTGAAGAGATCGTTGCTTCTCTTTATAACATTGTAGTTGATTAGACCATAGACCAGTTTGGTATTTTAAAGGAGAAATACATAACACTTGTCAATGTAGTAAAGGATTTGACTACATCAATAGATGAAAAGGTCCATCTAAAATAAGAAGCCATAAAGGATAAATTACTATAAGAATTGAAGGTTAGATGTGCACAGGATTTTACCGATCTTCATCTACTCATTCAGAAAAGAAAGGACCTTCTTGAGGATGGTAATTCCCTATATGAATGCAGTCTTTAGTGGCTAGAGACCACTAGTAAAATTCATGAAGAGATTAAAGCTATAGAGATATCCATCTAGTAGGTGCATCGTTCGTTCAAGATTTCAGAAGATTTAATTGGTACTGGTAGAATCACAATTGAGCAGCTACATAAGATCTTTACACTAAAGAAATATAGAGAGAATATTATCCTACCTCTGAGAAATCTTTAGGAATGGTGAGAACATTGTATCACTTTAATGATTCTTTCTTTTATAAAGGCACAACAACTCAACTTAACCGTCCCCAGCTCCATTGAAGATGAAGAAACTCTATTGGCATTAATTATTTTTTTGACTCATCTCTTGACAAAGGCTATTACGTAGTGGAACAACAATAGGGATAAATGGGTTGTAGAACTTCATGAACTTAAAAGGAATTTTGAGGAAGGAAAATTTGATAAAACTTGATGTGTTTTGAGTTTTTGAAATTTTGTAGTTGTACATAGTTTTTGAGGCATTACCCTTTTTCATTAATGACAAAAGGGGGAATATTCGGTAGAAACAAAAAGTTGAGAAAAAATACTAAAAGGGACAATAATAAGGTCATCCCTCTTAAGGGGAGTTTTGATTTTTTTGTTGTTTTGGCTTTCCCTAAATTTTGTTTTTCATCAATGACAAAGGAGGAGATTATTAATTATTAGCATTATCTTATTTTCATTAATGTTACTGTTCTGGTTGGCTCGATATTATTGTAGACACCTAAAAATTTCCTCATGAAACCAGCAAAATTTGACTATTAATTAGATCATTCCATCTGGTTATCCTAATCATTTCCATCAATTGGTCAATTACACCTATCAGATATCTAATTTATCATTTTCTTAGTGAAGTATCCTATCATTTCTTATAGCTTAACCACTCACGGAGCTTCATCAAATGTGATCTTCTCATGATCTTTCGAGAGATATTCCTTTTGATATCTCACACAATATCTCAAGAGGCATATCCTACCAATCATTAGCTGATCAAAATCAATCATTACCCATTCATACTAGGGCATGTATTAGCAATCAAAAATTTTAAAGTATCATCAAGTATTTTTCTTTCAAACAATGCAACAAACTACATTATTTCAAAGAGGGGAAAAATGTAGACACCTAAAAATATCCTTAAGAAACTAACAAAATTTGACTATTAATTTAAAAGATATTTTATTTATTTAATTAATTCATTATCCAATTCTAATATTATTAAAATAATTATTTATTATTTATTTAAATAATTCATTAGCCTTTTCTATGTAGAAACTGATGAAATATCATATTCAACTCCAAGATCCAGCTGCATGCAATAAACCTGTTACACAGAATGAAGCTAAAACTGGAAAAAGCGAAACCCTCTTGTGCTCAAAAAAGTTAGAGCTCAAAATGTATTAAGAGTGAATGACAGAAATAATTACAAAAGCGGCTTATAAGGACAGAAACCCTAAAGCCCAAAAAAGCTAGGTTGTGCAATAATAATTAATAGAAATATTAATTATTATGCACCTAAAAGAGATAGCTTAAGTGAAAAAGAATAATAGAGGACTTAAGTAATTAAACCAAAATGATTTGATTATAAAGTCAAATATAACTATTATTCTAACATTCTATCCAAAAATTAAATCAATTATTATTTATTTAATTAAGCCTTTATCATCTAGTTTATTTTTTCTATTTATTAAATAAACACATTTGTATATTTTATAAACTCTTAAATCCTCTTATTTCCATTTTAGCCAATCACTTGAAATTACATGGATCAACTCCTAAATTTTTCTCCATGTGCCACTTGTCATTTGTCTCTTCGTTTGACCTTCTCCACTTAGCTTATGTCTAGGTTCAATGCACCTTAAAAAGTCAACATGCATCTTCCACATCTTAATCTCAACCACTCATTCATATTGCCTCTTAATCTCCTCACTCCTTTCAAAACCCTACCTAACCTCGCATCCTATACAATCTCTTATTTCCTGTTAATCACAACTGTTGGTTTTCATGAGGTTTCCATTAAAAGACATTGTCTCCTCAACTTGAAGGGCCAATCCCTAATGCAATATTATCTTGCTACTATATTTCTATCTTGCTACTATCGTTATCAATCTATCATTACTTGCATGTTTATCAATCAACCATCTCCGTTCACCATAGCCTATTATGCTTTGTGCTACAAATACGAGAACACCCATATTTCATTTGCAAATAAGATACTTTTTGATAGAAGGACAAGGAAATAAAGTATTTAATAAAGAATTTGGTTTGATTTAATTTAGCATGTTTAACATATAAAATGGTGATCTAGTATGATTAGAACACCAAGTTATATGTACATTAGGGAAAAGGAGAAAAAGGTGAGGATTCCCTTGAATGTAGCCCTTAGAAGGACCCAAATTAGATTAACACAACCCAAAATTGATGTACGAGTGCTAATGAAAAATCCAATTCCTTTTAAGGATTTCAATTCAAAGGTCTCTTTCTTCTCTGTTTAATGTTTTGATTAATTATTTGATTAAGTGTGATGTAAAGGAAAATGTACATGCAATTATGGACTGCAATAGATCTGATAGAAATGACTTCTATGAAATGAAAAAGAGGAAATGTACTTACCTTGAGGGAAAATGAAGAATACAAGTTTAGATCAGAAAACAAATTGTCAATTGTGCAAGAAACTAGAACAGAGGTAGGTCTAGAACCAAGAGGTTGTAATCTACAAACTGTGAAAATCTGAAGGTCCCAGGAAAAGGTCAACTTTCTTTGTATAGGTCAACTTGGGGTACAGGTCGAGATCAACCTATACCATACAGACTACATACAAAAATTTTTGAAGTGAGATGGGATCTGCAACTCTAGATCTACCTGTTATGAGCCTAAAAGTCCAAAAGTCTGCAAACCTAATCCTATACACAAGAAAAAGGGAATTTTTCAGGGTAAAGGGGCTTGCCTTGGTCAAGTCCTTATTTAGGAATTAACCTTGAAATGAAATATAAAAATATGTTCAAGGGGTTTAGATTAGTTGGTTGAAGCAATGATTTCTCATTGTGGAGACCCTAGTTCAAATCCCAAGAGGAACATCTTTGTGAAATTCTAAGTTGTGACTATTGGTCTTCCAATTGTTGTTTCTAGTGTGGCTGCTCGTAAGGAGCTCATAATTTTTAATCTTGTAAACTATCTAGTGTGGTTGTCTCTTATTGTTGATCGAATGATTTCAAAGTTTGTAAACTATCTATAATATTAAAAAAAAGAAATATAAAAATAATGTAAAAGTAAGATAAATGTTAGTATTCACCTCGGTTGTCAAATATTCATGAATGGATATAGATCCACTATCCACGAAGATGATTGAATGCTTGTATTATCATATAGAATGTAGAATGTTGGATGTCTTCACAAATTAAATAGATCTACAATCACCAAATCATAGGTCATGGATTCTCATATGCTTGATATGTGTTGCTTGAACTCCTTGAACTTGATAGCTTTCTTGCAAAGGTGTAAAGGGCTTGCACAATATTTTGATGTGTGTGTAGAGATCATGTTGATGGTATGTAGATATGTGTATATTTTTAATGAAAGGAAAAGGTCTCCTTTTATAGAAATTTGGGGTTCAAATCTACAAAGCCTAACAAAGGAGAGAGGGAAAGAAAGATACCTTGCATCAAGCCTAGGAGCCAATCAAAGTTTGACACCCAAGTTATAGGTCAAGGTTGACCTATACCCAAGGATGTGAAACTCAAGATAACATCCCTAGATCTTGAGCGGTATTGAGGGTTTCAAAGGAAATGTGGTGAAATATATGGGGAAAAGTGAGAATTCAAGCATAAATACATTCATTTTCTAGGAGATTATGAAAATTGGGCCTAATAGGTCCTTGAGCTTCCAAATTAATGGGTGCTAACTTTTAGGATGGTATATTTAGCCCCCACTTTAGTGGGAGTATGAGACAAACTCATACTCGTGGTAAAGTAGATCAAATACATAAGATAGTCTTACCAAAGCTAAGGTGACAAGGAAACATCAAGCCCTCAAGTGTCTTAAGTCCTCATCAAATTTGAAACTATGACAAGAGAGGCATAACTAACAAAGAGAGAGATAGAAACGGTGTGATTATCTAGGCCCAATAAGAAAGTTTGTCTTACTGTGAATCACACAAAAAGGAAGGCTACAAAAGATGGCATTGAAAGTCTATAAAGGTTTGTGTGCCATTCTACTCAACCCATCAAGGATCCACCCTTAAGGATTGCGTCTCCAAAAATGGAATCCAAGAAAGAGCAATCTGGCCTTATGGATTTGTGTCCATATGGGATCAAAAGTACAAATGTGGGGATCATTCCTTAAGGATTTTGTTCCATAAGTGATCCAAATGTATAGGAGGATCAAAAATAGTGTGTGTGTCATGTCCACATTTAAAACCCTAATTGTGATGATCCCATTTCAAAATACAAACAACAATAATAAATTTTATTAAATTAAGAATAATAATAAAAGAAAATTTAATAATATAAAGTCTATTATTAACATAATAATGTATTATCAAAATAATATATAATAATATAGCGTCTAAGTATAATAATATATTATAAATAAAATATATTATTGAAATAATAATATATTATATGATAATTAATAATAATAATATTAAAATATATAATAGTAAATAATAATAAATAATAACAAGATGAACTATTATTTGTAATATTTATTAATCCATGATCCATCGAACGTCTAAGGCATCGCTACCAAATTAGGAAGCAAAGATTACCGAATGCAACACAACCGAATGCAACACAAATCAGATTATGTAGAACGATGTCATTAGGAGCATGACTAATCCAATCATTAGTCATTGTAAACTACACAGCAATATTGAAGCCTATTAATACACGACATTTATAATCAAAGATTAATATTGAAAGTTGGAAAGATTAAGTATTGAGGAGTTGATCTAATTATTCCAATAATGAAATAGATGTATCTCTATTGCGAGTCTAATTCATAGGTGGTAGCAAATCAGAAAAACTAGATATATCAATTAATTTTGGCAATTATTGGTTAAAGACTATGGAGAGCAGCGGTTTACTACAAATAGTGATAAACAATCATTGTGTGAAGACAATGATTAGTGAATACTAATTATTAATAGCTTTGAGTGGGTGTGACTAAAAGGAGTATAGATTTCTATTTAATATTTGAGCATTGACTATTTCATCGTAAAAGTATATAACGTCAATATATATTATGTTGTTTAAATCGGTCCTTGTAATCCTCTACTATTTTGGGTTAAAACATGGGATTAATTATCCAAGGTGATTTAAAGGAATGAAATCAAAGAAAGTAATAGCACTATCTGATTGGCCATTGTAAAGGCCGTTGTTAAGGTTTTAGGATCATTGCAAATGTAATAGCACTATCTGATTGTATGTGTTTTCCAAATGCAAAAATCTCTTGCATTTATATTGAGAATGAGCCAAGAAGAGACATGTCCCTTCATGGGATATGTCTATTCATTATTATGTAATTATTATAATGAAAATTATGATTATATAAATATACACACACACATATATATACATAATATCTCTTGAGTATTATATTAATTTATCTAATATTTACATAATAATAATATTTGTGTGTGTGTGTGTGTATACACACATCTCATATATATATATATATATATATATATATATATATATATATATATATATATATATATATATATATATATATATATATATATATAGACAGACACACACACACACACACACACACACACACTAGTATTGACTCATAGTGTTTATTCGACTAAAGCTACAAAACATCAACACTACCTCTTAGTCAGGGAAGATTAAACACATGATTAGGATCAGAAGATATCATTTACCATGATATTAAAGATATGGTCTAACTAGGAATATTAAGTCAAATAATATTCACCATAACTCATAGATTCATAAGAATATCATCTCATGACATTGAGAGTATTGGCCACAGAATATCAAGTAGCATGATATTCACCAAGTACTCAAAAATAATGTGAAAAGATATATTACAATAATGTAATATCAAAGTTTATAGAGATATCATCTCATGATATTAGGAGTAATGGCCACAAAATATCAAGTCGCATGATATTCACCATGTACTCAGAGTACTAGCCTACCAACAAGTCTCATGATGTCAACCAGGTACTCAACAAATATTTTAGATATCACCTCAATATAATATTAGAGATATGGTTTGACCAAGAATATCAAGTCTCAAGATATTCACCATAACTCAAAAAATATTTTAGATATCACCTCAATATGATATCAGAGATATGGTCTAACCAAGAATATCAAGTCTCATGATATTCACCATAACTCAAAAATTTCCATAGGTAATGTATCCTTAGTGCAAGGTATCATCTATTATGATATGTTTCAGCCATCACATGATGTCTATCATAATAGAAGGTCAATGGTCTGTTTAAGGAACTGAATCCACCATGCAAGAAATCATCTATTGTGATATGTTTCAGCCATCACACGATGTCTATCACAATAGAAGGTCAATGGTCTGTTTAAGGAACTGAATCCACCATGCAAGAAATCATCTATTGTGATCTATTTTAGCCATCACACGATGTCTATCACAATATAAGGTCAATGGTCTGTTTAAGGAATTGAATCCACCATGCAAGAAATCATCTATTGTGATCTATTTTAGCCATCACATGATGTCTATCACAATAGAGGATCAAGTTATTGTAAGATCGTCACCTTCCAATAACTTTTACAAATATAAGTGATAATCATTTGGAAGTCATCACTTCCTCATGATTTACACAGGGGGTAGGCCCATTAAAAATATTCATGATTCATTACTATAATAATCAATTATATCAAGTTTACCTCAGAAGTGTTTCACCTTCAATAGTGAACTCCCTCTCAATCAATATGATCATGATTGTCACAAGTTGACTGAACCATCTGCTCCCTCTAAAGCTCAAGTTTATCAACTTCTTGACCTCTTTTGAAATGTCAAACTCCCTTTGCATCTAGTCTCAATCATCAATTTGTTTGCAAGCATCAAGTTTTTTCTCCCTTGAATGCAATTTTCTTGTGCTTCTGTCCTGAAGGTATGTTAGAGAGATTACAAATAGCTCACTAAACTATCTCGACCGGAAATACCAATGATAGAAGAATAAAATATTTTACTAACTAATAGTATAACATGAATTACAAACATAAAAATTATGTGCATTAATAAAACATGAAATACTTAATCTTTTATAAATTTCAAGTATTTCATTTTGCAAGGTGAGCCCATATAGAAAATATCATGCAAATTCACAGAATGATGTCTTCGTTCTCAAACATTACCGTAATTCTTCACATGACCTATCTTGAAAATCCAAAGTTTCTATACACTATCACAACCTTCAATCTTATTAAATCTCTCTTCAAGTGGTTAGGCTTTTAAAGAAGGAACCTCGCTCTTTTACAAATTTTGCATAGACCCATACATAGTCAGTCATAACTTTTGAACCCGACACTTTCTCGCCAATCGCTCCGGTGAGATTCTTTTAAATTTGGTTTGCACAAACATATCCAAAATTTAGCAAAATCCAACAGTTCATTTGTGAGATATGGTCCTCGTATTGAGACTATACTTTCTGAGATAGTCACACATTCACCATCAACAAACTACTCTCTTACATTTGCAACTTGGCTCTGATACCATGTTAAGGTTTTAGGATCATTGCAAATGTAATAGCACTATCTAATTGTATGTATTTTCCAAATGCAAAAATCTCTTGCATTTATATTAAGAATGAGCCAAGACGAGACATGTCCCTTCATGGGACATGTCTATTCATTATTATGTAATTAATATAATGACAATTATGATCACACACACACACACACACACACACACACACACACACACACACACACATATATATATATATATCTTGAGTATTATATTAATTTCTCTAATATTTACATCATAATAATATTTGTATATATATATATATAAACTCATAGTGTTTATTCGACTGAAGCTACAAAACATCAACAACCATAAAGGCCCATCAGGCAAAAAGAAAAGTCAAAGACAATGTGGCTTCCTAAATCCCTCATTGAAGAAATGTGTTCTAAAGCATCAGAAGGAAAAGAAATATCAAAAGCTATGTGGATTCCCTTTTATGTATGTGGAACCTAATCAAACTCGGGTTCTTTCGGCATGGTTTCCCCCCAGACTTATCTACGGGGGATTGGGGGCAGCACCCCCAAGCTTAGGGTTGGAGATTTATTGTATGAGGGATTTTGTAGCTTCCTATGGTGGTATTGAGTTGCGGGCTTCAGATTGTAATCACTGGATAATAATAAAGATATTGGACTCGTTGTTGGTGGACGTAGCCTAGGGATTGGGTGAACCACATTAAATTTTGTATTATTGTGTTCTCTTCTATTTGTTAATATTTGCATTTTTCTGTTTATTCTTCTAACATTCCCAAGTCACTTGTACAAGACTTGCACACTAAGCAAAAATCAAAGTTAACATTCAAGCTTCCAAAGGCTTCCTCTAATCTTTCATCCAAACATCTTCCATCATCCCCTTCCAAATCCATCTTGGGTCCTTATGTCCCAAAATCCATATCCCCTTCTCCATCAAAATATCATACTCCAAAGTCCACTTTTCTTCCAAAATCCATTTTCCCTATATCATTCCAACACCCTTTAAGGTGTGTGCCAATGTTGATCTTTCCAACCTCTCCATCTACCCCTACACAATCATTTTGATATCACCTCCATTATCCATCGCCTATTGTCCATCCATCCATCCCTCTTACCCAATCCTTTGCATAAAAAGCCTTACCACAATTTATCTTATCCTCCATATAAGATCCCCTTACCATCACTATATCAACATCTTTGAGCATATATTCAATAGCCATGGTCTATTATCATACATTTTTCAAAGGGTACTATCTAAAGAGAAAGATGCTTGAGACCTTCCTCCATTTTTTATCACACATCCATTATCTTCCAAAAAAAAGCAAAAAATGAAAATAAAAAGCAAAAAATAAAAAACATTAAAAAGGAAAAGAAAAAAGAAGAAAAAGTAAAAGAAAAATCACATCCTATGGTGAAAACCACTTCATGTGGCAACTTGGACAAGTAACGTGATGAAAGCCCGACAAACAAGCATCATGTGTAATCCTCCATGCATTTGCACTCTACACTTGAGGGCATATCCTTCATTTGTCCTATCTACATCCATATCCCTTTGTCCACCTTTGCTCTTTCAAAGAGCATGTTGAGGCAAAATTGATGGAGTTTAGCTTGTGCCAAATTTATGGCAAGGAGAGGGTAATTAGATAAAATATATAATTATTGAGTCCAAATGTGCAAAACATTTATAAGAACAATAGGATGACCCTCTTACAAAGATTCCCCAAGCCATGAGAGTTAAATATTAAAAAATGATTGATTAAAGGGATCAAACCCATCTTGTCTTAATGCCCTTGTGTAATGATGTTTCAAGGAAAATAAATATTATACTTCCTTGCGATGAACATCCATCTTGGGCAAAGAAGATTAAAAAATTAAAAATATTATACATAGTCTAGGCTAACCTAGTTAGAAGGTTGCATCCCTTGGTTGAAGGGACATTTTGCAAAGTATAAAAATAAAGCTTGCGATTTATTTGTTAAGCAACTACCAAATATCTTTCCTATTCATAGTAGAGTTAAGAGAAGATATAAAAGAGGTTTATGATTAGATCTTTGAAGCATATTAGATAAAATCTTTGGAGTATATTATAACATATCTTTAAGCATATTGGAGTAGATCATCAAGGCGGATCTATAGTAGATTTTGAAAGTAATTAAAGGTAGATTTTGAGAGGGTTTATGAGAAAGTGTATAAAAAGAATTATGAGCAAATGAGAGGGAGATTTATGAAGGAATTTTTAGCAAATTTATGAAGCATTTTTTAGCAGACTTATGAAGAACAACATTGGACCAAATTTGAATCAAAATTATACACAAATCTAAAGGAAACTTGAGAGCAGACTTTGTAGCAAATTTGTGAGCAAACTATAAGAGCAAGAAGAGTTTGTGAAAGAAAATCAAATATCCATCATCCATTGAAGAAGCAACATCCTAATGTGGAACTTACTCATTTGGATGTTGGTGCTTCCCAAAAAATGAGATTGATGTTTCTTGCTAAGTTGGTGCTTAATGGTGTGGATTCATGTTTCCTGCATGTTAGTGCCCATGAAATTTGTAAGAAGAGTTTTATATAAGTAATATATTCCCGTGATTTTTTTGTTACTTATTGCTAGATCTTGCATTTGCATTATTGATGTGGATGATTTAGTTTTGAAGTATTACAATCAAAAGGCAACATAACAATTTATAACAACCCTTCTGTAAGTTGTGTTTTATAGTTGCAAACTAATAGTCATACTCGTGTTCTAGGGAACCTCCTAAATCTTTCTATGTGATCAAAGGCCTTTGAAGTCTAATTCAATTGGTCTTTGTCGTTTTATTTTCTACATACTTGATCTTCTTCCCATGTCAAGCAAACAAATTTACCTTTTTATATTCTCAAGAAAAAATTATTTTTTCTAGCAAGTTGAAGTTGGTTCTTTTTCTATATATTATTGGCGCTACTCATTGCATTTCTCTTTTCTATTTTGCATTCTTTTGATAGAGTGCTCATTGTTGGTAAATATTTTTTGAAAAATAATTATTTTTATTACCTGCCATTTATCGTAATTTGACATGTTTTTGCGAAGTAATTTGCAAAAACATCAAACCAATAATTAATATACTTGTTGTATATTCTTGATCCCATTATCATTCATTTTGAAAGATAAGATCTTGATGCCCAAATCCTCTATTCACCTACTTAACTAATATTTGATGTATTAACTTGACCCAACCCAAGTTACAATAAGATAATTGTGTTTGTAGACCTAAAGCATTGTTTTGTCAATTCACATTGATTTGTATGTTATATATAAAGATATTGACTCATTTTGAAATTATCTATAAATTATAAAAGATTGTTATAAAAAAAAATGCCACTAGTCATTTATGAGATCATCATAACAACATTATCAAACCATTACATTAGTATACAACATATGTATCCCATTGCATATTGGCTTGATGTCCTCTATACTTATTCCAAAATCCAATAACCCAATCAAGGTGTTATTTCGAAACTTGAGTCAAACAACCTAACAAATTCTTTATTGTTGTCAAAACTAATCTAGTCACTTATGTGAAATTTGTTTTATAACCAGTTCTAAATTTACAATTATATGACAAATTAATTCACATCTTCAACATTTTGCCCTATAGAGTTTATGAAGTTCAAATACATATACAAGTTCATTAATATGAGAACTAATCTAGTCATGCATGTCAAAGCATACTTTGCTTGTTGAGGCATTCATCTAATCGAGAGCTACATTTGCAAATGAATAGCAAATCAATTCCCTACATCCTAAATACAGATTCTAGATTTTGGGGGTTTTCGAAAAATTTCAAACTTAGCCAAATTTCAGGATTCAGCAAGCCTTCAACAGGGTTACCTCCCACAATCCATCATGGCTTTCTAAGGTCAAACTCAAGCTGGCAAAAAAATTCTCAAAAGCTTTTAACTCGTTTTATCACAAATCACATGATTTCCACCCCATCTCTATGGCAGACTTAGCTTAGCTCTCACCCAAATCCTAGACAGACATGACTTCCCAACATGCCAAAATCACTCAAACCTCATTTGTCGGACCTAAGGACTTGAAAACAACCCACCAACAAAGACTACCTAAGACCCAGCTATGAAGACTTTGATATTTAGCATTGATCAATGATCAAGCATCATATATTCATACTATGAAATGATTTAGTTTTACAATTATGTATATTTCTCTTTTTTTTTTGTGTGTATATATACGAACCCATACAAATCATAATGGGAAAAAAAATTCATGAAAAACCCGAACCAGCAACTTAGATGTAAAGTTATCAGAAGCAAAATTGGTTTTTTAAAAAGGATAATAATAATAATAAGCACCTCAAAACTGATTACTATATTGATTATAAAATTGAAAAGTGGAACCAGCAACCATTAAATTCCAAGCCTCGCCTTCGTGGGGTAGTATGGTGAGGCGACACGCTTAGCATTTGTTAGTCTAGAAACTATAATAAACTAACATCATTAACGCATGTAAGGCTCTATATCTGCAATCAAATGTTTAAATGATGGATCATGAATTGTGATCTATGAATTGTGATCTAAAACATTGAATTGAAATATCGTTACACAGTTTGATGCCAAATATCTACATTTGATAATCTATGGACTCTAGAAAACCAACACAAACCTTGGAAATGGCCCAAAATGCTTTGACGAAATTTTAATTACGCGTAGGTCTAGTCAACCGAAAAGCTTATCTAAAATACGTGTCATTTGAGTTAAAACATATTTTAGATGTTAAGGCTTCTAAACAAAATTTTGCCTTAACAAAGGCCTTACCAGATTAATCAATTAAAGTAAGCAAAAAATGCATGAGCAATCTATAAAACAGGCCAAGGGCAAGGAAGATCAGAATGCTAAGAAATCAAATGCTAAAAATGGAAAAAGAAAAATAAAGAGGTTCGAACACCTGGGAGCAATTAAGACACATGAATCTCTTTCGATGACAAAATTTGAATGTTCAATAGTCATTTACGGTAGAAAAGCAAACAAGTTGACTTTCTATTCCCATGTAGAGAGGAAATGTTGAGTTTGTATTCCCATGTAGAGAGGAATACAGCCACAAAATAATTACAAGATTTCATCCCATTACAGAGGAAATGTTGGTCCTGCTAGAAAACTGCAAAATACAAAAACCTTTGAAACCAAAATTTTCTGCCTCGCTTTTTAGAGTTTTGAATAGCCCCCTATCACAAATACATTGTACAACAACAATCGGAACCAAAAAGATAAGCCGGCCCTGAACATTATATGAAAAACATGGAATTTTTTATGCGACCGTGAATGGGAGGTAACGGCCTTACTAAAGGGCCCCCAAAAGCTTGACTTCCAGCACTGCCCGACATGCTTCCACCTCGAAAAGACCCACTCTCTGAAATGTTCTCTGAATCAATCCACACACGAGCACGCTTTGCAGCTAAGTGTGCATAGTAGCATGCAGGCACTGGAACAGAGAAAGAAAATCGAGTAAGCATTTCAAACAATATTTCTTCACAGAAAACAGAAACATTTCAGAAATATAATGCATATGGACAGGGATGAGAGCATAAACCTATTGAAACCGACCGAGTGCACCTAGCATATCTGAAACAGAACCATGAACAAAAATAATATCAGCGGTTAACTACTGTATAGTAACATTACACAAATCTGAACCAGAAGCTTGTTAAGAAACATTTCAGAAACTGTAACAGTTTCACAAAATAGTTGCATTACATATGGTTTCAAACAATTTTTTATAACGATAAAGAATACAGTCAAAAGTAATATTAAGTTTGAAATTGTGAGATTGCAGTTGCAGAAACAAAGAAAACGGCTGATGCTAATGTTTAATCATGCTGCATTGCTGCCCATCAATGCATTGATAATTAATTAATTAGATGTTGCATTTTATGCACCTTCAGATTCTAGATTGAAAATATCTACACCAATTTAGAGCACCATACACTCCAGTTCAAACTTCAGAGTATGTATAAAGCTTCTATTTTACCTTCCTATGTGCATTTTCATCCTTTCAATGTCGTCAACCGTCAATGCATTGAAACTAAATAAGACACAAAATATCTATACACCATTTTCTAGTAAAACAGCGATTACACTTCCGGAGAAAATACCTACAAAGCTTCCTGTTCTATTGCTGGCAAGGCGCAATCATCCTGATAATAAAACGCCAATTAGACTAACATTAAAAATTCCACATTACACTTACGTGAAACAGAGGTCGTTGGTCAATTTCTGAATTGCATCAGGTGTAAAGCCATTTTCATCCTTGAGTACATTGTAGTGAGCTGGCTTACTGGTACCCTGCACGTTGGTTACAGCTATTACAAACTCATGTAGGAAGGAAACATGGACATGATTACTGCAGATTATTAATAAGAAATTTTAACATATACTTTTAACAACTTAGAAATGCTTGACAGTAAATATTTCAATCATAAATTCAAGAACTTATGTTCAGAGACAACATACCTTGATTCCCGCATGACTGCATAGATAAAAGTCAAAAAGTTTTGGTTGGCATATTACAGAGTCTACCACAGTTCCTGTAGAGTTGTCAACACAAAGTTAAACAACTGGCTGGCATATTTGTTGCACTCATAAAATCTGTATCAGTAAAACTTGCTGCAAAGTTCTAGAAAAACGTCTTTTACCAGGCACAATATTTCCATTTTTCAGTGCTGGGCCTGGCTTTTCAGGATTTGGGAAAAAACGTGTGTGATGGCGTTTCTGGACCACTATAAACGTAACCAGTGGTGATTTGCCTATTCTAGGCTTTTTAGATGATGGCCCTTGATCAACTCCTGTTTCAGGTTGTTCAGCCCACCCCAGAGATTCAAAAGCCTGAACGGAGCATATGAAGAAATTTCCTCAGTTAATACTTTGTATAATTTACCAGGGAGCAACGTAAATTGACTGTAGTAAACTAGCTTGATTAAATGCCCAATTTGGTCCTTTGATGAAAACATGATTCAAAGATCCTCATTCGGTATGCTTACATAGATGTATGTCTAATGTATCCAACTGAACATTTACCACATGATTATGTAAACAAACCTTTTTCAAGGCTCCCAACTCATTGTTCAAAACCATCTCAAACTGACCATCACTTACACCGTCCCTGACATGGAAACAATTAACTTGAGTTAAGGAAACAATATTAAAACTACAGCACAGCAAAATAGTTATATGCTTGTTCCACAATCATTAATATGCCTTCAGAAAGATATAGCCCATAATCATTCAGATTTCAGTCAAAACGCACCAACTTTTCTTCCACCTTGCACACATGTAAAAGTACCAGCATATCATTCTACATTAAAATTTCCGAAGTTAGATTGATGTATTAATCTGACCTGTAATAAAGAATACGCTCTGGCTTCCTGTTAACCCGCTCTTGAAATAGGGTTAACAACTCCCTTCAATAGAAACAGAAAAAAGGATGCAAAATCCATTATTTGGTTTGAAATAATTTGAGAAATAACTTCAAAAGATTAAAACATAAAGGAAAAATAATTAGCAAGAAAAATCAAAATTCAGGCTTCATTAACACAACCGCAATATCAATAATAAGAACTGGCGGTTATTTTGTTTTCGTTGCTTGCGTTAGCTGTAGACACTACTAGTAAAATACAAGATTTATTTCTTTCAAGTTATTAAATTAATTAATCTCTACAAAATTTACTGGATCCTGAAAATTCTCTCTTCCAGGTCAGTTTGGAAAGGACGGGAATTAAACAATGCACACAAATACATCTAATGTATGCAAAGAAAAATTATTTGTGTAAGATACATAAAACTTCACTACCAGTAAAATACAAGATTTATTTCCTTCAAGTTATTAAATTAATTAATCTCTACAAAATTTACTGGATCCTAAAACTTCTCTCTTCCAGGTCAGTTTGGAAAGGACAGGAATTAAACATAGCCCACAAATACATCTGGTGTATGCATAGAAAAATTATTTGTGTAAGAAATGTAAAATTTCAAACTTCAAAAAGATTAAATATGGTAAGAGTTCTTAAATTCTTTGTTTTGGAGTGTAGATAAAATTGTAAAACAAAAAGCTTAACATTAATGATTGGCTATTGCCAATAAACCCTAAACCCTAAACCCTGCATGCAAATAAAAATGATATGGAACATACAGAAGTACAACGTAGCATTATGTTGCATAACCAGACCTGAAAGCCTAACAAAACCCCCATACACTTGAATGTGATATGCATGAATATTATAAGATATTCATTGTTGAAACTTCAATGTAAGAAAAATAATGTTAAAATTCAAAAATCAGGTTTCAAAGTCACGTGTCCAAAAACTCATTGACATTACAAAATATTAAATATACGAAGATTTCAAGAAACACAAGCAGTTGTCTTCTCTATCTAGCTCCTCAAATTCCATATGTTGGATGGTGCAAACATTCATGTTAATATAATCTGCCTCTATATCCCACAACCTTATGTCCCCTTTCCTTGTTCCCATGTTATTTGTGTAAAGGCAATGCAAGTTGGAAATATGTACACTAAGTACTTTTTATTCTTTCAGTGCAACCATTGTAGTCAGGTTGTTTGTGTAAAGGCGATGCAAGTTGGAAATATATGAACTCGGTACTCTATATTCTTTTAATGCAATCTGTTGCACTTCACTAAGAGGATGGAAAAATATGTGCTCTAATACTGCTCAGCTGCAAACAGACTAGCAACTTTTGAGACAATGTTAGAGTATCACCAACTGGAGTGTACAAAATAAATGAAATGTGCACTTGTTTCAAGATCTTAATCTCATTTATGATGGTCTTCATCTTCTCAAGCATTGAGTTGTCATCAAATATCTCTCCCAAACAAGGCAAGGCTTATCCATGTCGATATAATGGATTATACTGAAAACAAACAACTTCAAACTAAGTAAAGATTCCACTTTATCCCAGCATCATCTAGAATCATCTATTTAATCTCTCTTTAATCTTCATATACATGTTTTTAATCCAATAAATTTTGTTGGCAATCTTTTGTAACAAAAGATCGAGAGAGTGGACAAATCAAGTTGTCCAACAGATGCATGCCAACCAACAAATCAACCACTCTATAGCTCCTTGCATTTTCCTTTGTAAACAAAGGTAGTAAACATTCATTATTAAATATACACATAGTAAATATTCATCAATAAATGTTTTATATATAAATTAAAAATTATAGTCATTACTAAAGCACATTAACAAATATAGACAAAGAAATTGATAGTCTACGGCTGACTTAGTCAGCTAACAAGCGGTGTGCATATAAAATAAACAAAGCAACCTATAAAGTAAACAAGGGAACAAAGAATATTCATTGATATCAGCAAATGTTATAGTCGACACCTCATTTCATTACCGACTAGCCAATAGTTGATGTCTTACCCATTCGATGGGTTATAAATAGGGCATGGAAGGTGTTTGAGGAGGAAAGGAAGGGATAAGAGCAAGCATCATCAGCACTGAGTTGGCAGCACGGTGTAGTGGAATAGATTGTGGCTTAAAGGCCCTCTAAGGTAATACGAAGTCAGCCATTGAAATCGATAAATCCAATACCGGTCAAATTCATATCTGAAGCAACTTTCCCATTGGTTATTGCATAATTCAAGGAACAGACCTTTCATCCCAAGGTATATTTGGGAATATATACATAAGGACAAAGATATAAATAATTATGTTAAAGGAATTAACGTATGAGGGAAGATGTATCATTTAGTTTATTACCATTAATGTATATATCAAAAATATATGTAATAAATACAAATTTAATTATAGTTATTAGAATTATATATTTATATATAATTATATATTATATAAATATATGTATATTTTGTAATACAAGGGACATTGATATATTTAGCCTACTTCTTAATCTCTTGTTATAGCCTTGTGAGGAGATTTACTGGTGTTGTGTAGGGAAAGATGGAGTAAATCCAAATAGGGTTAGATGAATCCCAAGATAAGATAAGATAAGGACAGGGTCCTAAAGCCTTGAGGGAATCCTCTTATAGATTTGGTGTCAAGCACCCTACAACAAATAAATCCACACACTCCTTAGGGTTGAGTTTAGGAGTGAAGTAAGGAATTGGGGATTAAATATGTTAACTACCAAATGTATTATGAACTATTCATAGTTTTCTTAAAATTGACTTGATTTGAATTCATAGTAATGTATGTTAAACATTGTAAATTGAAAGCCTCCTAATTGGGGTCATTACAAAATTGTGACAATTCATTTATTATTCTTTTGTATAGGCATTCATGTGATGCACCTGATTACAGTTATATTCTTTTGATCATGTTGATATCATTGCTAATGTGGATAGTAGGTTATACTTGTAATTCAGTGATGTTTTGATCACGCTGATATCATTGCTAATGTGGATAGTAGGTCATACTTGTAATTCAGTGATGATCATATATGCATGAAAACTCTACAATGATGTTACATGATAATGTATGATGATGTTTGAATTATAATATGGGGATACTTTGGGTATACTAAGTTTTGATGTGGATGATGGTACATGATGATTTGATATTGATTTGATGAGAAATTATCTTACTGACCATTTTATTGTGTGACCCCAATTAGCAATTATTTATATTTACGCACTTTGGCTATTTTATACATGCATAGCTACCCGTAATGTTTGTTCAATGATGGTACATGATAATGTGTGATGATGTTTGAATTATAATATGTGGATACTTTGGTTATACTAAGTTTTGATGTGGTTACATGATGACACATTGATGATTTTATATTGATTTGATGAAAAATTATCTTACTGACCATGTTATTGTGTGACCCCAATTAGCAATTATTTATATTTATGCACTTCGGCTATTTTATACATGCATAGCTACTCGTAATGTTTGTTCAATGATGTAGGTACCAGGGATCAACTTCCCCATAAGTTTGAGATTGCCCATAATCCTAACAGTGGTTACAAGAGATAGCACATTGGCTATTCATATTACCTAGCCTAACAGTTGTTCCTAAATTGGACGATATTCCCATGTTGCATACATTATAGCTCGAGTTACCCTTGATGTAATGTCCAATTACCCTCATGCATAATTGTGAAAGACCAGTAACCAATGTATGTGCAAAGTTGTTTGCTTGTGAATCATCGTCATTAAGTTTATTATACTAGCGCTTGCACCCAATAAGCTGCAATGGCGTAGTCAATAGTGAACCTATATTTTCCATTGAATCTTCTTTTCACTCTGTTCCACAAACATTTGTATTTTGTAGTACCAAGAGACCCAATTGATTTCATTGATTGCTCAGAAATTCATTCTCCTATTTTACAACAATCAATATTAACCCTTGCCCCTTACGGACTATATTTGTTCCAACATCCAACATCTCAAATAACTTGTAGTAGCCATAAAGACTCACTAAATATCCATGATATTTGAAAAAATGCAGCTAAATCCACCTATATGCCCCTTACAATTTTTTAAAACACCAACCTCAAAGACTTATTTAGAAATTATAAAATTGAAAACATCAGCCCCATCTACTTGAATTGGAACATGCGGAAACCTTTGTAAGACCCATATTCGTGGACTTTGCACTAGGTGTAGCCTTTGAAATAAGTACCCCAATGATGCTATACCCAAATTTCAATCAATGAGATTGAAGCATTCATCACGTTTTGAAGCTCGTTGCTTCCCCAATTTGCACAAGCGATTACGGTGGTAAAGTTGCGGAATATGGCTTTCACAGCGGTCAATTGCATTTGCCTAAAAACTTTTGTTCCATCTTCAACAAATCTGTCCAGTGCATATCTAGCAACCAACCAAGCTTTTATGTCTATTCATTCTTAATTCTCAGACGTCCCTCACATATAGGCAAAGAAAGATGCTGGTAAAAAAAAATCCAGAAGCTATTAAATCTCGTTTCACACCTTCCCGATTGCATTTTCTTAAGAAAAATTTTCTAAATCCCATTCAGCATATTGCCTTTTAGCAACCATGGATAGATGCCCTGTTTCAAAGCTCCCATGGTCGTTGCAAAGGCTGGAAAGATGTTGGCAAAGGTTGAGGAATTTGCAGTACATCTGCCACAGCATTTGCATGGTGGTTTTTGAAGCCATTCAACAAATCAATATTTGCATCTCTTCCAAGCAGCGCTGCCCCCCTTCTTTGATATGCCCAGTCGTTGTGAAAATAGAATGCTCCTCCGTTTGCCACAGCAGCCTACAACGATCAAATGCGGAAGCGGTGGGAAGCAGCTCAGTGTCTCCAATGCCATGGGTGTCTGGCGATCACAATTCTGAGGGGCGTTGCTGGTTGTGTGAGACACTGCCGGCGGGTAGTGCCTAGGTAGTAAAAGCCTATCGACTAATTAATTATATCTAAATTAATATAGTGACAATTTAATATTTATGTGGAGAATATGCCTTAGGTGTATTTGATTTAATGAGCATTGGATGATTTAATTATTTGGGGATTTTTGGAAGTTTAATTATATATTTGAGTTTAAGTGAGCTTTAATATTATTTTATGGGCTTTTCAAAAAGTGCCTTTAAAATAGAATTCATTTTTGAACAATTGGTTTTTTCTTCCTAATTTTTCTTCCAAAAACCCTCCATGTTGGAAATTTGATTTGATTGTGTGGAAAGATTTTTGTGGGTATTGCTTTGAAAGAATTGTTTCAGGAAAATCTACTAGCTGTCTCGGTTTGGCGCCTTCTCTTGGTGTATGTGGATTTCTCTTTCAATTTGAAGTTTTCTCCAAGTTTGAGGTAGGAAAACTTGATTTCTTCGTTGTTGCTCATTTAAATTAATCATTGCGTATTGCAAAAGATCTCTGACATGATTTAAAGCATTTATTCCATTTGTAGTAATTGATTTGGAGTAGAATTGGTTTTCCATGTTTGTAATTTGGCAAATGTGGGTATTTTGGGGGAAATTACTGCCCAATTTCTTACAAGATGGGTAAAATGTGGATTTTATTACATTTTTTGGTTGTATAGTGGGGAACCAATGGGTTTTCCTAGACTTTCAATTTGTCGAATTTGAATTTTTGGGTATTTTGGAGGTCAATCAATGGTGGATGACCCTCCATGACTTGGGAAGGCATGCGTGCACATGGAGTGCATGGGGACTTCTCCGAAGAGACATGCTCCCCATTCTCCTCAGTATGGGAAAATGATCAGCTCTGTATGGAATGTCCTTATGAGCACATACGATAACGCTCTCTCCTCTATACTCAAGAATCTAACAGCTTGTATATAGTTTTGAGTAGTGACTTGTTGAGTTAGTAATGCATTGGTTCTCTTGATAGTGTTGATGATCATGATTATTGTATTTACATTGTGTCTTGGGTGTGTGTAAGCCTCACTCCCCTTGTGTTCTTTGAGTGATTGTTTAGGCTTTGTGGCTATCATCACAAGCTCAATGGAGTTGACCTACAAGTTCCACATGGAAGAGTGGTGTTGCCAACCATCGTTAGGGACAAAAGGACTTGGTTCGAGATCAAATTCAGAGGCTACTTCATCACTTCTCACACTTGTACTTCTTACCTTCTCATCCTTGTAAGTTGTATCCATAATGTAATTGAATTTAAATTTTGCAAACTTTATCAAATGGTATATTGGGCACCCTAACATGGGTAAGGATGTAATTGTACCTTATTGGATTAGTAGACGTCATTATTTGTGGATTTAACCTTGTATTTTGCAAGATTCTATGCAGATGTGTGCCTTTGACTCCAATTCAACGCCTCCACCCTTGTTGATCAACGTCCCAAGCTAAGTTTCAGCACCTGCACCCTCACTACCAAGAGTCTCAGACTGCAAATCAGCATATAAGATAAATAAATGCATACACTTGTTGAATCAATGCATGAGCTTTTCAGCGCCTCCACCTATGTTTTTTGAACGCCTCCACTTGGCTACATCCAAATGCAATGAAATTTAACATGAGTGTGGTTGCAAGGTTTCTAAGCTCTCTATTGTTCTTATCTCCTTAGGGTTATCATAGGAACACATTTTCTTTTGTTCTTTAAAATGAATTTAAAGTGCTTAGATTTGTGATAGAGATCGATGCAGCCACCTAGTTGTTTGGTCTTGCGTCCTTGATCCATTTAGGGTGGAATCGAGTTGTCTAGAGTCAATTCAGCGCTCATCCATGACGCCTTAGACCGAATAGAAGATTTTGGTTGCAAAAAATTGCATTTCTAATTAAATTTAAACAATTTTTAAGTTTCCGATTTTTTGGCCCTTGGCAATAAGTTGTCAATAAGGATATTTTCAACTATGATTTAGACCACTAAGTGAGCTTAGGAAAACTACTAAATCATTTAAGTGGGATGAATTTTATGTACTGTTAGCTAAGGCAACCTTTAATGTTAATGAACCAATGCTAGTGCTGGATGTTGTTTTATTTAACATGTGTTTTAATCAATGATTGTAATTCCAATTTGAAATTAATTAATTGGGTGATTTAACGTATTGATTTATTCAAATTTGAATAACATTTAATTGTTTAAGAATCCAAAATTATATTATAGTGTAATTTAATTTCGGAGATAAATTTTGCATTTTGATTCCATTCTAATTTAATCAAGTTAAATGCTTTAGACTTTTCTTAAAAAGATGAGTCTTTTGGGAATTATTAGGAAATCTTTAGGTTGAGAAGGGAGTTGTATGCAACTCTTAATACTATAAGGCAGCAACAAAATACAAGATTCACTTTTTGTTGAAATCAAGCCACTTGATAACCTCGGGCCTAAAATTCTGAACTAATTTACCAGGTGTATGAAGGCATCCAAAACAAAAATTAAAACACGCTTAACAAGAATGCATTAAATACTGTATTTGATCCCATAAAATATTTATGATCTCATGGAAAAAAAAAATGCAAATTAGCAATATTCAAAATAGATATTATTAACAAATCAAGAGTCAAATAGACCAAGAATGAACATAACTGAATGGATAGCAACCTAGAAATCAGGCCATGTAGGGTCTTCCCCATCTTCCTTTTCCTCTCCATGTTCACCTTGCAATGCAACAAATGAAGGTTTAAAAAATGATTGGGAAACCCTTTTTGCTATTATTATTCATGAGATTAGGGTTCCCATAGTTTCCCTAAGATCCAATGGTTGGGATTCAATGTCATCCTCTTAGGAAATTAAATATGCCAATTAAAAGTTAATTTAATTATTTTCTCTAATAATAGGTTAGACTATGGCAAGATCAATAGCATAGGCAAAAAACTGTCAATCGATAAACTACACTCGGAGGGGGATTCGATCGTGGTGATAAATGCTTTAATTCAGGTAGAAGTGATGGCTTGGAATTCAAATAAATTTATCAAACATATTTGCAAATTACTCAAAACTTTTCAAGCATTTAAATTATTCCACACCCCTCGTTGAGGGAATGACGTGGCGAATATCCTTTCAAAGTGGGCCATCAATTTTAATGGTGACAATTCAAATGATGTTTGTGAAATGTTGAGGGATTTGCAAATCAAAGAAGGAATATGAAGTACATCGCTGAAAGTTTTTGCAATGATGTATTTGTTGGGGCGCACGATGGGAAATGAAATGAGCCTTTAAAAGTAATAAGGATGCATTACTTCTTGAGGCATGTCGAGTTTTGAGAGCAGTGTAATGGGTGTTATTTCCAACTCTATGCTTTTAGTCAAAGTTGGTGTAGGTTGTGTATGATGGAGGCAAGCTTTACACTAGTAATGGAGAAGTAGCAATAGACATTTATGGGCCAAATTTAAGAGAAGAGGATGAAAGCGATTTTCAAGTCCACGATTTTATGAAAAGCAAGCACAAGCATCGCATGTTAATGTTTATGGTAGCTTTGATAGAGCTCCTTCATACCATAATCGTCATCATATGTTGAGGTGCTCAACATCAGTTGTATTGTTCTATTCTCCTCTGGAAATGGATGACTTTGCACCATGTATGAGATGACACAACATCAGAGTGATTCAGCATCATGGTTTTACTTGGCATTGAATCACGTCAGTTCATAGTTTTGGAGAATGTTGACGGTTTGTTGATTCTTCTGGTGTTCCCTTATATTCGAAGGTGTTCATACTTGGCATTTTTTTTGTGATGACATGGTACCTCAATCATTATTGGTATCAGTGGATATTGTTTTCGTATGTATTCAGCTCCTCTCATTAATGTTGACCAATTGTGTATTTAAGTTGACGGTTACACTCTTGATGGCGTCAATTCATTCTCTAGTAATTCCGCGTATGCCTTTTCTCTCACCTTTTGGTATTCGCAAGAGACTTTTTTCAATATGGTGTCATTTTTACTACTATTGGTGTTAAGGAAAAGAGGTGTAAACTTTCATCATATTGGACTTTTATCATCTTGTTTTTCTGTATTGTGATTTTGCTCTATGCGAGCTACATAAAAAGAATTTTGTAATAGCTATTTTGTGTATCGAGTATAAGCCATTATTCTCTATGCATTGCAATCAGATATACTCTGCACCATGTATATCTATTCTCAAAGTTTTGTACTTAGTCACAGTTCTATACTGTTGTTTTTGTTACTCCCAATCAGTGCATGATCGTTGTGTAAATTCAAGGATTCATTATTATTGGTTGTGAATCAATTGCAAAAGCTAAATTGCAAGCTTATTGACTATCTGGGAGAAGACGTCAATTATGAGCAAAGATTTTGTAATGAGTTGTGAACTCTGAATAAAGGCATCATCATTTTGTGGGTTGGGTTGTTTCCCTCGGAGACGAGGGTTTTTCCTAGGATAATAATTGTGTCATCTGTTATTGTTATTCTTATTATTGCATTCTTATAGTCCGGTTCAAAAACTTAACATGTTATCAAAGCGGGTCTAGTAAAGATCCTGAATCAGAATAAGAAAATTTGGAATTTAAGAAATGCAAAAATTGAGGGATTCTTTTGAGATCATGTAGCTGAAGAAGTCTTGGAGGCAAATGTGTTGGTATTCGATTTTTCTCTCTGCCTGCACTATAATTTTCTCACAATCTAGCAAAAGATCTTTTGCTAGATTGTGAGAAAATTTAGACAAGAAAGAGATAAGTATTTTATGATTATATCTTTGAATATGAATCATGAATTTTATGTATTATTATTAATTCATGTTATTTCACTAGGAATAGTGTATGCTTTTAGCATTGATCTGAATATTTCTCTTCGTGATAGATTGATTCTATAAATTATTCTCTTGGTTGCAGAATGTAATGTCCTCATTTTTTAGACCTTTGGGATTAGCTTAGTTTGGTGACCCTCGTAAGCTAATCAGGTGATCAGAGGGGGTCAGTCTGCAGAGCCAGTAATTGGATTCCATTCTGGAAGTTCTAGTTGTCAAGTCTGCTCTTTGTTTGGGTCAGATTGGACAACTTACTATTTTTAATAAGTGGTATTTTGGGTATGGCCTAGTTTAGCAGGGTGTCTGCACAGTGTTATCAAATGTTTAAGGATCGTTTATCAGGGATCTCCAGTTTGAGAGATTTACTATTTATAGTAAGTCTATTTTTGGCAGATGGCTATTTCTAGTAGGGCAGATAGATTTAGTGGCTTTATATTTTAATTGTCGTTATTAAATTAAGTTATTTTAATTTAATAACTTTATGATATTATAACTTTAATATTATAAAATGATGTTGTGTTGAAGAAGCTACTTAAGTGAAAAAAGTAAAGTTGAAGCTTTTTCAAAAAGCTTATATATTCAACTCGAAAAAGCACTTTACATACCTATTGATCATTTTAATAAAAAAAATTGTGTTTGAGAAGTGGAGAAGAAAGGCTAGGGTTTGAGGACTGATTCCTCATTTTTGCAATTTGAATCATCACTTATTGATGATGGATTTTGCTACTGAAATTCTGAATGTTTAAATCTAATTCTAGATATACAATTTGGTACTGAGATATACCAAATTTGAGGTGGATTGAATTTATGGCAAAGCTGAGGGTTTAATGCTGGATGAGTTTGAAATTCTTCATTAATCGAATGTCTTAAGGAGGCTGAGTTATCTCCTTTGGTGATGGAATGTGCTATCCAGAAGCTGTGAACTTTCAGCAATAGCAGCAATTTAATTAGTGGATGTTGTGTTTCATTATGGAGGTCACGAAATTTGACCAAGGAGCTGCGTTTTCAACATTGGAGGCTTGCGCCACCCATTCCCATACCTCACGTCACAACTTGGGAGCTCAGCTAGCTTCTACCAAGTCCTAATGTGATCACCTGGCTGCTGCGTTTCACAAATGGTGAATATTTGACACCCAAAGAAGTGCACGAGTATTATTTGTTGGCTGCGTGATTATCCAGTCAGATTTATTTCTAAATTAAGGTGCAATTCTGATGTTGTTTAAAGATTGCTATTAATTTTGTATTTAAATTTTAAATTGGTTAGCTGGTGAAGTTTCAGAAATTTGAGGAAATTGCTTATTTGTTATGTCAAAATTCTTGAAAACAAATAATTGACAAAAAAACAAAACAAAGTTTGCAAGCCAATTGAGAATAAAAGTTACTTTTAACAAAGAGCCAGGCAGGCTCTTTACAGAGGACGGATTGAGAAGCAATGGGATGATGAGAGATTTCATGCAAAGTCATGCAAGCTGAAGAAATGAACAAACATGAGGACTCTATTTGCAGTCATGAGACTGAGTTGATGGCACATAACCTTATTGAAGAGGAAGAATCTATACAGATTGTCTTTGCAATTAGTTTATTCAAGAGGAAGAAATGACATTCAGAGGGAGACTATTCAACTACAAAAATCAGATTTAGAGGGAGCTTGTACGGCAGAGGGAGAGTGCAAAAGCTCTTTGTTGGACACACATTGGAGCCAATTTCCAAGTATTGCGATAATTGAAGTTATGAGAATGCTGCCCCTGTTGAGAGGAGTCTCAGCTAAGAGGGAGTCTCAGCATTCTGATGTTATTTTGTCTTAATGAGTTATCAGCAAGAGAAGTTCAAGGTGAAATCCCTTGGTAATGAGTTTTCTGCGAGAAAAGTTCAAGGTGAAATCCCTTGTTAATGAGTTCTCTATGAGACAAGTTCGAGGTGAAATCCCTTGTTAATGAGTTCTTCTTTGCAAGAGAAGTTCAAGGTGAAATCACTTGTTAATGCATTCTTCTTTGTGAGAGAAGTTTGGGGTGAAAGCCCTTGTTCCACCCACTGGGAGTAGCTATGGTGGATCCACCCTCTAGGAGTAGCCATGGTCAAAGTCATGTGTGAGACCCCATGACTTAGTTTTTTGTTTTTTATGTTTCATCCTTTGAGAGTATCTATGGTGAATGTTGTTATGCTAAGATAACAATTTTGTTGAAATTACTTTTGGTTGCAGCTCCTTTGTCCTTGTCGGGTTGAGACACACTATGTCATATGAATGATCTCTCTTGCTAAGAGGGAGTATTAATGTTTATGTTAGCTTCCAGAGAGCTCCATACTGTAACCGTCATCGCGTGTTGAGGTGCTCGACATCAGTTGTATTGTTCTATTCTTTGCTGGAAATGGATGACTTTGCACCACGTATGAAATGACACACCATCAAAGTGACTTGGCATCATGTATTTACTTAGCGTTGAATCACATTGATTCTTCAGTTGTTCCCTTATATTCAAAGATGTTCATACTTGGCATTTTTTTTGTGATGACATGGCACCTCAATCAGTATTGGTATCAATGGATACTGTTTTTGTATGTATTCAGCTCCTCTCATTAGTGTCGACCAATTGTGCATTAAAGTCAACGGTTACACTCTTGATGGCGTTGATTCATTCTCTAGTAATTTTGTGTGTGCCTTTTCTCCCACCTTTTGGTATTCGCAAGCGATGTTTTTCAACATGACAAGTCATTTTTACTATTGTTGATGTTAAGGAGAAGACACGTGAACTTTCATCGTATCAAACTTTTATCATCTCATTTTTCTGTGTTGTGATTTCACTCTATGAGAGCTGCATAAAAAGACTTTTGTAATAACTATTTTGTATATCAAGTATAGCCATTATTCTTTGTGCATTATGATCGGATATACTCTACATCATGTATATCTATTCTAGAGTTTTGTACTTAGTCACAATTATATATTGTTGTTTTTGTTAGTCTTGATTAGTGTGTGATCATTGTGTAGATTCAGGGATTCATTATTATTGATTGTGAATCAATTACAAAAGCTAAATTGCAAGCTTATTGACTGTCTGTCTAAAGACATCAATTATGAGCAAAGATTTTTGTAATGAGTTGTGAACTCTGAATAAAGGCATCATCATTTTGTGGGCTAGGTTGTTTCCATCAAAGAGGAGGTTTTTTCCCAAGATAATAATTGTGTCACTTGTTATTGTTATTCTGATTATTGCATTCTTATATTCTAGTTTGAAAACTTAACATCGCATCAATGCAGACGTTGTGTCAGTGTTTCTTGCTTGGAGACTGCAATTGAGCACTAAAGTTGAAGTGGAATGAATGATGTATGAATGTGTTGAGGAAGAATGTCTTGTGGGTTTGTCTTCTTTGCTCATGTTGGCGGTTCCAATGAAGGGTTTCAAACTAGATGGGGTGGATTGGAACTCAAAAATTGTGGAACGTGGAGGAGAAAAAGAAAAATTAAAGCTTTAAAACAGGGAAGTCCCTAGTTTTTGTATTCCCTTACCAGTATATTATAGAGTTTGTTGTTTTGATTGTGATGTGGGGTGGTAAATAGTTGTAATTAAGCCATTACTACGCCATTTTGATATCAGTGAAGTTCTCAGAGGGTAGGCTAATACTTTGGCTATATGGTAGTCAATCCTTTAGATGGCATTTATGAAGAATCTTATGCTCATGACTATAGGATCCTTTTGCAAGAGGAGATTTTGAGTTTACAAAATCTAATACCCTTCTATTATTAAAAAGATATAGACAGTAATTTGTCGATAAAATAAAATAAATTAAAACATTGAACTTTAAATATAATTGTATAAAATATTAAAACATTAATGTTTAATTCTAAGAATTAGCATTATTTGTATTTGATGCAAGCGGGAAATAGAAGGAAACATGAGATCCCAATTTTCTCTGTAGATTCGAGAGGGGGACTTCATCAAAGAGACTCCAATGATGGGAGGAAGCCTACACCTAGTAGCTACCTACCACAACAATCCATTCGGTTGCCCAATGCCTTGGCATCGCCTAAGATATGAGCTTTTTCATTTTTAACGTAATTTACAATGTTTGTGAAGGGCTCGCAACTTTTTTTTTCACCTTTTAAAGGTGTGTTTAAATTCGTCCAAAAGCAAACCTATAGTGTTTTGAATGTGTCGTATCTGTCTTGAATCCTAAAAAGGGCAATATAACCCTTAAAAAAAGTTTTCCTTTTTTAATGTATTTTACTTATAAAAGTTTTTTGTTCATACTTCATACAAATATTAAAAAAAAATCAAAGACTTCACTAATCCTTTTAAGTCCACCAAATTTCAAACTTCAAGGCTTCTATCTTATGAATAAACACTAAACCATCATATATTCAAAAAAAGATCCAAGAAAGCAATATATCTACATGCGATGGAAAAATAAGAAGTCAAATACCCTAAGAATGTCTTGCAATTATCTAAAACAAACATCAAGCAAGAAGACAAGAACATCGTATTGATCTCTCATAAAACCTTTACAATCTCTTTAAAAAATGCTCCCATAAAGTAATAGTTGCATCGACATCAGTAGAAAAATACCATTATTCAAATAACCTCGATATGTGTACCCAACATATCTAAAACAAACATTAATAAATTGGAGGCAAGATCTATTAAAGTAATGTTGTTATATTTAGTTTATAATGGTCATTTAAGTCATTTAGGTAGTTTTTAGTAACTTTTTTTGTCTTTAGCTAGTTTATAATTTATTATTGCTCCTTTGTAATTTCTCAATGATTTCATGGTATCAATTTTGAGGTTTTTTTTTGGTGAATTTTTTTGATAATAAAACTCTATGGGGATTTCATGGTATCAATTTTGAGGTTTTTTTTTAATTGAACTTTTTTGATAATAAAACTCTATGGGCTCTTTACTTAAACAATTAATTGAAAATTTCCAAAGTTTTTTGATCAATTTTTTTAAAACATAATCTTTGATTGTTTTCACTATTAAAATCGCAAGGGTCTTTCACAGTTAAATTTTGGTCCTGGTAGAATCACAACAATATCGAGCGTTTATGTAGAGTCATCACCTCTCTTTCACATCTCGCGCAACCTTTTTCATGGGTCTTTCTATGTATTTTGTGTTTGCTTATGATTGAATGGTCGTGATTTTTCTGTACACAAATCATGTTGCACTAGGGCACTTAAGTTCTTCTAGTTTCTATGTCATTTTTGTAAATCATGACGTTGTGGAGGAAAAAATAGCATCTCTTGTCCAAGAAACCACGCGATTTGTCTTTTGGGATTTGTTTTTGAAATCATGTTTGTTTTTTCCTCAACTTGCACACTACCATTTTGAGTTTTGAACCTTTTTTTTTTTGAAAAATCGTGGTGATTTTTTCATATGTGAAAGTTGTAATTCTTCTACGAAGATCGCATTGATTATTTTCTTCTACTAGGATTTTGACAATTTTTCCAGAAAATTGTGGTGCTATTTTTTAGCAACATTTTTTATGATTTTTATAAAATTTTGATTTTTAGTTTCAACAAAAAAATTTAAGATTTTTTATCAATAAAAATTGAAGATATGAGAAGCTGCATTTTTTTTGTTTTTTGTGCTTTTGTATAGCAGGAGGGATGGCTTCATTACCCAATATCATGTTGGAAGGCAGCCAAAGATTCAACAGCAAGAATTATAATACTTGGAAACAACACATGCTCACCATCTTTTAGTTTTGGTCTCTTGATCCACTTGTTCTTGGTAAATCTACTCATCCCACAATTGCGAGTAAAGACCAAGACAAGTTGAACAATTCATGACACAATTAAGTTATCTATCACTGATGAAATACTTCTAAAAGTAACATCTAGCAAGTGTTACAAAAATTTGGACTCACTTGAAGAATATGCACGAGACATCAAATAAACACAGCATTTTTTCTTAAACATATGTTGTTGTCGATTATGATGGATGACAAGATGTCTTTCAAGATCATTTAATGAATATCAAAAGCATTTGCAATCATTGGAGGCCACTAACTACAAGATGGAAGAAAAGGATATGGTGATTGTCACTCTGAAAAGCTTACCACAATCCTATGAGCACTTCATTGAAACTCTCAACATCACCTCTACAATGTTGATTTGAACTTTGATGATCTATGCAACAAGCTATTTCAACAAGACATGTAAGAAGTACTTTGGTTGCTATAACAACACATCCAGCATGAACAAACTTTTATTACCAAGGACAAAGGCAAAGACAATTCTACTCAATAGAAAGGACACAACAAACTTGATGATTCTTCAAAGAATCTGATATCTATCACATGTTATTATTGTGGTAGACCTGGTCATATGAAATTCTACAAAAAGCAGTTGGCTGATCAAAAATTGTGCTTTGGAGGGTCTCAACAAAAGGCTCATGTCACAGAGCATTCAAAGGAGTCAACCTTCTATGCATTCATATGACCAAGTTACACAAACTTAATAGAATGGAGGGAAGAACAAAGAAAGAAAACTTGTGTTACAAAAGGACGCATTCCCACACCTCAAACAACCATCCCCATTCCCTAAGGCACAGGGCTGCCCCAACTGAGAAAATTTGGAAATGCCCGAAAACATGTCCCTAAAATTGGGGACGACGACATGAAACACATAGGGGACATCCCTAAGGCGGCTAGGGACATTTCAAACTTCCTCAACCCATCTCGGCAATGGCCAAGCATCCCTTGAAGAAAAACATTTTTTTACAAAGTTTTAAAAAGAAATTGTTCATTACAAAAAAAATATTTCATTTAATTTCAAAATGATATTGAAAGGACATTAAAATTTTAAATACTAATTAAAACAAAATTATCTTATTGATAGTAAATATTTGTAATCTACTTTGATTTTACATAATTATTTAAGAAACCATAACATAAAATATTTCCGAAAAAATAAAATATATCATCACTGCAATATAACAGCAATTAATGTAAGCATGACAGCAGTTATAGCAACAATTGTCTTATAACAGCAATAAATATATCATGATTTAGATTCATGGATAATGAAACAAGCTATATGTGAGTTGCAATAGTGATTTGGATTTTTAATTTCACTGTTTATAAGAGTATAAAACTTCAAAAAATTGATATGGTCTTAGAGTCAACTATTATAGTCAGTTGCAAGAGATATTAAGGTTCATTTTCCATGGTCTGGTACAATGTGGTTTTGTGTGAGAAATACAAATGAACGATTTCCTTTTGGAATGCCCTTGGATGCGGGCTTCTTTAGACATCATCTCACATCATTTTAACAATGGCATGTTATATTTGCTAATATTAAACTGCTGTTCATTAACTTGTAGAAATCTCTCTCTCTCTCTCTCTCTCTCTCTCTCTCTCTCACACACACACACACACACACACATTATTAAAAAAAATCATATATATTGCTGTCCCCCCACCGTCCCAATAAATATCTGAAGGACTGTCATCCCCAAAATTCTTCCCCTAACATCCCACTGTCCCCATCCTAAAAATGCAGTGAAACACAGAAGAAAACAGAAAACACCATATTGGTCTTTCACAAAACAATTACTAATTCTTGAGCAAAAACACGGCCAAGTACACAACACTTCCATCCATAAACAGAAAAAAATATCATATGTTAAATAAACTAACGATGGCCTAAAAATACCCCCCAAATCAAATAAAATAAGGATGGCCTGAAAACATTTCCCCTCAGTCAAATAAACCAAGGATGGCCCGAAAATATTCCCCCCAACTCAAATAATTTAATAAACCAAAACCAATTTTCCCATCCCCATATGCCAAGGAGAAAGTATGGAAATGTTACCAAAAGTAATTATGCATTCCCATCTCATAGCATTTGATGTACACCTTTTGCCATGGAGAACAGAACACTGCATTGGCCCTTTCATAAATGATATGAAAATCATGAGCTCTGGAAAAAAAATTCCATGTAGGAAATACTGATACCTACTACATAAGCTAAAGAGGGTATAAGTAAATAATCCCAGAGGTGGCCCAAAAACATCCCCAAAAAGTCTCTTCCATTTCAGAGTGTTGCAAAAACACTTAAATACATGTTTCCCCATACCCTAAATACCCCTTAAGGCTTTTTAAGAAATGTTACCATAACTGATGTTGCATTCCCAACTTATAACATTTAAAAAATTAACTTCCCATATGGCAGGGCCCTAATCATTTTTCTTTCTTGCCAGCAAGTACTGAAATTAGTATCAGTACTTTTCTGTCATGTATAATGATTACAATAAATTACAAGCAAACCTGAAAAGAGGAAGCAAAGCTGAAAAGAGGTCAAGCACTAACATTAACATTGCAAAGGCCCAGATTAAAGATGTAGGTACTGTTGTGAGGTTTTCACACCATCACTCCATTGCAAATGGGGACCCCCTCTTTTTGCTTTGCGAGGAGTGGTGGTCTTAGGTAGTCTTAGTTGGTGGCAATTTCAAGTCTCCAAACCCTTAGGAAGAGTTTGATGAAGCCAAGGAGGGAAATCAGTTAAGTCATTAGGATTGAGTTTGAGCATGGATGAGTGAGGGTGTTAGTGTTCAGTTAGACCAAGTGCAACCAATAGATGAGACACCCCTTTGCAAATTCACCTTAAGGAAGCTTAGGAGAAGGGTAAAATCATAGTGAAACCCGAGGACTCACACCCCCCCTCCAAACCTCGAAGTATCCGTCCTAGGGACGTCCCCACACCGGGTACTTGGAGTACCCAAGTACCCCCATATCTGCAATTCCGCAACCACGTTGCCGCCAAGATGGGTACTTGAATTTCTATTTGAATTTTGATTTTTGAATGTTACTATTGGGTATGTAGTATGTTACTATGTTGAATGTTCAATGGTTCTAGTTCGTGTTGCAATTTGATATGTTCAAGCATTTCTATTTGGTATGTTACACCGAAACATCATTTCATAACTAGCATTTCAAGTTCTATATGTATAGTATACAACACCCCCACCTCCCCTATAACTGTCCCCCTGCCGCCCCAAAATTGAGAGCCTTTATCCCCCTATCCCGGAAACTCGTCTTGGCATCCCAATGTACCCCAGCGTCGGTGTTACAATGTAAAATCACTAAGTATGGGGGCAGCAAATGGCATAAGATAAAATCCTCTAGGCCGGGAGGAATCTGCCTGCCCTTGAGGATTCCAAAATCCTTTGACACCCAAAATTTCCGCTCTCTCTCTATAGCTTGTAATTCCGCCAAGGAGCTGGTCATTAAGGTTATTAGATGCAAATGGGCATGACATAGAGGTCAAAATCTTGGAGAAAAGTAAAAATCAGACTAAGAAAAGATGAAAACTAGAGCATGGAATCAGACTTAATTAAGCCCAATTCAGATTGGTAAAATTTAACAATCCGACTTAGAGACAAAATTGGAGTTGAAAGTTAATGACTTAATTTGATTAAATGGAAGACAAACTCAATCAAAGGCAAAAGAATAGAAGTCTAAGGGGCTGAAAAGTTTGAGTGTGAAAAATGGAAATCAAGGGAAATCCTTGAAGGGTCGTTATCTTCTCATACCCTCAATCTCTGCCTTGTGTGGAAGAGGGTGAGAGCACACTTAAACCCTTTCGATTTGCATTTAGAACAATACGAATGAAAAATGGCGAAGATAAGGGTGGAGATTGAGTTTTGAAGTAAAGAAGAGAATCCTCTAGGCATGGTGGAATCCACCTGCCCTTGAGGATTCCAAAATTCTCTCTTCTCCTTAAATTCCCCCCATAGACTAAGCTCCAAAACTTGCACAAAATGAAGACCAAAAGGGATGAAGGGACAATTAAGCCCTTTAAATTTGCATTTCGAACAATACGAATGAAAAATGGCGAAGATAAGGGTGGAGATTGAGTTTTGAAGTAAAGGAGAGAATCCTCTAGGCATGGTGGAATCCACCTGCCCTTGAGGATTCCAAAATTCTCTCTTCTCCTTAAATTCCCCCCATAGACTAAGCTCCAAAACTTGCACAAAATGAAGACCAAAAGGCATGAAGGGATAACATGATTCAAAAATGACAAAGAAAATCAGAATTAAGCCAAACTCAATGAGGGGATAAAACAGAATTGGAGAAAATGAAAAACAAAGGATTCAAAATCCTTGGATAACTCTAATCTCCGCCTTGATTGGGTGATAATGGTATCACATTTAAACACTCCAATCTACATTTTGGCAAGCAAAAATGGAAGGGGTTAAGACCAAAGATGGGGAAAAAACTATAAGTTTGAATGAGTGAATCCTCTAGGCATGGTGGAATCTGCCTGCCCTTGAGGGTTCCAAAATCCTCTCTCCCCCCTCAAATTTCGTCCCAACATAGGGATAGCGATAACATCAAGCAAGCTTCTACACAAGGTAAAACAAAGTTTGATGATATGGGATGGATGAAATATTGACAAAAGATGAAAATCAACTTGCATGATGAAGGTGTGAATTTGAGAAAGTGAAAATCCTCAAACCCTCATAATCTCTGCCTCGAAGACATGGAGCTTGGAGAAAACAAGACCAAGGATTCACAATCCTCAAGCCATCCTAAATTCCTCCTTGAATCTATGAAGGCATTGAATTCACCAACTAAGCGAAATCAAGTAAGAGATAATGCAAGGTGAAGGAGAATCAATGGGAAGGCATGAGCAAAGAATTGAGGATCCAAAATCCTCTAATACTACTAAAACCCGCCTTGAAATGATGGCATTTGGTTTCCATATTCAAGTGAAAATGGAGGAAGACGATGAATGAGAACATGTTGATAAGGAAGTTGATCAAGTGAAAAAAAAAAAAAAAAATCCTTGAAGGGTGGCGGATTCTGCCACCCTCCAAGTAATCAATAATCCTCCCTTACCTCTAATTTCCACCATTGTCTATATAAAGATTAAAAAAAAATTGAGTCTTCAAACTTGCACAATGAAAGGAGAATATAGACCAAAAGCATGGAGGTGAAGTTTAAGACTAGTATTGGCCGAATGCAATAAAGGATTGACATGAGAATTAAAATGGATTTTGACTAAGTGCTAAAGAAATTCCTTGAGAGATGACAGATTCTACCATCTCCCAAGGATTAATAATCCTTTAATACATGTAGTGTCCGGCCAAGAATTCAAGAATCGATGGATCAAAGATGTGGGGTAGCGACTTGATTCGTCATTAAAGAGTAAAAGCATATCTTCAATCCACTATAAGATCAAGTCGGCCTGCATTGAGGGGATAAAAAAGATCAAGTAAAATATTTTAATTGGTCTAAAATAAACAAGTCAGGCCCCCTATGAGATGTCCTTTCAAACTCCTAAGCACGTATACAAGGGAGATAGTGTTGACCCATTTCAACATCAAATCAAAAACAAATCTATCTCTGCTTAAGACAGCGAATTACCTCCTTCCTTGAGCAGCAACGAAATTTTCTTGAGTTGGCAGCGAATTCACCTCTGATATACACAGTGAATTATTCCCAAGGCACCAAATTATCACAAGGAAGAATTGAATCTTCTTGAGGCGATAGCAAAGCATCTTGAATTAGCGTTTGTGAGCAATTTGGAGACTCCAAAAGGCAGCAAATTTGAGTACAAGGCACTTTTATTCCCATAAATAAGAGATATAAGGGTGGTAAGAGAGTAAAATCTGGGCATGCTAGTCATTAAAAACTTGCTCATTTTCCCAATTTTAAGTAAATCCATTTCAAGTTGCAAGATTAGGATCATTCTACCAATGAAATCAGAACTTAGGATTTGCAAGAGGGAAGAGAAATTTGATCTTGAACTTGAGAAAAATCCATGATCAAATGCCTTTTGCCTCCTTGTTTTGATGTTGATGCAATGTATTTCATGATAACTTTAAGATTGCCTTCATTTCATTTATTTCCTACCAATTTTGTGAGCTTAATGCAATTTCCCTCTTTTGTTTTGCAAGGTAATTGTTGGAGAAGGGGAGGCTTGGAAAGCGAAAAATGGAGATGATGGCAAGGTCAAATTCAAGACCTCAAGCAAGGGGAGAACAAAATGGATGCTGCAAGATCAAACTCGAGGACTTTAAATGAGAAGTGCAAAATCAGACTATCAAAGTGCAAATTCAAGGCAAGATCAAAATGGAGTTCAAAAAAGCAAAGGAGAAAGAAAAATCAGAGAAAATTATCATCAACTTGAATTTCCTCCGGAAATCCAAGTTCATTTTGAAGGATCCAGCTACATGAAGGATTGCATCACTTCCAAAAAATCAAAGAAACATCAAGTTTACAAGTACAATCAAGTTCAAGATCATGGCAATGAGAAAATTTCCAAGAAGGAAGATGAAGAAAATTTGAGAAAATGATGCAATTTGGGCATATGCCATCCCAATTGAAGGCTTGATAATGTTGAGTATCAAGAGATATTTTCCCATCACCAAAGGATTGATCAAGTCTACAAGACAAAGATGTTGAGGTCACACATGTCCAAGTGATATCTTCTACCAATCAGAAAATTCCAGTCACACGTGTCCAAGCCCATTGAATCATATTATGCCAAGTGTACAATTTTCTCATTGGCTCTCAAAAGAATTGTAATTGTCTTATTGGCCCACAAGGCAGTGCCTTCATGTAATTGGATAATAGGGTGGCAACCCTAACCCTAATTAGGGTTGGTAATGGATAAATCTTCGCCCTTGATCTTGAATTGATCTTTTCCCTTCATTGTAATTGAACTACTATAAATGGCAAAGGCCTTCTCATTTATAACAGTTAGTTAGTAGTAGAAGTAGAGTAGGAGAGAAAACTTTTTGAAATTGTTGGCATGATGTAATGTCCCTAGTCGGGATCTTACGTAAATTTCTCATTTAAACTTTATGTGAACTAATTTTTTGTATCTCTTTTCTTAATCATAGATGAAATACTTATATTACATGAATAATAGACTTGTTTATGTATAATTAATCTTCTTGTTGATTAATATCTTGATATATCGTATTTAATTTATAAGATATTTTTATTTAATGATTTATTACATTTTTATTATTATTTTATATGATATTAAACAACCAAGAATATTTGTTATGTAATTTCCTTTATTCTCCTTTATGTGATTTCCTGTAAAACCGACGTTAGTACAAAATAATATGTAACATTTATATGACTCATACTCTACTTTACGTTAGTAAGGGGAAATTTGATTCTTAAGGCTGCCTCTAGGTCGGGCTTCACAAAATTCCTAGCTTGAGAGACATTCGCTCCCTCTAAGCAATCGGGCTATCAACACGTCATCCCTAAAGCACTGCCCATAAGAATCTCTTGGAAGCAGCTTAATGCATTCCAAGCCTACGCATATGCATATGACTGGTCTTCAGTATATATACTGCCTACGAGACTAAGGAAATGGCTTAATTTCCACTAGTCCCCTCCAAATACGGGGATCCGTCCGTATCATCCCATGTTTGAGATATAGAATCTCGAGACTAGGAAATTATCACAATTTCTTCTAGCCCCCTCCAGATATGTAAACCATCCTTCGGTGAATACTTTATTCACACGTATGGCCCATATCATCAATAGTATATGTAGACCATCCTTCGGCGAATACTTTATTCACACGTATGGCCCATAACATCAATAGTATATGTAGACCATCCTTCGGCGAATACTTTATTCACACGTATGGCTATTAACAGAAAATGAATGTAAAATTAATTATCAACAATTGTATAACATCGATTTCATTATCTACGTAAGAAATGTCAAAATAGTATATTCATTAATATAAATGAGAGATGTTACCAAAATATATATATATATATATAATTAAAATATATATATAGTTGTATATTTTAATTAATTCTTAAATATATACATATATATATATATATATATAATTTAATTAAAACTAATTCATATATATATATATATATATATATATAAATTTCTATATAAACGAAAATATATAAATGTCCATATATATATATATATAAATATATTATATTTCATTTATATTCAATAATCTATAATCATAAGAATCTATTATTAAATGATTTCATTTTTTATAATCATAAAAATTCATAACTCTATGTATATATAATGCATTGGTTAAATATATGTTTATTTCTTAATATATTAATTTCTTATTTACTAATATATATTAGTAATTTTATGTCTAGCTATATAATATGAGTTCACCTCATAATATAATATTCACGTAGTTATTGCTGGAATCTTATTACATGCAAATTCTAGAAATAAATATCTTAATATCTTAATTCAAAAAGGAAAGTATACGTACCTTAGAAGTGGAGAATCCTTAATTTATTTGTCTTTGCTTCTTATGTGTAATGTCTCTTTTTTCTGTTCACATCCTTTCCAAAGCATGCGTTTGTCTTTTATTATTCTTCTGTGTCCATACTTTAAATCCCATGTGTCTTCCCATGATATTATGTCTGCCCTATATGTATTTATTCCTTATAATCCTCCCCTCCAGCTCTTCCGATAATCTTCCTCATAATAAATCTTTCGTTCCCTGCTAAAGGTCGCGTCTTCTTATTGGGGCTGACAGTTAGTTAGGAAATCTTATTATTAATTTATAACTAGTTTCGTATTTTGTGTATGATAATAATAATATGAGATAATAATATTGATATCATATTATATATTATAATATGAATATTACATTAAATATTATATAATACATTATTGTCATTTACTACATTAATATTATTATAATAATAGATTATATTATATTATTTTTATTTATTTATTAATTACCAAATTCTATTTTAGAAATGAGGATTGAATATATTAATTGTATTATTTATTTTATAACATATAATTATATTTTATTAAAACACTATGTTATATAATTCATTCAATTATTTATATTTTAATAATATTTATTTATTTATTTATTTTATGATTATATTATAATATTTATTTATTTATCTATTTGCTTATTAAAATCTTATTATTTAATGATTATTTATTAATAAACCATATCTCAAAATGGGGACATCACACATGATGCTATCAAAGTAATTGTTGATTCATTGTTGGTCTTCATGGTTGATTTATGTTGCTTTGGAGTATTGCATGGTTTCCTCATTCCCTCACTTAGAGTAGATTAGAAGTACAACTTAGTTGGATGGAAGATATTTTGGATGCATCTTTGGTGAACTCACTTAGACCAAACCACTAGCTATTTGTTGCTTGTAAGTTTTCCTTGCATGGTCGAATGGCATTTATATGAACTTAACTTCGATTATCACTTGCACATTGATATGCATCGATGGATGGTTTTAATGGAATGGTAGTAGTTTGAACATCTTACATTTACATTAGGAGATTACACTAGCTTGGTTGATGTTCATGACTAAACTAAGTCTAGTATCACAAAGACATCCACAATTTCTTACATTCTAGGAGTAGATTAGTTTTCTAAACCCTTATCCTTGCAATTTATTTCGTTGGAAGTGATTGAGGAAGTTAAAGTCAAGTTGATATCCATTGAATGAAATGAGTAAGTCCCTTTGCGATAACTAACATATCGCATCATTACAACTGAGTGAAGTCCACATTAAGAAGGAATCTTGAGGTTGTCTCATTTGATCACACAATCCAGATACATTTAGCATATGAGCATCCTTATTCAAGAGAGAGTTGGAGATTTGGTGTTTCATCTCAAAACACTAAGTATTCGATTCTATATGTTGTAGTGGAACAAAACTCACATCAACAGATATCAAGTTCACGAAAATCAACCATTGCAATTAGTTTTCAAAATTATATGTTTTATAATTATTGTCCAAAAGGCCTTTTGCATTTAGCAGTCGTATATTCCTAATGTAATCAAAATTCAAAAGGCTTTCTAAACCCACAAACCCTAAATACCAAGGTTGCACGGGGACGGGGTACTTGGGTACTTTGGGTACGAGTACGGGTACGACTATTTTTCAAAATAGGGGACGGGGTACTTGGATACATCAATTTTTTAATTTAATATAATTCAATATTTTATAGAAAGTCTGAAAATATGAGTCATGACATTGAATTTTCAAACCAAGAAAAGCGATAAAGTTTGCAAATGTAATGTATTGTTTTCAGTTTCAGATTTGCAATATGTTCGAATGTTTAGATGCATAACAGAGAAAACAAACTTTAAACATGAACAAGAAGATCATAAATCATATAAAAATAATAGTGATAAAGTGTTTACTATTAATCAATATTGCATCAAAGCGTCAAACTGATTACATATTGAATTAAGTTTGATAAATAGCAAGCTGATAAGCTGATAGGCAAACAAAAATCAGAAATCTTAATCAAGTTCGTTAGCTATCATTCTCTCCACCAAGTACCCACCGAGTACCCGGTAAGTGGGTACGTGTACCAGTACCCGGTACGCATCCCAGGGGTGTGGGTACAAGTACCCATGCCACCTAGCTAAATACTAACTTTCATATGTATCAAATTTGTGACTTGCCTAGATCACACAATAGAGCTTCAGTAATATCATCAAGAAGGGATTGCCTTGACATTGACTAAGATTGATTTGTAATTTATGCCAGATGTTAAGCCTTTATACTCACTTTTATATGTATAGTAATTTCTTGAACATTGTAAATGACCTGCCTAAAATACATTCACAATGGAATTAAGCAATATCATCAAGAAGCATTGCCCTCACAGGAAAGATGTCACCTTTCTAATTCCCAACAATAGTTTCTACAAGAAAATAATTGTATCTAATAAAGTTCATTAGTTTTCCACAATACATGAATTGATAAAGACAACTTCTAGATTGATTGTGTGTTAGTTTTTGCATCAATGTTTCGGATCACACTTTGTGATCCATCTGGATGGAGTAGTGCTAGAAGAGAATAAAATGAGTAAATATGATAGTTTAAAAAGATGTAGGCGGGGACAAAGAAGTGAAAGGTACAAACTGAAAAAGTTATTAAAAAAAATAAAAATAATAATAATAGGAGATATGCTACAAAAATAAACCACATAAAAGATGAAAACTACAACCAAGAAAAACTATTCAATAAAAGGGAAAACAAAAAATAAATAAAAAAGTTAAAAATGATATAAGACAAAAACAATTTTTTAAATCTTAATAATGAGAAATGTAATGTCCCCTTTTTAGCGTGACCATGACTATGGATGGATTAGCCTATCATGTGACCCTTGTAGGCTAATGAGGATGGACAGAGGGTCTCTTTCAGTGGGCATCTACTTCAGGATTCAGTATGCTTTGGTTTAGCTTTCGTTTGGTGTCTTTTGGACTTCATTTGCTATACTTTTGCCACGTTTACTATTTATAGTAAGCCTAATGTTGTTCGAGAAGGACCCTTTCTATTTTTGGAAAGTGCATTTGGTCACGTGAAGAAATAATAGGTGTGACTCCTATTTTAGACGACATATTAAGATGACAAGTATTTTGGGAGTTATTATTATTTTGGTCGCCAAACTTATTATTAAATCATTAAATGGCTTATTATAAAGTTATAATTTAACTTTATAATTTCACTTAAGTTGAGGGTTGAGTCATCATGGGAAGGGGCCATTTATTTAATTAATTCATGGAAGCCTAAGCCAAGGTATTAATTAAAAGTATTGGAGTAAATTAATTATTAAAAAGAAAAGTATATCTATTTATCCCACATTGGTAAGAATTGTGTTTGAGCTCTCACAAGAAAGAATAAAAAGGGACTTACGAGCTCATTCTCATACACCTTATGTCATATGATAATATTTGTGAAATTGAAAAGTTGTGCTTGGAGGAGATTTTCAAAATTCTCTTGGAGTGAGGGTTTGGAGGAATTTGGTCTTCATCATTTGGAGAGAATTCTTCAGAAATTCTTATGCATTGATTGTCCTATGGATCACTGATATGGTGAGCAGCAAATTGAATTTGCAAGAATTTATCAAGGCTGCCGTACAGATTTAAACAAGGGGCGTACGGAATTCTACTCCTGCCGTACAGAATTCTTTTGCTGCCGTATGGATATGTCTGGCCATACATCTTGCTGGATTGTGATTATCAAGTTGGAAGCTTAGTTTCGGTTGCAGCTGTTGTGTGTAGACCGAAATTTCTCCATTGGTTAGTTTGTAGTCTTTGAGCTGCAAAGGAGAGTATTTTAATGGCTGGCGCCAATTCTTCATGATGCTGCATTTCCTTCTACAGCAGTCACGTTTTTGTCAAGGTGCCATGTTCTGAATTGATTAATTGTAATGGTTATTGTTAATGAAAGTCTGGTTGAATTTCAGTATTAATAAGCAATCAAGTTGGTGTAAATTGCTATTGTTCATATTGCTTATGTTGAGAAATTCAGTGGAATATTATCTCTGATTTTTAATTGAAAATTGCAAATAAGTTATAAATATTTTGGGATCTCTGTTAAATTGCAATTAAATTTGAGAAAAGAGCTAGCTTGTGAAAGAGAGCCAAATGGGCTCATCACAAGAAAGAAGTAAAAAAGAAAAATAGAGAGAGAGAGAGAGCTCTAACTAAGACAAAAGTCTAAATAAATAAAAACTGGATAAGTTAATAAGACAAAGAAATTGATAAAAATTAGAAGAGAAAAATATTAAAAAAGAATATGAAGAAGGAAGGATAAAATTATGATTCCTAAACAAATTTTTAAAAAAAGAAAAACATAAATGCAAACAAACAAATGAAATAATGCAAACAAACAAATGAAATAACGCAAACAAACATATTTAAAAAAGACAAGAAAAAGATAAAATAGACAATAAAAAATAAAGAAATACAAATCCGTACATCAAATATAAGTTATAGAAGAAAGAAAGGCTATTTAAAAATAAATGACAGGACATTTCCAGCTCAAAGTCAAATATAATTGATGCATTTAAAACTTCCTTAACATTAACAATAACAATAGAACATAATTAACTAATTCAGTCAGGTAAGATATTACTTGAAACACCCTCCTGTTTGTTTGCGGCCCTGCTCGTCCTCTTTCTCCCAGTATAGATCTTCAAATATTTCAGACCCTCGTTTTTGTGTGCGAACTATTGCTTCATACTTGGAGAAAGATGGCCAGTCCATACTTGCAGCAATCTTTTGGCATTATTGGCACAGATAACATTCCCATTAGAAGTTCTTTGCATTATCACTAAGTTCAGTTTTAGACAACACTTCATGATGAGAAAACAAAATTTGTGATTTAGATACTTACAGATAAAATGGATGGACCACTATCATCTCCAACCCTTGAATGTGAGATGTCAGCACCAATGATTAATGAAGGTACTTCTGATATAAGAGGTAATTTTTTCCTCTCCTCGTCAACCAGGAGTGAATTTTGCCCTCCAAGCTGTTTAATAACAATTGCCAAATTATTCTAAATTAACACCAAAGATGCTATTGAGATATAAAAATCATTTGTTTCTGAAGGAACATCCACCTTCGCATTTATTTTCAATATAACATTGGCAATGTAATCAGGCCTACACTTTTTCACATGGTCCGCTAAGCAACACTGGGTCCAAATGCCCAAGTCCAATTCACAAATCTTCTTTACAGAAGCTACAGTTGATGCCAAAAATAAATCAGTATTGTGTTCCATGGTAACAATCCACTTTGCATTTGGTGATTTCAAAAACAATCTAAAATCTTGAAGAAATTACAATACAAACCATATAGATGTTTGTTGTCTGTTTGGGGCATAATGCATACAATCAGTTCGAGAGGACTCTTGTTTTTATCCATACAAATGCGCATCAGATGTCTTACCACACCATCAACATTGCCATGTACCTCATCTGCAGTTGGTGCTGATGGTAGAGGATTCATGGACTGCAGACCCAATTCAAGTACCATGATAAATTTTAACCTCAATGGCCAAACCCAATACACATTCAATATCAAAGGTTGGCTTAAGCTGTGTAAAAGATAGCTATTTCTAACAGAAATTAAATACGGATACAGTTAATGTGGTACAAATAATCAACCCGTCATTGGACTTACCACACCATATTGCTTACACAGATCAGGTAATTTTTCACAAAATGCTTTAACTGCTCCAGCGGGGACATTTTGAGAAAAGTTTACCAATGACCAATGTGAAATTTTGGTGCCCTTAAATATCATCTGCAACACCAAACAGTAAGCCAAATCCGAAATGAATTATGAATGACAGAGCTCACTTAAACAGACAAAGTCACAAAGCAATACTAGCATCTAAAATGTTGTTTATCATTTCAATTTACATTTGAAAATACTTCTTACCAAATTCACTTTAGGAATATTGTAAAGCAACGCAAGATAACTAAAAAGGTGTATTCATCCTCAACTTCAATGATACCAAAGTCTAATTCCCAAATAAGATTTTTCAAACTCAATACATAGATTTCCAAAAATAGGTTGTCTTCACCTCTGTTTGTTTTCTGCAATAGCCATAAAGATTTTTCACCCTCTATGCTTGAACTTACAAAACATGAAGAATCTAACCTGTCTTTTTTCTTGGGTAAATATGTAATTACCCACACAAAATTGAAGTACCTGTTGTGAGCTTTTCAATCCATCGCCCCATTGCAAATGGGAACCACCTCTTTGCTTGGCAGTTTTGAAGTTAGCTTAGGTAGGTCTTGGCTTACCAACATTTTTCAAGTCTCAAGTGATTGATGAAGTAAGATAATTCAGGCAGCATAGAGGTTGGAGCAATGAAAATCAAGCATTTGGGCAGTGAAAGAATGAAAGTGTAAGGGAACTCTCAATCTGCAAGTCAAAATTCCAGCACCCGTGGAATTCCGATCACCTTGTGGGCATAATCCTCACAACATGCAAATTTCCAACCTTCATCTTGAAGGCAATCCTTGCATGGTCATGTTCACAATCAATGCTTAGATGAGAACTCTGAGCAACGACAGGAGTTCCAATTGAATGGTTGTCCAAACAAGTTGTGAATCCCTCAAGTATGGATAGAAATTCCCAATGAAAGCCTCATTTCCACCCTACGATGGAGTTGTCCAAATGAATTGCCAAAGTTTGATCTTCATTTTGATTAAATTCTGTCTGAAGCAAGTTTTGATGAAATTCCTAATCAATTGCTCATTTCCGACTTGTACTGTGAGAAAAATCCTAACTCCTAATGGATTTCCACCCAGCCTTGGGTAGGATTCCTAACAATTTTAAGGATTATGATTTAAATCGTGAGAAAATTCCCTATTAGAGGTGAAAATCCGACCTCCTCTTGGAGGGAAATCATTGGCAAGTTTGGAAATTGGATCAAGTTTGTAATCAAAATTTGTAACATGTAGATTTCCAACCTGATCTCTACACAAATTCCAAACACTAATCAAATTTCCAACCTGATCTCTATGCAAATTCAAATCAACTTTGTGATTTGATATTTCCAATCTACTTAAGGCAATCTGTCCTAACAAGCAGTGAATTTCTGATCGGCACTTGAAGATAAAATCCTAAAGCATGGTGAAATTCCACCCTAGGTTGTGAAGAAAATCCAAACAAGGATCAAAATTCCAATTTCAATTTGATGAAAAATCCTAACCAATGAAAAATCCTAACCAAGGTAAAAATTCCGATCTCTCGTGTAAAATTTCCCTATAACCCATGGAATTCCAATCACCTTTGAAACCCTCATGCATATTGCAAAGGTGGTCAAATGATTAATCGTAATGAGGTCGAATTCCCGACCTCTAAAAAGGATAAATTTCAAAGCAATTAATTAATAAAATCGGTTGAATTAAGGTGAAAATTTGAAAACATATCAAGTCAGCTCACTTGGAGAAGTGAATTTGGAAAATCCAAGGTTTAAATTCTAATGAGGTCGGCTTGCTGGGAGGTCATGATTTAAACGTTTGAATGCAATATGAATCCGGCCTTGTAAGCCTAATAGAGGCGACTCTTCATGGGAAGCTTATAAGGAACATCAAAGCTTATTATTTTAACACAATGCAAGGCAAAATCAGTTAAGAGCAGCAGACCAAGGAGCAAAACAGCAAATTAGTTCATTAAGAGGCGGATTGGAGGACAAAAACAGCATCTTCAAGAGGAAGCCATAAAGCCCTGCCATATAGGGTGCAAAAACCAGAACTCTGCCCTAGGAGTGAGAACTGTAGCAGAAATCTGGGCAATTTCTTTGGAAAAATCAGAAAAATTTAACATCAACAGCAAGGAAGGCAGGGGACTTCAAGCATGAATACGGATGGAATGATGTTTAAGAAAGCGTAAAATATACCTTTTCTAAGCGTGCATTAATGCATTATCTAGGGAAATCGGAAGTTAAAATCAGATTGATTGCAAAAGATGTTTTATCATAAAATGTTTCAAATCTTAACATAAGCATTTTCTTGTTTTGCAAGGATCAATGCATGGAGTTGAATTGGAGATGATCATAGCAGGTGATGATCAGGTGGACACTGAATACACTACGAAGAGTACAAGAACAAGGCTTGAAGAAGAGATCATTGCAACATCAAAAGCAACATAAAGGAAGGAGGATATCACAACTTCAACAATATGGGGGAAAGGATTATGGGATGCCTTACTTGCATTTTGCCTTGCGAAATGATTCAGTGTCCCATAAAGAAAGCATCAGTGATATGACGATCAATGTTGTATATCCAAATTTATTGGAAACCTCAACTAAGGGTGAAGATTGAATTTAAATATACACATCTCATGCACTAAGGAAAGCCTGGAATTGTGGGTTCCCCAACCTATATATTCTAGGAAAAAGGATCAAGGCCAAGATGTAATGTCTCCTCTCATTTAGGAAACTTTATTAATCAATAATAAATTGCTAAGCCTTCTTTTCATTAAGTCCCCAAAGGCTAAGGAAATAATTTAATAAAGAGGACGAGTTGTTTTCTGAATCACTAAAGTTCCTGATTTTCAGTCATGAGGCGTGGGGCCACTTTTATATTGCATCGACCTGATCTATTGCTTCCTCAACAAGGCATGTTTGTGTATTTTAGTAACTTGTCATTGATTGGTTTATTAAAATAAATCCATGAGAAGAGGGGAGGACTCTGTTCTATCAATCATTTTTTTCTGTATGTTCTCTGCAAGGAACAGCTACAGCAATTTCAGGACAAAAACCCTGAGATATACCAGCTTGGATGCAACCCCAGTGGCTGGAGAATTCTACAACAGTTTTCAGGTATGAATGGCAATTGGTCTGCTGATTGAATCAATGTTCGACTTGCAAGCAAACAGCTCTAGTTATGATCGCTCAGCAAGATAAATTGGACACTTGAAGAATTCAGGAAGCTGCGTCTCTATATTCACCAGAATTCTGCAAATGAAGGAGGAAGTGCAGCAGGCTCTATGGAATTTGACCTGCAACAGATCTGGTTAAGAAATTGGGAAAAGAATTAAACAAGTTTGTAATAAATACTCTACTTCCAATCTGCTATAATCAATTCATAGAATAACTAGTTTTCCATTCTGAAACCCTTGAAAATTTTATTGCAATACCATCTTGGTTATTGCATGCATTGTCTGGAAATTTTTGTCAACTTAAATAACTAATTGTTGATCATAAAAGAAAGGTTGAATCCTAATGAGCTGGTAAAGGTCATTTCAGAAGATGTCAGGACAAGAACAATTTCAACAACATTTCAATTAGAAGATAAGCCATCACAATAAGCATGTTGAGGTGGTGCCCACTCATCTTCAACCAATCAAGTGGTTCCAACCTCACATGTCCAAGTTCATCCACTCCAATTAGTCCAAGTGGACATGTGAAATGCATTTAATGTTTTATCACGAGGAGTTTTCTCATTTTCATACTCAAAAGGATATATATTTCAAGGCAATGTACTTTTCTCCTTGGCTAGCATTTAATGCTTGTAGGTGGTAGTTGTAGGAAACCCTAATTAGGGTTGCTTAGAATTATCAAGGTCGTTGATCTTGAATCAATCTGAGCTTTTGGTTGTACTTGAGGCCTCTATATAAGGCTTGCTCATTTCATTTATAGAGGAGATTTTCGTAAAACTCTTGCCAAAATACTGCCAGAGTAATTTCAATTTCACTAATTTCAATTTCAGAGTGTTGCATGGTTTCTTATTTCTCACTTAGTTAGAACTTGTTTATGTTGAGTAGATGAATAGAAGATATTGTTTTTGATTCATGGTGAAACCTCATGTTCATACCTTTTGGTGCCTATTGAAGATTTGCATCAACTTTGTGTAGTTGTTATACTTGGCAAAGCAAAGTTTAATTTGGCTTCACTTCATCACCAATAGTCTCTTTCATTGATAGAAGTATATTAGATTTCTAAACCCGATCTCTTTTGCACTTTATTTCAAAGTCATTGTTAGGATTAGTGAAAGAGCTCATATTGCAAAATCATTTGCCATTTGAGTTGTGTCCAACACCAAAGTCGTTCATACACATTGTAAACCTTGCGGTCATCTTAGTTGATCACACAAGTCAATTTTTTTAGCATCTAAGGTTTCCTTGTTCAAGAGAGTAGAATATTTAGTGTTTTATCCTGAACATTGAGTTGGTCACAAAACTCAGAGCAAAACTATCACTCCCAGTGTCTATTAATTCTAAGTGAACACTATCCGAATTAGAGAATACCAGTTAGCCTTGAAACCACTTTTAATTTTTTAAAGGTATTTAATGTATTAAAACTCGCCTAAAGCTTGCACCCAACCCTATATCTTGTTGGGCAACCTTAGCACAGTTTCCTAAGACAACAAGCTTAGTTCAAAACGTTGCAAAATCCAAGCACGCCAAGCTGTCGTTATAAATCTCGTATCCAAAAAATATTGGAGCTCTCAAATATTATTAACAATATCATTGTCAATTAATAAACATTCTAAAATTTAGGATGGGGTGTAACTTTTGTTTGATCCTACCTAGTTGTAACTTTACAGAACAAAAATATACACTTTGATTACGATAAAAAATTTAGCTATAAACAATCATTTATATAAGATGTAAAAATCAATATTACAATATTTCTAAAAAGTAAACTCCTTCCAACCTCCACTACTAGGTGATACTTCTATAAGAAATCTCTACTCTAATAGTCTTTTTCCATAAGAAATCTCTACTCTAAGTCTTTTTCCATAAGCACTCCATCGAGCTAAATGCAAGAAGACAACTACCCTCCTCCCAAATAAAGAGTGTAACTTTAGAGAGAGCACAATGTCCCTATTGTAAATAGAAATAGAAAGGAGCTTTCTTGCTTGTACTAGCTAGGTCAATTTTCGTCTCCGAACTCTTAATCATCATATGGACTTCTGTTGTAAAACACACACGCCCCATTGTAAATGGGGACCCCCACTTTTTCCTTGGCAGAAGGAATGGTTGTTTCTGGAAGCCTTAGTTTAGTGGCGATTTTCGAGTCTCCAAGTCAACGAGATGAGTTTGAGCAACTTCCGAAGCAAGTCGTGTCCACCAGAGGGTCAAGTCAATTAACAAGAGTGGAGTTGTCAGCGATGAGTCCAACACTTAGCCAAGTCCTAGGAAGGGTTGAGTTTGAGATGATCCAATCACCAAGAAAGAAGTATAGTGGAATGCAAAACGATATAGATATCACTGAAAATCAGAGAAAAAGGAGGCAAAAAGAAGAGTTGTAATAAGGTAACAAAGGAAAAAGTTTAAGGTTTTAAGAGGGAAGAGCTTAGACTTAAATAAATTTTGACCCTTGGAGGGAGTCCTGAGAGGTGGTCGGATTTTAACCACGCCTCAAAACTCTAGTTCTAACAGAATCCAAATTTCCAACCAAAATTAGGGGTAGTCCAAATGAGTATAAGGTAACATTAGAGTCTAAATGCAAGAAGAAGCTGGAAATTAAGGACAAGGGATGAAAACCATTCAAGGTTTTGAGATGAGGGATCTAATCTTGAGGCTAGAAAGTGGGCGATAACTAGATTTTGGATGAGTTCAATCAAGAAGTGATGGAGAAGAGAATGAAAAGCATGGATGTGAGACTCAAAAACAAGTTCAAAGTCATCAAATGCGAGTAAGGAGGCTGAATAAATGAATTGGAAACCAAGTGAAGGAGTGGGGGGACTCCTAACACTAGGTCGGATTCCAACCATGTGTCAAAACTCCAATCCTAACATAAGGTCGTAATCTGACCTTGTGTCAGGATTCCAATCCTGAAAACCCCTAAATTTTCACCCTCCTATTATGACCAGATCTCAATTCCATGTGGTTTCTTGCATGAAAATATGGGATTTCAAGATGAAAATAAGCGCCCCCCCCCCCCCCCATCAAGACATGTCTGATTTTAGTGAGTTGAAAAACAACTTTTTTATTAAAACATCATGATCAAACCTCCAATCAAGAAGAAAAGATATGATTAAGTCCAACATTTCAAGGTGAAACCAAGATCAATGCCATAACAAGGGAAAGATGAAAAGAGAAGTGAAGATTGTTTGGAGACAAGATGGCAATTAATTCAAAGGAATATTGATATGAAGTTGGGACTTAGAGAGGTCGGACTCCAACCTCCCCAAGTCCAAGTTGGGACTTCACCACCCAAATTTCCACCCTCAAGAGGAGGATGCATTTTGACATTAAGTCAATCTCCAGCATGAAATGAACATTTCAAAGCATCCCAAGTATGATTTAGGCTAGTACAGAAGGCAAATTTCTCCATCAAAAACATGAAAATCAGAGCAGAGATTTCAAACAGACCATCATATTTCAATTGAGGAGAAGTTTTTAAGTTTGAAAATGAAGAAAAGTGCTTGGAGAGGACGGATTCCAACCTGTCCATGTACAGCCTTGGATTTGGAGAGGTTAGAATCTGACCACTCCAAGTCCCAATTGGGACTTCGTACCCCTGATTTCCACCACCTTTTGGGCTTGGAATTCAAGTTCAAAATGCAATTTGTCCCCCTCAAATGCAATGTTTTTTAGCCATTACATGTTGAAAAAGTTCAAATTGAGCTAAAATAGGAATTTTCGAGGTGATTTCATCTATTTAGGGCAGGTCCCCATGCGGCTGCTAAAGCTTATTTTGGCTAGCAGCCACTGCTCAATTTTTTTAGCAACAATTTGTGGAGCTGGTGGACCCATGATAATGAAATTTTGTTGCTTATTTTTTGAGCAGATATCTTAATAGCCAGTTTTAAACAAAATCATTAATAAAATATTATTTGGAGAAAAAATAGTAAACTATAAACACAGGGAAAACAATTTGTGGAGCCATGTGTCATTTTTCCCAATAAGCAATTGCTGCATATTTTCAAGCCCCCTTTTTTTCCAATGCTTATTTTGATTTTTAAGTAGTCGTTGCTCCACTAAAATAGGGGAAGATTCCATTTTATCCTTATCCTGTCATTTAAAATATGCATGGGAACAGTTCAGCTGTTTGAATTTAAGAAGAAATTGGACTGACCCAGCCGCATGGGGACATGGGATTAATCTCATAATTTGAGGGTGAGAATGTGTAGATTATTAGAGATTTCCTATCTATATCTCAGACTTAATGCAATTATTTCTTTTGTTTTGCAAGATGACTATGGAAAGAAGATACTCGTGGATACAGGAGGATTGTGCAAAGATCAAAGGAGATAACCACGAGAGAAATTCAAGAAAAAGATGGCTTCCACTCCAAGACTTCAAGTACCCACAAGTAACAAGTCATTCACCAAGAGAACAAGAAGAAGATGGTTCGAGGTCAAGGCCAAAGTGAAGATGTCAATCCAAATTCAAAATCAACACATCAAAACGAAATTCAAAGGCCAAGTCGTGCAAAGACTATGAACAAATCCACAAGCGAAGGAAATCATCACAACTTGAATTTCCTTTGAAAATCCAAGTTCGTTTAAAGGATCCAGCTACATTAAGCAACACATCACTTCTAAGGATTGAACCCAAGAATATCAAAATTTCAAGTTCAAGCCATGTCAATGAGAAACCTTCGAAGGATGAGAAAATTCATGAAGATGAAACAACTTGGGCCACCCCAATCAATTAAAGGCTTGAAAATGTTGAGAATCAAGAGATATCTTCCAATAACCAAGAAATTAATCAAGTTTACAAAATAAGCATGCTAAGGTGGTGCCCACTCATCTTCAACAAATCAGAAGACTCCAGTTGAACGTGTCCAAGAGCATCTAATCAATTCATTCCAAGTGTACATGTGCAGCCCACCTGATGTCTCTCTAACTACCCTATGTTTTGATTGGTTAATAAAAGATATGTAATTTTCTCAATGGCCCACAAGGTGGTGCTTTTATGTAATTGGTCAAGCATTTAATGTTTATAGTTGTTTGTTAGATTAGGGTTTTGTTGGATAAATCTCGGCCCTTGATCTTGAATCGATTTTAGCTCTTCATTGTACTTGAACTCCCTATAAAAGGCAAGGCCTTTTAATTTGTAAAGTGAGATTTGGAGTGATTGTTTCCATAATGTTACAAAAATTAATCTTTCTTCAATGGTGTTATCATGGTGAATGTTTGTGAAGTTTTGGAGTATTGCATGGTTTCTACATTTCCTGACTTAGAATAGGATTTTATTTTATGTTGGGTAGGTGAGTTACCGTTAATCTTTCTTCAATGGTGTTATCATGGTTGTTGATGTTTATAGCTTCGATCATAGCTTCGATCAGATAAAATGATCTTAATATTATGAGAAGATAAATAAATAATATATTAATATATATATAATAATAATGGGCATTACTACTATATATATATATATATATATAACATTACCTCTTTATAATATTGAACTAAATAAACATCATTGAATTGATAATATTGTTATTCAGATGAAACAATATGAGATAATATTATTCTACATTATATACGCATATTGATATATATAATAATAATGATATTATTATATATATCAATATACATATACAATGTATATATTATAGTCGATAAAATTAATAATATTAATCTCAATATAATACCGATTCGTATCGGTTAGTATTAACACTATTTTAATACCGATTTGTATCGATCCTACACATTAATGATGTGTATTGGCTAATACTTGTAAACTGATCGGTCTCCACATGGTATCGATTGCTATATGTTATATATACAATCCAATTTAATTACCTTGCTAAACGGGTATTGGTCGACGCGTTTCAACACAATCTCTAACGAGAAGTTTATATTAGTATCAACTAATTTATAATAGTCAACTTGGCAGAGATACCGATAAGTATCATTTCAACTTAACGGATGGATATCAATTGGCATGTGAACATTGAGTATTGACAACACAAATTGGAACGGCACCGATAAATGTTGTGGAAAGACATGTTGATGAACAGACACGTCTCCACATGTGGAGACATGTCTGTTCATCAACATGACTTCACTTATATATAGATATTTCGTGATTGGATGATGAGAAATATATATACATAAAACAATACAAGTCTCTCATCTCCAATCTACAGAATATTAATATTAATATAATTAGATATATCTGTTACTATATCAGTAATAAATAAATAAATAAATATATATATATATATATATTGTGATTAAATATATCACACATATTGAGGTAATATAAGAGAAATTTAAAAGCCATACATTCTTAATCCTAATTTAATATGGTATCAGAGCAAGGTTCCTTCGTTGAAGCCTAACCGCTTGAAGGAAGATCCGATTAGATCGAAGGAAGATCAAGATCAGATTTTTTTGGAAATCTGAGAATAGCAAATGGAATGAGACTGGAAGATAGACTTGAAGGTGCCTTCGATTTTGAATCATAGAAACTTCGAATGATGTTGGTATTAAGGAAGAATGAGCTAAAGACAATAATAGAAAATCCTCTTAAACGTAATGAAAATTATGAGAAGAATAAATGGGAAAAAATAATTCTAGAGCAATGGAATTATTAGTGGACAAAGTGAAAAATTATCTACTACTTGTCATCACAAAGTTAGACTCTGCCTATGACATGTTCAAAGCCCTGGAAAACATGTTTGAGATCAACAACACCAGCAGAATTCTTACTCTTAAAAATCAACTCTCTAATATTAAAATGAGTAAAAGAGAGACTATCACCTCATATTTTATGAGGATAACAGAATTAAGAAATCAACTCTCTTCTATTGGTCACATTTATGATAACTCTAAATGGGCTCCCTATCTCATGGGAAAACTTTAAACAAGGAGTAAGTGCTCGCACCAAACTCCCCAAATTTGATCGACTAAAAGCTGACTGCATTCAAGAAGAGCATAACCTGAAATCCAGAGGAATCATGGAATCCACTAAAGAAGATGTTCAGGTTCTCGTCACTAGTTCAAAAAGGAAAAAGGGCAAGAAGTCATATGATCAACAGCCATTCAAGAAACCAAGACACCTCTCTTCAATGCAATGCTTTAGATGTGACAAATATGGCCACTGTGCAAGAAAGTGTCCTAACAGACTTAGAATGCAAGCTTCCCTTGCTGAAGTAAATAATTCAAATGTATGTTCAGAGAAATATGTATTCTAAAAGAAACTCAAGATACCTTATGATTGAGAGGGAGTTCACTGATAAAGATAAGAACACTTCTGAGGTAAACTTGAAATGATTATTGATTATTTTATTAATGTTATTTTAAAATTATATGGGCCCTATGTAAATCATAAGGAAGTGACGACTCCCAAATGATTATCACTTGTATTTGTTAGAGTTATTGGAAGGTGACGATCTTGCAATAACTTTCTATTGTGATAGATAATTTTGTGATGATCTATACAAATCTTAATTGTGGATAGAATTGCTAATGGAGGAAATCCACACTGAAGCTCGTGAGTTTGTGAATAGAATCGCCAATGGAGGCAATTCACACGAGAGCTTGTGAATAGAATCACCGATGGAGGCAATCCACACCAAAGCTTGTGAGTCTGTGGATAGAATCACCGATGGAGGCAATTCACATGAGAGCTTGTGGATAGAATCACTGATGGAGGCAATCCACTCCAAAGCTCGTGAGTTTGTGGATAGAATCGCCGATGGAGGCAATCCACACCCAAAAGCCCGTGAGTTTGTGGATAGAATCGCCGATGGAGGCAATCCACACTAGAGCTTGTGGATTGAATCGCCAATGGAGGCAATCCACCTGAGAACTGTGGATAGAATCGCCGATAGAGGCAATCCACTTGAGAACTAACTTTCACAATTTATGAACTTATTGTGATTTACATTTTATCTTCCCTAGCTAAGAGGGAGTGTTGATGTTTATAGCTTCGATCAAATAAAATGATCTTAATATTATGAGAAAATAAATAAATAATATATTAATATATATATAATAATAATGGGCATTACTACTATATATATATATTAATATACATATTTAACATTATCTCTTTATAATATTGAACTAAATAAACAGCATTGAATTGATAATATTGTTATTCAGATGAAACAATGAGATAATATTATTCTACATTATATACGCATATTGATATATATAATAATAATGATATTATTATATATATATATCAATATACATATACAATGTATATATTATAGTTGATAAAATAAATAATATTAATCTCAATATAATACCGATTCATATCGGTTAGTATTAACACTGTTTTAATGTCGATTTGTATCGGTTCTACACATTAACGATGTGTATTGGCTAATACTTGTAAACTGATCGGTCTCCACATGGAATCGATTGCTATATGTTATACGATCCAATTTAATTACCTTGCTAAACGGGTATTGGTCGACGGGTTTCAACACAATCTCTAACGAGAAGTTTATATTAGTATCGACTAATTTATAACAATTAACTTGGCAAAGATACCGCTAAGTATTGGTTCAACTTAACAGATGGATATCAATTGGCATGTGAACGTTGAGTATTGACGACACAAATTGGAACGGCACCGAAGAATGTTGTGGAAAGACATGTTGATGAACAGACATGTCTCCACGTGTGGAGACATGTCTCTTCATCAACATGCCTTCACTTATATATAGATATTTCGTGATTGGATGATGAGAAATATATATACATAAAACAATACAAGTCTCTCTTCTCCAATCTGCAGAATATTAATATTAATATAATTAGATATATCTGTTACTATATCAGTAATATATATATATATATATATATATGTACATGTATATATATGTACATGTACATATATATATATATATATATATATATATATATATATATATATATATATATATATATATATATATATATATATATATATATGTATATATATATACATGTATATATATATACATATATATATACATGTACATATATATATATATATGTACATATATATATTGTACATATATATACATGTACATATATATATATATATATGTATATATATGTACAATATATATATATATATATATGTATATATATAAATATATATATGTATATATGTATATATATATGTACATATATATATGTATATATATATATATATATATGTATATATATATATATTTATATATATTGTGATTAAATATATCACACATATTGAGGTAATATAAGAAAAATTTAAAAGCCATACATTCTTGATCCTAATTTTAACAATGGTGAATGTTTGTGAAGTTTTGGAGTATTGCATGGTTTCTACATTTCCTAACTTAGAATAGGATTTTATTTTATGTTGGTTAGGAGTAGGTGAGTAGATGAATGGAAGATATTGTTGTTGGTGAATTACGATAACTAGTGTCCATACCTTTTGATACTTGTTGATTGCATGTAGCAGTGTAAAGTTAGTCTAGGCCTAATTACAAGCATTTAACTTCAATTGGAGATATTCATTTTGAATGAGTATTGAAAATATGAAAATCATCCCCGCATCCTTAGAAGCAAGGACCAGTTAAAGTCTCACCTCACCATCAATATTGTCTTGCATTGATAGAGTTAGATTAGAATCCTAAATCTTTTATCTTTTTGTATTTTGTTTTGTTAGAAATAGTTGGAGAGCTCCATTGCCAAATCATTCGTATTTATAAAGTTGATGTCCATTGAATGAATATCGTAAGTCCCCAAGTGTTTACTAGCATATCACATCATATAACTGAGTTAAATTGTCGATCAGAAAGAACCTTGAGGTTGTCTTAGTTAATCACACAAACATATACATTATTTAGCATCTAAGCTTCGTTATTCAAGAGAGGATTTGATAATTGGTGTTTCATCCTGGAATACTAAGTGTTTCATACTCCATGTTGGGGTGGTCACAAAACTCACATCAACAGGACCATTCAAAGAAGTTGATACTCTTGCATACAATCTTTTAAAACTCAATCTTATGCTTTGTAGATATTAGGGTTCTAATCTAGATGTACGAATCTATCTTTACTACAAGGATGGAAATGTGATTTTTGCTTGTATTAGTTGGAATAACTGCTCAATCTGAGATCTATATTTTGTCATTTGGATCCTCAATAAGAAGTTGATATTGTCGTGAGAAGTTCTTTATCTTTATTTCATACACATTAGGAACTTAATTAGCTACAAAAGAGCAAAGGCCGACCCCTATCTACAAAAAGGTACAAAGACTTCCATTGATCTACTTAATATCACCCTTATCTCAAATTGAAACCCCATGTATTTTGCCTCTTCCCTCACTAATTCAAAGATGGCTCTAAATTTTTCTACTTGTAACAACTAGGTTAATTTAGATATGGAGAAAATCAATTAATACTTGTTCAATTGTTTGAGAACATAATATATCAATTTATCACAAGTCATTCATTTGTATAAGGGATTACTCCTAGTTAATTCTCTAACTATTTGTGATCCTATTGTCTAATAGAACAAGGTCAACAAAACTTCAAGTTTCATACCCATTCAAGGCCATGAATGGCGTCATCTTGATTGACATGTGAGAAGTAATGTTATAAAATTGCTCACCAAGATGGAGCCATTTGATCCATGTCAATTGCTAATCAACAAACTTAAAAAAGTAGACCTCACAAAGACACATTGGAAACAAAGGGAACGAACATCTAAAAAAAAAAGAATTGACTTAATACTAAAAATTAGATTAATTGGCAATGACACGACAATCCTAATTACATTGTGAAGGATCATGTTCATAGTTCAGAGATCGCTCTTCAAAGCTAAGTAACACACTTGGAGACAAGATTGTAGTTAACGGCCAAATGTACACAATCACAATGGGATGCTTGATGCAAGATGATGGTGAGAAAAACAGTTCTTATGTTGATATTCAAGACTTTGTGACAAAGCGTGGGATGGTGTTGTTGGTGTCAAGCTACATACAAGTTCGCCCCTTTTGGATGGGTGATGGAGAATTCAAGAAGGATGGGAGACCACGAAATGGCTTTATCATTTCCAGCATTATGAAGGAAAAAAATTGTCAATCACTTTATGCAAAAGAATTATATATCATGTGTTTGGGAAGGATCGGTAAAATTTTAGGCATTCTATGTTTACCTTTGAGCTTGCCACCACATGAGATAACTTCAAAGAAGGGCTTTCCTTGCTATAAGTCACCTACAAAACATAATGGGATGATTGTTGATGTTAAGGGAAAAAAACTTTAGTGCTTGGAATCCAACTTTGATGCTATTGCCCACAATATTTTCAGCTTCTACCCTATGTCATTAGCGGCCATGATTAGGTTTTCAATCACATGGTAGAGGAATTTTCAATTTATTATTGTTATTAGAACATTTTTAGTCATCACAAGTTGGGTTCCTATATATATATATATATATATTTTACCTTAGTCAAGAAAGTTCACTTTAGCAACTGTTGTTGGCATGCATTGGTTACACTTATTTAAGAAGCTCATTACTAAGGAGATTAAGGGGAAGGGAGTTGTGTGCCAAGGCAGTTATCTTAGTACAGTAGTCATGGTCATCACATGCACACATCAAAAAGTTCGCATAAAAATCAAAATGGTGCAAGGTGCTTCGTTCAGGTAGCATCAAACTTGGGATGTTGTGCAAAGATTCACCTACAAGGATGGAGGGGGGCAAGTATTTATGATCCCGTACCACTCACAGAAGGTGTGATATACTTGGGGCAGCCATGTACCAAGCTTTCAACCCAAAAAATTATTGTCACAAACAATATTTGCCCCTGTACCACTTCAATACAATTAGCTTTGCAAGGATTTTTAATCATAAGAAGGAAAGGGTCACCATTCATATGTATTGATGAGCTTTCTCAGACCCTACACTGTTCACACCTTTAACTTTTGTAAGGGAACATCAATTTTGTTAATGTTATATCATTATCAGGTTGCTGGAACAACTGTTATCAGTTATGAACAGCACAGTTAAAGAAATACCCTTAAATGAAGAAATTGAAAAAAGATTTAAAATGAAGGGTATCATTGTTGCAGCCACATAGTACCTGATTGGGTTAGGTTTCAGGTGAGTTATGACTATTGTAACATGCTTCCAGCCCTTACACAATATGATGTGTACTCTACTGTAAAAAGTATACATTGGAATCTCCTAAATCTCCTAAGAGAGGCTATAGGAACTTACAAGAACCACGAGGTGCAATAAGAAAACAACAGTTTGCCTACTTAAATCATGTTAAATAGAGCACAATGATGTTGATCCAAATTATCAAGTTATTGTACTTGACAGCTGAGATTCGAGAGGTTGTCATGATGAAGCTGAAGTATCCAAGTATACAAGATGTCTTTGAAAAAAAGATATTACATTTGAGTTTGTGGGATGTTTTTGGATAGGAGATATTCCAATTAATAGGTGTGGAAATCATGATCGACGAGCTACAGCATGATTTATTTGGCATGATGGCATGGAGATGATAGTTCCCCCTAGTTTATCATTGCTTGTGGGCAAGCAATTCCAACATGGTCAACTGTCATGTTCCCTTTTCATAATCAAAATAGAAAGAAGAACTCTAGCCTATTTTTTCTTGCTTGTATGTTATTAAAATATTAGCTTATTTTTTAATCAGGCCTATCAAACTTTTGTTTAGGGGGCAACTAATATAATAATAAATAATAGTAAGTTCAAATAAAGCATTTTCAAACTTGGAGAGAATTTTGGATCCCAAGGCCAGAACTGGAAAAGGTATTTAAGGATTTCCACTTTAAGCAATTCTTCATTTTAAGTTCAAATCCAACCTCACTTACGGATGGAAACCCTTGACTGCACAACATTGACAGTTTAGAACAAAAACCCTTGCCTCTTGCAATGGCAATTACATATCAGTGGGTTGCATGGTGGACTAAATTAGATTTACTGTGCATGATTTCAGGATTACCATTGAAAGTATTTGCAAGCAAAAGACTGGTCACTGATTTCAAGGGCTGTTGTCTTTCCAGAAAAGACTAGATTGTGAACTTTAAGGGTCAAGCCCCTGCCCTTTATAACCACTATCATGTTGACATTCCAAAATTTCTAGGGCCAACTTGGTAGAATAACCCAAGCACTGGCATAAACAAAGTAAATTAAATTAAGGCTGACTCATATTAATGGGGAAGAAAGGGCCAACTTAATTAAAGGAATTCTCAGCCATGCCCAAGGAAAGAATTCTTTCTACAGAGAGTTGACTAGCAAGGTAGGGAAAGTTGAAAAAATGCATGAAGCTAACATTCAATTTGTTGATTCGGATGCTTTTGATAGGGGTAAACAAATTCTTCAAGAGGAGAACAAAGGGCCCTGCACTGGCACATGTGGTCATCTCAAAAGAGCTGTTGAACGGTCAACTTAGGACCTACAAGATAATAAAAAGATTCCTCTTAATGTATCCCAGCTTGAACCAGAAGCGGCTAAGGCCTTAAAATGCCTAAACTAGCTTTGTTGTTTGTTCTGCCCCCTTTTTGTTGTCAGATGACTGCCTTTTTACAGATTGTTTGTTGATCGCAGCATTTTGTATATAGGGTTTTGGGTGCTTCAAAACCTGTTTGACCCTTCATCAAAACAAGGTAGGGCCATAGCGACTCCTTGAAAGGCCAACCAGAATTGATTAAATAATAATTTATTGAAGGGGTGTGACCTTGAAAGGAACTGGATGGGTGAAGAGGTGTACCTCCTCCACATGAAGATATATAGGGAAGAACACATCAATTTGACAAGCATCAAGGGAATGAAATATCATTTTGGTAACAGCAGACATATACGCAGATATCAGTAGTAATAAAGGCTGAAGCTGCAATGACAAATTAATGAGCCGTGGTATAGTACTGTGCAGCAATTATATTATAAAAGCCACCAAACCATTCATTAAGAACAGCAATCATAATTATTGTTAAAGTAGCAATCAAGTTTGAAGATTTTCTTTGTTAGCACATGACACATAATTAAGAAAGGTTGCCTCTCATCACAATAGTGTGTTCATTCATGAAGTCACCCACCTTGGGAAGATATATTAAGAAGTGACGAAGTACATTTGAAGGGGGGATGAAGAAATAACAATTTATATCAGACTTACATTTGCAGATCTGCAAAATGAGAAGATAAAAGAGAAGATCATCAAAGAAAGGTTGACAGCATAATTGTAAGAAGAGTTTATAGCAGAATTGTAAGAATATATAAGAGGAATATGCAGATAAAAAGAATATGCTGACGCAAGCTGCAAAAGAAAGTATATGCAGACTTAAAGGATAAGCATAAAGAGAAAACATAGTTTGAAGGTGTGAATCAAGAAAGAATTAATGGAGAAGAAAAATAAGGAAGTGAATTCTTCAGAGAACAAAGGTTATAAAGGATTGTGACTCTTCCAAAGGGTGCTACTTATAAAAGGTTGTGACCACTGCAAAGGGGCAGACATTGTGAAGTGGTATGAATCTCCCTCATATAGGAAGATATAAAGGGGAGAAGGTTTCATTTGGGGGCATTCAAGGGAGATCAATTTCGAGAATAATATATTATTCTAGAAGGCAACAATGAAAAGTGCAAGGTGGTGACCCTTTAACCAATAATGTATAAAGGAAAAATCGTTCAAAGCATTTAAGGATCACTTATCTATCATCACTCACCAATACATCAAATCAGCATTCCATTAATCATCACTCATCACTCTACAAATTCCACCTTCATTCAATAATCATTCACTAATATATGAAATCAGGGAAAATCATTCAATCATATATGAAACATCAATTGGGAATCAAGCAAACAGATCAGCAATAAGTTATTCCATCAATTCAATCAGTCTATATTAATCATCCAATCTTTGAACCATCAAGAAGAACAATCAATCCCTTCAAGAAAGCATCAAACTTATCAACTGATTTCCGAATTAATAAAAGTAAATAGGCATACTTGATAATAGTAAGATGCATTAGAAATATTTGGAAATAATAATATACATATTGTTGTTATTATATGTTCCATTCTTGCTGAGAAAAGATCATTGCAAGCAGCAAATACAAACCAAGATCAGAACTATAATACATCAGATCAGGATTTATTATACCAAACAGCTAAAATAGCATTAACTATATTTGTGGTATATGTTTACCCTATGCAATATTACTGAGAAGTAATTGGTAAAATATTTGATGTATTAACAAATGATCAAATAGATCGTTATAAAGAATTTACAAGAATACAATAATAGCAAGTTTTTAATAAGAAACTGAAGATCGTAGAAACTATCTTATCTACATAGTTTACATATTATACAAAAGATGACCATTAAAATAGTAATAAATAATATTCTAATACCCTCCCTTAATGGTCAATCTGTCAACAACACCAAGCTGCCCCCTAAATTTAGCAAACTTATCTGGGCCAAGAGGCTTGGTGAGAATGTTTGCAATCTGATCCACAATTGGAACATACTGCAACTGACCTGATCCATCTTCAACCAACTATCAATAATGACAATGAACTTCCACATGTTTGGTTCTTTCATGAAAGATTGGATTCTTGGCAAGTTTGAGATATTTGCATATTTGAAAGCATCCGACGAAGCCAAACTGCCTCACAAGCTACCTTAACTGCTCCTCGATACTCAGCTTCTATCGAGGAGAGAGATACAACTTGTTGCTTTTTACTAGTCTAGGTGACTGCACTAGATCCCAAACTGAACACATATCCAGAGGTTGATTTCTTATCATCAACCGAACTTGCCCAATCTAAATCTGTGAACCCATTGAGTTTAGGATCATGACTCCTAGTGTAAAGAAGTCCATAATCAAAAGTGCCCTTCACATAACGTAGCACACGCTTCATTGCTATCCAATGATTAGCCTTGGGGGCTGTCATCAAGTGTGAAATATAGCTCACTACAAAACTGAGATCAAGTCTAGTGGCAGTGAGATAGATGAGATTGCCCACTAGTTGCTTGAAAGTGGTTTCATCAATAGGAGGAGAATCAAACTTGGCTGACAACTTCAATCCTTTCTCCATAGGCGTGGAAGAAAGTTTACAATCCTGCATTTGAGACTTGTCAAGCAAGTTCCTGACATGCTTAGATTGGGAAATAAAAATGCTATCACTAGTCTATCGAACCTCAACACCTAAACAATAATGTTGAAGCCCCAAATCTGTCATGTCAAAATCCTTGAACATGTCTTGTTTGATTTTGGCAATCAAATGTGTTGAACTACGAGTAATGATCAAGTCATCAGCATAGACAACAAGAAAGAGAACATCATCACCAGAGTGTTTGACATACGGATTAATGTTAGAAGGGCTACGCTGAAACCATTAGCAACAACCAAGTACTGATCAATCTTGATGTCCCACGCTCGAGGAGCCTGTTTGAGTCCATAGAGTGCTTTTACAAGTCAACATACTTGGTGTTCTTTGCCGGCAATCTTGAAACCAGGAGGCTACGTCATGTAGACTTCTTTCTGCGACTCACCATTGAGGAAAGCACTATTAACATCCATCTGATGGACTTTCCATCCAAACTGAGCTGCAATGGCGAGAAGAAGACAAATTGTACTCATCTTAGCAGTAGGAGCAAAAGTCCCCTCATAGTCATTGCCCTCTTGTTGTGTGAATCCTCAAGCAACTAATCTAGCCTTGTATTTATCTAAGGTACCATCTGCATGATAATTAACCTTATACACCCATTTGCAGCTAATGGGCTTCCTCCCTAGAGGAAGATCAGAGAGAACCCAAGAGTTGTTCTTCTGAAGACTTTGGTATTCTACATCCATAGCATGTTACCACTCTAGAATCCCTTTTGCTTCTACAAATGTCTAAGGCTCATAAGTACTATGAATGTTGGCCATGAGAGCAAAGTTAACTGTATTTTACTGCTTGCCCTTGTTTCTAGAAGATCTACCCTCAATGAGCTCATCGGGATGAAGAGCATTGATGGTCTTAGCCCACCATTTAGGCCGGAGAGTAGATGTGCCAATATCAGATGGAGGAGCAATAACTGGAGCTGGGGGTGGAAGGGCATCTGGAACAAGCAAAAGATTAGCATCATCCGAAGGAAATTTAGGTAATGCATCACCAAATACAGAGTCTGCATCATCCCTCCCATCATGTGAACCAAGTGGAAGACGGACACCCAAATCAGAAGCCTTCAAAGGCTAATCCTCAAAATTCTGCTCAGACGAGGAAAGCTGAAATGGTCATTGTTCTTCATCAAAGACAGCATCGCGACTAAAGATAATGATCAGTGTCTACATCAATCAACCAGTAAGCCTTATGGTTGTCACTGTATCCTGTAAGCATAAGCTTCTAACTCTTGGAATCCAACTTGGAGCAATTGGCATCCAAATCCCATACATATGCTGAAGAGCCAAAAACTTTCAAATGGTTGATCCTGGGTTTGTGAGCACTCCAGGCTTCCTTAGGAGTTTTCCCCTTAACAACATGAGTGGGAGACCAATTAAGGAGATAGACTGCAGTAAATACTGCTTCTACCCAATATTTTTTGGGAAGATTTATGTGTTCCAGCAATGTTCTACAACACTGTTTTGTTGAGGGGTGTATGGTGTGTTAACTGGTTAACTAACCTTTTATGCCATGTGTATCACAAAAAGTGGAGAAAGCAATAGAACAAAACTCCGCCCTATTATCAGACCTAAGCAATATAATAGAACAACCAGACTCTTTTTCTATTACGGCCTTAAAGTTCTAAAATACAATCTACACATCTAATTTCTGTCGAAGAAAGAAAACCCATAGTTTATGACTAAAATCATCAACAACCTGCACATAGTAACAGGAGTATTCATTGGACCACATACATCAATGTGGACCAATTGTAGTACCTTAGAGGCTCGCCATGAGTCACCATCCTTGAATGGTGCCCTGTGTTGCTTCCCAACCTGACAAGCTCCACAAACTCGTTGAATCTAAGTTTGAATTTCAAGTAGGCCATGTACTAAATCTCCCCGAACAAGCAGAGGAAGATAGTGAATGTTCAGGTTACCATATTGCTAATGCTAGAGACTACTGATAGAAGATGATTTTGCTACGAAGGCATGCTCAAGAGAATCACCCATATCTACAAATCTGTATAGACCATGATCCTTAATGCCAACAGCTAGAGTAGTGCATGTCACACGATCAACAATCGAACACTTGTGTACACTGAATACCACATCAACCTGAGGAGAATGTTGCCTGATCTACGCACTGAGTAGCTTTAGTTCCATGTGAGGAACGTAGTATACATTGAGGAAAATGAGATTCCTCCCACCAGACTGTATCTGAACATTGCCCTTGTCGACAATGGTATACTCTTCACCTCCTCCAAATATGACTGAATCAGTATAGAGAGAAAATTCTATAAACCAATCATGCCTATGAGTGAAATGTTGAGAAGCACTAGAATCTATATACTAGGTAGAAGATTTCACATAGTCTAGAGGTCTTTTAGCCATGAAGGCGTATAAGGCAGACTCTTTCTGCTTCGTGTGCTCAACAACATTGGCCTTAAGGTTGAGATCCTCCCTGCTTTTGTTGTTCGAAAGCCAAACAATTGCGACAATCCTTGAGCATATGGCCATATTTATGACAATAGTTACACTTAACCTTCTTCTTCAAGCCATCCTGAGACTGACTAGAGCCCTTCTGCTGAAATGACTGAGATGACTAAGATTTGCCTTTATCCTTGTGAAAGGATTTAACTGCAAAGGCTTTCTCTGAGGAGGACGAGGTGGCATTGCTACCAAACTATTGTTTCCAATGATCCTACTGTATGAGTTTGGTGCACAACTTTGGAAACTTCATATCAACATTAGTTGAAGTAATGTTGAGAGTTTCAATACAGTGCTCACAAGATTTAGGTAGGCTCTTCAAGGTGATGATTACCATATCTTCTTCCCCCATTTTCCGACCAATAGCTTCGAGTTGATCTCGGATGTCCTTAATCTCTATGAGATGCTCAACTCTTGTTGGATGTCTCATGCAACTCCTCTAGATACTTCCAGAATTTTAACGTTGCCTAGGCCCATTCCTCTAATAATCATGTTACGTATGGAATCTACAATTAGGTCATCTCATTTCAGGGCGGGGGATCTCAATTAGTAGTGTTGTTTCAATAGGTTCTAATTATTATGAGGTGGTTGTTGTGAGGGTTTTACAACATCGCCCCATTCCATGGGGACCCCCCCCCCCCCATTTTGAGATTTCCAGACTTAGACTTTTCGCCTTGCCTCCCGACTCAGTTGTTGATTTCATGATCCCAGTGGCTTGATAGTTTAGTTTGCAATGTGGCTAGGATTTCGAAATTTTGATGAATGATAAGTGTGGTTTCAATTTCGTATGATGAGGCAGTTTCTTTAGCAAATTGATAAAAAAAAATTCATGGGGCAAAGGAATTTTTTCTTGTTCATGGCAACTTGCAAATATCATGAGTTTTCGATTTTTTTGTACTTATGGGATCAATGAAATTGCCAAATCTAATTCTCTGTTAAAATTTGAAAATCCTCATGCTTGAAATTTGAAATTTTGGAGGGCAATTGAAATAGTGATATTTTCATGGCAAATTGGCAAATATTTTGAATTTTTGATCTTATTGCTAATTGGAGTTAATAATTTATAAAATCTGAAAGTTCAATTTCGAAGCTCATGCATCTAAACTCAAATATTTATTGAGCAATTCAATTGCATTGAAGTTCATTTTTGCAAATGAAGTAATGGCTGGAAATTTCGATTTTGTTTTAATGGCTATATTGAACAAATTGATAAATCTGGAAATGCACTATATTTTCGATTTCCCATGCCATTATTTATTTGCATTTTCAAAATTTATTGGTGGCCTATTTAATTAATGTTTGTAAGATTATATTTTATAAAATCGAGATTAGCATTGAGATTCCAAAATAGCCCCAGCAATTTCAAATTTCGAAATTAATTCTTTAAGTTTTTTTTTTTTAAAATTCAAAATTTATTGGCATTTTGCCAAAGTCGGCCCCCTACAAGCATTTAATTTATTGTTTTTTCGAAATTTGTAGGCCTGGTCGGCCCTTGAATTCAGGCCCAGCGTGTGGTATATAAGCAGCCCAACCTCTTCATTCCAAACACACAAACAAATTCGATCTCCTCTCTGCATTCTAGGAGCGAAAATCAGAGATAAAGGCAGCAAGTTTTCTTCATTTTCGGCAAGCAAAATCAGTCTTCTTTGGCAGCGATCTGGAGTTTGAGGGTGGCGTCTTGACTTGCAGTCTGGACCTGAGCATTTTGAAGGTGGTTTGAGGGGCACTCAAAGGCCCTAGATCAGTATTTTGAAGGAAAGAAGGGCAGCGACTAGTCATGGATGTTTGAAGGCCTCTTTCCACATGCCCTAGGCTTCTAAATTCGAAATTTTGAGGGCATTATATTGGCATTTTTTATCAAATCCGAAAATCACAAGATATTGCAAAATTGTTCTAGATGTAATCAAGGCCTTTTCTTGATCAATCATTTCCAGAATTTTGGCAAAGGTGAAGTGGAGGGTTTGATATTTGAAGACATCATTCTCAGATTTTGACAAGTGAAGACAAGGTCTAGGTTGCAATATACATTTTCAGATTCTCATGATTTGAGAGCAAAAGTTCAGATTTCTAGAAGGCATTACACTCAGAAATTTTTTGTTTGATAAGGCAAATACATCAAGGTGGAGTTTAGAATTTCATAGCCGGTGAGTGGCTTATCTTTTTCCTTTCTTCTTAGTTGTTTATTTCATTGGTATTATTGTTAAGTGTTGAAGACTAGTTTCAAGAGTAGAGTTAGGAGTTTGGTTAGTAGGTTGATTACTCGATTGTCTTGATTAGCTTTTTTCCCCAAGTTCTTGCTTGCATTCCATCATTTCATCATCATAGGAGGAAGATTGGAGTGATAAGTGTAGTCCATCTCATAGGAAACGGCGGGGAGTGATAAGTGGTAGTCCCACCCCTAGGGAGAAGATTGGAGTGATAAGTGTAGTCCATCTTAAGGCAAAGGCGGGGAGTGATAAGTGTAGTCTTCATCATTTCATCATTAGGAAGAAGATTAGAGTGATAAGTGTAGCTCATCTCTTAAGGTAACGGCGGAGAGTGATAAGTGTAGTATTTCATCCCATTAAGAGGATGTTTGGAGTGATAAGTGTAGTTTCACCATCATTGTAGAAAAGGCGGGAAGTGATAAGTGTTTAGGATGGCGGATGCCAATGCAAGCAAGCGACCCAAAGGAACTAATGCTAAAATAAGAGACAAGGAAGTCATGATACCCAATTCCAACTTCCGCTCAATATTGAAATACGTTGGAGACACCAACATTGGTACCCTTGATATGATTCAATTAAGAGATAGGTTGAGAGACAGCCAATCTCCTATTGCAAAGAAAATCTGCAAGTCCAGAGTTGTGCATGCAGCTGCCTTCCCTCCTACCTTGCCTTGTCCAGAATTGATCATGGAGTGTGCATCTAGACTCAACATCCAGCACAAGTCGGTCATGATGGACGGAGAGAAAGTTTTGGCAAACATCAGCGGTCCATTGATTGAAGACACATTCAACATACCTAAGGAGAATAGCACGGAGGAACTATCTATTGATCAAGCCACCAGATTCTACCATGACAACCAAGACACATACTTTGCTCAGCTGAAACAAAATTGGTTACATGAAGGCAAGAAGGGAGTCACCAAGACCTCAAAGCTCACCAGGTCCGACTTCAAATCAGAATATGGCGACCTCATCGTCCTCCTCAACAGAATCATGGGCTTAGCACAAGGTATGCAATTCAAAACTTGGATGTACTATTTCATTGATGGCATAGAAAGTGGAAAGAAGAAATTTGATTGGGCTGCAATAATTAGTGCAAATCTAGAGTTACAGCTTAGAACAATGTTGTCTCAAAAGCAGTTTTATATGGGGTCATATCTTTTTTCCTTAATAGCAAGGTTATTTAGACAACCCGGACTTAAAGCTAGAGAAGTTGGTCATGGGCCTGGGCAATACTTGGTGTATGAGTGTTATCCACAGCTTCATTTGCGCAACACCAAGTATTACAAGATATTTTATGATGCCTTTGCCATGAAGTTAGTAAGGATGTTGCAAGGAACTCCTGCTCGGAGACTTTCTCCAGAAGCCGAAGCTAAAGTTAAGAAGTATGGGAGTTGGTTCATCCAATTTGCACAATTTACATACATAAGAGTGGCTGGATGTACAACTTGTCCCAATAGGCTTCCAAGGTACCCACCCGATCGATTAGTTTTGATGGAGTTGGCTAGACAACTTGAGCAATATGATAAAATGATGAAACAAAAGGGTGAAGCAAGGGTTACCCTCTCACTTGTGATAGGAAATGACAGTTGTCCCAACCATGTTGCCTTTGCATCTGTTGAAAAGGAGTTAGAACAATATCACTTAACTTGGTATAGAGCAAGACAAGGATTCGATCATCATGGTTTAATCAAGTCAGCTCAAGGAGGAACATTCAAGCATGTGCCTACAATAAAAGATTTTTGGGCTAATGCACAAGATGACTTTCATGTGAGGAAGCTAGCTTTTTCAAGATTATCACTAAGCTTGATGAGAGCCATAAAATGGAAAAATCTTATGATCCCAAACCAGCTGGAAGAAGATGAAGATGTGCTAAGAGAAGACTACAACACAGTAGAAGGAATGGAGTTGGATCCGGTCAATTGGGATGATCACCAGGATCCATCCTTGGAGGCAATCAATAAGACGGTTGAACTACACACTAAGTGGTGGTATAACAAGAAGTTAAGTCAGTTGCAAAGATCAAGGGTACGCCTCACTTATGAGAAGATGAAGCCGGTAGAGGTCCAAGCACAATCAGTTAGTTAGCAAGGTGAGGACAATAGCCGACAGCAACCACAACAGCAGCAGCAAGCCAGTAAAGGCAAGAAGAGAAACTTAGAGGCAGAAAAGGAAAAGGAAGATCAAAGGCCTCCAACAAAGAAGCAAAATAAAGTACCATCAAGAGAAAGTATATTTGAGACTAGAAGCCAAGAGCACGATGCCAGTGGGCAAGGTGCAGCAGTTGAAGTAAGCTCAAGTTCAAAGTCAAGTAGTGAGGATAGCAGTAGTGGATATTCTCCTCTTTCAGAAAATCAAGTAAATGAAGATGTGGCAATCTCAAGTGATGAAGAAGATATACAAGTTGATATTGAGGGTGAAGCAGCACAAGATGAAAATCAAGCACCCAATGATGAGTATACAAGGCTAGTTCAGCCAAATCCTGCAGTTGGAGTTTTCACTGGGCCCGCTTGGATGTTGAAGATGCTTCAACCCATTATCCCAGAGCCTCCCATCCAGACAATTGAAGAAATTCAAAGGGATGCAAAAAGAGAAGGTGATGCTAGACAGAAGCAAGCAGAAACAATGGCAAGGGTAATCAGAGATGATGGTCATAGAAAGGTTCAAATCGCCATACCAAAAGTCAACAAGACAATGGAAGAAATTTCAATTCAGGACTGAGTCTCAAGAGCATGACTTGGGAGCAGCAACAGATGAGATAGAATGTGAAGAGCTTCAAGAGAGCGTAACTTCAATAGTTGAAAGGTTAGCAAAAGCAAATGCTATGAATGCTAAGTTGAAAAGAGAAAATGAATATTGGAAGAGTATTTATGATGGAAGGAGTCTACCAATCCAACAAGTGCCAAGGGCAGCTCTCCTCCAAGTTAATGAGAGCAACATCGAACTAGAGGTCGGAGAGTGGGTCAGCGACGCCATCCAAGAAGGGCGAAATTTCTTGCTTCCTTTCATTGCTACTTTCTGGACTTTCATAACTATCAGGAATAGATTCAGAACGTTTGAGACAAGATGGAGGGATTTCCTTCCAATTCGTGAGTACACCATTCCTAGGCTGGAGGCAGTTACAAAAATATCAGAAGGATCATTGGTGAAGGCCAAGGTGATAAACGAAGGAGAGAAGAGAACAGTTGAGTCTTGGTTCATGGCCTTGACAGTTAGGTTGGGAACACTAGAAGAAATACAGGACAAGATGGCACAGCATAGTCCGGGCATCGAGGCTTTCATTTCGAACACAATGAATGATGCTAGAGTTGCACTAGATTTCGAAGGAATAACAGAGGAAGATTTCAATGAGACAGAGTTTGGATCAAGGTTGGATGATTTGGGAAAGATTGTCCCTTTGAAGAAAAGATTGGACATCCTTGCCTCTCTCAAAGCCTTAGTTCAATTTGCAAAAGATGATGAGAAAGAGAATGAGAAGATACTACAAGCAGCAAAGGACATGGTCATCTCAGTTGAGCTCAAGATGAGGCATTCACCTTGCCCTCCTATGGAAGAAGTAGATAATATGTTGGCTAAGTTCATTACTTATGCTCAAAGAATGAAAGAAAAGGGTAGAGTTATATTAGAAGACCATTTGATGTAAGCCCATGTGGCATTTTCTCCTTTCTTCTTGTGTAGGGTAGGTGTCAGTTTCTGATTGACTACCATTTTTGGTGCCTTCTCATTGATTACCACTTTTCTTTTTTTTCATTGGTCCATTGATGAGGTGGCATCTTTTCATTGGCCGATGGGGTGGTAACCCTAATTAAGGTTTCTGGGATTCAATCTGGATCATTGATTTTGCCTCTTAATCTTGGCCATTCATTGTAATTTTGAGCCTCTATATAAGGCCATTTGATATCATTTGTAAAGGGTTGAAGAAAATTGTTGCTTATATAATACCAAAATTGCTTCTCTTATCATTGTTGTCTTGCATGGTGATTAAGAACACTTGGTGTTATTGCATGGTTTCTACTTCCAATTGTTAGAGATAGATTTCATTTCATTGAGTTGTTAAAGTAATTTCATTTTTGAGCAAATGTTAAAGTAAGAGTAGAGATAGATGGCTAGTTGTATGGTGATATTGGTAGATGTTTGATAGGGATCTATAAACTAGGCCACTAGCATCTTAGCGGCTTGTTAAGGAGCCTTGTGTGGTAATCTAGTCTCATTCCCCTTGAATCATTGCACCAATGGAGGTAGCGCCGCAGGCAAGCTTTCATTTGGTTTGATCCCTGTCCATTTGCCAATCTTTCCATTCAGTAGGAGTAGAAGTAAAGTAGCCAAGTAGTTTAGTAGTGAGAGTTTGGAGAAGCAAAGTTAGAAGTGACATAAATTTGAAGTTGAGAAGTTGAAGTTCGAAAGTTTGAAAAGCAAAACTGAAAGTGATATAAATTGAGATATCATTTGAAAGAGTTACAAAGCTAGAATTCTCATCATCATCATAGTGAGAGTTAAAACATCTTTAAATGGACAACGTAAGCCCGCCGAAGTGATTACCAGCAAATCACATTTATATAACTGAGTTAGTATCCACAGGTGTAAGGAACCTTGGAGTATCCTTGTATAATTTTCAAGAGAGGGTTGAGTGTTTGGTACACCGTATCAAGTATTCAATTGCTATACGTTATGTAGTGGTACAAAACTCACATCAACAGCAGTTCCACACAATCTTAGATCGGTCTTTGTCTGGGTATTGGCTGTGAGAACACAATTGCGAAAACAATTGCCAGGCTTCAATCTCCACAATCACCAAGAGAAGCTAGGGGTGCATTGAGGGTATACCTCCTCACCACCCTCACCCAGAGAAGAGTTTCTGCAGGCAGTTCTACATGATCTTAGATCGATCTCTTACTTCTGGACGGGGTTAATCATGCAGGGTGAAATGACACCAGAAAGATGTTTCCAAAAGGAATCTGAGGCAACTAATCATCTGTGACAGAGAGCTTGTGAAGCATGACGGCTTCTTGATTTTGATCATGCGCTGCTTCCAAGTGTTATAATTTTTGTCATCGAATCTTTAATTGCCTTCCAACATTAAGTTGGTCAATCACACCATCTTGCACGTTTCCCAATGCACAAAAAACGAAAAAATCAAAGAAGAGGCAATAGCATGAAATCTGAAACACTAATCCCAATTTTAAAAAAAAGGCACATGCAGGTGCAGACGTCAAAAAAAGAAGTACAAATGGCACAGATTTCGAGGAAAAAATTTACAATTGACCCGAAAAATCCAACAAAGACCCAAAAAAGCTCTCAAAAAACATGAGGCACCCGAAAAACTTTGAAAGCAACCGAATTGAGATCTCAAAAAACCCACCAAGAATCTGAAAGTTAGATTTTGAATCCAACAAAAGAACAAAGTTTGGAAAGAAACCCTAGTTATCTGTAAAAACTTCAAAAAAAATGGTAGATTGCTGTAAAAAAACAGCTAGGAGAGGGAATTGTCTACCGAATAGAGGGTCACAAATGTAAAAAACCCTTAGATCTGGAGCCACCATGCTCAAAAACAGACCATCGTTCCCAGAAAAGAAGGGCAAAAACAGCCTCGTAAATGTCGATGTAGGAGCAAACGAAGAGCAAAAAATGGTTGTGCAAAGAAAGGGTGCCGAAATTGCATGAGCTTGGCATTTGCGGAAGAGAAGTCTGTGAAGAAAACAAAAAACAACCACAGAAAGAGGTCGTCGGAGCCAAAACATGATTATAATTGCATCTGAATGCAGGCAAAAACCAGAAGTCGTGCCACAAAAAAAATAGACACGGGTCTCGCTTACAAATTTTCCTTGACAAGGAGAAGAGGTTGTGAAGCTTTCAAAAACCCTAGATAGGTTTATCACAACCAGAACTTGTTGCACAATCAGGAGTAAAAACGTAGGGCTGTGACATGCGAAGACGCCAACAAATTTGCAGTAAACCCTTGACGGGTTTAAGTCCAGCTACAAATATTCGAAAAAATAATTTTGAATTTCACCTGAAGAAAAATTTCGCCCAAAAACCTAAGTACTCCAATACGATATTAATAAGGAAGTAATTGGTAAAATATTTGATGTATTAACAAATGATCGAACATATCATTCTAAAGAATTTACAAGAATACAATAATAGCAAGTTTCTAATAAGAAATTGAAGAAGATCGTAGAAATGATCTTATCTACATAGTTTACATATTATACAAAAGATGACCATTAAAATAGTAATAAATAATATTCTAATATGCACTATAAGTTAGCATTTATGGTATATATATATAATGTAAAATACATGTACGTGAACATAAATCGGTTTGTAACCTCCCAAGCAATCACATAGGGAAGAGAAGGAGATGTGAGGTGGGGAAACAATTATATGATCGCTATCTAAGTAGGTCACTTTGTTGGTGTCCAATGTGCCTAGCACTGGGGCCAAGAGGGTATGCATTTGCTCGGGAGCTTAGATAGGAAGATTACAAGGCCCCTATTGCGAACTCCTCTCCCAACTCTACAATAATTGACTATTAACGTAAACAGATGATGCATAAGTAGGGAAAGCAAATACAAGCACCCCACTAGGTAGTGAATAATGGTGTTTTGGAATCACCACTATTTGTGTATGTGTGTGGGGAAAATGTAAGATTCACTCCTAAATCCAAATTCCCAAAAGAGAGATCCAATTTGATCAACCAAGAGGTTAATACACAATCGAATCAACCTATGAAGAATATGAAAGAAAGAATAAATCCTATACTTCCCTACAGTTGGATTAAGCTTGAAATCTGAAATAATTGAAGTGCAAATACTAACCTTGAATTAGGGCAGATCTGGAAAATGCTGAATTCTGGCTTATATATGAACTTTCTGAAGATTCTGTCACCTGTTTTGGACTGGAAATGCCGAGGCAGACAAAACCCAGAAATCTTTTCTCCAAATTCACACAAGTCGACTTTGACCTTTTAAAAGGTCAAAGACCACATTATTTATTTGAAGTCTGATTCCGATTCTGTTCGCAGATCCTGAAAGATTGCCAAAAGGGTATCCGAATTCGCTCTCCGATCTGAGATTTCGCACCTGTACCTACAAGAAAATGGGGGTTTTTGGTTGTATGGGGGTTTGCCTTGGTCAAACCCCGGTTTAGGAATTAACCTTGAAATTGTATTGTGCATAAACAAAGTAATTGAAACAAATCACCTCGCTTATGTTGAAGTCCTTGTAGAGGATTCGAATCCTCAAATGCACAAGTAAGAATACTTCAATGAATGTAGGATGTCTCCAATCAATGGTATTTTGATCTTCAACACCAATCTTGATTTGATCTTTGCATATGAGAAGGCTTGAATGAATGGAGAAGGATGGATCTTCAAGGGGGCTCCAAGGAGATTGAATCCTTCAATAGCTAACAATGGAACTCCTTGATGGATGAATGCTTGAACACTTGAATGCTTGAACACTTGCTTGCACTTGAGAGCTTGATTGCTTGAGATGAGATGTGAAAACTTGATGTGAAAATGAGAGAGGAAGGCCTCCTTTTATAGTGATCTAAGGCACATTCCTCTAGATGGGCCACCTTGAAGAATTAAATCCCAATTAGGTCCTCACCTTTAGAAAATATACCTTGATTAAACACCATTAAAGGATTTACCGTTTCAAAGCCTAAAACAACCGACCCGGAAGCGGGAAATAACTTTCCCGAAAGCCAAATTAGCGGGAAATGAAATTTTGAAATTCTAGCAGGAAGAGGTCAAGGTCAAGGTCGACCCTGACCTAGCCAGGGTCGAGGTCGACATTGACCTCAAAACCCTAACTTTGTCAGGATTTGCAGAAAAGGTTCCCGAAGATGCCAGAATTGCAGAATTTGATATCTGAACAGGACCCAGTGTTAGGAACGGATAGAAAATCCTCTGAATGATGTGATGATGGACTAGGAGGTCTCATTTCTAAATCCTACCTAGAAAATAGAGCCATAGAAGAAGGAAAATCAGGAAAGTCCTTAAGAACTTAACCCTAATTTCACCTAGAATGAAGAAATTAAGTGCGGAGAAGAAGTGGAAAGCGGGGGAAAGCCAAATACATGCAAAGACCCAATCAAGGCACTTAACATGACCCCAAACCACTTACTTGGAGGGCTAAACGCTCTTGCCATGGAAGTGCTTCCATTTTAAGACGATACAGGTAGACCACCCCGAGTGGATGTCCAATGTATAGGACCAAGAGGGTGAGTGTCTGCTCTTGAGCTTAGTGTGGGGATAGCTTCGAATGGACCTATGATGCTTCCTCCTCCAAACCCTATTGTGATTGAATACCAAGTAATAATATAGATATGGCCTATTTTATTGATTTAAGATAATTATATGTTCCCATCTAACCCTAATTTATCTTGTTAAAAGGCATCGTAATTGGTAAAGTTGTATCTCTAACTATATTACATTACATTAGGTTTACTAGAGTTGATCAACATTACTATTTCCCCAAGTGTCATTGAGGAGAAAGTCTCTATCATCAAGGGATGGTTTCAAAAGTTGTCTACTTTGGGAGATTGAATTAATGAATGAAAGCTTTTAATAACGTCCACAAGGCTAAACAACCTATAGGACCCATGGATTGCCAACAAACAAAAACAAGCAAGCCAAGCCCAAAAACAAAAGGCTCCTACCAAGTAAAACTCTTTTTCTTCTGCAACCTGGATCTTCTATTGTGTATCTTGGTTAGGAAATCTACAACCTTTATAATCTTTTCTTCTTTAAACAACTTACTCAAAGTGTTCACATTTAGCATATAAATGTAGTTGATCTGAACATCCTTATAGGCTGAGCACTCTTTGATGTAATGTCATTGTCTCCACCGCTTGAGAGCAATAACATCATCTTTTGTCTTTCCACTCTTCCTTAGGTATCATCCACCTTCTAGTGTCACATTTAAGTTGGTGCAAACTAGTAGTAATTTGTGCAATTAACATTTTTGTTGTCCACTTTATTTCCATTCCTATGTAGTTCTTTTCAATATGATCATGCGTGGGACTAAAATGTTTGATGTAATACTCCTTTTTCCTCCCAAGTTGCCCAGTCCACATGCTTTCCTTGAATTTGCCTTGAACATACTTTTCTATTTCCGCATTGGTGCTTGGGCCACTCACTAATTTTAGTATCCCACTTATTCAACCAATTCTTGTTTTGTTTCATCCACGTAACTCTTTCTTCTATCTAATTTCTCTTATGCTGCCATTTTTGGCCAGCAATGCAGCTCCATGTTTTCTACTCTTCTAAAATAGCCTAGCAATCAGCACATGGCTGCCACTTCAGTAGGAAAAGCCCCAGCCTCCACCAAGACAATCTCATACAGAATAAATGATTTAATTTCAAGGCTACTTGTGATTAAATGTTTTTGCAGTCTCTCCCTCTGACTCACTTGCTGAAGTGTTTCTGCCCCATACCTTACAACCATATAGAACAACTAGAACCACTAGAAGCCCAAAAAGAGTTTTCCTAGTTTTCCAATCCCATAGCTCAATACTTCTACATCTATTTTGCAGTGAATGTAATGCTTTTCAACCTCCTTGTAATCTTTTTGCTCTACATGTTTCCCAGTTGGTTTTATTATGACCCGGGTATTTATATTCATTGACCACTTGCAAAGGGTTGTCTTCAAAGATAAATTCTCCATGAAATTTCTTTCTTTTCAAGGTAAAGATCATGACCTTAGTTTTGTTGGTGTTCACTTGCATCCCCACCTCATGGCAAAATAATTCTAGAGCTTTCAAGTGTTCCTTCAAATCCTATGTTGTTTTTGCCATTAAAATAAGGTCACCTGCATTTAAGAGCAGCTTTATTACATAGTTGGTTGAATGGAGCCCACCACCACCAAACTTGTCCACCCATTCCTCTAATTTGACAATGTACATATTGAATAAAGTTGGGGATAGAGGGCAGCCCTACTTGACCCCAATATCACTTCCAAAACATTTTGATAAGCCATGTTTGGCTCTAATTTTGGCCCAGACTTGGTTATATAACCTATGGACAGCAGGCCTATAATGTTGAGGAATTTTCAAATCTTCCATTCTACTCAACAATTCACTTCTCATTATTGTGTTAAAAGCCTTTCTTGAAGTTAACAAAGCAACAAAAGACCTCTCCTCCTTGCCTAGGTGTGATGCAATGGTCGACTGTAGAATGTTTTGCCATAAAGCCCGCTTACCCCCTGGCCTTCTTTCCCTCATTTGTAGCCCAAGTGCGGATTCACCTTTCTATCATGATCCCAAAAAGTTTACCAAAAAGAGGATTGATCATTACAGTGCAGAAATTTGAAGGGTTGTTGATGTTGTCACTTTTGTGCAAGGTGATGACAACACTAGCAGTCCAATTTGTTGGATACCAACCCCATTAAATATTCTTTTGATGTGAGGCATGAGGGCTTCCAAGCCCCATTTTAAGTATTCTACTTTTAGACCATCTATGTCACGAGCCTTTACCATTGCAAACTTTATAATTCTATCTTTAATTTTTTTAAAGAAAAGAGTTTAGCTCTTGAGATGATTACTGTGGGGGGTGTCTTTATCTTGCTCCCTCTCATATAACTGTTTTGCATACGCTCTATTGAGGATATGTGATATTATTCTCTTTATTTGTGTATACTACAACACTAGTAGTCCAATTTGTTGGATACCAACCCCATTAAATATTCTTTTGATGTGCAGCATGAGGGCTTCCAAGCCCCATTTTAAGTATTTTGCTTGTAGACCATCTATGTCATGAGCCTTTACCACTATCAACTTTATAATTCTATCTTTAATGTTTTTTAAAGAAAAGAGTTTAGCTCTTGAGATGATTACTGCGGGGGGTGTCTTTACCTTGCTCCCTCTCATATAGCTGTTTTGCATACTCTATCCATTGAGGATATGTGATATTATTCTCTTTATTTGTGTATACTCCTCTTTTTCTAGCCTTACAAGCTTTGTGTATTCCCTGCTATTCCTCTCCATATTTTGATCCTTTTCTTTGCTGCCTTACATTCTTCATCATACCACAAGTCTGTTGGAAAGCTGGTTTTCTTGCTCTTTTTAGAGCCTAGATCTTTTGCATGTGCTAAGGGCCTTCAGAATTATTGATGTCAGCTTGATGCTATTTATTGTTTTCTTGTTTGAAAAGACCCTTTCCTTGGCTCCCACTTCCCACAACTATTTTTGGAGCATTGTTCGAAAAGTTTCTTGGTTTTCATGTGTCAAAAGGATTGTGCCTTGAGTAGTTGCTTTCTTTTCATTTTGTTGCATTTTCTCCTGGTATTAATTATCTTTTTGAATATTGATCTTTACATATATCAGGTTGTGGTCTGATTTCATTTCCATGGGACAATCCTTCACCTCTAAACTTATTAAGCTTTTCATAAGTTTCTTTGAGCTGATAACATAATCCACCATGCTTTGACCATTGTAGGTTTGGCACATAATGTTCCCTGAGCTTGGCCAAGCTTTTAAACCATTACATATAATCAAATCATAAAACCTGCAAACCCCTATAATAATTCTGCCCCATATTGCGTGATAGCTCCTTTTTCATCTTGAGACACTCTTTCTCAGCTTTGATTCCCTTCTTCCAACCCATAAAGGGTTGTGACTTATTCTCTCTTTGCTACTAAGGCAAAGAGCTTGATTATTTGTTGTTCTAGCATTAAAGTCTCCAATTAATATGGTTTCTCCTTTGTGGTTGTAAACAGATATATCCTTTTTCAAGGTAGCATAAGGATCTTCTTTATCTAGTTTCCTCTTCTTAAAGAATTTTGATCCACAAGGGGCAAAATAACATGCTGCCAAATAATTATGAGCTCTTTAACCTCTATTTTTATCCATATGTTCTACTTGTTTGGGTCTTCTTTTTCAACTTGTATAATTTTTTCCAAAACTCTCTTAGACCTTTTCCACTTTCAATTATCTCATTCCACACTGATATCTTCATGTATCCTTCAAAGTTTGGAACCTTACAACCTTCATGCTCATGTGTCTCAACAAGGACAACTATGTCCTTCCCCTCTACTATGGGCCCTAAACCAAGACCTCTCCTCCAAGAGTAACCTCTACAATTCTAGCTTACCATTGAGAGGCATGCTTTGTGGGACCCCATCTTCCTATTTACCATGTGTTGTTTTATTGCTGAATTGAGCCTTCCCTCTATACATCCATGTTTCATTGCCTTCATTTCTTGCTGCTACCCACCTTTCCCCATTCTTGTCTTCTCTTCTGGTTGTAGTGGAGTTAAATCTTTGTCCATGTAGAATTGTGTACCTTTGAGAAATCTTTTGTTCCTCATAATCATGTTCGTGTCCTCTATGCTTTTTCAACGTCACCCTCTATACATCCATGTTTCATTGCCTTCGTTTCTTGTTGCTAGCACCTTTTCCCATTCTTGTCTTCTCTTCTAGTTGTAGTGGGTTTAAATCTTCATCCATGTAGAATTGTGTACCTTTGAGAAATTTTTTGTTCCTCATAATCCCGTTCTTGTCCTCTATGCTTTTCAATGTTACCCTTACATTCCTATTTCTACCATCTTGCAACACTCTCCTGATTCTTCTTGCGTCTCTATGAGTTCTTGTGATGTCTCCTTTCTGAAATAGGATTTAATAAAAAATACCAATAGTATTAAAAAGTAAAAGGAATTTAAATAAATTTAAAATTAAATTTAAAGAATTAAATTAAAATATAATAAAAATTAATTTAAGTTTAATGAATGGTCAAAAGGCGTGAAATGAAAAGATGTGACTCCCTCAAACATGAGATATAAAAGGGAGAACAGAATTTCATTTGGAAGGGGAGAAGAAGAAAAGAAGGGAGAAGGGAGCATTGGAACTAACGAATGAGTAATGGTAGACGATTAAATTAAGAGAACTAAAGAAGGGTTGTGACTCTTACAAAAGGTGATAGTTATGAAAGGTTGCGACTCTTTCAAAGGGCATAAATGATGAAGGGTTGTGATTCTCTTGAAAGGTTGTAATAACAAAAGGTTGTGTCTCTCCCATCATGAAGATATAAATAGGAGGTAAACTCATTTGTTGATGGCATGGAAGAAGAGATCATCATAAGAGGAAGGTAATCATAGTAAGGTTTTTTCTGAAATATAAGATAGCTCTAATCTCCATAAAGGGAGAATGGGAATTAAGGAAGGGCTAATGGAAGAAGAAGAAGTAACTTCCAAAGGGGAAGCAATGATGGAGGTTTGTGATCCTTTCAAAGGGTTGTAATTGTGAAAGGTTGTGACCATTGAAAAGGGCAAACATGGTGAAGAGGTGTGACCCTTCCTCACAAAAGATATAAAGGGGGAAGAAGGATCACTGGAGAGGAATAGAAATTATTAAACATATTTGATGCTCTTCACAAGGAAGAGATGAGAAAAGAAATGAATCATTCACATTGCATGACAGAAAATTATGTTGTAACATGTTTGAGTTTAATACTCATTTACAAATGTTAGATCTGAAATCTATTAGGGATAACAAACCCTTATATGGTCTAATATATACAAGTATCATATTGTCATGTCCCCTTTTTCTCGAATAGAGTTTAATAATAAATAATAAAATGAATAAATAAATTATAATATAATTTATCATTCAATTAATTGTATTATTAATATATTAATATAACATATTAATTATATTATATATATGAATGAATATAGCAATATTCTAAATATAATATAATATTATATATATGAATGAATATAGCAATATTATAAATATAATATGATTATAATATAAACAAAAATAATTATTATATTAAATAAACAAATTATAAATAATAATAATAAAATTATCAATTATTAATATAAATCAAATATATTATATTAATGCAAACTCTTATAATATTAAATAGTAATAAATTATAATATAAATAAAGTTTCATATACTAGGGTGTTGTCCCTATATGGGCGTTATGAGTATTCAACGAAGGTGTCTCTTGACAGGCATTGTATCTAATTGCAAGGAACAAACATGAATCGATCTCTCAATGGGGGGGATATTATGGAAACACAAAACATATGAAATACTGGCATGTTCATTCATTTGCAAGGACTCAACAACGGAATCAAGATCTATTATAGCATAAGTAACAACCTCTACATCCCATGATCATATGGGCAAACATTAGCAATGGCAATAATCTTATATCCTTGTTCCAATGTTGAAGAAATCACAAAACATCAGTCAAATCCGCATGTTGGCTATTTAGTAGCGGATTGGGAGCATTAGGATAGAAATGCTCCTTATTGAGCGACGACACACCTATAGTCAATCACTTAGAATGAAAAAATAGCAAACAAAGGGATATATTCAATTCAGATTGGGTCTTATTATTCAATTCAGGCAATCATCATTAAACAATCAATTGTAGTTTAACATACAAAAATCACTGTTATTAACACGGCAATCAAACCAATTCCTTGAGCATCATACACGGATCCAGCATACTTCACTCTGCAAATCAGACCAAAGGCATCCATTGATCAAGGGAATTGTTAAGCGATTAAATCAACCACAGTAGACCAGCTCAATTGGGTGGTACAACAAGTAATTGCAGACATCACTAAGCCGCCCATCTTAGAAGTACAAATTGATAGGAGGGGAGAAAACTTAATTCTTATTAATGCTATTTGGGGTTTACGATGTTGAGCACTTACCAAGTTGTTAACATTGACGGGGACCAATTGTACAAGACATACAAAGAGATCAGAGACAACACCACCATTGCGAGCATAAGAATACAAATAAGGAACAACAACTTATCGTGTAGGCAATATCTTCACAATTACATATCTGAATAATTACATCAGACACAACAATACATCTTGCTGCAAGCCATAACCTATCTATTGCATATCCAAATCGTCATATCAAAGATTGCAATATATTATCCATTAAATTAGAATCAACAAATCATCATCTCTTTAAGCGATAAGGAGGGCACTTGCATACCACATGTTGATATGATAAAAACAGCTATTAGTTGATGTAGCATGATTTCTTTGACATATCATAGGAAACTAATATCATTTAGCAAAGGCATCTTGATATTTATATAAACCAAGCCATTTTGTATATAAACTAAATTAGAAATTACAAGTAACATTGTTTGTATTCTCCATTACATAGCACAATTGCAAAAGATAGATGGAGCAAGCACGAGGAATATCCTGGAAAGGGACATTACACATATATGTCTGTTAATAATAGTGAAATCATAATTAGATATCAATTGCCATATAAGTTGTCATTATTGAAGATAGTTGCAAACACCATTCCCACCAGTAGATCACTTATCTAAGAGTATATGCACCGGTAGATTAAACAAAGGTAATACACTGGTAGATCGAACAGAGTACATTGTACCGGTCTTGTATTACATACAAGGATGGACCAAGTAGAAGATTAATACCGGTCAAACTACATAAAGATCCACACCGGATTATAAGGATCAGTTTTAATTAAAACCGAAATATGCAGAGCATCCACCATTTAGAACTGAAGTTAGCTTTTTAACAGGAGTTAGTTTTATTTCGACGCGGATGTTTCAAGATAAACTCCAAATTAGAATGCAAGGTTTTACAGCTAGTTGCATAATTTAATGTTGAGTTTACAGCCTGGCGGTTCTATGAATTAAGGGTTTCATTGAGATGAACTTTTGAATAAATATAGGTCATAGGACGCAAGAAAGGTTGTTGTTGATAGTTGTTGAATAGAGAGAGCAGACAAGAGAAATCTGCAAAGAGATTACAGTCGCCAGAGGTGAAAGGCAAAGAGGCAAAAAAGATTCAACAGCCAGGCAAACCGGGGAAGAGATCAACAGGTATGATCTAATCAGACAATCAGTGTCAATTGAGATCATTGCTTTTATGAGGTGTGAAAGCATATTGAAATCCCTCAATCAGGGTGAGCCCTAATCAGTTCTTTGTAAAAATCCTTTAACCAAGTAACATCTTTGTTGATGTTGAAAGTCCTCTAACCAGGCAACTCCTAACAATGTTAAGATCTTAACCAATCTTCTATCAAATCCCTTAACCGAGTAGCACCTTCACAAGTGCTTTGTAAGCTCCTAACAGGGCGTCTTTATCTCTGCAGAAGTGAAGTTGTGAGCTCTGTCTCACCGTGATTTTTTCCTTATAACCGAGGGTTTCCACGTATACATCATGTGTTGATCTGTGTATTTCTATTTATGCTTGTGAATGATTGTTTACATTCTGCTTATCTTGGAAGAATAATTAAACAAGTGTTGAATTGTAATAGATGGGATAGGGATAGGGATGGGGTCCTTAAGCCTTGAGAGAGCCTACTTGTAGATTGGTGTCAAGCACCCTACGACAAGTAAATACCCATCCTCCTTGCAACATCCAAGCCATCTTAACCTACTTTTGTTGCAAGATCCATTTATATTGTATGGCATTTACAAAAGTCAATTATTCTCATGTCTAGGACACCGATTTACGTGCAAGCGTGCAATTCCATGTTCCTTGTGGAATGGGTATAAAGTATCAATGTTTCTACTTGAGTTAGGATTTCTTGTTCTTTTTTGTTCCCCTTCTCGGTTTTCCCGTCAAGTCATTCACCAAAGTCTCATGTGCATTTTGTTCACCTTTAGAAAGATCTACTGATAAAACCATCTTTTATCTTGCTATTTTCACCCATATTATCTAAGCTTGGCTTTGTTAAAACCGGATTTTGCACTAACATCGGGAAAACCAACATCTCGAATTTCCAAGACTGTTGGTTGCAGATTCCATCACTCAAATATTGAGTGATCGGCATTTGACATCTTCAAACCTTTTTCCCAGTCGACATACACTTCCATTTGCTATTGTCCAGAGTTGTACAAGTTTATTACAGCACAAAGACAACCATACAAGTTGCAATCATAGTCATAATTTCATAGATTGGCAGTAATCATCTATTCCAGGCAGCATGAGTGATTTCTGATTGGTATTTCTGAGGTTATGTCTTCAGTCAATATAACAGCAATGTACTAATTTGTCCTTGAATAAAATTAAAATATCATATTGGAAAGCTAGAAACTTCTGTCATATCAACTACAAGTAATATATGATCTGAATTATATTATTCACTAGGAAATTTGAAGGTTTTTCCAACTATTTCTAGTTGTATCAGCATTGCAAACAGTTTCAATTGATTGTTTCTATTTGAAGTTCGGAATGTATTACAAAGGAACTTCGTAAAAGTACACAAATATAGGGGTATCACAACAATTGAACCATGAGGGGAAGAGTCCTAGCCAATTAGTATGACTTGTATTTTCTCTTCAACAATTACTACAAAATCATTTGCAAAACTAGCAAGGGCAAAAGTGTAGCTTCCACAAATGACTCAGCAAAACGGTTGAGAGAAAAATTACAAGGAGGGCATTTAGTCTAGTTCCTCCAAGCAATATGATTCCTCTAACTTGAAGGTTTGCAAAAATATTTCAATGACTAAAACATCTCAATTAGATATGATACTAGTACAATGATTAAAAAAATACAAGGGACAAAGGGGTATGGTCAATAATACCCAAGATTGTGCAATCTAACAAGTGTATTTAGCAGGTACTGCCAGTGAGGGGAAGATGTCTTAACATCTTCAACACTCACCTCTATAATTTTGGAAGTGGCAAGTCAACAATCACCTCTATAATTTAGAAAGTGGCAAGGCCAAAAGCAATACCATACAACAATTGAACCACTTATGGAAGAGTCTGGGCCAACAAGCATGACTTGGAATTTTTCTACAATTATTATTAAAACTAAAAAGCTTTTGTGCATAAAAGGCAAAGGGCAAAAAAGTTGCTTCTATAAATACCTCCACAAAAGAATAGACAAAAATAATCAACAAAATGATTGTTTCGTTCACCTCCTCCAAGGAATATATTCATCTAATTAAAGGTACAAAAGGCTTCAATTAAAATATCTCTATAGATATGGAACAATAAGTAAAATATAGGGCACAAGAGATTATAGATATAGAACAATATAATTAAAATATCTTAATTATTGATCTTTTATATTCAATCATAAAAGGAAAAGGACAAAAAAGTTGCTTCTGTAAGCACCTATACAAAAGAATCAGCAAAAATAATCAACAAAGTAACTATTTGGCTTACCTCCTCCAAGCAATATCATTAATTTGGAGGTACACAAACAGCATTTAACTAAAATATGTCTATAGATATGGAACAATAATTAAAACATAAGGAACCATCATGTGCCTGAAATTACTCCGCCTCTACCTTCCACAACCTTCTCACTCACAAGATGCTCTAGTGGGATGAAAGAGTTGAGTTTGTCTGATCTATATTGGATATATTAGTTTAACATTTCTATTTGAATACATAAAACATATTTATTAATATCTCTCTTTGTTTGTGTTGTTCCACAATATTTCTAAGTTCATCGATCACTTGTTCTGCCATGGCAGCACTTCGTCTTGTTCGTTGATGGGTTTGCATGAACTAAATTTCCACAAATGGCAAGATTATACTCTAATACCACTTGTAATGACCCCAAATAGGGCCTTACTTAATTTGCTGTATAATTTTTCAATTAGGGTTAGAATCGCACTTGGGAATGGCAATTAGTAATGTTTCATACTAAGATGATGCCAAACCCCAATAATTATCATACATCCTCATGCATTAATATCATATTATATTAAGAATAATCTCTAATTCATAATATATACTTAAGCTCTAACTCCTTACTTCACTCCTAATCACATATCTTAAGAAAGATGGTAGATTTATTGTGCTAATACCACAATAAATTTCCATGGATGGCAGGATTATGCTCTAATACCACTTGTAATAACCCCAAATAGGGCCTTACTTAATTTGTTGTATAACTTTTCAATTAGGGTTTGAATCGCACTTGGGAATGGCAATTTGTAATGTTTCATACTAAGATGATGCCAAACCCCAATAATTATCATACGTCCTTATGCATTAAAATCATATTGTATTAAGAATAATCTCTAATTCATAATATATACTTAAGCTCTAACTCCTTACTTCACTCCAAATCACAGATCTTAAGAAAGACGGTAGATTTATTGTGTTAGGACACATGCACAGTCTCCAAGTGGATTCCCTCAAGGTTCTACCTATCTCAAAATCTTTCCATCAAGTGACCGATTTACCCGCCTCTTCCTACACACACTCCCTATTCGCTTAATAGTGATTAGTGAGTTATTGAGGAATTGACCAAGTATATATTAATATTTTATATTACTAATATATAAAGAAATATATATAACATAACTTATATATAATTCCAATTTCTCTTATTGATGGGCATGTATTTAGTTCATTCTTATAATTGATATAATCATTCAAAATATATTATATAATATTCAAATATATGCATTAGAATATTCAGATATATAGATCAAATATATACTTCAAAGATATATTTTCACCTCTTTAACTACATCTATATATATATTTATGATTTATTAATAATTATTATTATATCAATATTTCTTAGTATAAATGTATATACATATATATACTTATTCATTTATATTTATTTATTTATTTATCATAATGATTTCTGTGTCTGATCCTTATTGATTCTTGCTCCTTATCCATGACTTTGTTATATACTCATAATGTTCTTCTTAGATATTGTGTTCTTCATTCCTCTAGCTCATGCCTTGTCTTTGTTCCTAATTGATATTGAGGATTCAAAATGGATAATCATAAAATGAGTTCTTATCTTCTATTCACTGGAAGGTATTTGTTTCCATTCGCTGATAAGAACCGTCTCCATTGTAATTTCTATTAATATCGTTTTCCTTCAAGTCCCAAACTATTACTTCCTTAATATTTCTTTGTCAATGTTGAATGTATCTCATGAGTTCTAATTATAAATACCAACTGTATTATATAAAACTTCATTGGTGATACTTTGTCCTCTATATGTAATGTGCAATGAGTTCAATTAAAACTAAGTAAAGCCAAGTATGTTATTACCAGCAATGATGATTTGGAGATTATGTTGTATGATTTTTTATCAGGTGGATAGGAGCCGCGTACTAGTGCCTTCTATCAGCGATACTCAAGAAAATGGGTGAATGGATATTGTGCAAGGGTTCCTCTATATTTCTCCCTGTCCGTTCTTATTCTCCTTTCTATTTTCTTTGTCCCCGTCCATCATGCTCGTTGTAATTGCCTCTTGTATCTTATGGCAATAAATGCTGACGAAGGGTCTATTTCCCTGTAGAACACCCTCCTTATGATTTTCAATCCCCCATCTTCCCTATATACACGGGCCAGCGTTGCTTACCCAAGAGGCATGATTCCTGATTTTAATGTTTGTAAAGAGATAAATATATAAAGTCCCGTCAGTGGTGTTTATTTTGACTACCATATGTCATTTGAAAGGTCTACCATTCTATTTGGTCATTTGTTTATATTTTTATTTATTTATGTTTATTAATAACGTGCTGTAAATATTGTTAATATATTCTATATTTATATATATTGATTAATATATTTGTATATATTATTTATATATATTATAATAATATAACATTTATCATATTTATAATATTGATTAGGGAATTGTATGTTAGATTTAAAACAATATATGTATTTTTATTGTGAATCATATGTGCGGTAGTATTTATAACCAATTTAATCAACCTTCATAGCTAGATTGCCTGCACAAATAGCTCGAATAGAGTCATATATACAATTGCATAATCCCTGATATTAAGCTTCATAATAGACTGCTAGGTATTTTCATAATGGACTGCTTGATATTAAATTGTCCACTATGAAGTCACATTATATTTAAATAATGCTTTGATAGTAAGCATCAAACAAGTGTTTTCTACTTAGTTTGTTGCACGAAATCAAAGCATGTAGGAGATTGTAGAAAATGAATCACCATTTAGTGCATAGCTGCTTAAGGCTCACAACCATAGAAACATCATAGAGACCACTAGATGATTCATATAATATTTTATTCTCCTGTTATCTCTCTTGTAGAGCCCTTATGGATCATCTTCATTAATCTTGCACCAGTCAACTCTAGTGTAAAAGGGTAAGTCTTCTTGGCATATGAAAGTATCATGACCAAACACAAACCAAAGTTCTTTTGCAGAGAACTTGGACAGGCCATATACCAATATCAGACTCGCTAATTAATTGAAATTATTGATTTTTTAATTTAATCTTAATATATTCCTACAAAATACAAAGCTCATATATCATAAGTAAATAGAAAATTCTATTGCATACCTTGCCTCTCATATTCCATGCACCATCTCTTGGACTTTCCTCTTGTGATCTATACCTAATCTGAAAAAATAATTTAAAAAAAGACATTTTACGTTCTACCATATGAAATAAAATATTTGATAATTATACAATATTATACTTCTTTTTTTTAAATCCTGCAATATTTACCCTTGGTGGAGGTAACACCCTTCCTGGAACTTCTGTCATCAAATTGTTGATTTGAATTCCAAACTCTGCAGCATCGTTTGTTGATGCAGCTCTCAACTCTTGTCCTATCTAGAAGGTTATATTTGAAACATAAAAGTTTTTCCTAAGGTAACCATTAACTTAAATTTTCTAGAGATAAATAAGAAGCATGTTTGCAAATATTAACATAATAAATATATATAAGTACATATAATGCCTCTTACAACATTTAATAAACTAGTCTCAGATATATTTCCTTGAACTATTCAAACAAAATTTGTAAAGCAGTCTCTAATCAATGTTACAAAGGCAAAGAGACTCAAAATTCTACCACCAAAAAGCACAAAAACTTGCCTTCATAGTTCTCTCTGTTCTATCACGTGGAGACAAGCACGTTAGAGTCAATAGACCTGAACGTTGTTGGTCATTCAAATTTTTCATATAAGGCTGATCCTTTTGAATACAACAAAGCTGTAATCAACAAAACCCATCAAATAACTTTGGGGCATTGAAATAAGATATCCTAAAGTTCTTGCATCACAAACCAACTAGCTTGCCTTGATTTTGAGGAGTTACCTCAATGGGAATGTATCTTTTCTTATCCTTACTACCAGCTTCAATTGCTGGAAATCCTTTAAGACCAAGGCGTATATTGTATTGCTTAAGGAAATAGTCTGTGACAGTTATTTGCTCCCCATTGCTATCAAACCTGTTAAAGAAAAACAAATATAACTAACTACTAACTACACACCCCTCAAGCAAATTATTGAGCCATCAGATATAGAAGAAAACAGCAAATAAAAGTAGAATACTTAATAAACAGAATATACACACGTTAAAGCATCCACAGGCATATCAGTCAAGCTCTTAATGCGATAACCACGTTTGATATGAGTAGTTACTATACGGAGACCTTTCAGTAACCTTTTCAACTGCAAGAGAAATGAAGTTGTGTTTAAAATTAAGTCTTCCACTCATAACTGGCAAGAAGCGACGCCGCAAATAAAGACATTGTTAGTTGACAACATACTCTGGATCGCATTGAATCACCCTCAGAGTCATTTCTGGACAATTGGACATTTATTTCTCGAGGATCCCTTCTGAAGGCATTTCCAATGAAGTGAGGCAAGTCGACCGACTCATAGAAGGGAGTTGCAGCAATGTCTACAGAGATTCATCAAAAGTTCAAAACACTTGATTCATCAAAACAATATGAAAATAAAAAATAAATACATAAATATTTAAAACCATTGTGATTAGTAATCATGTTTAGAAATAAAAATCAGTAGTCAAAAAATGAATCATAAAATACACGAATCATAAAGAATCAAAAAAAAAAATTCAAAGCAATGCCATCTACAAGTTGCTATTATTAAATATAAATTATGGTATAGGACAACAGATGCAAAATAATATAAGCTAATTAAGGCTACAAAGAGATCAGTTTGAATCAAATCAGTCATATTTATGATAAATAAATGAGCTAAACAGCACCTCAAGATTAAACTCTATGTCAGAGACAATCATTACAAATATGGGGGTAACTTGGTTTTTCTCTTCCCATTTGTGATTTGTGTCAGGTCACAACTACAGTTCTTAACAGTTATACCAATTCTCAAAATGTAAAGGCCAACAAGAAGGTTACAATAGGACATAGCCATACCAAGATTCAGAGTTAAGAGATTTTTCTGTGCGGGTCGAATAGATTGATAGAAACCCCGATAGGCCACCAAACCTCCTTGAAGCTTCTCTACCCCAAAATGCTCCCCATAAAATGACCTACCCTTTTCAATAAAGCTGCCAAATCACAAAAAAAGACATAAGCAACCTGTAAAGTTTTACAATAGGCTTAGAAGTTAGTCACGTTACAGACCAAATAAGGCTTGTATGTTTTAAAAACAAATGCTTACTTTTTTAATGCAGCTTGTCGAAGAACCACATCCATAACCTGCAATGCTTCTTGTGGAAGTGGTACAGGATCCCCTGCAAGATATTGTGCTAGATTTCTAAGATTTATCCTGTTTGCTTGTCTAAATACAACACGATATTTACCACCCCTCCTGCCCAAACAACAAATGAAGTCAGCCTACGTAGTTCGAAATCCATCCACCAAGGAAAATACATGATGATTAATAAGGTAAAAGTCTCTTAGCATCAAGACCATTTAAAGGTACTTCCAAAGGGAGAGTTTACATGAGGATTGTTCATTTAAGTCCTCCAAAACACTTGAGAGATTCCTGTATCATATCCCATATTATTATCCTTTATTTTTATTTGTTCTGCTCATAAGTACATCCTGGTGGAACGCTTACCTAGTTATAACGGGGCTTATCTTACACCTTTAAGCTAAATTTCTTAATAACAGACTATTTGAGACACGCATTTAGATGAAAGCTAGGTAAACAATGAAAATGAAATTATAATAAAAGTGGGAAATGAAACCTTGATTACAGTTCATTTCTCCTGTGCTCGTAAGTTTAAGTTCAGTCTCACCACCACCTCCCAATCTTATGAGGATCACTTCCCGCATATGTATATTATGAAATTCATTAAAGGATATGCTACCGACGATATTATGTAAACTGATATTTCCTTCTCCCATATAACTCAAATAACAGTCTGTAAAAAAGAAGGCTGAATTTCTTTTTCTCTAATGCATTTTCATTTTTTTGTCATATCAACCATTACATATGGAACATAATTTAGTTTTAGATTATTATGTGATACCTGATCTTTATTTAAAGAATTCAACTCAGTTACCAACCTCAAAGGGAGATACTGATTTCTGACATTATTTTTCCATTTAACAATGTGAGATATTTATTAGTTAAATGTATGTCTGAAGGGAAAGAGAAAGGGGAAAAAGAGAAACTAAAATATATATGACTCTGTGCAAGTTGAAAGTGCAGAAGCCTAAAAATACTTACACGCCCACAAAATCACAATCAATCAAAAGCCTGAAACCGTTGAAAGTTATTTACAAAATAAACGAGAAGGAAACTTAAACCCTAAAAACTTTTCAGTACCCCGTCATACATTTTGATTTTTTTCAGATTTTCTTGTATAATTTGGCTAAAGATATACTGAAAAGGCATGTGTTCAAATATATTCTGAAAAATGTAGCTAATACTGTTCTAGATTACTCCAACTCAACTCAAAAGACACAGCAAGGCCACAAGACTTTCTCAAATCAGCATCATTAGACATCATTTTCACCATAATCTGTAATAATAAAGAATATTTTTTTTCAATTGAAAACCCTAAAAAATGTGCAGAGCTCAGATTAGCTTTTCTTCCCGAGAGAATGTTTTCGGTTAAGGTCTTCTTCAAGTTCACTGTTCATGGAGATATTGCAGTTACGACAAATTTTAGAAAAAGCCCACTCAATACGTAATAAGATAAAACTCAACATATACAGCACCAATTATTTTTGTAGCTGGCTTGAAATTAAGGCCAGTGCGGGAGAATAGAAAAGGGAGAAAATAAAGTATCTGACCTCCTTAGATCTCCCCCCTGGCCGTCCGCTAAGACGACCTCAAGCTCAACAACATTGCCTAAGGGCCTGGCCGTATAGAGACTCTTGTGTCCGTCGTATGCAGGTATGGCATTGTTCAAAGTCTCGGCCTGCTGTTTAAATGTCTCCTTTATGACGCTGTAACTGCAACCCTTGGGAGGTTCCGGATCAATGTTAACCTGAATACATCGAAATGCAGACATACTCAAACTACTATAAAAATTTAATCAACTGCGTGAAAAGTTCAATAGAAGAGGCAAAAATACCAACTTACATCATAATGGTAAAGCTCTTTTTCCTGAAAGCGAACCCTGTAATGGTTAGCTAGGAGGGAAATCTGGTTGCCATTTACGCCATAGCCAGGCCGTGAGGCTAAACTGAACTTCACAGGAGGAAGAGCGGGAACAGCAGGCGGCGGAGGAAGAAGCGCATCAGCAGCAGCATCCTTTGTTGAGGACGTAGGATGCTCCATTTTTTTTCAAGTTATCAAAACTCGAACCAGTGACCTATCTACACAAATTTATGTGCTCAAAAAGGCAGCAAATCCTGGAAGAAGTTTTAATAGACCAGCAAGCATTGAAACCTCGACCTACAGAAGCACATTTCGAGAAAACGTAAATTTAGAGCTTTCCTCCAATATTAACTCCGAAAAAGCACAACAAACTGGGGAACTTTAAAAAGATAACTTGGCGGAGGGCAAAATTCAAGCACGCTTTACAGCAACGGTAATAAAAAGCATAGACTTAAGAAAAAAACTAGAAGTCAAGGGATCATTTGCACAATCAAATCTCCCGCAAAATTAAAGCTCAAGTTCTTAAAGGACCTCAACAAGGTCCCAAAACAGGACCCAGAAAAACCTTTATACGGAGCCCACAGAGAATCGAACCCGAGACCGAGTGAAAGAAGTTTGGAATCAGAATATCCCAGAACAGTTAGTAATCCAGCTTACTATACTATGCAAATACGTCAGCCGTTAAGATTCTAAAAGGCAGAATGGTCAAAGGATAAAATAAAATTGTTCCTCATTTGAACATTATGCAAAACAGGCAGCTACTGTACTTACTCATCAAGTGACAGAAATCAAAGAAAGCAAATCTCTGGCTTGATATTCCAACAGCAAAGAAGACGATTGAGTCCCTAGTAAGGCAGTTTGTCTTCCTCTGAATTTAAAAGATTTTAACGGTGGTTTACGAGGGCATTCTGAGTCCCGATTCAGCTGTTTTTCAGCAAGGGCGTGCGTTTCGATCCTATTGTACTTTTTTAAGCTTTCGGCGGCGGAAAAGCCAAAACATATTCCATTGGCTGATGGGGGTGGCAAATGAAGTAATAATAAAAACATTTAGTCATAGATCAGCTCATATCTGTACGCCACGTATAATAGGATCTTCTGTGGGACCGACACGTGTTTATGCCACTACTATTTTTAAGTGGATCATTTAAGAATATGTACGGCGTTTCCGCGATCATCTAAATTGAGCGGAACTGTGCAGGTATTTGCCAAAAAGAGGATCAAAATTTCTTGTCTGAGATTTCGGATAGAACGGTATCGATGCACTCCAAGCTCTCTGGAATGAATCTGCTCTTTGCATGTCTGGAAATTTAAACTTTTTTAGTAAGTGCCCTCCATCTTTAAGGGATAATTGGGCAAAGTGCATAATTAAAAAGTACGATATCTTGTAAAGTTTTGATAATTGTTTTTTATTTATTGTTAGATGTGCCCAGTATTTAATATACTGATTTAATTAGTACTGAGTGATGATTGTAACGAGTGTGAATTAATGATCGGTGAGGTTAATTAATTCTTAATAACTTGTTTGACAACTAATTATTAGTACATGTTTTTCTTTGAAAAAAAATTAACATTAAAATGTAAGATTTTTTAATAATTCTTGCGTAGAATTATACTAGCACTTGCAGTGTAAGGGAAGAGCCCATAGGCAAGCTGGGATAAGTTACAATTAATTTTTAAAATTTTGTAGTCAATCAAAATAACATATAAATCTATGCATGAATAATAACTAGTATATATATATATATATATATATATATATATATATATATATATATATATATATATATATATATATATATATATATATATATATATATATATATATATAGGTTTAATGTTGTAAAAAAAATATAGTATATATAGTTCTAAATTAGAAATTATTAAAATTATTTGAAACCGAGTAAGAGTTAGGGTTAGTAGGACATTTAACGTTATGACTTAGGGTTCAGGTAAGAGTTACGGTTAGGGTTACAGATAGGGTGAGAGTTAGGGTTAGTAAGATATTTTATGGTATGAGTTAGGGTTCGAGTTAGGCTTAGGGTTAGGGTTAGGGATAGGGTGAGAGTTAGTGTAACATTAAGGTTTTAGATTAGGGTAAGGGAATAGGATTAGGGTTAGATTTTAGGAATTGTAATGTTTATGTATATATATAGTTATAAATAATAAATTATTAAAATGATTTGAAACGGGGTAAGAGTTAGGGTTTAGTAGGTCATTTCATGTTATGACGTAGGGTTCGCGTAAGAGTTAGTGGTAGGCTTAGGGTTATCGATACGATGATAGTTCATATTAATAGGGTTAGGGTTCGGGTAAGAGTTCTAATTAGGGTTAGGGTTAGGGATAGGGTGAGATTAATGATGTGGTTAGGGATATGATGTTAGGTTTAGAATTATGATTACTATCATATTTAGTGTAACATTAAGGTTTAAGATTAGGATAAGGGAATAGGATTAGGGTTACAATTATGATTGCTATCATATTTAGTGTAACATTAAGGTTTTAGATTAGGGTAAGGAATAGGATTAGGGTTACATTTTAGGAATTGTAATGTTTATATCAAAACAAATAGTTATAAATAATAAATTATTAAAATGATTTGAAATGGGGTAAGAGTTAGGGTTTAGTAGGTCATTTTATGTTATGACGTAGGGTTCGCGTAAGAGTTAGTGGTAGGGTTAGGGTTATCGATACGGTGATAGTTCATGTTAATAGGATATGCAACGTTATGATTTATGCAAAAAAGTAAAAGTACGTTACAGTTAGGGTTAGGGTTACGATTAGAGTTATGATTACTATTATATTTAGTTATTTCATGAGGGTTAATCGTGGGTTAATGATGTGATGCGCAGTGTTATGTTTCGATTAGTATTAGGGTTGTAATTAGGGCTAGGGTTCGGGTAAGAGTTGTAATTAGGGTTAGGGTTAGGGATAGGGTGAGATTAATGATGTGGTTAGGGATATGATGTTAGGTTTAGAATTATGATTACTATCATATTTAGTGTAACATTAAGGTTTAAGATTAGGATAAGGGAATAGGATTAGGGTTACAATTATGATTACTATTATATTTAGTGTAACATTAAGGTTTTAGATTAGGGTAAGGGAATAGGATTAGGGTTACATTTTAGGAATTGTAATGTTTATATCAAAACAAATAGTTATAAATAATATATTATTAAAATGATTTGAAAGGGGGTAAGAGTTAGGGTTTAGTAGGTCATTTTATGTTATGACGTAGGGTTCGCGTAAGAGTTAGTGGTAGGGTTAGAGTTATCGATACGGTGATAGTTCATGTTAATAAGATATGTAATGTTATGATTTATGCAAAAAAGTAAAAAGTACGTTACAGTTCTAGGGTTAAGGTTACGATTAGAGTTATGATTACTATTATATTTAGTTATTTCATGAGGGTTAATCGTGGGTTAATGATGTGATGTGCAGTGTTATGTTTCGATTAGTATTAGGGTTGTAATTAGGGTTAGGGTTTGGGTAAGAGTTGTAATTAGGGTTAGGGTTACGGATAGGGTGAGATTAGTGATGTGGTTAGGGATATGATGTTAGGTTTAGAATTATGATTACTATCATATTTAGTGTAACATTAAGGTTTAAGATTAGGATAAGGGAACAGGATTAGGGTTACAATTATGATTAGGGTTAGTGTTAAGTGTAACATTAAGGTTTAACATTAGGGTAAGGGAATAGGATTAGGGTTACATTTTAGGAATTATAATGTTTATGTATATATATAGTTATAAATAATAAATTATTAAATTTATTTGAAACCGGGTAAGAGTTAGGGTTTAGTAGGTCATTTTATGTTATGACGTAGGGTTTGCAGAAGAGTTAGTGGTAGGGTTACGGTTATCGATATGGTGAGAGTTCATGTTAATAGGATATATAACGTTATGATTTATGCAAAAAAGTAAGAGTACGTTACATGTAGGGTTAGGGTTACAATTAGAGTTATAAATAGTATTATATTTAGTTATTTCATGAGGGTTAATCGTGGGTTAATGATGTGATGCGCAGTGCTAGGGTTTAGTAGGTCATTTTATGTTATGACTTAGGGTTCAAGTAAGAGTCAGTGGTAGGGTTAGGGTTATTGATAGGGCAAGAATTCAGGTTAATAGGATATTTAACATTACGATTTATGCTTGAAGTAAGAGTACGTTACAGTTAGAGTTAGGGTTACGATTAGAGTTATGATTAGTTTTACATTTAGTTATTTCACGAGGGTTAATCGTGGGTTAATGATGTGATGCACAATGTTAAGTTTGGATTACTATTAGGGTTAAAATAAAAAATTAGTTTTTATATTTTAAAATGATAAATTATTATAATAAGTTGACATTGGATAAGGGTTAGGGTTTATTATATTTAAAAATGATAAATTATTATAATAAGTTGACATCGGTTAAGGGTTAGGATTTAGTAGGTCATTTTATGTCATGACGTAGGATTCGAGTAAGAGTTAGTGGCAGGGTTAGGGTTATCGATAGGGCAAGAATTCAGGCTAAGAGGATATTTAACATTACGATTTATGCTTGAAGTAAGAGTACATTACAGTTAGGGTTAGGGTTATGATTAGAGTTATGATTAGTATTATATTTAGTTATTTCATGAGGGTTAATCATGGGTTAATGATGTCATGCACAATGTTAAGTTTGGATTAGTATTAGGGTTAAAATTAAAAAAAATAGTATTTAGTTTCCATTGAAGATTAACTTTTAATAGTTTATTTAATATAGTTAAAGGTATTGATATACTTGTTGAACATTGTTTGGGGTTAGGTTAGAAATAGTAATGAATCAGATGTCCTATATATTTATTTCCTCACATTTAATCGGTGCATTCATTGAACAAATAAATATTAGAAATGCAGAGATGAACAAAACATGTTGCAAAATGTTGGAAAGTATAGGGGTAACCATCATGGGAGTAGGAAAAAATATATATTCACTATCTTGTTCGTGAAACTTACAAACAAACATGAAAGGGGAAATAGAAGACCCACTACAACCATTAGATATTTAAGAAGTATGAAAGATAAGATAAGAACGATCTAAATCAATAACATTTCTCTGTAATGATGCAAGTACATCACATATTCTTCAACAATAAAGTTGGTATGATGACCTTTATTTGTACAATGATCACGGTATACTTCTTTCATCATTGATGGAAACGCATCCACTTTTGCAGATGTCTCGCGTAAAACTTTTGAAACATCTTCCATCTGCTTTATATCCAGTTCATCAACATAGTCAACTGATAACGCTGCATTCTCCACAGCTTTGATTATAGTTACACACGACTCTTGAATGATTCATGTACACTTGTCAAATTCACTCTCAAAAATATGGTTTGAGCCCACCGAAGCAGAGGGGCTTGTAACCATGATGTTGGAGTCTCTATCAGAGGCAACCATAGGTGGAATGGTATCCTGTAAAGTTTTAAACAAACATCAGTATATATAATTAATCAAAATAACCATTTTGCATTACCATTTCAAACTTTAGATGCTAGCTATAGTGGAATAGTATATATGATTTTGTGGAATTTTTTTATATTCAAATTAAGAAGAAGTCAGGTTCGCAAACATGATATAAATTATATTAACGATACATATTTAAACAAAAGAGAACATTAATTTGAAATATGATACACTAATTCAACGCATAAGGATAATTCTAAACAATAATGACACAAAATAGGCGATTAATAAACAATGTAATATTTAATAGCAATACAACATTACAGTACATCACTGATTTTCAAGACACTTGAGTCTAATTTCTTCTGCTTTCCTATTGGAAAGTTGTTTCCCAGTCTTCATTTTTTCATAGTGGTCATATGTGAAAGGTGGCATGATTCTCAAGCCTTCTAGAGACTTTACACGAGATACAACTACAAATGTCAATCCTGCTCTTTCTCTTGGGCCTATATCAATTGTGGCTCTCGAAAGAGTTAGTCCCTGAGATTTATGAATTGTCAATGCCCATGCCAACCTTAGTGGTAACTGAAAGGTTCTACCCCTCTAGACTGGTGATCTATTAGAACTATTCTTTGATGATGGTCATCATATGGTAATCCAGAATAATTATCAAATTCAACCGTAACATAAGTAGGTGGTTCAGATGGGGCGGTTCCTGGTTTGTACACAATATTCCGGATATATCCCAAGGATCCATTGACAAGACCAGCTTCAATCCATAGATTTGTAGTTAATATGACCCTCGAATCCTTACTGAACAATAACTCTAGATCAAGTTCTTCATTCGAGCAATCTTCAATTGTATTACCGTTCCTTGACTTAGTTGCAAGGCTACATGCAACAGGTTGCCTCAAAAAATACAACATCCTCAAGTTATGGTTATGAACATTGGCATTTGTAAAGAACAAATACACTGTCTTGTCAAACTCAACATTGGTTGCAACATCTAACCTCACAGGGGTTCTCATCATAAGTAAGTTCCAATCATCCAAGTTTGGACTCGCATCTCTCACATTTGTGAGAAGTTGACGAATTCTTTTTTGGTGGATGTTTTCTCCATCTTGCCTAAATATTTTATCTAATGTAACCACTGTTTTGAATTCTTGCTAGAGTAACTTTGCCCGCCTGTTGCTAGCATATGCCGGTTTGTCATTCATTGGAGGCAACTGACCAAGATCACCAACCAAAATAATAGATATACCTAAAATAAAGTAAGAGAAATGATTAGAAGACTATCTATGAAAATTACATGATTGTATTTATAAATGAGTTATAATAATAAATATTATAGCACAAAAATAGCGTCATAATAAAAAATGAAAGTATTCCTGCAAAGCTTATGTCAGCACTTTGCGGGAAGGCTTGCCTGAGTCGAGAATCTATATTTTCCAGCAAGTTTTGACCAATGAAGCTCATTTCATCAATCAAAATATACCTGATATGGGCCATCTCTTCTTGCAAACTTGTGAGTCGCGTCCCCTCTAGCTGAGAAAAATCTCTAATTGGTATTCTCAACTTTGAATGAATTGTAGAAGCTCCTATATTGAATGTCGCAACTCCAGTTGGTGCAAGTAATAGAAGCGGAGAAGGACTTGGCAAAGTTGCAGTCTGAAGAATTTGACTGATGGCACCAATCAGATAAGACATTCATGTTCCTATTGTTCCTTGAATTATCATAAACAAAGGCATCCCGACTTGATTTATGTGGTAGTGTGTCATAATAATATCAATTGCCTTCTGTTGCTTCTCACTGAGGCTTGTTAAGTTGATGCACTGTGGGATGTCATCATACATGAGACATCCATGTTTCTTCATTTCTCCTATGAAGTTGATTGCTATAGCAGTATGATCTTCACCTTGATATTCACTACACCAGTTTGTATTTCTATCAACATCTCTTCTTCCTAACATATCTATCTCAGAAACCTGCATATGTTGACCACGATGTAGTCTGGAGATGATTTCCCATTCATGCTCTGTGGTATTTTCTTGAACAACTTCATTATCTTCCACTTCAGAAGCACTGCTAGGATCATCATCTTTCGTAGGTGCTACTCTTTGAACATGCCAAGGATTATAATTGAGTGATTCCCAGTGTTGTACTATAGTATCATTATCATGACCAATGTCTCTTTCAATGTTACGAAAAGGCTTGTATAGAAACAACTCAGATAAACAAAACTCTACCCATTTACTCGAATCACGTGGAGGAATGGATACAAACCTAGGTAAAACTCTGACAATAGCCATCTTTTGCCTTGGTCCCCATTTGTTGTCTCCTCTTTTTCTAGGATTGTATATCCAAGATCTGGCTGCATCAATTAAGGTGATACCTTCCATACAAATTGACCTTATTTTATAGCCATCTATAAAAGATTTGGCATGTTCTTCATCAATTTCCTTATTGTTTACTGCTATGGGTTTGAAAACCTCACGTGAGACATTCAGATTAACAAACCTTCTGCTACTCTCAACCAATGGAAGCTCTAACAACATATGACATGTTTCCTGGGCTCCTATATCCCTCTTTATAACTGTTTTAGTGAGTAGCTTTCTGTATGCTCGCACAGCCAAATCATCAAGATTTTCTAGGTTTGACAAACGCATCAACATTTCTGAATAGGTTTCTGAACTCCTCTCAGCTTTTGCTACATACTTTGCAATGTACTTAATAACTGCATGTTTTGAAAGAACGGGTTGCCAATCTATATTTGCCCTCCACAGTTGCAGTATGTACCGATTATGTGAATTCACTCTATCATCATTTCTAGCAGGCTCAAATTTTCTTTCACCTGATTATGGATCCTCACATAAATTGGATCCCTCCAAATTCAATGGCCAAGGTGCATTTTACCTAACAGAAAAAGAAGTGAGCATCTATTTTGATTAATTTATGGGAATAGTTAATATATAATTTTTATCCATTCTATATTAATTGATGAAAAAATTACCTGCAAACCATTCTTCCCCATTTTTTTACGCAAACACGCACCCTCCTTACAGACTGTGTGGCATTCGACATATTTGACTATCTCTTCGTAGTCATGGTCAATATCCATCTGAGCTAGTTGTCCAGTATTTTTGAGACATGGATGTTGACCAAAATGTTGGAAAACCTACAAAGGGTTGCGAATTAAATATCATATTAAATTTTATAATAATTTCTTGTTTCTCATACATATGAACATATAGTGTGAGCATCACGTTATGTATATATATATGATTAAATGACAAAACATACCTGTATATTTCTTTAATGAGGATCATGTCTAGGATTCCATGCATGAATGATGGAATGAAAATACCTCTCAGTAGTTTTGCATTCCTCCTCATTTGACCAGTCTATAGTGTCCATGTTTGGTGCTCCTTCGAGCCATAAAAATCCATGCACATGAGGTGAACCCCTATGTTGCCACTCATACGTGCACCAAAAATCACTGGCTTTCATACCTTTTTCAAGTATCTCTTTCCGGAACATTGTATGCCTCAAATGCATGTAATGTGCAACTATATGAGGATAGTCAATGACATTCTGTCTTCTCCACTTTTGAGCTTCTTGTGGATCAGTTGGTGCTGTTCCGGGCATCAGCGCATGCAAATTAGGCCACTACATATCTGCTGCACTCAATGTGAAGAAAATTGTAGGAGTCCCAATTTGGTGAAGCATATCTGTTAATCCTGCTCTACATTTACACCAATATGATCTTGTTCCTCTTAGAGTCGTTCCAAATCTCATCAACCTATCTGCCAAATTATTATGTGGCATATTTTCCATATGTTCTCTTAGCTCATTGATGGTAATTGGCATGTCTTCAAAATTCCTTTTTACAAATACAGAAGATGAATTTTGTGCACAATGTCTCATTATCATATTCATCATGAAATACCTAAGCCTGGGATGTTTACCAAACCAATGATCCCTATATCGCAACAAATGCTTCACATATTCATGCAAATGAATTATGTTCATTCTTGGCTCTAACCAATCACATCTTCCATCAGGAAACAATGTTGGAAATGCCATATCTAACAATCCTGATGTGACATATTCATTGATAGGTGATGCACCTATAGCTGGCCATTCAATTAATGCAGATGGAACTACCTCAGGATTGTTAACCCATGTGCTTGGATTAATTCCATTTCCCTTTGAGCATTAGGTGGTCGTGAAGCCATAGACGTTGTGTGTTGAATTACATTACCCTCATCTGTCTCCATGATTGGACACACAAAAACCACTTTGTTTGCATTAGAATCAAATTCCATGTGGACTGTCCTCAATCTATTATATAAATCCTATTAAAATAAATGTAATTTTAACATTTCAAAGTAACTATTAAAACACTAATAAATTAAGTTTTAAAATCTAATTAGGAATTGAAATCTAAATGTAATATTGTAAATGGAAATCTATATCTAATAAATTTTTACAAAAATCTATATCTAACAAAGTTAATATTCAAAAATATTTTTTTATAAAAAACAAATTTTACACCATGGCGGCATTGCCATCCACAATGTAAACAGATTATTTAAATAAAAAATCTATATTTAAATAAAAAATTTATATCTAATAAATTTTTACAAAAATCTATATCTAACAAAGTTAATATTAAAAATTAAATTTATATAAAAAACAAATATTACACCATGGCGGCATTGCCATCCATAATGTAAACAAATTATTTAAATAAAAAATCTATATCTAATAATTTTTTACAAAAAATCTATATCTAACTAAAGTTAATATTCAAAATTAAATTTATATAAAAAATAAATATTACACCATGGCGGCATTGCCATCCACAATGTAAACAGATGTTTCTATATATAAGTATATTAAATCAATTCAATTTTATTGCATAATAAATAATGGTTACATTAGAAATACCAGCTATCAATATTAATCTAAAAACAATATCAATCCAAAAACACTATAAAACTAATATAAAACTATATAAAAAAATTATTTTTTATATAGTTTTATATAGTTTGATATTAGATCTAAAATAATCTAATATCAAACTATATAAAATTAATCTAAAATATCAAATTATTCTAAAAAAAAACTATATAATATCAGATCTAATAAAATAGATCTAATATGTGATATCAGATATTAGATCTAATATCAAACAATATTTGATATTAGATCTAATATGAAATATTACATCTAATATCAAGCAATATTTAATATTGTTTTATATAGTTTGATATTAGATCTAATATCAAACTATATAAAACAATATTAAAATTAATTACTATCAAACTATATAAAATAACATTAAATTAAATGCAATATAAAACAAAATCTATTTACTTGTTTCAAATTGATGAAAGTTGCCTGCAATGCAATTCAGCTCTCTGCAATGCAATCCTCCTCTCTACTATTCACAAATTTATCTCACAAATCCTCTCTCTGCAATGCAATCCTCCTCTCTGCTATTCACAAATTTCTCTCACAAATCCTCTCTGTTATTCACAAATTTCTCTCAGACATCCTCTCTCAATCTTCCTCTTTGCTATTCACAAATTTTTCTCAGAAATCCTCTCTGAAATGCAATCCTCCTAAAAAAAAATTAGCGTGAGCAATGAAGCACACTATTTTATAAGCTTGAGCAATGAAGAGTGACTCTTCATTGCTCAAGCTTTTCGTATTTTGTGCATTAATGAACACATATCATATTGAAACCTTTTGGTATTCCGTGCGAACACATATCATATAACCGATATAAATCGGAGGCATGTTGAATGCCTCGCCCGTCGTGCGCTGCAGAGGTGGCCACTTGGCTACCGGCACTGGCAGCACCAGTGTAGTGTGTTACATACTACACTGGCGCTGCCAGTGCTGACAGCCAAGTGGCCACCTCTGCAGCGCATGGCCCCCACGTCCGCAACGCATGGACCCCGCGTTTGCAGCGCATGACCCCCACTCCAAATGCATATGTTTTTTTATTTTTTAAATCATTTTTTTTATTTTTGTGATTCATTTTTTATTTTTTTGTAATCATTTTTTTATTTTATTAATTGTGAATGTAACTGACTACCATTCTTTTTTATGTACACGGCATATTCCAAGGAATATGTCATGCTGGTGTCTTCCCTCTCCGCTACGACTATATAGGAACGCCTCTCGGTGTAATTAACATTTATTAAATTAAAATTTAATATTAATATTATGTTGAGGTAGTCATATTTGTGGTTGATTGTCTTTAATTAGCTAATATATATTCTATATTTAAATAACACTGAGATGCATCAAGGTGTTGAGTTTTTTCAACTTTAATTTTTATTAAAGGTGAATGATGAAAAAGTTAAACGCTTCAATGCATCTCGGCGTATTTTAAATATAGAGTATATATTAGCTAGTAGCAGTCGCGGCGCGCATAACACATGGAATAATATTAAATAAAATTTCATATAATATAAGTTTTTTTCATGTTAGCCAAATAGTAACTATTAGCATTATAGTTAGGGTTTAGGATTAATGATTATGATTAAAGTTAGGATTATGATTAGGTTTAGGATTTAGGATTATGGTCAGAATTATGGTGAGTGTTACCATTTACATTATATTTAGGCTTAGGCATAGGATTTGGATTACGGTTTGCACTAAGGTTGGGGTTAGGGTTATAGTTTTGGTTAGGATTATGGTTAGGGTTTAGGGTTAGGATTGAGGTTATGGTTATAGTTAGGGTTTACATAATGGTTATGGGGTACGGCTAGGGTGAGGCTAAGGGTTATGATTAAGGTTAGGGTTTAGGGTTAAGGTTTGGGTTAGGTTTTGGGGTAGTGATATAGTTAGATTCAACATCATTCTTAGGTTTGAGAAATAGTTAGGGTTAGGATAACACGTAGTGTTTGGCTTAGGGTTAGGGTTTAGGTTATGGTTAAAGTTAAAGTTAATATTATGGTTTGGATTAGGGTTTAAGGTTATGGTTAAAATTATGGGATGTGTTAGGGTTTATATAATTTTGATCATTAGGGATAAGGCTTAGATTAGGTTTTGGGTTTGGGTTTGGGTTTGGGATAGAGTTAGAATTATGATCAGGATTAGTGTTTATATAGGGTTTGATTAGGGTCAGGGTTAGGATAAAATTTATAGTTAAGGTTTAGGGTTGAGGTTAGGGTTTACATCATGGTTAGTATTAGGGTTAGGTTTTGAATTAATGATATACTTAGGTTTAGGCTTTGGGGTATGGCTAGTGTGAGGGTTATAATTTAGGGTCAAGAATAGCATTTACATCATGGTTAGGGTTTGAGTTAGGTTTTGGGTTAGTGATATAGTTAGGTTTAGCGTGATTCTTAGGTTAGAAAAATGGGTTGGGTTAGGATTAGGGTTTTGATTATGGTTATGGTTAGTGTTAGGATTATAGTTAGGGGTTGGGTTTAGGTTTATAGTTAGAATTATGGTTAGTGTTAGGGTTAGGATTAGGGATATAATTATGGTTAGGGTTAGTATTTAGATTAGGTTTTAGTTAGGGTTTAGATTAGGTTTTGATTAAGGTGTAGATTAGGATAAAGTTTATAGTTAGGGTTTAGGGTCAGGGTTAGGGTTCTAGGTTTTGGGTTAATGATGTAGATAGATTTTAGGGTCACTCTTATATTAGACAAATAGCTAAAGATGCATGCTTAGGATTAAATTTTTTATTATGGTCAAGATTATGGTTAGAATTATGGTGAGCGTTATTATTTACATGATATTCAGGATTAGGGTTTTGGTTAACGTTAGGGTTAGGGTTATAATTATGGTTAGGGTTATGGTTGGGGTTTACATCAAGCTAAGGGCCAAGGTTAGGTTATGGTTTATATTAAGGTTAAGTTTTATATCAAGGCTAGGGTTTTGAGTATAGTTAGGATAAGGGTTAGAACTATTGTTAGTTTCGGGTTTTGGTTAGAATTTTCAAGGGTTGGGTTTAGGTTTGAATTATGGTTGCTTGGTTAGTATTTAGATTAGGTTTTAGTTAAGGTTTACGTTTATGTTTTATTTTAGGATTAATTTTGGTATTATGGTTAGGTTTTATTTTAGGATTTATTTTGGTATTATGGTTAGGGTTAGGTTTTACATCAAGGTTAGGGACAAGGTTAGGGTTTTTAGTATAGTTAGGGTGAGGTTTAGAATTATTATTAGGTTAGGTTTTAGGTTAGAAGTTTCAAAGTTTGGGTTTAGGGTTGAATTTTGATTTAGGCTAGTGTTTAGATTAGGTTTTAGTTAGGGTTTGGTCAGGGTTAAGGCTAGAGTGAGGATTATAATAAAATTAGGGTTAGCGATAAGTTTTAGGTTATGGTTAGTGTTAAGAGTCAAGATTATAGTTAGGGTTATGGTTAGTGCTAGGGTTTATATGCAATTTAGGGTTAAGATTAAGGTTAGGGTTAGGGCTATAATTATGGTTATAGTTAGTATTTATATTAGGTTTTATTTAGGGTTTAGATAAGGGTTTGGTTAGGGTTAGGATTTGGGGAACTACATTAGGGTTTGGTTAGGATTAGGAATATCATTATATTTAGGGTTAAATAATGGTTATGGTTAAAATGTGGATAGAGTTATAGTTCAATTGGTTTTATGGTTGAATCACAATTAGGGTTACGCTTAAGGTTATGTTAGCACATTGGGTTTCAATAAGAGCACATAAATATTTAAGATATGGTTAGGGTTAAAGTTAATTATAGTTAGGGTTTGATTATAGTTATAGTTTGATGATTGTAAAGGTTTAGTTATACTTAGTGAACATTGGACTATAGTTCAATTAGGGCTTATATTAGGGTTGTAATTTTGCCTAGGATTCAAATAGCATTATGGTTTAATTAGGGTAAGGGTTAGGTGTAGGTTAAGGTTAAATTATAATTAGATTAGGTTTTGATTTTTAGGTAGGGTTTAATTAGGGTTAGGGATAAATTTAAGGTTAGGTTTCAAGTTGAGTTAGATTAGCATTAGGATTATGATATATATATATATATATATATCTTTTAAATTTGATAATATCATTTAGGATTAGTGCTATGGTTCATATGTATATCTTAAAATTAATAGTACAATGTAGGATAAGACTCAACTTGTTTATATTTTATATAAATTAGGATTCAATTCAATTTAGCGTAAGTGCTAGGATTAGGTTTTAGGTTTGATTTATCAAGTGATCCTATTTTTTCATGCTTGGTCAAAATAGATTTTGGAAGGTGTTGAAAGCTCAATTATCGTTATGGTTATGATTCAATAAAGCTTAATATTAGGTTAATGATTTGTTTATTAAGATAGCTAAAATGTTTGATAGGTGAAGAAATTTTTCAATCCATACACAACTTCAAATTAATGAAGGCTATATTAATATATATTTGATTAATAAATATATTAGATAAATAACATTAAAATATTATTATCAAATAATAATTTTACGTTTCTATTTTTTCATTGTACTTGTATTTATACAAAATATATTATTGATGTATTTTTATTAAAATTAAATTTATAGTATTTAAACATTAATAAAAATTGATTGACTTTGAGTATGGTTAAAATTTTTTTTTTAAAAATATAAATATATATAAGCAACATTTCTATTCTATTTTTCCTTTGTGCATGCAAATCAATTCTAATTCTAAAATTAAACTAAATTTTATCTTTTTAATTTTTAAAATCTAAAACTAAAATCTAGTTAAAACCTTTCTAAAAAATTTCAACATTTCTATTCTATTATCTCATGTAAATCATTTCATATTCTAAAATTAAAAATAGATTCTATATTTTTAAATTTTTTAAGTGAATTATCAATTTATTCTAGAAAACTTTTAAAACTAAAATCTAAATAAAAATAGAATATTTATATATTTATATCTAAAAGAAAAAATATATTATTTCTTTTGCATGCAAATCATTTCAAATTCTAAAATACCTTCTATTTCTTTTGAATGTTTCTATATTGTTCTAAATATATGAATAAAATTTATATTCTAATAAATTCTTTCATTATTTTTAATTCTTTTATATTATTTCTTACTTTCTTTTTTCTTGCGAATCATAATAAATTCTAAAATTAAAATAAATTATATTTTTTAGTCCTTCAATTAATCTACAATTAATGTTAACTTTTCCAAAACTTTTAGGAAACCATAAATCCTCTATTATCTCCAAACAAATCACTTTCCTTATAAAATCACCACAGATTTCTCTCTAAAAATTAGATTAGAAATGAGAGGATTAAATTTAGTGAACTATGGATATTTGTATTGTGTTTTCCATAAATTTTGATATCCTTAATTGGATGCATAATTTTAAGCATTTAATCAAATATATAAAGTGGGGAATAGGCATTTGTAAAGGAAAGGGCAAAAAATATTGAATACATGCAACAATATTGGCAAACATGTATACAAACCTAGCTAAAACAGATTACCCATTTGATAAATTATCTCAAGAAATTGTGGAATCGAGCAATGCCACAGTTGACATGCATGCAACATATGAAAATGAAGACAAATCATATATTATTTGATAAAATGAATTGAAAATAATCTTTTCATGATATGTAATGATTGTATGGGCTGCAATGACTGCTACAAATGCACAAAACTGATGTGTTGAACAGGCCTTAGACACTTTCAAGAAAATGAAATCATCAAGTGTAATGTTGATTCATCAATCTTAGCCAGCATACTCCTTTCATGTGCCAAAATGGGAGTGCTTAAACAACATAAAAACATGCATAAGAAAAGAGAATGCACTCATAGACATTCACTATATAGGGACAACATCGGTTTGACCTTGCCAAAAATCAAAGATAGACAATTAAAAATTGGAAAAGAAACAAATAAAGGCCAAAAAAAAAAAAAATCAAGGCTCTTACCCCATGTCCCCATGCGACTGCTTAACTCTAATTTCTGCTTAAATTTAAGCAGTCAAAGTGTTCCCATGCATATTTTATATGGCAGGAAAAGGATAAAATAGAATCTTCTCCTATTTTGGTGGAGCAACAACTACTTAAAAAATGAAAATAAACAGTGGAAAAAAAAAGGGGGGTGGAAATTAGCAGTAACTGCTTATTGGAAAAACAACAGATGGCTCCACAAATTGCTTTCCCTCTTTTTATTTGTCTCCTATATTTTCTCTAAATAATTTTTTATTAATGCTTTTGTTTTAAAAGTGTTTTTAACATAGCTGCTAAAAAAATAAGCAATGAAATTTCATAACCATGGGGCCATCAGCTCCACAATTTGCTACTGAAAAAAATGAGCAGCAACTGCTAGCCAAAATAAGCTTAGTAGCTGCATGGGGACCTGCCCTTAGAGAGGCATACCTGGACATTTCTTCTAGTCTTAAGCAGATTAAATTTGTTGTGACTTTCAATAGCTAGTTCTTCCCCTGCACATAAGAACCATTGAACTGACTCAAACAAATGGCAATGAGAAATCGTAGCAGTGGTATTCAAAAGTAGTCAAATTTGATTAAAAACCTGAAAGCCTAGAAAAAAAAGCATGGAAGAAGCTTTTGGAGTGAAGATTGATGGCTTTCCATTTATTGAAACCCTATTAACTACTCATAGATAATGGATTTTATGGATTGTATTTACATTGCACACTCAAGATGAAATTCAAATTGTTGAAGGAAATATAAATCATAGAGTCTTTGCCTGAATATGAACCATCCACAACCATTTCAACTCCCTTCTATATTTATGCGATTGTAAATCCTGTCAATCTAGCTGGCATGGGAATGCAAACCATTTATTTTTTCTTACACTGTTACATTCACTAACCTCCTATAGGTGTGGGTCCGCTGCCATTGTAAGGTTACGCCTCTCGGCGTAATAAATTGAACACCATTTTTTTATACAATTCAAATTAGTTATCAAATATTTTTACCAATGCAATGCATTTAATGTAGTAATTGGAAAGGTTTAAAGCAAAAATAATATTTTATAATATTGAGAATATCTTTGTTAATTAAACATGGCATGGAAAGTTATTCTGCAATGTAGAACAACAATGTTGAAATAGTATGACTTGTAAATAGCACTGGGAAGAATTTAGTATCAAATCATTATCAAGGGTGAAATGAATGTTAACATTGTGTAATTAATTATATTAACATATTGGTTTATACAAATGTATCATTGTATAATATTATGTTATGTGTTAGAATAATATTTGTATTGATTTGAATTGATGTTGTTGCATTTTTCCATTAGACAAGTTTGAAGCAAACATGATGATATAATAATCATGAGAATATATTTAGGGTCTGTTTGTTTGTTGAAATTAGACTATAATTGGGATTGTCAAATCCCAGAATTGACATTTTCAATGTTTGCTTTCAAAACATGAAATTGGAATAGGGATTTGTTAATTCCCATTTACCCCCAAAACCAGCATTTGAATCTTCCATCTAAATAAGTAGAATTGGAAAATCAATTCCAATTCCACTTAAATGGGAATTGGGGTAAAGCAAAATTTATATTATTTTGAAATCCATATGCAAACAAAATTTTCCATCTTCTCTTTATGAATTCCAGGTGAACCAAACGGTTCCAACCATATTCTAAAAACCATTTTCTGAATTTAAAACTTCCAGAATTGTCAAATACTAGAATTTGACAATTCCAACGTTATTTAATTCTAGCAACCAAACGAACCCTCATTGCAATGGGCTCTTTTAGCAAAAAATAGAATAATAATTAACATTTGTTAAATGGAAAGTTAACATTAGCGTTATGTTGAGGTACTCATAGTTGTGGTTAATTGCCTTTTTTTAATTGAACATGTTATTTTCCAAATTAGTAATGAGTTATTTAATATCAATGCATTTGGTATAGTCATTGGAAAGGTTTTTTGAAAACATATTGTTTTATAATAATGAGAATATTTTTAGTAATTGAATATTTGTTCTATTTGATGTAGGACATGACATCGTTAGTTATTGTCCAATGTAAATCAGCAAAGTTGAAATAGTATGACTTGTAAATAGTTGTGGCAAGAATTTAGTATCGAATCATTAGCAAGAGTAAAATGAATGTTAACATTGTTTAATCAATTATATTAACATATAGATTAGTACAAATGTATCATTGTATAATATTATGTTATAAGTTTATGGTTAGAGTATTATTTAGTATTGATTTGAATTGAATTTGTTGTATTTTTTCATTTGGAGGTGTGAATGAAATATCATTATATTGTGATCATGAGAATATGTTAATTACAATGGATTCTTTTAGCCTAAGTGTGAATATTTGTAAAAACAATGATCACAATGAAATGAGCAAGGATTTAGTATGAAAACATTAGCAAGGTTGAAATGAATTAAACATTGTGAAAATAGTTTTATCAACATATAGGTTTGTACAAACGCATCAGTGTTAATATTATGTTATACGCCTATATGTTAGAGTAATATTTTGTATTAACTTGGATTGAATACAAATCAAAGAAAACATCATGATATCATAATTTTGATAAAATATTTATTACAATGGGTTTTTTTAGCCAATGTTTGAAGAATTTAGCCATTTAAAAATAAATTTTGAGATATCTAGTATCCCATTTTTTGTACATTTTGTGCAGCGCCAAGGCTTTAAAGGAGAAACAAGAGTTGTGGAAGGTGACGAAAAGGATGAGAAGAAATAAGTACCTACAGCCAAAAATAACCAACAAAGACCAAGAAATCTTGATAGACAAAGAAAAGGGAAATAGTGAACTGCATATGAAATGAAGATGTTAAAGGTAACTACTCCCGATCTCAAAAAATATGATAAAACACATAAAATTCACAAGCTTAGAACATAAGATTGAAAATGACATTATTAAGCTATAAATTCAGAAATCAAGAGAGAGTGCACATGTCATTCCATCAAAGGAGTTGAATCAAGCATTCATTATGGTGTGTGTGTGTGTGCGTGTGTGTTAATCATTCCTTTTCTAGGAGAGTGTGATGTGAAATTCATTATCATAGTAAGCTACATAGTTGGTCATTCCCAATACCAAATCAGATAGTGCCTTGTTGCCAAACAGGGATCCATAGGCCCGACAAGGATACTTGGTTTCCACATGGTATTACTCTACTACTAGTCGGGCATTCATAGTCCTGATAGAGTTACGTGCACTACCTAAGTTTTTTCAAACTTTCAACTTTTCATTAGTTATTTTTTAGAATTGCAGACAATGAATTCCTTTCTAGGTTGGAAACCAAGGTTGTATCAAGGAATTGACCTTTATATTTTTCACTTAGTAGGATTTTGAAGGTCAATGACACACTAACTCATACAAGTATTTATTGTGTAATTATGAGAATGAATGATGTCACCTTCGTGTGATGAGATGCATAATAACTCTACTCATATGGTGTAAGAGTTAGTATCCCAACAATATCAAAGATAATCCTATGTCGTAAATAGTGAGAGAAATGCATTTAATTATTTTTGAAATATAACGAGGAGGAAGCCTTCATCATGTGCATTGTTAAGTAGGTAAAATGTAGGAATTGAACATCAACCAAGAGAGTCGTGTCCTTGAGAAAGTTGACCTAGTGCATCAGGATTTGACTTCATCAAATAATTTGAAAAAACACTAAAAGTTTGAGCGTGTGGGACAACCTGCGCAAATGTAATTTTGTAGCCAATGTTGCGATAGTCAATCTTTCAAATTATAGCAATTTTATGTGATTAACTTAGGTGCAAATTTTGTGATAGAGTCTTTTTTTTAACTTCATAAATGTTTTCGTGGAGTGGGATTTGCTTGAACTATTATCATCTAATGGTTGCAAGCAAGGTTCTTTAAGCGTGTGTTGTTGCCTTTTTTGTAAGTCATCTAAAAATTCTCCTACATTGAAATTCAATGAAACAAATTAGAAATTATTTATTTGTAAAAAATTGGGAGACATTAACATGTAAAGGAAATAGACCTGATTTTTTCGAGAAGCAAAGTAATTCTTCATTGTCTCATTTTCTTGTTGTTTGGGATTCAACCTATAGAAGATAAAATGTAGTAGTTGATTAGTGGTAGTAACTATTAGCTAATAAAGAAGGGAACAATATAAGTTTGTTAGTATGAGTAGTGTAGAAGTAGTTGTGCGTACCTAAGCTGGCTATGTTTTACACCAATTGTAGGTGAGCTTCTTCTTTTTTCCTTATAATATTGTATGGATTCTTTTTGCATTTTGGAATAGTGAGAAAAAGAGAACAATGGTTATATCTGAAGGCCTTGTATGGTTGTCACTCGAGAGACTATTGTAAAGGTGAGGCCTTTTTGTTTAACATCCAATGGTGGGCGAGCAAGGTTCTTTAAGTATGTGTTATTGCCTTTTTTGTAAGTCATCTCCAATTTTTCTTGCATTGAAATTCAATGAAACAAATTAGAAATTATTTATTTATAAATATTTAGGAGACATTAACGTGTAAAGGAAGTAGACCTTTTTTTCGAGAAGCAAAGTAAACCTTCATTGTCTTATTTTCTTGTTGTTTGAGATTTAACCTATAGAAGATAAAGTGTAGCAGTTGATTAGTGGTAGTAACTATTAGCTATTAAAGAAGGGAACAATACAAGTTTATTGGCATGAATATTTTAGAAGTAGTTGTCCATACTTGACCTAGCTATTTTTAGAGAAACTATTGGTAATATTCTTCTTTTTTCCTTATAATGTTGTATGAATTATTTTTCATTTTGGAATAGTGATTAAAGGAGGATGATTTTTCTATACAAAGGCCTTGTATGGTTTTGACTCAAGAGATTGTTGTAAAGGTGAGGCCTTGTCGTTCAACATTGAATGGTGGGCAAGCAAGGTTCTTTAAGTGTGTGTTATCTTACAAGATGGAATGAGGGTGTCAAACTAATGGTTCATAGGACTGTGATAATTTGGCTAACAATTAGAATAAATTATTAATGTGATCTAATTATATCATTGGTTATATTGTGCAAGAAGAAATTGTGTTAAAGGAAGATTTAAGAGACTTCAAGACTAGAAAGTAAAAAGGTATAGGCGAGAAGGGAGAAACATATATTCCAAATCAATTTCTTCATTGAGAATTTAAAAGTTTAACCATAAAATGAGGTTTTATTATTCAATAAAATTGTGTTTATGAGGTTTAATATTATAAGCTCATTAATGAGAGTCTTGAGATCAATTTCCATGTTTAAATTATAAAAATAGTCCCCTAGGATCTATACCCTTAAGGTAGGGCCAAATTAAACACATAACAAAAGTCCCATTGCTTTAATCATGCATCGAAAAGTCTGCATTAATATAAGTGACAATTTTGGAGGATTGGTGGGGTCAGATTGGTTGAGTGTACCAACCCCATACCTTATTTATGGGGGATGACTTTGGGGATGAATTGTCCTAGTTTTTATCCCCTCTTAATTGAAGAAAAGACCCTCATGGAGGAGTAGAAGGAAGGGTGACAAGTGTCACCTTCCCCATCCAAGATTTCAAGTTGAAACTTTCTCTGTATTGTTGCAAAGATAGAGGATGGGGTGTTACCCACTTCTCCTTTAGGAGAACTTATGTTGTGAAGGAAGAAAATGAGGTATTGAAGGAGAGTGGAGGAATATTTCATACAAGGAGATGAAGATCAACTTAAGAACATGAATATAGAGATAATTTATCCTTCTCTCATACCATTTGGTGAAGATGTGGGTTTTGTTAGACTATAAATGATGAACTACTTGGATAGCAGAATGGAGAATGTGAAGATGATCACTGAGCTACTAAGGTATATGTGAGACATTAGATCAGTTGTTATATTATCATTGATGTCAACTATTTTTTACTGTACTTATCATGATAGTTGTAAATATCTGAAGAATGTAATGTTGGTGAAGGAAAGAGATATTAGCATGAAAATGAGATGTATGAGTAAGTTATGATTAAGGTATTTATTGGGTAACTTATTGATGAGCCTATGACAATATGATAGTGATTTGATTGGTTTACATGATTCTGTTAAGTATTGAAGGTCAAAATGTACAAGTTAATTTGGTCGGTACATGAAGAACTTAGTATACACCGAGCAGATGTAGTGTACACTAAGTAAGTGTATTATATACGAAGTGCGATATTAACTAGACAGGAAGAAACTAACACATCACAATATTAATCGAGCAGGAAGAAACTGACACATCATGATATTGACCGAGTGGGACAAATAATGTGGAACATGTGATTGTCAACATGAGATGATGAGCTGGACGAATATGTATGATTCCAAGGTTAAAGATTAAAAAAAATTATGAAGATCTACGGCTGAAAAAATTCAAGGAACATCAAATGATGAAGATTGAAAATGTTTTAAGGCACACATTCTGATGAAGGTTAAAGAGGCAAAATCAATTATGGAGATTTAGAGGCAAAATATATGGGTGAGAAGAAAATGGTTTATCATGTCTATTTAAGGAGACAATAAATTAAAAAAGAAAAAAATGTGCGTGAAGAGAAGATTGTATACATGTAAAGCTAGTCAGACAGGTTGAAGTAAGAACAGAGCAATTCTGCAAATAACACCAAGCGTCAAAAGGAGAACACCGAGTAGAATAGAGTTGAAGGGAGAAGGAAATTGAAGAGATTATGATGACCAGAGATATATTGAGCTTAGCATAGATCTAAATATCTGCAAAGGAAGTTGCATTTGAGTCAGGTCACTTATTGTTGCTTTCTAATCATTGCAACAGACAAAATATCTTAACCAAGTGAGACTTAACAGTCTTTATTATTTCTTTATGACATTCAATAAATGTTGATTATTTTCTTGTTGACCCAAGTGAATGTATGGTCACAGAGAATTGTTAATGATAAATCCTCTAACAAGCTCACACCTTACAATGTGTTTTGTAACCTTTAACAAGGTCGGCTCTTAATCGAGCTCACTTTAGAAGAGTGAAAATATTTGGGGTACCAGTCCTAGGTGGTTTTTCCCTTAAAAGGGTTTCCACATTAAAAAAAAATGTTAAATGTGTATGCATGTGATGTTTTCTTATTTTACTTTACACATTACAATAATTAGTTTGATCAATATATACTAGATAATTTATCTGACAGTCGGTTAATGCATAAAAAAGGCATAGACAAGTGTTTACCGAGTTGTTTAGTATATTTTTTGAAGTTGGTTTTATACATATAAGAGTGAATTGGGACTGCAGGACAACTAATCATAACTAATTCACCCCCCTCTCAGTTATTTAACAATTGGTATCAGAGCGAGAGTAAAGCTGAACAAAGATAATTTCTCAACATGGAAAAGCAGGATGAAGTTGTATCTATCAGGCATTAGAGATTCAACACTATACTATTTGGAAACTGAATTCATAACTCCTAGTGGTCCTTTGACAATCAACCAAATGAAAGAGAGACAAGATCATAATGCAATGATGATTGAGATGGCTTCTTCTTTATCAAATGTTGAATTTGAAGATATTAATAACTGTACAACTGCAAAAGAAATGTGGGACAAACTGACACGTGTTCATGGATGAGATCTGAATGTTCTCAGGACAAAAGCAGAAAGCTTAAGAGGAAATTTTGATGGTATGAAGATGAAAGAAGGTGAAAACATCACTTAGTATAGTCACTGAGTCAAGGAAGTGGTGAATGCTATCTGAGGAGAAGGCAAAATTATTGAAGAAGACACTATGGTAAGTAACATTCTTAGAGCACTATTATCTACCTATGTTGTTAGAGTCTCAACAATACATGAAATGAGAGTTGTTCCTAGTAATGATGTTTCTCTTGATAGTTTGATTGATAGATTGATTGCATTTGAGCTTAACAACTATGATAACAGTATTGTACATAAGGTAGAATTTGTATTTGTGTCATCTTTGAAAATTGGAAGATCAAGCAGTAGACATCAGATAAGAAATGAAAGTGATAATGAAGCTGAAGAAGATGATCTTGATGAGATTGAAGCATTAATGGCTAGAAGGCTACCGAAAGGCAAGGGGAGATACCAAGGTAAACCACCCTTAGTATGTTTTAAATATAAAGAGATTGATCATATTGCTGCAAGATGTAGTGGTAGGAATGCTAATGAAAAGACAAGTGAAAGATCAAGTGAAAGGAAGAATGACAGAAGAAATTACCAAGATCACAGAGGCAACCATCAGTATGGAAATATAAATAACCGAGACTAAAAAGATAAAGGAAAAAATGCATGCTACCTAGTTAATGATGATGATGATACTGAGACTAAAATTGATGAAGATCTAGAAGTGGTGTTTGTAGCATCGAAGGAAGATTTTGAAGAAGAAGAAAGGTATGTAGAAAAGGCACTTATTTCTAAAGTAAGTAAAAATGATATTTGGATTATTGATAGTGGTTGCACACATCATATGACTGGTGATGAAGATAAGTTTGAATATCTTGAGCATTATAATGGTGGATCTGTGAAAATGGGAAATGATACACCCTGTCAGGTGAAAGGTAAAGGATCAATACTGTTGAATAATAAGATTAGATGTGAAAATGTTTATTGGGTGAAAGGACTTAACTATATTTTGAGTGTTACACAGTTGAATAATATAGGTGACTGAGTTTCATTTGAGAAAAGAAAAGTAAAAATCTATGATGAGGCTGGAAAATTGATCGGTACTGGTGAACAATCAAAAGGTAACCTGTTCTATTTGGATAATGCTAAAAATTCTTGTTTATTGGCTAAGAATGATGATGCTTGGTTATGGCACAAGAGGTTATGTCATGTGAACTTTGACAACATGGTCAAGATCAATAAGAAAAGGAAAGTTAGAGGTTTATTGAGTATATCTAAGCCTAACCATGTTATGTGCAAACAATGTTAAATGGGTAAAATATCAAAGTCTAGTTTTAAGAGCAAATAATATTCATCTAATGCTATTCTGGATTTAGTTCATATTGACTTGTGTGGTCCTATGAGAACTCAGAGCTATTATAGAGATAGATATTTTATCTTATTTGTTGATGATTTCTCTAGGATGATCTCAGTCATGTTCTTAAAAGAAAAATTAGAAGCTTTTCAAATGTTTAAGTGGTACAAAGCAAAAGTAGAGAAAGAAACTGGTAAGAAACTAAAATGTTTAAGGTTAGATAGAGGTGGTGAATTCATTTATGATGAATTTACTAACTTTTGTAATGAGCATGGATTAAAAAGACATGTATTAGCATTGAGGACACCTCAGCAGAATGGGATTACAGAAATAAAAAATAGATCAATTATTGATTGTGCTAGAAAATTGTTAATTGAAAAAGATGTTGCACAAATTTACTGGAGAGAAGTTGTTGTCTATACATTGAACCGAGTACAATTGAAGAAAGAATCAAACAAGACATCTTATGAGCTATGGTATGATTATACACCTAATGTGAGTTATTTCAGAATATTTGGAAGTAGATGTTACATTCTAAAAGATGATAGAAATGAAAATTTGATTCTAAATGAGATGAAGGCATATTTCTAGGTTACTCTACTAGAAGTAAGGCATACAAATGTTTGAACAAGACTACTAACAAAATGATTGAAAGTGAAAATGTGAGAGTTGATGTGTTTGTTGATAAAAATGATGAAGAAAGTAAGAATGAACCATAAGATTATGGTAGATTTATTTATATAGAAGATCTTAAAACTCTACTTGAGCAATAACCTAGTTTTATTGAGCAACAAAATACTACTATCGAGCAATAATCCTTAAAGACCAAACAACAAAAAATAGTTACCAAAGAGAATGATGATCATGCACTGAGTAGAGAAAATATTAATGAACAAATATTTGAGTCTGTAATAGCAAAATATGTGAGAAAGCACCATCCACAAGATTAGATAATTGGAGACAAAGGAGCTGGAATGATGACTAGAAGTAAGTTAAGAAATAATACATGTTTGGTTTGTGAATTTGAACCTAAAATCATTAAAGATGCATTGGCAAATGATGACTGGATTAAAATAATGAATGAAGAGATTGAGAAAATATAGAAGAACAAGACATGGACATTGGTATCATAGTAAAGACAAAATTGTGATTGGCACCAAATGGATTTTCAAAAAAAAAATTGAATGAGAATGGAGATTTAACAAGGAATAAAGCAAGATTAGTCTGCAAAGGTTATGCACACAAGGAAGGAGTTGACTATGGAGAAACTTTTGCACCTATTGCTAGACTCAAAGGAGTGAGAATACTGCTTTCATATGTTGCTTACAAAGGTTTTAAGGTATATTAGATGGATGTGAAATCTGCATTTCTGAATGGGATACTTGAAGAAGAGGTATACATTAAACAACCTGAAGGTTTTGTAGATCCAAATCAGAAGAACATGTTTGTAAGTTAAACAAGGCGCTATATGGACTGAAGTAAGCACCAAGAGAATGGTATGAGATTTTACTCTTATTTGATAATAATTGGATTTGTTAGAACAAGCGACAACGACAATTTATATTTGAAATGTGAAACCGATGATAAGATTCTTATTTCTGAAATTTTTGTTAATGATATAATATTTGGAGGTCATGATACTTTATGTAAGTCTTTTGCTAATGAAATGAGAAAAGAGTTTGAAATGTCATTGTTTGGAGAGATCAAATTATTTCTTGTTCTCCAAATACAAAAATAGAAGGAAGGCATATATATCACTTAGACAAAGTACATTAAAGAAGTCTTGAAGACATTCAGCATGGAAGACTCAAAACCAGTTGGTACACCTATGGTAACGAGATGAAAGTTGACTGAGGATGACAAATAAATAGAGGTAAATCAAACCTTATACAGATCTATGATTGGAAAATTGATGTATGTTGTGCATAGTAGACCAGATATTGTTATGTATGTGGAGCCTAATCAGACTTATCCACGGGGTCCTGGGGCAGCGCCCCAGTGGGGTCAAGGGGCAGACGCTAAGAATGACTTAATAATATTGTAAAGTGTCGACCATCTATTTTCTATTAGTCAAAGTATTTTTGCCCTAATTTCGTTATGTCAAAAATACTTGTAAAAAGGGCTTAGGGTTTTTGAGATTGAATGTATGGGGGATTATTATAGCTTCTTGCGGTAGTATTGAGTTGTAGGTTTTAGATTGTAATCGCTGGATAATAATAAAGATATTGGACTCGTTGTTGGTGGACGTAGCCCAGGGATTGGGTGAACCACGTTAAATTCTATGTTATTGTGTTCTCTCTTGTTTGTTAATATTTGCATTTTCTGCTTATTATCCTAACAGATATTGCATACGATGTTGGAATTGTAGCTAGATTATATGCTAATCCTAAAGAGTCACACATGATTGGTGTGAAAATTTTTTTGAGATATTTGAAGAACACTGAAAACTATGGATTGTGGTATAAGAAAGAAGGCAATTTTGAGCTTAGAGTTTATACAGATGTTGATTGGGCTATAAATATTGATGATAGAAAAATCAATATTAGTAGAGCATTCTTTTTGAGAGAAAGATTAGTAACTTGGATAAGTAAGAAAAAAAGGATGCATTTCTCAGTCCACTATTGAAGCTGAATATGTAGTTTTGGCTACTAATTGTTCTAATATTGCATAGATAAAACAATTGTTGGAAGGAATGAATGAAGAAATAACTTATCCATTGATAATCTATTGTGACAATACAAGTGATATAAACATTTCAAATAATCCAGTGATGCATGCAAAGAAAAAACACATATCTATCAAATATCACTACTTAAGGGAGCAAGTTCAAGAAAAATGGGTCAAATTGGAATATGTGAAGTTACATGAGCAACTTGTTGATATATTCACAAAACTCTTACCGAAGGATACATTTGAGTGCTTGAGAAGTAGACTCGGGGTCCATCCCCTGTCTAACAATCACTAAGATGATATGGGGTTGCATCAACCTATAATTTATCAAAAGATTTAATTATGTTGATGAATGATGTTCACACTTTGGGATTCATAAGGTTGTGAAGAAGATGAAAGACAAGATAAAACATAGATTATATGTACATACAAGGTACATGAATATGAAAGGAACTACATAGATACTTATTTGGCTATTGAAGAGCTGATTATATTTGGCATTGTTGTCAAAGGGAGAGAATTTGGCATGAAATATCAGTAATATCAGTTAGGAATGAAGCTAACAGAAAAGGAGAGTATGTGTAGTGATTAAACATATTATGTATAAGCTAAGGGAGAGCATAAAGTTCGAGTTGTAGACACTTAAAGATGTTTGGTATTCTATGGCATATTTCATATTGTGTTGCCATCAATGTCAAAGGGAGAGATTTTTAGACTACAACTGATGAACTACTTGGAGAATAGAATGGAGAATGTAAAGATGATCACCAAGTTGCTAAGGTATGTGTGAGACATTAGATCAATTGTTATATTGTTATTGATGTTAACTAGTTTTGACTGTACTTATCATGATAGTTGCAAACATATGAAGAAGGTAATACTGGTGAAGGAAAGAGACATTAGCATGAAAATGAGATGTATGAGTAAGTTATGATTAAGGTATTCATTGGGTAACTTATTGATGAGTCTATGATAGTATGAAAGTGATTTGATTGGCTTACATGATTCTGTTAAGTATTGAAGATCAAAATGTAAAAGTTAATTTGGTTGATACATGAAGAACTTAGTATACACTGAGCAGATGCAATGTACACCGAGTAAGTGTAGTGTATATCGAGTGCGGTATTAATTGAGCATAAAGAAACTGACACATCATGGTATTAACCAAGTGGGAAAAATAATTTGGAATGTGTGATTGTCGACATGAGATGATGAGCTAGCTGAATGTGGATGATTTTGAGGTTAAAGATAAAGTTTTTTATGAAGATCTACGACTGAAAAAATTCAAGAAAGATCAAAGGATGAAGATTGAAATAATTTTAAGGCACAAGTTCTAAGGAAGGTTAAAGAGGAAAAATCAACAATGGAGATTAAGAGGCAAAATCTATGACTGAGAAGAAAATGGTTTATCATGTCTATTTAAGGAGACAAGAAATTCAAAAATAAAAAATGCATGTGAAGAGAAGATTGTATACATGCGAAGATGATTAGATAGGGTGAAGTAAGAACCGAGCAATTCTACAAACAACACCAAGCGTCAGAAGGAGAACATCGAGCAAAACATAGTTGGAGGAAGAAGGAAATTGAAGAGATTATGATGACCAAAGATATATTGATCTTAGCATAGATCTAAATATTTGCAAAGGAAGTTGCATTTGAATCAGGTCACTTATTGTTTCTTTCTAACCATTTCTACAAACAAAATCTCTTAACTGAGTGAGACTTAATAGTCTTTATTATTTCTTTATGACATTCAATAAATGTTGATTATTTTCTTGTTGACCCAAGTAAATGTATGGTCACGAAGAACTGTTAGTGATAAATCCTCTAACAAGGTCACACCTTACAGTGTATTTTGTAACCTTTAATAGGGTAGGCTCTTAACCGAGCTCACTTTAGAAGAGTGAAAATATTTCAGGTACCAGTACTAGCTAGTTTTTCTCTTAATAGGGTTTCTACGTTAAAAATCAAGTGTCAAATGTGTATGCATGTGATGTTTTATTATTTTAATTTACACATTGTAATAATTGGTTTGATTCGTATATACTAGATAATTTATCTGACAGTCGGTTAATGCATCAGAAAGGAACAAACAAATATTTATCGAGCTATTTAGTTTATTTATTGAAGTTGGTTTATACATTTGAGAGTGAATTGGGACTGTAGGATAACTGGTCATAACTTTCACCATCAATATATATGGTGTATATATTCTTCTTGCTTGGGGGTTGGATATTGTTACCAAGACCTCATGATGCCATTTGGAAGGGAGAAGAGCAAGTCTTATTTTAGTATTTTTATTTCCTAGTCATGTTTGATTGCTTTGAAATGATAGCTTAAGATTCATTTCATAATGTGTAGCTTGATATTTTTATAGTTGAATAAATGAGAAAGTCCCTTCCTATTGGCCTAACTTAATTCTAGTTGAGAAAGATGAAGAATGTATTAAGTATGAGATCAATCTTGGCTACAATTTTGAAGATCAAATTAGTAACTAAGATAGAGGGAAGATCCAATGGACTTAAACTAGGATGAATGTAATATCATTCATTAGAAGGTTGAATAAATCATATCATGTAATTTGAAGAGAAGAAAGAAATATCTGTTGGAGTAGAGGATTTCTGTACACTCATAAAGAAGTGTTAAGTGTTCCGCATGTTTGCATGCTTATTACTTTGTAATATTTGAGTACATTCAAATGAACATTTAATTTCTAATATTTTAACTAATTATAATCATACACAACTTCATGTTAATATGATTTAGAACAACAAAGAGGGGGGGGGGGGGGGGGTGCATCAGTTGTTCTCAGGTCCATATGTATAAAACAAACTTCAAAAACTTTTCTTTAAATCAGATCTAAAAACCAAAACCAACTCGGTCATCACTGATTCAATAATAGAAACATATAACATTGCAGTCCACTACCCAGTTGTATCTAACTTGTAAAACATAGAAATGTCTAAACCAAAACATTCACACAAGCATTGACACTAGGATTTATAGTGGAAACCCAATATGGGAAAAACCACTTTGTAACATGCTACTATTATTTTCACTCTTCTGAAGTGAGCTCGATTAAAAGCCAACCCTGTCAAAGGTTACAATACACACTATTAGGTGTGACCCGGTTAAAGGATTTCAATCACCCTGTTAAAAGTGAGCCTTGTTATAGGACTTACATACACTCCATTAGAATGCAACCTTGTTCAAAGGATTTAAACATATGACTATTAGGTCAACCTCTGTTAAAAGGATTTTGACTGTTACAATGGTTAGAAAGTAGCAACAATATTGATCTGAAAACATACAACTCACTTTGCAAATATTAGATCCAATTCCGTACACAAATGCTGGTTTACTGACTTTGAAACTTTTCCATCTCCATCTCTGATCTGCTCGAAACTTTTCTTCAAGCAATCACCACACTTCTCCTTCAGCCTTTTCTACTTATACAATCAATAACATCTACTGATCCTCCAGCATCCTTTGTTCACCCATGCACACACATAAGTAATGCTTAGGTTCCCTTAATACTTCCTCAATTAGGTCAACTCATCTTTTACCGCTCAATCTCCTTCATAGATCTTAGGGTTAGGTCAGATTCATTGAATCTACCCGCTATATGTTCTTCGGCTCCTTTTCTAGAAACATCTCAAATCTCTTAAAGATTTACAAAAAAACATTTTTTAGTGCATTAAATGCTTTCAAACAATCAATAAATAAAGTCAACACGTTTTACATAATCCAAGAATTCAACAATGTCGGCTCCAAATCTAAATTCTCTTCAAATATAAAAATATTGATGCTTGGTCAATACTGTGATCAACTACTCGATCTTCATGTAGAAAGCTCGGTCATTACTAAAAAATGTTTCCTTGGCTTAAACTCTCTTACTTGACAATTAACTGATGTTCGATTGACACTAGAATTTTGCTCAGCATACATTGACTCGGTCAACACTAACATCACTCGGCTTGAACATGATTTCTCTATTTTTGCTCGGTCAAGCCTACCAGTTTAGTCTTCAATCTTACTAAGATAAACAATACATTGTCTCATCATTGTACAACATAGTCAAGTACACTTTGTAGTATCAAGATAACTCAACCTTTCCTTAGGTGCTATTGTTACCAACCTTGCCTATCCCCTTAGCAACACTCAAATAGATATAGTACTTTCCTAAGTAGCAACAATCTTATCAGTTAAGATTTGACATCAATGACAACACAACAATTGCTTCAATTGTAGTTTCCAACAATCTCCCTCTTTGGCATTGATGGCAACACCATATGATATCACCTGAATAACACATGGATTACCAACCAATCCAAAACTTATATCTCCATCAATTTTTTTTTTTTAATATCCTTAGCTTCATTCTGATTCAGAATCTATAAGCCTCACTTCTGTGATCATCAGAAATATCCATATCTCCCTCTATCCCGATCCTTCATTTTAGTTCACCATCTCCTTACTTTTCCTTTCAGTGTCATGTGTTATTATATCATCTCAGTTCATCTCCCTGTTTGACAAAAATGCCAAAGTAGCAACTAAAACAACCATCAGATGTAGATATTATCTATGTAGCTTAGTGTGTCTCCCTCTGTCATCTTACTTATGACCAATTCCTTATCTTTTCTCTTCTTCACAACTCTAGGCCAATCCTAAAGTGTGACAATCTTCTGCATCAATATGTCAGATATTTTGTTGTAGCATATTTGATGTAGTGCTCCTAGCTTAACTAGGTAGCTTTAGTTAGGGGAAGGACCCCTAATTGACTTCTCAAATACTCATGTGCTTCTTTAGTTAAATCTTTAGTGAATATGTCTGTTAATTGTTCCTTTGTATTCACATATTCCATTTGGACTTCTTTGTCTTGTACCAATTCTCTTAAGTAGTGATACTTGATTGCTATGTGCTTGGTCTTAGTATGCATCACTGGATTCTTAGAAATGTTGATAGCACTTGTGTGTTATCATAGAAAATAACAACAGGTTCAATGATTTCTTCTTTCATGCCTACCAACAATTGTTTTATCCATACCAAATTTGAATAATTTACTACAACAGCAACATACTCGGCTTCAACAGTATATTGGGAAATGCAATTTTGTTTCTTGCTCATCCAGGAGACTAATTTCTATCCAAGAAAGAAAGCTCCACCACTAGTACTCTTTCTATCATCTACATTTCCTACCCAATCAACATCTGTATATACTCTTAGTTCAAATCTTTCATCCTTCTTGTAATATAGCCCATAGTCAGCAGTAACTTTCAAGTATCTCATAATTCTTTTTACTGCCATCATGTGTGTTTCCTTAGGATTGGCAGAGAATCTTGCCACAATCCCAACAGCTAGTGCAATATCTGGTCTACTATGTACAACATACTGTAATTTTCCAACCATGGATTTGTACAAAGTCTGGTTCACTTCTGCAGCATCATCATTCTTAGATAACTTTTGTCCAGTAGCCATAGGAGTACTTACTGGTCTAGAATCTTCCATCCCAAAAGTTTTCATTATTTCATTAACATACTTAGACTGTGTAATGAAAATTCCTTTCTTCATCTGATGTACTTGTAAACCAACAAATAATTTGATCTCACCAAACATGCTCATTTTAAATTCAGTTTGCATTTCATTTGAAAATCTTTTACACAGCATCTTGTCCGCCAAAAATAATATCATCCACAAAAATTTTTGCCAACACGATACCTTTACCTTCTTCATCTTTCATGTACAAATTGCTTGTGTCATTTGTTCTTGAAAATCCAATCTGTATCAAGTAGTTATGAAATCTCTCATACCATGCTCTGGGAGCTTGTTTTAATCCATATAGTGCTTTGTTCAGTTTGCATACCATGTGTCTTTTGTTTGGATCAATAAAACCTTTTGGTTGTTCTATGTAAACTTCTTCTTCTAGTATACCATTTAAGAATGCAGACTTGACATCCATTTGATAAACCTTGAAATCTTTATAAGAAGCATATGCAAGCAGAGTTCTTACTTCTTCCAATCTAGCTATAGGGGAAAATGTCTCCCCATAATCTATTCCTTCTTCTTGTATGTAGCCTTTGCATACCAGCCTAGCTTTGTTCCTAGTTATTTCACCTTTTTCATTCAACTTATTCTGGAACACCCACTTTGTTCCTATAACATTTTTGTTTTCAGGTCTCGGCACCAGAGTCCAAGTATCATTCTTCTCTATCTGGTTTATTTCTTCATTCATTTCTTGTATCCAATCTTCATTGTCTAATGCCTCTCTAGTTGACTTAGGTTCAAATTCACATAGTAAACATGTTGGATCCATTGTCTTACTTCTGGTCAGAATTCCAGTATGTTTGTCTCCAATTATCTGTTCAGGCTTGTGATGTCTTCTTACATATTTTTCCAAAATAGGTTTAGCTCTTCTCTCCTCTATTTCATTAGGTTCCTCAACAAGATTTTCAGATTCAGCTTCTGAATGCTCGACAATCTCTTCTTGATACTTGGCAATATTATCTTGTCTCTTAGCATGTTCTTGTTCTCTTTTGGCACTATTTTCCTGATGCTCGACAACCTCTTCCTATTGCTCGATATTGCTTACCTGAGACTCGGTATCAGGTGCAAGTCTGTTACTTGCCTTTTCTTCTTCTTCAATATACACAAAAGATCTATAATCTTCTGGTTCTCTTTTTCTATCAACTTCATTTCTTTCTGCATACTCATCAACTTTTACATTCACACTTTCCACAATTTTGTTAGTGTTAGAATTCAAACACTTCTAAGCTTTACTTTTTGTGGAATACCCTAGGAATATGCCTTCATCGCTTTTAGCATCAAACTTTCCATTCCTATTGTCTTTTAATATGTAGCACTTGCTTCCAAAGATTCTAAAGTTTTTAACACTCGGTGCATGCCCATACCATAATTCATAGGGTGTCAGATTTGTACCTTTCTTGATATATACCCAGTTAAGAGTGTAGACAATTGTACTTATAGCTTCTTTCCAGTATTTCTGTGCCACATTCTTTTCAATCGATAATGTCCTTGCACAATCTGAGATAGATCTATTTCTTCTCTTAGCTATACCATTTATGGAGGTGTTCTAGGTGCAAACATCTATCTTTTGATTCCTCTTTCATTGCAAAATAGATTGAATTCATTTGATGCAAATTCTCCACCTTGGTCAGATCTAAGACATTTAAGGTTCCTACCTATCTCCTTCTCAACCTTAGCCAAATACCACTTAAAGAATTGAAAAACGTCAGATTTTTCTTTTAAAAACATTACATGCATCATCTTGGTATGATCATCAACAAACAAGATAAAATATCTAACACCGCAGTAACTTTGTACACCCATAGGTCCACAAAGGTCAGTATGAACCAAATCTAAAATGTTATCAGAAGTAAAGGATTTACTCTTAAAACTTGACTTTGTCATTTTTCCTAACTGACATTCCTTGCACATCACATTCTCAGGTTTCTTCAATCTAGGTAGACCTCTTACTTTCTTCTTCTTACTTATTTCTACTAGATTATCAAAGTTAACATGACATAGTATCTTATGCCATAACAAAATGTCATCAAGTTGTGCAACCATACATGCTTCTTCAGATAGGTCAAGATAGAACAAATTACCTCTAGTATGTTCTCCACTTCCAATCAGTTCACTAGTAGCATCAAATATTTTATCTTTCTTGTGATGAAATTCCACTTGGTAACCAGTGTTGTTGAGATGAGCAACACTTAGCAGATTATAATTTAGACCTTCAAACCAATATGCATTTTCACAAGAGATCTTATCAGTCAGTTTAATCAAACCTTTTCCTCTAACAGGACATGGTGCATCATTACCAAATTTTACACTTTTACCTCTATAATGATGTAAGGTCTCAAACTTACTCTTGTCACCAGTCATGTGATGTGAACAACCACTGTCAATAATCCATTTTTCATTCTTATTCACATAGGAGATCAATGCAGTTTTCTCATCCTCATTAGATTCATCTTTCATTGCAACATAGACTACCTCAATTTCAAAATCATCACTATTAGTGTCAGTTTCTTCTTCAACAATGTAACAAGATTTCTTACCTTTTCCTTTATAGTCTTTGTACCTTTGGTAGCTTCTATCATCTCTTCTGTCTTTATGTTTTCCTTTTCTTTCTTCATCTTTATCATTCTTGTCAGGACATCTAGCAGCTATATGACCAACTTTGTTACATGCAAAACATATAATAGGGAGTTTACCTTTATATTTTCCTTTTCCCCTTCTCAGTCTTCTAGCCATAAGAGCTTCTAGATCTTCAAGTTCTTCATCAGAAGTGTCAATGTCACTTTCACTTTCACTTTCACTGATGCATCTTTCTTTCTCTTTCTTTGGCTTGTTCAGAACTAATTGTGACTTAAAAGCAGATTCAACATTACCAATACTACCAACGGTGAAGTTATCATAGTTAGAGAGTTCAAAAGCAGTCAGCTTGCCAACCAAACTTTCCAAAGTAAGCACATTTGTAGAGTTACATCTAGATTCCTGAATAGCAAAGATCTTAATAGCATATATAGGATGTAGAGTTTGTAGTACTTTACCAATTATAGTTTCATCCTCAATAGTCCCACTTGCTTCTCTAATAGCATTCACAACTTCTTTTATTCTACCACAATATTGTGCAATGTTCTCACCTTCTTGCATTCTCATTTCATCAAACTTACCTCTGAGACTCTCAGCCTTAGCTTTCAGTATATTTATGTCACCACCATAGATCTTTGCAAGAGTGTCCCACATCTCCTTAGCACTTGTGCAATCCTTAATGTCCTCAAATTCTGGATAGCTTAGGGCAGATGCAATTTCTAGCATTGCCTGATTATGTTCTCACTTAGCTCTCATTTCTTTGGCAATCAAAGGTGCGACAGGTGAGACATAGTCATTCTCAATGTAGTACTTTGTAGAATCACCAATACTGGCCAGATGCAACTTCATCAAACTTTGCCATGCAGGAAAATTTTCCTTATTCAACTTCGGTACCTCCTTCTTATACATCCCGATCATTTGCTTCAAGCCCCTTTAAACTTGATTTATGTAAACACCAATAATAAGCAACACAACTCTGATATCAATTGTTAATATGATTTAGAACAACATAGAGGGGGGGTGAATCAGTTGTTCTCAAGTCCAGATGTATAAAACAAACTTCAAAAAAATTTCTTTAAATTAGATCTAACAACCAAAACCAACTCGGTCATCACTGATTCAATAATAGAAACATATAACATTGTAGTCCACTACCCAGCTGTATCTAACTTGTAAAACACAGAAATGTCTAAACTAAAACATTCACACAAGCATTAACACTAGGATTTATAGTGGAAACCCAATCTGGGAAAAACCACTTTGTAACATGCTACTATTATTTTCACTCTTCTAAAGTGAGCTCGGTTAAAAGCCAACCCTGTCAAAGGTTACAATACACACTATTAGGTGTGACCCAGTTAAAGGATTTTAATCATCCTGTTAAAAGTGAGCCTTGTTATAGGATTTGCATACACTCCATTAGAATGCAACCTTGTTCAAAGGATTTAAACATATGACTGTTAGGTCAACCTCTGTTAAAAGGATTTTGATTGTTACAATGGTTAGAAAGTAGCAGTAGTATTGATCTGAAAACATACAACTCACTTTGCAAATATCAAATCCAATTCCATACACAAATGCTAGTTTACTGACTTTGAAACTTTGCCATCTCCATCTCTGATCTGCTCGGAACTTTTCTTCAAGAAATCACCACACTTCTCCTTCATCCTTTTATGGTTATATAGTCAATAACATCTACTGATCTTCTAGCATCCTCTATTCACCCATGCACACACATACCTAATGCTCAGGTTCCCTTAATACTTCCTCAATTAGGTTAACTCATCTTTTGCCACTCAATCTCCTTTGTAGATCTTAGGGTTAGGTCAGATTCATTGAATCTACCCGCTATATGTTCTTCAGCTCCTTTTCTAGAAACATCTCAAATCTCTTAAAGATTTACAATAAAACATTTTTTAGTGCATTAAATACTTTCAAACAATCAATAAATAAAGTCAACACATTTTACATAATCCAAGAATTCAACAAAGTTAGCTCCAAATTAGAATTCTCTTCAAATATAAAAATACTGATGCTCGGTCAATACTGTGATCAACTACTCGGTCTTCGTGTAGAAAGCTCAGTCATTACTAAAAAATGTTTCCTCGGCTTAAACTCTCTTACTTGGCAATTAACTGATGTTCGGTTGACACTAGAATTTTGCTCGGCATACACTGACTCGGTCGACACTAACATCACTTGGCTTGAACATGATTTCTCTATTTTTGCTCGGTCAAGCCTACCAGTTTTGTCTTCAATCTTACTAAGATAAACAATACATTATCTCATCATTGTACAACATAGTCAAGTACACTTTGTAGTATCAAGATAACTCAACCTTTCCTTAGGTGCTATTGTTACCAACCTTTCCTATCCCCTTAGCAACACTCAAATAGATATAGTACTTTCCTAAGTAGCAACATTCTTATCAGTTAAGATTTGACATCAATGACAACACAAAAATTGCTTCAATTGCAGTTTCCAACACTTCATGTGTGTTCTTAGCTCCTTTCATATTTAATAGGATATAAATGCTTAATAGTTGGTTCTTTGTAAATGGTGCAGTAAGGAGACGAACTAGAAAGTATACACAAAAATACTTTTTTAGGATCCTTTGTGAAATATGTTTAATCTAATAAGATCTTTTTGTAAGTTATAAATCTTATGAAAATATAGGCTGGCTATTATCATTAAGGCATACTTAGCACATATGCTAATTTTATTTCATACATCTACTCCTTCGAGATTTCAAACTCGGTGTTTTCTTGAATAGGTATCACACATATTAGATCCTTTGTTTGCTTTAAAATATATAAACAAGATGAGGAATACCTTGCATAATTAGTTGGAGGAAGAAATTCTAAAATAGTTTTATATAGAACCAATACTAATTTATAATGATAGGTACTCCAGTGTTTTCTTAACATCAATCAATAGTTTGTCTTTGTAATTTTGTATTTGGGATTTTAACAAATAATGTTTGTAACTCTATGTAGGGTATGTTTCCCATAGGATTTCATAAATAAATATACCACCAAAAGAAGGCATCTCATGCTCTAATAAATTCACATGATTTGTGCAAAATTTCTCACCATGATTGAAATGTTGTTCCCCTCTTCAACAACATCGCCAAAGTCTGAATAACAATAACAACAACTAATAAAAAAATAATGCAAAGTAAATAAAGTTAAATCACATAGACTATCAAATAGGTTAATGGGGCATCAAGTCAGAAGGGTCTATTTTTAAAGAGGACAATTGGAGTCTAAAGCTAGCCTCTGATCCATAATTTTTGGTGCAACTGTGTGATTAACCATGCAAAGCTTAACACATTAAATTTGCTCAATTCATAGTGCATATTCTTATACATCATATAAATATTAGATTATAAAGTAGAAATTTTGAGTCCTCAATTTTAGCGGCAACCACTACATCTCTATCTTCTGCAAAATTAGGTGATGGCACAGAGGATTACAAGAGCTATAAAGCCAAAAGGAAACTTCAACCTCAGACACAAGAGGGCAGTCAAATTCATGATCAATAACATAGTTCAATGGTATTTAAGCAACAAATAAGTAGATTGAGATGTGGACAAGGTATGAGGTGTCACCCCTCCCTTTAGGTTGAATTCCATTATGACTTGTAGGATAAAATTTGGAGTCTCCTTGTCCAACTAATAAAAAAAATTGATGTGTTAGCTAGCCAAAACTGAAAAAAAAACTAAAATGTACTTAGTTGTTGCTCATTTTTCATGAGATCTTGCAGAGACTCCTTCCATGCCATAAAAAATAAAATAAAATATAGAAGCCTATGATTGAAGTGCTCTTTATGTGTGGAAACCACCAATCACCAGTTTCTTTGGATGTTTTATATATAAATCTCATATCCATGTCTGCACATTTAAAAACATATAATAATAAACTATAGATCCTCTTTATGCTTAGCCCTCTTCTATAGTTTTTCATTGATAAGACCCTGATTTGATGTTGAATGACCAGGAGAAGTTTGATGCATTACATGAAGTTTTCCAACACCTTTAATAAATGACTAGAAGATTTCAATGAATGGACTACCTTGTCTTTTATGAGATCGTGTCTCAACAATAAATAGGCATGCTTTCTAATTATGGAAGCATCTACCACCGTCAACCCAATTTGGAATAAATGTATGGCAATCAATTATTTAAATTTGATGTAGAGGAGAAATTTATTGATTATTGAGGAATACAACTCACCTGGTGCCTTGGAAAAAAGAGAGAAAGAGTGGGAATAAGTTTAGCCAAGAAAAAATAAAGGAGATAAAATTATTGTACAACTAATTTAATAGCTACAGAATAAATAGAGTTGTTGATTTTTGTTAACATAAAGTACAATTTTTGCAGGGTAATATTGTGAAGATAAGTTGTACTAAGGTTGTGAGAGATCTTACTTAGTTGTTGAAACCTGCTAATGCTATGTGTAAGGAAAGTCAGATGGGTAAACAAACTAGATCTACTTTCAAGAGCAATACTTATTCTTCTAATGGATTTTTAGATCTTGTGCATACTGATTTATGTGGTCCATCTAGAACTAGAAGTTATCAAGGCATTATAATTTTCATATTGTTTATTGATGATTATTTAAGGATGATGCGGGTTACTTTATTGAGGGATAAATTTGAGGCCCTGGAGAAATTCAAGATCTCACTAGTGCAAAAACAGTAATATATGACTAAATAAACTACTAAAAATTGCATATAAATAACTCATTTTGGTCATGTGATCATTAGTAGTTTATTGTCAGTCATGCAACTAGATTTATGAATAAATTATTTTAGTAATTTATTTAGCCATTGATTTGGTCATTGATTTAGTCATGGTAGTGATTTATTTAGTCATATATTTAATCATTACTTTAGTCATATATTTAGTGATTACTTTAGTCATATATTTAGTCCTTAATTTAGTCCTATTAGGGCATGATAGAATCGAACCACCATCCTCCTACTTTTAAATCAGGTGCTCTTCCATTGAGATAATACCTTTTAAAGAATAATCATACCATATATAATCATAAAATAAGAGTATGATATCTCTAAAAAACATTCAGGATTTTCATGATGTGATATTGCATATTTGTATTGGCTATTAAAACACTTGGATAATAATATCAAAGCCAATTAAAACTAAACATCAAAACTTATATTCATAATGGCCACAACTTCTAAATCAAGTTAGAATCGCATGGAAGAATATTGAACAACCCCATAATAGGTAATAATAATCATGCCAAAGCTTCTCCTAGGAATAGTGTATTCAAACTAAGTATTATTTTACCTATCATGAAGTGTATTTAAATTGTCAACCCAGGGACGTATACTTAAAATGGGATAGCACAGTTTGTGCACTAAGTCTCTCATGGAATCATTTTGCGTAAGTTGCAAGAAGAAAAATACATAAAAGAAACTTATTCTATTGCTGGAGGAAAGTAAACACACAACTACTTAATGAAAATGATGCTGACAACTATAATTCCAATCTTAAGCTATTATATCAATCTAAAGCATTCACAATGATTATCTCTGCAAGTGTTGCAAGAACATACACAGTGTATAGTGCTACAGGAGAGAACAATGAATTATACTTGAAATGTTGTAAATGCTTAAACTACTTACTCTACTCTACTCTAATCCACCTCTCGAGTGGGCCCCCTTGGTCAGCTTCTACTAGCTATCAACACATAATATAACTCAAAATCACTCCTTCATTGTATTTCTAGAAAAAATTGATTACATCATCATAAAACAATACACGGAACTAAAAGAGTAACTTTTCTTCAAGTCACAACAACGATACAATCATCTGACTAGCTTGATTTCTAACAATCATATCCCTTTATATAGAGGATTGATACTTATTTGAACATAAAGATAAGGTCTGACTAATTCATGCCATAAAGAAAGGAGAATGCAATAGTCCACGACAAAATATCATAAAGACTGAATAACCACTTCAACCAAATATTGACCATAGAGGAAATATAGCATAAGTGTGTTCCTATATTTTCTAAAATGATCATTCCTTCAATTCATCAGGTATGTTCTACTATATCATAATGGTTGTCCTCATCGTGACTGATTCTTCTTCGCTTATTTATCAATGTTTGTCGATCCACTCTCTAGTCGCTCCTCTTTCCCTTACAGGTTAGTAGTGTACACACAAAATAGTGCACTTCTCTAAGTCATTACATCAAAGGAAATCCATGAAAGGGAAACCTTCAATAGTGACCTAGAGCTCTTTATGTATGGAGTTGCAAGATTGTAAAATTGCTCTCAGCTAGAGCTAATAAACTTAATGACCTTGCTAGTCAACCACACAATGAGAGATTCAAGTGAAGACAAGGGCAATAATGTCAGTATCTCCAAGAATCACTATGAATGCAATGTAATGCAAGCTAGATTAATATGAGTATGCAAATATGCAAGCTATGCTATGAAAATGAAAGTGCAAACTAGGCTATGAAAGGAAAGTACAAGTCTTACAATCCCTCCTATTAAACTAGATGAGTTATTCTAAAGCATAAAAGGAAATCTAAACTATGAAAGCATGAAATATGAAGCTACTATGCAAGAATGAAAACTAAACTATGAAGCAATGAATAAAGCCAAGATGTGATGCAACAATGATCTCCAAAAAGCTTCAAAGTCTTCAAGAATTCCTGCAGCATAAAGTTAGCATAAAAGTGAATGACCTAAAATGAGGAAGATAGCTCTTCTTTTATAGGAAATGAGGAGAAATGGACCATGGAGATTAAGAGGCAAAAGACTTAATCAAGGGTGGAGCTTAAAAGAGGAGCAATCCACATGCACAAATATCCTCCAATGAGAAAATAAGAGTTGACTTTTGTGTCCATATGAGACAAAAAATGCTTTTCTCCTTTTTATAAAATATGAATAATGCTTTATTTGTGCAACTTAGGATAAGAGGAAAAGTGGGGGCTTTTTATTTAATAAAAGGGGAGGAAATTATTTTTTAATTAAATAAAGACTTAGGATAAAATGGTTAGCCCATAGAAAATAATAAAAAATGATAGAATAGGATTTGATCAAGGAAATTGATATATTTGATAAAATACTAATTTTTGAAAATATTGATTCAGGGATTTGATAAATTGCTGAATGGGGGCCCAAAGTCTAGGTGACCATTTTAGGGTGCATACATTTGCCCCTCTTTGACTAATGTGTGATCATTCTAGGAACACATGTAGTCAAAGAAGTTTAAATGTGAGTTCATTTTGGGATCACAAAACAACTCAGACATGTGTTCATTTTGGGAACACGCCCGGACAAAAATAAACAAAAGATTCTGGACATGAGTTCATTTTGGGATCACATCCAAAATAAGAGATAAAAATCTCAAGTTGAGCGATAGCTCATAAAAAGATAGTTGAATCAAGAAAATCAAGGATTAAATCCAATAGGTACTGCCCCCTCAGAATCGAAATCGAAATCAGGTAGAGGAGAACAACAGATTGATAAAAGATGATCAAAGCACTAGAAATCATAATCAAAGATAAAGGGTAATAGGATAACCATTAGGCAGTGAAAACATGCCCCAGTGATGAATGAGAAGAAAAGAAATGGGGTGAATGGAAGACTAGAAGTGTGAAAGACATGAAAAGGAAGAAATTCGATCAAAGATTGAAGAATTATGCCTCAAAAGGTTAGTCAACTACACAGAAGAAAGATAAATTTTGAAATGCAATTTTGACTATCAAGATTAACTTGGATTTTGATTTCGAGTCTGAAAATGGATCCAGGAAGTCAAAATTAGCTAGGGGTGTAATTTTCGCGCAATTTCGAGGTGTTTTGAAAATTAGGTGAAAAAGCCAAAATGCTATAGACAAGAAGCAAAAAACATGATCGAGAAGAAGCGAAAGGCGAGTGCAGTTGACCGACAAGTCCGCAAAAGATAAAAGGAGAGCTCTCTCCATGTGCAAGATGCAAAACTAACTATCATGAACCTAAAAATGCAAGCTACTATGAAAAGTGGTTGACTTGGAAGGTCACAACGCTAATAGACATCTAATATTCATCATTGAGCTTTATTGGTAGCGTCGTAAGATCATACAATACACACTAGTATGACTATGGGTATATGAATATGATCTATATCAGATAGAGATGTGGGAATCCCACCTAGGCACCAAAGACATGTAGGTCAAGATGACTAGTGCAGTGAGATTACCTAAGTTTGTTATGGTGAGATTATGCTTGTATCAAGACACATGAAAGTCAGGATGGCTATAAGCATGCACTTGCGAACAGTCAAGGATAATACTTTGTAGATTCTAGGTTTCAAGTGGATCAAGCATAAATGCTAATGACAATTAGGACCAAAAAAATATACCCACAAGCAGATAAAGAAATAAAACATGTTCTCATACCCTTAGTCTTCTAGCTATGCATCATCGAAAACTTCTCAGGGAGAGACCACTCATCAAAGAAATCCTCATAGATAGCACACAAGGAAAAATAAAGTCAACATATCTCAATTGAGCTGATCATTTAAGTGCGTGTGTGTTGGTCATAGAATCAAACTTTGAGTATCGCATCTACTAGTGGAAATATCGCATCATTCTGGACTGCAGGTAGGATATTTGATAAGTGTTGAGAAACACTCGATGCTAGGGTAGTGTTGAAAAACATTGTTTGGGTGGTGTTGAAAAACACCGTTTGCAAGGTGTCCTAAAGACCAACGCATCCTAGAGACCAAAGCTAACATAGTTATGCCCCCTAGACAAAGACAAAGACCAATTCCAAACCAAGGCAACAAGGTCAAGATAGGATGGAGAAAAGGCTAAGTGTCGAGGATGCATGCTGAGAAACCAGGGTGCAAAGGCCTCAAGTAGCGCCTATTTGCAGGTTTTCACCACTTGGAGATTTTTTGATTTTTTCAATTTTTTGTATTTTTGCTACCAAGGCGTCTGTTTCCAGGTTTTCACCAAGGCACCTTTTTCTATTTTTTTTAATTTTTTAATTTTTTGATTTATTTTTTTTCAGGACTTTATATGCTTTTTAGGATTTTTTTCAGCATCATATATGAATTTTTTGGTATTTTCTCAGGATCATAAAATATGTACAAAGGATGCCCCCAAACTAAATAGGCATCATGGATAGAACTTCTTGAGGTGCAAAACATTGATGGGATTAGGGAGCTGTTCTCCATCCTCATCAGATAACAAGTAAGCACCTGTCCCAAAAGCAGTTGTGATGACATATGGCCCAAGCTAATTAGGTTTGAACTTACCCTTTTGCTCTCTATTTTGTTGGTTCTTAGGATTCTCTCACAAAACAAGATCACCTACTTGAAACTCTCTAGGGCGAACCTTCTTGTTGAATGCCTTTGACATATGCTTCTGATACACTCTCATATGATCAAATGAGGCCTTGCACTTCTCATCTATAAGTTCTAAGTCTTGTAACCTCATGGCACGATAATCATCATCTGTTATCAAACCTTTGAGAGAGACTCTAAGTGAAGGGATCTCTACTTCTAAAGGTAATACTGCTTCAACGCCATAAGTGAGGGAAAAAGGAGCAGCCCCTGTGGGAGTACGTATACTTGTTCTGTAAGCCCATAAGGCTAGATTGATCTATAAGTGCCAATCTTGACCATTTTTGTGAACTGTTCTGTGGAGAATCTTGAGAATGGTCTTATTAGAAGCCTCTGCTTGTCCATTTCCTTGTGGGAAGTAAATGGAGGACCAATGCTATTTTATCTTGAATTTCTTGCAGAGGTGTGTAAGGTCCTTATTTTTGAACTGACCTCCATTGTCAGTGATTATCTCAGAAGGTATCCCAAATCGACAGATGATGTGATTCAAGATGAATAAAGAAATTGTCTTCCCTGAAGCAACAGACAGTGGAACGACTTCTACCCATTTGGTAAAGTAGTTAGTAGCAGTAATAATGAATTTATGTCCACCTGATGAGTTGGGATGAATCTGCCCAACAAGGTCAAAGGCCCATCACTGAAATGGCCAATGAGAAATAGAAGGAATAAGCTCCCTACCTGGAGCATGAATTAGGTTTCCATGTTTCTGACACTTTTCACATGATTTGGAAAAATCTATAGCATCAATCTGCATTGTCATACCCCGCCCTAAGCAACCTTCAGGCCATGGAAAGACCATTAGAATGTCCTCCACAAATACCCTCATGGATGTCTGCTAACACTTGGTCAGATTCCTCCTTTTCCAAGCACCTAAGAAGTGTCCCATCTAAACCCTTCCTATATAGATCACCAGAGATAAGGGTGTGGTGAGAGGCATTACGGATTAGATTTCTACATTCAGAATGATTGAATGTTTTAGGGATGATGTCATCACAAAGGTATGAATAGATAGCACCATAACAGGAAGACTCATGAGTGACCAAGGTACAAATGACATGGCTTTCTAAGGAGTAAAAAATGGGGTGACGTAGCTCTTCCACCAGGAATTCATATCTAGATTCATGTTGCTCTAGCTGAAGAATGGAAGCCAATGTAGCCATAGCATCAGCTGGTTTGTTCTCTACTCTAGGGATTTGTTGAAATGTAACAAAGGTGAAGTATCAGTGCAATGAATCAACCATCTTCTTATAGGGTATTAGTTTTTCATCCTTTGTTTGATATTCTTCATTAACTTGGTTGATTATCAATTGTGAATCCCCATAGATATGCAGCTCTGTAATTCCCCATTCTATGGCCATTTTCTATCCATTGGTTAAGGCCTCATATTCAGCAATGTTGTTTGTGCATGGGAACAATAATTTATAGGACTTGGGAATAGTACACCCACGAGGGGAGACAAAAAACACTCTAGCTCCTGAACCATTATGCATGAAAGAGCCATCAAAGAACATCTTACATGTTCTTGTAGTAAGGTACATTATGTGCTCATCTAGAAATTCAACTTGAATGGGCATACTATCCTGAATGGGAAAATCAGCTAGTTGATCAGTGATAGCTTGTCCTTTTATGGCTTTACACTCCACATACTCAATGCCAAATTCGGAAAGAATCATCATCCATTTAGCAAGTCTACCTGTGAGAGCAGCCTTGCTGAGCAGATACTTAAGAGGATCAATTTTGGCTATCAAGCGTATTGTATGTGCAAGCATGTAATGTTGCAACTTTTGGGAAGCAAACACCACAGCAAGACAAGACTTTTCAATACTAGTATAATTGACCTCATAGGAAACAAGTGTGCGGCTAATGTAATAGATAGCTCTTTCTTTTCCTGTATCATCAAGTTGAGCCAATAATTCCCCCAAGGAAGATTCTGTTGCTGAAACATACAAGATGAGTGGTTTCCCTGGGATAGGAGGCATTAAGATTGGAGGATTACCCAAGTATTTCTTTATTTGATCTAGGCTCTTTTGGCAATCCTCATTCCAAGCACATGTGGCTCCCTTATGCAATGTCTTGTTGAATGATTGTGCTCTATCTGCAAGCTGTGAAATAAACCTCCGTATGGATTGGAGTCATCCTTGAAGACTTCTCATCTGACTAATGTTCTTAGGAGGTGGCATATCTAATATAGCTTGAATCTTTTCAGGATCCACCTCTATTCCTTTGGCTGAAATTATGAATCCTAGAAGTTTACCTGAGGTAACCCCAAATGCACACTTTTTTGGATTCAATCTTAATTGAAACTGCTCCATTCACTCTAGAATTACTTCCAAATCTCCTAGGTGTGTATCCCTTTGCTTAGACTTGGCCAAGGTATCATCCACATAATCCTCCATGTTTTTATGCATCATATCATGAAATATTATGGTCATAGCTCTTTGGTATGTGGCTCCTGCATTTTTTAATCCAAATGGCATGACGTTCCAACAATAGGTTCCCCATGCACATGTGAAGGCTGTCTTTTCTTGATCCTCAGGAGCTATTTTTATTTGGTTATAACTGGAAAAACCATCCATTAAAGAGTATATCTCATAGCCCGCAGTCATATCCACTATCATGTCTATGTTAGGGAGTGGAAAGTCATCCTTTGGGCAAGCTTTGTTAAGATCTCTGAAGTTTGTGCATACACGAATGGACCCATCATGTTTTGAAACTGGAACAATATTTGAGATCCACTGGGCATAGTCGATAGCTCTAATAAATCCTGCTCCTAAGAGCTTTTCTAATTCAGCCTTAACAAGGAGAGCTATGTGAGGATGCATTTTCCTCAATTTTTGTTTTACTAGTTTAATTCCTGGAGCTATAGATAAGTGATGCATAATGAGATTAGTGTCAAGCCTTGGCATGTCTAAATATGTCCAACCAAAATTGATTTTCTTCTTTTGTAAGAACTTTGTGTATGCCTCTTTTTCTTGCACTGACAGAGACTGAGCTAGATGTATCACCCGTGGAGCCTCTTCCGTATTCAAATTTACTAGTTGTGTAGGCTCAGTAAGAACTGATGACCTATCTTGGAAATAACTCGGCAAGTTATTAAGTACCCCATCCTTAGGCACCTCAAAGAGGTTTTCACCTTCGGATACGTCTTTTATTTTTACTATTTTGGGTTCTGACACCGCCATAAAGTGGTTTTCGCCATCAGAACCATTTCTCTTTTGTTTTGTTTCTTTTATTTTTTGACTAAGGTACTTAATATCCAGCTCTGTCATACTCATTGTAGGTTCACTCATGGAAGAGACTACAGGTTCAAGAGCATTCAAGTAGCAGGCTATCTCGTAGTCATTGTGAAAAGTGAGGAGTTGAGGCTCTTGACAAAGTTGTGACCAATTAATCAAATGATAGTTTACAAGGGGTAGGTCAACGATTGGTTCAACATTATTGATATGAAAGGCATTATCTCTGGTGATTGCACAGTTAGGATCTGTCAAGTCTCCTTCTAAGATACCCGAATTAGGACTCGTCCTACTAAACGAAGCGTCGTCCACTAAGGCAATTCGAGGAGTCCAATCTTCTAGTCCTACACTAGGCTCGTTGGTCACATCGGGTTGAGTACTATAGGTATGAACAACATCCATGACCAAATCAATAGTTTCATCTAAAAAAGAGTCCCACTCAAACTCATGCGAATCTATTTCTGAATCTCTGCTAGGATGTTTACACCAAGAAGGCTTGGGATGCCTTGATGTAGAAGCTTCGAGATTGTGAAGGGTATCACCTTCTCTAGTGTCTGTATTTTCATCTGCTGAATCATCTGAATCTCCCCAAAGGAGATTGGTGGAAGGCACCCAATCATCAATCATGTCTTGCTAGTTTTGAAGATTGGGTGTATAATATGAGTCACTGTCACTATTTGTTGCAGCTAGGATAGTGACAGTGACTGTTGACTTAGTCCTACAACCAAAAAGAGCATGGTTGAGTGGTTCAGTCTTGGCATCTAACCTATGACTGAGAGGGCCATGACCTGGGTAGCCCATGTTTTTAACCAAAGTATACCCTCTCCCGTAGGTTTTAGGAGATGACGCAAAATTCTCATTGTGTTGATACTTTTCTTTTCTATAAATCCAATCTCTAATGGCTACCTCCTCTTTCTCCTCATGAATAGGTACTGAGGACTCCACAAACTTTCCAAACAAGGTCATAGCTCAGGATGAAGGTTTCCTCTCAAGTGAAGGTTTTCCATAAGACCTAGGCGAGATTGGCATTTTTGTGAAGGAATCCATTTGGTAGTCTCCCATGCCAAGGTCTATGGACTTAAACTTACTCTTACACTGGTCAAGAGCAGCATCAAAATTATTAGCCTCTCTATTCAAAGGGACATGAGAGCTAGCTGAAATCACATTAACAAATAATGTGCTATCCCCTGGTATGCATACTTCAACTCCATTGTAAGGGAACTTAACACATTGGTGGTAGGTAGATGGCACCGCTTACATGTCATGAATCCATGGCCTACCCAACAAGATATTATATGCCAAAGGTCTGGCATCAACAATTTGGAACAAAATGTCCTTTTCCACAGGACCGATCCTAACAGAAAGAACAACCAATCCCTTAGAGCTTCGCTCTGCTTCATCATAGGCTTTAATTGTGATCTTCTTCCTATGTCAATTATTTGCTTAGAATATCTCAAAGCTTTCAATAGACTCAAAGAGAAAATATTAAGCCCAGCATCCCCATCTATTAACATGTGCCTAACATGGGTTTTGTGGATCATGACCTCGATATGAAGGGCCAAATTGTGCGGATGACTTAATGCTTTATCATCCTCTTCTAAAAATGTGAGGTAATGAGGGCTAGCAAGGTGATTGACCATGTTCTAGAATTGATCGACATCTATGTCATTAGGAACATTAGTGGCTCGCAAGGCATCCTCAAGGACACTCTTGTGTCTAGGAGACAATTCTAAGAGCTCAAAAATGGAAATCTGCACTGGCATTCACTGTAATTGATCAACAAGGTTGTAACTCATATCAGGACCAACTGTAAACTTGGGAGGAACACTTTTGGACACTGGTTGCTTGGATTTTCTAGAATTAGGACCTCTAATGATAATAGGACCTTGGGACTAACTCCTAGTAACAACATTGAGAGACTGAGATGACCTTCGAGATTGAGGACCCCTAAGCACAACAATGGGTCCTTCATCAAATATGGGAGGTGAGTTTACATAATAACCATAGGGATCTTTCCCCCTCATCATGTTGACATCATTGTCCACAACTTCAAGCATATTGATGACATTTTCTGTAGCTGTATAGGTATAATTGATTGCGGCCTTGCCATTCTTGTTTTTAGAAGTCTCCCCCTTCTCATACTTAGGCAAGGGCTCCTTAAAGGCCTTATGGTCTGGATTTGTGGTCAACCCATCAACCTATAATTTCCTAATCTCAATAAGGTCTTGAACAAGATGTTTAAGTTTAAAACAATTTTCAATGTCATGTCCAATCCAATTGTGGTATACACAGTAAGCTTTCTCATTCCACCAATAAGGTTTAGGATTCGGTATGTGAAACTTTGTAGGATCCTGAGGTTGTGCCAAATTATGAGCAATCAAGGTCTTAAAAATATCTGCATAAGAGTCTCCAAGCTTAGTGAATTGCCTCTTTCCTGACTTAGGTTTATCTTGATACTTAGGTTTGTGCTCTTGATGATCTAAGGATGTCTGCAGCTTCATAGCTTGAACTACATTAGATAGATTAAGAACTCCTTGTTCCTTAGGTTGTGGAGAGTCAACAACTCCGTCATTGACTACTTGCTTATTTTTGTTCCAATATGAGTTCTTTTTATCCTTATTGTTGTTGTTATTGTTTGGGCCATTGTTGTTGTTACTTTGTTTAGCGAAAATACCTTGTTCTTTTAGAACATCCTCGTTGCAACATGCAGTTTCTACCATAGTGTCAAAAGAATTAAAGACCATTTTTCTAACTTCATATCTTAATTCTGGCACTAGATTGCTCACAATTATATCAATCCTTTCTTCCTCGGGGATGGTCCTAGAATATTTGGAGCATAAGCATCTCCACCTTTGTAAAAATGTCACAAAGGGTTCCCCCTGATTTTGTTTTAGCTTGCACAAATCAAGCATGGTGACCGACCTTGATAGATTATATGCAAAGTGTTGCACAAACCTTTGGACAAGTTCTTTGAATGTTTTAACAGGAGGGGTAAGGTTAGTAAACCACTCCATAGCTTGGCCTTTAAGGCTCCTCAGGAATAATCTCATAAGGTAGGAGTCCTCATGATGAAATTCAAAGCTCATGATATAGAACTGTCGTACATGGTTATGGGGGTCACCACTACCATCATATTTGTCATATGTGGGGATTTCAACCTTTCTAGGAAAATCTACCATAGCCACACTCTTGTCAATGGGATTGGGACATATGGAGTCCAAGTTGAAGGTATTCTTTGGAGCCATCATTTTATCCATAGTCCTTTGCATCTTCTTAATCACCTCATCAGTTATAGGGTTTTGCTTCTTGATCTTTTGGTCCACATCAAAGTTGTATGAGACTTTTGCACCCTTATTGATTAGACTTTCCAAGAACTGATCCTTATTTTTTTCCACATACTTCTCCACATATTGTTGGAAGGATGGTTCTGTGTGCTAAAATGTTGTCACACTTCTATGAATCCTTACATGCAAGAAAACTCAAGAGTGAGCCCTCACAAATCGATCCATAGCTCTTTATGCATGGAGTTGCAAGATTTGTAAAATTGCTCTCAGCTAGAGCTATAAACTCATGACCTTGCTAGTCAACCATACAATGAGAGATTCCAAATCAAAGCCAAGGGCAAGAATGCCAATATCTCCAATGAAACCAAATGTATGCAATGCAATGCAAATCTATATGACAATGCAAGTTAATCTATTCCATAAAAGGAAATCTAAGCTAATATGCCATGATAATGCAACTAAGAAAGGAAATATGCAACTACAATAAAATGCAACAACAAGTCTTCAAAGCTTGGACGTAGAATATCTTCAAAGAGCTCCAAATGACCTAGAAAACCTGCAGCATAACACTAGCATGAAAACCTAAGATATGAAAATGAGGAAGAGAGCTCTTCTTTTATAGGAAATGAAAAGGAATGGACCATTGTGATTAAGAGGCAAAAGACTTAATCAACGGTGGAGAAAAAAAGAAGCTTGATCCTTGTGCACAAATATCCTCCAATAGGAAAATAGGAGTTGACTTTATGTCCATATGAGACAAAAAGTGCTTTTTCACTTTTTATAAAATAAGAATAAATGTTTTATTTGTTCAACTTAGGATAAGAGGAAAAGTGAAATTTTTTTAATTAAATAAAGGCTTAGGATAAAGTGATTTTATTATTTAATTAAAAGAGATTTTTAATTAATTAAAAGAGAACATATTCTCTTAATTAAATAAGATTTTTATTTTTATTTGTTTTAAATTAAATAAGGTTCAAACCTTAGGAAATATCGAATTGATTATGATTTGATCAAGAAAATTGATATAATTGATATTGTTGATATTTGAAAATATTGATTCAGGGATTTGACAAATTGCAAGAATGGGGGCCCAAAGTCTAGGTGACCATTTTAGGGTGCATACATTTGCCCCTCTTTGACTAATGTGTGATCATTTCAGGAACACATGCAGTCAAAGAAGAATTGAAATGTGAGGTTGATTTGGGATCACAAAACAACCCAGATGTGTGTTCATTTTGGGAACACATCAGGACAAAAATAAGCAAAAGCTGAAAGACAAGACAACCACCGTCACTGCTAGGTGCAAATCAAGCCTTAGACAAAACTATCACCGTCGCTGCTAGGCAATAATCAAGTCTAAAAAATAGGAGATAAAAATTGAAAGACAAAATCACCACCGTCGTTGCTAGGTGATAATCAAGTCTAAAAATAAGAATCTCAAGCTGAGCTAAATGATAAAGCTGAATCAAAGATTAAAGCTGATAGGTACTGCCCCCTCGGAATCAAAATCAAAATCAGATAGAGGAGAACAACAAATTGATAAACTTGATCAAGTCACAATAAATCATAATCAAAGGATGGAGCATGATAGGATAACCATCAAATAGTGAAGATATGCCCCAGGTTGACTAGGTTTGACTGGGAAAGATATAGGATAAAGATTAAGTCAAACCTCAGAGAGAGGAAGCAAAAGGGGTGAATGAAAGACTAGAAGTTTGAAAAACATGGAAAGGAAGAAATTCCATCGAAAATCGAAGAATTGTGCCTCAAATGGTCAGTCAACGTGACTCAAATTTTGGTTTCAAGTCCGAAATGGATAGAAAATGATGTGACATGAAAGACCAGAAATGAAAGATATGATCAAGAAGAATCAAAAAATGAGCACAGTTGACCAACTAGTCCGTAGATGATAAAAAGGAGAGCTCTCTCCATATGCAAGATGCAAAAATTAAAATATGATGAACCTAAGAATGCAAGCTACTATGAAAGTGGTTGACTTGCAAGGTCACAACGCCTATAAACATCTAATTATCATCATCGAGCATTATTGGTAGTGTCATAAGATCATATAATGCACACTAGCATAACTATGTGGATATGAATATGATCTTTATCAGATAGAAATGTGGAAATCTCACCTAGGCATCAAAGACATGTAGGTCCAAATGAGTAATGCAGTGAGATCACCTAAGTTTGATATGGCGAGATTATGCTTGTATCAAAACACATGAAAGTCAGGATAACTAGAAGCATGCACTCGCAAAACAGTCAAGGATAATACCTTGTCAATCCATAGTGTCAAGTAAGACTAGCATAAATGCTCATGACAGTTAGGACAAACAAAATATACCCACAAGCAGATAAAGAAATAAAACATGTTCTCATTCCCTCAGTCTTCTAGCTATGCATCATCGAAAACTTCTCAGGGAGAGACCACTTATCAAAGAAATTCTCATAGACAACACACAAAGAAAAGTAAAGTCACCATATCTCAAGCGAATTGATTGTTTAGGTGTGTGTGTGTTGGTCATAGAGTTAGACTCTGGTTATCACATCTGCAAATGAGAAATATTGCATCAAACTTAGACTAGTGGGTAAGACATCTGATAAGTGTTGAGAAACACTTGATGCAAGGGTAGTGTTGAAAAACACTGTTTGGGGTGGTGTTGAAAAACACCTGTTGTGAAATGCCCCAAGAGACAAACACACCTAAAGGACCAATGCTAACAGTTATGCCCCCTAGACAAAGATAAAAACCAATTCCAGACTAAGCCAAATAAGGTCAAGGTATGATGGAGAAAGGCTCAGTGTTGAGGACGCATGCTAACAAATAGGGGTGCAAAGGCCTCAAGTAGCGTCTGTTTCCAAGTTTTCACCACTTGGATTTATTGTAATTTTTTTTTTTTCTTTTTTTTGTATTTTTGCTACCAAGGCGCCTATTTCCAGGTTTTCACCAAGGCACTTTTTCTTTTTTTTTTGAATTTTTGAATTTTTTGATTTTTTTGTATTTTTTCAGGACTTTTTATGCTTTTTAGGATTTTTTTCAGCATCATATATGAATTTTTTTTTTGGTATTTTTTCAGGATCAATAAAATATATACAAAGGATTCCCCCAGATAGAAATGGGCATGAAGGATAGAACTTCTTTAGGTGCAAAATATTGATGGGCTCAGGGAGTTGTTCTCCATCTTCATTCGATAGTAAATATGCACCTGTACCAAAAGCTGCTATAATAATGTATGGTCCAAGCCAATTAGGTTCAAACTTGCCCTTTTGTTCTCTATTCTGTTGATTCTTAGGGTTCTCTCTCAAAACAAGATCACCTATCTGAAATTCTCTAGGGAGAACCTTCTTGTTGAATGCTTTGGACATACACTTCTAATATACTCTCATGTGATCAAAGGAAGCCTTACGCTTCTCATCTAGAAGTTCTAGTTCATGTAACCTCATGGCACGGTAATCCTCATCTGTAATCAAACCTTTGAGTGAGACTCTAAGTGAAGGGATCTCTACTTCTAAAGGTAATACTGCTTCAGCACCATAGGTAAGAGCAAAAGGAGTAGCTCCTGTAGGTGTATGAATGCTAGTTCTATAGGCCCATAGTGCCGGATTGATTTGTAAGTGCCAATCCCTACCATTCTTGTGTACTGTCCTATGAAGAATTTTAAGAATGGTTTTATTAGAGGCTTCTGCCTGTCCGTTTCCCTGTGGAAAATAGATGGAGGACCAATGTAGCTTAATTTTAAACTTCTTGCATAAATGGTTTAGGTCCTTGTTCTTGAATTGACCTCCATTATCAGTAATAATCTCAGAAGGCACTCCAAATCGGCAAATAATATGATTTAGAATAAAGAGTGAAACTGTTTTGCCCGAGGCGACAGAAAGAGGGACTGCCTCTACCCATTTTGTGAAATAATCAGTAGCTGTGATGATAAACTTATGTCCACCTGATGAGTTGGGAATAATTTGCCCAACAAGGTCAAAGGTCCAGCACTGAAATGGCCAATGAGAAATAGAAGGAATTAGCTCCCTCCCTAGAGTGTGAATCAGGTTTCCATGTTTTTGACATTTCTCACAAGATTTAGAGAAAGCTACTGCATCAGTTTGCATTGTGGGCCAGTAATACCCCGCCCTAAGCAACCTTCGGGCCATGGAAAGACCATTAGAGTGTCCACCACAAATGCCCTCGTGAATGTCAACTAATGCTTGGTCGGATTCCTCCTTTTCCAAGCACCTAAGAAGTGTCCCATCTAAACCCCTCCTATATAAATCACCAGAGATAAGGGTGTGGCGAGAGGCATTATAGATGAGGTTTTGACATTCAGAACAGTTGAAAGTGTCAGGGATGATGCCATCATGTAGATATGAATAGATAGCACCATAGCGGGAAGACTCATGTGTGACAAGGGTACAAATGACATTGCTTTCAGATGAGTCAAATATGGGGTGGTATAGTTCTTCCACCAGGAATTCAAATCTGGATTCATGTTGTTCCATCTGTAGGAGTGAAGCTAATGTAGCCATAGCATCTGCAGCTTTATTTTCTGCTCTAGGGATCTGTTGAAATGTCACAAAGGTAAAGTAATGTCTCAATGAATCAACCATCTTATTGTAAGGTATCAATTTATCATCTTTGGTTTGATACTCCTTATTGACTTGGTTGATAATTAATTGTGAATCCCTAAAGACATGCAACTTTGTTATGTTCCATTCTATAGCTAGTTTCAATCCATTGGTTAATGCTTCATATTCTACGATATTGTTTGTACATGGGAATAAAAGTTTGTAGGATTTTGGTATATTATACCCATGAGGAGAAACAAACAATACTCCAGCACCTGATCCATTTTGCATGTTGGAACCATCAAAGAACAATTTCCAAGTGCGAGTGGTCATGTATAGAATGTGTTCATCTGGTAACTCTACCTGAATAGGCACACTATCCTTGACTGGAAAATCAGCTAACTGATCAACAATAGCTTGCCCTTTTATGGCCTTTCTCTCAATGTACTCTATATCAAACTCAAATAAAACCATCATCCACTTAGCAAGTCTACCCGTGAGGGCAGCCTTACTAAGCAAGTACTTAAGAGGATCAATTTTTGCAACCAAATGTATAGTATGAGCAAGCATATAGTGTCGCAACTTTTGGGAAGCAAACACTACTGCAAGACAAGACTTCTCAATGTTATTATAATTGATCTCATAAGATACTAGAGTATGACTGATATAGTATATGGCCCTTTCTTTCCCAGTGTCATCTAATTGAGCCAGCAATGCCCCCAAGGAAGACTCTGTTATTGAAATGTACAAAATCAATGGTTTCCCTGGAATAGGAGGCATCAAAATTGGAGGATTAGCCAAATACTATTTTATTTGATCAAGGCTCTTTTGGCAATCCTCGTTCCACACACATGTGACTCCCTTATGCAATGTTTTATTGAAAGGTTGTGCTCTATCTGCAAGTTGTGAAATAAACCTCCGTATAGATTGGAGTCATCCTTGAAGACTTCTCATTTGACTTATGTTCTTTGGAGGTGGCATATCTAAGATAGCTTGGACCTTTTCAGGGTCAACCTCTATTCCTTTTGCTGAAATTATGAATCCTAGAAGTTTACCTGAGGTAACTCCAAATGCACACTTTTTCGGATTCAATCTAAGTTGAAACTGTTCCATGCGATCTAGAATCACTTCCAAATTGTTGAGGTGTGTATCCTGTTTCCTAGATTTAACCAAGGTATCATCCACATAATCTTCCATGTTCTTATACATCATATCATGAAAAATTGTGGTCATAGCTTGTTGGTATGTTGCTCCTACATTCTTTAGGCCAAATGGCATGACGTTCCAACAATAGGTTCCCCATGCACATGTGAAAGCTATTTTCTCTTGATCTTTAGGAGCTATTTTTATCTGGTTATATCCAGAAAACCCATCCATTAAGGAGTATATCTCATAACCCGCCGTCATATCCACTATCATGTCTATGTTTGGGAGTGGAAAGTCATCCTTTGGGCATGCTTTGTTGAGGTCTCTGAAGTCTATGCAAATGCGAATGGATCCATCATGTTTTGAAACTGGAACAATATTGGAGATCCACTCAGCATAGTCAATAGCTCGAATGAATCCTGCACGTAAGAGCTTTTCTAATTCAGCTTTAACAAGAAGAGCTATGTGAGGGTGCATTTTCCTCAACCTTTGTTTGATCGGTTTTATTCCTGGAGATATAGATAGATGATGCATAATAAGATCAGTGTCAAGCCCTGGCATATCGGAATATGTCCAAGCAAAGTTGATTTTCTTCTTTTGTAAAAACTTTGTATATGCCTCTTTTTCTTCAACTGATAGAGACTGAGCTAGGTGCACTATTTGGAGAGCCTCTTCTATATTCAAATTCACTGATTGTGTGGGCTTAATGAGAACTGATGACCTGTCTTGGAAGTAACTTGGCAAGTTATTAAGTACCCCATCCTTAGGTGCCTCAAAGAGGTTTTCACCCTCAGATACATCATTTATTTTTACTATTTTGGGTTTTGACACCGCCACAAAGTGGTTTTCGCCATCAGAACCATCTTTCTTTTTTCCTTTTTCTTTTATTTTTAGACTGAGGTACTTAATATCAGGCTCCGTCATACTTGTTGTTGGTTCACTGGTGGAAGAGACTACGGTCCAAGAGTATTTAGATAACAAGCAATTTCATAGTCATTCTGAAAGTTTAAGAGCCGAGGCTCTTGGCAACGTTGAGACCAATCAATTAGGTGGAAATGAACAAGGGGTAGGTCAATGACTAGTTCAACATTGTGTATGTGGAAGGTGTTATCTCTGGTGACCATACAATTGGGATTCATCAAGTCTCCCTCTAAGATACTCGAATCAGGATTTGTCCTACCAAACAAAGCGTCGCCCACTAAGGCAATTCGAGGAGTCCAATCCTCTAGTCCTACACTAGGCTCGTTGGTCACATCAGGTTGAGTACTATAAGTATGGACAACATCCATGTCCAAATCAACTATTGCATCTGAAAGTGAGCCCCATTCGAACTCATGTGAGTCTATTTCTGAATCATTATTTGGGCCTCGTGATGTAGAAGCCTCAAAGTTAGGAAAGGTTTCCCTTTCTCTAGCACTAGCATTGTTACTATCTGTCGTAGCTAGGATAGCAACACTTTCCATTGTCAATCTAGCATTCATATAGTCACTATCCGTCGCAGCTGGGATAGTAGGACTATCAATTATCAAATCTTTCGAATCTCCCCAAAGGAGATTTGTTGAAGGCACCCAATCATCAGACATATCTTGCTGATTAGAGAGATTAGGTGTGTAGTTTGAGTCATTGTCACTGTCCGTCGCAGCTAAGACCGGGACACTTTTCTGTTTCTTATTTGCAAAACCTAAGCCAATTGTTGACTTATTCCTTTGTCCAAAAAGGGCATGGTTAAGAGGTTCAGCTTTGGCATCCAACCGATGACTAAGGGGACCATTTCCTGGATAACCCATATTCTTGACCAATGTATACCCTCTCCCATAAGCTTGAGGGGAAGGTGCAAAATCCTCATTATGTCAGTATTTCTCCTCTCGATAAATCCAGTCCCTAATGGCAACCTCTTCTTTTTCCTCTTGAATCGGAACTGAGGATTCTACAAACTTGTCGAACAATGTCATGGCTGAAGATGAGGGTTTCATATCTTGAGAAGGTTTGCCATAAGACCTAGGGGAAATTGGCAATTTTGTGAATGAATCAATCTTGTAATCCCCCGTGCCAAGATCCATGGCTTTGAATTTGTCTTTGCATTGTTCAAATGTAGTATCAAAAGTGTCAGCCTCCCTATTCAAAGGAATGTGAGACCCTGCTGAAATTGTGTTGACTGACAATGTGCTATCCCCGGGTATGCAAACTTCTACTCCATTGTAAGGGAACTTCACACACTGATGACAAGTAGATGGGACTGCTTGCATCTCATGTATCCAAGGTCTACCCAACAAAATATTATAAGCCAAAGGACCAGCATCAACAATCTGAAACAAAATATCTTTCTCTACAGGACCAATTCGGATAGGAAGAATAGCCAATCCTTTAGAACTACGTTCTGCTTCATCATAAGCCTTGATAGTTATCTTCTTCCTTGTGTCAATGACTTCTTCTGAATAACCCAAGGCCTTCAATAAGCTCAAAGAACAAATATTAAGCCCAGCACCCCCATCTATCAACACGCGCCTGACACGGGTCTTGTGGATCATAACCTCTATATGAAGGGCCAAATTGTGTGGGTGGCTTAATGACTTGTCATCTTCTTCTGAGAATGTAAGGTAGTGAGGGCTAGCCAAGTGGTTGACCATATTCTGGAATTGATCTACATCTATATCATTAGGGACATTAGCTGCTCGCAAGGCATCCTCAAGGACACGCTTATGCTTAGGGGACAATTCCAAAAGCTCAAAGATTGAAATCTATGCTGGTGTACGTTGTAATTGGTCAAGAAGATTATAATTCAACTCAAGACCAACAACAGATTTAGGAAGAACACCTTTTGACACTGGCTGCTTAGACTTACTAGAGTTAGGACCTCTAATAACAATGGGAGCTTGAGACTGACTCCTAGTGACTGCATTGAGGGGTTGAGACATCCTTCATGAGTGAGGACCTCTTAGTACCATAATAGGTCCTTCATCATGCATAGGAGTTGAATCCACATCATATCCATAAGGGTCTTTCCCTCTCATCATGTTGACATGATCATCAACAACTTCAAGCATATTAATAACATTTTCAGCATTTGTGTAGGTGTAGTTGATAGCAGCCTTGTCGTTCTTGTTGTTAGAATTCTCTCCTTTCTCATATTTGGGCAAGGGTTCTTTAAAAGCTTTGTGATCCGCATTAGTGGTAAAAACATCAACTTGTAATCTTCCGCTTTCAATAAGATCTTGGACAAGATGTTTAAGTTTGAAACAATTTTTTATATCATGTCCAATTCCATTGTGAAAGACACAGAAAGCCTTCTCATCCCACCAATGAGGTTTAGGATCTGGTATGCGGAACTTTGTAGGATCCTGAGGTTGTGCCAAATTATGAGCAATTAATGTCTTGAAAATGTCTGCATAGGAGTTAAAAAATTTTGGGGTTTAAAAAATTTGTTTGAGTTTGAACAAATCAAGCATGGTGACCGACCTTGATAAGTTGTAAGCAAAATGTTGAACAAATCTTTCCACAAGCTCTCTAAATGTTTTAACTGGAGGAGTAAGGTTAGTAAACCACTCCATGGCTTGACCCTTGAGACTCCTTGGGAATAATCTCATCAAGTAGGAGTCTTCATGGTGAAAAGAAAAGCTCATTATGTAGAATTGTCTGACATGGTCGTGAGGGTCACCAATGCCATCATATTTGTCATAGGTTGGAAACTCAACTTTCTTAGGAAACTCAACCAACACCACACTCTTGTCAATAGGATTGGGAAAAATAGAATCCAAGTTGAAAGTACTCTTAGGAGCCCTCATGTTGTCCACATCTCTTTGCAATTGTTTGATCACTTCATTTGTTGATGGGTCTTGCTTCTTTACCTTTCTATCCACATCAAAATCAAAGGGAACTCTTGCACCCTTATTAATTAGACTTTCTAAGAATTGATCTTTATTCTGTTCCACATACCTTTCGATGTAGGCTTGAAATTAAGGTTCTTGTTGAATAGCCATGAAGTCTATATGATCGAAGTTGGCATAACTTCCTCCATGTTGTGAGCCATGATGTGCTCATTGGGAGGGTTGCTTTGAAAGTCTAGGAGGTGACTGTCTCCTATGGTGATCATATCTTGAAGTCTTTCTACCTCTAGGACTTGGGGATCTTGAGGGTGTCCTTGACCTTCTTCTAGGACTTGGTGAGGGAGTAGATGGGGGTGAGTGGGTCCCACTATTAGTACCCCTCCCATTGAATCAATTTTGAAGTTGTGCATAGAGTCTATCTTCTTCTTCTTGAGCGACTCTTTTCTTTATGTCCAATAATGCACGTTCCTCTTCCTCTAGTTGTCTAAATTTCTCCCTTTTAGCAGCTTGTTCATCCAAATAGGCTTGCTTCTCCCTTTCAATGCTCTTCAATCTTGTATTTTCATATCGAGAGGTATCTCTAAGTGGAGAAGGTTTCCTTGACTATCTGATTGCATTGGCTGCATTGATGTGGTGGTCACTAGACTCGTTGTTTTGGTCTTCGTGTTGTGACCCTGAATCAGAGTGAGTTTGTTGGTGATGTCTCTCAGCTTGTTGGTGAGCATCAAGATACCTTGTGTTGATCGGGGGTGATCCAGGTGGACTAGCATATGCAGACCCAGCAGACATCATGTTACCCCTATGCCATTGAAATATGTCATCAAGAGTCTGGTCCATTGCTTCTCTTTGTTGTCGAGTGAAGGTGTAACTCATGTCCATACTTGATGAAATGGGTGCTAAAGAGGTACTCACTTCACTAGGATTACCTTTCAGATTAAAACAAATCTTAGATTCACTCTTAGGAGATTGATCAAAAAGGGGTCCTTTTCCCTTACGCTGTTGACGAGTCTTAATTGGTGGTAACTGGTTAAAGATAATAGGGGGTCACTTCCCTTGATTGACTTGGTACCTTGTTGTAACTGACATGAAAGAAAGAGATTCTTAATGATAGGGTGACCTCGCAAAGTGTCAACACCAAACTAGGATAATCAAAGTTCTCTATTGTCCAAAATGAAATGAAAAGATAGAAATAAAGGGGCTTTACCAACACTGTCAAAGAGGTGCTAAAATTAAAAGATGAATATCCTTGCACTTTTGAATCAGGAGGTTGGACTAGGCCAAAATATAATTGAAATTGATTAAATGAAAGTGATTTGGACAATAAGAGCACTAAAATTCTCCAAGAATGTAGCTAACAATTCTAGAGATAAGCTTTCTCACCAAGAATAACCTTCTAACCTGACAACTATTTCCAAAGTGGCCTTGTAAATGAATTGATGCTATTCCTAGAGGGCAAAAACCAGAGATTTAAAGTCAAAACAAGTCTCTAATGTCAGGATAGAAAATTGAGCAAGCTGTAAAAAAGTCGAGTGTTTCAACTCAAGAACTCAATTTGTTTTAAAAGATCAAGTAAGTACATCAATAGATTTTCATCATTGAACAAGCGCATAAGACAGCAATCAAGGAGTTCAAGAAAATAGTCTTCAAACAATGAGCAAGGGGCAAAGCAACCTTGCGCATGAACAAGTATAGTGACTTAGTATTTCTACTCCTTAAAGGTTTTACTTGTGTATGTTCTTGACAATGTTTTAGCAGGCACTTAGAACACAACAACACCTTATCAAGCTGTCTACAAGGATATACATAGCTTTCTAAAAGGAGTCCTCGATATACGCAAGGTACGTGAGGCCCAAATCCGTAGATGAGAAGAATCCAAAATCACACAGCCGGGGGGAGACGGTAACCCAAATCTCCTCCTTCACTTCTCAAAGGTATAAAGTTCTTTGAGGCTTAGCCAAGAGTGATATCAAACTCAATTCCCAAGAGAGGTGTCTTTGGATTCACCTCCCGATATTTATACTCCACCAGAACACAGGATTTAAGGTCGTCCCTTGAGGTGGTGTGTCTCCAAGTAGGCCTTCTAAAATAAAAACTAAGTAATTCACTATCAAAAGTATTTAGAGCACTAAAGGTGGAACACTTAACTCTTCAAGTAAATGTAAAGTGAGTTCAAAAGTGGGACACTTAACCCTTCAAGTGAATGCGAAGTGAGTCCAAAAGTGAAACATTTAACCCTTTAAGATAATGTGAAGTGAGTCCAAAAGTGGAACATTTAACTCTTTAAGAGAATGTGAAGCGAGTCCAAAAGTGGAACATTTAACCTTTCAAGAGAATGTGAAGTGAGTCCAAAAGTGAAACATTTAACCCTTCAAGAGAATGTGAAGTGAGTCCAAAAAGTGGAACACTTAACCCTTCACACAAACTCAAAGTGAGTCCAAAATTGGAACATTTAACTCCTCACATCAACTCAAAGTGAGTCCACACCTTAGAAAACAAGTGAGTTCCAAAAAGCACAAAAGGGTTGCCTAGTGGAGCAATTAACGCTTCTTTCCTGTAGACCCCTCCTCTTTAATGTGGCGCTGATCTTGCAACCACAGGGTGGAAATGAGGGGCCAGTGGATTAGCGAGTCCAATAACCCAAGATAGCAATCTAGATCAATCACAAGTAATCTAAAGTTGCTTATCAATACTACTCACAAATGACAAAAGGGTTGAATCAATAGAATATTTAACTTTCCAAGCAAACATAGAGTGAGTCCATAAAGTGGTGCATTTAACTCCTTATGTAAAGAAAGAATAAATCAATGCCCTCAATCACTCAATAAGATATTTGATATTAGAACCAAGAATTACTTAAGGTTTAAACACAAGCATTCACTTACACAAACTTGTATGAAAGCAAATCTATGTTCATTCATTTCACATTAAGAGCATCAATTGAAATGTGTTCTATGAAAGCATGTCAACACTCAAGCCAAACATATGAGAGGTTCAATTTTAATCCCAAAATCCAAATGTTGTAGAGATGGAACAAAGTACCTTAAGTTCAACGCTTTGTTTTAAACATTTTCCATGAAAGCAAGAGCACCTTCAAATGAACAAGACAAGAAAACAAGCAAATAAGATATGCAATGTATATCCACCTTATGCAAACCTTGGGGTTAGATTTGAAAATCAATTATTAGGAGCAATGATAACCAGCAAATAATCTAAATAATAACTCATATCATACAATGAACAATGAAAAATAAGTGCATACCCATCACAAAATTTTATTTTTTTTGCATTTGACCTAGTCAACAAGATCTGATTTTTACCACATGAATTCGGACCCCAAACCTAAAATGTAAAAAAGAGACCTCTATCAAAAAATAGAGAGCTTTCCAAAAATGTAAAAATTTTAGAAAAATCTTTTCATTTGTGCCCTAGAGACCTATTTTATCAAAACATACTAGTTTTTATAAATTGACCAAATGAGCTATGATATGATTTCTAAATTAAAAACACAGTGAATGAACCCCCTGTAGAATTTTAAGACCTTTCTAGAAATGTAAAAATTTCTAAAAAATATGTTGATTTGCACCAAAAATTAATTTTTTATGAAAAATTAAGAAAAAATCATAAAAAATACAAATCACCTCTGAAAATTATGAAATTTTTTTTGGAGCTTCTCTGATATGTCGCCAACCTAAAAAAAACATTTTAGACTAAAATATCAAGCCGTTTGGGAGATATGATCAAATCTTTCAAATCTAAGGTTTTTCATCTCCAAACAAATCTGCACAAGGGTTAGCTCCAAAAATAATCAAAACCAGCATGCAAGAGGTGGGTTGCCCTATGGTGGGTGCCAAAAATGTGTGCTAAAATATTTTCACACTTCTATGAATCCTTACATGCAAGAAAACTCAAGAATGAGCCCTCACAAATCGATCCATAGCTCTTTATGCATGGAGTTGCAAGATTTGTAAAATTGCTCTCAGCTAGAGCTATAAACTCATGACCTTGCTAGTCAACCATACAATGAGAGATTCCAAATCAAAGACAAGGGCAAGAATGCCAATATCTCCAATGAAACCAAATGTATGCAATGCAATGCAATGCAATGCAAATCTACATGACAATGCAAGTTAATCTATTCCATAAAAAGAAATCTAAGCTAATATGCCATGATAATGCAACTAAGAAAGAAAATATGCAACTACAATAAAATGCAACAACAAGTCTTCAAAGCTTGGATGTAGAATGTCTTCAAAGAGCTCCAAATGACCTAGAAAACCTGCAGCATAACATTAGCATGAAAATCTAAGATATGAAAATGAGGAAGAGAGCTCTTCTTTTATAAGAAATGAAAAGGAATTGACCATTGTGATTAAGAGGCAAAAGACTTAATCAACGGTGGAGAAAAAAAGAAGCTTGATCCTTGTGCACAAATATTCTCCAATAGGAAAATAGGAGTTGACTTTATGTCCATATGAGACAAAAAGTGTTTTTTCACTTTTTATAAAATAAGAATAAATGTTTTATTTGTGCAACTTAGGATAAGAGGAAAAGTGGAGATTTTTTATTTAAATAAAAGGGGAGAAAATTTCTTTTAATTAAATAAAGGCTTAGGATAAAGTGATTTTATTATTTAATTAAAAGAGATTTTTAATTAATTGAAAGAGAACATATTCTCTTAATTAAATAAGATTTTTATTTTTATTTCTTTTAAATTAAATAAGGTTCAAACCTTAGGAAATATCGAATTGATTTTGATTTGATCAAGAAAATTGATATAATTGATATTGTTGATATTTGAAAATATTGATTCAGGGATTTGACAAATTGCAAGAATGGGGGCCCAAAGTCTAGGCGACCATTTTAGGGTGCATACAGGTTCTTGTTGCATTGTCATGAAATCAATAGTGTCAAAGTTGGCATTACTTCCTCCATGTTGAGAGCCATGACGCGCTCGTTGGGAGGGATCTCTTGATAGTCTAGGAGGTGTGTTTCTCCTATAATGTGCATATCAAGAAGTCCTTCTTCCTCTAGGACTAGGTGATCTTGAAGGGGTCCTTGACCTTCTTCTACTTCTTAGAGTTGCTGAGGGAGTAGATGGTGGAGAGTTGGTTCCACTGTTGGTACCCCCGTTGTTGAATTGATTGTTGAGTTGTTGGGCCAATATCCTATCTTGTTCCTCTTGGAATGCTTTTCTCTCTATGTCTAACAAGGCTCTTTGTTCCTCTTCTAGAAACCTAAGTTTTTCTTCTTTTGTAGCTTGTTCGTTCTTTGCAACCTATTTTTCCCGCTCAATTCTTTTTAGCCTCTCACTTGTATGTCTTGAAGTTGTTTTGAGTGGAGAGTTGGGTCTTGAATGTTTGTACCAATCACTGGCATGTGCTGTGTTGACATGAGCTTCACTAGATGTGTTGTTTTGGTCTTCATGTTGTGACCGTGCATCTTGGTGTGCTTGTGCATAATGTTTCTCAGCTCGTTGGTGAAAATCTAGATATCGTGAGTTGATAGGGGGTGAGTTGGGTTGATTATCATAAGAAGACCCACCATACATCATATTACCCCTATGTCATTGGTAAATGTCATCAAGGGTTTGATTTATTGCTTCTTTTTATTGTTTAGTCAATGTATAACTCATATCCATATTTCATTGTGAAAGTGCCAAAGAGGTACCCAACTTGCTAGGGTCAAAGAAAACTTCAGAGTCACTCTTAGGGGATTGATAAAAAATGGGCTCTTTTCCCTTTCGCTGTTGACGAGTCTTAACTAAGGGTACCTGATTAAAGACAACCAAGGGTCATTTCTCTTGATTCACTTGGTACCTTGTTGTAAATGAAATAAAAGAAAAAGATTCTTGATGATAAGGTGACCTCTCAAAGTGTCAACACCAAACTAGGATAATCAAAGTTCTCTAATGTCCAAAAAAAAGAGATGGTAAGATAGAAATTGTAAAAGGCGTTACCAACACTGTCAAAGAGGTGCTTACATCAAAGGATCAATATCCTTGCATGTTTGAACCAAGAGGATGGACTTAGCCAAATTTTATAATTAAAATTGAATTTGAATGGAAATGATTTGGACTAAAAGAGTACTAAAATTCTCTAAGAATGTTACTAACAACTCTAGAGATGTACTTTCTCAACAAGGAATAATCTTCTAACCTAACAATTCTTCCCGAGGTGACTTGGTAAATCAAATGACACTACCCCTAGAGGGCCAAAAATAGAAATTCAGAGTAAAGACAAGTTTCCAACAGCAAGATAAGTTACCCACCTAAAGACCTAGCCAACTAAAAGAAACTGCGAAACAACTGAAACCAGGCATACAACAGAAAATTCTCAGGTGACACTTTCTAGGCTAACCAGGTGATACTTCTTACTGAGGCAATACTTCACCTTTCACTAGGTGATAGAACTGACAATAGCTAGGTGATAGACTCCAGGCAGGTTGGGCAATAGTCCAGTAGGAACGAACTATCGCGCGATATTTGTACTCAAAGCAGGCGATACTGTTGCTAGTTTGTATGACACTTGACCAGAATTATGTGAAATGTGCATTTTCAGGTCTGTTTGATCAAAATTTTCAGTCTGAGGGTTGATATTTTCAATCTCAATCATAATATCAGCAGAATTTCAACAAGTTTGCAAACAATTAGGGATCAAACATGTCTCAAAATACTTGAAACAAGGGCAAAAGCAACCTTGCTAAGACAAACACTTGTGATATCAAAATAGAAAGACACCCTATGAATACTACTGATTTTTTGAATGTTCAAGAATGTTAACATTGGTATTACACAATCGAAGACACTTCAAACAATATCTACCCTAGAAAGTCAAGGCTCATTACTTATCAACTTGGCCCACAACTTGATGTCCCCTTGCCTCACACAAAGTGGTTACCCACAATAGATGTTGGCTTTGTCATGGAAGTGTTAATGACACAACCAAAAGAACACATATAGTGAGTAATCTTGGGGTGATCCAGGTTATTCCACTTGGATCAATCCTTGCACCAAGAAGCTAAGAGGCAAAATAGGGTGGCTTCTAACTATGGTTCTTAATAAGGGCTTCCATTCGTAGTACCCCTCTTGCTCCCCAAAGGGACTCCTTACCTTGCAGCAAGTAACGGACCTCGCGGCCTCAAGAGTACCTTAAGCATTCTTGCTCAATATTTTTCTCATGGTCACAATCCCACAAGTACTTACATCAAGCGAAGACAAGCACTACGTCTACCAAGGTTTTGTGTCCTTGATAGCCTTGAGTTTATAGTGGGTTGGAATAGCTGGCAATAAGCTTGTCCCCACTCGGGTCATTCCTCTTGATTGCTCAAGAGCAGGCCCGCTAAAGGATTCTAAAGATCTAAATAAAAAGTGGATCAACTTATGAGGTTCAAGGATTTTGTTTCACCATAAAGGTGAAGAACATACTCCTTTATCTCAAAGCTTTCTCCCAAACACACCAAGCAAAGTTCAATTACCCTCTTGCTTCCAAAATCCTAAGATGGGTCAAGATTTTCTGGTTCACCACAAGGGTGAAGAGCATACTTCTCCTACCACCTCAAAATTTCTTCTACAAGATATTATGTGCCTACTAAAGGAAACGACTAGTAGATTGCCATACTTGAAATGAAAATAAAAATAAGCACACTTGATTGGATTTTTATGCTTTGGGTAGCCCTACAAAAAATGTTAGTAGCCCTTGTGCATTTGAAGCTTTGACATTCGTTCTTTTGGCAAAATATTTCAAGAAATGAGAGCACCTACAAGCACAACTTGTTAGGCCCACAAGGTTAGAAAAATTCCAAAATCCAAATGAAATATGCAACTAAACTCTACTTAACCACAGTGAACTAAACCAACAAACTAATTAAATCTAAACTCGGCCCAAAAGATTCAAAAAGACAAGTCATTGTCGAGTACAATCAACGATACAGACACCAGAAGTATTACGTGATACTTTTCAGTATACCGGGGTGATAGTTTACTTTTGGGCGATACTTCTCCCTATACCAAGCGATACTTTGTCTGAGACCAGGTGACAGTTTTTGCAATAGACAGGCGATACTTCCGACAGGCAAAGTATCACGTGATATTCCTGCAAGTATCATGCAATACTCTGGGACAAAAAACCAAAGACCATGAATTAAGCTCAAAAATTACCGAAAACTTGACGAAAAGTGCAAAACTAAAGGACAAAGCTAATCTACTCTGCCCCACGGTGGGTCTCAGAAATGTACACACAAAATAGTGCACTTCTCTAAGTCATTACATCAAAGAAAATCCATGAAAGGGAAACCTTCAATAGCGACCTAGAGCTCTCTATGTATGGAGTTGCAAGATTGTAAAATTACTCTCAACTATAGCTAATAAACTTAATGACCTTGCTAGTCAACCACACAATGAGAGATTCAAGTGAAGACAAGGGCAAGAATGCCAATATCTTCAAGAATCACTATGAATGCAATGCAATGCAATCTATATTAATATGAGTATGCAAATATGCAAGCTATGCTATGAAAATGAAAGTGCAAACTAGGTTATGAAAGGAAAGTACAAGTCTTACAATCCCTCCTATTAAACTAGATGAGTTATTCTAAAGCATAAAAGGAAATCTAAACTATGAAAGCATGAAATATGAAGCTACTATGCAAGAATGAAAACTAAACTATGAAGCAATGAAGAAAGCCAAGATGTGATGCAACAATGATCTCCAAAAAGCTTCAAAGTCTTCAAGAATTCCTGCAGCATAAAGTTAGCATAAAAGTGAATGACCTAAAATGAGGAAGAGAGCTCTTCTTTTATAGGAAATGAGGAGAAATGGACCATGGAGATTAAGAGGCAAAAGACTTAATCAAGGGTGGAGCTTAAAAGAGGAGCAATCAATGTGCACAAATATCCTCCAATGAGAAAATAAGAGTTGACTTTTGTGTCCATATGAGACAAAAAGTTCTTTTCTCCTTTTCATAAAATAAGAATAATGCTTTATTTGTGCAACTTAGGATAAGAGGAAAAGTGGGGGCTTTTTATTTAATAAAAGGGGAGGAAATTCTTTTTAATTAAATAAAGACTTAGGATAAAATGGTTAGCCCATAGAAAATAATAAAAAATGATAGAATAGGATTTGATTAAGGAAATTGATATATTTGATAAAATGCTGATTTTTGAAAATATTGATTCAAAGATTTGATAAATTATTGAATGGGGGCCCAAAGTCTAGGCGACCATTTTAGGGTGCATACAAGTAGCATATGCATACATATTCAAGTATTCAACCATTCAACTTAATCCAAATATTAGGACATGCATTCAAACAATATATATATATATATATATATATATATATATATATATATATATATATATATATATATATATATATATATATATATATATATATATATATATATATATATATATATATATATATATATATATATATATATATATAGCAAGGTATGTTAACTACTATCTACCCATAGGCTTTGTGGATTTGACTACACTTATATCATGTACATAAGTTCAAGTACTTAAAAGACACAACAAGTATTTTTGGAAATGTCTAGAACATAGCATAAAATTAGTATAAAACAAAGACAAATTATTGCCCCATCATCTATCCCCTACAAGCATAATGTGTGTCCTCAAGCATTACACTTCTTAGCAATTCCCCTGATCTATCCAACTTCAGTCTTTCCTCTTTGTTTGCTCTTGAAAGTGTAATAGAACCCCCTGGTTCTTTCCCAATAGTCCATCATGTAGTCTTCCTATAGCTGGTCCAATTTTGTAGCATTAATATCATATAAAGGCCATAGAAGCATTGGTGGCTGGAATGTCAAGGGACACTAGAGCTCACGCTGAATTTGCCTTCCCAACTGCATGTACTTAGGTTCCTGGTTAATTGCTGCTTCCAGGTTGAGAGGACTATGTGGTTCTGACTTCTTAAAAGCCTTTGGCAACCTGTTCTATCTATTTTTGACACTTTCTAGAGTATGCTGCAAGGTAAAATAGGGCATCCCCTGATAGTCTTTGTAAAGTTTTTGTCTGACAGGAAAAATTCTATCCCTGGTTTCTATTTTTGTATTCAAATAGGTGAGAGTAAACCGGTCCCTTAGTAAAACGTCAAGATTACTAGTTTCAGCCCTCAAGGGTAGTTGTTATGATCTCTCTCGATCCCTATAATTATCTAATTGCCTATCATAATTGGTTTCATTGTGCATCCATGATATTAAGGCCCTTCGATGTATATCTCCAATGTAAAGTAGGGGATTCCAATCAGTCTCTTCAGGAATAATAAAGTTATGGAGGTAAAGTTCACAAAGTAGGTTTTGTTGCCATGTAGGAAGGGTTTGATACATACCATAACATTCTTGAGCTGTCCTAAACTTAAACTCTTTATCTTTGATGGTCATGACCAACTGAAACAAAATAAATTGCTCTTTTAAAAAAATGACACAAACTCTTGGAGGAGGCCTGCAGGCTATAATTTGGTCGACCAACTTTAAAGCATGGTCCATCTTCTATTTTTGCCTTTGCATTTGTTCTTTTAAATCTTCTATTTCCTCTTTTTGGTCATCAATTTCTTTTTGCATCTTCTTTCTCCCTTCTTTCCACAGAGTCCTCTTAAAAATAAACTAAGTGTATAAATTGAAAATAATGGATTGTAGAGTAGGTGGGCCAAACTCTTCTAGCTGATTATTTTGCCTTTTCTTTTCACTATAGGCCTGCTCTAGGTAATTAGTGAACCAAGTTATCTTAAAGGGCACAATAGCATTCTGGGAACAAGAGTGAGCTGATGGTTGAGACAACCGAGGTCCTTCCTGCTTGTCTTCTTGAACTGTTTGATGTCTTTCTTTAGGATCACTCTGTTGTATAGGAGGCTCCTAGTAAGTACTTTCAAGCCTATAATCAAGTGAGTCATTTAAATTCTAGGGATGATCTGGAACATTCAGTTGAACTGGAGAACTATCATAAACATAATCAATGTGGGGTTATGTGGTAGGTTTTTCTGAGGTAACAAATTGGCTATCTGGAGGAACATGTGGAATTTTCCCTCTCATCTGAGAACTTCTCCACAAGGGAGTCTCTGTAACCTCTACATTTTTCTTTTTAACAATTTTCCTTAGTCTTTCTAATGCAAGAGTAGTTGCCGCATGAGCCAAATTTCTTTTCTTACTTCTTGGAATTGTAGAGTTTTGGGGTTCATTTTCATTCTCACGAACTGAAGTTCCTTCATCAATTTTTATTTTCCCTTTCTTTTGGGGAGAGGAAGTAACATTTTCCACTGGACTAGGGGAAGGTTCATTTTCCCTAATATTTTCAGGTTCTCCTCCTTGGGTAGTTGTTTCAGTAGCTGGCTTGAAGGGAGCTTCATTCTCATTGACAAGTTATCCAACAGGTTCATTTTGAGGATGCAAGGTCTTGACTAAAACAAATTTATCCCATGTCAAGGGAGACACATCTCTGAGAGATCTTTCAACAAGTAATTTAATTAGGGCAAGGTGGATAACATAATTTGTTTTTTCCTTTCTGAGTTTCTTCAGCACTAATGGTCAACATATTATACAGAAAATTTAGAACGTTTAATAAAAAATTATGCCTAATATAACTAAGCAATTTAAAATGGTGTGCATGAAAATGGGAAAACCTTCCTTCACTGGTGAGGTACCTTATAATATGCGTCGCTAGCTCCTCAAATGGGGAAGGAAGGGACACACACCTACAACCCTATTTGTTCACCTCCAATGGAGGGTTTGAAGGAAGGGTGAATTGAGCTCGAGATGATCTAGCATCATGTTCATTAGGATAATGCTCCCTAATTATGGGAAACCTAGTCACTTTTGCAATGCGTTCCTCTATTTCCAAAAATGTCAAACCCCACACATTTACCTCTCCTTCCTTGAAGGTATTCATAAATTCGGTGGCTACTTCCTCATCAAATTCTGTCAACTTTAAGAAATACCCAAGGCATCCACAAGCATGGAATCTCTGGACTACTTTTACATCTGTGAGAAGAATGGTGTGGACCACTGGCTCATGACGCATTAACTTCCCTCCCATTGTTCCAAATGCTTTCTTCAAATTCCTTCTGCAATTTTCCAATTTACAATTTTCCCTGCTTTGAAATTCCCCAATTCCTTAATTTCTTCTGAAATACCCTAAAATTAAGCTCCTAACTGCACTTTAAATTATAGATTTCCTTGCAATCTCTATGTTACATTTTTTAAAAAATGATCAATAATGGCATTTTATGACAATGAATTATACCTTTAAATGCAATTAACTTCCACATAACTTGATTATGTCATCTTAGAGTTACATCAAGTCAGAAATCAGGGATAGTTTAGGAATTGAGGTATGACACGTGTACGAAAAATAAAAGGACTTAATAAAATAGAACATAAGTACAGATTTGAACTGACAGACAATCTCGCTAGGAATGATGGGTACAAAAATAGTGACTTGGAGAAATTAATACACTTCCCTCCCCCCTACGAAATAAATACAAGTGTCCACACTTGTCATACTTAGCATGAGGTAGGAAACTGGCGTAATGCCAAATTATAGATACATGCAATATTATATATAATAATCAAAATGTACGTACTAAAAATGGAAAATATTGAAGAGTTGTACCTTTCATTATGTTTCCAAATGCACGAGAAGGTGACGAGAATATAATTTTTCATCAAAGGAACGAGTGTTGTGGATGTCTACATCGACTGATGTGGTAATTATTGAAAACATAGAAATATAGAAAATGTGATGACGTGGAGGATGTGTGGATAGAAGGTAGAGAAGTGGAGTGGGATGTAAAGTAGAATTTAGAAAATGAATGGAGAATAGAACTTCATTGGAAATGAAGTATTTATTATGAGCATATCCGATGAAATTTAGGTTGAAGCTGCAGGAAGAAGGTTAGTACCTTCTGGTGCAGGAAGTATTAACTTTTGTAGTTCTGGAGTATTGTCACTGAATTGTTGTAGGAAATCATTCTTTATTTGTGGCTGATGGTATGGATGAAGTCTATGACCATTGACCAATAACTTGAAATGAACTAGATCAATTGTTGTCAGTTGGACTACTCCATTGTCAAAGACATGATCTATTTTATAGGGTCCTAACCACCTTGTTTGTAATTTTCCTGGTATTTCATGAAACCGTGAATCAAATAGGAGTACCCAATCACCTACTGTGAATTAGTTGTTCTTTATGTGGGAGTCATGCCACTTCTTCCTCTATTTCTAGACTATCTCTTTTTGCTCCAATGAAGATTTGTTCATCTGATCCAAAGAGTTGAGGTATAGCAGATGGTCTCACTATGCTAAAAGAAGATCAATGTTTAGCTTCAAGGTAGTACACAATGTTTTATGTTCAAATCCAATGGGCAACATGATTGTTTGCCCATAAAGAAGCTCAAATGGAGAAAATCTTGTTGTTGTCTTCCATGTTGTTCTATATACCCAGACTGCTTCTGGAAGGCGACTGCTCTAGTTTCGACGGTTAGTTGAACTATTTTTGTGAGAATTGCTTCAATTTATCTATTGGTGACTTCTGCCTGACCATTTTCTTATGGATGGTAGGGACTATACTTCTTGTGTCTAATGTTGTACTCATTCATTAGTTCTATGATCAGGGTGGATGTGAATTGTGCTCCTTGATCTGTTACTAGCCACTAATACATTTGGGGTGAAATTACGACGACAATTTGCGACGGCAGGCAAATGTCATGCGGTTTTGGCTTTTTTTTTTTTTCAAATATAACCCGACACCGTCGCAATTGCGATGACAATACATTTGGCACTATCGCAATTGCGACGTTGTCGGGATATAAGCGCAAAATTAAAAAGGAACGTTGTCATTTATGTTTTCAACAGCGCTGTAACCCTCGGCGAAATCACATCGGGATATAAGGGCAAAAAAAACAAGAACGTTGTCATTTGTGTTTTCAACAGCGCCGTAACCCTCCGCGAAATCACATCGGGATATAAGGACAAAAAAACAAGAACGTTGTCATTTGTGTTTTCAACAGTGTCGTAACCCTCCGCGAAATCACAGCTACAATTTGTGAGTACGTTGGGTTTATTTTTGTTTTATCATTATTATGTAATCTGGTATTCAGCTGTTAGAGAGCTAAAATACCTAGAAATGAGGACATATCTGTGTTGAATTTATTGTTAGCGGCTTTGGTTATTTAGAAGTTTAATTTTATTTCTTCATCTTTCAAGCACAAATGTTTTGTGGACCGTAACGTCTTCATTGTTTCGGGTATGCAGTGAAACAACCCTAACTTGCAATGTTGTCATTTGTGTTTTCAACAGCGCCATAACCCTCCACGAAATCACATCGGGATATAAGGGCAAAAAAAATAAGAACGTTGTCATTTGTGTTTTCAACAGCGCCGAGAGAGATTCCCTCCGCGAAATCACAGCTACAATTTCTGAGTACGTTGGGTTTATTTTTCTTTTGTCATTATTATGTAATCTGGTATTCAGCTGTTAGAGAGCTAAAATACCCAGAAATGAGGACATATCTGTGTTGAATTTATTGTTAGCGGCTTTGGTTATTTAGAAGTTTAATTTTATTTGTTCGTCTTTCAAGGACAAACGTTTTGTGGACTGTAATGTCTTCATTGTTTTGGGTATGCAGTGAAACAGCCCTAACTTGCAACGTTGTCATTTGTGTTTTCATTTTATTTGTAGCTATGATTTCGCGGAGGGTTACGGCTTTGGTTATTTAGAAGTTTAATTTTATTTGTTTGTAACCCTCCGTGAAATCACATTGGGATATAAGGACAAAAAAAACAAGAACGTTGTCATTTGTGTTTTCAACAGCGCCGTAACCCTCTGCGAAATCACAGCTACAATTTGTCAGTACGTTGGGTTTATTTTTGTTTTATCATTATTATGTAATCTGGTATTCAGCTGTTAGAGAGCTAAAATACCCAGAAATGAGGACATATCTGTGTTGAATTTATTGTTAGCGGCTTTGGTTATTTAGAAGTTTAATTTTATTTGTTCGTCTTTCAAGCACAAACATTTTGTGGACCATAACGTCTTCATTGTTTCGGGTATGCAATGAAACAACCCTAACTTGCGACTACCTTCACGGTACTTGTGTACAATATCATAATGGGACCTTTGACAACTGGCCCTCAAATCTATTTGTAGATTATCTTTGAATATAATCTTTATTGTCTTTCTCTTCTAACTGAGCTTACAATGAAAATAATCCTAATACATTTGTATCCTTTCATTATTTCTAGCAAGCTACCTTAAAAAAGAATGGTAATATTTTTATCTTTTCTATTTAATAATACAACCATTATTTTAGTCTTGGTTATATGGACTTGCATTCTAACCTTCTGACAAAAAGTGTTCCAAGGCCTTCAAGTGCTCTCTCAATGCATGGTCTTTTAAAAAAAAAAGAAGAATAAGATCAACAACATATAAAAGAACCTTCACCCCATAGTTTTCCAATTGAATAACTTCCCCATCTATCTTCATTAATCATGCCTCTAACTTATAAATGTATATGATATAGGGGGAATAACTATTTGAATCTAGTGTCACCACCAAAATACTTAGACATATTCTTTCTTGTTATCATTTTAGCTCTAACCTTATCATAAAATACATGCATAACTTCTCTATATAAATCTTAGATGATTGATTATTTTATTCTATTCCATAGTTTATCTCTGGGTACCACGTTGAATGCTTTCTTTAAGTCCACAAAACAATAAGCATCTTATGCACCTTGACTGTCCAAGATTTTTGCAATCAAGTCCCTACAAAATAATGTGATGATCAATGGTAGAGTATCTGGGCCTAAAACCTAGTTATTATTTTCCCCCCTTTCCCTCATTTTCTACCCACAAAAAAACCAAGTTTTAAGGTCCTTCACACACCGCAACCTTCTGATTTTTCACTATATATCATTTTCCTAGTCAAAAACATAGAAGCTTTTGACCTAGGGCTTGCTCCCAAATGGTGTAACCTCAACCTCCTGGTTCAAAGCTTTTGGAATACGAAAAAGGACCTCCCTAACTTGCATTGTACCGAGGAAGAAGAATTTCCAACGGTCAAAATTCAAGTTAGGGCCATTTGAATGGCTAAACCCTGAAAACAAGGGTTTCTTAGACCAGCGGACAAGAAAATTGAATAACTCTGATATAAAATGACTCGAAGTTATCAAACCAATTCTAAAAGCATAAAATGGAGATGCTCCAACTTTCAGACAGGTTTTGATCACCCCTTCACATCCGTACACCGTACTGTCACCGTGATTTGCACAGAAAATTGCTCTGAAACAGGTAGTTTTATTGATTTGAAAGCAATTTGAATACAATGAGGATCTCTTCAATTTCCTCAGTCATTTGGAAGCCTAAATAGGCTCTCCCCACCATTGGCTTAACCATTTTTATGGTTGTAGTTTCAGGGTATGTGTACATTATCATGTTGTCTTTACAGTGACTGTCCTCATTCAAGTGGCAATTACACAAGGGACAGTCACTGTGAGATGTCCTCATTTGTGACAAGGACAGTCACACATGAGGACATCTCATAGTGACTGTCCCTTGTGTAATTTCCACTTGAATGTATTGTTATTCAACCACATTTATGGGGCCGTTTGGACCACGACACACAGTAGCATCTACAAAGAAGAAGTTTGGTATGCAATGGTCTTGAAACCTCCTGAGAAATTCTTGGTATGCATTTGTGTGGTGCAAAAGCTTCGCTGAAAGAGAAAAAGAAGAAAAGAATAGAAATGATTTTTTTTCTTTTTATGTCATATACTGTAACCAGCTACTTATAACTTGCAAAAATTATTATAACCATTTGAAATTGAAACTTGGTTTAATGTGAAACTGAGAACTGCTTTATTAGAGCTTTATGTGATTTAGATTCAGACATCAAGAACATTGTTTGCCTAATATTGTGATTAATGCTTATTTATTAATATCTCATACTAATAGACAATTGATAATTATAGGGAAAATGTCATTGGGGGTCTTTGAGGATCCACCAGAAGCCAAGGAGAAAATGTATTCAAATGCTAAAGATGGTGTAATAGTCCTTACAGCTATTGAACCTTGCTGTGTAGATCATCTCCGATTCTCCAAGTTCAACAGTACTGTGGTATTCCTTTGGATACTTCTAATGGAAAATTTTAGACATCAAGTTCTTTTTGTATGAAACTACTACACTTGTAATCTGTAGTTTTAAACTTTTAGTTTATAAATGTTCATTAGCTTTAGTTCGTATGCTGCCATTTCAAGTATGATTAATGAACTTACCTTTATCACAGGATGAAAGTGAGCAGTCAACATACTGGTACGGAGCTGGCAGCATTGATACGGTGACTAGGGCATCGTTTAATGGTGGTATTGTGTTTTCCCATGTTTAGGGCATCGGCCTTTTGAAGCATTTCCTTCATCTTTCTTAAGTCTGAGTTTTAAGTTTGTTTATTTCCATCCTAACTTGCTTTTCCCTCTTCGATTTTGCAGTACTGTGAAGGTAGTCGCAAGTTAGGGCTGTTTCATTGCATACCCAAAACAATGAAGACATTACGGTCCACAAAACATTTGTGCTTGAAAGATGAACAAATAAAATTAAACTTCTAAATAACCAAAGCCGCTGTTGAAAATACAAATGACATGGTTCTTGTTTTTTTTGCCCTTATATCTCGATGTGATTTCGCGGAGGGTTATGACGCTGTTGAAAACACAAATGAAAACACAAATCCCTTGTGTAATTGCCACTTGAAGGAGGATAGTCACTGTAAAGACAACATGATAATGTACACTTATAGTGAGTGTACATTATCATGTTGTCTTTAGAGTGACTATCCTCATTTGTTGAAGAAGAAAAGCATTAATGTGGCTGAATACCAATACATTCAAGTGGCAATCACACAAGGGACAGTCACTGTGAGATGTCCTCATTTGTGACTGTCCTTACAGTGAGTGTACATTATCATGTTGTCTTTAGAGTGACTGTCCTCATTTGTTGAAGAAGAAAAGCATTAATGTGGTTGAATAGCAATACATTCAAGTGGCAATTACACAAGGGACAATCACTGTGAGATGTCCTCATGTGTGACTGTCCTTGTCACAAATGAGGACATCTCACAATGACTGTCCCTTCTGTAATTGCCACTTGAATGAGGACAGTCACTGTAAAGACAACATGATAATGTACACATACAATGAGTGTACATTATCATGTTGTCTTTACAGTGGCTGCCCTCATGTTGTATATTCTTCTCTGTAGATGCTACTATGTGCTAGGGAAATTCTTAGAACTGTTGGTATATTCTTACAACTTGTTACACCTGGGATATTCTTCTCTGTAGATGCTACTGTGTGCCATGGTCCAAACAGGCCCATAAATGTGGTTGAATAGCAATACATTCAAGTGGCAATTACACAAGGGACAGTCACTGTGAGATGTCCTCATGTGTGACTGTCCTTGTCACAAATGAGGACATCTCACAGTGATTGTCCCTTGTGTAATTGCCACTTGAAGGAAAAAAGCATTAATGTGGTTCAATAGCAATGTATTCAAGCGGCAATTACACAAGGGATGATCACTCTGAGATTTCCTCATTTGTGACTATCCTTACAGTGAGTGTACATTATCATGTTGTCTTTACAGTGACTGTCCTCATTTGTTGAAGGAAAAAAGCATTAATGTGGTTCAATAGTGATGCAGAGTAGTCAGCAAGAAACTTGGATCTATGTCCCAACCCACTTCAAGACACCAAAATGACTCAACCAATCAATTAGGCTCTGATTTCTATAGGTTAATGTTTAAACTCTGCAAAGTAATGAATTTGAAGGTTTCAAGGATCACACAACAACTTATGGACTCAATCCCATTCAATAACAAATTTCCTTTTAGGGACAAGTTCCCTGATTTTCTATCAAAAGAGACTTTTAAGGTTCTAGATCTTACTTCCTATAGCAAAACTTAGAAACCCCTTAGATATCATCTAAATAACAAGAATCATGCATTGGTTGTGATCTAAACAACCCAAGACATCAAAATAACAAACTGACCTAGTGACCCTAGTAGGTCTCCCAAACCTGCTCTGCAGCCATAACTGTGCAACTTGCCAAAGGAATCTAAGAAGTTATATGTTTTCTAAGTACCCTTTTGGGATTTCTAACAGACCACCAACTCCTAGACCCTGACTCCACTCCAGCATATCAATGTCTTCATTGAGTCCGCAGACCTAATGCATGCTTTTAGGTGTGGGTTCCAAAACAAAGCATTGAAAATGGGTGTATGAAACCAAGATCAGAGTTTTGGAGTGTTCTCCTGATCCAGATAAACAAGAATGCACAAGTTTTCAAGTCCTCAATACGATGCAAGCTTCTGATTTTAATCTGATTACCATCTTCCCAGCCAAAAACATGGTAGTTTTTGATCTAGGGCTCGCTCTCAACAAATGTAGATGCAACCCCCTGCCAGGAAAAGCAACAATCTGGGTATGATAAGGTGAAATTTTGTAGTCCTTTTGGGTATGATAACAGTTCCAGTTTCCAATAAGATGGTTCATTTTTATAATCTAGCTTCAATTTCTCTTGTGAAAATCTTTTTTTCATTTTATGGGTGGTAAAATATAATTATTATGCTAGAGGTGTGTACTTATGGATGATAATGAAACAAAATGATAAGATTTAAGACTCTTGTTTTTTTTTTTAAATAGCAATTTAAGTTTCCTTCTATTATAAATTACTGTTTTTCTATTTTTTAATGTATCTTTCCAGATCTTTTATATCAATTTTATTTATGAAATATAAATATATTAATAACGTTTTAGTGTTTTTAGGATTAGTTTATATCAATTCTATATATCATCATTCGTCATTCAATTGTCAGTATTATTAATTTAGACTGTGCAATTGTAGAACTACTCAAATATGGGTTGGATGGATACTCAAGCAGGGGAACCCTCCTCAAATATCTCAAGTAGTGAACTTGGAAAAATGTGTCCTGAAGGAACCCTTTCCATCAGAGAGATAAAAGTACAAACAAGTAAAAGAAGTAGGCTCTGCAAATATGTTTTTGAGAAGAAAAATGATAGATTATTCGAGTATGGTTCATGAGGTATATCTAAAAAGACATTTTTTTTCTTATTATAATAAAAGAGGAAGTTGTGAATGTCAAAGTTGAGTGAAACAAAAATTATTTTCATCAAATTTTGTTAGGCTTGCTTTTGGGAATAGTTTCTTACAATATTGCTATTAAGATTTTTATTGTGTAGTTTTTAGATTAGGTTTATAAAATTATATTTCATGAGTAGTGATTCATATTAATCAATTAACGATACTTTTGGAAGGTATTTTCAATGTGTCAAATTTTGATATTTTTACAAGAATTAGATTGTGTAATTTTTTTAATTAAAGTCATTGACTCATATTTCATAAATAATAGTTCTCATGAATCCATCTCTTATAAGATTGAATAGTCTTTTTAGGAAGTATTTCTGATAGTATGTCAAATTATGATATTACTATTACCATTAGATTTCCTGTCAACCTCGTTGACCCATATTCTTCTCTGTAGATGCTACTATGTGCTAGGGAACTTCTTAGAACTGTTGGTATATTCTTACAACCAGGTTACACCTGGGATATTCTTCTTTGTAGATGCTACTGTGTGCCATGGTCCAAACGGGCCCATAAATGTGGTTGAATAGCAATACATTCAAGTGGCAATTACACAAGGGACAGTCTGATGCAGAGTGGTCAGCAAAGAAACATGGATCATTACCCAACCCACTTCAAGACACCAAAAATGAATCAATCCAAACAATCAGACTCTGATTCTTATAGGTGAATGTTTGAACTCTGCAAGGTAATGAATTTAAAGGTTTCAAAGATCACACAACAACTTATGTACTCAAACCCAATCAAGTTCAGTTTTCTCTTTAGGGACAAGTGCTCTAAATTTGATCAAATGGTGTTCTTAAGGTTCCAGACCTTACCCCCTTCAACAAAACTTAGTAACCACTTAGATATCACTTAAATAACCAGAAACATGTATTAGTTTTGGTCCTAACAACCCAAGGCATCAGAATAGCAAAATGACCTAGTGGCTCTAGTAGGTCTATGAAACCTGCTCTGCCCCATTAACTCTGCAGATTGCCAAAAGACTAAATGACATTATGTGATTTCTAGACACCCTTTTTGATGTTCTTTCAGACCTCCAAACCTCAGACCCCAACTCCACTCCTGCACTCCTCTTCTCTTGTCAAGTCTGCAGACCTAATGCATGCAATCAGGCTTGGGTCTCAAGACAAGTGTTGAAGAATGGGCTCCTGGAATTAGAATCAGAGTTTTAGATTGTTTTTCATACCTTAGAAATTCACAAAAACCAAGATTAGGGGTCCTTCACACACTTCTAGACTCTGATCCTTCATTTCTCATCAAATCCTAGTAAAAAACAATAGAGTCTTTGAACTAGGGCTCGCCTTCACATGCACAGACTTAACATCCTGTTCTAAAGCCTTTGGAATATGAAAATATACATGTCTAACCTTCATCTTGCCAAGAATAAAGAATTTTCAATGGTTAAAACTCAGGTTATGGCCATAAGAGCAGTCAATACCCTGAAAACAAGGGTTTACAGACAAGGTTCAGAGAAAATACAATAACTTTGATTTAAAACAAGTTAAATCCTCCAAACCAACTCTCAGAGTATCTAATATCTCTAATACAATTTCCAAGCCAGTTTGATCATACAACCATCATCCGTACATCCGTACAGAGTTAGTTTTTGCACAGGAAATGCTCTAAAACAGGGTTATTTATTAAATTTTGAAAACAAAATGGTTCTCCAAGTCTCCTCTGCCATTCCTTCGACCATTGGAAGCCTAAAAAGGCTCTGTGGATAGTTTCTTAACCATCTAGATGGTTATGTCCATTCAATACAACAAATAACAACTTTTGAAGCAACTTTTAAAAGTTGCATTACATATTGTTAACAATTTTGCAAACATTCTTGCGGAGAAAGGCTAAAATGTGTTTTGAATAGTTTTAGACCTTTATTAATCTTCCAAAACTCCTAAAACACCTAACAGACACCTAGCAATCAAATTACATGCAAAGACTAATTGATACCCAAGGCTTATAACAATACCAAGGGGTCATAGTCCAAACATGTGGATGGGTTACAAGGAGATGTTAATCAATCCTTTAACCATTATTACAAACAAGAAAACTTAAATACTAAACCATTGAAAACATCTTAAAACATTTAGTCTATCAATCCTTCAACACAAGGCTCCATGGTGATATGATGTAACCTTAGGAAAGTAGGTGCTTGTTTCAATAGGATGGGATGACTTCTTGGCTTCATGGTGTCTTTCTTCAATCACATGGTTTTTGGTTTGCATGAGGGATGCCCATCACAGTCACTGTGAGATGTCCTCATGTGTGACTGTCCTTGTCACAAATGAGGACATCTCACAGTGACTGTCCCTTGTGTAATTGCCACTTGAATGAGGACAGTCACTGTAAAGACAACATGATAATGTACACATACAATGAGTGTACATTATCATGTTGTCTTTAAAGTGGCTGCCCTCATGTTGTATATTCTTCTTTGTAGATGCTACTATGTGCTAGGGAACTTCTTAGAACTGTTGGTATATTCTTACAACTTGTTACACCTGGGATATTCTTCTCTGTAGATGCTACTGTGTGCCGTGGTCCAAACGGGCCCATAAATGTGGTTGAATAGCAATACATTCAAGTGGAAATTACACAAGGGACAGTCACTGTGAGATGTCCTCATGTGTGACTGTCCTTGTCACAAATGAGGACATCTCATAGTGACTGTCCCTTGTGTAATTGCCACTTGAATGAGGACAGTCACTGTAAAGACAACATGATAATGTACACAAGTACTGTGAAGGTAGTCGCAAGTTAGGGCTGTTTCATTGCATACCCAAAACAATGAAGACGTTATGGTCCACAAAACATTTGTGCTTGAAAGATGAACAAATAAAATTAAACTTCTAAATAACCAAAGCCGCTAACAATAAATTCAACACAGATATGTCCTCATTTCTGGGTATTTTAGCTCTGTAACAGCTGAATACCAGATTACATAATAATGAAAAAAGAAAAATAAACCCAACGTACTCAGAAATTGTAGCTCTAATTTTGCGGAGGGAATCTCTCTCGGCGCTGTTGAAAATACAAATGACAACGTTTATCTACATTATCATGTTGTCTTTACAGTGACTGTCCCTTGTGTAATTACCACTTGAAGGAGGACAGTCACTGTAAAGACAACATGATAATGTACACTTACAGCCCGTGTACATTATCATGTTGTCTTTAGAGTGACTATCCTCATTTGTTGAAGAAGAAAAGCATTAATGTGGCTGAATAGCAATACATTCAAGTGGCAATTACACAAGGGACAGTCACTGTGAGATGTCCTCATTTGTGACTGTCCTTACAGTGAGTGTACATTATCATGTTATCTTTATAATGACTGTCCTCATTTGTTGAAGGAAAAAAGCATTAATGTGGTTCATTAGCAATGTATTCAAGCGGCAATTACACAAGGGATAGTCACTCTGAGATTTCCTCATTTGTGACTATCCTTACAGTGAGTGTACATTATCATGTTGTCTTTACAGTGACTGTCCTCATTTGTTGAAGGAAAAAAGCATTAATGTGGTTCAATAGCAATGTATTCAAGCGGCAATTACACAAGGGATAATCACTCTGAGATTTCCTCATTTGTGACTATCCTTACAGTGAGTTTACATTATCATGTTGTCTTTACAGTGACTATCCTCATTTGTTGAAGGAAAAAAGCATTAATGTGGTTCAATAGCAATGCATTCAAGTGGCAATTACACAAGGGACAGTACATGCCCATTAAAGTTGGTGTTTTGTTATCCAGCATGACAATGGAGATAGCATACTCTGGGTCAATTTTACTGATCAAATTTCCCTTTGCCAGGCAAAGCAACAATCTGGGTATGATAAGGTAAAGTTTTTGCAACAATTTCTTGCTGCTGCTAAGGTTACCATTGTTTATGGTTTCTGTTATATAGTTCTATCTATATTGCTATATGGCCTTTTGTTTAGGATTAAGTAGACGAGGGAAAATATTTCTTTTGTGGATTGTAAACAAAACATTGAATTATTTCAGAGAACAGATCTAAATCTATAAGATGCTACGATGGAGCACATGACCATGTACTTGTGAATATTAGGATCCATGTTAATCAAATGACTGCTTTATGTAAATTACTTTTGAGTAAGTAAAAGGCAATACAATTTTTCAAAGTGTGCAAGGATTTTTATGATATATAGGTGTACGAAGAAATGAATCTGTGTTGTTTTGTATCAATATCAAACATCTCTGATATATTTTCATGTTTTTATAATCTATTTTGCAGATGGAAAGTTGAAATGCCAGCTATCCTAGAGCAGTCAATAAGAATATTGTCTGATGCTGGTCTTGGTATGGCCATGTTCAGTCTGGGTATGTTTTGAATTCTTCTCTATCTCTCTGATTGAGGAGTACTCGATATATGCATGTGCTTTTTTCTTCTTTAATGGTTGTGAAGCTCTGTTTGTTCTAAATACCACCGTATTGCAATTGTATTAGTTTCATTATTTTCTCTAAAGTCACTGTATTTTTTCTTATTATAATAAAAGAGGAAGTTGTGAATGTCAAAGTTGAGTGAAACAAAAATTATTTTCATCAAATTTTGTTACTGTCACAAGGGACAGTAACAAAGCCCTAGCTTTTCCTCTGATATAGCCTTCTCCCATACCTCATCCTGAGATTCTTTGTCTTCTGTGTCATCTAATCCTCCTATACAAGTTGCAAATGAAATTTATCGTTCATGTATAAACTGAGATAATATAATGCACTCGATATTTGAATCGTCGTACATGTATAGAATGACAGAATATAATGCATTCAATATTTGTATTATCGTTCATGTATAGATTGAGACAACATGATAATGTACACTCACTGTAAAGACAACATGATAATGTACACTCACTATAAGGACAGTCACAAATGAGGAGATCTCATAGTGACTGTCCCTTGTGTGATTGCCACTTGAATGTATTGCTATTCAGCCACATTAGTGCTTTTCTTCTTCCACAAATGAGGATAGTCACTGTAAAGACAACATGATAATGTACACTTACAGTAAGTGTACATTATCATGTTGTCTTTACAGTGACTATCCTCATTTGTTGAAGAAGAAAAGCAATAATGTGGCTGAATAGCAATACATTCAAGTGGCAATCACACAAGGGACAGTCACTATGAGATGTCCTCATTTGTGACTGTCCTTACAGTGAGTGTACATTATCATGTTGTCTTTACAGTGACTGTCCTCATTTGTTGAAAGAAAAAAGCATTAATGTGGTTCATTAGCAATGTATTAAATAATTTTTTTTTTTAATTTACCCACGGGCGTCGCAATTGCGACGGGCGCTTGTCGCAATTGCTTCGGAGGGCCGTCGCAATTGCGACTCCCTGCCGTCGCAATGCGACGGAGGCCCAAAATGGGTGAAGGGGCGACATTACGATGGGAGGGAGTCGCAATTGGGACGGCTACCCATAGACGTCACAATTTGTGACTAAAAAACTATGACGTCAATGGGTGTCGCTATTGCGACACATAGCCGTCGCATTTGCCGTCGCAAATTGCCCCAAATGTACTAGTTTAACTATTTTTGTGAGAATTGCTTCAATTTATCTATTGGTGACTTCTGCCTGACCATTTTCTTATGGATGGTAGGGACTATACTTCTTGTGTCTAATGTTGTACTCATTCATTAGTTCTATGATCAGGGTGGATGTGAATTGTGCTCCTTGATCTGTTACTAGCTCTCTCGACATACTATAGCGGGTAAATATTTCTTCATATAGGAACTCAACTAATTTGTTATCACGTACATGCTTCATTACCTTTACTTCAACCCATTTGGTTACATAGTCTGTGCATACTAGAATGTATGACTTACCATTAGATGGTGGGTCTATAGGACCAATAAAATCCATGCCCCATTTATCAAACGGTTTGACAACCACTTGTGGATGTAGAGACATTTCATCTGATTTTGTAGGCTGACCCATCCGTTGGCATTTATCACATTTCCTAGTATAGTTTGTTGCATCTTTATGAGGTGTAGGCCAGTAGTAACCTATTGTCAATATTTTTATAGCTATCCTTTTAGCTGCAAAGTGTCCTCCACAGGGCTCATCATGACAAACATAGAGGATGTCGTAAGTTTCATCTTCACATACACACCTTCTCATTACTTGGTCTAGTCTAGCATAAAATAATGTATTGTCAATCCAAGAAAATTGAAAACTTTTCTCAGCTAGTAGTTTTCTTTCTTTAGCAGTAAAATGTGTAGGCATCTTGTCAACTGCAAGGTAGTTTGCTATATTAGCATACTATGAGATTTTGAAAGCAATATGAAATAGATGTTCATTAGGGACTGTATCATCCATCATTCTAGAGTCTTGAAAAATAATTAACCACAACATTAGCTTTACTTCGCTTGTCAATGATTATTAGATCAAATTCTTGTAAGAGCAAAAGCCATCTTGCTAACTTGCCTGAAGTGACAGGTTTGTTCATAAGATATTTTATGTCTGGATGGTTATTGTGAACAAAGATTGGATATCATGTTATATAATGACAAAATTTAGTCAAAGAATAGACAACTGCCAGTAATTATTTTTTTGTGGCTGTATAATTTAGCTCTGGTCCATGTAAACTTTTGTTGATATAGTAAATGGCATTTTCAAGGTTATTGGCTTTCTGGCCTAAGATGACTCCTATTGCATAATCAAAAGCATTAGTATGGATATAGAATGGTAAAGACCAATTAGTCCCTCTAAGAATTGGTGTTGTTTGCAAGAAGGGACTTGAGCTACAAGAAAAATTCCTCACAGGCTGGTGTCCATGTGAACTCAGACTCTTTTGTAAGAAATGTGTATAATGGATTGGCTATTTGACTGAAACTTTTAATGAAATGCCTATAATAACTAGCATGTCCTAAAAAGGATCTAACATCTTTTTTCTTAGTAGGTGTAGGCAATGTAAGAATTACCTCAATTTTTGGAGGGTCCACTTATATGCTAGCTTCTGAGATGAAGTGTCCTCACACAACTCTTTCTTGCATCATCATGAAACATTTTTCACTGTTCAGGGATAGATTGTTCTCTTTACACCTGATCAACACTTTTTCTAAGTTTTCCAAAGCTTCTTCAAATGTAACACCAAATATGGTGAAATCATTCATATAGATTTCCATGTAGTCATGTGAGATATTAGTAAAAATGCTGATTACAACCCTTTGAAAAGTAGCTAGAGCATTACATAAACCAAAAGGTAACACATAATATGCATATGTTCCCCAAGGACATGTAAATTTTGTCTTTTCTTGATCCTTTAGAGCAATGCTAATCTGATTATATCCACTATATCCATCAAGAAAAGAAAAGTACTTTTTACCAACTAAGGTATCTAGAATTTAATCAATGAATGACAAGGGAAAATGATCTTTCTTTGTAGCATTGTTCAGTTCTCTATAATTTACACATATTATCCATTCATCCCCCTTTCTAGGGACTATTACCAAAGGAGAAACCTATTTACTATCTGAAATTGGATAAATAAAACTAGCATTCAGTAGTTTTTGCAACTTAGTCTTTACAATTTCTTTTGAGGTTGGGTTAATTATTCTTTGAGGTTGGTGGAGTGGTAGACTACCTTCATTGATGTAAATTCTATGTGTGCAAAGTTTTGGGCTCAATCCTTTCATATCTCAATAGTCCCAAGCAAAATATTTTTCATGTTTACAAAGGAGTTGGGTTAACAATGTTAATTGTTGTGGTGGCAGTTTATTGTTAACATGAAGATTATGGCCAGGTGAGAGCTCCACATTAGTTTTCAGTTCAATAATTAATACCTTAGATATAGGACTTGTGGATATCTCACAAGGTAGTAATTTATGAATAATTTCAGGTTCAATAGGAAGGACACAGTCTTCATAGGTAGACAACTGCAGAACAAAGCTTTCAGAGATATATTTTACTATTACACAATCATTAGTAAGGATTCTTTGAATCACATCATCATCTTCTTGAAGTTTCAGGAAGGATTTTCTATGTAAGATCATTAGTTGAGAAACAGAGTTAAGCTCTTCTATCTCATCTCCCAAATCTGGCCAAATAGGAGTACTTAAATCTGGTTGTGGTTGGGCTGGAGGATATAATGCTAACTTCTTAATTATTTTTCCTTCTAAAATTATCATGTTACATGGTCTACAACTGATATTAGCATCAGTTGTGGCTAACCAAGGTTGTCCAAGGATAACTGGATAGCCAACAAGAGTTACGTTGGGTGATAATATCATGAAGTCAACAAGATATTCCCATGAATCCAATGTAACTACTTATCTTCTATTATGCCATCTGTGGTGATAGTGGAATTGTCTTCAAGTTGTAAGACTTTTGGAGTGGTCCTTAATCCCTATATACTTAACCTATGCATGGTATCCTTAGTCATAACATTAATAGCATTCTTCATAGACTGACCATTAATCATAATATCAACAACTGGGCTTCCAAGATCAAAGTACTTTGGAATTACTATCTTTCCCAACATAATATCTGCAAGTTGACCAATAACATGTACTATTTGGGGATCCTTCTTATTGCATCCAGGCTTCTCAAGACATGCCTCTTTGATGACTTTTCCATAGAGAGGAACATCTTTAATAGCTTGAAAGAGTGGAATCTGTAGATGCATGTTTTTCAATTGATCAAGGATATCAAATGGTGTTTCTTCCTGGGGTATAGGTTTGTCCATCCTAAGCCTTTGAGGAAAAGGAGGATTAACTATGGTATGAACATCAGCTTGACTTGATGTATTAGTTGGTGGGACTGTATTTGGAAAAGTAGCTTCTGGAAGTGGTTTCGATGCTGCATGAAGGTCTATAACTTCCATTATAACAGGAGGTTCTGGTGCAGGTAGAGTAGTGCTAGATCTTAAGTGAATATCAACTATTTCTAATGCATAAGCAGGGTAGTGTTGAGTATCGGTAGCATACATTGGTTGTTGTTGTTGTTTTTTGTTAGGATTGGGTTGTGGTTGAGCAAGTAATTATGTTGACCTTGGAGGAGGACTTGTGGCTATAGGAGGTGGCATGATTGAAGGTTGAAACATGGGGGGTGGTAAGGGTTGATAAATAGGATTTTGGTTAGGCCATTGTTGGGGTCCTTTCCACTAGTTGTATGGTTGTAAATTCCCTTGTGGTGGCTTCCATTTATTTTGAGGCTATGGCCATTGGGTTTGTTGTGAATTAAACAACCGGTTCTACTAAGTATTAGGCTAGGCATTGTTCCAAGCAAGTTGGGAATACTAAGAAGAATATTGAAAATTCTGGTTCTACCATTGGTTATTATAAGGATTAAAAGATTTCAAAGGGTCTTGAGGCATACCTTGTCTCCAGGCCCATGGTCGACATTGAGAAACAAAGAATACTTGCTCATCCTCTCCTTCTATTTTCCTAAACTCAGTAGGAAGGTGTTGGGTCTCCAAATTCACCACCAGCTTGGACCGATAATCCTTCTTTTGCTACCGACAGTGAGGATAGTATTCACCTAGCTTTGCCTCAACATCTTCATGCTTCTTTTTGGATTGCATTGTGTCGAGGTATGTAGCAACATTTTTGATAATGTCTTGTTTGAAATCTGACAACATGTTTGAGATTTCCTTCTTAGAGATGCTGAAGCTATTTCCTTTAGCAAGTGTGGGTCGAAATCCTCTGCCCTTCTTCACTGTTGATCTTGAATAGTTAAGGGAGATTCTTAAGATCATCCCAAGAAGATTGAGATATGTCTCCTCCATCCATAAGGTCCAGTGCTTCAAGATAGTTGTCATTTACTCCCCTCGAGAAAATAAGTTTTTGTGAATCCTCCTACAGTGTGTGCTGGGGATTCTTCTGCTGATTATACAAGAAGCGTGAAATGTGATCTTCCAGAGTTTCATCTTCCTTCTATGACATATGAAAAATGTCATCTCCTCTCAAGTTTCCCCCTTTACAATACTCTTTATACTTCTGCACAAATAGAGTCTACATCTCATTCCAATCAGTTGCTGCATTAGCCCCTAATCCCATAAACTATCTTAGAGACGACTCCTTCAATGTTGCTGGAAACAACTTGAGTTTGTGGCTATTAGTGTTACAATCAAATCTTCGATAAAGAATGTTAAACTCAAATAGAAAGGTGTCAGGATTTTCAGTGATTAGGCCATAGAACTTTGGAAGTGCAACAGTGGGTATGTTTTTGAGATTAGCATTATTTATCAGGCTAGGAAGAGGAAATAGAAAGGTAGGTTGTGCCATCACTGCAGGTACATGGGAGTGAAGCTGCGGCTAGGAAATGACAATAGCCGAAGGATTATTAGTAATAGGTACACTTGGGGTGAAATTATCAAGAAAGTTGGCCAACATTTTAACAAAATGTCGAAGGTTAGATGGATCAAAAGGGTCTGTTACAGATGATGATGTTGAAGGAAATTTAGGACTTGCATCAAAAAAAGGTAATTCAACTTCTCCAGACTCTTCATTTAGATTAATAGGTTCTCTTAGAAGGAATCTGCCATAGATATCTCATCTTATTCCTCTTCGATGCATGCAAGTAATTGGATAAATTTGTGAAGTGAGTTCAAGACTACAAACTACTTTCTAGAAAATAAGAAACTATCTAAAATGACTCAATAAGGTTCTCATCTTGACACCATCCCTGGCAACGATGCTAAAAATGATCAACCCCATAATAGGTAATAATAATAATGCCAAAGCTTCTCCTAGGAATAGTGTATTCAAACTAAGTATTATTTTCCCTATCATGAAGTGCATTTAAATTGTCAACCCAGGGACGTATACTTGAAATGGGACAACATAGTTTGTGCATTAAGTCTCTCATGGAATCATTTTTCTTAAGCTGCAGGAAGGAAAATACATGAAAGAAACTTACACTATTGCTGCAGGAAAGTAAACACACACAACTACTTAATGAAAATGATGCTGACAACTATAATTCCAATCTTAAGATGCTATGTCAATCCAAAGCATTCACAAAGATTATCTCTGCAAGTGCTGCAGGAACATACACCATGTATAATTCTATAGGAGAGAATAATGAATTCTAATTGAAATGTTATAAATGCTTAAACTAATTACTCTACTCTACTCTAATCCACCTCCTAAGTGGGCCCCTTGGTCAGATTTTGCTAGCTATCAAGACATAATATTTAACTCAAAATCACTCCTTCATTGTATTTCTAGAAAAAACTAATTACATCATCATAAAATAATACACCGAACTAAAAGAGTAACTTTGCTTCAAGTTATAACAATGATACAATCATCTGACTAACTTGATTTCTAACAATCATATCCCTTATATAGAGGATTGATACTTATTTGAACATAAAGATAAGGTCTAAATAATTCATGTCATAAAGAAAGGAGCTAATGCAACAGTTCATGACAGAATATCATAAAGACTGAATAACCGCTTCAATGTAATATTGACCACATAGGAAATATAGCATAAGCGGGTTCCTATATTTCTTGAAATGATCATTCCTTCAATTCATCAAGCATGTTCCGCGGTATCATAATGGTTCTCCTCATTGTGACCGAGTCTTCTTTGCTTCTTTATCAATGTTTGTCGATCCACTCTCCAGTCGCTCCTCTTTCCCTAGCAAGTTAGTAGCACATGCATACATATTCAAGTATTTAACCATTTAACTTAATCCAAATATTAGGACATACATTCAAATAATTATATGAAAATATTGCAGCATATATAAAATATTTAGCAAGGTATGTCAACTACTATCTACCCATAGGTTTTGTGGATTTGACTACACTTATAGCATGTACATAAGTTCAAGTACTTAAAAGAAACAACAAGTGTTTTGGAAATGTCTAGAACAGAGCATAAAAGGAGTATAAAACAAAGACAAATTATTGCCCCATCAAAGATAACCCAGGAATTTAACCCACGGGAAAAGAAAAATCATCTTGAAATAACAAAATCAACATTAAAAAGTTCCTTCCAATTGGAAACAACATGTACCATGGCTCCATTCCTTAACCTCAAAAAAGGCAAAAATTTAACCCCAATTTGCTAGGATACAAACACAATTATGGATCGAGACACTAATATAACAACAAAAAAACTCAATGCAAATAGATGCATACAATGCATGTTCATTCTAAAAAGAGCAGTGACTATCTTGAAGGGTTCCTTTATATGTTCAATTACTTTCTCTGTTAGAACAAGGATTGTTTTTTAAGAGTTTAAGAGAGTTTGTTAAAAGGAGGTCGTGACAAACCATTGATATCCTTCATATTGAAATGAATTTAAAGAAATAGATATTTGTATGACAAGACATTAAAAATAGTTGAATGCATGATTGTTATCAAAAGATAGTAATCAACAAGGGAAAAATGACAACAAAATGCCACAAGAGCTATCACCAAAACATCATTACAATGACATGCAATGTTAAAATAATGATGCAATGTATTAAAAAATAGTGAAAAGAAATGAAGGGAAGCATACTGACGTCATATGTTGAAAGAAGGTTCAATATGCACTTAATGTGAAAAGTATCCAAAACAACAATTTATGAATCTTAAAATATTGCTAAAGAATCGTTGTTACAATGAGAATAGAAAATAATGCATGAGATCACTTACCCAAGGGTATTTAGGAGCATTTATTAGAAATGTAGTCATAAAAGAACAAAAGTAATACTGTATGGATGTAACAGTGGTAAAAGACTTTTCCATGAAGTAAGCACTAGAACGCAAGGTAAAGAGCATACTTTTATTGAAATGGGAGGACACTGTCATAAAGAAGAAGACAATAGTGAAGGCATTGTCATGATAAGACAATCCATAATAGAGGAACCATAAATTATTGAATGTCAATATAAAGTAGAGATATCATTTTTGTCTTGAAAGTATTATAAGACAACACATGCATGAAGTGTAACATTCATATTCCATTGATGAGAACGATTGTCATGAAGGAAGGGTAGTAACCTTAAGGAGTAGACCTAGTAAACATTATCCTTTGGATTGTCAAGTGTGTAAAAGAATGCTATATATGTTTTGAGTGTGAACACAGAGATAACACGATGAACATGATATAAAGTATTTTTAAGGTTTTTTGAGTGTGAACACAGGGATAACATGATGAAATTGATATAAGGTACTTTCATCCTCATATGAAGGATTAGAGAAGCTAAAAGAATCTTAATGAAAATAATATGTATCATGGAAATGATCTTGAATATGAAATAAGAGTAGTCAAAAAGGGCAGGAAGCAGTAGCAATAATCTTCTACAAGTTTGTAATATCAACGAACAAAGATCGGGTAGAGAAGATCTCTACAACCTCTATATACAAGAGAAGTCCCAAATTATTCTTGTGACATTGAGAGGATAAAACTATCATTGAAACACATATCCACTATTATAAAGGATGGAGAATACCATCATTGTTCAAAATAACAAAAATATACTATTTGGAAGCACAAAGTAGTGCCAAATAGCATTATGGAAAATAGTTACAAATAAATTATTATCATAGTTACATAGTGTTGACATTGCCTTGAAGAGAATTATAAACAATGCCTTGTGACAGTGCTAAAGAATGTCAAAGACAACAAACCATGATAAATAATAAGTATCAATGAGGAATACAATGGTCCATGGTGAATTTTCTAGTCATGTTGATGGGAAAAGAAGACATTATTATTATAGTTTAGTGATATTCAAAGAAATGATGGTGATTTGTGATAGTAAAAAGTGTTGAGAACAATAGTTGCTATGTTCACTATCAAATAAATAATAGAATAAATATTAAGGCAATATTTCAGACCAAGACAATGTTATGATGGTTTAGAAGGAATTGGTAAATTGAATAGACTGTCATTGGGTCATAATGATACAATGCCAAGTAAAATAATAATACCCCTAATGATCATCACATGAAGCTTTATATGTCAAAATACCAATGAAGACAATTACCAAGAAATTCCTAAAAGTAATGGTTTCAAGTGAATAAAAGTCATTGTTATAGAGAATGTCACAGAGAAGCATTGGATAGTGAGATGAAGTAAGGAAAATAGTGGGACATTGATGCTATAAAAAACTGTGATAAATAATGTGTTGTACAATAATGATATGCAACAAAAGTGGTGTTCAAGACAATAGAGACATAAAACATTGCCTTAAGACAATGATTATCAAATGAAAAGATGAATGTTGCAAGGAAAATGCATACAGATCAAGGTATCATATCAATATTGTCAGGTTCAATAAACCTTTTCAAAAGTTTGAGAAGGAATCAAATGGGCATAAAATCTAAAGCCAGACCATATAGTAAGAACATGGATAATGAAGGCATAAAATTGTGACCAAGAGATGTAATAGAAATACTAGAGAGTTTCAGTGCCACATATAAAAGATACAAAACATGAAATTTCCCACAATTGACTTGCACCTTCAAATTCTTCATCAATGTTTATCTTGACAATTGTCCCTAAATCGCTACATTCCAATGTAAACTGCAATAAACAAAAGGAACGATAATAACATTGACCATGTAAGTAGAAGTAAATATGATGGTAAAGTTTTGGCTTCAAAAAGGCACAAGAAACAACTTATTTTAAAAAATTTGCAACAAAAGATCTTTGATAATTGAGAATAATCTATAAATATGAAACATACACATGTGCTTTTTGGAGAATTTTATTAGACATCTCACAATTGGGAGGACAAAAAAGATAATTAGGAGATAAATTTCCTCTCTATTTTGTAAGAATACTAAGCCCTATTATAATCATAAGATGTAAGATTCCAACTAAATATTTAATTACAAAGCATCCCATCTAAACTAATTCAAAATTTCCCAATTTATGTCCTCTCCCGCTATTGAAATAGCTTCAAACTATGTAATAATCAAATGATGATTTATAGACACATACACATTATTTATGGAATCAAAATATATATCCATTAAAAGGAACATGCATTGAAATTAAAAGGAAACCTTTAAATCTCTATCCACGTGGTTGTGTGATAGCATTTAAAAAACCTCCACTGAAAATAAAAGTGACTTTTTTTTTTTTTTTTTTGGGGGGGGGGGGGGGGGGGGTAGGGGATAAACATCCCAAACCTTTGTTGTCCCTTTTGGTATTGGATGCACTAATTATTGACCTCTTTTATCTTAGTTCTGAGAACCATGGGATATCTGTGAACTACCAAAGTCATGCGATTCTCAAATCCAACCTTATCCCTTATAGCGTCAGGACTTTGCACTAAAAAAGATACAATCTTTGGTAAGCTCTTTTTAAATGAAACATATTCACCAGTAGACCAATGGCCACTTAAATGGTTTTTAATTGGTATAAAATTTCCATAAATTGATTTGTTGACTCAAATGATACTGATCATGTTAATTTTATATTATATATCTATTATGAACATACACTTTCATGCTCTTTCAAATTGCAACTGTGTCATTAACTAACATCTGATCTCACATTGGCATGTGATTTTTTCAAACGTATTTTGGCTAAATGTCATAGTAGATGAATTATTTAAGTATAGGTTATGAATAGACTTGATGTATAGACATAAATGATTTTAAGTCAAAAAGCTAAGTTTAATAAACTATGTACCATAACAATTTATTTGACATGTACTATAGAGGGAAAGAGGTGAAAAATACAAGTGGAAATTTCAAATTGATTCAAATATTGCCTTTAGCCATTGATTAATTATAATCTTCATGAGCTCCTACAAGAAATATTTGATCATAGCAATTTCCATTCAAGTCCAACATGTTCCATTTCATTTCCATTCATTTACATGATTTCAAATATTTCTCAATGAAGACAACTAAATATGATTTTCATGTCAAGACTACCATATAGGAATTTAAAAGAAGAATAAAAATATTTTTCAATTCTTGTTGATGCATATCTCAAGAATTCAAAATTACCAAAAACTTACCAGGGATAAGAGCTTTACTCTTCTTGAGAGTTTGAAAGTCATAAATAAAATTGAGAAAATAAAGGTAGCATACTAAAGCTCCATCATGTAGAAAAACAATTATGGTTCAAATTTGTCACATGCATAGTCAAAGAGGAGAAAACACCTATTATAATGTCTAAGAATTTTGTTATAGAAGAAATCACTACATTTCAGAATGTACCAAAATAGTGTTTAAGTATTTTCAGGATTGGAAGATGTTGATTATAAAATTGACATTTTTTTGTTGGAAATTAGCTTAAGAATGACTTCCTTTTATGATTGCAATGTTGATGACTCAAATCAAAATAAAATTAAAAAAGAGAAGCATGATACATATAATTTTTATCATATGAAAAACTGATCTCATCCTACTTTAATTTCATCCTTAAATGGAAACCATTGTGGCAATTGAATTGCGAAGAATTTTGGATAGGTAGTATTGAATGCCTTACTCTTGTAATTTTTTATAAGGTTTATGTAAATGTTCACAAATGTCAAATTTTAATTGATCTTACAATGGTTTTGCAATCGTCAATCGTGTATAATCCTTTGTTTAGTTCAAATCTTAGATATTTGTGGGCTTCATTCAATCTTTTGGTTGTCAAATTTTGAATCTAGTTTGGTTTCAATCTCACCTTGTCATCAGAATTTTGAGTATTTAGGATTCTATTTACTGCAATCTTGTGCTTGTGTTTGGTCTTTAGCAAAGTTTTCAATATGGATTGGTTTCCTGTTAAATTTGGGCATTTAGGGTTTTCTTTGTTGTGATTTAATGATTCTAGTGGTCATGAAATTATTTTGTTGTGCAATGCCCACACCATCGACGATGTGGAACAAGTCTCTACTACTTGCATCTACCTAGATCTATCCCACATTCTGCACAAAGGTGAGCTCTTTTTTCCCTTATTTTTTGTTTTGGATTCGTAGGTAATTTGGATGCAAAATAAAGGGTTTAGCAAATTTTTCAATACTTTTGTAGCAATAAATTTAAATGAATTTTAGATGTGAAATTACATAAACATATCGGCCAATCTTAAGGGAAAACTCAACATTCACACTTGAAATAATGCTATTGTCTCTCTATTTATTTAGTACAATTTAAATTTATTACCTCAACTCTTAATTTGGGTATGATTATTTTTTCATTAATCAAATTCCAAAATTAATTTTTGGTTACTTTATTTCCATCCAATCACAACTTGAGTCCAACACTTAGTGCCTTACTATAATGCCTAATACTCATCTGTCACAATGTCACTGATATTGTGCGAGGCTTAACAAATAAATTTAAAAAAATAACAGCTCAAGAAAATGAATATGAGAAAAAGTTGATGATGAATGACTTTTGATATTGTTCCAACAAAACTTTCTACAAGAAGAGTCATGAAGTTAATATGTCTTCTTGAAAAGCCATAGGTTTCAACATAGTACTTTGAATCCTTGATCACTGTAATTGGTGTTAAAATTATGTTTTCAATTAGATGTCAGTGTCTATCTAAAACCCAAATTATTAAAGGGATCATATGCAAAAAAAATATATCTAGTACAAAAAGTTGATAATCTAGAATTTATCAGTGACAATTTGAGGCAATTATCAATTATTTGAGTTCTCAGAATGGTATGCTATGCCTTCAATTTTATATTCTAATATTGCATTCCTGATTCCTATTTTTGTGAAGCCAAGAAAAAATTAATCTCCTTCTCTTTCACCAATTACATTTTAAAAGCTCACATTCAAATCAGTTGCTATGCATGTACTCCATCGTCCACTCATCATTTCTCATATTGTGTTTTTTGGCAGATGTTTCAAACCCTTTTTGAATATGTATTTCATTGTACTAAGGAAAAAAAATTAGTTCCTAAAGTTGTTAGTGACATTGATAGAGATCAATTTATTTCTTAAAAATTAAAAAAAGAGTCAATATTTCTTAAAAATTAGTGGCAATGTAAAAGGGGTGTTGCCCCTAGATTCCACTAGGAGCTTTGACCCAAAGCCCATGCAAGAGGTGTGACCACCACTATTGGGGGTTGTCCCCTCAGAATCTCCATTCATCATTGTTAATGATCATTGCAAGCATTGCAAGGTTTTATTGTAAAGTAATTTTCTTATTATAATGCCTAATACTCAACTTTCACTATGCCATTAATATTACGCGAGGGTTAACAAATAAATTTTAAAAATAATAGCTCAAGAAAATGAATATGAGAAAAGTTCGATGATGAATGTCTTTTGATAATAGTGTTCCAACAAAACTTCCTACAAAAAGAGTCATGAAACTCACATGTCTTCTTCAAAAGCCATCGGTTTTAATAGAGCACTTCGAATTCCTTATCACTGTAATTGATGTTAAAATTGTTCTTTCAACTAGATGTCAAGGGATCAATGTGAAAAAATAATATGAAGTACAAAAAGTTGATGATCTGGAATCCATCACTGACAATTTGAGTTTGGTGATTTGAATTCTCAAAATGGTATGCCATGCCTTCAAATTTATATTCTAATATTGCATTCTTGGTTCCTGTTTATGTAAAGCCAACAACAAATTAATATACTCTTGCACCAATTTCATTTTAAAAGCTCACATTCAAATCAATTTCTATGCATGTACGCCACCGTCCACTTTTTTTTTTTTCCTATGCATGTTAAAAGAATATCAAAATAAATCAAATTTGTTTTAGAAACATTCTAAAATTTATATGTTTTTAAAACTATGCTCATTTGAAAAGAAAATGCTAGAAATGACAATAAATCATTTTTTTAGTAACTTTAGTTTTAAGGTTTAATTTTAAATTTACAAAATATCATGTCCAACCAATTATTTTTTTATCATTCAAAAAATATAAGTTTTATTTATTTAATAAAAAGATATATTAAAGTCATAACTAAGAGTTAAATGCAATTGTGGATATCATGTCATGATGGAAAAAAGATTGAGAACTCCAAAGAAGTCAATCTTTGTAGTCTTCAAGATAAGGACAAATCCATTTAAAAATGAAATTAAATGGATAATAGCATATTTGGAATAATTCACTTCACTTATGGTCTTCATGAACTCTTTCTATTCAATTTATTAGCGACATTAAAGGATATGACTATGGATTATTTTTTGCCAAGAATGCTTTTGCATCAAATCATAATATGATATTAATATCATAATTAAATTATATTATATTCTAAATATATTTCTATGTTTACAAATCTCAATATAGGAATGGTTTTTTTTTTTCAAAAACATATATTTAATTAAATAATAATATAATATAATAACCCGTAATATATTGATATAATAATAATATAACAAATTCCTATAGAAAAATAAAAAATTGTTGAGGAGTAGACTAGGGAAAGTGGAGCAGGATGGGGGTTGAGAGCAGGAACACTAGCATTGGTGGAAAATGTGGCAATGGCGGGTCTCATGCTGGTTCTGCTACTCCGCAATAGAAGGGTCACTTTGGGGAGAAGTCAATGAAGGGCGTGGATGGAGAGAAAGATTTAGACAATGGGGACTCATGCGGTGGTGGGCCTCCCACTGACCGGGGTGGGTCAGGGGTTTCCCCTAAGGGCAATACTTGTAATGACCTGAAGGACCAAAGAAAGGAAAGCGTTTATCCGAGGAATTGCCAGTGGTCTTCCTTATTTGGAGTCAAGATGATTGGTAAATCAACATTTCCTAAGGTAAACAACTTGTTGGATCATTCAAAGTGTGAGTATGCAATCTTTGTCCATGATCCTCTGATAGATCACTCTATCTCTTCTATGACTTTAACTTAGGTTAGAAAATTTGTGGGGCTGAGGCCAAACATAGATGTGGTTTGAGCCTTCATAAAGAGAAAATGAAAGCTTAAAGGACAAGTTGATATTCTAGAATGACTATGCCAAGAGGATTTTTTCGTTTCAGTTTTCAAATGGGGAGGATCTCTCGAATGCTCTTTGTGGTGATCCTTGTATGTTTGGTAAGTCATCCTTGGATCTCCAAAAATGGTCACCAAACTTGGATCTCAATGATACTTTTTTTTGTTTTTGCACCATTTTGGGTGAGGTTTCCTAGTCTTCTATTGGAATATTAGAATGAGGATGTTTTCAAGGGTTTTGTTGGTTCTTTTGGGGAACTTCTTTCCATTGACCCCATGATGATGGCTAGGACTAGATTGGTTTATGATAGGATCTGCGTGAACATTCATCAATTTTTTGAGCTTCCTTAAATGATATAGATCGTCTCTAAACTTGGTAAATGGTCGCAACAGGTATTGAGTTTGAATCTTTACTATTTTCTTCTTATGTTTGTAAAAAGCTCGATCACTGGGCAAAAAATGCCCTCAGAGAGTCCAAAAAGAGAAGAAGGATAAAAATCCTGAGTAGAAAAATGAAATGAAAAAAGTATGGAAAGAAAAAAAACCCTAAAGTTGGAGGGGAGAACATGGAAGATGCCTCTAGTTTGAACCAACCCTTTACACAAGATGGGGAGAATCCTTAGACATAAAAAGTTGCTAAAGAGGGTAGCAATCCTAAAGTTACTGATTAAGAACCCAATAATGGACCTAGTCCAAATCAAGAGATGATTTATTCGGATGAAGGTGCTACATGCTTTGATAATGCTCAAAATCTCCCATTAGAGGAAGGGTAAATACATGAAAGTGTAGGCTCACCATATAATACATGAACATATAATGTCCTTACCTCAAGGGTTGAGGATTCCCAAAAGGAAGAGGTGGGATCTTAGACCTAGGATTTTTTTGAGGATGTTGAATGATGTAATATATTGGAGGGAGGACAATCTTAGATTTTCCTAAAGAATGGATCTTAAGAGGGTGAATTTTCTTATGTCCCTAAAACCCTAAACCCTGGTCTTATCTGGGCTGATGATTTGTTGTAACAGGAGAAGTAATTAGATGGACTGGATGAGGATTCGTGGATGAGGGTTGGTCACAAAGAAAAATGGTGAAAGCCAAAATTCTACAAAAAAGGGTGATAGTCAGTACTTCGTCCCTACCTCTTAGGGAGGAGTTGTTACAAGAAGGATGAAAGTTGATGTGGGTACATCGAAATAATCTTAGGGAAGGAAATCAAAAAAATATTTAAGGTAACAAGAAAGTAAGTAGAATATTGCAGATGGTAAGCAATTGACCATCTAGGATATATGCTCACCTACTAAGAAATGAAGATAATCTCTTGGAATATTAGGGAGCTTAATGACCCTCACAAGAAGGATATTTTGAGAAACATTATTAGGGATCACAAACCAAATATTATCTTCATTCAAGAAATGAAGATGATGAAGGAAAAAGTGGAAAGAATTAAAGTGTTTAAGAATTGTGGTGTAGCTGGTAGTAGCTCTAAAGGGGCTTTGGAGGGGTACTGCTATCTTTTAGAATGAAATTTATATTAAAGGAGATATTTTGTTAACTAAAGACAACTTAGTGATGGTTAACTTTCACCATATTAGGGATGTTTTTTCCTGGGTTATCTCTAATATATATGCACCTAATACTAGGACTGGTAGGGCAAATTACTAGAAGAGGCTGGCGGGAAGTAGAAAGTTATTCTTGGACTCTAGCTGGCTTATAATGGGAGATTTCAATACTCCCCTTAAGGACAATGCAAAATATGAAGGATCTCTTTCTCAAACTGATGGGAGACTGGATTTAATGGAGTTCATTAATCAATAGGCCCTTATGGATGTTGAATTGCAAGGTATCAACTATACTTGAAATAATAGAAGACTTCATAATAACTTTATTCAAGTTTGGTTAGATAGGGCCCTCATATCTAATGATTGGTTAGCAAAATATTTGTGTTCTCTCACTTCCATATCCAGAATAGGATCATACCATTTTCCCATTTCTTTGTTAATGATCCTTTCTCTGGCAAGAGAAACTTTCCTTTTAGATTTAAAAATATGTGGTTGTCCCATCTAGGTTTGGAGGATAGAATTAAAGGATGTTAGAATACAAAAAATTATGGAAGTGTGATATTTAGAGTAGCTAAAAAACTTAGAATCATTAAGGACAATATTAGGAAGTAGAACAAAGAAGTCTTTGGTGACATCTTTGGTTTGAATTTGTTCACTCGGCTAGAACTTAAAGAAGTTCAGGGTCAAATACAGATGGAAGGTTATTCCATGGATCACATGACTAAGGAGAATAAAGTCTTAGTTAAATACCATGACATTATATCCAAAGAAGAGGTCTTCTGGAGGCAGACATCTCGTGCCTCTAGTTGCAGGAAGGACATAAAAATACAAGAATCTTCCATATAATAGCTCTGAAATACATGACAAAAAATTGAATCACTCATATTCAATTTGATATAGGTAGGATTGGTAATGAAGATGAAATTAGGAGTCAAATGGTCATGTATTTCTCTTCTCTTATTTCCTCTGATCTGGAGCTGAGCTTATTGGATTAATATTTTCTCATTTATGCTATCCCTTATGTTCTTGATGATAATCACAATAAGTGTCTTTCAACCATTCCTTCTCTTAAGGAGATTAAATATATGGTCTTCTATTTTTAGGGGGAGAAATACCCTACCCCAAATGGTTTCCCCATGTTTTTCTTTCAAAAATTATGGCATGTTATGGAAAAGGACATTTCTAATGTTGTCAAGGAGCTTTTTGGTTCTGAATCTCTTCTCAAGGAAATGAATGCTACGTTCCTTGTCCCAATCCCTAAGAAACTTGGGGTTGATACTATGTATTTCTTTAGACCCATCAGCTTATACAATTATTTCTATAAGATTTTCTATAAGGTCCTTACCTCTAAATTATTATATTTTCTCTCTTCTATCATTTCCCCTAAATAAAATGGCTTTGTTCCTACTCTTAGCCAAAACTTGTGTGGCAAATATACTCTCAACCAAACCAGAGGTGGGTAAGAATCCTTCGTGCAAAATATCTTGATAACATGGATAATGAGAGAATATTCACATTGGCTAACCTGATGCGTGGCTCTGCCATTTGGAACTTTGTGATTAGTTGTAGAAATCTGATTATGGAACACCTCACATGGGAAATTGGTAATGATGTAAAAGCCAAATTTTGGTTCAACTCTTGGGATGGGGAGAAGGCTCTTTCTAATTTAGAAATGATGAAGGAGGTCATAAAAGCCACTCACGAGGCATGGGGTGATCGATTTATAAACTATATTGATCTAAACTCTTATATGCATGGTTTCTCTCTGAAATGGAAAGATCCTACAAATTTGAATATATCTATGGAAGGATGGGAATTGCTCAGAACAATTTTTAACAAAAGGATAGTTATTGGCTCCCAAGTGAATGATATTCTTCGTTGGTGTGGTGCCAAAAGTGGACAATAATTTGTTAAGGTGGGATACTATCTTTTGGGTAGTCATCATGCTATGTTGGATTGGGAGAACAATCTATGTCGGCATACCTCATGTTTACCCAAGGCGAGCACATTCTTGTGGTTGGATGGACATGCTCGAATATGATCAGGTGATAGGTTGAATCGAATGGGATTTGTAGGTCCCTTTAGGTATGTTCTTTGCAATAATGTAGAAGAAACAATGAAACATTTATTCCTAGACTGTGCCTTTTCTTGAAAAGTGTGGGAATTCATATTCAATCGGTTGAAGTGGCATGAGCCTATACCTGACAAGTTTCAAAATTGGTTGGAGGCATGACCCATTTTTCCCAACCCTTCACGACTCTCTGTAATTTGGAATATTATTCTAGCTACTACCTTTTGGGAGATTTGGAAGGAGCGCAATAGGTGGATCTTCCAGGATAAAATAGAACAAATGCCTAGATTCCTTGTTAGAGTGGAAAATGCCATCTCAGAGATTTCTTCTAATGCAACATCCTGATCAAAGTTCTCTTTTAACCAGTATGATGCTTTGATTCAAAGACATTGGCCCTTGATTAAGTACAGGTCTGTTAATGGGTCTCTAAGAGCTAAATCTCATTCTAAGAAGAAAAATGTAGTTTGGACTCCGCCCGAGAGTGACTGGATGAAAATCAACTTTGATGGGGCTTCAAAAGGAAACCTGGGTCCCTCAGGAATTGGGGTGGTGGCAAGATCGAAAGATGGAAGTATATTAGCCTTTTGCACGAAAAGAATTGTTGATGGAACCAATAACCAGGCCAAGTGTCTTGCTGCAGTTGAGGCTATGATGCTTGGGATTAAACTGGGTGTTCAAAAAATGCATCTCAAAGGGGACTCTCAAATCATGATTAATGGCATTATGAAAGGTGAGATCGAAACATGGTACCTTGACAAATATATAAAACAAATCACATTGATTCTCATGAATATGGAGGAATTTAAAGTTTCTCATGTTTTGAGAGAAACTAATTCGGTGGCTGAAAAACTCTCAAACATTGGGGTAGCAGCTTCCTTGGTGGAGCACTTTGAAATTTTGGAAGACTTTTCAAACATAATCCCTAATGACTTAACACGGTGACATGGAAATCACATGTTAATTTGGATTTGATGTAATGCTTAAAAGTACTAAACTCTTCACATTGAGACGCGCCTTTTGTATTCATTCTCACATGACAGATTGAACCACCTTTGATGATTGCAAGATTGGCTAAATTGGACAACACTGTGATCTATTATCACTTTTCTGTTAAGTGTCTTGTCCCTCGGAAGCTGTGAAATGGTTCTAGCTTCCCACTATCATGTTCAGGGTTTTTGTTTCATATGCTGTTAATGTTTTATAATTAGCCAATGATGACTTTTTATTTTTTTTATGTCTATAGTTGGGGTTAGTGATTTGGAAGTTCCTTTGATTCCAACTATGCCTGGATAGTGCCTTTGTGGAAGACTAATGGTGCAACCTCAATTTTTTCTATTAATACAATATATTTTATTATCGATAAAAAAGAAGAAGAATGGCTTCATTCCTAGGAGACATATTCTTGACTCTATTATCTCAATTCATGGGAATATTCATTCTCTTGAAAACTCTAATAAGTAAGGACTCCTCATGAAGATGGATCTTTCTACAGCCTATGATCGAGTGGACTAGAATTTTTTGTGTCAGGTCCTTAAAGCCTTTGGCTTTGGTGAGTAGGTGGTGCACTTGATTATGCAACTCATCTCTACTTCCTCAACTATTGTCATTGTTAATGAGGCATCTTCTAATTTTTTCAAACCTTCTAGGGGGCTCAATCAAGGAGACCCTATCTCCCCCATCCTTTTCTCTATCTTGATTGAAATTTTGGAGAGATATATTCATAAATTGGTTTTGGATGGGAGAATATAAGGTCTTAATCCTTCCTTTACTAACATCACTTGTTCTCATGAACAGTTCGTGGATGACACCATCATGATGGACACCTCTTCAATCAAAGACACTAGAAATATGAAAGAGGCTTTGAATACTTATACTAAGGCAATTGGATAGTTGGTCAACTGGAATAAAATATCCCTATTCTTCATCAACACTTCAGCTGAAAGGCAACATAAGATATCTACCATACTAGGCTATAATATTGTCGATCTCCCTTTGACCTATCTTGGGCTTCCGTTGGGTCTAAAACCTACAGACTCATTTTAGAATTCCCTTATTGATATATTTAATAGGAAACTTGTTGGCTAGAAAGGATCTATGTTGAGTCAGACTGGAAAAGTTCAACAATATATGCCTTGAGTGTTTTTAAAATCCCCTAAAAGTTTGGTGATACCATAGAGAGAATTTAGAAGAGGTTTCTCTGGTCATGGGTCGAAGAGAAAAATCATTTGGCCCTTGTTGCTTGGGACAATGTTTGCAAACCCAAGAAATTGGGAGGGATGGGAATCAAAACTATCAGAACCATTAACAAGACTTTGTTGGCTAAACAAATTTGGAGGCTCTACATGGGGGTGAAGGAATGTAATATGATTTGGAAGAGAAAATATATTTTTTGTACTCCTACCCTTGAAGACTTTTTCACTACTCACCTTATCATAAATGGTTCCCACATTTGGAACAATGTGAAGAAGGTTAAAGATTTTATTGCTTAGGGCATAAAGTGGAAACTAGGAGTTGGTAGAAAAATTTGGTTCTAGGAAGATCACTGGCTACTGGAAAAACTTTGGCTAATCTTCTAGCTTTCAATCACTTTGTGGATATGTGCAATAATTCTTTTGGTACTAATGTTAGTGACTATTGGAGGAACTAGTCTTCGGTAAACCTAGTAGCTATTGATCCTGCCCTTGGCTCTATCAATGCATCTCTCCAGCCTTGGTTTATACGAATAAGTACTATTGACTCTCTTAAATGGGCTTGCAACCTCAATGACAAGTACTTTGTTTCCTCTGCTTTCTCTCTATTACATAATGATATTGACCATGCCCCTTTCTGGGCCTTTGCTTAGGTGAAATCCCTTATTCCTAAGATCAATTTTTTATTGGCTTTTCCTTCAAAATAAGGTCCTTACTACTAACAACCTATCTATGCATAAGAGGTTTTTTTTTCTTCTTAAAAAATGCTAGCTATTCTTGATGGAAGAATAATCTTCTCCCCAACTTCTTCTCCATTGTTCCTTCTCTTGGGAGGTTTGGTCAAGAGTTTTTTTAGAAATTGAACCTTTGCTGGATCTTTATAGGATTTCTTTCTTCAATGGAGCTGTCTTTAGTTAGATGTCAATGTCTATCAAAAACCCAAATCAATAAGGGATCAATATGCAAAAAAAAACATATCTAGTACAGAAAGATAATTATTTAGAATCCATCAATGATAATTTGAGGCAATTGTCGATGATTTGAATTCTCATAATGGTATGCCATGCCTTCAAATTTATATTCTAATACTGCATTCCCGGTTCCTGTTTCTCTAAAGACAAGAACAAATTGATCTCCTCCTCTTGCACCAATTTCAATTTAAAATCTCACATTCAAATAAGTTTCTATTCATGTACTCCATCGTCCACTCATCATTTCTCACATTGTATTTTCTAGTAGCTATTTCAGACCCTTTTTGAATATGTATTTCATTGTACTAAAGTACAAAAATTAGTTCCTAAAGTTGTTAGTGACATTGATAAAGATAAATTCATTTCTTTAAAATTAAAAAATGAGTCAATATTTCTTAAAAATTGGTGACAATGGGAAAGGGGTGTTGCCCCAAGATTCCACTAGGAGCTTTGACCCAAAGCCCCTGCAAGAGGTGTGGCGACCACTGTTGGGGGTTGTCCCCTCAGAATCTCCATTCATCATTATTAATGATCATTGCAAGCATTGCAAGGTTTTTTTGTCAAGTAGTTTTCTTATTATCCCTTGGTTTCATTTGTGATTCTTAGATTTATTTCTTCTACATCTTTTTATAGTTAGTTTTTCAAAGTACTACATGTCGTAGCAATTAACAACTATTCCTTGAACATGATAATTTTTGTATTTTTAATAAATCCAAAAGCAATATGTATTGTCATTTAAAATTATGTGGCCCAAAGAAAATAATATTATTTTCAAATATTCCATGTCGTTCAATATTGGACCATTGTAACATGCTATCATCTATTTAACGAACATGTGGTTTCTCACATTTGGCTTAGATTTTTTTGTGTATATAATTTTTCATGATGACTACTACCATATATGCTAATATAATCTATCAAATTATTTTATCACCCTTTTTTTTTATCTCTCTTAAAGAAGGCCTAATGACAAAGACGTTCCTATTTGTACATGTATATTTAGAAACTATTTATGTTCAATAAATCCCTAATAAATATTATTTTGAGGTTGACAAGATAAGGCAATGCCTAGAACCTTAGAAATATATGTGTTAGGGAAATGGAATGCTACTTGTGTACAGGAGCACTGAACAAGGGATGGGGATATTATTAAATCAGATTCCAGTCCCAGAGTCACTAGAAGTTAAACAAAAGATATTTATGACATTTGTAATAAAATGTTATTTTGGGTGAAAAATTGGGGCATGTTACCAAAAAAGCCAAACAGAGTAAATATAATGCATTTGATCCTAACCTTGAGCATGTACTACACTATTCACTTTGTCAAGAATGATACTCTTGCTGCATTATTGTAGCAATTAGCTTCTCTTTATGCTTACTCAATTGACACATGGATACATTATTTGAAGGAAACCTTAATGTTTCAAAATTACAAAAAAGTGGATTGACTAGTGATCATCTACAAAAATTAAGGAAATTGGAAATCAACTTGCAATAGTGAAAACATAAACAATAGAATATAGTTATACAACCACACTTAATTAAACAATTTGCTTGAAGCTTATGAAGGAACAATGTAGACTTTATGGCACAAGATTATTTAGATGATTTGAGGTTATTTATTACATAAAGAACAATTGATATAAAGCAGAGAATAAACCAATTTTGAAGAAAAGGTTCTTGTGTTAAAAACAAAAAATAATAGCAAATAGTGATATAATTCAAAGACAAATACAACAGAAAGAACAAGTGCTACCTAGTGGCTAGAACTTGTCTTTTAATTAAAAGTAATCAAATATAATTATAATGTGAAATATATAATTATAATAATAAATTAATTATATTTTATAAAGTATAATTTTATTTAATAATCGTAATAATAAAAAAAATTCATTTGAAATTGAGCTAAAAAAGATAATATGAAGAAATTATAATAAATTATTTTGATAATTCTACTTTCATTTTTGTTTATCTTCAATAAAGTGAAAATTATGAAAAATATGTAGAACTATTAAATTAATATATATTATAATCATTTTTTTAAATAAAAAAATTATACTTAACATATATTCAAAATATTTTAATATAATACCATAATAGTTGCTAGAACAAAAAACCCCAAAGTCATGGTCGAGTGAAGAGCAATAGAAACTTAAAAAAATGCGAAAATGAAAAAACTGCGAATACAATGAAAAATTGCTATGCACAAAAGACAAATTAAACTAGGGCTTCTACATCATAAACACACAACGGCGAAGCCCTCGAGCTCCGGCTCTGCTCAGATCAAATCGCATGCCAATGATGAATCTTTAAAGGAGTCTCCTTTGCTCAATGGCTCGAAGAAGGTCTCCGCTAACGCATCCAGGAAGAAGAAGGCTTCATTGGGCAATGACTCTCCCAAGGTTTTTTCAAGTTACCGTTTCAGATGCTGGCTTTACGGCCACAAACAAGCTAAATGTAGGACCAAGAATGTGCGATCCCCGCACCCCACATATGAACATTTGGATGATTTCATTGCTAAACAAAAAGAAAGAAATATTCAGGAGGCAAAACAAAATTTAGATTTGGATGCAAAAGTGGAAAAGCTCCGCATCCACAACCAATCACAGGCAAAACCCTCAAGCTCTGTTTCTGCCCTGAATAAGTTTTCTGCTGAATCCTTTAAAGCATCTCCACTAGCTAAACAAAATGAGAAAAGACTACGGGAAGCTTTGCATAATGATACATCTAGGGTTTCGCTACCTATTTCAGAATCTATGGTAAACAATATAATTCCATTATGGTGTAGGGAAACTAGGCCCAAAATCTTTTCAGTCCAATCTTTGGACAGACAATTGAACTTCTATGCAAAAACCAAGTATGCGAGAAAGGAGGTTTTAAGCTATGGGACCGCCAAAGCAGATAAACCTGAGTATAAACCAGTATATAGATCCGATGAACCCTAATCTGCTATGGGGGAAGGCAGGATTTCATCTGCTCAAGTGCCTCCCGTGACCATACCGAAGCAAAATTTTGCATGGCAAATGGTAAAGATTAAGAAAAAGGTACTAAGGAATTCTTCATCTCCTAGTTTTTACAACATCTCTTTAAAAAATTCCTTTGATTTGCTTAAGGAGGTTGATAAAAGTAATAAATCATACTCACCCCCGCATAAAAGGGTCAGGGTTTTGGTGGATAAGGGCTATAGGGCTCGGCAGCACAAGGAGGATGCGTCCCATCCTACAACCAAAAAGCCCTACCCTTATCTCGGGAAAAAATAAGCAAAATGGCAAAGCATGTTTTTCCGATTGTGAAGTTTCAATGAATAGCATTACAAAGTATAGCCCTCCTCACCGTAGAAGGATGGAGAGGCCCTCATCATTAAAAGATCATAATAATCTGATTAATCATGGCTTTAATGATGTCAAAATTCATAATGACTCTAAGAATGTAGCCTACATGCCTCCTCATAGGCGATGTAATCATCAGAAAATAGGTAAGGTTAATTACGGTTTTCACTATGATACAATCATTGTAAATAATGATGATATTTTACAGTATCAGAAACACTTAGCAAAAATAGGTCTGATCTATTTATGGAATGGCACGGGAGTATCTGTTAATGATTTAATAGAAGGATTAACAACACAACTGCCTGGGGAGGTAAGTATATCGCTCCTCATGGATAAATTCATCTATATAGATTGCAATAATAAAAAACTAAAGAATAGCATTATGGAAAGGAATGATATTAAATTCAGGAATATATCATTCTCTCTGTTTGACTAGGTGCCTCTATTTAATCCAATGCATCTAAATGATTTTAAAGTTGAAAAGGCTATCTCTCTTAAAAATCTGCCTTTGGAACTATCCAGTAAGGAGATTATCTGTACTATAGGCAATAAAATTGGTAAATTCATCAGGATTGTTGAGTCAGCACTTAAACAGACTGATAAAACAATCATTGTTGAAATGGATTTTCATCAAAAGTACATCTCTCCCATTCAATTAAGCTTTAATTTCAACTCTGTCATAGTCAATCCAACAATCCTAGAAAATTTTATTGAAGTAAATATAGCTCCTTTGAAATCACACAATAGCACAAATCTGTTAACTCAACTTAGTAAAGATATGGAGATTTAGTTTTGTAATGATAGAGGAGGTTTCTCAATTACTCCTATAAGGAACTAAGGACTAGATAGGACCTCTCCCTCACCACTGCCTGTGAATAGTGCTGCATGTCTGAACAATACAGAATTCACTCAGCCCCAGATAGATGAGGAAAATTATCCTCCTCCTAAGATCATGGAAACTGAATTGGAAGTGGATAATAATATTAATCCTGATATCCATAATGCAATAGGAAATTATGAAAATGAAGCTCAGGATAGAACAACAAATTAAATTATTCCTACCCCCCCTCTGCCACCCAGCAACACTAAAAACCCCCCTCAGAGGGTTAACAATTCTATAAAAAAGAACCAACCATAGAAAGATTTAATTCCAGAATCAATTACTTGTGAACAAGAAGTTAATATAATAACTGAGTACTTAGCGGACTCAGTAACTGATGAACTAAATAACTTATTCATTGATGAAATTTGTGATAAAGATGAACTGCTATTACAAAAAAAACTTTTGATAGAAAAGATTATTGAGCTACAAAAGGAGGAAACTCCTGAAGAAATTCCAACAAAACACCAGATTCAAAAAGATAATACATCTTTCTCTATTCCTTTAGAAATGGAAGTCCTGAATATGGAACTTCCGAAAGAAACTGAGAATTTAATAGAGATGTTTGGAGAGGATTTTATAGATCAAGAAGACTGTCCTGATATTGTAGAGGAAGTACAAAAAGATATAGATCAAGAGGTTATAAATGCTAACCAGGATATTATCATGGATATCCCAGATGCCAGCAAAGAGGCTATTGCTGGTCTATTTGGGATAACTAACGAGGATAGGCAGCTAGGAATTGCTATCAACAGGGGTGGTCTAAGTACCCCCAATATTAATAAAATAAAAAAGAAGAGAGGAAGGAAATCCTCAATTGAATTAAGAAAACTAGCTGGAAAAGTCAGCAATCAGCAAAAAATTGTCGACATTCTGCACACTAGGAAGGGGAAGTGCCTTCCCCAGGACCAATGAAAGTTACTACTTGGAATGTTAGGGGTTTAAACACCCCTAACAAACAAATATTACTCAAAAGATACCTAAAGAACTTCGAATAAGAAATAATAATGCTTCAGGAAACCAAGTTAAGCAAGGAAGATAGTATTAAGCTTAGCAATAAATTAGGAATATGGAGATCCGAGTTTGAGTTTTCCAAGGGTGCCTCTGGAGGCCTAGCCATCTTATGGGATCCTAGGAAAGTCCTAGTCACAAGTATACTTAAATACAACAATTGGATGGTAGCAAAAATTAGTAGCCTTAAATCTAACTTAAAATTTATGCTAATTAATGTTTATGGCCCTATTCCGAATGAGGAAAAAAGGAAGGTATGACAAGACATCCAAAATTTTCTCCAATCAAACAATTCTATTACTCATATATTAGGTGGTGATTTTAACACTATTTTAGACACCAAAGAAAAATTTGGTGGATCACAATTTATCTCACAATCCCAGAAAGACTTCAACCTTTGGGTAACAGATAATCATTTGATTAGTATTAACACCAATAATGGAATCTACACCTGGAATAATAGAAGATTCGGCTTCAACCACATTGCTGAAAAGATGGACAAATTTTTGATCAGTAGCAATACTGATATCGAGAACCAACTAGTTAATGCAGAAATCCTACCAGAGGCTAGCTCAGATCACTTCCCAGCTAGACTTTTAGTTACAGAAAGCTGTAAACCTCATAGAAACCCATTCAAATTTGAGTTTATGTGGTTTCAAAATCCGGAATTCATTAACCTCTTGGAACAATGGTGGAATCAAATCTTGATTAAAGGATCTAAAATGTATAGTCTAGTGGCTAAATTTAAAATTATTAAGAATAAAGCACTGGAATGGAATAAGAATAACTTCAATAATATTTTTACTGAAAAATCCAACATCGAACAAGAACTAGAAGATCTAAATAATGAATTAATAGATAAAGGTATGAATGAATGTAGTTATTTAAAAGAAAAAGAACTTATGGCCAAATACAATACGATTCTTCTTAAAGAAGAAATCTTCTGGAAGCAGAAATCTAGGGAAACTTGGTTAAAAGAGGGGGACTCTGGAATACAAAGTTTTTTCATAACTCAACAAACCTCAAAAGAAGTATCAATAGAATATCAAAAATTAAAAATAGTGAAGGTCACCCGGTCGAAAACCCAGAACAGATATCAACAGCATTAGTCCAATTTTATCAAACTCTCCTCAATAATAATGATGTGATCAATCTAGAAGCTCAAAATGAAATGTTACAAGCAATCCCCAAATTAATTTCAGAAATAGACAATAAAATGATTAACGGTAAATTAACTTTAGAAGAGGTAAAAACCGCGGTCTTTCAAATGCACCCAGAGAAAGCACCTGGACCAGATGGATTTCAGGCTGGTTTCTTCCAAAAATGCTAGCATTTCGTAGGTAATGAAGTCTGGCAAGCTGTGGAAGCTACCAGAAACTTGGGTTCTTTACTATCTGAAATAAATAACACCTTCTTTACTCTAATACCTAAGAAAAATGAAAGCACAAAACCAGGGGATTTCAGACCCATTTCTCTTTGCAACACTATCTATAAAATCTTAGCCAAATGCTTGGAAAATAGACTCAAGACTCTTCTCCCAATTATCATCTTTGAAGAATAAATAGGCTTTGTAGCTAATCATTCTATTCTAGATGGTATAATTATAGCCCAAGAATTAGTACACACTGCCCAATACACCAAGACTCCTAGCATGCTTATTAAAATAGATATTCAAAAAGTGTACGATAAAGTAGACTGGACTTTTCTCTGCAAATGCCTAGAAGCCTTTGGATTTTCAAAACAATGGATAAATCTTATCTTCAACTGCATTTCCACACCCAAAATTTCAATTCTAATTAATGGCACTCCAGAAGGCTTTTTTAGTATAACAAGGGGGATCAGACAAGGAGACCCGCTGTCTCCCTTCCTATATGTGATTATGGCTAAAGCCTTAGGTAGAAATATTAGCAAGAGACAATTGGAAGGAAGTATTATAGGTTTAAAGGCATCGGATAATGTCCCTAATATTACTCATCAACAATTTGCTGATGACACCATCCTCCCAGGCTCAACATTGATATCTGAAGCCAAGGCTTTTAAAGATACCCTTGACCTATCTATGAAAGCGTCAGGGCAGCAGGTAAACCCAAATAAGTCAGAAATCCATTTTCTTAACACCACTCTGATATTGGAAGAGGAAATATGTAAAATATTCAATTATAATCATGGGAAGTTTCCATGTAAATATCTAGGAATCGAATTAGACAAAGGTCTCCTATCATCCAAAATCTGGCAACAAGTGCTCGTTAACATCTAGAATAAAAGGAGCACATGGAAAGGTAAGTGGCTTACAAAGGTTGGTAGAACCACCATGATCAAATCAGTATTATTAGCCATCCCCATGTATCAGATGTTTGTTCTTCCCCTCTCGATTAATGTGAAAAACAACTTAGATAAAGTTTTCAGGGATTTCTACTGGCAAGGATCTTCAGAAGAGAAAAAACCAGCCTTAATTAAATGGGAAACCCTTTGCAAACCAATCTCTAAAGGAGGTTTGGGTATTAAAAACCTTCTTTGGCAAAATAAAGCCTTGGGTGCTAAGCTTATTTGGAGATTATACAAAGAATCGAACAGTAAATGGGCCTCGATTTTACTAAATAAATATATACCAAACGTAGATTCAATTAATATTTTTAGAGCTCAATCACATGTTAAAGGATCTAGGATGTGGAACTTCATCAAGGAATCCAGAGAAATCATAAGCAAATCTCTCACTTGGGATGTAGGTAATGGGGAAAAAGCATTATTCTGGGATGATTCTTGGGCAAGCCTTCCCCCCCTTAGTTCTTTAGGCTTTTCTCAAGACTTCATAAAAGAATCTAAAAATTCGATTGGGTTGTATATATAAAATTATCTTAGCCCAGGAATGAACCATACATCAAAACTCATAGATTCTGATACACTCTCAAGTACAGAAAGCCAGAGACTTCTAGATATTGTTAAGGATAGAGAGGTGTTTCTCAAGTACAGACCTGACAAGTTGATATGGACTGGATCGAATAGTGGAGAATATTCAGTCAAAGAAGGATATAAGACTATACTAGCAGAACAGAAGATGGATAATTTAGATATGCCCCTGAACCTATGTTGGAACAGAACGTGTCTTCCCAAAGTTGGGATGTTTCTTTGGGTAGCTATGCAAAGGAAGATCCTTACTATTGATAGAATTACCAAGATGGGCTTTGAAGGGCCCTCCTGATTCCCTCTTTGTGAGAAGCATACTGAGGATGTTGATCACCTTCTCCTTAATTGTACTTTCACTCAACAATGCTGGAACTGGTTACTATAGTGTCTCGACTGGAAATCTACCTTTCATGCGGATCTCTTAAGTACACTTAAATCATGGCTAGCATTATATAAAGATAATCTCTACAAAGATATCTGGATTGTAGCCCCTTCCATCCTAGTTTAGGAAGTCTGGAAAGAATGTAACAGAAGAATCTTCACTGGGAAAAAACTAGAATGGAGGTCTCTCATCAATAAAATAGAAATTTCAATTACTGAGATAATCAATACCTCCCTAAGGGACCAAGTATGCTATGAGGAATCATTCAAATCTTGGGACAACAAAATTAGATTAAAATGGCCTACTTTGAGGGTACCCCCCCTTTATGGGAAAGGAAGTAATAAAACAAAAATAGATCGTGCGAATTGCAAATGGATCCCTCCAGATATGGGTTGGTACAAACTAAATTTTGATGGGGCATCTAGGGGAAACCCAGGAACTGTAGGTATCGGGGGAATTATCAAAAACTGGAATGGAGAAGTTATAGCTAGTTTCTCGCAACCTATCAATCCTACCACTAACAATATGGCAGAATGCAAAGTGGCATTGGCAGGCCTAAATTTATGCAAGGATCTTAATATAACCAAACTCATTATTGAAGGTGATTCTCAAATTATAATTAACGCTATATGATCTAAGAAGACTCCTAATTGGACTCTAAATGCTAAAATAGAAGAAATAACTCTAATACTGGAAAGTATCCCGCACTACGAAATCAAACACACTTACAAAGAAGGCAACACTGAGGCTGACAAACTAGAAAATCAAGGTGCCAATGGCATGATAACACTAAATAAACTCTTACCTCACCTACGGGATAACTATAGTGAAATTGTTCTATAAATATCTGATAATAACATAAGTGGTCCTCTTATTAATTACACTCAATCCAGAGAACAAGAGCTTAAAGATAGTCTCTAGATTTCTATACTCTTAGTTAATATAAGAGGTCCTCTTACTAATTACATTCATACATGCCATGATGGTATACCTATGATCCTGACCCACTTCCTAATACAGACCGGAAACACATCTTAATATAGAATAATTTTTACATCATTAAGAGGACTCCTCATTTAGGTGATAGGCTTAACTTAATTATAGCTCAATGTGGGCTAATTTAGAGGTTTAGAGTCATAGCTAACAGTAAGCCTTGGTTGTTAAGGGACCCTTATACTAATACAAAGAATATTTAATCTTTTGATTTAACTCCCCTTTTTAGCCAATCAATGAACCCCTCTTCCTCATCTTAAGCCTCCCCTTTCACGAGTTAATAACCCAGCATAAATGGAACTTTAGCTGGATTAGATCAATACCATTAAAAACCAACTGTTAAAGATATCTCTGAAATTATTTAATATTGGCAATAAATCTAGAATCATTACCATTGAGCCATGGTTTGGCTTTCAATTAGTGTAATGATTACAACTTATACAAATCTTACTACCTCTCAGGTAGAGCTCGACTCCCTGGAATAGGATAAGTATAATCTAATCATTACCACTACAGGGATGAAGATATTTGTGCTGGTAATGATCATTAGCTATTATCATTACAGTAATTGGAGTTCAGAACAATTAAGACATTGGTTCCTTGCCCCATTATCATGTTTCACGGGTATATATAGAGGTAGACACAGATGTATGATGATTACTGAACAACCCAAAGTAATAGTTCATTTTATGATAAGATAGACTTATATGGCCCCAAAGCTCGCGGGAGGAGGTTAGGTTTTGGACATCTAGCCTTTTTTGGAAAGGTTTGTAGCTTTTATTATATATACACCAGAACACCTTCTATTCAACAGCGCTTAGCAATGGAGACTAAACTGATAACATTTTACACTAAGAGTGATAGGGCAATGACATTTAGAGGCCCCATCTTCCCTGAAAGATGGAACCAACTCCTGAACCCTTTACCAGATTCAACTAGGAGAGCAATCATAAATTCCATAGGGGATCAATTTTTCAACAATAAATACATTTACAAAACCAATGGCAGCATCATTGGGCAGTTTATAGCATTATCCACATTTGTTGGAAAACCAAAGGAAGAAATCATCAAGGTGGAAACTGAGATATTTGTTAAAGACCACCTGGGAGGACTAGATAAGATGGTTCATTGTATTGACTGCAATCTCACCATTCCTCTTCCTGAAATTACCATGTAGACTTGCATAGAAGATCTGGATAAAATCCCCCAATCCAAGAGAATTGCATTAATGACTTTTAGGGACGAAGATTGTTTTGACAAGCACTGGCCGAGCATGGCTAGAAATATCGAATACCTCTACAAAGAAATCCTGGAAGAAGAATGGAAACCAAGATGGTTGTTAAAATATTGGAGGGAAGAAGGATTCCATATCCTAGATTATCTTGATGAGACCTATCCTGCTAACATTCACATCATGGCTCCAGAAGTACCAAGATGCACTAGGAAAAATAAAAAGGATAAGGATGATGTTGAATGTATAGTGGTGATGATAAAAAACAACAATGCATGGAGCTATACTGCTGTTCAAAAGAACAGTGAAGAATAGCAGTTTATGAATGTCTGTTAAGTGGCTTTATGTCTTAGATACATAGCACTATAAGGTATCCATTTGATTTACTTTATATATTGTTAGTTATAGTCAGCTGTAATATCTGATATTAATATAGCTCTGTATAGAATTAGCATGCTATATATTTCAGCTTTTTGTTATATTACAGTCGGTTCGGAACTTGAACAGAACATTACTATTATAATACTTTGATGAAGACATGGGGAATTTAGATTAAGGATTTCCCTTAAACTTCTCATGTATATTTCTTATGTAAATTAAAGAATTTTATCTAACACTGTTAAAATTTGCATTGTAATATAGGATTGTTTTCAGAAAATGATCCATTAGAGGTAGCAGTATAACTTGGATTGATAATTCCTTAGATTTACTGGCTCTTATAGATAAGGGATTATCAGTGCTATGACTGGCCATAAGTAAGTAATCTGTAAATCAGAACTTTACATCTGCAGATAGAACTAGGTAGTAAGAGTCTGGTCACAAGATTTCTCTCCCTTTTAATCGGTTGGATACATACTGGTAGCCTCTTATAACAATATACATAAATATATATATATATTGTTGTTTGTGTATACATATTTATGTATATACTTAAGCTTCCTTATGTATGGAAATGTTCAGAATTGATTATGAATCGGTTATGTGGACTTGTACAGGTAACAGTAATGAAAAATAGGGTAGGTTTGAATAATGAAATGAACTCTTTAATCCTGTTATTTGTGTATATAAATATAGACTCACTGGGGCAAGTATATTTACATTTATAAATAGACCTTTTTCCGGTCATAATATGCAAATTGTAAAGAAAGGGATTTACTGTGGCAATTCTGAACAGAGGATCCTCTAGACCTCACAGATATGGTAAAAGTATGCACACATATAATTAAAATGGTCAGATCAAACAGAGACACCTTTATATTTATGACACTCAAAGGAAACAAGTTCAAGGTAAAGGCTTGCAATGTTACATAGATCGATTTTCTATATGATATAGTAATGTGTTTTAATTTCTATTAACAAAGAAGGTTCAATATATGGGAACAACATGCTCTGAAGATTATGACTGTGGATATAGACATAATGTCACTTCTTACTTTCTATTGAGGGCTCCTGAAGTATATATAAATATATATATACTTGTATAAGTACATATATATTTATATATTGATCCCTTCAAATAATATTAATAGACTTGCTCAAGGTCAGAATAAGGAACTCTACATTTATGCTACTTTTAAATGCAAATATATATAAATAGAGATATACGGATGATAGTATATATATATTTATATATACAGACACTCACCTCACAATGATTATTATAATTAAAAGGATAATCTTCGATGGATCTCTCAGATTGGATAGAGATGTGTACATATGGTTATATATATATAATCCATATATATATACAACCATATGCACAAGCAAATTAGTTATATCATAAGTGTTATCGCGGTGGTATCTAGGCTAGAAATAGGTAGCCAACGAGACATGATGTAGCAAGCATAATTAAGGAGAGAATGCATAATTTTGTTGCATATACCTCTAAAATGATATATTTGGTAGGAAATGATCTCTTAAATGGTAAGGATTATTACTTACAAAGAAAGGATGTGTTTCTTTCATTATCTTCATAGTAAGAAAAATACTCTATTAAAGGTAAGGAGATGGTAGTAGTAATGGAGGAGTAATGGCTTAGAAACGGTTAAAACTAAGCTTATGATTATATTGTAATATTTATCTTTATATCTCAAATTAACTAATCGTTCCTAATACTCTTAAGATAAGCTTTAAAGCCAATACTCACAATTTTCTTAGACAGGTTGTGTAGCCAAGATGTAAGGCTTTTTTCTTGATAATGGTTAACCTTGGTTTTGGAGGATTTTGTTTGATTTTTTCAGGTAGGATCACGTCCGAATGCTTAATAATCGACAAAGAAAGAGAAGCATATATTGTATTCTATGTGTATAAAGGACTTAATCCATGTTGAAGCACCTATCATTGTATATCTATTAAATCACGATTTTAAAAATAAACAAATCTCAATTTCTTTCGGGACGTGGGAATGCCCATGGGAATTTGTACAAATCTCGATAGCTATCGAGCCGTGGGTATGCCTACAGAAGCTATGTATTCTAAAAATCTCGACAAGGTTGAGTTGTGGGTATGCCCACGTATTTTTGTATAAGGACAAGACCTTGGGTCCCGGGCAAGGCTGGAGGTTTTCTCAACCCCGCTCTTTCCTACTAGCGCCTGCAGTGAGCGGGGTCACATTGTAAAATTAATATTTATATTAATAAAAAAACTTTTCAGGGCTTCGACCTTTTACCGACCAAAAATAAAATAAAATATTTTAATATAAATATTATATTTCACATAGTTAAAAAATTTAATATTTTAATTTGTACTATTGATATAATATCATATGTTTTTATTTAAATTATAATATTTTGTAAAAATAAATTAAACTACAAATAAATTTATAAATTATAATTTTTAATTTAAATTTATTGATATATAATAAATATGAAATAAAAAAATTTCATGTCTCCTAAATATTAGTTAATTACTCTCCACGTTTTTACCATGTATTTGTTAATCTGTGCAATAAGACTCAAACCAATCATATGTTCAAGAAATAATTTTGAAAATTTATAAAGTTAAAAATATTGCATTTGTATCTGAAAAACATAAAATTTATAATAGAATATAAATTATGTAAAATTATTATTGGTTCATGGAATTAGTTTTAATCACGCATTAAGCTTAACAATCCATAAAATGATGCAATAGTACTTGCTTAACCTACCAACAAGTACTAATAAGACAACCAACCTTTAAAATATTCTCACTATGGTAAATCACGACATGATGCAATGTTTTGGAGGACACTAATTGTAATCTGGCCAGATTTTCATTTAGAGTTGCATGGGGCACTAATTTGAATTGACTAAGGCCCCGTTTGGTTAGTGGAATTAGAGTGGAATTAGGTGCAGAACTTCCAATTTTTTGCCTAATCCATCGTTTGGTTGTCTAAATTGCAATTCACGATTCCTCAACCAAAATCCAGTTTTGGCACTAAAATGGGCGACAACATCTTCCCACCCAATAGGTGGAATTCGAAATCATATTTTGGTTTTGGATTTTTGTGAAGCAAATTTTAATTTGCCGTCAGGTCCATCAGATTTGGGGTTCATTTTAGGTATTGTGAATGAGGTTTCTACTCAACAATCACTATTTTACCATCCATTTCATTCTCCCGTGCAGTAAGTATGGTGGATTTCCGTATTGTTTCATCACAGGCGGGGCAAGTTTTTATTTCCCAATTCGTGCCTATTGATTGATCTCTTTTCCATTTTGGTTTCTATCAATCTCCAAATTTTTAGGGCCGAGGGGAGGCTGGTGAAGAGTATTCACGATGAGGCACTACAAATCAAGCGAGGAGCTCTGGTGCAAATAGAAAAATGTCTGATTAGATTGGATGAGTACAGATATCCTCTAAATCAGTACGAGAAAGAAGTTCTGGCAATGACAACCATTAAGTGCATAGGTAGGGTTGAAGTGGCCATGGATGTGTGCGCAGATAGAGTTGAGCAATCTTTAGGTGAGGTTGATCAATTTTTAGATTTCACCCAAGTGGAAACATAGGATTTTATGTTGTAGTTCTAATTGTAGTTCTAAAATAGTGATTGACTTCTAGTTCTAATTCTAATTTTGAAATTGGCAACCAAATGCAAAAGATGGATTGTCTCAGTCATCTTCCGGGTCAACCAAACGGTCTAAACTATCTTCTGAATATGCAAAATCAGAATTTCAAAACCTTATTTTGAGATAATCAGGTTTTGAGTCAAATTCTAATTCCTCAACCAAACGGGGCCTAAACTATTCTCTTTTGCACTTGATTCATTATAGAGCTCATATGGGCTTCCATTTCAAGAAGCCAACAGACAATTTGCAGCTCCAATGTTAATCTCTCACCCACTTTGGCCATTTCTTGCATATTCTGATGCTTATGTAAATATCTCTTACTCATCTATACTAATATCATCTTAATTTGAATATCTCTTATATAGATGTTTTAATTTATTTGTTACAACAAGATTAAAGTTGTCACAATACAATTTTTTAGCTGTTAAAATAAATAAAAAATAAAATATTTTTAATACAGAATAAAATTGTTATTTTATGAAGGAGGATTTTAAAAATATTTCAATACAATTGATTTTTTTAAAAAAATTGATAAATAAGCAATTTATGATTTTTATAACTTCAAAATAATCCCATACAAAATGTAAATTTACTATATAAAATAATATAAAGTTTTATCTTCATTATGTACACAATTTCCAAAATAATATAAAATAATAAGAAAGCTTTTATATTTTAGTTAACATAAATATTTTTGAAAAATAAAAAATACATGACTTCTGATTGGTTACAATTGAAATTTTAATCACTAGTGATTGCCTATAATTCTAGTCCTATGATAAGAACTAAAAATGTATGGAAAAAAGGGCTACAATGAATTGAAAAAGCTTCTTCGAAAGATTTACTAGTCAACAACACAAGATAATAAGAAAAGTCAGGTATTAGATTTTAAACATAATAGATAGAATATGTATTTAGTCAAGCACATATACAATAGTAAATAATAATCTAAAAATAATAGGTAGAATATGTATTTAGCCAAGCACATATACAATAGTAAATAATCTTCAGAAGCAGCTCTTTTTGGGTAAAATGTCATTACTTATTTTCTTGGATTACCAACATGTATCATCTTATGACCAATAAAAAATGGAAGAATAAAAAGTTCTGATTAAATTTATTTTAGAACTCAATTTGAAGAATTTGTACCAACTTCTTTTGCAAACTGGATCGATTAATCATCTACAAACAAAGTAATAGCAAAACCTGTGACAGCATTAAAGAATATGCAGAGGGAAAATAAGGTGATCAAGTACGTCTTCATTCTTCTTTCTGTTTGCTTTGCACTGCGTAATAATACTACCATCACCTCAACCACTATTTATATATTAATATGTAGATTAGTTGTCGTGTTTATTTTAATATAATAATAATTAAAAAACTTCTAAATTTTAGGATTTTATGTAAAGAGAATTTAGAAATAAATCAAATTCAATTTAGAAACATATTAAAATTTATATTTAAAATTATAATGATGCTAATTGGATAAATTCTTTTTATTATGCATGTTAAAAAATATCAAAACAACTCAAACTTAATTTAGAAACATAACAATTTTTTTATAATGTTAAAGAATATCAAAACAAATAATATCTTATTGAGAAACATGCTAAAATTGATATATTTTTAAAATTATAATCATTTCAAATTGCAATTTTGTGAAAGATAATAATTCTTTTTTATATCTATTTTAAAATAATATCAAAACATATGAATATCAATTTAAAAACATACTAAAATTTATATATTTTAAAAATAATACTCATTTCAAGTTGGAAAGCTATCAATGACAAATCTTTTTTTTTCTATGTGTGTTAAAAGAATATCAAAATGAATCAAATTTATTTTAGAAACATACTAAAATTTATACAATTTTTAAAACAATGCTCATTTGAAAAAGAAATGCTACAAATGACAATAAATCATTTTTTTAAATAGTTTTAGTTTTATTGTTTAATTTTCAATTTTTAATACAAAATATCATTTCCAGCCAATTATATTTTTATTATTCATAAAATTTAAGTTTTATTTATTTAATAAAAAGATATATCAAAGTTGTAAATAAGAGTTAAATGCAAATGTAAATATTTATTTCTTATATATATATATGAATAAGATCAATTAATGAGAATTCAGACATACAATTTTTTAGTCATGATGGAAAAAAGATTGAGAACTCCAAACAAGTCAATCTTTGTAGCCTTCAAACAAGGATAAATCCATTTACAAATGAAATCAAATGGATAATAGCATATTTGGAATAATGCACTTCACTTATGGTCTTCATTTACTCTCTCTATTCAATTTATTAGTCACATTAAAGGATATGACTATGGAATATTTTTCATAATTTTTAAAATACCTTTAATTTTGCAAAATAGATGAATTCCAAGGATAATACCAAAATAAAATAAAATTAAGATTAACAAAATCAACATTGGTTTTGGTTGATGTGAGATTGCCTTTCTCCAAGAATGCTTTTGCATCAAATCATAATATAATATTAATATCATAATAGAATTATATTATATTAAAAATATATTTCTATATTTACAAATCTTTATATAGCAATTTGATTATTTTTTTTGTATTATATATAGGTAGATCAAAAAAGTTACAGCAGAATCAATCAAGAGTATCAAAAAGAGGCCCAGCCTCACCACGAACTCAAAGTTTCAGGTATATATGCATAATACAAAGAAAGGAAGAGACTAGTGCAAAATATCATAATGGGTATCAACCCAAGCAGTCCAACCCAAAGGGCCCTCCATCCAAATGATGTTCTTTCGCTCTTGGATTTGCGTAAGCATGAAGATCTCATCCTTCCTGGAGTTAAGGTTCTGTCTGATTTCTTGGTTCAGTCTTTTGCAGGTTTGTTCAAACATTTGGAGATCATCAAAAGTCCTCTTCCATTCGTAGCCATGTTTCAACTCATAAACGAAGAAGGTGGCATGTCCGTCTCTCAAGAATCTCTTTAGCTTGTCTTTTTCCATCATCATAGTGGTGTGGACCTGAAGAATTTTTTTTTAAAATGTGAGTTTTCGAAAAAACTCAGTAAGAATTCTAGGGTTGCTTTGATACCTTTCCTCATTCCTGCACTTCCAGATCTGCCAAAGGATATTAGAAGACAACATATTCCAAAATAAATTTGCATCCTTTTTAAGCCCAACAATATGACCAGTAATAATTTCTAGAATATTCACATTTAAAGGATAAATAATGTCAAACATGTTCCAGATCTCTTGAGCAAAAATGCAATAAAAAAAAAAGTCTACCAGATTCAGGAAGTCTGCAAAGGCTGCAAATATCATTCATGTGACCATCTTTTCTAATAGGGAGTCTGTCAAGCAAAGCCAACCACTTGAAACATTTGATTTTAGGTTCCACAGGACCTTTCCAAAGAACATCAAAATACTTCCTCTAAGACACAGAATCAAGAGAGGAATACCATATAGTATTGATATGAGTAATAATATTGTCATTATGATCAATGATTTTATAGATATTCTTAGCTTTGAGATTAGCCATAATGACCCCATCCGACCATTTGCATTTTAAGTACCGATGAGAGTCCACATGACAGTTATTAGGCAGATCTTTGGTATCCTTGACAACCATGTTATAGGTCTTCTTTTGGGAATCCAGAATATTGAATATGTTCTTAAGCTCATCCCAATTGATGAGTTTATCATTTTAAAAAAGATCAACAAGTTGGGAAATCCCCAATTTAGACCACAGCCTAGCAGAACATCCTTGGGAGAGGGCTAGGGGTTTACCAGCCAGGTGCAAGTTCCACCAAATGGACCTTTCACCATATAGATGCTTATCATCATGGAAGTTCTTATTGGCGACAAATTTATTGACATGGTCCCAGGCTCTCCATATGGATCTGAAGACAACAGAGCCTTGAACGTTGACCGGGAAATTGCCAACAACTAAATTGCAAAAAGGGAGGTTATTCCAAGATTTAGCTTTTTTTGGAAAGCCTCTTTCAATATTATGTCTAACCAGCACTTTCCATGGATCGTTCCCATCCATAGAATGAAAGATCCATTTGGCGGATAAAGCAATACCTTGAGTTTTGAGGTCTTTAAACCCCAACCCCCCAAGGAGTTTATCAATATGACACCAGTCCCATTTGACCGCATGCATTTTTCTATTGCCTTTGCCATCAGACCTGAGAAAGTTCCTAATGGCCTTTTGGATTTCCAAAATTTGGTAATTGCTAAACATCCACGCAGAGGAGTAATATATGTTGTACCTAAAGACAACATCTTCTGACAGACTTGTATTCTGCCAGCTAGAGATAACAATCTATTATGCCATTTATTCAACTTCTTATTAATTTTATCCTTATTCCAGGACCACATGTCTTTGAGGGAAGGCTCAACAGAGAAAGGGATTCCCAAATATTTAACAATTTTATGAGGTCCTCCCCATTGGAAGTTAGACTGAGTGAACCAATCTGGAGGTTGCTCATCCCACCCAAGACAAATAGATTTAGATTGGGAAATATGAGCACCAGAGATAGAACAAAATAGATTAAGTTTGGTTTGAAGGGCTTCAAAGTTATAGTCACTAAGCTCAAAAAATATGGCAGTATCATCAGCAAATTGACAGTTGATAAGCTCGTCATTATTAGGGAGATAAAGGCCTCTAACATCAGGGGAAAGAGTAATGTCTCTGAGGATGTAATAAAGGGCTTCAGAGGCTATAACAAATAGAGCATGGGCTAAAGGACAACCTTGTCTGATGGATCGACCAAGGGGGAAGGGGTCGGAGAGGGATCCATTGACCTCAACCTGGGTAGAGGCATCCTTAATTAGAACACGGACCAAACTATAGAAAAAAGGCCAAGAAACCAAAGGCCTCAAGCATCACGAGGATAAAATTCCATTCAACCCTATCATATGCTTTTTCAAAGTCAAGAAGCAACATCACCGAGTTCTAGTGAGAGCAATTCGCCCAATCCATGGCTTCCCAACTAGTAATTAAGGTTTCCAAAATATATCTACCTTTGATGAAACTAGTTTGGGTAGCACCGATAAATTTAGGAAGGATATTCACCAGTTTGAGGGCTAGGATCTTGGCCAAAATCTTATAAGACACATTGAGGAGGGTGATAGGTCTCTAGTTTTTAATAAGAGCTTTGTCCCCATCCTTGGGAAGAAGTTTAATGATGCCCCTGTTAATCTCCGGGCCAAGGGAACCCTTAGCCAAGGCTTCCTCATAGATATCTTGAAGATCTTTACAAATCCAATTGATGTTGGCTTTATAAAACTCAACAGGGAGCCCATCAGGGCTAGGGGCCTTATCATTATTGAGAGATTTGATAGCCCTTTCCACTTCATCCAAAGAGATATGCTTAGATAAGGCAACAATATCATCATTGTCTAATTTATTGGGAATAAGAGGCTTGCACTTATTCCTAAGTTCAACAACCTCATTGGAGTCCTCAGAAGAGAAGAGACTCCTGTAATAATCGGCAAAAGCACGGTTAATAATAACAGGGTCCGAAGTATCCTGGTTATCAATTAAGAGTCTGTTGATAGACTCCTTGGAATGTTTCTTCTTTAAGAGGTTAAAGAAGAACTTGGAACCACGATCCCCATTCTAGATCTAATGAGCACGGGACCTGATCTTAGCACCACAGATCCTAATTTGTTGATGCTTCCTTAGGGCATCCTTCGCAGAAATCAAATGGGAGACAAGGTTAATATTGGAGGAATCATTCTAAACATTATTCTCAGCCTCTTGGAGATCAAAGGAAAGACGTTTTTCAACGAACCTAAAATCCTTGGCATTTTTCTGACCAATAGTCTTAAGGAGGCATTGCCAAGCTGGGAGATTCTTCATCCAATTGTCGATCATGGAATAGTTCGGGAAATTGAGTTTATTGATATTGCGAATAATCTGAATAGCAGAAAGGACATCTTCATCATGAAGGAGGCTAGTATTCAAAATGAACTTAGGGCTAATCATTCTAGGGTGAACATGGGCGAGGTTGAGGTTGACATGGGTAGAGATGGGATGGTGATCGGAGAGGGTAGTAGCCATGAAAAGGACAATGTTATTCTAAGAATCAGGGAGGAAGGAGAAAACAAATTTTATTACCAAAAAAATGGTCAAGTCTGGAGTAGATTCAGGAGGGGCCTTGCTAAAAATTGCACCAGGTGTGCCATAACCCAAGATTATAGGCCTTACTGCCAGCTAAGGGGTCAAACAGGGCCTTAGAGTTAATCAACTTATTCCAGTGAATCCTTTCATTATCTTTCCAACAGAAAGGGTTACCTCCGGATTTGTCTTCTTGGGACTCCACCATATTAAAATCCCCTCCAACGAGCCAAGGGATATCAGGGAGGGTAGTTAACCAATCCCAAAGGCAAGCCCTCTCCTTAAAGTCATTGGGGGCATAAATAGAGTAAATGCCAAAAATGTGATTATTATGGTTAATAGTGATCCAGACAGCTCTTTGGAAGGGTGAGGTACCATTAGCAGTGATATAATTCCTCTAATTGGGGCTAATGAGCAGAGCAATTCCGCCTTTGCCTCTATTATGCTTAGTGCTAAATTTGATCGCATTATTCCATATAAAGTTAAGGTTGGTTTCAAGCATGAAACCGATGGCTTTAACTTCTTGCAACATGAGAAAATCCAGAGAGCTAAAGGCATTAAGAAAATGCTTAATAACATACTTTCTATCCACAGATTCAAGACCCCTCACATTCTAGGATATGCAATTCATCAGGAAACAATAGAGGGATTAGGGCACACAACACTGGTTTTATCAGCTGAGGGTATAGATTTATTAGAACTATTCCCATTTTTCTTACCAGAGGTTTTATTCTTAGATCCAAGAGGTCTTCCCCTTCGTTTCGAAGCAAGGGTATCAGTTTTGGCTGGACCATCTTCGTTTTCAGATTGGGAATCCACTTCCATGGATGGCATAGCAGGGATGATTTCTAAAGAACAGTCATCACTTAATTCTTTAAAAAAATTTTGCGAGAACTTCCGAGATGATCCTAAGGAATTATCCAAACTGGAGTTGTTAGGACCCACGACAGGGGAGGAAGGAGGGATGACACTGATACATTCAACCATAGGAGAGACAACAAGGGGGCTCTGGGGAGGGGGAATGTTCGAATAATTGGGAATTAAAGGTCTAGGAGGGTCAACGGTAACATGTTTTTGCCTCCTTTTTTTGGGGATAGTCTGGAAACCATCATTCGCGTTCAAAACATTAATAGCCATTTCCGAAGAGGGGAGAGGGGTTTGAGTGGAGGGAGATGCCGTTTCCAGATTAGGAGGAGCAATGGGGGTTTTGTTCTCTTGTGAGTCTTTGGTACTAGAGGGAGCAGGAGCAGGGTTGGGCAGATTTGAAGGCGGAGGGTTTTTAGTGGGATTCTAGTTCTTCTTAATAATAGGGCAATCCTTTCTAAGATTCCCCTCTTTCTTGCATAAAAAATAAGCATTAAGACCTCCCAAAATATCAATAGGGCACACAAAGGATTCTTCCATGATATTGATAGTGATATCAGCAGGGATATCCTTCCCTAGTTGTAGAGAAATTATGACTCTGGCATCCATATGCGGAACCAGCCTAACAGTGTCATCCATTCGGATGGTTTTGCCCAAAGGTTCAAGCAAATGAGGTAGAAACCTCCATAAAAAAGGGGGGACGTTTTTAACCACTATCCATCTAGGAGCCGAGAGGGTAAGAACCTCTTCATGAACAGCCTCAGGAGACCAAGCCAAAACACGAAAAGAGGTGGAACCAATAGTCTAATACTGCTTTTTTAGGACTTCAGCTTGAGAATCACTATTAACAAAGAAAATCACAAATAAGCCTTTCTGGATTTGTTGGAAAAAGGATATATGAAAACCCATTTTAATATTCCAAAAATTATGAAACCAGTCATCAAGAAATTTTCGAGGACATTTATCTAGTTCAACAGCTGAAAAGAAAATAGCAGTGTTCCTTAACCTAGTTTTCTCTTTAACAATTTCAGCAAGCATTTCATGATTAGGAGCAATAGAGAAAGGGGCCGAAGGAACCCTAGAATCCTTACCGGAAATGGCAGCATCACAGGTAGCAGCAAGGCTAAACTTAGCCTTCACATCCACAATACCAGCAGCGTTAGTGACCACCTCAGAGAAGGTTTTTGGTTTAACGACAGGGTTAGATTTATGAGTAGATCCGCCATTAAGAATGGCATCTGATGGCTCGGCTGTAGAGGGAGAGGGAGGTACGACCTCTGCCAATCGATAGAGAGCGGGAGAACCAGAACCATGCATTTCAAAAGCATTAAAGAGGGGGTTAGGACAGACTACACCTGGATCGCCATGGTGACTGGAGACGCACAGCTGGCGCTCGTCATCCTAGTTGTTTCTACCGGTAGAAGCCACCGTCATGGTGAACGAAACCCTAATGTAGAGCAGCTGTCAAATTTTGCAATTTCACCTTATTTCACAATTTAATTAAATGATAATATAATATAGTAACGCATAATATATTGATATAATAATAATATAACAAATATAATTATAATAAAGAAATAAAAATTAACTATTTAATTTTTAACCTCATATTATCTAAATTGGGAGGATAACATAAAAAATTGAAGTACAAAAAAATAAATAAAATGTGCATTTAATTTAAATTTTCTCCTAATAAAAAATTTAATTAACAATATGTTTAACCATTAAGTTCACTTGTCCTAATTGAATAATAATAAAGAAAAATATTGGTTTAATATCCAAATTTTACACTCTCAAACATGTGAAAATTTTATGATATAGAACACAAAATTAACCTTGAGTTTTAGGTTGTTTTTTCTTCAATGTTTGGTTGTGTCTAACTTATCAATTAGCTTATAATCATAAATTCAGTTTGGTCTTATTTTTTATTATAATATAATACCATTTTATAATTTTGATTGTATTGATCATGTGTGCTCTAAGCCCTAATTTAACCCAAACCCTAACCCTAATATTAACTCAAACCCCTACCCTAACCCCAATCCTAACCTTAACCCCAATCATAACTCTAAATCTAAACCTAATCTTATAATATAACCCTAAATCCCAATCCTAATAAAAACCCTCATTATAAGCATAATGCTAGTTGTATTATAAACCATGACCCTAAAACCTAAGCCCAAATCCTAATCCTAACCATAATCCTAATCCTAAACCCTAATCTTTATTCTTATCTCTAATACTAAACCATAACTCAAACATTACACCCTAACCATAATCCTATTCCTAAATAAGATCATAACCCAAATCCTAAACCTAAACATGGTGTAGAGCTAAACCCTTTTCCTAACCATAACCCTATTGGAAGGAGGGAACACTGAGAGTGGGGAGGGGGTGTTAGTCAGTGTTCTACAAAATTTTTAACCTTTATAATTTGACCCATAAACCACTTAGTACATGCAATAAAAAGTAAAGTGAAAGAAAAAAAAACAAAAAAACCCCAACACCATAACACATGGATTTTTATCATGGAAACTCTATTAGGGGAAAAACCATGGTAGGGATTAAACCCATAAGATAATACTCTGCAAAAATATTATCTTATAATTATAAGGGGATCATGTGCGAGAGTGTGTGGATGAGTAAATAAGATAGTGATGTGTGAATATTGATTATATCATTTGAAGGCGAGGACCTAGTGTGGAAAAGAAAGTTGTATATGTACTTCAATGGAAATGATCCAGGCATGTTGAAGATGCTAATGCACAACTCGTGATCTAGAGATTGTTATCCATATGTATTTGTAAGGTAGTGGGCCTTCCTAGGGTAGTAAGTCTTTTGTATTTAAGTAGTGAGCTCCATGCAATGTGCCTAAATGCATGTACATTTCTATTTTAATGCCCCTAACAGGGTATAGTTTGTTTAATAGAGCACATCATCTTGTGAGTTCATCCCTGCCATGGTTTTTCCCTTGACCGGGTTTCCACGCAAAAAAAATCTTGATGTTATATTGATGCAAAGCATCTATCATAAGTCACAAATCATCAAGGGTACTATTGATCTTAATCACAAATTTAATGTGATCACTTAAATTTTTAATGAAATTTACTTCATTATTATAACCTACTTCCACAAGGCAGTTAGATCATTAGAAGCCCCAAGTTCCAAATCTTACTCAAGACCTTTAACCTGATTCAATAAGGCATCTAACAAGGTTAAATTTATCTTCTCAACTTGACTTGAAACTTCATATGTGTTTCATCACATCCATTCTCCTCTAGCCATCACTTATTTCATACCACCACACCATCCATAAATATTAACTTTCATGATAAAACAATGAGAACTTATCCTATCAACCTTTACAAGTTTGAGCATGAAGAATGAAGTTAGTCACAGTATAAAGAGAACTCAACACACCCTCCTTACACTCTTAAACACCTTTCAAAAACCATAGATTTCCCACTGTCAAAACTTAGACAAAGTTAGACTCAAGAGGCTACTAGCCCTTAACGAGAAGATGTCTGATCACAATTCAAGAAATACAAAAAAAATCCCAAATCTAAAGAGCACTTTAATTACCCTTCAATTTCTTCTCAAACATTAGTTGGAAATGAACAACTAATGATTCATGCCAATGAATCCAATTAGGACTGTCTATATCTTACATTTTTCAGTTGATCATAGTTTGGTTTTAGACACACAATTTGTTGATCACAGTAATCATGAAGTGGGCACAAATGGGATTGAACCCTATTGTTTTGAAGCCTTCAGTCTTTCATGGATTTCCTATGTACCTTCTTCAACCCAAGGAGTAACACATCCTTACACCAAATGAATCTCCTTTTGTTTATACCAACCACTTTTATTATTAAGTGTCATAAAATTAGAACTAGATCCAAATAGGGATATGAACAACTCACATCTTGGGAGTTGCATTGGTTTGAAGACCATTCTTTAAAAAATTCTCCAACCTTTATAACTCATCATAGGCCCTTGACAATAGATTAGGGTTTTGGCATGTGACATTTAAATCAAATGTTTTAAAATGAGTGACTGAAAATCAACAAACTAAGGCCTATTGAGATGTTCAAGAACATCAACACTTTGTATTGACAACATTTTTTCAACAAAACAATTGTAAGACTTGGATTATATTTTAAAATATTATTAATAAACCCTTAACCAGTGAATCTTTAGCAGTCCAAAATCTATTATTACAAGAATTGTCTTATCATCTTATGCCAACTATCACCGTTTAGTTGTAATATGGAACTAATTAGACAAAAAAAATTGCGACTCTACCAATCCTTACCCTGTAGAGGATCAATGTGCCTTCTAACCTTATTCTCCAACAATGTTGTCCACCAAGATCACAAATCTACCTTTCGAATTCCAATTTCCACGTTGCTTTCTATCTTTGATACTCTGATCCAAGTGTTCAGTCACCTAAGGCATGTTTGAAACACTAGAAAACCATCTCCTTTCAACTTGCCACTTTGCAACATTAAAAAATGTATATAGACCTTGCATTTAACCAAGATTTATATTTTTCCACTAGTTGATTTGGAAGATTTAAAATTTTGAAACCTCACTAATTACCCTATTAAGGGTTTATGATAGTTAACACAAAATTTACCATAAAATGCACAAATAATTATGAAAATAGATTAGAAATTATCCAAATGAAAGCTCATTTATTAAACTATCCTTCAAAATCAAATAAACAGTGAGATTGCAATAGGTATGAGCCTTCATTGCTCTATAATTAGTCATAGACCTTGCAAACCGTGACAACTAATAGGATTTTCTTGAGTATCTTTCATAACTTCCCTCCAAACTGAACACCACACATAAATTTTGACAATACATTGGTTTTATAAACCATTTACAACCTTCCTAGCTGTTGTAACCACCTTCTAGGACTAGACTTCCTCCCTTGCATCTTTTTTCTAATTTTAAAATGTTGCAATCTTTGCAACTTTTGTGCATTTTTTTATTTTTGAAAAAACATGACCAAACCTTTGTAAATTGTTTATCGACACCCCAAAAATCCTAAAGTGGACTAAATAAGTGTCGTTAAACAATTTACAACCCCTTTTGGGATTCTTGCATACTTTGACCATCGTTGACTCTACCAGGACCTTATAGGTCTATTTGGATAAAATGGCTCTCAAAGTCTTAGAAATTGATTTTTTTTACTCAAATGGTCCTTAGGACCTTACATAACATGGAAACATTACAAAATAAGAACAAATGCAAATGATCCTTTTTGAGACATTTCAAGGGCTAGGTGCTCATGCGCCATACAACTAGCCTAGAAAATGTTTCGAGTCTTTTAGAAACATTTAGCAACCTTCAATAACTTCGCCTTTTTCTTGGACTGCTTCCTCTCTCTGAAAAATTTCCTTTTATTTTTCTGGTGCCATTATTTGTCTTCAACTTTGCTTCATTCTTTCCTTTTACCTTCCTTCTTGTTCCTGCCATTAGGTTAACATTCAAAAGGACACAAGACTGTCCTTGCAACATCTTCTCATCTACTCCTATCAATGGAGTGCTCTTAAGCTGATCAATTCTACAAATGGTTGCAACTCAAGTGCTTTATCAGGTATCCACCTCCTTCACTTCCTTACAATAACTCAACAAACCATCCATATTACTCATTAGTAGATCATGGATGATGCCTCATTCTCTCTTTACCTTGCATCTTCTACCCAACTTAATTTACATTGGAGGATAGTGACCACATACCTCTGCTTGTCTTCCAACACACAACTTCTCAAAAACCTTTTTCTCTATAGCTTAGATGGAACAAGCACTTGCAACCAAATCAATAACATAACAACATAAACCGTGAATACACTTTCTCTGATACAAATTGATACACAACGTCTATTACAAACCACAAATCATAAAGGATACTACTGACCCTAATCATAACTTTAATGTGATCAGTTAAACTTTCAACAAAATATACTTTATTATAACCTGCTTCCACAAGGGAGTTAGATCATTAGGACCCCCCAAGTTCCAAATCTGGCTCAAGACCTTTAACCTGATTCAATAAGACATCTAAAAAGATTAAATTTCTCTTCTCAAATTTACTTGAGACTTCATAACTATTTCATCAAATTCATTTTCCTCTAGCCATTAGTCTTCCTTCAACATTCTCTTCATTTATTTCATGCCACCACAACATCCACAAACATCAAGACTTTCATGATAAAATAGTGAGTATTCATCCTATCAACCTTTACAAGTTCGAGCATGAAGAATGCAATTAGTCACAATTTAAAAAGAACATAACACATCCTCCTACACTATTAAACACTTTTCATAAATCACATATTGCCCGCTGTCAAAACTTAGACAAAATCAGACTCAAGAGGCTACTAGCCCTTAACAAGAACAAGTTTGATCACAATTCAAAAAAAAACAACAACTCCCAAATCCAAAGAGCACTTCAATCACCCTCCAGTGTCTTCTCAAACATAGTTGGAAATGAACAACTACCAATTCATGCCAATGACTCCAATTAGATCCATCCACATCTTCCATTTGTCATTTGATCACAGTCTGATTTGGGACACATAATTTGTTGATCATAGTGTTCATGAAGTGGACACAAATGGTATTGAAACTTATTGTTATAAATACTTCAAGGATTTCATAGATTTACTATACCTTCTTCAACCCAAGGAATAACACATCCTTATATTGAATGAATCTCCTTTTGTTTATACTAACCACTTTCATTACTGGTTGACATAAAATCAGAACTAGATCCAAACATGGATATGAATGAATCACATCTTGGGACTTGCATTGGTTTGAAGACCATCCTTAAAATATTCTCCAACCTTTCTAGGTCATCACAAACCCTTAACAACATATCAGGGTTTTGGATTGTGACATTCAAATCTTGATCAACACTTTGTATTCACAACATTATTTCAATAAAACAACCTTAAGACTTGGAATATATTTTAAAATATGATTAATAAACCCTTAATCAATTAATCTTCAACAGTCCAAACTCCATTATTGCAAGAAGTGTCTCAACATCTTATGCCAACTGTCACAGTTTAGTTGTAATAGGGAACTAATTAAACAAAAATGCTTGTGAATCTACTTATCCTTACCCTAAAAAGGATCAATATACCTTCTAACCTTATTACCTAATAATTTTTTCCACAAAGATCATCAATATACCTTTAGAATTCCAATTTTTACGCTTCTTTCTATCTTTGACATTTTGATCCAAGTGTTTAGCCACCTAGGGCTTCCTTGAAACACTAGTAAACCAACTCCTTTCAACCTGCCACTTTTCAACATTAAAGAATGTACATAGACCTTGCATTTAACCAAGAGATAGATTTTTTCATCGTTTATTTGGAAGATATAAAATTTTGAAACCTCATTGATTACCCTAGTGAGGGTTTATGAATTTTAACACAAAATTTACCATAACTTGCACAAATGATTGCCTTCACTGAAACTAAGCGAGGCTGAGCTACTTTGAAACTGCAAATTTAGCTTGGAGCGGTTTGAGTATTTCAAAATCAATTTGTTTTTTAAATCCATGTAGTTATTAATAATTGGGTTTGATTCTATGGTATAAATAATACTAAAGATCATCCTATTAAACTAGAGTCTACAGCTGTAGCTGAGAGCATACAGAGCTCCATGATTATAAATGCTCAAAAATACAAAACCTCTCCACCGTGTTTGTTCAATCATCTAGAAGTTTATGTTCAATCATCTAGAAGTTTATGGTTTATTGGAAACTTCAAAATCTTTGTATTTTATTTTCTCCATTAATTGAATCTTTAATCTAAGACATTGTTTGTAACATAGATGAAGTTCAAAATGAAGAGTTGATCGCAACTAGGACTACAAGGAATGATTTTCTTCTATCAAAGAATTCCTTGATCAGTTCAAACTTGTTCCCAAGTTGTTTGAGAGGTATCTTTTCTTCATCTCTTCCTAGTGTTTGAAAATGTGAATTAAGTCACTTCTGTTTTTATTCATGCAACTTGTCTAATGAATTTGATTGTATAAGAGCTTTTGCATCAATGTTTCGGCTCACACTTTGACCTATCATCAGAATGTGAGAGTGCATAAGAAAAAGGAAAATGGTAAATAGTAAGTTGTAAACTTAGACAAATATACACAACCATTAATACAATGAATTGTGGATATATAATATCATTAATTGTCTAATGATGTTGACGATTTATGTGACTAATCAAAACAAGTGCATATGTATATGCCACTTCATTTTGTTTTGAGCAAGATCATTAAACACTCTATGAGAATAATCAAAACAATTACATATTTTATATGCCACTTCATTTTGTTTTGAGCAAGATCCAAATTTGTGATGATAGATTGTGGAGTTTGATCCAAAACAAATATAATATCATTAATTGTCTAATGAAGTTAAGGATATATGAGACTAACCAAAACATAGTACATATTCTATTTGCAACATCATTTTGTTTTGAGCAAGATTCAGATTCTTGATGATGGATCATCAAGTTTGATTTTGTTTGATCTCTAGAGATTTTACTGCATTGCCGCCTCTACTTGTAGACTCCATAAATAAGACAAATTTATATCCTTTGTATATGTTAGGACTGGCAATAGAATTTTAGTTGTTTTTGTTCTCTCTGTGCCATTTATGTTGCATTCCAATTTCATTAAACTTTGATCAATTACATCTAAGAGACCATGTTCGTCATTTAGGCAGCGACAACTGCGAGAACATCCATAGAACTTATCCTCGTCTACATCCATAGAATATGATGGCATACCAACAAGAATTGGTTGGGTCGAAATCTGATTTGTTCAAATTTGTGTATGAGCGGGAAACAATTTACTTACCATTTCACAATATTCTCTGTAGCTGTTGACTGCAATGCTGTCTACAAATGTTTGTTCGAGAGCATTTTGAAGGATTTAATGCAAGAAAAATTCACAACTATTACAACATAGTATTCCATAGCATTTTAAAAGAAATTAATTATCAATAGTAATATGTATTGTTTATTTTATAGTGTTTTTTGCCATTGAGTTCTTGGGTTTGTTAGTGAATTCTTATTTTTATGAACTTTTTCATATGTTCTACAAAGATTTTGTAAGACATATTTATTCCATTTTAAATTTTCATTCCAAGCGTTTAAAAGTGATTTTAGTAACAACGGGGCCCCTCTTCTAAATAAATATGACCATCTATATTTTAGTTTTCACATATTGTAAACCTAATAAGTTTCAAATTCAAATAAATTAATCTTTAATCAAACACATTGTAAACGATTCTCAGTTTCAGAATGTCCATTTCTATTTTATTAAATATACTTATAAATTAACTTTTTATGATAAATCAATTTTGAACAATTTTATTTAAATATAAGAATTCAGATAATTAAATATATAAGTTAAAGAAAAGATTATCAACATATTTATATTTGTGGTAATATTTTTACAGATAATTATTTTATGTTAATATTTGTAATATTTGATTTGTCTTCCTATTTTTTGTTTTTTATGAGTAATAATTAAACTTATTCTATAGGGCCCTATAAAATACTAGGGCGTGGTGAATTGTTCAATTGATAGATTTAATCGTGTTAAATAGAGATAGAGATGCAAATAGATATACACATACAAGTCTAGGATAGTGTAGATCAAAGAGAAATAGAGAAAATGGGATATATATAGAGAGAAGTGAAAGGTAAAGAGAGGGGTAAGATAAGATAGAGATAGGGAGGGAGAAAGAAGTGTATAGGTGTGTGAGTAAGCAAGATACAAAGGTAGGCACAGATAGGTAGATAGAGAAAGTGTGTGAGTTAGATAGAGACATATGGATATAGAAATAGAGACGGATAGAGATCCATAAATATACTAGAATATTGATCATTTGATATATATTTACTATCAGTGTAACCCTTGCACCCGTCAAAGATGCAAGTGCTAGTTTTATTTGATTGCCTAAATGAAAAAGTAGCGAACCTGATGATTAAGTTGGGAAAAAGAGAGGTGGCATTAGGTGGGAGGCTTCCATTAGTCCAAACATTTGAAAAGCCTTAGAACACATGGAATATTGATTGCTAGGATGTTTACCTCCTCTTAATTGGTATAGAATTAACAAATTCAAACTCATCTCTATATTTGCAATGGATTTTAGATTACCATCAACATCTCCTGAAGTTGGGATGTTTTTTTTAAAGTACATAGATTGCAGAATATATATCATATGGAAAGCCAAGAAATGTAAATGCAAACGTGAATCTCTTGTACCAACAAGAAAAACTATTACCAAGTAATGTTAGCAATTAGATTCAAAGGGAAGGCTTTGAACCAAAAGGTTTTTATCAAATCTCAAGAATTGGAGCATCTAGACCCTGTTCAAGCTTTCTACTACCAGACTGAATAGAATTTAAGAGGTGTACATATCTTTTGTGCAATCATGAAGAGCAGCAGGTACATCCCTTTTATTTCTTCCTTTAAATGTATAATGTAAGATGCAAGGAACGCTTCACATGCTCTGTAAAGGAAGCTCATATGGGGTAAGATTTTTATATGGGTTGTTAATAGAAGTGGTATATATAATCTTGGTAAAGAAAAAAAAGACATTAACCTTTGCACAACTAGCGAATTTGTAACTGAATGGTCAATAGTCACTTAAATAAACAAGGGCTGCGTGCAGCTCGAGTCCCCACTTTTTTGTAGTGTAGTAGCACAGAGGTGTCATATGGCTTTGCTTTTGCTAGTTTACAGATTATAGATACTAGTTACAAACATGGATAGTGCATATCAGAAACTTTGAATTAATTACTGATTAGGAAGTGTTGAATTTACGTGGACTCCTACAGTGTTTTGAGATGTGATAACAGAGTAGTCTGCATGTTTGCCCTTGATACTTCATAATCATGCAGTCTGATAATGGGATTCATGTCATGCCTAATCATTTGATTTCGCATTGAATAAAATGTCATGACAAACATATTCTATTATATTTGTTATTGGGTATGAAGATTCATGGACATAGTAGAGCATCTATTAAAAGATGTGACCTCCGTGAGCATACTGTATACAAGGAGGTAGATTTTAGGGGTGTGTTCATATGCCAAAAAATTGTCAAGGGCGTCAAAAAAATGCATCTCGTGAAATCAAACTAGAGTCTGCAAGAAACTGTCATAGACTTTAATGATGATTTTGTTTCAAATGAACTGAATTTCATTATATAAATGGTGCAAGTTTTTTGTAACCAAATATAAGGGTGCAAGTTTTTAATTATTAGAACAATATAATGTAATTCCCGATATGATTCCCACTACAAAATTCTTATCCAAGTCAGACATTTTTTATAAAAAAAATAGCATTCAATGTAAAAACATGACACAACTCCTTCCAGCTGTAGATTAATCAAATTTATCACTAAACCCCATCTAACCCAAGGTTTGGACAGAAGGTTCAGGGTTTTCTGATACGCATAACTGAAACCGCATTTTTCTATTTTCATCTTTTGGGAAAAATCGTAACTTGTCACTAAATTTGAATCAAGCCATGTTTTGTTTGAACAGGCTAAAGCCAAAACTGCCTGAACTTTGAAATCATAATTTTTTAAGTTCAATAGAGATTTCATAAACTAGTGTGACAATGATAAAGAGTGGAATTACAGAGGTTTAGAAAAAATACCCATATATGCCAAGAAGATACAAACTATACTTTCACAACTCTTATTCTGGTTCTTAAAATCCCTGCAATCGAATGAATGAACGAACACTTGCAATCGAGGTGGGGTTTTCTTTTCTTACACAACATTTACCTTGACTCATCAATGCAACCGAATAAATGAACGCATCTAAATATGTGAGGGAGAGACACATGAAAGAGGCATGCAAAATGCCACAGGTGGTTGCCTTCTCACGCCGTGATTCACGCTCCTTGCAAACTGACACTGCGCCTTTCGGAAGGGTTTTCTTTTTTTCTCGTAAAATGAAAAGACTACCTGGACATCCAATAGAAAAAGCGTTAGTGGAATATGAAAAAATGTTTTAATAAGAAAAATATAACAAAACTTTTCTTTAGAGAGAAATATTATCCCGCGGCGTTAATTCCAAGACCTGGATTAATAGAAAACTAAGACACGAAAACATAAGTCCCCGCCATAGAGGCAGGGACTAATATGTTTATCGGCAATGATAACTTTAAAAAAGAGGCCTCTAAAATTTTCTATAAAATACGGTTAGGCGAGGATATTAATTTTCATGGTGCACCTCTCAACACTATCAAATAATCTTCTTTTTAAAAGCCACCTTGCCAACTTTGGCGTAGATGGTGCTGGTTTACAGCTGTTATTTGTTCTTTTTATAAACTAACTAATATTTATTTTCTAATTTCAATAAAGAAATATTATTATAATTTAAGATATTATTCTTAAATTATTTTCATCTTGGGAATGGTAAAGAGTAGAATATGATATTTTATATTATATTATCGTACATTTCCTAATGTTTTATAGAGTGAGTGGAATCTGAAAGCAACTAGGCAGACTCGATCCTCCGATCTAGTGCAGGGCTACAGACTTTTCTTTAAATACATTAAACAGACACAAGTTATTGTGGTGAGCGTAAGAATTGAAAACCTAGGAATGGAAGTAGTGGGAGAAATAGAAGGGCAGCTGAAGATTTATTCAGATGGCTCTGTGCTGCGCCTTCCACATCGCACCATACCTGCCTCTACACACTATACAGACGGCGTTGCATCCAAAGACGTCACTGTAAATCCGGAAACCGGCGTCTGGGCTCGCATATTCAGGCCGGAAACTGCTTCTGGAAAATTGCCAGTCCTGATCCATTTTCACGGGGGCGGATTCACGGTTTGTTCGTCGGCCTGGGTAGAATTCCATACCTATTTTCATGCTTTGTGTAAAACCGCTGGTATAATAATAGTATCGGTGGATTACAGGCTGGCGCCAGAACACCGGCTGCCGGCGGCCTACGATGATTGTACGGAGGCCGTGGAATGGATCGCAAAGCAGGCTGCAGGGCACGCAGAGTCGCCGGAGGAGTGGCTGTCGCCGTCCGTCGTTGATTTTTCCCGGTGTTTTCTGGCCGGAGAGAGCGCCGGAGCGAACATCGTTTACCACGTGGCAGTGCGAGTTGCTGAGCTGGACGTGAGGGCGTTGGTGGTGAAGGGAGTGATTGTCATTCACCCCTTCTTTGGGAGTGAGGAAATGGGCGCGTGTGAAAAGAGGCCAGAGACGGTGAAGGCTGTAGAAATATGGAATTCCCTTTGGAGTATAGCTCTGCCCGTGGGCTCCACCAGAGACCATCCGTTCTGTAATCCGGCGGTTTCGCCTCTGAAGCCCGATTTGAAATTGCCGCCGATTTTTGTAGCCGTGGGAGGAAAAGATGAACTGAAAGAGAGGGGTTTGATGTTTTATGAATATCTGAAGAGTATTGGGAAGGAGGTGGAATTGATGGTGGAGGAAGGTGGGGTGCACAGTTACCACGTCATGCTTCCTCAATACGAAGGCACTCCGCGTTTTATACAGTGGATTGCAGACCTCATTCATAATCGCTGAAGGAAGACGCCTTTTAAATTGCTGTATCTTATCTCTGTTACTTTTGTAGGAACTATGGTTCTAGTTCATAAAATTTTATAATAGAAGTTTTTGTGAACTCGATATAATTTAGTGGATAATGTCTTTGAATGAACGAATGGGAGACATAAGGATTGTAGAATTGGAGAAAATGGGTGAAAATATTTTTGAATCTTTCATGTGAGTTTATTTGTTTAGATGAATACTTGAAGTAAATATTATGGAATCTCATTATTAGTCGTTGTTTTATAAGCTTCAGCTTGCTATTTTTAATTTTCTATTAATTTTTGCTTTTAAATTGTGTTAGAATTTTTATTCTATGTTTTTCTGTGTAATAATTTTTTTATCTTATTTTTTGTTTTTATCTAATTGATAAGTCACATTTTGCTGAGCTTAGCTTTGTATAGATTTTCTTATTTGTAAATTGAAATAGTAAGGTTGAGTCAATTAAAACTAAGTCAATAAATTATAATCTAAGTTTTGAGGGACGCTTCAACATGCACATGATATCATTTGTACTTAGAATCTAAAACTTCTACAATTGTGAAAATATAGCATGCATATTGTTGATTGTCATTGCTCTAGTAATTAACAACAACCTAGGTACTCTTCAAGACCTATTGTATAAGGAAACAATTTAAGACATGGTTGATATGACCACTTGAAAAGACTTCACTCACATTGAACAAGATTGCCTCAAAGTGATTTTGTTTCTCATTTGTTGTATTCTAGAAGTAAAAATAGATGAATTTTTCCACTATGATTATTTAATACAAGAGAATGTTTCATGCTTCTAAATAAAATACTTTTCATAGTTAAACATTATAATGTCTAAATACAATGAATTCATATTTGTTACTCTAGCTAGAGTACAAACACAAACTAAAAGATGCGATATATACTAATAATTATATAATGCTTGTTAATAGATTATTTAATTTTTCTTTGTTTAAAGATGATAAAATATTTAAGAGACATCTTATTTTATTTATTGTTTGATATTTTTAAAAACTATATTCTATTTTTTTTGGAGGGTAGGGTAGGGTAGGTTGAGTGGTATATGAAAGTAACTAGGAAGACCTGATTCGTCAATTGGCTATTCTTAAGTGTAATACTACAAACTTTATATATATCACACTATACAAAAAGCATTGCATATAAGGATGTCTATGACAATAATAAATTCTTCTTCCACTTCTTTCTAATTCGTATTGTTACTGAAGATTGTAAAATCTCACCATTGACGAGTAGGAGATATTTTCCATATAAAGTCAAATTATGATATTGCTACCAAGATTCAATTATGTGATTTTTGGGTCAAATTCATTGATCCATGTTTCATGAGTTGTGGTTCACAAGAACCCATTTCTCATTAGAATGAATGGTCCACTTAGCACTCATTGAATCTAGATGCTGCTCACAGAGGTGTAGCATTGGGCCTTCTTGGGAGGTCAACCATCCCAATAATACTCCAACACAAGTGTGCTTAACCATGGCTTGACCATGAATCCTCCTCCATGGTTAAGGCCACTTAGCTTGTTACCCCCATTTGCAAAACCTCCAACAAGTATTGTGCCTTATGAACCACTCATTGTAAAGCCCCTTGAGCTCATTGGTTTATTTAAGTAGGAGATATTTTTCACAACAAGTCAAATTATTGCTAATTGGATTCAACGATGTGGTTTTCCACAACACTTAGTGAAGGTTTTGCAAATGGGGTAGCAAGCTAAGTGGGTTTAACCATAGAGGAAATTTCATGGTTAAGTGTGCTTGAGTTGGAGTAGTACTGGGGTGGGGGATCTTCGGGGAAGGTCTAATGCTTCACCTCTGCAAGCATCTCCTAGATGCAATGAGTGCTAATCAAACCATTCATTCTCATGAGAGATGGGTTCTTGTGAACCACAACTCCTGAAACACACGGGTTAATGAGTTTGATTCAAAACTTAGACTAGTTGAATCTTGATAGCAATCTCATAAATCCCACTATTGTTGTAGACTACTAAATCTTGTTATTGTTGAGGGTTATAAAATCTTCTAATTCAAAAGGGCTATAAAGTCCCATCATTGTTAAGAACAATTGAATCTTGTTATCGATGAGGACTAATAATATACATAATGAAGCACATGTTGGTGGCATTGAAACGACACAATAACCTAGTTATTATAATATTATGCATATGATGATATAATATAAGATAATCTGCAAACTAGTTGTTATCCATAAAGTCAACAATATAGCACATAATGCTCTTTCATTTGATCAAAATAAATGTAGTATTTATATGTAAAATGAATTGACTACGTAGCAACACTTGAGTAGCTTCTAGATACACCATATATTTTGAATTTTCTTTCCTCATATTCCTTTTAGAATGGGAAGATCTTCTGCATAAACCTTTGGTCTTGTTTTCCACTTGGAAAGGAATATTGTATTTATAAATATAATTATTTTATGAAAATAGCTATAAAGTAAGGAAGTTATAAGATGGGCTTATATAATTTTCAAAGGTCCACCTTCCTTTATGTGATGGTTTGGCTTCCAAGTAAATGTTACACACATGTATGTTGATGTTACATAAATTATGAAGGCATGATGTGATATGACACCAAGGTCCCACCTAGTGTGAGAGTCATGCATAAACAACTAATCTTTATTGTGCTACCTTTGGAGAGTTTAAATGAGTTACGCACATAATGCAAAAATATGATACATGAAATCAATCTTGAGGTTTTTGGGGCTATTGATAGACAACAAAGAATATATTGTAACACAATTCTCACATGTCATTTTTGTACACCTTGGGAGGTGCTTCATGAGTCATATATGGCTCCAAGGGTGAAGATAAAAACGCTAATGAAAAATTGGTGGTACTATGAATTTTAATAGAATCCAAGTACTCTGAGTAATAGGTACTTAGAACCTTAAAAAAAGTAAACAACAAAAATCATGTGAGATTCTACATAGTCTTGTATTACACGTGTACAAAAGTCAACACTTTATTTTATTTTTTGGCTTGTATTCTAGAATACATAATGTGTCATCCAAGACAAGGAAGGCCAACCAAATTGAGGTGTGTTCAAACATGGAGGCAAGGCTTCACAATAAACCTCACTTAACTTGACCCTTATATGATATGCATTAACTTAGGGAACACTAATCAAGTTTGTGTATTGGCAATGAGGTGTCGAATTAATGTTGGAGTAGTTCAAAAAAGCCTACATATGGCTCTAACATGGGTAGTGGCTAAATAGCCAACTAAAACATAATAAATTATAAGAAGAGTTTGGTAAGAAAACTAAGTGTCCCCCTTGGTAAGATATGTGTCTTAGTTTGTTGTTTAGACATTGCCTCTTAACATGAGGGTGTGGTCTTTAGTCACTCACCTTGCTCTTGGATCAAGTATAAACATGAGGGTGTGGTCTTTAGTCACTCACCTTGCTCTTGGATCAAGTATAAACATGAGGGTGTGGTCTTTAGTCACTCACCTTGCTCTTGGATCAAGTATAAACATGAGGTTTTGCTCTTTAGTAAATCCTCTCACTTGTCTATCGATGCATATTCCCTTTTCTATTAGCAACGTCTTGTATTCATTCATGTAAACAGTTATATAATCAGTTGTAGATAAATAATTTGTATCATCAATTGTAGATAGTTATGTAATATTTTGTGTCGTAGATAACTATTTTAGCAGCATCTTGAACAGTTATGTTTGTTGATAGTTATGTAGTGTTTTATGCTATAGATAACTATTTTGGTCATTTTCTTTTTCTCTCAGCCTCCTGGCTGTCTTATTTTATGTAAATTATTGCTTGATTTCAATATTTAAATTAGAGGAAGTATAAAATGTTGAAGGTAGCATAAGACAAGATAACATATTCTAATTTTTGTGGATGGTAGTAAAGGGCAGAGAGAGAGGCCAGCCTGTTTCCAGCCATCAAAATCAAAATCTTAATCTTGTGAAAGAACGTTGTTTTTAAAAAATACAAGTCCCTTCTTGATAAGATTTTAGATTGTGATGGCATAGACGCTTCCCACAGTCGAATCTGGAAGTAATTTGGCAGGTTCGATCGTCCAATCGGGTGTGCTTTCAAGTACAGGGTAGCAAACATTTCTATAGATATAAAGCAGGTGATACATACAAACTTATTGTGGAAACCCTAGAAATGGAAATTGTGGGAGAAATACCAGGGGAGTTGAAGATCTATTCGGATGGCTCTGTTCTACGCCTTCCACATCGCACCATGCCCGCCTCTTCAAATTTTACGGACGGGGTTGCATCTAAGGACGTCACTGTAAATCCGGAAACAGGCGTCTGGGCTCGCATATTCAGGCCGGAAAACGCTTCTGGAAAATTGCCAGTCTTGATCCATTTTCACGGGGGCGGATTCGCGGTTTGTTCCTCGGCCTGGGTAGAATTCCATACCTATTTTCATGCTCTGTGTAAAACCGCTGGTATAATAATAGTGTCGGTGGATTACAGGCTGGCGCCGGAGCACCGCCTGCCGACGGCGTACGACGACTGCACGGAGGCCGTGGAATGGATCGCAAAGCAGGCTGCAGGGCACGCAGAGTCGCCGGAGGAGTGGCTGTCGCCGTCCGTCGTTGATTTTTCCCGGTGTTTTTTGGCCGGAGAGAGCGCCGGAGCGAACATCGTTTACCACGTGGCAGTGCGAGTTGCTGACATGGACGTGAGGCCGTTGGTGGTGAGGGGCGTGCTCGTCATTCACCCCTTTTTTGGAAGCGAGGAAATGACCGAGTCTGAGAAACGGCCAGAGCTGGTTAAGGTTTTACAGCTTTGGAAATTCCTTTGGGATATAGCTCTTCCGGTGGGGTCCACCAGAGACCATCCATTCTGCAATCCAGCGGTTTCGCCCCTGAAGCCTGGTTTGAAATTACCGGCGGTTGTGGTAGCCGTAGCAGGAAAAGATGAGCTTCACGAGAGGGGTGTGATGTTTTATGAATATCTGAAAAGTTGTGGGAAGGAGGCGGAATTGATGGTGGACGAAAATGGGGGCCACGGTTATCACGTCATGTTTCCTGACTATGAAGGCACTCCGCGTTTTATACAGTGGGTTTCAGATGTCGTTCATAATCGCTGAATATCAAAACTGAAGTTTAATGTGAAGGAATGAACCTTTAAAATTGTTGTATCACAGTCATGGTGTAAGACTTGCTATCCCAATCTTATGTAAAAGTTATAATAAGAGTGAAACAAGCAATTTAAAGGCATCTCTATCTGGGATTATTCTTCCTATTATTCTAGTGTTTCTAGGGTTTTTTTTAGTTAATATAGTTTGGTAAGGACTTTCATTCAAAAAATTGTTGTTTTTCTTGTTATTTTATTTATTGTTGTTTCTTTGTTATTTCGATTAGTGTAGGCTAACTATAATGCTTGTTAAATAGTTAAATTTTATTAGCAAGTATTTTGGGGATTCAAAATAATTTAGTGAAAGAATGTTTGGGAAGTGAAAAAATGTTTTATAAATGATTAAATTTTATCAAGTGTTTTGGGGATTCAAAATAATTTAGTGAAAGAATGTTTGGGAAGTGAAAAAATGTTTGGGAAGTCTTTATGTAAAAAATATTTTGTTTTTCAAAAAACTATTAAGATGGGTAAACATGAGGATTGTACAATTGAAGAGAATGATTCCAAATATTTTTGATAATTTGTGATTTATTTATATAATTGAGTGGACATGAATGTTTTCTTTGTAACTTTTTAAAAAAAATTGTTTAAAAAATACTTCTATTTTGAATGCTAGAGGAAATGATCTAATATATGTTCACGTTTCAATAGTTGTGATAACAATTATTGATTTAATATATATATTTATTAATTTAATGTCCAATATTTTTGACAACATTGTACCAATAGTTGTGACTTTAAAGTTGTTTTTGATGATGATGACTACCTATGATTGAATGAAATGTATCCCTTAGTTCTAAAAGCAACCAATTCTGTGATGCCACATCAGTTGCACAAGTACGGGTGTCTCTTTTGCATGACCATTGGTCTCACTTTTTGGGGGTTTGTTTTCAACACTTTGACAAAAAGCATGTCAATTTGGCATTATATTTGACATACAAGCGCAAAACTTACTAATTAAGTTGTAAAAATTTAGGAGTGATTTGAAATTTTCACATAAGATTTTGAGAAGTGCGAAATTCGAGAGCTAAACTACTGAATCTTCACTCCTATCTTACTTTAGTCCAAGATTCCCCAATCTTATTCCATCATTTCTTTCATTGTTATAATGCTCTAGCTAAAAAGATTGTTGAATCTCATTCTCTTATTTCCTTATAAACCTCACTCCTTATTTAGTCAATCTAGCATGGCAACAATTTAGGCAAGTGATTAACATATCTTAGTTGTTGTTAAACAGTAAAAATATAATGTCTCATAGGGCATTCCCTCCAACCGATCAGGTGCTTCTTGAGTCATATGGGGCTTTGTCCCTTCAAGGATGAAGGCACCAACACTAATGACAATTGGTTGTATTATGCATTTTAATTAGACCTTAGTGATTTAGCTAATAGGCGTTTAGGACCTTTGCAATGTAAACAATAAAAAATGTAGGGTTTTGCATAATCCTGGATGGCACAATATGAAAGAAAGTCTTGGAGCAAAGTTTTTTTACATGACAATTCAAGTAGGATGGACCAATCAAGTACAATACCATTTGAGATAATGTCAAACATGGAGCCAAGGTTTGGTGATAAAACTCGCATATATTGACCCTTATATGACATGCACTAACTTAGGGGACACTAATCTATTTTGTGCATTAACAATAAGGTAGTTAATCAACATTCCACTAGTCCAAATAAGCTTGCATATGCCAATAATGTGAGGTTGTGGTCTTTAGTCACCCCTTAATTGGACCTTAGTGATCTAGCTAATAGGTATTTGGGACCTTGGCAATGTAAACAATAAAAAATGTAGTGTTTTGCATAATCTTAAATGACACAATATGAAAGAAAGTCTTGGAGCGACGTGTTTTTCTTTTTCATTTTCCTTCATTCGGTTAGATAGTCCTTAACATGACATTTCAAGTAGGATGGATGAATCAAGTACAATGCCATTTGAGATAATGTCAAACATAGAGCTAAGGTGTGAGAATAAACCTCACCTATATTGAGTCGTCTTTGACATGCACTAACTACGGGACACTAATCTATTTGGTGTATTGATAATAAGGTAGCTAATCAACATTCCACTAGTCCAAAGAAGCTTGCATCTGCCACTAATATGAGGTTGTGGTCTTAAGTCACCCATTTACTCTTGAATAAGTATAAAATCTTAACTTTGCTCTCCCCTTGCACTTTGATCACGTGTTGTAGAAATAATTTTGTAAAATATTTCTAGCTACACAAGTCAAAATTTAAATGTTTGATGAAAGTATAACTATTAATTATACTACACTATAATCAATGGTCAAATAAATAAACTAGACAAACTAAATGTTTGGGTACTTAGCTTCATCTCCCCCTCAATTATTGCTAAAATATGAGGGTGTGATCTATAGTCGCCCCCTTACTCTTTGATATGTATAAAATCTTAATATGAGAGTTTTCTCTTTAGAGGCTCCCCTTCATTATATTTCTAGTTATAGCAGTTGAAGTTTAATGTTTGATAAACGTTTAAATATTAATTATACTTACACTATAGTTAATGTTCAAATAATAAAGTAGACAAATTAAATGTTTGGGTACTTAGCTTGAGTTTATCACTGTATTGGGTTAAAATGTTCATTCGTTATGATGTCATTATTCTAAAATCTATTAGACGACTACTTGGCCTAGAAATTCAATAATATAATTTTCAATTCACTTCCATGAGTGCATCCTTAACCTACGAGTGCAACCTTAACCTATGACTCACCAATTTGAGTTGCCTATATAAATGTTCTAAATTTGATATAGAAAAAACAATGTTGATATACATGTTTAGAGAATTTGCTAAATTACAAAGGTCGTGTTCTACTTAATAAGGCCCATTGATTGACCACTAACCATAGTGAATAAGGCCAGGATCAATAAACAAGCATGCTTATACCATTAGAATAATGATGTAATATTGATGCAATAACAAGTTTGTTAGATTCTTTTTATTCCTTGATGCTCTGTAGATTCTACATCCTCATTCTTGAATGATTCTTTTGAATTAAGTTTAACCTTAAAATACACCAACCTAGAATGCAATTTGAAATAAGCATACTTTGGTTGGCCATGATTGCTTGTTAGAGAAAGAATCATAGAGCCAACTTATGGAATTCACTTTTAAAGATTTGACTTTTAACTCCACAACTGCAAAAATAATCTAAATCAATTCTGCACATGGACATGTGAAGTAAGGTGCTCAATAAGTACATGTGGGAATTGGATCCACATCCTATGATGATACGAATAGACTAGGATCAAAGCAATCGACAACTTCCACCGAAAATACACCATCTTACACATTGATCAGTGGGTTAAAGACAATCTAATCATTCTGAACCCAAAAAAATAAAGATATTTTCACCATTAGGGTGCGCAGATTCACCTGCCTTGAAAGGACACAAATATTATGAAAATAGAAGTCTTTAAATTGCCAGCTCCAAACGAATATGTTCCAACCTGAGAAAACACAGATCCTGAAAGTTCCATTCACATGGTCTCAATGTTTTATGATACCATGATATGAAGTGAACAAAAAAGAGACTACAATACAATGCTTTGAATTAATTCAGGGTTATTCTGCTCTCTGCTTTTATAGCAGCTGAGACTCACTATCATAGGAAGTCCAGTTACAGACTTCCACCAAGTCTTCTTTGGCTGCTTATAAACTCAAAAAAAAAAACTCTTATACAATTGACTGCCTAAATAAACAATATATCTACTTGAGAAACCCCATCAACAAAGAACCACAGAGATTTTTATAATCCAAGATTCTGAAGTTCCACAAGTGAAACCTAACAACAAAAATGGAAGGGAAAAAGAAAAGAAAAATCTTCAGCAGCATGAATACTTTGACTTGGAAGCATCATCTCCATCAATAATTTTAATCCTGTCGAAGGACAATTCAGATTTATAGGAATCAGAGTTCAACACTTTTCTACTCACACTGTTGTAAACTTCTTTAACCACAATCTGGAAGGCGGACATGACATTTGTATTATCCAAGGCAGAGGTCTCTATGAAAAAAAGCCCTTCTGCTTCGGCAAGGCTCTTCCCATCTTCCACTGACACTTCTCTGATATGCTCTAAATCACATTTGTTTCCCACAAGCATTCTCACCACGTTGGTATCAGTGTGCGCTGCAACACCAAGAACAACATAAGTCAGATCTGATGCCATTAGCAATTACAAAATCAGGTGTTCAACTCACAGTCTACTGTCTACTGGTAAGTTAAATATATTCATGATTATTGCTTAACTTTATATCCAATTAGGCCACGCTTTACAAATTAGAATGCAGCCCTTTGGATGTCAGCACACACACACATACATATATACTCCTAATATGCACCTGTACATCCCTGTGCTTATGAGCCATGTTTCATATCTACCTGTGAGAGTGACAATTATGACGAGGGCAAAGAAAATGGATCAGGGTTATCCATATTCAAGTAGATTGTCTATACTTGGGTCACTTCTGTGAATGTAAGTGCAAGGAATTGAACTGGGATCGTCTCAGCTATAAATTGAAACTCACCCAGAAAGACCAAACCATGAATTTCCAGTCTAAAAGACCCATAAAGTAATAAACAAATGAACTACTGGGGGAATTTTGGTTTGTTACTAAAATATGCCATTCCAGAAAAAAATAAAAATTCTATTTAAAATATATATCTACACCAGAAGAACCCTTTAGGGTAGACCAGCCAATCAAGCAATCAAAAATTAAGACAATGAACACAGGTTCGATTCTCCTGAATTGACCCTGCATGAGTGTAGAGTAGTTCATGTAGATGGAGGTTATAATGGTGTGTGTGTTAGGACTTAGGAGTTCACTTATGTATCCCATCAGATATTGATTCCTCTGTTTAAAATAAAAATCTACACATAGCCAGACAAGAAAGAAATAGGAAATTGGGTTTACTGTCACAAGTCGAAGATATCATGCACAGAGATTATCATTAGCAAAATTAATACGCCTTGTCAATTGCAGGGAAACGAGATTTTGAATTGATATAAGTGAAGTGGTTTCGAATTGGATTTTAAACTCTCTTATGGAAGGAAGTCTGAGCACATTTAAAAATCAAGTTTAAAAACTTCTCATTCAGTACGTAGTGCATACAACTTTATTGTCCTGTAAATTCTCAGTCAACAAATCGTTGAGAGCCTTATCTTAGGTGTTTTTTATTTTAAGTTCTCTTGTTCCATATTTTTGTTTTCACAAACTTGGTATCTTAACTTGATTGAATTATGGTGACAATGTGAAACACCTCATTCCCCTCCATCCATTTTCAAAGAGTATTTGTAGAGATATTATATGGCATCCATACTAATTGGCAGAAGATCTTCAACAGTTGGCATTTGTTTTATTATTTAAACCATTCCAAGCTCCAGATTGTTTTTAACATACAGCTGTCATCAAATAGGGATGTACAAATTGACTGTATCTTAAAAACCAAGAGATTACAAATACCTTAGGACAAGCTTCAAGTTTTCAACTGTAATAGTAACAAAAAATCTCCTTGTTTTACTTGGTTATTTTGTTTGAGACAGTAATTGTCCTTGTTCAACTACTTGCCCCTGTTTTAGGGTAATCTCAAGCCCTGTTACAATCACTGTTCCTTGCTCAATTATGGGCGGCTTCTCCCCAATTCAGAAACTCTTAATAAATTCTGAAATTAATAACAGTTTCAAATCTACACATCTTTAATAACAGTCATGGGCAAAAAGCCATTGCATATGCTTTAGAACTCTTACTCAGGCCAAACATTAATATCGCCTTGTTTTAATTGTATTTTATTTGAGACAATCAATGCCCTTGTTCAACCACTTGCCCCTATTTCGGAAGATCTGCTACAATAATTGTTCCTTGCTCAATTATGGGTTCCTCCCCAATTCAGGAAGTGTTAATAAATTCTGAAACTAATAACACTTCTAGATCTACACTATCTTTAATTACAGCCCTGGCCCCCCAAAAAGCTGCAAATGTTATAGAATTCACACTAAGACCAAACATGGGCCTGGATCAAGGACACCCAAAATGCAGTTACCATGAGCAAAATTAACAAAATGCCGCACAAAAACATAGCCAGATTACAAGAAAACACAACTTCCCAAACCAGAAACAACATAATCTTACAGAGCTCAGCATATAACAAATCACAGGACGAAAACTGTTCAGTAAGGCGCTACTATTCACCATTGTTAACCCCACAAAGAATGATTCAAAAAACATAGGGAAAAAAATTAGTCCAGAAGAAAACTCACTCACTCTTAAGCTCTTCAAGCCATCGCGCGACATTCTCAAAAGTAAGCCTGCGGGTAATATCATAAACAACGAGGGCTCCCACGGCTCCTCTGTAATAAGCTGAAGTAACAGCACGGAACCTTTCCTGGCCCGCAGTGTCCCAAATCTGAGCTTTGATCTCCTTTCCGTCGATTTCCATGACCTGGGTCTGAAACTCCACACCTATGGTTGCCTTTGAGTTGGGATTAAACTCATTCCGAGAATACCTTGACAGCAGATTCGATTTCCCCACCGCAGAATCCCCGATCACCACTATTTTGAACAAGTATTCTTCCATTATAATGCAGAATGTCAGTACCAGTGTTACGCCAGAGCCAAACCCGAGCTAAATCGGCGGAAAACAGAGCATTCTTGTCGGAAATAGAAAAATTTGATCCGCCTTGCCTTGGCCTTTATTATCAGCAATCCGCGGAGCGGTGTTGGTGGTGTTTTGATCAAAAATATTAATTTCTTCCGCATTTAGTCAATCAATGACTCCGTTGTCATTGCCGATTGTGTGAATGCGCGCGTTGGGAATCACAGGGCTTCTAAGCAAAATGAAATAAAATTATATTGATCCATACTTCGAGGTAGACAAAGAGTAAAGGCAGTTGAGACTACAATTTTTGTTCTCTACTCGATGCGGTGGACATAAAACATTTTTGACAGCAATTACTAATGTGACAGAATTTTGTTCCCATGTTACTGTTACTATAACAAGGTTTGTATTCTGGCTAACTTATAAACTTAGTTATTTGTTGATACATGCAAAGACTTGTAGATCTGTGGGGTTGATTGAAAGATAAAGTGAATTTCTACCCCTTTTTCTTTGAAAGTCAGTAAGCTTAGGCTAAATTAGAGGTACTCAGCCGCCTTTTGATACATGTTACATAGAGTAGATTTAATGATTTATGTAAAAAAATTAATAATTTAAAAAATTGGTTTGAATTATACAATATTGTAGAGGATAAAAGTGTGTACTTTAATATTGATATTATATATTTAATGTATTAATTGATTTTAATTATTTTTAAATTAATAGTTATTTAAAAAAATTTTGTCTTTTTGAAGTAGGTTTCTATTTTTTTGTTCCGATTTATATCATTTATAAGATAATCAATCAATCAATGCTGAATTACAAATCTCTTAAATCTATAAATTGTGGTTGTTATAAGTGAGTTTGAGTATCAAAGATTTCTGTTGTATCTCAAATTTGTATTTAAGAACATCATTATGTTAGTTTAATTATCATGTATTCAAAATGTTAAATACAAAAAATATACACCATAAATCTAGAACAATCTTAATAATATTTTCTCTAATTAAAATGATCCTTAATATAAAAACCTAACATTCTTTCAACAGCTTGTTGACTGTCCTTGTTAACTACTTTCTCATTATAAATTTTTACTTTGATTCAATATTAGAAAAAAATAAAATCTACATTTTAATAAACCTAAACCTCAATACAAAATTTAACCCTGAATAAGACTAGTTGGGAACAAAATGTGCAAAAGTACCTAACCACGTAGAAATGCATGCACGCACAACTTAGTCCTAGGCTTCCAATCCCTAGAAGAAAAAGATAATGTTATTTTATTGGTTGGTGTAAAAAAGTTAATGAGTTTGTCGGTCATGATTTTGTTTTGTTGTAGTGATGAGGTTTAGACATGTTAATGGATCGCATCTTCTAGAAGAGGTCCGGTAATTATGGGCTGTATTCTATAATGATGGGCCTCCTTTCCACCACAAATTCTCATGAATGATCGCGACACTAGGTCTTAGAGTTGGAAGTGCGCATGTGCATGAATTTCGCTTGTGAAATGGACATCATGCTTCTAATTCTTTAACAAAAAGAACAATGATAAATAATACCCTATTGCCTCCACAATTATTGGATTTAAAATTCTATACTTTGTCTAATTTTTTTATAAAATAGTTAATGACAAGGAAATATCGTCTCTTCTAAAATGCTAGTCTAATTTATTAAAATGAATATATCTAGATTATTATGAATATCTTAAATATATTTATTTAAAAAAATTATTATGATATATTTATCTAGTCTAATGGATCTGATTATAAAAGATGTTTTTCATTATTATTTTGATTTGGGTACTTTTTAAGTCAAGTTCATTGATCTATGTTTCATTTAGTGACTCACAAAAACTCATTTCTCACTAGAATTTTTATACATCATAACTATTTTACATCTAATAGTTATTTACATATATTTTTTATATTTATATTTTAAAATTAACAAAATTATTAAAATTAAAAATGTATTAAATATTTCAAAAAGAGATTAATTTCTATGAATAGTTCTTAAATATTTTCAATTAAAAAATGGTAGAGTAATTTTTTTAAAAATATTTTAGTTTTAAATTATACATAGTATTTATAGGACATGTATTTGTCTTAATGTGATGTTTATTTTGAAAATAATGTGTTTATTATCAAATATTAAAATTTTGACATGTAAATAGTTGTCAAATTTAAAATAAAAGGTAAGAGTTTTGTTAACACGCTCACACCATTACACTCCATCCATAGGTTTCATTGTGGAATGCCTATCAACATTAATTATGCACAATTAATTTAGATTAAATAAATTAGTAGCTGGAACTAATTAAAGTGTCGTTAGTATTATTTTAAAATAATAAATGTAAATGGATGCGTGTATCTAGTCTTTGAATTTATGATATCAATAAATTTAATATTATGTAAAATTTAGTCAATTAGGTTTTAAAAATTGGACATCTTTTCTAACATGAGTGACCTCCCATATAATCTTAGCTTATATATCTGTGCAATCTTAGTTCTCATTAATGTCATTTGTGCACCATCTTGTGACATTGCTTGGACATATTTTACAACCTTGTACATGGCTACACATGCTCCTATTCCACAAGACCATGCAAGTGTTACATGTGGGGCATTTATATTGATGTGAAATGCCACTATACCCATCCAATAAATGGTTTCTTATATGCCACATGATCATACTAAGCAACTCACACCATATAGATTTGATTTTGACAACCTAGCCACATGATGAAGCACACCATGTGTATTAAACATTTTCTTACATATTATTTGGGTCCAATTAATAGTCCATTTATATCAATACATGTTGCATTGTATAAGGTACACGATGAGAAATAACCAATACCTTAATTACGTACATATCATTGTATATATCTTCTTCTATGCAATATATTTCCTTTCCAAATACTTCCACCTATTATATAAAGATTTGCATTCTAACTAAGTGCTTCATTTGCACATTCTACAATCCAATAAATTACTGACTAATTTTTGGTGTGTCCATTGGTCTACCTACGAAGATTATTTTTCACACCCATCCAACACATGCTCACAATATCTAAAAAAGGTCATGTTCCTAGCTTAACATCTAAACTTTCTATAAATATTGAGATTGATGGTGAACATACTACATGCATCTACAACTTCAATAGTATCGACATCTAATCAATGCAATCTTACAAATGTATCTCTAAGAACTCTTTAGATACTTCTATGACTTCATGACTCAACTTAGACCAACACCATCACATCTAGAGTAATAAGCTTTAGTGCATCATCAATGTTATTACTTAGACACAATTTATTCATTAGGAACAACACCAACAAGGAAAGGAATTTTTTTGTATTGCATGCACTACTCATACAACCTATGACAAATACATTAGACGATAATATCTAGGGAGTTTGATTGTGAAGCTCAATTCTATTGCTTACACAAAACTAAGTGCTCCTATCACAAGATATGAGAAGGCTCAATCACACAAGATCCATTCTCTTAAGTGGCCATGTATTTCATAGTCATCTTAAGTCTATATGTGCACTTGAGGCACGAGAGTGACACCCATTATCTTGGTTAATTAATTATCCATGCATCATTAGTTTTCACTGATTAATATGACTTTCCAATGAGAGGTCCTAGTGGCCCGTTTGTGACCTAGCAAATATTGGAAGTCACTCTCATAACCCTCTCTAATACCTAAATCCTAAGTTCGTCACATCTTCTAATGAATGTAACACAAAAGATAACACACAAGTCATTTTTTACAACAAAATTTATAAATTTTTTCAATAGATTTGAATTGAAATATCATGAAAGAGACCTTCATTCCCACATTCCAAAATGTCGCAATGCATATAAAATATTCAAATTTTATATATTTTTAATTTACCAGAAAGTGACATTTTTTTTTGCAAAATCACCATTAAAATACCTTAAAATTTACTTAACCATAAATTCTCAAAATATATAAAAATACCCTTTAGTGCCAAAATTTCTCAACACCCATTCTACACTCTCCAAATCAATATTTATGCAATTCTAATAAAAATGGGCATTCTAACCACGCATTTGGAAAAAATAAATTATTTTTTTATAAAGTAAAATATACACAATCATAATTTGCAAAATAAAAAGTATTGGGAGATTTGGACACCCCTAATTCTATTCCAACCATGATTCAAAACATAAAATAATGATTGCCAGATAGGAATTCAGAGAGTTATTATGTTCAAATGGAGAAAATTTCACATACCAAACGAATGGGCAAATCCAATTACATGAAAATTCATACTCAGTTTCTCTATTCCAATGCTTTAAACAAGAAAATTAAGAATAGAGGGCTTTTTTTTTTGCCTATTGACCGTTTTCTTCCAAAACCAAAATTATGTTCAAAGAAATAACACTTTTTGTTTTTGGTTTTTTACCTTTATTGAATTTTCAAAATAAAATTTTGTAACTTTCTTTTCTTTTAAAATTAATTATATCCAACCACAACGAAACATATAAATAATTTTAATTTAATATTCAATATTTATATTCATAATTTAAATTTATATAGGCACATTTTCAAATTTAATTCTTGAAAACTAGAACTTAAACAAAATATCAAATCACATATTCATTGGGCATTCACATAGGGTATGGTTTTTTTCTATTGCATATAATTAAAACAGTCTTGTACATAAAGTAACAGATTAGAGTTTGTGACGTATACCAAAATTGCTCAGTACTACTGAGTACAGAATTCGATTACAAATGATAGATACCAAAAAAAAAAAGATTAACAAAAAGAGGAAATAGTAACTGGTTCAAGGGGGATCCTCCTCCTCTTCCTCTTCATCATTGGTGTTAGGTGAAACAAAGTTGTAGCCCAGAGTTCTGTAGTCATTGTCTGCTGTGTTCCTCAGATCTCTTTGTAGATTGTTATGCTTAACCTATTCGATAAATTCCTTGAGGTTGTACTCGAACTCATCCTTTTCTTTCATCGTAGTGTATCCATATGCAACTTTCAATTTCTCAATGGTAGCCTTCCCATCTCTGAGCACCTGTAGGAACTTGCTTTCCTTCACCTTTAGGATCACTGTGACCTGCATGGCAATATCAGAATAGATGAGTCTCTTGCGAGACTTAGTAAGGTTCCTGTTCTTTCCTGCAAGCACATCATTATTCCGAGACTTCTAGATGAACCATAAAATAATAGAAGAAAGCAAAGTCCAAAAAGAATTACAGAATTTTCTGCAGTTGATAGTTCTAGAGATAACATTCAGAGCATTAAAATGGGTCCTATAAGACAATCCAAATATATTCCAAATTTCATATGCAAAAAAACATTCAAAGAAGACATGGATGACAAATTCAGGTTGTCTACAAATAGCACAGATATTAGGTTCTCCCCCTAGTTTCTTAAATGGCAGCTTGTGTAGGAAAAGCTTCCACAGAAAGCAAGAAATTTTTGGTTCCACAGGTCTGGTCTACAGTCGGCTAAATTATTTCATCCAATCTGAGTCAAGGATTTCCAGGCCCCACTTATGGTTAACATGAATAAAGATGTCATTTTTATTGGTTAACAGTTGGTAGAAATATTTAGATTTGCCAAGGTGGATCAGGGTACTGTCCGGCCAGCACAGTTGAAATTTGTAGCATGACTCGTTACAACAACCTTTAATAGGGCCAAGGAAAAGTAGGGCTTCCCTAAGGACATAATAGGTTCTCCAGTGGGACCGGGGTAGATTATATTGAACCTCTAACCATTCCCAAGAGAGAATTTTTCCTTGCTGGAGGATATCACCAAATGTAACAATGCCAAGCCTTGCCCACTTCTTTGCTGAACACCCCTGAAGAAGAGCAAGTTTTTTTCCTCCATGGCTCAAGTTCCACCAGATGGATTTTTTCTTGCATATAATCCTAGTGTTCTCAATTGGCTCCTTATTGATCAAGAACCCCTTTACATACCTCCATGCCTTTTAGATGCTTTTGAATACGTTGGATCCTTGTACCACTAACTTGGCATCAACCGTGAGAGAGTCAGAAAAACATAGGTTCTACCAGCCTCTAGGCCTGCTACAATGAGCCATCTGCAAGTTATTCCTGATCAGCACTTTTCAAGGCTCTTCCCCTTCCCCTGCCTTAGCTATCCACTTTATAGCCAAAGAGATGCCTTGAGATTTGAGGTCCTTAAGGCCTAGCCCTCCCCAGGCTCTACTTCTTGTACACCATTCCTAGGAAACAACATGTACCTTTTTATTCCCAGTGCCATTTGACCATAAAAAATCCCTGATAATATTTTGGATAGAGCTAAACTGGATCTGACTAAAAAGCCACATGGAGGAGAAGTATATTGGATAGGGGGAAAGGATCTTTTGGAAAACTTGAAACCTATTGGGGAAAGATAAAAGGTTACTATCCCATTTAGAAAGCTTCCTACTAATCCTCTCAAACACCCAATCCGACATCAGATTAAGGTTAGGAGAGATAGAGAAAGGAATGCCCAGATATCTGACTAGGTGGTTTGGCCCACCCCAAGAGAATTCAAAGTTACCTCACTAGTCAGGTGGGTTCTGATCCCATCCCAACATAACAGACTTGGAGAGGGAGACTTTACTACCAGAGGCTTGGCAGAAAGTATCAAGCTTGACCATTAGGCGTCTCATATTATCTTCTTCCAAGAGAATAAGGATAGAGGTGTCATTGATAAACTGAACATTGGAAACCTCCTGACTATTGGGGAGAAGGACACCTCTAATACTAGGAGAGAGAGAGTCATCTCTAAGGAGGTAGTGAAGGGAGTCAGCTGCAATAACAAATAAGGAGGGGGCCAAAGGGCAGCCCTGTCTGATAGACCTAGATAAACTAAAGAAATCTGACCTAACACCATTTATTTCAACTACAGCCATAGCACCATAAAGTAGTGTTGATACCATTTTATAGAAGCGGGAGGGAAAGCCAAGAACCTCCAACATCATCATGATGAACTTCCATTCAATCCTATCATATGCCTTCTCATAATCTATAAGAAGCATGGCACAATTCTGATCTGAAGCTTTTGCCTAGCTCAAGGCTTCCCAACAGGTTATGAGATTCTCTAGAATATATCTACCTTTGACAAATCCAGTCTAGGTGCTATTAATCACTGAGGGGAGAAGCTTTTCAATTCTTACTGCCAAAACCTTGGCTAAAATCTTGTAGACAACATTCAGTAAGGTAATGGGCCTCCAGTTCTTGATAAGGAGTTTATCACCCTCCTTATGAATGAGTTTAATGAGCCCTGCATTTAACTTAGGACCCAGTGTCCCTGTGCCAATAGCTTCTTCATAGACATTCAGAAGTTTAGGCACAATCCAATCAATATTGGATTTGTAGAATTTAATTGGTAGCCCATTCGGACCTGGGGCTTTATCATTAACCATTCGATTGATGGCTACTTTGATTTCCTCTTCTGATAATTCTTTATCCAAAAGCTTAGCATCCTCTTCACTTAATTTCTTAGGGATGATGGTTCTAATCTTTTGTCTGGCATCCTCCATGGAGGGGACAAGGTCTGTAGAGGTGAATAGCTCCCGGTAGAAAGAGGAGAAGGCATCGAGGATCTCCTGATGAGAAGAGACCACAGATTCCTAGGTTCTAATGCTAGCAATTCTATCTCTCACTTCTTTTTTCTTGAGGGTATGGAAAAATAATTTAGAGCCTCTATCTCCCAAATTAATCTAGTTTATCCTGGCTCTAACTCTGGCTCCCTTGGATTTAAACAATTGAAGCTTCTCGAGTGAATCTCTGTAGGAAATAACTTTATCTAGGGGTGTTTTCAAATGAGGATTATCTTGGATCTAAGATTCTGCCTCTTGTAGGGACTCAACCAACTTGTATTCCTTCATTCTAGAGTCTTTAGCCTTTTTTATGCCTACAACTTTAAGCATACCCTGCCAAGATTTGGTGGTCTGATTCCACTTATCAATATCAGAGTCATGTCTTGCAATCTTTTCATTATACTAGGCAATCACCTTGACTGCTACTTGGACATCTTCATCTCTAAGAAGGGATGTGTTTAGTGCAAATCCTTGTTTAAGGGGGGTTCCACAGACTGGTTCTCCAATGAGTTGGATAGAGGAGAAGATGGGATGGTGGTCTGACAGGGTGTATGGTATTACTTTCACATAATTATTGTCAGTGTGTGGTTGACAACTGAACCATAATTTGTTCAGATAGAATCTATCTAATCTGGAATAGATTCTTTTGTCTCCTCTTTGGAAATTTGACCATGTGTACCAGATGCCTTTTGATTCATTCTTTTTCCCTGCTAGGGGGTCAAACAGGTTAAGTTTGTTGACCATTCTACACCAGAATAGGGGCTCATTACCTTTCCACTCAAATTTGAGACCTCCTGATTTATCTTGGGCCCTCTCCACCATATTGAAGTCTCCTGCCACAACCCAAGGAATAGGCTCTAGGTCAGCAAGCCACTTCCATAGCTCAATTCTGCCACTGTGTTCATTTGGGGCATAAATTGAGCAAATACCAAATTCTCAATCATTGAATTTAATCTTAACCCACACTGCTCTGTTACAAGGAGAAAGGCCCCATCCAAGAATTGCATTCTTCCAAGAGGGGCTAATCAAGATAGAGGATCCTCCCTTCCTTCTTGGGTGTTTAGTCAAAAATGCAGTTGCATCCCTCCAAATGCATTTAAGTGCAATATCCAGATCAAATCCTACTGCTTTGACTTCTTGAAGCAATAAAAAATCTAACTCTCTATGAGAGTTAAGGAGTCTCTTTACCACATATTTTCTGTCAGAGGCTTCCAATCCTCTAACATTCCATGAAGCACAATTTAGAGTCATATCAGCTTCAAACTAGTCAGTATCCATGGGTTTCCTAAATCCTTCAAAGCATTTAGGTATGTCAATTTTGGGGGCCTTAGAGGGCTTAGGGTTCCCACTGATTAGTGGTGGTCTCCCTCTTTTCTTCTTCTTGATCAAGGAAGAGACTCCTGCCTTCATGCCCTGTTCCTCCCCATTATTACTTTTGGAGGGATCTGCAGCAAAGACAAAAGTCTCACCAGGCGGCTTATTCTCACTGGCACAATCTAAAGAAGAAATTTCTCCTTCTTCAAGCTCACCTCCATGTCTTATCACCTCTCCCAACTCTATCCCTCCTTCAGGGAGGGTGGATTTACCCTCACTCCTTTCCCAATAGACACATAGTTCCACAAATCTGGTGGTGGTGGAAGGGGAGGGGGGGCTGGGATAACACTAACTGAGAAAGCATTTAGTTTATCCTCTTGTTCAACAAGGGGAGAATCCCCTCCCGTTTCACCACTACAAAGAGGGGCAATGGATTTATCTACATAAGAGGGATGAGTAGGTGCAATGTCCTGATTGTCCACCCTAACCGAAGGAGGAGCAAGGGGGAGAGGGGATATGAGCATGAGGGAGGTTATAGGTTCTCCTTTTGGGTTGAGGCACGATATTATTTCTCATGGCTCTAACCTTGATCTTCTCAACAACAAGTTGTTGGGCATTCTTTGTTCTATGAGTTTGTTTCATATTACTCCCTTTTAGACCAAAATCAAGGGTTTCATCAATGGTAACAATTTCAAGGGGTTTAGCAAAAGCCAGAGTATCATTAGGGTTGACAGGGGTAGAGTAAAATTTACCTTTGAGGCTATCCAAAGTAGCAGAGAGTGCAGTTGGGTCTTGATTCCAGGCCTGTGGGGGGGAAATTTTCACAACAGGAGCAGACCTAGTCTTGGAGGAACTCAAGGGAATTTCTAGACCAGACTTATGGTTGGGTTTGGGATACGGATTGATTTTCTTCTTTATTGCATTTCTCTTAAGGATGATAGGGCATTCATGCTTTCTGTGGCCTTCTTTTCTACAAACGAAGCAACCACCTAATTCGCCTAGAAAGATAATTGGACAAAAGACAGGTGCGGGGTCAATATCAAATTGTAGGGACTCAGGGAGATCAATTCTGGGTTTGACTAAAAGGAGGACACAAACATCTATATTTGGAATGAGGGTGTTTGACTGATCTATTCTAAGCACCTTACCCATTGGTTCAATCGCTTGTGGAATGAGCGGCAACAAAAAAGGAGGGAGGTTGCCAATAATAATCCACCTAGGGCTAGACAGCACTAAGATTTCATCTTGTGTGGCTTCAAGAGACCAAGGAATTGCCCTAAATTCACAAGGGCCAACTCTCCAATACTGTTTATCTACAATCAATTTCAGGGCTTTAGCATCACAGAAAAAAAGAATAAATAAACCTTTTTGCAGCATGCGACAATAAGTAAAATGAAACCCTAATTTCTGTCCCCATACTTTATGAAACCAGTCATTGAGAAAGTTTCTAGATGGGACCCTAGAGCTATCAACTACAACAAAGAAAATGGCGCAATCTTTAAGCTCAGCTTTTTCTTGTTCAATAACTAAATTCATTTGAGAGTTCAATTTAACGAGAAGCGTGGGCAGAATGGGTCCCTTACCTCCATCTCCTTCGATGGGTGGAAGTTCTTGAACGACACTCGTGCTGAAGGTTGCTCCTTCCGGGAGGACTCGTTCATTCTAGACAGCCTGCTTGAAGGACTTCGGCTTGGTCCTAGCATGTTCTTCTTCTCCATTCTTCTTTGCACTCTCTCCTACAACATCGATAGAGGCCTCTGGTGATGGTTGTAGGGAGACTTTAGGGTTCGAATTGAGGGCATCATAAGAAATGAGCGGGTTACCTTGCTTCTCAGGTATAAAACCATTAGACAAAGAGGTAACATTAATGGCCCCTGGTGACGTTGAGGCCATTAATGCTATCCCGACAAAGGAGCGTGCGAGGGAGAAGGCAGGCTTTATGAATGGGTGTCGAGTACATCTAGTTGCAGAGCCGCTCCGACCAACATTTTTATCTCCACCAATGATTATAATTTTTAATTCATACATAGGGTATGGTCTTTAAAATAATACAAATGATGATATCTAAGTTGAAATGGGTAAAATAAGTAAGGAATCATACTTATATCAAGTATGAGAGGCAATAAGAAATTGATAACGACCTATGCGACATCTCCATATAGTCCTCATCAAGGAACAACTTAGATCTGAAAGTTAGGTATAGGGATACCATGTGCCTGCATGTCAATACCATGCCAAGCATACATGTGCATGTATATAGTAGTAAAAAACATACAAGTCTTGATTATGGTACAATTCATAAACATAAAAATAATCATGCAAGAATACAGGTGCAGTCAAAAGAAAGACAACATAATTCATAACATATTTATGATATAAGTGTCTCATGAAGTGCATACAATACTAACTTGCAATACGAAAAATGATAGCACAAATGATGATACCAAAGAAAAAATATATAGGTTATGGTATATGAATCAATTCCCAAAATATAAATGCAAAAACAAGAGGCATTACACATGTATGTTTCTTGCTTTGGATTGAGAATCACTAACTTATACTACTTTAGCCAACTTTGAAATCTATGATCTTTGGGCCTACAAGTATGGGCTATCTCCTTCAACACTAGGAGCATGAGCATCTTTATTTCTCATTTTGGTCCATCCATGCCCATTTTCTAAGGTGAAGATTCTTTAGAAGGTTAGTTGGGTCCAAGAGGTTGGGTTATTGAAAAACTAAAGAGAAACCTCACATTTTTTAGTTTGAGGACTAGGAATGATAACATAATATCTTATCTTTATAGTACTAAATTTTACTTTTTTAAAATAAAAAAATACAAGTATATTAAAAAAGATCGTTTAACTTTATTACTTAAATATTTATGAATTAAAAGAGATATAAATAAGATAAGAATATAAAAATCCTAGAGAGATTTTCTATAGGTCCCCTATCTCAAAAAGAGCATGGGAAGCTTATCTAACCAAAATAATATTTGAAACCACGGATCCCCTTATTTGCTAACTTAGAGGGAAATACAATCTAATCCCGCTAAAAAAGACAAAGTAGGTTGAAATACTAGTAGTAGGCCTCAAAAGAAGAATCGTAAGAAGGGCAAAATTCAAAAAGCTTGAACCAAAATAGGGAGACAAGGGAGGGTGAAAACTAATCAATTTGATCAAGTTGAAGAAAGAGAGGATTTATCAAGAGATTTAAGAACCACTAGTTATAGACATTCTAGTTGTATTTATCCTCAATAACTCGTTTGGCACAATAAACTTATGATAATGCATAGTTATGATTTTGTTGATCATAAGTATTTCAATAGAGGTGGGTAAAATATATACGATAGGTGCAATTTATGTATTTCAAATGGTGAGACACTTCATTTGGTTGGTTACAGAATATCATGAGATATATTGATGTCAATTTCGTTGCACAAGTAGGTTATTTCCGTGCGTCCAAGTGAAACTTTAGGTAGTCATCAAAGGATATATTTATTTTACAATGAGAAACATTGATTTTACATCTTGGGTTGCCTTTGGGCACCAAGGAATGTTTTTTAAAAATGTGGATTCAAAACATTACACAGATTAAGTACTTTTAGAGCATTCATGCTTACACCTTAGTTTGCACTCAAGAGATTACTTCTAGAATCTCGTTATGCCCACAAAGGGCATAAATCCTTCAACATGAACTCATGTTAGGACTTAATTTTGTGCCTTATTTTCTAGGTTGATTGACCTTTAGTATGTTAGTGAACTCTCTTTTTAGAACCTAGAATGGTAGGTTGGCCACATACTTGGCATATTAAAATTTAAGTATAGATTTGATTTTCATATCATAGCATTGTAAAAAACATATAATTCAAGTTGAGCCTCCATCTTTGGTTTTAGGGCAACCACACACGATTTGAGCCCCTAAAAAATAGCCTTTCAAGAAATAGGAGCGAGTTCATAGAATACGTGATAAAATGCAAACTTTTTTAATTTTGATAATTGAATGACTGTCAATAATTGATGGGAAGTCTCTGATTCCAATTTCATAATTATTGAATGTAATTGTAGCTATAGTAAAAATTTCTATTTATCACCTACAAATTAATTATTGATACAAATGAACTCTTAAAATTGATAATAAGAACTTTATTTTCTTAAGATTAAAAAATGCTATCTCAAAATTTTAATTTGTTTTCACAAATTTTTGCTACTCCTAAAAGCATTTCAATCTCGTGGCGTTGATAGCATCCTTCCAACCATAATGACTCTAATTTTTATTTCTTACCAGAAGAAATAAAAACAATATTACATTATTCTAATTTAGCATAGAGATTAAATATTTACACACATTGTTTTAGCACCCACTGTTCATTTTCGAACTCAATTATACTAAGAAATAGAAATATTAAATGCAAAATGTGGCGTGTTTCCCATGCCACCGCACAGGGAAGAACAAATATACTTGGTCGTCATGAAAAATCTAAAATGTATTAAAAGCATCCCGTGAAATCTCACGAGGAGGAAGGAATATTTTCATTCGTCTCATGCGTGATGCATCAATTGTTGTGCAGCCATGAAAATGTGGGTCACAAGTTTTATTTTATGGTTATTTGCCGTAAAATAGATTTCAGACAATTCTATCATTCCTTACCTCATGCTAGGGAGCAAAATATAACTTGCAACCAATAATTTCTTTTAAAAGGCTGCAAAGATCTTGCCTCGAGTTAAAAAATGTAGTAACTCTAAACCTTATTTTCCCCTTAAATGTACATTAATTCATTGCGAGTATGTTTAGGCATGACTAAATGGAGACTGGTTTGGTTTGTCATACATCAAAGTTTAAGGTTGATATTTCCTTTTACGCTCTACTTTTATTTTCCTGTAAAGACCAATATTACCAAAATAAGAAATACATATCATAAGAAAAATATGCTCAAGTTGATAAAATAAAACTGATAGATTACCATAACTTTACCCATATTTGACCATAAGTGTCGTTATACAATAATTCTAAAGGTTTACAATTGAATACATTCGACCATTCGATCGTCAAGTACAAACTTTACAAACTGAAATAATACATCTTATTACAAAGTTTCAACCTTCTGTCGAAATTCATACATATACAATAAATCAAAAAATAATATTCTTTTTCCCAAACCGTTATAGAATAGTAACTAGGCACCACACTGTAACAGTCCCTCTCTCCTAAGCCTCCAGACCGCACATCCACCTGCAAATCCTGAGACGGGAGTGTGGCCTAGGCGCTTTTTCCGCCCAACCATGGAGTGGTTAGCTCCTCCGGGGCTTACCTTGATATAGAAGCGCACCGACCCTGCTCGAGAAGACTAGCAACTCGCCACTAAAGAGAAGGAAGAATATGAAGCAACTGTGATTCTATCTACTACAACAATCTTTAGTCTGAAATAGAAATCCTAATCACATAATGCCAGAGAGAACGTACAACACTAACCAAGCATATTCATGAAACATATGCAAAAATAATCTTTGGCCAAAGAATCTTTTTCAAAATCAGTAAAAATTGACAGGTAAAACAACTTATTTACCCTTCTCTGTCTTATTCCAAATTACGCTTCAATTCAATTCAAAAATATTATAATTTTAACACACCCTCAAATTAACAAATCTACTTTACTGATTCCCTATTTTGGAATTCAAATTATTTAACAAAGGAGAATAGTAATTAAAATGAAATACTATCCATTGGAAAACTAAAAAATACAACTAATTATTAAATTTAAAAAAGCTCATACGGTTATCCCAATTTCCACATATAGTCACATCATTAATTTCCTGCCCAAAATTCTGTTTAAATTTCATGTCTCAACAATTTAATGTGTTGTAAATTTTCATGTAACTACAATTTAATAATCTGTGTAATTTTCATGTCTCTACAGTTTAAATACTCTGAATTTGTATTCTGGATAAAAGAGTTAAATAACAAATACTGGTTTTGCAAAATGTTTTTCTGTTTCATTTGATTTTGTTTGTGGACAGTAATTGTCCTAAATCTCTAATATTACAGTCGGTTATAGAGAAAAATAAAAGATTAACTTGAACGAATTTGGAATTTATAAACATGCACCCAGAAATGATTTATGACACGGGTTCAAATTCAAAGAATACTTAAGTGAAAACCCCCTATTCTCCAGATTATTAGTCAAGCTCTAAAATTTAAAGGGAACGACAACCACAACTCTCCACCTCGCAGGACAGGCCAAATTGACCTCAGGAAAGAATACTAGCTAAATCGAAACAAAAACTTATGGCATCTACGGTGATTCCTTAATTCTTGTTTGAACAAATCTTTTTGATTGGCTTGATCAACAGCCATAAGGAAAGCACCAATTTATCCCAAACCGGCTCACTCCCTAACAATCTACGTAGGGTGAAGTTTACGAAAAAAACAAATGTCAAAGCAGAGTATATATTCGAATTCCCAAGACTCTGAAGAAGTAATTAAAAAGTGAACATACAAGAATAGTTTAGACAATAATTAGCAAGTCCTTCTAAAACCCGCTCAAGACAAACAACTACACAGAGGTGTTATCTCAATTTCCCAAGCCTTTGTAGGTAGGGAAAAAAAACTTACGCTTGCAAATGAGAATCCAAATCTCTACAATTGGTAATGCACCAAAAAAACTACAAAGCATATAAAATCAACCTCCTCGAGAACTGTAGCAAGAGTATTGATATGCAAATCTATGGCTAGACACATGACTTTGGCTCTTTCCCTTAGCAAACTATACTAAAAAAAATACCAATATCTCTCTTACAGCCACAAGCAATCATAAACACCAAAGTATAATCTAACGCCAGTAGGAGAAAACAAAGGTAGTCAAAAATTCCGATAACCAACACTCAGCAGATCAGCAACCCGCCCAGATTGAGAAAAAACTACATTAGAGAAAGGGATGTTGTAAGAGAGAGATGTATGCACTTAATAACAAAACTAGAAGCTCAAGTCCTATACGGTGTTTGAAGAATGAGAAACAAGGACACAACATAAAAGAATAGGAAGAAAAATGATGGTACAACCTCGTGAAAAGCCGAGAACAAAAAGGAGGCTGTTGCGAAGGAAGAACAGGAAAGCACAAGACAAAATCACTATCCCAGACAAAGTCCACATGATACACACCCAAAACTGGAAATAAATAATTCAACAAGTTTCCATAAATAAATATCATTGCCAGTCAAATTATCAGAAATAATTGCAGTAAGATGAGAGCAAATAAGGCCTCTCCCTGGACATGCTTCTTCTCCAACTGATTCCTTTCTATTCTCACCTCTTCCTTGCTGTGCAATCCCTGATGATTCAACTTCTTTCCCACTACTCTGTGTTTTTTTTTCTAATCCTCTTTCTACTTCACTTTCTCTGCTATTTCTTTTTTTTTTTTCCTCCTTTCTAACATGCGTTGTGTGTCTTCTTCAATCCACACTTTCCTTTTTAATCATTTCCGCACTACTCTATTCCATTAAACTCACACTCCCCTTCATAATACTTATGTATTCTCTCCCTTAAACTCCAACTCTCCTTAGATAAATTTACCACTTCTTCCATTTGAATCCGAACTCCTCTCCATTGAGGCCAACAGACTGTAGTCAACTAAAAGATAATAAAGAGTCTCCTCTCCTATGCACATTGATGCCTAGATTAACTCTGAGAAAAAGCGAAGACTCTCCACTTCCTCCTCCCATCGTGCCAGCATGACAAGAATAAGCCAAAAGCTCAAAAGAAATCATAGAAACATTCAACTTCCTTTATCCATTAACTGAAAGTAATTATACTTCTCAAGCAATATTAAAATTTAAATAAATAAACAAAAACGAACAAACACTACGGCCATACTAACACAAGATTACATTTTTTTCTCAATACTAATTCATTATATAAATAATTCACATCATTAAATTTCTTCATAACCAGAACAAAAATAACTGGTGGTGTGTGCATGTAGACATATAATTCTGGACTCATCCATACCGAGGAGCTAGGCTCCCCTACCTTAACCACACCCCTGTCCTCAGATCTTGTCAACAGATAAACACTCCAATTTTGATCAGTAGGTTAGTTCCAAAAATCTATAACCAAATCAACTTGAAAAGCTTTCATTACGAGCATGGATAATCATGTCAAGAAATATGATATATTTATCAACATACAAAACACATTTAATCATTTTCAACTTCCAATTAATGTTCTAAACAATTAATTAATTTACCTTTAATAAATTTAGCAAAGCATCTGGTAAATAAATTTATTCCTCTAGGGTCGCCAAAACTCGACCAAGTCAAAAAGTCCACACTAGTCACAAAACAACTAAAAGTCATAGGTATACAAAATTGGTTATGACATTTCCTATGCCCAATAAAGTAGTGAAATGTTCTGCAGGTGAGCAAAATGGATAGCACTCCAATCACTTGAAGATAATTAAATATATAATGATTTAATCATGAAATAATGCATTGATTTGTATTTGCATTCGTTATTATGTGTGTGAAAATTGTATCTAGCTGCAGACACAACACTTCAGTAAAACATTAGAGGTTAGCAAAATCAAAATCTGAAAATAAATGAATCTAAGCTAACTAGGTGATTTACTGCCTTCTAGTAGGTGCGAGTATGATGTTCTCAGATTGAAATCAAGATCAGTGACAATGCAACACCTAAGCGAAGGATTTGAATGCAAAAGAATGAAAGACTGTATGAATGCAGATTAATCTATTTTTTTGTATTTTCTGTGCAATAATAGGAAAAACTGTATGAATCTAAGCTAGATGAATGAAATTGAATGCAGATTTAATCTAAGAATGATATGAATGAATAATTGGCATGATATGAAAACTATGCAAAAACTATGATCAACTATGAAAGATCTCACAAATCGCATGTCGCAAGTGTTTAATTCTTCAATCGCCAATTCGCCAGAGTAATTGTGCAAATTCGAGTGTTGATAATTATGAAGAGCTGAGCGTTAATTTTATAGAAACCCAGGGCTTGAGGATGCATTGAGAAAAGCCATAAATCACTCCTGATAAACTCAGGTTGATTTTTGAGTTATCAAGAAATCAGAGATAATTAACACATAAAAATCATGCAAAAGTAGTGTTTAACTCAAAATAGAGTTTAGATCAAATTTCAACTCATCATCAGTGTTTAGTTTCAATTTTAAAAATTGATTGTTAATTTCTAATTGCCTGCTTTTATGATTGTGCATGATTTAATTATAAATTAATTTAAAAATAAAGTGATTTATTCTCAACTTAATTGATTTTTGAATTAAAATAATTAATTTATGGGTTAATCAATTATTAAATCAAACTTTATTTTAAAACTATATTATTAAATATTGACAATTGACATTAATTAATTAAATAAATATTTAATCAATTAGTCATAAGATTTTTGATTTATTGTCAAAATTAAATAATACAATTTAGGAATAAATAGAATTAATTTTAATTAAATAATTAAGTGGCACTATTAAATCTAATTAATTAAATATTAGGAATATTCAATTAATCAAACTTTTGGATAAATAATGACATTTATCACCAAATAATATTCAAATCAAAGATAATTAGGATAAATAGGAATATTGCTAGGAATATTCCCTGATGCAGAGTTTAAGATGATCAATTAGGATTTGATAATGTGCAGATGTGCCTTAGGTTAGGACTTTGATGTCGATTTCATTCGAATTGTTGATGTAGGAGGTTAATGAACCTATAGCCCATTTTTGGGGTATTACATTTTGCCCCTCTTTGAATCACTGTGCGAAGCATAGTGGTTCAAAGAATAATCTGTGTATGATAAAGATGTATGAAACTGATTTAAAAGATTAACCGATTTCGAGACAGAAACCGATTGAAAGATTTTGAAGATGTAAGATTTAGGTCCCGATTAACCAAAGATAATGTTAACTATAGCAACGATGAATTACTGATTATGAAAAAGTGTCACAATGCCTGATTCTGAACCTTATGATTGCGAAGAAGTGAGTGACTGATTCTAGACCTGATTGTCCAAAAGAATCATATTGGTATTACATCCTAAACCCATCAGTTATGAAGAACCAAGGAAATGATGTCAATGAACTGTTGGTTACGAAAAACTGATACAGTTTACAAGATAGATTTAGGATACCAGATTGATATGGATCTCGATGAATCTAATATGCCCCAAGAGATGATAGATTTGCCCCAAGTGACAAGGACTTTTGATGAATCAGTAACTAGAGGTGGTTGTTGTCTTGATTACTGAGGAAAGATTTGATTACAGATTTGATTGATGTGCAATACCATGCCCCCTTCGGGATTAAAATTGAAATCTGACAAGGAAAGTCAGCGTTGAATAATTTAGAAGCATGTTAATTGATTTGAGAATTGGTTGTACACATTCGAGAATGCGTTCAACATCATTTGGAGGTCCTGGAGACCAAGTTTGACTAGGTTTGACCATGAGTTGACCATGGGTGACCAAGTTAAAATTTTGATAGCTTGATGTAAGATAATCAGTTAAGTTGAATTCTAGATTTCTGTGATGATTATGCAAGCAGTCGACCGTCCCGGGTCTGAAAATTTTAAATCACGATTTTGACATAGTAAATGATCTCAGATTTCGATTTTGATCCTGAAAATGGGTTCAAAACGTCAAAATTAGCCAGGGGTGCAATTTTCATGGAAAACATAACACTTTTGAAAATTAGGTCAAAAGCTATATAAGGACCAAAAGGGTCATTTTCAATTCATTATTCACTTTTGACTTTTGAAACCTTGTGGAGCCCTCTGAGCGAGAAAATGGCTAAGATGAAGGTAGCTGTCTCTTCCCACCGATTTGAGCGTAGCCGGAGACATCAACGACCTCCGTAGTATGGACATCTGGTAAGTGGACCTCTATGCCTCTTTGTAAATTCCATTTTTGCATGTTTGTAGCATTTTTAGGTCATTTTTCATACCTTTTTAATTTTCAATTCTCGCATGCATGGAAACTAGTATGACTGTCCTCCATGACTTGTACGACTTTTTAATTCCCTATAGATTGTCATATCATAACCCCTAGAACTCGTTTGAGAGGGACCCAAGAGTCGTACGACATTTTGTCGGGTCCCTCATATGTCATACGGTAAGACCTAGAAAGTCGTATAACCATGGTTTGTCGTATGAGACCTTGCTAAAACTCGTACGAGTTTTGATGCTAGACAACATTGTCGTATGGAAAACAGTGAGCTTAAAACTCCTCTTTAGGTCAAAAATTTTGATTTTCTGATTCCTTAGGTTGATTGCTGAGCATTTAATGTACCTTCTGTGTCATGCCCTGCAAGGGAACCAGGGAAGAGAACAAAGATTCTCTTAACAAAAGAAAACCTAAGTAAAAATTTATGAAAAATTTTGAACTTTGAAAAGAGTTATGTAATCAAAACTTAAACTTAGATTCCTCCCAAGGTTCCCTTTTCATTTAAATGCATGATTCATTCAAATCCATTAAGTAAACTAACAACAAAATTTAATTCTCAAAGCAAACTGCATCATATCTTTAAGAAATACAAAATATTTTTCATTTCTACTTTCCATTTAAAAATCATCTATATTCCTAAGTATCCTTTATGAACAATGTAACTTATAAAATTTATCCAACTCATTGATACATTAAAAATATACTACATTTGTTTTTGTTTTTTTTATAGCTTCACTTAAACAACAATAATGAAAGCATGTTACATAATTTGGAATGTTACAAAAATCCTTTTCTTTTCCAACATACATCTTAAACATAAAGTTCACATCTCCCTTTTCCCTTCTTCCTAAGTCTACCCATTCCAATTACATCATTTTGAAATACATTATTGATTACATTGCATTCAACTCCTCATAAGAGGTAACCAAATTTTGCATCATGAAATATAATCACAAGGCCTTCATTCTTCAAAACTGGTACATAAGCAAGCATGAATCTTCAAGCACTGTATCTGCAAAAGATACCTCGATAAAAATGTTTACCACCCAACCACGTGGATACCTATAAGGCCCACTCCCCCGTGCTAGGAGATAAACACCAAAGTCCACAAAGAAGGAATAGCTAGGCCAAACCTAGGGTTGGGTAATCTTTCCCAAAATAGAAAATGAAAAGAGAGTCAAAGTATAGATCTTTTCCAAAAGGTTCTAAGGCTTGGGTAGAAACTCTAAGCAACAACCTAAGTGAGTGTCATCGCATAGCCCTCACTCCTTGGGTTGTCCTGGTACTAGCCACTTCGGGCCCCGGCCCCCAAGTAGGCACATGCGGGATCGAATGCCTTTCGTATAGACAAGTGCCATTCAATCGTACCTACGCATAGGTACCTTCTCCCACTCCCATCCATAGCCTTTACTAGCACTAATGGCATGGGCGAGGCACATTTAATCTTTTTAATGTTTTAACCCATTCCTATAAGTTTAATTAGGTTTTCACTTGTTAAATAACTCTTCAGTTGGTTATCCTGGTTCTAGCCACTTAGGGCCCCGGCCCCGCATTGAGAGCCACTCACTAGGTGTCGTTAGGTTTTCTACCCTCAACCCATACATCACAATTACATCATACACATAGTAAAGGCATATTGCAAACACATTTGAGAACTACTACAAAGAATTGAAAATAATAGGATAGTTATGTATGTTTAGAGAAATTAGGTATGTTAAGAATGTTTAGAATGTCTTGACTCTAAACCCTAAACTGCTCCTTACAAACATTCTATCTCAATAAAGACATCTAAATGTACTGAACACAATCTCCACTAAATAAGGAATGAACAATCTTTAGGTTTAAACAAAATTTCTTTCTATACCTAAAACCTGGCTAATCCTGAAAATTGACTAAGTCTGATTTAATTAAAAATCTAAAATTTAAAAGTTACAACTTAACTCCTAGGAACCTGAAACCTAATCCAATGGATTCAAAGGGTACCTAATCCCTTTATACAAGTATAACTTAAAGTATAAGAAATTAAAGTACGTAAACTTATACTTAAATGTTATAATTATAATTGTATAAAGTCTGAATCCTATTTTCCTCGGTTTAGACTGGACTGGTCGGCTGACACAGTATTGCTCGGTTGACACACTACCGACCTGGCCCGGTTAACACTAAACCGACCTAGCTCGGTTAACACACTACCGACCTAGCTCGGTTGACACATTACTGACCTAACTCGGTTGACACATTACCGACCTAACTCGGTTGACACATTGCCGACCTAACTCGGTTGACACATTACCGACCTAACTCGGTTAACACATTACCAACCTAACTCAGTTGACACATTACCGACCTAACTCAGTTAACACACTGAGCCGACTGGAACTGCAGAGAACGACTGTCAACTTTGTCTTGCGGGTAAAACTGGGCGTTATGGGGACTAAGGTTGCCTAATATGAGCACGACCCATTTGAGATCTCCCAGTTTCCTTTCAGAAACGGCCCATCAATCCTCCCTATCTATCTAACAAATATATTCTAGATCTGGGAAAAGAAAGGTGGCACATAAATAGACATGAAACAGTAAGGTTGCAACAAAAGTTCTAAAATCTGGAAGCATTCATAATACATCCCATGATAGTAAAATACACTATCCTACAAGATCAAAACCACTTCTACCCTTCCAGGGAGGTTTCACCACAGTGAACATACAAACATTCGTAAAATAACTTTCCACAAACACATTTCAAATACATAGAAAATTAAACATACATATATAGTTTTCGATTCTAAACAAAAAGGTAAACAATCATAATCTCATCGAGTAATAGATCATTCATATACACAAGATAATAATACTACAATAATGCATATATATATTTTGCAACCATAGTACAATATACAGAAACTTTTCAAGAAATCTAGATTTTACATTCATTCTACAAAATAAATCTACTTCTCAGGATGGATTCCAACCTGGAGTCCTGTGAAGACCAGTTGGAGAAGAAGGAAGATCAAACCCTCTCCAATGTTTCCAACACTCCTTTGAAACCCTTTGCTTGCAATCTTCCAGCCTCTACCCGTAACAATCCAAATGCCAAACTCACAGGATAAATTTTCTACAATAATAATAATAATCCTCTTCTCCCAACTCCTTTTACACAAGAAATCTTTCCTGTAAATAGGATGGAGGAGGAGGTTGCACAGGTAATCCAACTGGTGCAACCATCTCAACTATCCATCCGTTAATGAGATGGTTTTGAAAACTCATTCCCGTAAAGGAATAAATAAACTATAATCTAAGTCCCTAAATTTAAGGATATTAAAATAAATATTATAATCTCAAAACAATTTATTAAATTATTTAACTATGGTAATAGGATAATCCTTTTTACCATACCGCTAATTGATCTAATTATTTATTAATATAATAAATAATTACATGGTAATAATTATATATAAATATATGTATGCATATGCATATGTGTGCACCCATATGCCTATGTGTACATATATTATTATTATTATAAATATTATTACAAGCATAATATTATTATTATAAAACATATTATTATTTTTATTGCTATAGACTCTTTGTCGTTATTAGTATTATAAAATAATACCATAAATAAGGTACATTATTATTAATGTTAAACATTAGAATAACATTATTATAAACTATATTGTTTATTCATACCTTAATCCTCATTTAAAATATATATGTATATATTAAGTAGCCACTAACATAGGTTAGAATTTTACCACTATTATTTAAAACCTTTTATTATTAATATTTCCTTAGACATTAAAATACCATAAAATTAATCCTTATCATGGGTATTAAAACCTCATGATTTAATTGCACTCAAAATCGCTCCTAATGAGATACGCTACTAAATCATACCCTCAAATGAACGATAATCTACATCCATGATCTACTAACAGAATTGAACATATCACGAAGGCAAGAACTAGCTACAAGATCCACAATTCCATCAACTACAAAACCACATAAGACATTTACACAAGGGACTGACTCGACACTTCCCACCTAAGGATAAAAGGATCAAAGGTGAAGTTTCTTCCTATGGACCTGGTGATACCTCCGTAACAACAACAACGATCGAGGATTTTGAGGGATCGCTCAGACCTGTGAAGCCAGGTGGAGACGACACCCGGTACCTGCAATCCTGCATCACCAAGAAGAGATACATATATATACATATGGAGATACAAATCAGATATATGCGAGCAGATGACTAGGATCGATACATCGTGTGGACCTCAACTAAGTGAGTAACTACGACTTCATCCTGGAGTCATGAAAAACACATCAGACACATCCATGAAACATAAAACATCATGATAGTGGTTAGATTCAAATAATTGGGTTAGATCCATATAAAAATAGATAATTTTCTAATCTCATAAACATGTAATTACTAACCATAAATGAGCATATTCATCATGTCATCATCCACAAAACATAAATGTAAATGTATAGTCTTGACCATAATAATAATAAAATGTCCAAATCAAAAAAGTCTAAGTATCACCATAGGAGAGGTATTACATTCTGAGATAGTGAACTTTTGAATTTCTGTGCTATTAGCTTGTTTTTCAACCAAATTACTGATAGGATTCCCCGTTTATGTTCCGTGTAGGTCATATATCCTGACATACATGTGCGTATCTCTCATCCCGCGACACAGAGATTATGCGTTTCTTTGCCCGATCCTACGAGGGTACACCTTGCTACCTGTGGTTTTGAGTATCTGATTCAGTTGCCCGAGATTATAGTGAACCATGGATTGCTGACTGCTTTGATTGAGAGGTTTCATTCCGAGACCCAGACCTTTCATCTCCCTACAAGAGAGATTATTGTTACACCAGAGGACGTGTACAAGATTTTACGCATTCCATTCCATGGTCCTCATCTAGATTACGTGAGTTCGGGGAACTCTGGATTACATGCCTTCAGACGATTGTTTGGAGATGATACACAGCTCACTGGTTCGATATCTTGGGAGACTTTAGTGCAGTGCTATGGGCAGACCCATAGATTAGAGTGCATCATAGTTGGTATGATAGGAGGCATTATCATGTCTGACCATTAGCAAAATGGTCTTTTGATGGGCTAGGCCCCAATGGTTGCATGATTGATGGCCACTCCTTCTGAGTTGGGTTGGGGTCAGTGTATGCTAACTCACATGTTCTCCAAGATGCGCGAGATCCTGTATCAGGAGAGAAAGACATTTGCCTCTGGTGCGTTGGTTCTTCAGATATGGGCTTGGGAGCATATCCCAATATTGAGACCAGTATGTCAGAATAGCACTAGCCACAAGAGCCGGTGATATATGTTTACTCTGGATATGTTACACAGGTTCGCATGGGTCATACAGAGTACTGGAGATGCTACCTAGATGATAGCACATATGTTATTTGGCATCCGTATCTACAGATTGAGGCCTAGCCTACTGCACGAGAGCAGTTCAACTATTTTTGCTAGAGTCAAATATTGATTGGTCGGTCTACTGTAGTGCTTGAGCACTTCCTCATCACTAGAGTGTGGAGACAGTACAACATCATTCAAGATGCACCATAGGAGCATGCTACGTATGCATGGATATTGAGAGAGCTTGGATTAGGATGGGGCCCTCGATTGTCTTATGCTCTTTGTACATAGGAGTACAGTCGTATTATCGACAGAGATTGGGATTACCGAGTAGATGTTCCAGATGCTGGAGTTACAAATGGTTTCATTGGATGGCTTGCAGAGCATCCCATATACAGGTTTTCAGATCCGATAGAGTTGATACCTTCCATGGAGGAGGCGATGGATGTTACAGGTGCTCCAATGGGTAGAGGGCAGAGACGTATAGGTTCACCGGTTCTGATGCCCCAACCTACACCTTTGAGGTCGTGAGCGGTATTGACACCTCCTCAGAGACCATCTAGACAGATGAGACCACCTCATCCCTCTAGTTCTTCAGTACGCAGACTTGCAATTTTATAGAGGAGATCAACTAGAGGAGAGAGTGGCACTCTAGGTAGTGTTGGTAGTGTAGAGGAGGTACTTGGAGCATATCAGTATGTAGGTGCTAGTCCGGATCCTACTCATGTTGATGCTAGTTTTGATCTGGGAGCTGAGGTTAGACATCGTAAGTCACATAGAGCAGAGACTACTGAGCAACCAACTATAGATACTGATATGCTTGCAGCAGATGCAGATCTTGGTGTACCACAGACTCCACGGGAGATCATCAGATGACTTAGATTATAGGTCAGGGACCTGAAGGTACGGAGTGCTCATTGGAAGGAGTGATTCACTGAGGCAAATAGACAATGATCTGAGCTCCAAGAGGAGAATAGGAGATTATAGACAAAGGTGACACATCAAACCTCTAGAGCTGCCTATTACGTTTCTGCATACTATGATGTTGTTCCTACTACTCATAGAGTACCCATATACTCTCAATATATGATAGTGTCATAGGGAGCCAGGGCACCCAGAGCCGAGGTAGTTCCCGATGCACCACCACCACCACCTCCACCAGATGCAGAGGATCAGGCAAACAGCTAATCTGTCTAGATATTTTGATATTTTTGCTCTTTTGTTCATGTCTACTGTTCTAACTTTTGATAGCTCACATGAGCTAATTCTTTTGTACTTTGTGCAAGTAGTGCACCCTTGACTAGTTCGAGTTATATGATATGAGATTGAGATTTTGGTTCTGACTTCATTTTTACTTGTCATGTTTTGATTTTATGATGATATCATGTGATGTAAATGCTATGAGTAGTGTAGAATATATGTATGGATTTATGCAATGCAATGATTTCTTTCACATGTATGGATGTTATGCAAATGTACTTGATTATGGAAAAATGTATGATTTTGATTATGCACATGTATGCAATGTAAATGCAATAGATGAAATGATTATGATGTGAAAATGCAATGATACACATGATATGTTTTGCAGGTATTGATGAAGACAATTACTCAGTCTTATGTCAAAAAGGATGTCTAACCCAGAATGGTGACTGCTTGCAATTCTGTGAGGAAACTTTCATGTGAGATTCAACTCTTTATGTCAAGTTAAGGTTAGAAGGATTGTTTAAACATTCAAGTGTGTTCAACAATCTGTGAGATCATGCAATCATGCAAAGTGCAAAATGACATGTAGAATGAAATGCAAACCTAAGACCTAGGACCTAGTCGCTGATCATGTGTCGATTTGTTGTCATCATTAAAATTTTTAGGTAACTGGATAAATCAATACAATATCCACTAGTTAGGAAACTATGAATATTTGAATATTTATTTGTATGTGTAAGAATCAATACAACGCCCACTAGCTAGACAACCATGGACATATGAATATTGATTTTATTTTCAGAATGTCAAAGTAGATATAAGTATCAAGGCACAAATGCTAGGATGACCTGAATATCATGTCCATTTTGATATAGCAATTTGTATAAGCATCAAAATATAGACGTCGTGATGACTAGAATACGCCTTGTGGAACAAACACATCAAGCAATCAAGAGATCATTCTAAATCCAATGTGAATTACCCGCAGTGACCCTTTATCATTCACATCCTTAGGTAAGATTGCGTTTCACAGTAGGAGTAAGAACTTTCTCAAAAAGACAATAGTTAGATCAAACTTCCTTGAATTTCCCAGGTATCAATGGTCGAGGTACGCATGGCCATCCAATACAAGATAGAGGCTCTTACAAACAGGCACCATTTCAATCTAGAATTTCCAAAGTTGTTAGATTTTCACATACAAGTAGAAAACAAAGAAACGATTATGCCCCCAGTCATCACTCTCTAAATCTTGTAAAGGACATCATCGAAGAGCTTGAAGGGACACAATATGCAAAAATCTCAATGTGAATCAGTAAGCATACAAGGAGATAAAAGTATGTAAAAGCATAGATTGTTTTCAATTTGTGTTTGATTGCGTTGTTGTAGATGCAAAATCCTTTCTGGAGAGGAGACAAACTTGACTGACTCGGATGAAGCTTCAAAGGACTTTGACTAGATATGACTCATCTAGGATACACTGGAGGCCATAGGATATGACTTTGATTGCCCCCAAGTTTGAACATTGATAGGGTACATACATTTTAGCTGATTGGTGTACAGATCGACTTATTGCAGACAGGAATGCAAAAACAAATCGGGAGATATGTACAAACTAAATCAAGACTGAAAGCTGGGAAAGACCAAGATTATGCTGATATATGGAGCGTTTTGAAACAAGTGGTGCCCGTTTGCCAGGTTTTCACCATCTTGGCAAAGATTCTATTTTTTCTACCAAGGTGCATGTTTCCAGGTTTTCACCAAGGCACTTTTTCTTTTTCTCATTTTTTTGTATTTTCCATTTTTTTCAATTTTTTTGTACTTTTGATATTTTTTACTTTTTTTTGTGAATCATCAAGGTGCCTATTTGCTAGGTTTTCACCAAGATGTTCATTTTTTCAGGACTTTTTTTGATTTTTATGATTTTTTCAAGACATTTTACCATAGACTGAATGCCTTAGGTGTAGAATTTCTTCAGATGGAGAATGTTGATTGGTTCTCAAAGCTGTTCTCCTTTAGTCGTTGAGAGTTGATAGGCACCAGAGTCAATAGTAGCAGTGATAACAAAGGGACCCATCCAGTTGGGTTTAAACTTCCCCTTGCATTATCTATGTGATTGATTTTTAGGATTCTCTCTCAAGACTAGATCGCCAACCTAAAATTCTCTATGTTTGACTTTCTTGTTGTAACCTCTAGACATTATTTTCTAATATACTTTGAGATGATCATACGCTGCTTGTCTACACTCATCTAGTAGTTCAAGTTCTTGCAACCTAGACACTTTGTAGTCATCATCAGTTACTAAACCATGCATTCTGATTCTTAGTGATGAGATTTCAACCTCAATAGGTAGTACCACTTCAGACCCATAAACTAAAGTGAATGGTGTAGCCCCAGTGGGTGTTCTGATACTTGTTCTATAGGCCCAGAGAGATGGATTGATCACAAGATACCAGTCTCTTCCTATTTTATTAACTATTCGGTGCAAGATTTTCAATAGATTCTTGTTTGAAGCCTCTGCTTGTCCATTCCCTCAAGGATAGTAGATTGATGACCAATGTTGTGTAATCTTGAATTTGGCACATAGATCATCTAAGTCTTTGTTTTTGAATTGTCCGCCATTATCTGTGACAATAGAATGTGGAATACCATACCGACATATGATGTAGTTCAAGATTAACATAGAAATTTTCTTGCCATCCGCTTGAGTTAAAGGAACTACTTCTACCCATTTTGTAAAATAGTCTGTAGCTGTAATAATATGGGTATGTCCATTAGAAGAATGAGGATGTATGGCTCCTATAAGATCAAATGCCCATTGGTGAAAAGGCCATTGTGTAGTAAAGGGAATTAGATCTCTCCCTGGTGCATGAATTAAGTTACCATGTACTTGGCACTTTTGACAGTTCTTAGCAAACTTGATAGCCTCTTTTTCCATTTCAGGCCAATAGTACCTAGCCCTAATAAGTTTTTAGGCTAGTGTTAAACCATTCAAATGTGAGCGACATATACCTTCGTGGACTTCCTCTAATGCACGTTGAGACTCTTCCCATTCTAAACATCTAAAGAGTGTACCATCTAAACCTTGTTTGTATAGATCGTGACCAATGATGACATACTGGGATGCATTTTGCATAAGGTATCATTTCTCATGGCGGTTGAAGGTATCGGGAATGATTTGGTCTTGGAGATAGGAGAAAAGGTTTTTGTATCTGGATGAATCATGACCAACAATGCAGATCATACGAGTTTAGGGGGAATCATATGCAGGATAAGATAGTGCTTCCACCAGGAACTTGTAGCGTAGCTCATGTTTGGGCTATTGTAATAAAGTAGATAGCGTTGCCATTACATCGACAACCTTGTTCTCTATTCTAGGTATTTTCTCAAAGGTGATAGATATGAAATATTTCTTTAGATCATCTACCATTCTCTTGTATGGGATCAACTTTCCATCTTTCGTTTGATACACATCATTGACTTGATGTATTACAAGTTGTGAGTCTCTGTGAATGTATAGTTCTGTTAGTCTCCACTCAATTGCTATCTTCATGCCATTAAGGAGAGCTTCATATTCAGCAATATTGTTTATGCAAGGGAACTTGATTATGAATGCTTTAGGGATTGAGTATCCTTGAGGAGTGATGAACAATATGCCTACTCCATATCCATTCAATGTATAGGAGCCATCAAAGAATAATTTCCATGATCTAGAAGATAGGTTCATGATAGAGGAATCTAGGAATTCCATTTGCATTGGTGTATTATCAAACAAAGGTGCATCAGCCAGTTGATATGCAATTACTTGGCCCTTGATAGCTTTTCTTTCAACATATTCAATGTCAAATCACTTAATAGCATCACCCATTTGGCTAACCTACCTGTGAAGGGAAACTTTGCTTAGGAGGTACTTTAGTGGATCAATCTTAGCTACCAAATGTGTGGTATGAGCTAACATGTAGTGTCTCAATTTTTGTGATGCAAAGACCACAACTAGACAAGCTTTCTTAATCATTGAATAGTTATTCTCATATGCTACCAATGTTCTACCGATATAGTATATATATCTTTCCTTCTTGTTCTCATCATGTTGTGCTAGTAATGCCCCCAGTGATGTGTCTGTGGTAGAGACATATAAGATCAATGGATTCCCTTGAATAGGAGGCATCAAAATAGGAGGATTTGATAGATATTTCTTGATATGGTTAAAGTTATTTTCACATTCCTCGTTCCATGCAAAGGTCACACCTTTATGTAATGTCTTTGTGAAAGGTTGTGATATGTTTGCTAGCTGAGATATGAAGCGTCTAATAGATTGTACTCTCCCTTGTAATGTTCTCATTTGACTGATATTCTTGGGAGGTTGCATCTTCATGATAGCTTTGACTTTAGCTAGATCTACTTCAATACCTTTCTTTGAAACAATGTAGCCTAAGAGCTTTCCAGAAGTGACACCAAAAGCACACTTCTTAGGGTTCAGTCTGAGACTAAACTTCTCCATTTGATCTAGTATTTTTCTTGAATCATTTAGATGTTCAGATCTTATCATAGATTTTTCCAAAGTATCATCAACATAATCCTCCATAGTTCAATGCATCATGTCATGAAAGATAGATGTCATAGCTCGTTGATATGTAGCACCAAAATTCTTAAGCCCAAATGGCATGACATTCCAATAGAAGGTACCCCACGCACTTGTGAAAGTAGTTTTCTCTTGATCATCTGGAGCATTTTTTATTTGGTTGTATCCAGAAAAACCATCCATCAAAGAATACATCTCAAAGCCTGCAGTCATATCCAATATCATATCAATATTAGGTAATGGAAAATCATCCTTAGGGCATGCTTTGTTTACATCTTTGAAATCTGTGCACACTTTGATTGATTTATTTGGTTTAGAAATAGGTACAATATTAGAGATCCATTCAACATAATCAATAACATGGATGAATCCAGCTTTTAGTAGTTTCTCTAATTCAGTTTTGACCAAGAGTGCAACATGTGGATGCATCTTTCTCAATTTTTGCTTAATAGGTTTGACGCCTGAAGCTATAGATAAATGGTGCATTATAAGATTAGGATCCAACCCTGGCATATTTGAATATTTCCATGCAAAGTTGATCATCTTTTCTATTAAGAATGTGGTAAATTTTTGCTTTTCTTCTTCTGTTAAGGATTGTGCTACACGGATCAACTGTGGTTCTTCTATTGTTCCCAAGTTGATAGATTGAGTGGGCTCAATTAGAACTGGAGATCTGTCCTGTAAATGACTTAGAAGAACATCAAATATCTCATCCTTAGGCACCTCAAAGAGGTTTTCACCTTCAGATGCGCCTTTTATTTTTACTTTTGTAGGTTCTGAGACTGTCACAAAGTGGTTTTCATCCTCAGAACTCCTTTTCTTTTTATTTTTATTCTTATTCTTTTGACTAAGATACTTGATGTCCAACTCTATCATGCTAACACTCGATTCACTGATGGAAGTCTTCATAGGCTCAACTGCATTGAGGTAGCAAGCAAAGGCATAGTCATTTGGAAAGGTATAGATACCTTGGCTCAGATTCGTGGAGGTTTGGTTAAGAAGTTCAGGATGTTGAATAGTCAAAGCGGTGAAAGATTGGGAATAGTGTTTACAGATATGGATCTATCATCATTGGTCCTAACCCGACTCTCAAGTTTGAAGGTGATATTACAACTCAAAATGTTCAATTCATGAATAGGCTCAATGTCATTGTGGGAGTCCACTTTAGCCATAGGTGGATCAGACTTGTTAAGTTCATTATTTCTCTCTAGACTTACGTTTGGTTTAGGTGTATATTGGTGAATAACATCAACATGTTTTTCTGTGATAAGCTCATCTTCTTCAAGAATGACTCCCCATTCATAGTCATTTGATTCCTCGTCTATGCCTCTAGGAAAATTAAGAACATGAGTAAAGTTAGGATGAATACCCCAAGAAGGGTTACCCTCATATTCTGATTTGAATTCATACTCATGAGAATCTATCTCAGAATAACTACCACCTACTTGTTTGTCTATTTGATTGCCTTCGAGATTAGCTAGTTCTTGTGGTGCAATTGTCTCTTGTTCTATAGCAGGTTTTTTGTTTCTACTACATTGATTCTTTTTACTAGATTATATTCAGATTCAAGGAGGTGTTTTATTTCCTTAGGCAAATGCTCATAGGGAATGAGCTCCTCAGTGGTGTCCGAATCATCACTGTCAGATTGTTCAGTTGTTTCTTCCTTTAGTTGATTTGATGTGGATGGCTCAACCTGTTCTAAGACACGTGGGGAGTTCTTGCTAAGATAGAAAGGCTTCTTCTTATATTCTAGTCCTATTGTATCCTTGTTTTTTAGCCATGGTGGTTAAGAGGTGATAGAAGACCTTTACCTTGTAGTCCTAGAGGTTCTTTTCCAGTATATCCCATTTTTGTGATTAATTTGTCCCCTGGTCCATATGACTTCTGAGGAATTTTGCTTGAAGTGGAGTCACATTTCTGGACTGATTGGGATTGAGGCTCATCCTTGTATAACCATGAAAGCATGACTTCTTCTTCCTCAAACTCTTGTTTAGATACTTGTTCTGTGACAAAGCTTCCATTGAATATGACCTGGGATTCTTTAGCTGTAGGTTTCACTTTGTCATAAGGTTATCCATAAGATTTAGGGGACAATGGGAGAGATGTGAGAGATAAAACAGGTTCCATTGGGTATTCTCCCATACTATTGTCTTTGATTTTGACTTCTTTAGCAATGTCTTCCATTTTGGATGTTGAAACAATGTTTATCTACTTAGTGGAAGATTCTCTCTTATTAGGAACAAGTTTATCACTACTTTACTTCAATGCATTGCAAGTTGTGTATAGGTCCGCTGGAATTGTCACCTCTACTCCTTCATAAGGAAATTTCACACATTGATGGTATGTGGAAGGAATAACTCTCATTTCATGTATCCAGGGTCTTCCTAGAAGGATGTTGTAAGCCAAAGGTAGATCAAGAACTTGACATATGGTATCTCTGATAACGGGTCTTGTTCTGATAGGTAAGACAATAGTTCCCTTGGAAGATCTTTCTTGATCATCATATGCTTTAATAGTTATCTTCTTCTTAGGATCAATGGTAGCTTCAGAGAATCCCAATTGTGTGATCAAGATGTAAGAACAAATATTGAGACCAGCGCCTCCATCTATCAACACGCGTTTGACATGATGGTTTTGGATCAAGACTTCAATGTGCAAGGGCTGGTTATGCGGATGACTCAAGGAATTATCATCTTCCTCTGAAAAGGAGATATACTACGGAGACGTCAGATGACCAACCATAGTCTGGAATCTGTCTAAATCAAGGTTGTCAGGAACATTGGATCCGAGCAGAGCTTTGTCTAGAATGGCTCTATGAGCTGGAGATATCCAAAGAAACTCAAACATGGAGATTTTTGCATTTGTATGCTAGAGTTGTTGGACAATACTGTATGATGTTGGCCTCATGTCTTTATGATTTGAAGATTTAGATGCAGCCTTCTCTTTAGAAGCAGATGAAAGATTGAAAGGTATCTTAGGGACATTGGATGAATATGGGATTTGTCCTTGCAAATGTGCCTGAGCTTGTGATCGAGTAACTGCATTTGCTGATTGATTTTCTCTATCTTTTCTTACAATTGTGATGACACTGCAACGTTCAAATAGGCATGGTTCAACCATATTGATGACAACATTATTTCCAGAGTAGGCATAATTGACTTTAGCACCCATATTAGGTTGAGAAGAAGAATCTTCTTTACCATGTTTTGGAAATGGTTCTGTGAATGCTGTATGATAATTATTGCTATTATGATTGTCAATCATGATTTCTCCATTATCAATTTTGTCTTGTATGAGGTGTTTCAAGCGTACGCAGTTATTGGTTTTATGACTCTTATTATGATGGAAGTCATAGAAATTGGTCTCTTTCCACCATTTTGGTTTAGGTTTAGGATCAAATGGTCAGATCTCAGGCAAGTAAATGATGTTGTTAGCCAATAGAGTTTTCATGGCAGATTCCAAGGATTCTCCAAGAGGAGTGAATTTGCAATTAGGATCTGTAGCCCAAGGTTTGTAAGTAGATGGCTTCTTGTTAGATTCTAATGTTTTAGCTTCAGAAGCTTTGATGGCTTGGGTGCTGACAGTGAGATTGAAAGCAGGTGCCTTAGATGGGGAACATATATTATCAACAACACCCTATGTGACAATGCCTTTATTCTTGTTCCAATTTTTGCCTTTGTCTTTATAACTAGATCCAGATTCATACTTGTCCTTTTGAAGTGATATGTCTCCTTTTTGCACAAGTACTTTCTCAATTTTGATTGCATTTTCTACCATCTTATCAAAGGATGTATGATTTTGCATTTGCAAATGGTAGTTGAGTTCTGGAACAAGATTGTTGATGAAGATTTCCAACTTCTCAGTTTTTGGAATGGGTGTAGCATATAGAGAAAACTTCTTCCTCCATCATTTGAGAAAAGTCAAGAATGGTTCTCTCGAGTTCTATTTTAGATTGTAGATGTCGATCATAGTGACCAGATGTTGGATGTTGTAGGAGTATTTTTGATAGAACAATTTGATTAACTCAAAAGTTTTGATAGTTGGAGGCATTTTTTAGAACCAATGAATAGCCGACCCCCCCAGAGATTGAGGGAAAAGATGCATTAAGTAGGTTGGTTCATGCATGAACTCCATAGATTGAGTACAGAATTCTCTGACATGATCTTGAGGATCAGAGTTTCCATCATACTTATTGTATTTAGGTATTTACACTCACTTAGGGAATGGCGGCATGTACAAGTCTTTATCAAATGGAAAAGGGCATAGAGCTTCCATGGAGAACTCTTTAGGTTCCTTTTCTTTTTCAAGTTTGTCAAGTTTGACTTGCATGGCATGCATCTGTTTAATCATAGCGGTGATTGGAGTTTCTTCCTCATGCGTAATGATATCTTCAACATTAAAGTTGGGAGGAAGTTTAGCCACTTGACGAGCTAACTCTAGGAAGTATGTTTCTCTGTCTTCCTTCAAGAAATGCCTCATCATTTTCTTGAAGTTATCAACGTTTTGATATCGAGCAATTTCAAAAGGTGTGGGTTCTTGACCCACACCATGTTGAGACTGATGTCCTTGAGACCCGTGATGTGTCCCTCCTTGAGACATGTTAGGAGTTTTAGGACTCCCTAGGATAGATTGATGTAGAGATTGTTGATTGACTCCTTGGATTGATGGAGGAGGGGGTATGTAACCAATTTTTATTGAAGATTGCTAAGATCGTCATCTTCGTAAAGACTTGAATTGTAGAGTTCGTCAAAGGTTGGACCCACGTGAGTAGACAAAGGTAAGGTATGAGGTGCTTCTCCGGATTTCTTGTGTGATGAAGCTCTAGTTTCCACCATTAACCTTGGGTGAAGCAAGAGAGCAAGATGAAGACAACTAAAGAATGACTTGATTCAAGAAGATCGAATGACGCAACCTTGTCAAGATTGAATTGATTGAAGATAGATCAGACATAAATGAAGGATACTGTGCCACAGTAGTATGGGTAGATGCCCAAAAGATGGCAGACACGAGCTCACAACACTTAGCCGTTTTGTATGAAGATTGAATTTGAAGATAATTTTGACAAGGTTTTGACACAAGATGAAAAAGACTCAAATTGATAAATTAGAAGGCTAAATCAAACTCAAGAGACCACTTTAGGTAAATGATCAAATTCTTTCTAGTTTTTGCTATGTTCCCGACACAGTGAATGTTTGACAGAATTTGGAAATAGGCTGTAAACACTAGATTTCTGACAAATTTGACAAGTCTCTGACAACTTTTTGAAAATTCTCAAACGAGTTTCTGCAGGCTCGTACAACACTAGGTATGCTCTCAAATGACAATTGACAAGACTCGTATGACAATTGCTGTCAGGGATAATATTCTTTTGATTTCTGGTGACAACACTTGTATGACACAGTACTAACTCCCATACAACAATACAAGGGTTCTAAAATGACTTTTTCTCAAGACTCATACGAAAATATGAGACTGTGGAATGAATTTTGACTCTAGAGAGGAATTTTGCTTTAGATTTTGTAATTTTTAGGTTTTCAGTTTTAGATTGTTGGCAAAGTTTTATGTCCAGTTTTGAAGATTTGTGTGTAATAGTCCATCTCAAATAACCAAGTAGATATCAAGCACGCAAAACAACAAGCAAGGGAAGCAAGCAATTGTCTGCAAACAATGAACAAGGGCAAAAGCAACCTTGTGCATGAACAAGAAATAGTGACTTAATATGCTGATCCCTAGGAGTGCTATTTGTGTATGTTCCAAAAAGTTTTTCAATAACGCACATATTCCTAGAAAATGAAAAATTGGCCTTGCTAAGGTTTGTAGTAATGGTCTGACTCTGCAACTTTTGTGATCTCAAGAGGGCGAACTCCAATCCAGGTGCACCGGGGTTTTGACACAATCTGATAATTTAATCAATCAAGATCTGCTAGGGAGATTTGATAGCCCAACAAGAGACCACACCTGTGAAGATTTCCTCCACAAGGACATTTATATAGCAACTGTTGCTACCATGACAAAAATGGCTATTACTGCTTGAGGTTTCATCCACGTGGTTGACCCAATTAAGGGAATGTCCACTACGGCTAACCCTCTCTAAAGGTGACTCATAAAAGATACCACAGGGGGACTAGATCGGATTCAAGGATCTGGGTTTTTGGTACTATCCAAAAAGGAAGTAGAGCATAATCCCCTAGCCTCTTCACTTCACCAAAATAAAGCAGAAAGATTAATCAGACACGCTAAGAATGAAATTATCTCACAAAGATCTATGATGTCAACCGCTTATGATCGATCAACCTCTCCAAAGAGAGAATCTATCGATCAAAAGTTGAAGACTCAAAAATCTAGTAGAACACAAGATAATCTTAGTATCCTCCCTACCTACAAGGGGATCCTTCGTCAAGAAGAGCTTCACATGCGTGAACAAGTGAAAGAAGCCCACTCTCTCAAGATCATCCACAAATAGTGTTCATAGGCCCTATTTACTATGTGTAATAGATATGCAGAAAATAAATCTATGTTCATTTTATAGCCCAAAATGAAGTCTATGATATGAAAGCAAGAAAAGTCACACAAGCTTGACACGTGAGAGTTTGTTTTAATCCAAATCGAAGTGTTATCAGATTAAGAAGAATACCTGAATTCCTCACAACGTGCTTAGTAGATTTTACTTGTTTTAGCAATTTAGTTGTGCTTTTCCCAATCAAAATTAGCAAATATCGGTCAGAAACAACAGAGTTCAATTGTTAGGGTTAGCTGTTAGTCCAAATTTGAAAATCAAATTTGATAAATTGCCCAAAAAATCTGAAATGACAATGGAACATTGGTATCAAAACTTGTAAGACAATGGGTTACCTTTCATACGACAATCTAGATACCATATGACAGTGGGTCACCTCTGGTACGACTATCTAGAAACTCGTACGACAGTGGGTATCTGTTCAAATGACAAAGGAGTTCCCAAATGATAGTCTGTAGGTTATGATACGAGCCTTGAAATCTTCAACTATCGTACGATAACCTGTATCTTCTGGTATGACTTTCTGACAATTTAAGTCGTATGAAAAATATACTGATAGAGAATAAAATCACAGAATTGACCAGAAAATGATAAAAGAATGATAGAAATTGATATAGAAGAAATGGAAACCCATTTTAGGGCCCCACGGTGGGTGCCATAAATGTGTGTGTGAAAATTGTACCTGGCTGCGGACACAACACTTCAGTAAAACATTAGAGGTTAGCAAAATCAAAATCTGAAAATAAATGAATCTAAGCTAACTAGGTGATTTACTGCCTTCTAGTAGGTGCTAGTATGATGTTCTCAGATTGAAATCGAGATTAATGACAATGTAACACCTAAACAAAGGATTTGAATGTAAAAGAATGAAAGACTGTATGAATGTAGATTAATCTATTTTTTTGTATTTTCTGTGCAATAATAGGAAAACTTGTATGAATCTAAGCTAGATGAATGAAATTGAATGCAGATTTAATCTAAGAATGATATGAATGAATAACTGCTATGATATGAAAACTATGCAAAAACTATGATCAACTATGAAAGATCTCACAAATCGCCTGTCGCAAGTGTTTAATTCTTCAATCCCCAATTCGCCAGAGTGATTGTGCAAATTTGAGTGTTGATAATTATAAAGAGCTGAGTGTTGATTTTATAGAAATCCAGGGCTTGAGGATGCATTGAGAAAAGCCATAAATCACTCTTGATAAACTTAGGTTGATTTTTGAGTTATTCCTTGATTTTATAGATGAGAATCAAAACATCTAGTAGAACAATGAGATGTCATTCCATTTTCCTACAATTATGTAGAAGGTGAAGCATCAATCCCATGGTCAAATGACATTGGAAATGTTATACAAAGAGATCGTAATCAATCAGATTAAATGAAGAAGGGACAAGATTTGATGTGTTTCTAATTGGATCATGATTTCCCTTCATAATCACATGAAATGGATGATTGTGTGGACGATGTCATCATTGTAAAGTTGTAAAAACTGTGACCTCGGCAACCTATGCCATATCAGCAATTTACAAAGACAAACAAGTTGGTCAACTTAGTCAAGTGTCAATCTCACATGTTAAAAAACACAAAAATTATTATCATTAAATTAAAATGAAAAGGTACATGGTTCGACCAATTTGTCGAACAAAATACATATATCTATTTAACAAGGAAGGGTGTCGACCACATTGTCGAATGCAGTAAGAATATCAACATGAGATATTACATCAAAAATCATTAACAATTTTTGACCAGCTTGTCAAAATAACTAGATCCAAAAGAGACTTCGACCAACACATAGAAATGCGACATTAATAAGAATTGAAGAATACTTCGACCATCCTATCAAAAACATCAATGCACAACAAAAGGATAGACCAACAAGATCATAATTTACAATGTCACAAAGAATTTACAAGAGTCATTGACTCACATATATAAAAATGTTGATATCAATACCTTGATCACTAGGTCGATTACAAAGAATACATAGTACACCAACATAAAGACCTTCCTGGCAGGAACTCCCGACACCTATTCCACATAAAACATTAGGGGCGAGAATATTGTATGAGTGTGTTTCCACCCTACCATGAAGCAGTTACACTTCCCTATCTTTCTTGACATGAAAGATGTCCAACCCAACTCGAGGTAGCCTAACAAAACAAAAATAATAGAGTAATGGAATTCACGGAATTCAAAATATCTATTCTCTAACATTTATGTAAGAAAAAATTTCAGAATTAAAATGAACTTCCTCTTAAACACTAAGTGTTATAGGAGGCAAGAATATCATGAATCCATCTCATGATACATATAGTATATCTGAAATGCATGTTAAGCAACTTAAACAATTTAGTTTTTGCTATATGATAATATCTCATAGAATCTAATTCCATCTCAAACATATGAAAATATACTATAATTTCAAACATGTGAAATTAAATGTGAAATTAAAGTAGTGAAAACTCAATCAAAAGATGCCACAAAACTATCATTCCTTTTCTTTTGGTAGACAAGAATTATCAATATATGTAATGCACATCATGAAGAAAGAGGGGTCTATATCTATCTACTAATATATGACCAGATTAAAAAAATGTTGAACAACTCCTTAACAAGCTCATTACTCTCAACTTAACACATGTTTCATTCCACAATGAATCATTACTACTTTATCTTGATCTCATGATCATACAATTAAAGTATTTCTCAATAAATAATGAATATTTCCCTTAACATTTTCAAGATATCATAAGATAATCTTTGTGTTAACATTTATCCTAATCTCTTTCTAAATTCCTTAAAGTTGAGAATGACATAAACATTCATTCACAAATGCAAAAGTATATAACTATCTCGTAGGCTAGATTTGGTACCATAGTCAAAGAAATATATTAGGAAGAGCTATTTCAAACTCTAATGACATCATAACTATCATCTCTCTCATGTATCAATAGTGAATTGTAAAACGGGAGGGGCTAAGTTAGCTAATCCATGAGAATTGTAAAACAAGAGTGTTTAAATTCAAATCCTGGATAATCCATTACATTTGAGAAGCGTCTAAAGTTTACAAGGTACATGCTAAGGAACCGACATAATAAACAAAAGTCTTAATCTACATCATGTGAACTTGTCACTCATCAAGCATAAACATAAAAAATAGTGTTACATTTGAGCAACATCTAATATTCCCAAGGTACATTCCAATGGATTGACATATTAAATAAAGCCTATAAAATAAGCCTCTAAAAAGAATTGAATATGAATATTATTGATTACACACTACAAGGTAAAATAGCTAGAAGTGAATGCATCGTTGCTGCTGAGCATAGTCAAAGAGGGGCTAAGTTCAAAACTTGAGTAGTCCTTAAGATGCTAGCAATCCCTCAAGAAGTTGTTCAATAAATTTGCAAGCTCGCCATCCATTCAACATGACATCCAAGAACTCGTTCAATTTCACAAAGAGGGATTTCTCCATTGAAGGGATAAAATAACTGGTTATTACATATTTCTGAACAACTTTAGAGAAAAATTTCAAGAATAATATCTTAGAAAATAGCTACGAGTTGGACATGGCAAAGACGAATCTTGTAGAAAAGAGCCAAGTTCTTAGTGTTTTGGCTATGAAATTTCTTACCTAAACTCCATAATGCATAATTCTTTATAAAACAATGCTTCCTTAGTCTAAGCTCGAAACAAATAAATGAATATCTAAATATGTTAACAATCATAGATTTATATGAATGACCTTAATCAATCACACTGTGTGATGCAGGGGCATCATATGCTCTTCATAAACACAATGGAGATCCAGGTCATCAACAAGATCATAGAGCATCTCATAATATCAATTGGTCCATCTTGCAACCGATCATGGCATTCAAAGACACAAGAAGTCATAATGTTGCATAATGTCATGTTTTGTCCAATGTTCAAATTATTGAAATATGGTTATGGAATAGGATTTAAGGGTTATTTTAGATAGAAGGGTCCTTTGATAGGTTATAGAAAGATTTCATAATGTTCTTAAAACATTTCATAAGTCAAAACATGTATTAGGTCCCATTTAGTAAGGTTATTTGCTTGAAATAATTTAAATTTGCCTTGTAATGACTTTTGGAGGGAAAGTGAATAGTTTAAATTTTATTAAGCATTTGGAGATATAACCGATGGGAATTGGTTATCAACCATCCAAACTATCTTTCCATTTGATAAATATGCTAATGTACGGCCTGGAGGGCATCATAGTACGGACTGTTGCTGGAAACTAAATAAAAGTGCCTAGTTTTAATTGCAAATTGCAGAGAGTTTCGAGTTTGCAGCATCAAAACTTCTTTGGTATGCATTGAAGTATGTTTAGAAACACATTTTCATGCTTATGACCCAGATTTGAATCCATATTTGTGAGCATTTGTTTATTTTTCATAAATTGCTGACTGGTTTAGACACTTTATTAACAGTTTTGAAGTTTTCTTCTAATTTCCATGGCCATTCTATGAAATGACCACTGATTCTTCATGGAATGGTTATTGTCTAACATGTACAAGTACTTCTAATCCATAAATGATCTTCTGACAGTAATAAAGGTGGCCACCAAAGCATTTTTTCAATACACTAACATAGTGTTCCAAGAAGGAAAAACAGGGACAGTCATAGTAGAAGGAGATTTGTCTTAAGGAGGACAGCATTTATGATTTGGTTATTGGTTTTTATGATAATATAAAGGTGTTTTCAGATTCATTTGAGCAAAGAAACGTTTGCAAGTGTGAGATCTCTTAATACCCTAGGAACAAGGGTTTGAACATGCTTGATTTGGGGCTTTTGATGCAAATGAGCCCATAACTTGAAATTTGTTGTTGGAATGTTTAATTGGACATGAGAATAGGTGATCCTACAATTTTGGTGAGTTTTGGACAGGTTTTTGGTGAAGTTTCTTTGTTAAACCTCTTGATTTGACCCTCTAAAACAGAGATGGTCACTTTTTTGGACACATTTCCCAAAGCACTTGATATTGGTTTTTTGATATGTTATAGTTCACCAAAAAGGGTAGCTGAAACACCAAATTATTTTGCAAGTCCTTTGGAACAAGTTGGAGAAAAATCCACAAAAACGCTGCTGGAGGGCTAGTTGAAGGCTATTAGGCCTAATAGACTGTTTTGAACAAATTGTCCATTTTAGGGTGCCTAGAAGGTTAAAAATCTTTGAAACCACTTGAATCACCCTTGTTTACATATTTCAAAGCATCTCTGAAAGTTTGGAGTCATAATCTGAGATTTTAGCCACATTTTGCCTTGTGTGCCTTATAGGCCTATTAGGAACCTTGTGGGTTAAACAAGCATTTGGTTGGATTCCATAACCTTTCACTACCACTCTGCATCACTGTGGTAACTAAAAAAACCAACGATCTTCCAAAGTGCCAACAATTTTAAATGTATATATGTTAAAAAATGTTGTAACACAACTAAAAATGGCTAGACAAGAAATGCGCAGTTTGAGCTGTGCTTTCCTAGGAGAAGGAGATGCATAAATAATGATTTTGTTTTCTTAATGAATTCCATCTAAAAGCACTAATAAGCTAAGATAAACTGCCCATTTCTAATAACAACATAGTCAGAAAAGCACAACATAGGAGAAATAGGTACCAAGACACAACTATAGTCATTGGCCAGTGGAATACCCTGATTCTGTGCACTGGTGGAAGGGAAATGTCGACTACTTCACTAATTGGAAACTAAACTGGTTCATTGGCCAGTGGAATACCCTGATTCAAAAAGATGCATTTCATAACACAGTAGGATAATGAAACTAAACTGGTTCATTCCCTTCCATTGATTCCTGGTTGTGTTCTCCAATTCTCTCAAAAAATTTCCTTCCCTTATTTAGAACCATTTTTCCTTAGCAAATTCCAGTATCCCCCTATGTTACAGATGTGCCTGAGAGAGTGGCGGTTAGCTTTTTATTGTATTTCCTCTCCACTCTTCTTGTTTCCCACTTAATTGCTAATTTCAAAGGAAGAGTGGTGGCAAGATTTTCTAAAATTATGTCATTAAATGTGGAATGATGTGCTAGAGGCGGTAGTCAGTTGTCCTTTACTCAAGTCTTCACCCTTCTTTAACCTTATTCTAATGCCATTTGTTCAAACTTAAGGCCAGCACACTAATGGATAATAATGATATTTCATATTTCATTTAATCAATAATAAATTAAATAAATAAAATTTCAGGTTATGACATCCTTTCCCATTAGAAAATGCATCATCCTTGATTATTTAAGAAATGTTAACATCAACCTAAGAAAGATAACCATTTCATATCAGACATAGTTTCTCATTTCGAGTAAAATGTAATGTAACATTCCTTTCTTTTCTCTTTCCACTACTTAATTAGTACAACACACACACATAATCAAAATAAAATTGTCAACTTTTTTTTTCCAAATATAGTGTGAACACACATTCAAGGAAAGCATATTTAATATAAAATAACATACACATGCATCAAAACCCATTTCTGAATACTTTACTTGCACATTTAACCAGACACCTTTCCAAAGATAATAAACACACATGTATCAAGTAAACATTTTTGAAACAATTTATATGTGAGTTTGTGAATTCCATTACCACCCTTCAGTTTTACAAGGTTAGGTTACCTCTCTTTGACAATATTCCCCTTTTCTTATGTTATGTTATTCCATCTGTTGCATTCATAGGAACAACACAAAAGCATCCACTCATGTTGTTATCATAATCAAGATGAAAATCTGACATTCCCTTATCTCAATGCTTTCATAAATAAATGTGCATAATACCTTAAAGTAGCAACAAAGCACATGCATACCTGTGCTTACTTTACAATACCGTGGCATCACAATAAAATGAGCACATTACTCGGCACTTCGTATCAAATTCCTTTTATATGAACGTGTGTAGACACTCACAATGTTTTTAGTTCAATCACACTATCAATTTACTTCATGGAAGAAAAGTTCCAATGTTCAATATTCAAGAGTAAGGATATCATTTGAAGATTGCAAATTTTTAACTAAAATAAGCTTTAGTTGACTACATGATCATAAGTAAATAATCATTCATACATAGAATCTAACATGTGGTACTCACTATGTGATCAATCATCCATGTGTGCTCGCAATTACCTGTAAAGGTTAGAGGATCCATTCTTTTTCCATTTATGTGATCTAGGCCCTCACGTCCATCTTGTCACAACAATATTTCAAAGATAAATTCTAACTCATTTCATCATAATAATTATGTCTTCATTTCCAAGACAATGTGAGTCAAACATTGTTACATCTAAACATAAATAAGCATTCATAATTTCAGCTATGTAATTGTGCTTAATCCATGCATAAGCACGAGATGTGATCTATGGCCTTCTTGCCATGTATTCATCACCAGTAGGTAAATATAAAAGACATAAAGAAAATGGTTGAGATGCTTTTTTTTTCCAACCACAAATCCTTACACTGCCTTGGGATTCTACCTACTCACATAATTCTCAACCGTGCAATGTCTAGTAGCTTGGAAAAATACAAAATGGGTATCGAGTGCAACCCAATGTACCTACATGTAATCCCTACCATAGATGTGTAATGTCTAACAATCAAGATATGGAAGAGGTTTGTTACTATAGAATTATTGTGTCAATAATTCTTGTTAGGATTATTCATATCATTCTTATGAATAGCTCGCTTTGGCCAAAGCCTAAAATATAATTTTGATATTGAGAAAGAGGATCACCTGCTCTATTTCCCTTTGGCTTATCCATATTTAGAACCCTTATCAGAATGTAACCTTTCCATATGCACATGTACATAGTAAGTAAAGGATGAAAACTCACGCTTACTATTCTATTTTCTTTCCCTATAATAATGCATTAAACAAAAGTATGAAAATCACACAATAAGTCAACTAGTCAAGGAATTATGCCTTCATTACAAACATTCTCATACATCATTAGCAATCACATAAGAAGAATGAGGTGTTGACCATTTTGTCAAGAACACCAATAGTGCATCATTACAAAATAATTCTAGTTCATTATCACCAAGAAATGCCAACCTACATGCCGAACATCAAATACATCAAGTTTAAATACCTCAAATATATTTTCATGCAATATCTCATGCATAATCACCTATGTATTGGTTATATCATATTAAGATAAAAAAATGTACTTTTCTTATGGATTCCATCATCTCATGAATATCCATGCAATTATCCTCATAGCATCAAAACTCACATGAATTGTATATTGATCCATATATATATATATATATATATATATTCAGAGTCATGTTCATGCTAATATACTTGATCATTTAATAATTGATAAAACATATTTCAAGAAAAATATGAATGCAAGAATAAGAATGGTATGTTCTTCGCAATCTACCCTGTTATACATTTCATCAATGTTCCACATTGAACGCGATAGATAACACCACTTCACATTGTAGGAGTAGCAACATAAAACATACATCCTAGCCACCTCAAGATCATAAGAAATCTCAAAAATAAATTTCACAAATTCCAATTCAAAATCTCAAAGTGGTGTGCAAAACCAATAAAAATAAATGTGAACAAGAACCGCATTTGATAGATAAAAATGAAAATTTGGTGGTTAGATGGTCAGAAGAAGACTTAAAAATTTGAAGCCATCCCTTCATCACTTCCAAAGTTCATCAAAGCTGAAAATAACATAACCAATTGAAAATCAAATCACATATACAAAATGAATAACACCAGCCACAAAGAGGGAGTAGAAGCTACATGACACCTTGCATCCAAGGTGCGCTAAAGAACATGACCAAACTCTTGGAAAACATATGTCTCACAGATTACATCCCTACATTTTAACAATTATTTTTGGTTCATGCAGCATAAACTTGATAATGCTATCCTTTTCCTTTTGCAATCTCATGCATTCCTAAATGCAAAATGTAACATGCCATTACCTTTACAAAATTCCATGTTTTTTTTTTCATACATAGCATGCTAGATTCTTTTCCCAAGAATATCATGAAGATATAGTATCATAATCCTTGCATCACACATGCAAAATACAACACTTGCACAATATAATACATATTTTCATCTTTTTATCACAAGTCAAGTCTTAATTTTTTTTGCAAGCACTCATATCTTTAGTGCAAAATTCAATCATTAGTTAACTGCGTAAATAAATCAGAGAGATTTACCTTCTCTCTTGCTTCAAACATGCAAAAAAATAATAAGCATTTAACTTTAAGTGCATCACTAAAATATTTCATAGTTTCAATTTTGGCAAACACACAACTACATCAATATGAGGTACACCATTTACCAAATACTTTAGAAATATTTCCATTTTTTTATAGTTTTAAGAGAAAGAAAGGACAACCAAGAAGCCTCACACACACATAAGAGGTAATGTTGTGAAAGTGATTATTTTCAATTCTGTAACTCAAGCAAGGAACATCCTTTCTTGTCCTATCAGAAGTACCATAACTAGGAGATACAACAATCAACTCATGGAACTAACACGTACATACATAGACTAAGCATTAGTTGACTTATAGTTTGTGTGACTAAGAGTCACAACTAAGCATAGAAAACTCAAGTCCCTAGAGTGGGACCTAGATATCTAATACCATATATAAAGACTATGACCTAGACAACCTATGCCACATCGACAATTTACAAAGACAAACAAGTCAGTCAAATCAGTCAAGTGTCGATCTCACATGTCAAAAAGACAAAAATAATTTACATTAAATTAAAATGAAAAGGTACATGGTTTGACCAACTTGTCGAATGGAATAAATATATATATAACAAGGAAGAGTGCAGACCACATTATCGAATGCACTAATAATATCAAGATGAGATATTACATCAAAAATAAATAATAGTTTTCGACTAGCTTGTAAAAAACAACCAGATCGAAAAGAGACTTTGACCAAAACATAAGAATACGACATTAACAAGAACTTAAGAATACTTTCACCATCCTATAAAAAACATCAATGTACAGAAAAAGGATAGACCAACGAGATCATAATTTACAATGTCACAGAGAATTTACAAGTCATTGACAAACATACATAAAAATATTGATATCAATACCCTAAATCATTGGGTCAATTACAAATAATACATAGTACACCAACATAAAGACCTTCCTGGAAGGAACTCCAGACACCTGTTCCACACAAAACATAAGCGATGAGAATAGTGTAGGAATGCATTTCCACCCTACCATGAAGTAGTTACGCTTCCTTGGTATCTTTCTTGAAATGAAAGATGCCCATCCCAGCTCGAGGTAGCCTAACAAAGAAAAACTAATAGAGCAATGGAATTCGTGCAATTCAAAATATCTATTCTCAAACATTTATGTAAGAAACTATTTTAAATAAATTTCCTCTTAAACACTAAGTGCTATAGGAGGCAAGCATATTATGAATCCATCTCATGAGACATATAGTATACCTAAAATGCATGTTAAGCGACATAAACAACAATTTTTTCTATTTGATACTATCTCATAGAATCTAATTCCATCTCAAACATATAGAAATTTGCAGTGAAAAATCAATCAAAAGATGCCATGAAACTATCTTTTCTTTCCTTTTGGTAGAGAAGAATTCTCAATATATGTAATGCACATCATGAAGAAAGAGGGGTCTCTATCTATCTACCAACTTATGACAATATTAAAAAAATGTTGAACAACTCCTTAAAAAGTTTATTACTCTCAACTTAACACATGTTTAATTTCGAAAGGAGTTTGAAATGCCTTCTGGTGCGCGCGCGTCTGGTGCAGTTAGGGCTTCCGATGCCTCTAGCGGCAACCCTTCTGCTGCAAGTGGGGGTATCTCTACCACTCCTTCTGCTTCAGGCCGATGTGATGTTCTCTGTAGTGTGCATCATGCTCATGTCGGTTCCCCTGTTGTGCCTGGCGGGTCATGTGATGTTGTGGGGGTGGTGCCTGCCCTTGGGCCTCCTTCCTTTGGGTCCCCTGTTTCCCCTGCTGCTTTGGCCGTCTCTGCTGGAGGCTCGACTCCATTTTTGTCACTGATTTTGGGTGTGGGTGAGCAGGGGCTCCTTGTTTCCCACCCAGGTAAATTTAAAAAACATGTGAAGGGAAGTGTTGGCTCAGCGCGTGATGTGCCCGTTAGGGGTCCTGCTCCTGAGGGTGCTTCCTCCGGTCCATTTTTTCATTATTCTGCTATTAACCCAAATGCCTCCACTGCTATTGTTGACCATGTTGGTGCGAGTTCTCAGGGCCCTTCCCGTGGTGTTTTTGGGGGTTCTTATGCTAAAGCTGCATCTAAGGCTTTGCACAAGACTGGGAGGTCTTCCCATGGTGTGCCTCCTTACATTTCGATTTATGCCAGTGACCCTCTCTCTATTAACATATAGTGATATATATGTATCATTAAAAAATGAAAAACATCAAATATTATGGAAACACATATTGAAACACATATAGAATAAAATATTGAAATAAATATTTTCAAAACACATCAAATATTATTGAAGCATAGTAACAATGACACTTGAATTAGAAAATCTGTGTAATGATTCCATAAACACAATTAGTATATTTAGCACGAGCATAAGGAATAAATTATATCAAAACTCATGTTCTATATATGAAGTTTTTTAATAAGATATGTATGTCCATATACAATATGGCATAAATGCCATTTGGAAAAATGTTTTATAAAATGTGGCATATGCCATCTAAAAATGTGTACAAAAGATACATATGATGACCAAATGTGTCTATGACATCCTAGGCTACTGATGGATCATAAAAATGTAGCCTCTTCGAGGCACTCTTAGGCTCTAAAGGATCTTGCACAAAACAAAAATTAAAATGACAATTGTTATTATCTAAATTATAAATAAAACTATAATTAAAATTTCAAATTGAATTCTTGTATGTACCTCGACTCTGCGTCTCCTAGGATGGTCAGGATTCCTCAAATATGTCTTTGGCAGTGGAGTGATGTCATCGAGATTGGGAACACAAGCCTATATATATGTTCATAAGCATAATTTAATAAATCATCCTATATAGTTGTCGTTGATAGGAACATAAATTTACTAAGGTGTTGAATTAAAATAAAACATACTTGTGTGGTTGTGCCTTCCTTTGGAAGTGTCAATGCAGTTAACAAGGATGTAAATCTCTACCACTCTACCTCCCTCACACTTGGTGTTACCTATAAGAATAAAACATTATCAAAATGTTAGTTAATATACATTTAAAAAAATAATAATAATATAAATGATAAACATGTACAAAGTTCAAGAATGTAAACAACTAAGTATGCAAATACATACTAGACGGCTATCAATGCCAAATGAAATGGCTAAGAGGCTATGCTCTATAACCTGTGTCATGCCCTCCCCAGATACCAAGCACTGTTAAATAAATATTGCAAATAACATTAGTACAATCCAATGATAAGTACATGCATAATCATTCTCAAACTCTTCATTGCCTTTCCCTTCTCAGTGTTCGTTGTTGCCCCCCACTTGTATTGCATCCCCTTGCTAGTAGGTGACACCTGCAAGAGTAAAATAAGATGAAAATATTAATTAGTATATGATTTAAATAATTATTAGGATTTAAATGACAAACATATCTACTAATAAAAAAACTAAATGATTGAGTGCAAAAATATATACCATAGAGATCTGAAGGACAAATTAAGTGGTCAAGAGTGTCGCATTACACACCTCTCTCATCTCCTCTATCATTAACTAAACATAGATAGATCAAGTATAAAAACATAAGTGTGCAATCATAATAAGTTATCTAATACAAACACACATTTAAAATTAAATGCATTAAGATATTAAACATTAAATCTTACCTTAACATGAGGAAATAATGATGGTTGCATGTTCTCATCTCTCATCTCTGAGGACTCTCTATGGTAGGCTCCAGTCCCTATTGTAAAATCTGGTGCAACACCCATATCACTAGCCTCATAATCCTCAGCATCCATAGGTTCCTCTAAAAGGTTATTGAGGGGACCCAAACACATATTATGACATGTACTACAAGTATCATGCACACACATATGTACACCCGAGGAGAATATATCAATAGAATGAGGAGGTTACGCCAATGACACTATGTGCATAACCAGATGGTCGCTCAAAGTATGAATGGCTCTAATAGAATTTGAGGCAGCCTCTGCAATAATATATGGATTCTTCACTATAGGAGGGGGATCAATGAGAGGAGGGGGAACATATGGGCCTTGTACTACTCTATGTTCCCCTGGTCTATCCTATGACCGCACTTTTCCTACACCCATGAATAATCTCATACTCCAATAGTTTACATGTTTACCTAGGATAAACTCAAAATATAATTTTTTTATGAAATAAAAAGGGGCATCCATATTTTTGTTGGGTGGTTTATCAAAAACCATCCACCAATGATCCTAGAAGTTGGCTTGTATATTAGGATGTGTGCACCATTTCATAGACAACTTCAATTTTTGGGTATCTAGAGGCTTTCCAGTGTGTGAATTCCTAAATAGGGAACACATTTTATCTTTAGTGATCCCAAGGTCCTTCACCCCATCATAATCTTGTCCATCATCATATCGGGCATGCATTTTATCTCGCCATTGAAGTGCAACATTATGTTGTGTGGTGAGGGTCTCCTTTAACTATTTGATAGAATCTACCATTCTAAACATGGGGGCTAATCTAGGGATCCTAATACAAACATCCCTAATCCTCCTCAACTGGTTCAAATTGTACACACAAAAGTAGTGCACTTCTCTAAGTCATTACATCAAAGGAAATCCATGAAAGGGAAACCTTCAATAGCGACCTAGAGCTCTCTATGTATGGAGTTGCAAGATTGTAAAATTGCTCTTAGCTAGAGCTAATAAACTTATGACCTTGCTAGTCAACCACACAATGAGAGATTCCAAAATTGAAGACAAGGGCAAGAGTGCCAATATCCCAAAAGAATCAAATGGAAATTGAATGCAAGTAAGCTAAGAATGAGGATGCAAATATGCAAGCTATGCTATGAAAATGAAAGTGCAAACTAGGCTATGAAAGGAAAGTACAAGTCTTACAATCCCTCCTAATTAAACTATGTGAGATTAATCTATAGCATAAAGAAAGTCTATACTAAGAATGCCATGATTATGCAACTATGAAAGCAAGAAAGCAAGCTAAATGAAATGCAACAACAATGTCTTCAAAGCTTGAATGCAAGAATGTCTTCAAAGAGCTCCAAATGACATAGAAAACCTATAGCATAACATTAGTATAAAAGAGATGGATATGCAAATGAGGAAGAGAGCTCTTCTTTTATAGGAAATGAGAAGGAATGGACCATGGAGATTAAGAGGCAAAAGATTTAATCAATGGTGGAGCATAAAAGAGGAGCAATCCATGTGCACAAATATCCTCCAATGAGAAAATAAGAGTTGACTTTTGTGTCCATATGAGACAAAAAGTGATTTTCTTCTTTTTATAAAATAATAATAATGCTTTATTTGTGCAACTTAGGATAAGAGGAAAAGTGAGAGCTTTTTATTTAATAAAAGGGGAGGAAATATTCCTTTTAATTAAATAAAAATTTTAGGATAAAATGGTTAGCCCAAGGAAAATAATCGAAAATGATAAAATAGGATTTGATCAAGGAAATTGATATAATTGATAAAATGCTGATTTTTGAAAATCTTGATTCAGGGATTTGATAAATTGTTGAATGGGGCCCAAAGTCTAGGCGACCATTTTAGGGTGCATACATTTGCCCCTCTTTGACTAATGTGTGATCATTTCAGGAACACATGCAGTCAAAGAAGTTGAAATGTGAGTTCATTTTAGGATCACAAAACAACTCAGACATGTGTTCATTTTGGGAACACGCCTGGACAAAAATAAACAAAAGATTCTGGACATGAGTTCATTTTGGGATCACATCCGAAATAAGAGATAAAAATCTCAAGCTGAGAAAAAGCTCATAAAAAGATAGTTGAATCAAGAAAATCAAGGATTAAATCCAATAGGTACTGCCCCCTCGGAATCGAAATCGAAATCAGGCAGAGGAGAACAATAGATTGATAAACTTGATCAAGTCACTAGAAATCATAATCGAAGATGAAAGATGATAGGATAACCATCAAGCAGTGAAGATATGCCCTAGTTTGACCAAGTCAAACCTCAGAAAGATGAAAATGAATGATAGACTAGGAGTTTGGAAGAGATGGGGGGAAAGAAATGAAGATGCCCCAGCGAAGATCGAAGGATCAGGCCTCAAATGGTCAGCCAACTGCGCAAAAGAGGGAGAAATTTTTGAAATGCAATTTTGACTATCAAGATGACCTTGGATTTCAATTTCGAGTCCGAAAATAGATCCAGGACGTCAAAATTAGCTAGGGGTGCAATTTTTGTGCAATTATGAGGTGTTTTGAAAATTAGGTCAAAAAGTCAAAATGCTATAAAAGGGAGGAAAACGGTCATAGAAAAGGATGTGATATGAAAGACAAGGAGTGAAAGACATGATTGAAAAGAAGTGAAAGATGAGCGCAGTTGACCAACTAGTCTGTGAATGATGAAAAGGAGAGCTCTCTCCATATGCGAGATGCAAAACTAATCTAACATGAACCTAAAAATGCAAGCTACTATGAAAAAGTGGTTGACTTGCAAGGTCACAACACTTATAGACATCTAATTATCATCATCGAGCATTATTGGTAGTGTCGTAAGATCATACAATACACACTAGTATGACTATGGGTATATGAATATGATCTATATCAGATTGAATGTGGGAATTCCACCTAGACACCAAAGACATGTAGGTCAAGATGACTAGTGCAGTGAAATTACCTAAGTTTAATATAGCAAGATTATACTGGCATCGAGACACAAGAAAGTCAAGATGGCTATAAGTATGCACTTGTGTAAACAGTCAAGGATAATACCTTGTAGATCCTAGGTGTCAAGTGGATCAAGCATAAATGCTAATGACAATTAGGACCAAAAAAATATACCCACAAGCAGATAAAGAAATAAAACATGTTCTCATACCCTCAGTCTTCTAGTTATGCAGCATCAAAAACTTTTTAGGGAGAGACCACTCATCAAAGAAATCCTCATAGACAACACACAAAGAAAAATAAAGTCAACATATTTCAATTGAACTGATTGTTTAAGTGCGTGTGTGTTGGTCATAGAGTCAAACTTTGAGTATCAAATTTGCTAATGAGTGATATCGCATCATACTTAGACTGGTAGGTAAGACATTTGATAAGTCTTGAGAAACACTTGACGCTAGGGTAGTGTTGAAAAACACAGTTTGGGGTGGTGTTGAAAAATACCTGTTTGTGAAATGCTCCAAGAGACAAATGCACCTAAATGACCTATGCCAACAGGTATGCCCCCTAGACAAAAATAAAGACCAATTCCAGACCAAGTCAAATAAGGTCAAGGCATGATGGAGAATGGCTAAGTGTTGAGGATGCATGCTAAAAGACAAGGGTGCAAAGGCCTCAAGTAGCGCCTATTTCCAGGTTTTCACCACTTGGAGATTTTTTTGATTTTTTGATTTTTTTCTATTTTTGCTACCAAGGCGCCTGTTTCCAGGTTTTCACCAAGGCACTTTTTAAATTTTTTTTTGAATTTTTTTACATTTTTAAAATTTTTTTTTGTATTTTTTCAGGACTTTATATGCTTTTTAGAATTTTTTTCAGCATCATATATGAATTTTTTTGGAATTTTCTCAGGATCATAAAATATGTACAAAGGATGCCCCCAGACTGAATAGGCATCATGGATAGAACTTCTTGAGATGCAAAATATTGATAGGATCAAGGAGAAACTCCCCATGTTCATCAGATAACAAGTAAGCACCTGTCCCAAAAGCAGCAGTAATAATGTATGGTCCAAGCCAATTAGGTTCAAACTTACCCTTTTGTTCTCTCTGTTGTTGGTTCTTAGGATTCTTGCGTAGGACAAGATCTCCTATTTGGAATTCTCTAGGGCGAACCTTCTTGTTAAATGCTTTGGACATACACTTTTGGTAAACTCTCATATGATCAAATGATGCCTTTCATTTTTCATCAAGAAGTTCTAATTCTTGTAACCTCATGGCACAGTAATCCTCATTTGTAATCAAACCTTTGAGAGAGACTCGAAGTGAAGGAATCTCAACTTCTAAAGGTAATACTGCTTCAGCACCATAAGTGAGGGCAAAAGGAGTAGCCCCTGTGGGAGTATGTATACTTGTTCTGTAAGCCCATAAGGTTGGATTGATCTGTAAATGCTAGTCCCTACCATTCTTGTGAAATATTCTATGGAGAATCTTAAGAATGGTTTTATTTGAAGCCTCTGCTTGTCCATTTCCTTGCGGGAAGTAAATGGAGGACCAATGCTGTTTTATCTTGAATTTCTTGCAGAGGTGTGTAAGGTCCTTGTTTTTGAACTGACCTCCATTGTCAGTGATTATCTCAGAAGGTATCCCAAACTGACAAATGATGTGATTCAATATGAACAAAGATATTGTCTTTCCCGAAGCAACAGACAGTGGAACGGCTTCTACCCATTTAGTAAAGTAGTCAGTAGTAGTAATAATGAATTTATGTCCACTTGATGAGTTGGGATGAATCTGCCCAACAAGATCAAAGGCCTAGCACTGAAATGGCCAATGAGAAATAGAAGGAATAAGCTCCCTACCTAGAGCATGAATCAGGTTTCCATGTTTCTGACACTTTTCACAAGACTTGGCAAAAGCTATAGCATCCATCTACATTGTGGGCCAATAGTACCTCACCCTAAGCAACCTTCGAGCCATGGCAAGACCATTGGAATGTCCTCCACAAATGCCCTCGTGAATGTAAACTAACGCTCGATCAGACTCATCCTTTTCCAAGCACCTAAGAAGTGTCCCATCTAAACCCCTCCTATACAGATCACCAGAGATAAGGGTATGGCGAGAGGTGTTACAAACAAGGTTTCTTCTTTCAGAACCATTAAATGTATCAGGGATGATGCCATCATAGATGTATGAGTAAATGACACCATAGCGGGATGACTCATGACTAATCGAGGTACAAATAACATGGCTTTCTGAGGATTCAAAAATAGGGTGACGTAGCTCTTCCACCAGGAATTCATATCTAGATTCATGTTGCTCTAGCTGAAGAATGGAAGCCAATGTAGCCATAGCATCAGCTTCCTTGTTTTCTGCTCTAGGGATCTGTTGAAATGTCACAAATGTGAAGTAACGTCGCAATGAATCAACCATCTTTTTGTAAGGTATCAGCTTATCATCCTTAGTTTGGTACTCTTCATTTACTTGGTTGATAATTAATTGCGAATCCCCAAAGACATGTAACTCAGTTATATTCCACTCTATAGCCATCTTAAGTCCATTGGTTAGAGCCTCATATTCTGCAATATTATTTGTGCATGGAAACAAAAGTTTGTATGACTTAGGTATGTTGTACCCATGAGGAGAAATAAACAATACTCCAGCTCCTGATCCATTTTGCATATTTGAACCATCAAAGAACATTTTCCAAGTATGCGTGGTCATGTACATGATATGCTCATCTAGGAATTCCACTTGAATAGGCATGCTATCCTTGACTGGGAAATTAGCAAGTTGATCTGCAATAGCTTGCCCTTTTATAGCCTTACGCTCAATGTACTCTATATCAAATTCTGACAAAACCATCATCCACTTAGCAAGTCTACCTATGAGAGTAGCCTTACTAAGCAAATATTTAAGAGGATCAATTTTTGCAACAAGATGTATAGTATGTGCAAGCATGTAGTGTCACAAATTTTGGGAAGCAAACACTACCACAAGACAAGACTTTTCAATACTATTATAATTGATCTCATAAGATACTAGAGTATGACTAATGTAGTAGATGGCTCTTTCCTTCCCAGTATCATCAAGTTGAGACAACAATGCCCACAAGGAAGATTCTATCACTGAAATGTACAAAATTAATGGTTTTCCTGGGATAGGAGGCATTAAAATTGGAGGATTAGCCAAGTATTGCTTTATTTGATCTAGGCTCTTTTGGCAATCCCCATTCCAAGCACATGTGGCTCCTTTATGCAATGTATTGTTGAATGGTTGTGCTCTATCTGCAAGCTGTGAAATAAACCTCCGTATGGATTGGAGTCATCCTTGAAGACTTCTCATCTGACTAATGTTCTTAGGAGGTGACATATCTAATATAGCTTGAACCTTTTTGGGATCCACCTCTATTCCTTTGGTTGAAATTATGAATCCTAGAAGTTTACCTAAGGTAACCCCAAATGCACACTTTTTCAGATTCAATCTTAACTGAAACTGCTCCATTCGATCTAGAATTACTTCCAAATCTTCTAGGTGTGTATCCCTTTGCTTAGACTTGGCCAAGGTATCATCCACATAATCCTCCATATTTTTATGCATCATATCATGAAATATTGTGGTCATAGCTCTTTGGTATGTGGCTCCTGCATTTTTTAATCCAAATGGCATGATGTTCCAACAATAGGTTCCCCATGCACATGTGTAGGCTGTCTTTTCTTGATCGTCAGGAGCTATTTTTATTTGGTTATAACCAAAAAAACTATCCATTAAAGAGTATATCTCATAGCCCGCAGTCATATCCACTATCATGTCTATGTTAGGGAGTGGAAAGTCATCCTTTGGGCAAGCTTTGTTAAGATCTCTGAAGTCTGTGCATAGACTAATGGACCCATCATGTTTTGAAACTGGAACAATATTTGAGATCCACTCGGCATAGTCGATAACTCTAATAAATCCTGCTCCTAAGAGCTTTTCTAATTCTGCTTTAACAAGGAGAGCTATGTGAGGATGCATTTTCCTCAACTTCTGTTTTACTGGTTTAATTCCTGGAGCTATAGATAAGTGATGCATAATGAGATTAGTGTCAAGCCCTGGCATGTCTGAATATGTCCAAGCAAAATTGATTTTCTTCTTTTGTAAGAGCTTTGTGTATGCCTCTTTTTCTTGCACTGACAGAGACTGAGCTAGATGTATCACTTATGGAGCCTCTTCCGTATTCAAATTTACTGGTTGTGTAGGCTCAATAAGAACTAATGACCTGTCTTGGAAATAACTCGGTAGGTTATTAAGTACCCCATCCTTAGGTGCCTCAAAGAGGTTTTCACCTTCGGATACGTCTTTTATTTTTACTATTTTGGGTTCTGACACCGCCACAAAGTGGTTTTCACCATTAGAACCATTTCTCTTTTGTTTCATTTCTTTTATTTTTTGATTGAGGTACTTAATATTCGGCTCCGTCATACTTGTAGTAGGTTCACTGGTGGAAGAGACTACAGGCTCAAGGGCATTAAGGTAGCATGCTATCTCGTAGTCATTCTGGAAGGTTGGGAGCTGAGGCTCTTGACAGTGCTGAGACCAATCAATGAGGTTGAAGTGAACAAGGTGTAGATTAATGGCGGGTTCAACATTATTGATATGAAAGGTGTCATCTCTGGTGATTGCACAGTTAGGATCTGTCAAGTCTCCTTCTAAGATACCCAAATTAGGACTTGTCCTACCAAACAAAGCATTGTCCACTAAGGCAATTCAAGGAGTCCAATCCTCTAGTCCTACACTAGGCTCGTTGGTCACATCGGGTTGAGTACTATAGGTATGGACAACATCCATGTCCAAATCAACTGTTTCATTTGAAAGAGAGTCCCACTCGAACTCATGCAAATCTATTTCTGAATCTCTACTGAGATGTTTACACCAAAAAGGCTTGGGATGCCTTGATGTAGAAGCTTCAAGATTGTGAAGGGTATCACCTTCTCTGGTGTCTATATTTTCAGCTGCTGAATCATCTGAATCCCCCCAAAGGAGATTGGTGGAAGGCACCCAATCATCAATCATGTCTTGCTGGTTTTGAAGATTGGGTGTATAATTTGAGTCACTGTCACTATTCGTCGCAGCTAGGATAGGGACACTTGTCTTATTTTCATTATCCCCTATAAGGTCGTGTACTGGGTGAGGGTTTGTCACTAGGGGTTTTTCAGGCTATTGGTCTCCACACTGTGGGTTTTCAGGCTATGGATTATCAAGGGGTGGGTTTCTAGGGTCAAGATTATATGTATTATCTTCCATACCTAATTAAAATGGAAATTCATATAAATAAAATAAATTTAAAAAACTACAAACAATTTCAAATTGAAAAAACCTAGTTTTCATCCAAAAATTGAAAATAAAACTTAAAAACTTAAAAAAATTGTAAAAAAACAACTAACAACATACTTGGATATGAATTTGGCATAAAACCTTCTTGGGATCAGATATCATATTTCTTTCTGATATTGGTTATAACAAGTCGTTGTTCACACTAAAGATGTGGGTAAAAATGAACCATAGCTTTGGGTTTTTTGAAATTTAATGCTGTAGGTATCCGATATCGGATACAAAGAAACTAATTCTATATCGACTAGTGGCCCCATGAGTCGTAGGCCAATATAATATAACAATGTTATATATATGTTATGTAACTTATGTAACGATTGTACTATATAATATAATAATATAACTATTATTATATATAATATAATATATATTATATAATATATCTATTATATTATATTATATATTATTAAATGATATGAATATAATATTCATTATATAATATATATAATAGACTATATATTATATTATATAACAATATACAAATATAGTATATTATTATATATTATATTTAATATATTATATATTAATTTTAATATTATTACACAAAAGGATTTGATATCTAATACCAACTTTCCTTAAAGGTGTTTTTCTTTGCCTAGGTGTACTGACACCCAAGCCTAGAAAAAAAAGTCAACACAAATTTTCGCATTTTTAGGTGGACGAAAAATACTTTTTTTTTCTTCACATTGCCACTTTTTGGCCCTCCATGATCTTTCTCTAACCCACATACTACTCACGTTTAATAGTTATAATTATTTATTAGATATATACCTATGGATTCAACAATGTTGTGACAAAGGGGGTTGAAGAAACATTGCCACTATCATGAAAATTTTGACTCTGGATTTTGATCATAATTATTCTCCTGATTTAGTTATTCATTCATTTATAAATTAGATATAATCAAGTAAATTAAATGAACATGCATATAAAGATACCTTCATGAAAGTACCACAACGTCCTTCACTACATGTTGTTAATGTCAAGGTTCCAACAATAAACTAATGCAGATGCACAATGTGTTATGAGACAACCATTCATATAATTACACACTACTCACATGTAATAATTATAATAATTTATTAGATACACATATGTGGACTCAACAATATCATGAAAAAGGGGGTTGGGGGAACACCACCATAGGCACTTTGACCCTACATTTAGATCATAATCATTAGATACTAATTTAGTTATTCATTTATAAATATAAATTAAATATAATCAAATAGATTAAACTAACTTACAAATAATTACCTATGTACAATGCCAAATGTTGCATTGAGAAATTCACCAATCATAAATCCATCATCAACTGCCTATTAACCATCGTGTGTTCATAGGGCTCCACATGATTGACAAAAATGGGGTAAAACTTGAGCCCTCAAAGAATCACCTGTCTCACTCTGGACTAAAGGACTAGCACATTGTATGAGGGTTTGAGTGAGTGTACTAATGGTGCCTAGTGTGTCCACCTCAACATGTTCCTTCACAATGGAAGGAATACTAACATGGTCAACATGTGGTTTGGCAATGGGCCTCCTGACTATGTTAGGTTCATGTTGTGCCCCCAGTCTATCATGTGATGACTCCCCACCTCTACTTTGAAATTCTAAATAATCAAAAAAAATTGGCACCTAATTTAGGACAAACTCACAATATTTAGTTTCCTCAAAACATGTAATGGAACCTCATGATTATTACAAGGAGGGATAGCAAAAGCCAGCCACTATCTATCCCAAAATTCATTTTTTATTCCTTCATGGTGGCACCAATGTATGGGAAACCTCCTACAACTCTAGGATTAAGAGATTCATTCATTTTAGGATCTGTAAAGAGCTTACAAATGTCACTTTTTTTTTTCTTTTTTACTTCCTCATATGATAATTTATTTGCTTAGATATTGTTTTTTCTCCTCTCTTATGTTTGACCATATATATAGTTTCCCAGTAATTGCACCTAGGTGGGTCAAAATTGATTTTAATGAATTAGCAAGTGACGCCCTTTGAGAATTTTCTCCAATACATTGTTTCATCCTGCCAATCAAAGTCTCTAATTGATTTTTATTATTCTCTATTTGGTTTAAAATATTTTTTTATGTTTCTAGTGGATGTCTTTTGATTTATGGAGGTTGAGGTGCATTTTATTCATTAAATTCTTCATGACGAGGTGGCTCAGGTTTTGTTGAGATGGATTTCCACCTACTAATTTTTAAAAAAAATTTAAAACCCTAATCAAACATATATATTTTAACAAAAAAAGAAGATAAAAATGTAAATAAACATACCTCTTCGACCTCCTCAACATCTTGGTAGAATTTTTGAGATGATCAAACACACCGATAGATAAAATAATGCTCAAGAAATTGTGTGCACCCTTCTAAAATGTTGCTCCTCTCTACAAGTCAACTACAAGTGAAAATCAAGTTGTTTTAGGGTTTATTTTTTAAATTTATTACATGACCCATATGGTGTGCACCATATAGGCTTGGTATTTCCATGCCTTAGGTTCAACACACCAAGCCATATGGTGTGCGCCTTATACGGAGCACATACTATACTTTTTGGGGTACCAAAAAGATGAGTGACATCTTTTTCACCCCCCATCTTTGTGCACTTACCCATAATTAGGGGCACAAAATAGTATTGTGATTAGATTTAGTTACGAGAGGACTCATATTCTTGAATTAATTATTAATTAATGTATAATATAGTCCTATAATGCATATTAGAATAGGACCTACTAAAATGAGTGTTAGAAGAGTGTGGAATTTGACTCCCTAGAAAGGGTGTACAATTTACAATGTTATAGTCTATATCATTGCGTTGGCTAGTTTTATAATTGCTTCCATGTGAGAATTTGGGCGAATATCAAAGAAACAATTTTGATAGAGGGAGACATTAGATTTACATCTTCATTGGTATGGCCACTAAGGAATGTTTGAAAAATGTGGATTTAAATATTGCAAGTTAACAAATTTAGAGCATTCATGTTTACACCTTAGCCTACACCCTATAGTTTATGTTTGGGATATTACTATGCTTACAAGGAAATGCATAATCCCAAGAAAGCACCTATGGTGGGAATTATTTTTTTACTCATCTTCTAGGTAAATACACCATTGGTTTCACAACGATCTCTCTTTTCAACCTTGAAAATGATAGGTTGGCCATGGACTTAGCACATAATTTTTTTATAGTATGGATTTGACTTTTGTAGTCCAATATAGAAAAAATGTTTGTATAGTCTAGGTTGAGCCTCACGCTGTAATTTTAGGTTAGTTGAACGTGATTTTAGCCAAAAATTGAGATTTTGATAACTGAGTAGTAGGTCCCTAAAACATAAGCTAAAAGGGGGGGGGGGGGGGAAACAATTATGAAACTTGAATGGGTGTCAATAATTCATGGGGATTCATCAATACTAGTTGTTTGTTGATTGTGATTTTGCTCTCTAGTGATCAAATGATGACCATTTTAATTATAATAATTTATCATTTAATTTATATGATCTTGAAGGATTTTAATCTTATGATGTTAACTTTTTATCCCAATGATAATGATTTGAATTTTCAACTTTCTTTGTTTTCTATGAAAATACTTTCAATTCAAGGTCAAAGTTTCAATAGAATAGTATATTTTAGCACAACCAAAAAACAATCTTTAGATGTAAAATTATGGGATGTTTCCCATGCTAGTGTGCAAGGAGTAGTCCTCTTTTGAGCCCCTGGCTAAGGGTTAACTTGAATGCACTTGTTTATAATGCTTTTTTTTCAAGTCTATTATTATGTCGTAGATGTTTCCATTTTGGAAAGCCCCGACCTGTTTTGGATGATCGACGGTTGCAAGCGGTGGAGAGCCCAATGACTACCATTGGGAGCTCATTGGCCGTCCATCCTATGTATGCTCCACCTGCCCACTTTACACATCGCTGAGATACAATCTGATGCATTCTTATTTTAGACACTAAAAAATGGGCAAGTGCTTAAAATCATAAAAATTGCAAAATCTTATCAAAATGCACTAATTCTCATAAAAAAGGATCAAATCAATTTAAATAGACATTTATTAAATCAAATTGGACAAAATCAATTAAATCAAAAGGAAAAATCAAATGATGACATTAAATAATTAAATCAAAGCTTAAAGGGGTGAAAAACACTATATAATTGATTTTAATCAATTAATTGTATAGTTGTTAAATCAAAAATCAAAATGAACCTATTCCCTTACATGGCTAAATTTAATTAATTAATTTAATTTAATTAATCCTAATATCTTTCAACAAAGTTGAGCAACCAATGAAAATTAAGGACAAAAAGACATAAATCACTCAAAAAGAAATGAATCTCAATCACTCATTTTAAAGTTTCAATCTCATCCACTCAATTTTGTCCTTTTGTTCAAAGCTTTGAGACAAACCTTTAAATTGTCCCCCCATTTATGAACATCACAAATTTTTTGACTCAACCAAAGGTAAATCATGGTTAATTCACTCTACCCCCTACCCTTGGGAATTTACTATAAGGATGAGGCATTTTGAGAGCAATAATCATCTTAGAAATTCATTTGCAAAACATCCTTATTATAGACAATTTCATAGCAATCAAGAGCATTTGACAACATTTGAATTATCTTTGTATCAATTTGAGAGTTAGTGAGCTAGATTAATCATTGTAGCATCATATTTTCTCATTTTAGAAGTGTCACTAGTGGAGATTGAGCTGAGAGCTTCACATACCACATCTGATTAGAGAACCATGAGATATTATGGATTTTAGTTTCATTCCTTAGTTAAATTTGTATTGCATTTATTTTATTTGATAGTTAAATATCCTAATTTCATGAAGGTGTTTAGGATACACACACAAATGGCACCCACCGTGGGGCGCTAAGCTTCATTTTTAACATTTCTATCATTTTTTTGTGTGTTGTATCTTCACTTTTACGTAAATTTTTTGTAGCAAATAGGTAAAATGATGCATACAAAGCATTAACTGACACCTGTGCCTACTGTTCTGCCTCTTCATAACAGTTATCTGATGCCTGATAGATAAATTGTTGCGCCTGAGAGATAAATTGTCACGCTTGGGACTGCAAAGTAACGCCTAGTACCAGAGAAGTGTTTCTTATTATTTGTCTTTTACCACCTATCATAGCCTTTACGACACAATTTACATAGACAGTATCACCTAGTATCTTCTAACCAACGCTTACTTTTTGTGAATTACTACTTTTAATAGCTTATCTTACGCAGTTTACATTAATTGTTATGCTTAGTAAATAAATTTTCACGCCTAAGTAACTTTAAATAATGCTTGAGCCACTGGAAAGTGACGCTCACTATTGTTAAAGTTATGCCTGCTAACAGTTTAATTACGCGTATTAGCTGGACAATGATGCCTACTGTCTTTTGTTTTAATTTTCCATCAGATTGATAAATTCAATTATCTTACTCTCTGTCTATATGTTTTTACTGTAAATGAGCAGACACAGAAAAGTTCAAAAGCCAGAGAGCAGGTTCAACCAAGAAAGCAAGGTTTTGGCTAGGAAGATCAAGAAGGAAAACGTTGAACACATCAAAGCAGTTCTTGAGGAGTCACAAGAAGAAGAAAACAAGGTATATCAGAACTATCTCAGAATTGTAGAAGCTTACAAGAATAAATTTGTATCTCTCAATTGGATTTTCTCTCCTTAGTTCAAGTTTTCATCAAAATTTGCAAATAAGGTTTTGAGATTCAACATAAAAGTTTGCTTCTTCAAATTCGATTTGGTTTCCCTCATTGTGATTGTTTGTGTTGACTAACTTGCTGGTGGATAAGCACATTTGGAAAGGAAAGCTATTGCCAAGGTAAGGTTAAAAATGATAAAATCACTCAAAAATGCCCCTAGCTTATGCTAGCTACAAGGAGAGGTAAGCCTTACAAATAGTCAATATTTTCCCTTAGATTGTGGCATTAAAGCATTTCATAAATCTAGTAATTACAAACAACCTTTCTTTGTTTGGAAAGTTTAGCATTTAGGCCTATGCTCTTCACTTGTTCTAGTGAATCAAAATGCCAAAGGTGTTGAACTTTTTGATTAATAAGAAAGGTTGAGGAATTGAACACATAAAAATCAAAGCCCCTTTGTTTGTGGAGGAGAGTAGAAATACTCAAATCCCTATAGTTAGTGGGTGAAAGAAATTGAACATTGCTAATTGTGTTTGGGAAATTAAGGAAAAGTTAGGGATATGCTCTTCACCTTTTGGTGAACCAAATTCCCAAAAACTTGTTCTTAACTCCATTTCCTTATTTTAAACATGAACATGCTAAAACACTAGAGGGCCCACCTCCTGAGAAATTGCCTTAACGAGGCCGATGAGAGGGAACGACCCAAGTGGGAGACAATTGCCTTTGCCACGGTAATATCCAACCCACTATAATAAAAATACACTTTTCCTTAAAAGGGAAGTGGCTAGATTGTGTACAAGTTTCTTCACTTCCTCTAGTAGTCCTCACAGATTACGCCAAATCGTGCTTTTGTGCATGTGGGAAGCCCGCAAGTGGGTATAAGAACTTGGCATAGTTTAAAATGGAATTGTTCAATAAAAACCTGATAAGTAGCAAGCCACCTCATAGAGCCAAAATGTTAAAAGCCAAATTTGACTATAGGTAGACTGCTTGGAATTCTTTCTTGTGTAATACTTGTGGAAAATGATTGAGAATATACACTTTAGTGTGTTTTAGGGGCATGGTTAAAAATTGACGTGTGTGTTGCAATTGTCTTCCATTCTCAAACAAGAAAATTCCACAGACCTAATCTTACAACATTTAAAAAAATTCAAAAATTTACAACTTGGTCTGCAAAGTGTCACCTGTGCACAGAGAAATACCATATGTTAGCAATAAAGTCATGCCTATGACTATTCAGAAAATGTGTATTAATTGTGAAGTCACGCCTGAGACATATTAAGTGACGCCTGTCAAAACTGGAAAAATGCCTATCAACGGTAAAGTGCTGCCTACACACCTGCAATGTGCTGCCTATCTCAATTCCAGTCAACGCATACCATATTTTAAGTCATGCCTACACTCAGGTAGGTGACACCCAAAAACACAAAAGGGAAAATAATGAGTACTTACTGAGGAGTTCAAAATTTTTTGATCACATATTCAGATACCCTTTTCCATGTTCTTACTGTTCCAACATCCCGCCCAGTCAAAAATCTTGGTTCTACACAATTTTTGAAAATTTCACAAGGATTTGATCATGGGCATGATTGAATCTTATTTTCCAAGTGGTGTGTTCATGCCTGCTTTTACTAGATCATACTATGTCAAGAAAACTTTACAAGTAGACGGGACTTACCTAAGAGAAGAGCTTCCTTTCCCGAAAGATACTTTTACTACTCCAAGAGTACCCAAAAAGCCTGTTCAAGAAAAAGAAACCAACATGATTTACTCTGGTGGCTTGGGTAATAATAACAATAGAGGTATTGATCGAAATGGAGGTATTGACTCGAATAATTAGAGTAATACCAATAGTGGAGGGATGGATGAAAACACTCAAGGGATTAATACCACTAACCATAGAGCTAATGCCGAACCAACTGCCGATGATGCAACCAATGATAAGGTTGATGAAGCCATTTAGTGCCCCTATTTCATAAAACTCATGGAAAAAGCAATGGCAAGAGATAAAGAAAAGTACTTTCTAGACCTAGCCTGAGCAGGTCTTAAGCTTCCCCGTGACTATGATGTTAATCAACTTAGACCACCAGAAGTTGAAGAGAGTCCCATTGACATAATGAACAAGCAGTTTAAGATATTTAAAATGCATTTGGATACAATCAAGAAAAGCAGGGCTCCTAAACCCTTTTCTATCAAAGCATTGTGTCCATTTCCATTTGATAAAAGTCTAGTCATGGTACCATTCCTGATCAATGTAGTGTTTCCCAAGTATGATAAATACAAAGGATCGTCAGATCCTCAAGATCACCTATGAGAATTTTGTGCATTGAGCTTGGATTTCATGCATGATACCACTTATTTAATGAGACTATTCGCAAGAAGCTTAGGAGGTATGGCCATGGAGTGGTTTTCTAAACTACCTTCCAGCATTAAAACCTTTGAAGAACTAGCTTCACAATTTGTGGCACATTACTCATACAACATCAAGCATGAAGTCACAATGATAATGTTATGTAATACCAAACAAAAGAATGGATAAGCATTCCTCATTTTCTTACAAAGATGGAGGATGGTATTTGCTAGGTATCCTAGGAGTGTACCCAAAAAATAGAAGATGGATATCTTCATCAATAGCTTGAGCAATGAGATGAACTACTGATTGAGAATGGAATGTCCCAAGACATTCCAAGATCTTATCAAAAATGGCGTGACCATAGAAGAAGTGTTGGTTAAGAGTGGAAAGTTGAAATTGTATAAAGATAACAAGAATAACTCCAACAACAATAACTCCAATAATAACAACAATCAGAATAAGAATTGGTCCAATAGCTATAATCGGTTTGGATTGAAGAACAACAATAAGGGAGTAGTCAATGATGGTGTTGTTGATTCTAGTAATTTAAAGGTGACTCCATTTTCTCTCACAAGAACACCTAATCAGGTGAAAAATGCAAATCAGTCCTCCAAGGCACCTTTCAACAATAATACTAATGGTGGCAATCAAGGAAACAATCAAAGGAGTAACAAATCTGATAAATTCTTGGTACCAACTCCTAAAAGGAACTTCACACCTTTGGGTGAAGCTCTAAAAAAAGCATTTAAGACCCTCATGGCTAACATCATTACTTTACCTAGCATTCAACCTTATGAGCCACAACACAAGCCCAACTAGTGGAGTGAAAATAGCCATTATGAATACCATAGAATTCAAGGACATACGACAAATGATTGCTTGTAGCTAAAGAATGTGGTACAAGACTTGATTGATAGTGGTATGATCACCATTGAAGGACCTCAAAGTAATGACGATCACACGGCTTTCAAAAAACCCTTCTATAAACATGACAAAAGTGAATCATCCAATGGTAAGAAACAAAGCAGCCACATTATCAATTTTGCACCACCCTATGATAATGTTGTGAATGCTATAGTGATCAAAGAATAGCCCCAAAAAGAGACATCTAATGTTATCACTAGGGGGTAGACTTCAAGGATTACCCTACAAGGGGTTGATCCTAAACCTATTGGCCCTCCGCAATCCAACATTGTGATCAAGAAAACATCTACAACAATAAAATTTTATAGTTTGGTAGATCATCTACAAAAGACTCCAACACAAATCTCTATCTTGGAGTTATTGAAACTCTCCAAATCACAAGGAAATTTTAGAGAAAGCTCTAGTAGAGACTAATGTTCCTACTAACTTAGAAGAGGAGAAGTTTCAGAACATGGTAGGGCACCTCATTGCACCTCATTGCCTTTCATTTTCAGACCATGATAACATGTCTATTACCCATCCCCAAAATCTACCATTGCATATAGAGGTCTTGATTGAAAGACATAGAGTCAAAAGAGCTCTCATAGATGGGGGAGTTGGTCTTAACATATGCACGTTGAGCCTTGTCAAATCTCTAGGATTATTTGAGTCATGCATTGATCCTACGAAAAGAATTACCATAAAGGCCTATGATGAAGTTGAAAGAGCCTCAAAAGGCATGATTGTATTGCCTATTCAAGTGGGACCTGTCAAAAAGAACACAAATTGCCAAGTCTTGGATAAGAAACTAACTTATAATATCTTATTGGGGAGACTGTGGATCCATGAAATGCAAGTGGTTCCATCCACCTATCATCAATGCATAAAATTTCTGTACATGGGTGAGGAAATCATGGTTGGAGGTGACTCAAATCCATTCCAATATTGTAATGCACTTAAACCCCTTCATGAGCTATTTATTCCCCATAATAGAGAAGGAATTATCCAAAGGGCCACCATTGAAGATATCAAAATGGATGATCCTATGTTAACATTAAGTGCTACTTCAAACCCTCCTCAAGCTAGCTCAATGACATCAACTAAAAGAAAGGAAAAAGTGAGTTACGAGGGTTCAACTCCAAATGAAGATTCAGATCAAGCACCTAAATTAGAGATAGTAATTTTCAAACCCACAAAAGAAGAGAAAGATAAAGTTAAAGAAGATCATTACAAGAAAATGAGTGAGATGATGCATACATTTGAAAAGCAATGTAAAATTAGTTCCAAAGGAGTTGGGGAATATTCTGTTTCCCTATTTGATTTACCCACATCTCCAAGAACACATGGGAAACCATCAAAATAACATCTCCCTCATAAGTATAACTCTTACTTCGTGAGAGAAAGTGACAAAGCAGCATTTGACAAAGAAGAAGATGAAGTCCTTCAATGGCTTTATCATGATGAAGATGATACCTCAAGTACTCCCGTAGAAAGAATCCAACACATTAACATTCAAATTAATCAATATGGGAAAGGATTTGAGATAATGCAAAAAATGGGGTACAATGGAAGAGGACCCTTAGGTCAAAGAAATAGAGGTTTACTAGAGCCCATTGAACCTTCTTGGAGGGAAAAAGAAGAAAGATCAGGGGTAGGCTACCAATACAAAGGAGAAAGCTCCAGCCCAATGCATGATTCATATCCTCAAGTGAATGCGTTTGAATCTGATGTGGATAGTGATGACTCCTAGGATTATGAATGGGATACTTTATTCAATGAATCATGCCATGATAAAGAAATTTTCACCGTACATGCTTATGATAATGTTCTAAGGCAACAAACTCCAAGGTGTGAAGAGCCCATCATACAAGAACTCAATATAGGACAAGCACATGTTAATCGACCATGGATAGAGGAATTTTGGGAACCCTTAGAGGAAGATGATTCGAACATTAGGATTAATCCGTGGGTTGTATTTCCCATGCTATTTCCTGTAGAAGTCCTTGAGGACTCAAGTGAAGAGGACTTTGATCCTTCTTCCATGGACCATCTCAAGGAAGCTCATGTTATAGATCTAAATGATACAATGTACGAACCCTCCAATGAAGTCATGTCCACAAACCCAATTAATGATACTTTTCCAAATGAAACCTTATCCTTGATAAACCCTGAACTTATTGACTGGGACCTAAATGAGCCAACTAACTTACTCTATTTCCCAAATGACCAAGCAATGGACCAATACCTTAAAGCGGTTGAGCTCTCTTTCACCAATGAATTTGAACCGAACATGATGGAAGTAGTGGGGGTCCAATCTCTTAATCCAAAGAAAAAAATGAAAAAAAAAAAATTTGAAAATTTATAGTGATGAAAACCACTACGTGGCAGCACTAGAACCAAAAAAAGTAAAGATAAAGGATGTTTCCTATGGTGAAAAACCAATTGTGGCACCAAAGGAAGAGAGGTTGGATACCCTACCCGAACATGAGGAAGAAAGGTCACCGATTCTCATAGGGCTGACAGAAAAGGTCAACATTGGGACAAAATTGGATCCAAAATTTATACACTTGGCAGTGTCACTTACACCTTTAGAAAGAAAGGATTTTATCAAGTTCTTCCAAGAACAAGAAGTGAACTTTGCATGGTCCTATGCCGACATGCCTAGATTGGTTCCCGACTTCATTATGCACCATTTGAATGTTAAACTAGGGGTTAAGTCCATCAAGCAAAAGTTGAGAAAGATGCACCCACATGTAGCTCTCCTAGTCAAGGCAGAATTAGAAAAATTGTTGAAGGTGGGATTTATAAGAGCAATAGCCTATGCCAAATGGATATCTAATATTGTACCGGTCACCAAGCACAACAAATCCATTTGTGTATGCACAAATTTTAGAGACTTGAACCTTGCATGTCCTAAGGATGACTTCCCACTTTCGAGCATAGATTCAATAGTTGACTTAACAATGGGTCACTGCATGTACTCATTGATGGATGGTTTCAACGGATATAATCAGATAAAAATTGCACCCAAAGACCAAGAGAAGACAACCTTTACATGCCCTTGGGGTACCTTTTGTTGGAACGTCATGCCCTTCGGCCTTAAAAATGTCAGAGCCACATATCAAAGGGCAATGACCACTATTCTCCATGACATGATGCACACATTTCTAGAAGATTATGTGGACGACATATTGGCAAAGTCACACAAAAGAGAAGATCACCTACAAATTTTGAAAAATATATTCACCTGGTTGGAACAATTTAAAGTGAGGCTTAATTTGAAAAAATGTGCCTTTGGTGTCTAATCCGGCAAATTGTTAGGCTATATAGTTTCAGCAAAAGGGATTGAAGTGGATCCGGAAAAAGTACAAGAAATAATAGATATGGAAATTCCAAAGAACATAAGCCAAATGAGGTCTCTACAAGGCAAGATACAATCCATAAGAAGGTTCATTTCTCAATTGGCCAAAAAATGTCATTCATTCACAAGGTTGCTACACAAAGATACTATTTTCATGTGGGATGAAGAATGTGAACAAGCCTTCACTTTATTGAAGACTTATCTAATAAATCCACCAATTTTAATGCCACTAATCAAGGGAAAACCGTTGCTGCTGTACATATCCACTACCGAAAGGTCTCTAGGAGTTCTTTTGGTGCAAGAAGATGAGCAAGGAAAAGAAAGATAAATCTACTATTTGAGTAGAACATTGATCAAATACGAACTTAACTATACATTCATGGAAAGAGCATGTCTAGCAGTTGTCTTTGCATCCCAAAAGTTGAGACATTATATGTTGATGCACAAGGTGAAACTAATTGCCAAAATTGATCCTCTAAAGTATTTGCTAAGCAAAACTGCCTTAACGAGTAGGATAGCAAAATGGGTCATGAAATTAAGTGAGTTCAACATTGAGTATGTGGATAGGAAGGTAATAAAAGGACAAGTGATAGTAGATCACTTAGCTAAAAACCCATTGACTTCTACATAGACCATTCAAGTGGAATTTCTGGATTCTGCAATTGTAAACATAGAAGCAAAGACATGGAAGTTGTACTTCGATGGCTTGTATACACAAGGAGGTTTTGGGGCCGGCATATTATTGATTACCCCTCAAGGGTAAACTATTCCCAAGTGCTACAAGATTTTGTTCCCATGCAAAAACAATATAGCAGAATATGAGGCTTTAGTCATTGGCATTAAGATGGCTTTAGAATGGAACATCACCGAGCTACAAGTATATGGAGATTCTCAACTAATAATCGATCAGGTCAATGATGAATACAATACCAAAGATGAAAAATGAATGCCATAAAAGACTATGATTGATGCTTGGAAAAAGTTATTTGCTTTGATAACCTTTGAGCAAATTCCAAGAGAGAAGAATAGAGCAATTGATGCAATGGCAACCTTGGATTCCTTACTTCAAAAACCAGATCAAAATGAGAACTACAAATTCTTGGTGGAAGAGTTAGCACAACCGACATTTGAACTTCCTGGAACCCAAATTGTTGCCCTACTTCATGGACATGACTCACCTTGGTACGACCCTATATATACCTATCTCAAAGACCAAGTGTTACCTTTAGACCAATCACAAGCCCAAAAATGAAATTTCATACGCCAATCAGCCTATTACATAATCCTTTCTGAAACATTGTAGCACAAGGGTCTTGACAGGATGTTACTTAGATGTCTAGAGGAAGAGGAGTCTAATTTAGCTTTACGTGAGGTTCATGAGGGCATTTTCAGGTCACACTCAAGTGGTTTAAACCTAGCCAATAAAATCCTTCGCTTACGGTACTTTTGGAAGACATTAGAGAAAGATGCTTGTCACTTTGTCAAAATATGCAGTAAATGTCAATACCATGGTGACATGATACATGTGCCATCACAAGAATTGCACCCATTTGTTACACCATGGGGATTTGACTTGATCGACATCATATATCCACCATCTTCCAATGGGCACAAGTATATCGTCATGACAACAGAGTATTTCACTAAGTGGGTAGAAGCAGTTCCTTTGATCACCGCTATGGGTAAATAGATTTCCATGTTCATACTCAATCACATCATTTTTCGATATGGTATCCCTCATGCCATAATCACAGACAATGGAAAATAATTCAAAAACAAAGATGTGGATGAACTTTGTGGCACATTCCATATCACACATCACTCTTCATCCATTTATTATCCTCAAGGAAATGGACAAGTCGAAGCTACAAATGAGAACATCTTGAAAATATTGAAGAGATCAGTGAATAAATCAGGAAGAGATTGGCATGTGCAAATCAATTCGGCATTATGGGCCCATAGAACTAGCATTCGGACACCTACGGGAGCTACACCATTTTCATTAGTCTATGGAGCCGAAGTTGTTCTACCATTCGAGGTTGAAATCACGTCTTTATGAGTATCATTGCAAGAGTTGATAACAGATGAATACTATAGATTTTATAGACTTCAACAATTAGAGTTGTTAGAAGAACACCAAACGCAAGCCTATGAACACTTGAAAGTCTATCAAAACAAAATCTCAAGGAACTATAATAAGCATATCAAACTGAGAGTCTTTCAAGTAGGAGACTTAGTGTTAAGAGAAAACCCAAAGAATCAAGTTGAAAGAGAAAATAAATGAAAATGGGAGGCTAATTGGCTTGGTCCATTCATCATTATTTCTTCATTTGGAACGGGAACCTATAAGTTAGCAGATTGTGAAGGAGAAGAGCTACAAGAGCCTATCAATAGCATCCATCTAAAGAGGTTCTATACATGAGGTAGATGAAACAATATAAAGAGTATCAGATGAGGAGCATCATATTTATTGTACATAGTCAAAGAGATTTTGAAAACACCAAAAACAGTTGAAACAAAGGAAAATACAAAAAAAAAAAGAAAAAAGTGCCTTGGTTAAAACCTAGCAATAGGCACCTTGGTAGCAAAAAAAAAAAAGAGAAAAAGAAAAGAAAAAAAAAGCAATAAACCCAAAAGGTGAAAACTTGGCAATCAAGCACCTTTTGTTCCCTTAAGTCTTTCCAAGTCACATGTGTACATATTGCATGCCCATCATCTCACTTATAAACCTTCATTGCATCCATCATTTGTGCATAGTCATAATAAAATTCGTTAGTCGCATTGTTGCATTGCCTATTTTCCCTAAGTTCATTGCACGATCACATATATCACTTGGGGGAAAAAGAGGATTGGAAATTTGGTACCAAATGGATTCAATAGTGCTACATTCAATCACATCAGAGAGAGACTTATCAGAGCTTCAGAGATAGAGAGATTTTCTTGAACCTTTGATAGATATCATTGTTCGCACCTAAGTATTTGATCCTACAACTTGATCCTTGAGCCTTCATTGACTTTATTATTCGGGATTAAAAATTGACAAACACTTTAAAGATCAAAATACTTGGAAATTCTTTTTGAAAATCATGAAACATTGCAAAACTCTTGAAGCTTTCTTTTGATAATCTTTATGGAATTGACTTTTATCACATCTTTTTAGCTAATCGATGATGTTTTGACTAGATTGGCCATGATAGAGACATGATATTTTCTTACCTTTGAGTGACTATTTTAAGGAAGATTCATCAACCTATGAGAATTCATCTAATGACATGGTCATGAAAGAACCATCAAGGACTATCACATAAGATGAAGGATTAACCTTTGCTTGTTTATGCAAACGGATACCTTGGCTATTTAGATCTTCCATATCTTAATACCAGAATCCACTTGCAACATTGAATCCGTTGAAACCAGTATGCATACTCCCATAGTTTGGTCATCCAGCTAGTGAGGGTTGTACTAGTTTCCAGAGAGGTTACCAAAAGTGATAAAAAAGTAGTATTCATATCATCATGATGTGGTCAGTGATGGTTGTACTTGCTTTCTGGTCCCAAATTGCTCAATGATGAAAATTTATCTCTATGGCATTTCTTTACTAAAAGCTAGTGACACTTAGTTGCATTGCATTACATTATCATGTTAGATTAGTTGCATTATCATGTTAGATTAATTGCATTTATTTGTGGTTATTTTCCAAGGACAAGGGGTATATTAATAATCTTGGTTAGTTAAAACATTAAAGAAATGGGGGGTTCAAATCAAACATCTTTTTCCTTGAATATCAATCAATAAAAGTGAGGTTATCTTTTGCATTCATGCATAACATTAAATCATTATTCATTATCCATATATTAGAAAAGCAAGAGAAAAGAAAAAGATTCATTACTCATACATCATTTTCATACATATAATTAAGGATAGAATTGCATACATCAAAAAAATAAAAAACATAGGGGCATTCATATTCACATTTCCATAAAGCACTTTACACCCATACATTGAAAAATAGAAAAAACATATCAAAAATCCATACATCAATACATTCATATATCTATATCATAAATGAGATACACTGCATCCATATCATAATAAAAAATAAAATGCATCATAAACATCATATAGTTGCATATAAAGATAATCTTATAACAAACTCATCAAGAGAATCAAGGAAGTATATCATCATATAAGTGTTCATCAACATCAATGATCCAGTACATCAGTATATCAAGATACAATATCATGAAAGGGGTACATCAATGTTCTGATAAAAAACAACATCAATAACATGATACAAGAGACATCAACAAATGAGAAACTCTGTCATCAAATCATCAAGAACCCATAGCAGCACCTGATCCATCCCCAACACCTGATCCATTTGGACCTCTACCATCTTGTCTATCCTATGAGGGAGGAACCTGAGAAGTGCTCGCTACGGTAGGTCTCTGAGTCATATAAGTCATAAAATGCTGCATCAAAAGAGCCACTTGGTCCAGTCTGCCCACAACAGTAGATACATCTATCCGTAATGACTGCACATCCTGTGCTACACTATCAATACTAGGAGCAACCTATGAACTTTGGCCCATATCCTGTGACTGCTAAACTTGTGGAGGCACCTGTTGTGCCAGAACCTGATCTTGCTGTGATGGAGCCTAATCCTACTGTGCTAAGGCAACTCTCTGTAACTGAATTAATGGATCCTATCCACCAAGAATCTGGCTAGCAACCTCCACATGAACCTATCTCTACTATCTCTACTGTCTCTGAGCTCTCTGATGCCTATCCACTACTGCTGTAGGTGCTCGGTCCTGTTGAACATGTCCTCTAGCTCCATCCCTAGCATGCCCACCTCTCACCCGTGGTCCATCTCGCCCACCAAAAATAGCTCTAGGAGCTCTTTGTGCTCGTCAGCTCTGACGTCTCCTCCTACCACCACCCCCACCATCCCCATCATCATCTCCGCCATCATCATCATCCTCAGATCTCTCATCACAACCTGTGATAGGCTCTGTTGGATCTGTAAATCTAGGAAATCTATTTCGAGCCCACCAATTTTGATACTCATGAGACATACCAGCATCAGCAATACCTCCAAGCATTTCCCATCTATAGTACGCCAAATGAGCAATTTGATCATGGGAAAACTGATAATCAATCTGAGCACCCCACATGGATCTCTCTACCTGGACTCTAGCATATAGTGTTATACCCTATGGCATATCCTGTACTCTGCTATACTGATGAGAAACTTGACCAAGGTAGAAATGCTCAATAACAGTAGTAGACCTGTTGATCATCCATTGAGGAGAAAACATATAGGGGAGCTCATCATTGTCCTCCCTCCAGTGCTCACATCCTATGTATGGCCGCCACTGAACTTGATCAAGATCATCAATCCACCGATGCCAATACTCAGTCTTGCCCAGATAATGCTTGACAACCATACTACTATATAGAAAGGCATAAGGAAAACCACGCCCCTGAATCCTATCTGAAACTGGCCTAGTGATGGGAAGATGCTCCCATACCCACAGCTGCAAAATCACTGCACCTTCCGACAACGAAGCACTCTCCCTATAAACAACCTCATGTAAATCATGGTAAAGCTATGCCAACACACATGAGCCCCAATCGGAGCGTTGAGGTTGTGCAAGAAGATCCTTGAGTATCCTACCCCATCCAACTAAGAAGCCACGACCTCGATGGTCGGGAAGTAGTAAACCACTGATCAAAGCACCAAGTACCACTGGCAATGTGGGAAAAGAAGCGAACTGAGCCCAAGTGATAGTATCATGATCAATAGTGTTGTCTCCAAACACTAGTTTGCAGACTGTGCTATCATAGACAGAATCATAATAGACCATCTCACTATGGCAAGGAATCCGTAACAATCTGTAGATATCCTCCGGAGTGATGGTCATCTCTCTGAAGGGAAAGTGAAATCTGTTGTGGTCAGAGTGCCATTGCTCTGCCATTACGGTAAGTAAACCACAGTTTAGCTGAAACTGCGAGATGTCCAGGAGGAAACTAAGACCGCACATCTTAATAACTTGATACTCTGCAGGAGTCTGAGCCTGACCTAAATCAATCACCCAGGAAGCGACGGTCCGTATATATAACCTATGGAAATGTGCATGTTTTGCAAATCAAAGGAATCATATCAGTGTACCATATCAATGAGTTATCCTAAGCCAATCAGTCTATCAGAATCAGAATCAAGAATCAAACCTATCAAACCTAGTACCATTTGTTCATGTCTCTGTATCCTGAGAATGAAGCATCAATCCTACCTATCAATATCAGTTTTTACACTGATCAAACAAGTCCTACCTATCAGTATCCCACTATCAAATATATCCTATCAGATTGACATAATCAAACATTCATTGGTACCACTATCTTGATATCCTAATCAATTATTTTACTTAACTACAATAGACCTAAACTATCTTGGAATTCAAATGATCAGTCGACAACATCAAATTTTAATCAGAAAATCAAAGCAGGACCAGAGCAAAATCTCAGAAGTCAAAAGTGAAAATGAATAGTAAATCAAGGTTTTTCAACCTATTTAAGCTAATTTGACCTAATTTAGAGGTGAAATTTTGAATTTGACCTATATTAACCTATCAATCACTCAGGGAAAATTGCAAATCATGGCATATCATCAATGTTTTTTAGAAATGAAAACATATTGGATCAATAAATCAAGTGATCAATCAAAATTTTTCAAATCAAACAATCAATATGTTTCATTTTTGAGGGGGCATAAGAGTATCAAATTGGCATCAAAACATCAGTGAATCTAGGGCATATCAAATTTTTTGGAATCATTATCAGTGGCATATCAGTTTATCAAATCAGATCAGAGGCATATCATATCAGACAGTATATCAAATTTTTCATATCAATGGTAAATCAGTAAATCAGGACCTAAAAGTGATCATGACTAAAAGAATCTTTGAATCAATGTTCTTCGTACATCAATTCAAAGAGGGGCATTTGTAGACACTAAAAAATGGGCAAGTGCTTAAAATCATTAAAATTGCAAAATCTTATCAAAATGCACTAATTCTCATAAAAAAGGATCAAATCAATTTAAATGGACATTTATTAAATCAAATTGGACAAAATCAATTAAATCAAAAGGAAAAATCAAATGATGACATTAAATAATTAAATCAAAGCTTAAAGGGGTGAAAAGCACTATATAATTGATTTTAATCAATTAATTGTATAGTTGTTAAATCAAAAATCAAAATGAACCTATTCCCTTACATGGCTAAATTTAATTAATCCTAATATCTTTCAAAAGAGTTGAGAAACCAATGAAAATTGAGGACAAAAAGACATAAATCACTCAAAAAGAAATGAATCTCAATCACTCACTTTTAAGGTACAATCTCATCCACTCAATTTTGTCCTTTTGTTTAAAGCTTTGAGACAAACCTTTAAATTGTTCCCTCATTTATGAATATTGCAAAGTTTTTGACTCAACCAAAGGTAAATCATGGTTAATTCACTCTACCCCCTACCCTTGGGAATTTACTATAAGTATGAGGCATTTTGAGAGCAATAATCATCTTAGAAATTCATTTGTAAAGCATCCTTATTATAGACAATTTCATAGCAATCAAGAACATTTGAGAGCATTTGAATTATCTTTGTATCAATTTGAGAGTTAGTGAGCTAGATTAATCATTGTAGCATCATATTTTCTCATTTTAGAAGTGTCACTAGTGGAGATTGAGCTGAGAGCTTCACTTACCACATCTGATTAGAGAACCATGAGATGTTATGGATTTTAGTTTCATTTCTTAGTTAAATTTGTATTGCATTTACTTTGATTTGATAGTTAAATATCCTAATTTTATGAAGGTGTTTAGCATACACACACACTTATGTTGTGTGGAGGAAGATGACACTTCATGTCACATAACTTTTGGTTTCCATAAGGCCACAGGGAATCAAAGAACTATTGTATAGCTTCAGCACGAGGGACTCCATCTATGCCTATGCTTTCGTAGAAGGGAAGATGAGAGACTCGACCAATATAACAAGCATAATAAAGTGGAGGTACAATAAGATATTTTCTCTTAATCTTTGTGGGAAGCTTAAACACATCACGACATACCATATCTGCGCTTTGTATAAGGCTTCCCTCAATCCCATGATTCACAACACAAAAGCAGCCCCATTCTTCAACAACTTCTCTTACATTATGCAAACACACTTCATCCATAGGCCCTGACAGGTCCAAAACATGGATCATCATGCTTTGCTTGATTGCCAACACTTGACAATGTAGGAGCCATGGCAGGAATACTGTTAGCAAGGAGCACAACCTTGATCTAGGAAGAATAAAAAATGGGCTCTAAGCATTAATAAGGTTCTACATCAGAGTGGATCTCAGGGACAAGTCACAATTGCTAAGTATGTTTGAAGGGGCATCTGTTATGTTCCATATGGTTTCCCCTCATTCATCCATTAATAGTTTTGATCTTCATTACGGTGTCACAGTTCAAGGTACAAAGAATGTAATAAGCGCGTGTCTTGAATGCAAAGTCAAGAAGCTTTATTTACACTAGCTCTCCAAGTGTTTTGTTTGATGGTATCCATAACATATATAATGGTGATGAATCTTTATGTTATCCAAACAAGCACAATGATATTTATTCTGAGACAAAAGAAGAGGCAGAGGCTTTAGTGTTTCATTCAAATAGAAGAGAAGGGTTGCTTACATGTGCTATACGTCCAAGCAACATATTTGGTCCTAAAGACAAGCTTTTTTGTTACATCTCTGGTGGCATCAGCAAGGACATGAAAATCTAATTTTATCATTGGTGATGGGAAAACATGTATAATTTCACTTATGTGGAGAATGTGGCCCATGCACATATATGTGTAGAAAAAACACTCAATTAAGTTCCAATTGATAGTGAAGATTCAACTGCATGCAAGGCCTTTTTCATAACCAACATGGAACCAATAAAGTTTTGGGAGTTTATATCTTTGATAGGGGAGGGTTTGGGTTATCAAAGGCCCATGATTCATCTCTGGGTATAGAGTGATGTCTGTTATGGCCTAATTTCTTCTATTGGTCATTATGATTTTGTTCATCCACAGTTTTCTACCTTCCTCAATGTTTGGTTTAAGAATTAAAAAAAACCTTCTTCCTATTTACAAATTAATGAAGAAAATGTAGAACGTGTATCTCAGCATGTAGAATCTGCATGGAACTCAGGAGTTATCATCTTGAAAACTCTATCTCAAGGGAAATATTGGACCTTTTTTTTTAAGACAATGGTGTTTCTACTCTTTCTCAAGTTTCTTGGATCATTCTCCTTATCAACACTAGTTGGAGCAGGTTTGATTTTCATGTTTACTGCATGTGCATATATGATCAAACAAAAGAAGAAATTGATGACATTCTCAAGGTTATTGTTGTTGTTCCTTTGAAGTTGAAGGAGCTAAATCAAGCAAGCTACCAATCGTAAGATCATCATTAAAGTAAATATAATTTTATGGGGGAAATGTCTTGATTGCCCATCAAAATATTTGGGTTCTGTAGGTTATCTTATTAGCCGATAGGCTAAATATTTGGGTTATGTAGGTTATCCTATCAACCGATAGGCTATTATAAGTGGGGATTTCACTTCAAACCTGTCCAACACTTTAAAACAACTAGTTTACATATTCATGAGTAGAAATTGGGAAGCAAAGACATTGAATAGGAGTTTGTAGGAAGAAAAGGTATTGAAGAAGAAGAGTGTAGATGGAGGAGAGGCAGAGGAAGGATGATGGTCACAGAGCAGAAGTCATGGTGCGAGTGCACGAACCTATAAGTCGGTAGTTTTTACCTTTTTTAATTTATATAGAATACCCACAAATTTAGTGCTTTGATCTTCATTTTCTTACAAATTAAAGCTTAATTTATGTGCTTGCTAAACTATGGTAAATGAAATTGTTATTATATTTTAGATCATACTATTTTATTTCTAGGTGGTTATCTTTTTAGTAGTCCTTTTATTATCCGGAATGTTCTTATTCCACTTTCAACAAATTTGAGTAGTGTTTAGCATTAGCCTAGTTCATATTGAGACTTGGACATCTAGGTATACTTTTATTAGACTTCAATATTCTAGAATTCAGTTTCAATTTTTCTAGCAGTTTTAGATTTTCAGAATTTGAGATCATCAACAATTTAAGTTTCACATATTTCAGCAGTTTGATAATTCTATTGAGACTTTAGATTGACTTCAATTCTTACTTTTCTATTTGTGTTAAGTTTATTGCAATTTCAAAAAAGCTATTGTTGGGCTCATAACAAAATAATAATGCTATCTTTAATATTTTTTCCCTTATTTGACAACTTATCTTTGGCCAATAGGATCCACTACTTTGATAAGTGTAATAAATGTTTTTGTTAGTTTGTTGCAATGACATGACATGAGGCATATTAAGTGAATTCTTTTAGTTGGACTCATCTCTTGTATGACTGGTATCACTTAGTTTTGTTTTTGGTCAATTAAGTTTAGTCCAATCCATGGTTGTCTTTATGACATTGTGATAGATAATCTCTTAACCATGTCTCTTAATTCTCCCTGGTGATATTCTTGTCCATTCTACATCAGTATATGATTAAAATGTCAAATGTTTATCTAAGGGATAATACAATGACTATTGAGTCCCCTTCTATTGCAACATAATCTAAGGTACATGAATTTACCAATCATAAGCTGAGTAGGAGTGCTTCCACTATTGCCTCATTATTTTCATCTGGTTTCAACTTCCTGGAGGTAGATTTGAGAAGGTTTCTCCTAGATTTCCTGATAAGACAATCAACACCAGAGGATCCTGGGTTCCCATAGGAGAGCCCTCTAAAATTCAATTTCAACATGCCCATTGTTGGAGTAGGGTTCCACTTATTACTGAATCAATTGGAACATGAGAGATTAGGACAAGAAATCCAATGAATAGGAACTTCTTGTCTTTTATTCTTACTTCTCAGCTACTTTTATTAATTGCCTATAGCAATTGTCTTAAAACTCTAGTTGGTTTTTCCATGAAATATATAACCAAAAAATGTTTTTGGATACCTATTTATTCATATGAAGGACATATCCTTGAATGTTCCCTTTATTAGGTAGTTATTTTAGCAGCTCCTCCTGATGTGTCAACTACTGGCACTAATTTTCCTTTCTCTATTTCTCAAATGGAAAGAATGACATATATAGTTAGAGTTATTGCTAAAATCAAATTATACAATTACAACTGAACAAGAAAAATACTAATATTCCTGATACAAGAAAGCCCTTTACGATCTAACTGAAGTAAAACTTGTGAGGTTAGATTTTCATTTATAGAGCCAACTATTTTGGAAGGAGAAGCTACTTTATTCAAAAGGGTGATAGTTTAGGATTTTACTTAAAGTTTTGTTATTTGGTTCATACATCATACTTTAATTATATTCATATTTTCTATAGATGTATAACAAAAAAAACAAGAGATGCAAAGCGTCAAAGTTCCTACCAGTAGTGCAATGCTGGTAGAGTCAAGATGAAGTGAAACTGTAAAAGACTAACAAGAGTAAAAAAGAGAATGAAATATGATAATCAGACAATGCAATCAACCTTGTGCAAATACAATCCCATTATTTAACAAGGAAGCAATAGCATGACAGATTGAACCAAATAAAAGTAATAATAATTATATAACAATTGGTGTGTACATTTTTGTCTGCAAAGAAGGTTAATTACAATATTGTTTAGTGTCTCTCATGTTTACACCTCCATTTTCAAGAGTATCATGTCAATATTTCTAGGAGTTAAAATCTTAAAATGTTAAAACAGGAGCATTTAGAGCTCAAATGCAATCAATAGATGAGAACGATGTAAAACAAGCCAAATGTATAGTGTAAATGAGATACAAGGAACATTAACATTGAACTTGATTACATAAGCTCTATATGTAATTAAAGTTACTTTGTGTCCATTTATAGAAAACTGAAAGAGTTGAATCCCACATTTATGTAGAAACTCTCTTCCGTCTTTAGGGTAAGGCTGTAGAGAAAGGTATTTAGAGAAACAAAGTTCATGAAAAACAAAATTTTAGTTTGAACACTTTAAAACATGGGCAGTGACTTATAAAGTAGCAAGTAACAGTGTTGCTCAAACCTGAAGCACAAATTGAAGTTATATGGATGGAAATGCTAGAATTCATATGCGAAAAGAAAATAAAAGAATGCTCATTTGAATAGAAATTTAACAAAATTGTCCAAAAAATCTTATATAGAAACTCATTTCCCAATGTTTTAATCATTGTAAAGTGAAACATGCTAGAAGCTCAAATACAAACAAACTATGTGAATTGCGTCATAAGATGAATTACAAATTCTACCTCTGGATCATTGTTCTCGAAAAAACACTCTAAAAATATAGATATTAAATAGATTTTCAATAAAAAAACAATAGGTTATCTCAAGGATTTAACAACCTGCATGTAGACAATATTGGCTTATGTATTCATGAGGAAAATAAATGATTTTAGTTCTAATAAAATTACATGGGCTATGTTAATTGATGGGTTTCTCAAAGAAGGATGCAATTTATGTGTATTGCTTGAATCTGCTAGAGAGGATGGAGGAGAGAGGCTCTCAGCCCAGTATTGAAACATATTCTCTATTAATTAGAGAACTTTTTAAACGAGAGAAGATGATAGAAGCAAAAGCATTTGTTGATAAGATGTTGGAGAAGGGTTTTGTTTTGGAAGAAGCTCTTCCATGTTGACTTTTATGAATTACATATCTATTCTTTTTCCTTAATTCAAAAGAACCCATCATCAAGTTCTCCACAAGAAATAGGAAAAATGGAGTTATTTATATTAGTACAATGAATGAATGACTTGATGATATAAAGATGGTTTAACATACACCACAAAGAATTTTTGTTACAGATTTATCTAGCTCCCTCAAATATATAAGATCATAGTTGAAAGATTGGTCGCAACATTTAGGGATGTGATACAATATAATTGAGCTAGAAAAATAGATTTGACATAGTAAAATATTGTTTAGAATTAACATAATTTAACTGCAGCCTATGTAAATTCTAGTTTTATTTTTAGTGGATGGATAGTTGTAAGACCTTGTACTTGTGTGCTTAGCAAATGCCCTATGAAGCATAAATCCTATCTTGACATCACTGAAGTAATAGACCCAACAGAGGTTGGTTTAGATTCAGAGCCATCTGATGAGAGAACTAATTTGCACAATAAAGTTAGAGAATAACACAAGTTGATTGTGAAAACCAACTAATAATTTCTGAAGCTAAGAGAAAGGAGAAAACAACATTGACAACAATCAAGAAATCAAAACATGAAAACCTAAAAAATTTAACAGCACTCCATTCTTAAACAGAGGATGATTTGTTTTAAACACAAAATTACAGAATTTTTCCCAATCTATTCTTCTTGTGTTCTGTGTGTGAATTTTGTACCTAGCTGTAGACACAACACTTTAGTAAAACATTAGAGGTTAGCAAAAATTAAAATCATGCAATGAAATGAAAGCTAAACTAACCAGAAGATTTACTGCCTTCTAATAGATGTGAGTATGTATTCTCAGATTGGACCGAGATCAGTGACCTTGACGACACCTAAACGAAGGATTTGAATGCAAAATCTAGATATGAATTAGATGCAAATTAATCTATTTTTTTGAGTTTTGTATGCAATAATATGAGAAATCTGATATGAAATCTAATCTATATGAAAAACTGATATGCAATACAATTAATCTAACAATGATATGCTAAAATATGAATGATCTCACAAAGTTGTTTATTTGCAAAGAGGCTTCAATTCTTCAGATACCAATTCGCCAGCATAAGTTTGCAAAATTATGAGATGTGATTATGAAGAGCTGAGCCTTGATTTTATAGAAATCCAAGGCTTTGGGGATGCATGGAAAAAATCATAAATCACTCAGATAAACCTAGGTTGATTTTTGAGTTATCAAAGAATAAAAGATAATTAATTCACAAAATCATGCAAAAGCATGCAAAAATAGCTTTTTAACTCAAATCAGAGTTGAGTTAATTTTTAAAACAACTTGAATTGATTTTCTGATTTCAAGTTTAACTGCTTTTTGAATGTGCATAATAATTATGAATTAAATAAATAAATAAAGTGATTTATTTCCAACTTAACTGATTTTAAAAATAAAACAATTGATTTATGGGTTAATCAATTATTAAATCAAACTTTTATTCCAAAATAATATCATTAAATATGACAACTTGCTTTAATTAATTAAATAAGAATTTAATCAATTAATGATAGGAATTTTGATTTATTGTCAAATTTAAATAATAATAATTAGGAATAAATATAATTAAATCCAATTGAATAATTAAGTGGCAGTATTAAATCTAATTAATTAAATATTCAGAATATTCAATTAATCAAACTTTAGGATAAATAGGATTTATCACCAAATAATCATCAAATTAAAGATAATTAGGATAAATAGGAATATTACTAGGAATATTCCCCGATGCTGAATTAGGATTCGATGATATTCAGATGTGCCTTAGGTTAGGACTTCAATGTCGATTTCGTTCGATGTGTCGATGTAGGAGGTTAATGAACTTATAGCCCATTTTTGGGGTATTACATTTTGCCCCTCTTTGAATTGCTATGCGAAGCACAGTGGTTCAAAGACAGTCTGTGTATGATGTTGAAACTGATGTTTGAAATTGAAATTGATATGAAGCAAAAATTGATTGAAATTGATATGAAGATAATAGGTCCTGAATGACCAAAGATAATGTTAACTATAACAGCAAATGAACTGATGATTGTGAAAATGTGTCAAAACACCTGATTCTGAACCTTACGATTGCGAAGAAGTGAGTGACCGATTCCAGACCCAATTGTCGATAAGAATCACATTGGTATCACACCCGAACCCTTCAATTTTTGTAGAACCAAGGAAATAACACAATTGAACCGATAGTTGCAAAAACTGATATAATTTACAAGATTAAGAGAATACCAGATTGATATGGATCTCGATAAATCTGATATGCCCCGAGCGATGATTGATTTGCCCCAAGCGATGAGGTCTTTTTGATGAATCAACAACTAGACATGGTTGTTGTCTTGATTACTGAGGAAAGATATGATTTCCATAAAGATATGATTTCAAATTAGATTACAAACTTTGAATGATGTGCAATACCATGCCCCTTCGGGATTAAAATTGAAATTTGATAAGAAAAGTCAGCATTGAATGGTTTAGAAGCATGTTAATTGATTTGAGAAATGGTGATTCACATTTGAGAATGCATTCTGCATCGCTTAGAGGTTCTGAAGACCAAGTTTGACTAGGTTTGACCATGAGTTGACCATAGTTGACCCAGTTGAAATTTTGATAGTTTGATGGAAAATAATCAGTTAAGTTGAATACTGGATTTCTCTGATGAATGAAGGTCGATTATGCAAGTAGTAGACCGTCCTAGGTCCAAAAATTTTAAATCATGATTTTGACATAGTAAATGATCTCAAATTTGAATTTTGATCTTGAAAATGGATTCAGAACGTCGAAATTAACCAAGGGTGCAATTTTAGTGAAAAATAGAGCACTTTTGAAAATTAGGTCAAAAGCTATATAAAGGCTAGAAGGGTCATTTTCAAATCATTTCAACCTTTTGACTTTAGAAACTTGTGGATCCCTCTGAGCAAAAATGGCAGATAAAGTGGCAGAATCAAAGGTACCTATGAGTTCGCACCGATTTGAGCGTAGATGGAGACACTAGAGACCTCGACAGTACGGACATCCGGTAGGTGGACCTCTGTGCTTTGCTAAAATGTCAATTTTTCCATGTTTTATAGGATTTTAGCAATTTTTCATACTTTTTTCCATTTTTGAATTTTGCATGCACAGAAACTCGTACAACCCCCTAGCAGGACTCGTACAACTTTTCAACTATAGATAGGTTGTCGTCCCATAAGACCCCATGACTCGTATCAGAGGGACCCATGAGTCGTATTACATTTCATCGGGTCCCTCATAACTCGTACGATGAGGGATGCATTGTTGTGTCACTATGCTTTATCGTTTGGTATGATGTAGAAACGTGTACGACTTTCCATGCCAGTTTGAAGTGCAGGGTAATCTTTAAGAAACCCCCCCTTTAAGAAAGGTGTAAAAAAGTGGTGAAAGTGAGAAGGGAAATTTTTTTTTTTGGCGAAATTATTTTATTTTCAAAGAAAAAAAAAAAATCTGAATTGACGAATCATTGATGCTCCCTGAAAGTAGGTGGGACTATCTTGGAGAATATATAACAGTATTTATAACTACAAAAATATAAATTGGCGAATATAAAACAGTATTTATATTATAAAAAAAATACATTGGCGAATAGAAAATAGTATTTATATTATAATAAATATAAATTGGTGAATATAAGAGTATTTATATTATAAAAAATATAAATTGGTGAATAGTTGTGGTGACTGGTAACAGTGTGGTGTGTGCGTAGTTTCGGCAGGCTAAAAGGAGGGTTGATACTGACAGTTATGAAGATACGTAATGGTCAGGTTGATGGCGTGCGTGACTTTGGCAGTTATGCTGGTAGGTTGTAGTTGAAGGCCACGAAGATACGCAAAGGACAGGTTGACAGTGTATGTGACTTCGGAAGTTATGATCGTAGGTAAGATATGGGGTTTCCGAGGCCACGTTGGCAGTTTGCGTAACTTAGCCGCAAAGTTGCAGTGACATTGATCACTGAAGTACAATTAATGAGACTTAACGACGACAAGATTTTGATTAAAATCGTAAACATTCATTATCTTTCTTTTCGGAGCCAAGTGACATTACACGAAAGTTTAATGCGGCTGCCAAGTTGTCAGTTCAAAATTTAAAATCGCAGCTAGGATATGGTGGTTCCGAGGCAATGCCGATAGTTTGCGTAACTTGAGTGGTACGATTATCCATTATCCAGGCCAAGATTTTGATTAGACATTAAAAAGGATAATTTTAGGAGATATGAGCTTTGATTCAACATTTATTATTCTTCTTCTCAACTTCGGAGCCAAGTTACGCAGGACATTACAATGTCTGCAATTTTTCTTTACCGATATTCATTAATTTCATCTTGAATTACCACCTGACGTGAAACATTCCTTCAAAATTTATTACGGCTGGTAGGTTGGTGATTATTTTCTTTATATACTCCTCGGTAGTGGAATTGCAGAGCATAGGAGCTTTCTAAATTTTTAAATTTGGATGACAAGTTGGTGATTATTTGTATTTTCTCGGCGCTTTCACAGAATGGGTCTTCCAGTAGTTGAGGGATCATCAAATGAGAACCTAGAACCTGTTATCCAACCAACTTTGGATATGGAGGAGGAGATTCAACAAGATGTCCTCAGTCATCTAATGTCTGCAGCAAGGGATCATCATCATGCTAGCAGTTATGCCGGTTACTTGAGTGACATGTTCGAGCTTGAAGTAGAACATGAGAAGGCGGAGATGCGCACCATTTTTGACAATCATGGCTTCGACCAGGAGGCGTTCCAGGAGGAGATGAATTAGATGATCCTGTTATTTTCTGCTCTACGCATCAACTAATCTGACTAATCTTTTTTTCTTTGTGCAATGTGGATCTTACGACTTACCGTTACGAAATTTTTTGTTAATTGTTAATTGTAAGTTGTAATTTGTAAATACAAAATAATCGAATGTAGTTTTCATTTTGGTTTTGAAAATGGTTGGTCCACAGCCGTTCAGAACTTCAGTGAAATGTTGAATCAGTGAATCAGTTTAAGTTACCAGTATTATGTATATAATATATTGTATACTAGTTTTTGAGTTAAATAGTAATACTATAGTCTGTAAATTTGTAATACTGTATAGTAGTATACAAATGAAATAATGAGAAGTCAGACGACTCTTTTTCAAATAGTGTTACTTGTTCTGAAGTTACGCTCGGCTGTTTCGTAGCTTCTCAACGTTTAAAACTTTAATTTATTATGATGGTTCTGAAGTTACGCCTAGCTGTTTCGTAGCTTCTCAACGTTTAAACCTTTAATTTATTATGATGGTTCCGAAGTTACACCTGGCTGTTTCGTAACTTCTCAATAGTTAATTTGTGATGGTTAGGGGTTCTAAAGTAATGCTTGGCTATTTTGTAACTTCTCAATGTTTAATTTAATATGATGGTGATGTGTTCCGAAGTTACGCTTGGCTGTTTCATAGCTTCTCAACGTTTAAAATTTTAATTTATTATGATGGTTCCAAAGTTACGCCTGGCTGTTTCGTAGCTTCTCAACGTTTAAAATTTTAATTTATTATGATGGTTCTGAAGTTACACCTAGCTATTTCGTAGCTTCTCAATGTTTAGAACTTTAATTTATTATGATGGTTCCGAAGTTACGCCTGGCTGTTTCATAACTTCTCAACGGTTAATTTATTATGATGGTTAGGGGTTTTGAAGTAACGCTTGGCTATTTCATAACTTCTCAACATTTAATTTAATATGGTGATGTGTTTCGAAGTTACACCTGGTTGTTTCGTAGCTTCACAATGTTTAAAACTTTAATTTATTATGATGGTTCCGAAGTTACCCCTGGCTGTTTCGTAGCTTCTCAACGGTTAATTTATTATGATGGTTAGGGGTTGCGAAGTAATGCATGGTTGTTGCGTAACTTCATAAGGGGTTGAAAAGTGAGAGAGGGTCTGATGGAGACTAAGTTGCATGCTGATGCCACGGCCCACATGGAAAGTGGGAACTTTCAACTTGGGAAGTACAAGTGTCATCATTCATGCGGCATGCCAGGCTATGTCGTAACATCTCAAGGTTTCATTTTTTTGGTCAGTTTAATGGCTAAGGGCCAAGGCCCCTGATTTGCAGGTAGCAATTTAGCATAGTTGAGATAGGGTATTAGGGACCTAGGGTTAGAAACTTAGAAACTTAGATGTACCATTGACAATGACACTTATCTAAATTCTTGAAAAGGTAATTACTAATTTCATGCCTGTGTGACTGTGCAGTGTGCTTGATTAGACATTGAGATTTTAATTTTTAATATAGTAGGTGGCCTGGTGGCTGGTACCCTGGTTGTACTTGTGAGTTGCTTGTTACTTGTTAGTTATTAAATACAATTCACACTTCAGAGCATCCATAATTTCTAGAGTCGAAGAGAAACTAGAGAGTTTAGTACTTAAAAGAAGGGTAGAACAAGGATCTTCTGATGTTGTTGCAGTCCCAGAAAAGAGTGCCATTGTGCATTCAAGAACAAAGAGGCCAAACATATACGCTGAAGAATGGATGAAACTGCTGCCTGGATCCTCAAATTTGCAATCAGCTAACGCTTATGAATGGAGGGACCCTTATGTGTTCTGCAGGGATGCTAAATGCCCAAACACAACTGGGTATGAGCTCTTCATGTTTTTCTATAACAATAGAATTAGAGGCCCTCCTGTTTCAAACCCATGGGAGAGGAACTTAGCAAAGTTGATAATACCTGAGGTATTTTTGGATGTAGACCTCATGAAAGCACTAATTCAAGAATACAATCCAGTGACACAAGCTTTCCACAAGCATGACAAGTCTATACTCTGCATGTTAAATAGAGCTTTTTTTACTCAAGCTTTCGACCTTCAGGGACCTATGAGCATGGATATTGACCTAGAAGGAGAGGAGGCCCTATTTAATAGACATAGAAATTACTACCATGGAAAGGTTATGAGGAGGCATATTCATAGAGAAATCAAAGAGGCAGGGTTGTTACCCAAGAAGGTTGCAGATTCATTTGATATTGAGCTTTTCTTTACCTATTTCTAGAATACTATCTATGGTCTACACAAAGTTATTGGACTAGATGGAGGTTCGACAGTGACTGCTGACATTTTTGTCATGGCTACAGATGTTCAGGATCAGTACACCAACAAGGAGTTTGATTATGTGGGGCACATAATCAATGTAATGCACTCTAAGTTGATGAATGTGAAGACTGATTTGAAAAGCTTCAAGTTCAATCACTACTCCATGCTAATGCACCTGATCCTCTATTTCAATATTGGCTACATCAACCCAGGGTTCATCGATGAGACCAAGAATGAGGAACTGTTCCGGTTCAGCTGCGGACTAGGATATGGGATAGAACTTACCCTTTCTCTAATTCCATTTCTTTTTTTAGTGATTTTGTGGATCCAGTAATGAACATGTTAGGTATTGTGAGGGATATATTTCCTTTACTTGTTAGAAAATTTCTTAGACCCTTAGCATTTAATATGGACAATGAAAATTATGAGAATGACATCAAGCACAATTGGGGTGATATGTTTTTTTTTGAGAATTTTACTCTTATAAGAGTGTATGCTTGCCCTCAACCTCCACACATACTGCTAACATTTGTCCCAGAAAGATTGGCAATAGTAGAATTCTTGTGGCAGCTTATCATGATGGATAGAGAGCACTTAGGCCCTAAAAGACATTAGGGAACCTTTCTGACAAGAAGGTTCCAAATAGGGGATTTCTCTATAGGTAAAGATGTTGTGGACCAAATCCATGAATTCCTCAGACAATTCAGATTGCCCTATAGTAAAGCAAGGATGTATGACCTTGAAGACTTCGTTAGAGGAGCATTGAGAGAAATGAGGAATCACAATTTGGCTCTAAATCAGCCTATGGCAGAGGAGGATGTTATTAGAAATATTTTTAGCAAAGTTACCTGTCAAGAGAGAACCTGTAAATGGGAAAATATTTTAAGGGTAGAGGAACAATTGAAAAAGGCAGACCCTACCTTCCCCAGTTTGTTTCCTGATCTCAAATACATGAATAAAATTGAAATGTGTTTAGAGAATTACAAAGATATTATGTCTAAATTTCCAGACATCCCTAAGGAGAAGGACGGGGATAGAATAAACCCTGAAGAAGTTGAACCTGATGTGGAGTTTATGGGAGAAACATAACAAGCTAAGCCATCCACATCTGAGCAAGGGCCATCAAAGAAACAAAAGTTGATGAATGTACTAGAAAAGGCAAGGCAAAAGGCACTACAAATCCTGCCAGGTAATAGCCATTACTTTGCTGACTTAAGAAAAATTTTTTTGACATCAATGGCAGATGAGGGAGAAAAGGCCGTAGATGAGTTAGAATTGGCTGCAGCTAGATTGGATGACAGGGTCATCCAAGCTAAAGAGTTTATAGATGATGATGAATTCATCAAGTCCATTAAGTTTAAAATTTTTCTCTTTAGAGTTAAGAAGAATGAATTAACACTATCTTTGAAACTAGGGGAATCAGAGGAAAAAACTATTCAAATGATTGAAAAATTATAGGCCTATGATCCCAACAGTGAAACATTAAGTGTGGAGGAGGCAAGAGATCTAGTAAAGAGAAGTGGCATGTTGCTGATCCCTAGATGGGACTTAGAGTCCTCATTCCTAATTGACCAAATCAAGAGGCAAGATAAAGCTGTAGCTTATGAAGCTTTTGGCCCTAATGGACTCACGAGGGGTTCTGGATTCAATATGGACACTAAGACACTAGCAGTATGGTGTGTGGCCCCAGAATCTAGTAAGCCCAGATTGGTTGACATCCAAGACACCGCACAGGGTAGCCAATTAAGATGGAGGTTGCAGGACACTACAGGATCAGAGATAGAAAATCTCTTACACCATGCATCCTCCATGAATAAAGCAGTGGTTGAGGACTTGGAGAACAGGCTAGCCAGGACATTCAGAGATTATGTGGCAACTAGAAAAAAGCTTGAAGAGGAACTAAAGAAGAATTATTTGTTGGATAAGACTGTGAAGGAGCTAAAAGATGAAATAAATACTCTAAAAAATCATTCCAGGGCATTTACAGAGGTCTGTGATGTAGGGGTCCAAACTGAGCATGAGGGGGGCTTAGCTACAGAACTTGCAACAGAAAAGATGAATGAGGACAAGAATGAGGCCATCTTACAGGCCCTGTTAGATATTCTGCAGCACAAAATAAATGTAATTAAAGATAAATTTGATCTTGTTTTTAATGCTTATGGAAAGTTGCCAGAATTACAGAAAGAAGTGGTTAGCTATGTACAAATTTTAAGCGGGTATCATGCAACTTGGTCTACCAGAACACCACTTTTTGATAGATTGGCATTTGCTCAATCTTTGAGAAGTGATATTCCAGAGATAGTTGTGAGGGTTGGTGAGGAGATAGATAGAATTAAAGTCATATTACCACTTTTTAAGGGTAAGGCAAATTTGATAGAGGCTAAGATAGCCATGCTCAGCTCCTGTTCCAACAAGTTTATCCCTTCCATTAAGAATGGGGATGGAGCCATAAAGAGCCTTGATCAGTGGAGGTCAGATGCTGATCTTTTATTGCCTAGGAAGGAGGCATTTTTAGGTGAGGGGAATAATGTTGATTTGGAGAGCTTCAATAAAACCTTGGATGAAGCCATTAAGGCAGAGATAGATCTCACCAGGTTTGTAACAGATGTCAAAGCAATTACAGATGCTAGGTGGGGAAGACAAAAAGCACAACTGCAGCTCGTCCAGGACTTCAATTGGCCATTAGAGGAAGAAGTAACTGCATGGGATGAGCTAACAAAGGCCAAGAAAGTTAAATCCACTACAGTTGACTTGGACATTTTGGATGATGAGTAAGGAGGACATCTGGAGCACCTGACACTTGAGCTCAGAATACAGGGATGATAAGCTATCATTTAAGAATGGTGTAAATTAGCCAGAATGGCAGTCACCATATCTTGTTATAATAGCAGCTATCATGAATACTCATAGACAAAGGTGTTAGTTATCAGTGATCCAGGATGCAGAATAGGCCAAAACAATTTTGTCTTTCCACCACCTGAGGGCTCATTGTATTTTTTCTTTTATTACTTTATTTCTTATGCTTTTTAGGTTTAGGGTTTTCAACCATCCGAAGCTTGTTGCATTCCCATTCATGAGGGAATTCCAAGATGTTTGAAACGAGGTATAAATAGAGTTGAAGACTCATTTTTGGGATAGAGTTGAAAGATAATAGAAAAATTTGAACAGAATTGCTTTGAAGCAAACTTCTAAGTTATGTGGCTGACCTTCTAAGTAATTGAATTTTGAATGTAATTAGCGAGTTGATTTTAATACAAATACACTGCAACTTTTGCCATATATTATTGTTGTCTCTTTACTTTTATCAGTAATCATTAGAAGGTAATACGGTAATACCTACCTAAGTATGTGGAGCTAAAAAATGAAGGACTATCCTATCCAATCCTCAGAGTCAGCAATTAGGTCTTTCTCTTGTTTGAATTAGTCTCAAGTAGCACAGTCTGAAGTAACCTTTCAAAAATTTGATTCATGCAAGAAAAATCCCTAACAGAGCTCATTCATTGGCTCAAGTCAAGAATCTCAATTCTAATTAAGTAAATGCTTAGTATTAGGAAATTAGGTAATTGACCATGTTGGTAGTATTTTCAGTTTTCACAATTGTTTTGAGAATTTCCTACAATTTTCCTCCCGAAGGCCTGAATTTCGATCAAAATGTTAAAACCCTAAGTGCTAGGTCGAGATATGCTCTAAAAAACCATTAAACCCTAGAAAGGTGTTGGCACTTCAATTTTTTAGTATGTCAATCTTGTGAAATTTTTATAAAATTGAAGTGTGCATAAGTGTTAAAAGATTGTGATATTTTTGCTACAGAAAACCCACAAAAAATCCTGCAAATTTATCAAGATTTTCCCCCATATCTAGCCAGCCCTAGTTAAAGTTCAAGTTTGAGGAAAGCCCTAAATATTTGCCACTTTCATAAAAAACCTAGGTTTCTCTTTTCATTTCTATTTGAGTGTTACTTTTTGAGTCACTTAGGTTCATAGAAGAGCACATGCATTTATTTTATCATCACGCGGGGGTCATATCTTTATTTTCCCTAAGTCCAAAGGCCCGGTGATATAAATAATATGTCCTAAGTCCTGAATACCTCATATTCTAATGTTTTGAATGTCATTCAGCTTTGAATCTTTAATAAAGATCTAACAGCGGTCGTGTGTTCGCATGGAATCTTTCCAAGCCATGCGAACATAAGACTAACTATTGATCTTACAATGAAGCTTAATGCGGGAACAAAGTGGGGCCGCTGACAGGTATCTCACAAGTGGTAGCTTTTTATTTGAGATGGTGGGGCCAGTGTCAGAAGGATCTTCAGAGCTGAAAGTAACAAAGGAAAGATCGGATGACTATCGTATAATCTCATAGGATCTTAGAGGCCTATGCGATCATGCGACCAACCATCGAACTTGCATAAAGACAAGCATGATTCTCAGGTGGGACCGTTGATAGCTCTCTTCACAAGTGGCATTTTTTCATTGGCTAAAAGCAGTGGGGCTAGTAACTCAAAAGGATGCTGACAATGGTTGCATGCTAGCAGTTTTTTGTATGATTGTATAGGCTATTTTTAAGTTATAAGATCATGCGACTAACCATTGTTCTAACAATAAAGGTTGCAGGGATTGCCGCCGGCCCGCCAATGAAAAGACTGGTATGACTATTTTTGGTATGATCGCATAGGCCTTTTTCACGCTATGAGATCATGTGAACAAACCGTTAGATGATATGCTAGTAAGAATCGACGGTTCTAATTCAAACTGGAGATAAAGTGACACAAATTTCAATTTTCCCGTTGAGAAGTGACAGTTCATTTTTTCAGAGGAGTAATGGTTGAATCGTGCTGAATAAATTGTTGAGGTGAGTGTTTTAATTGTTTGTATATCAGAATTCCATGCACTGTCAAAAGCACAAAGAGATCAAAAAATTGTAGAGACCCGAGCGTGAAGAATTGCAAGGACTGCCTGTTGTCTCCCGGTGATTTCCTAGAAAAAAGGTTGGTAAAAAACTTATATGATTTTCTTCCCTACTAAAAGAATCATAGTCCCATAGTCTGTATATCTTGCAAAGGTTTTTTAGCATAAACCCTAAAATGGCACCAAGGAAAGAATTGTCTGGTAAAATTGAGTATAGTGAAAGAGGTTTGCATGAGGATTTATTGTAGTTACTTCCCGGCTCTACTACTAACCTAGTGAAAACCAAGAGTCTGATTCCCAAAGACCCTAGGGTAAAGGTAGCGGATGGTCTATATGACATAGCATATTTTATTAGGGAGGCAAAAATTGGTACAATCAATGCAAATGGTGACCCTGATATCACTGGCTTAGAGTTATTCAAAGTGGGTTTTAGTCAGAGAAATACCCCTCGCCCTGCAAACAATATATGGCAGTCTGACCTGGGAAAACTTGTGGTACCCGACATCTTTTTAGATGTTGATTTGATGACCTAGGTTGCAAAGAGTTATGACCCAATCACTAGGGAGGTTAGGGATGCAAAAGGAATGTTATTGATCAAAATTTATGCTGAAGAGATTAGGAAGGTGTTCGGCTTAAGTGAACCCTCAGACAGTCTAGAGAATATTTATCTTGAAGAACTAAAGCAAGTGTATGATGCACAAAGAAACTATTTTAGAAGCAAACTATTGTTGGACTTTTGCACCAAAATTGGGAAAATGGTTATCATTGGACAGAACACACAGGAGCCTTTTATGATAGAATATTTTGACTTCATGGCTAAGGGAGCATATTGGTCATTATGTCAAGTTTTTGGAGAGGATGTCAGTGAAAGGATGCCAATACATTTGATGTGCATGGTGATTCAAATTCTGCACCCACACTTGTCTATTACCTTTGATTTTGCTCCATTTATTGCTGAATTAATCCATAATGGATTAGTGAAGATTCAAAAGAATGAAGATGATAGGCTTTTCTGTTGGTATTCTTTCATAATGTACATGTTTTTGTTTAAAGGAGAAAACTATTTTGAGCAAGAAATGGAGTTGATAAGACACAAGGATGGTGAAGATATGCCAGTCCAATTGTGGAGCCTCACAATGACTTGGGATAAAAGGGATCACAGTTTCACAAATTTTGATAAACATTTTGCAGCCAGACTCAGGAAGTTGTTTGTCCAAGACAACCCAAGAATCCTAGTAGCATTGGCATAGCTCATTAGGCCAAACCAGTTTGCTAAAAATTTGAATATTATACACAATTGGGGTGATGTCATTTTATACAATGTATCAATTGTCATCAGGTTGTATGGTTTCAGGGGAACCCCTTTTGTATTGCCTTATCATGTACCCCTTAGGATTGGAATCATAGAATTTATTAGGCAATTAGGAGATATTGAAGAGTGTGCCCTCACTGGAAAAGGCAAGGGAACTCTGTTCCCAAATGTTACCATTGCCCACCAGTTCATAATTACCAAGGGTGGATGGGTTCACATAGATAAAATCATGGCTCCATACCATATGGCTACTGCAATTGCTAGGACAGCAGACCCTGAGGGGTTTTATAATGAGATGTTTAAGAAGAGAGCCAAATGTGCCATGGTTAACCACATTTTTAATTTTCCTGAAGATATTGTCAGAAATACCCCAGAGTTACAGGAACAGGAGGTTAGGAAAGAAAAATGGTTGGTGTACAAAAAGACATTGGATTTTATCTGACATTTTTATTCTGGATGGGACCCCCTAAAGAGCATAACTCCAATGGGCAAGAAAATAGATACTCTCATGAATTGTTTCCAGGATATCTTTTAGACCCTGAGTGAAAAGAAGGAAAAGGTGATGAAGGATGACCCAGAAAGGGCTAAACAGTTGCTGAGAAAACTTGTATTTGCAAAAGGATTGCCCCCAGGGAGGTACATGGTACAAAAGAAGACTGGTTATAATGTTTTAGTACCAGAGAAAAGCCAACAAAGGAAGATGGATAAAAGGGATGTCCCATCAAATTCACAACAAGTTGAGAAACAAAAGGAGGTTATAGAGGTCCCTGACTCTCCCCATCTTCAAGCCTCTGAGGATGTAACTGATTCTCCAACCCCATCGAAGAAATAGAGAGTGGAAGAAAGACCTGTTCATGTTGAAGAATATTACTCTCCATCACAGTCACCTCTAAACATTTTGGATGACCAGGAGGTTATAGAACAGGTACAGTAAGTAGATGCTCTAGGTCAAATCTTTATGACCTATGAAGAAATAAATGAGGGAGTGCTAGAGGCACCAGAAGAGCCCAAGTTGGATTTAATAGTAGGGGAATTGGTAGGTACAAAATTAGACCTTGTAATCAAGCAAGCCTGTCAAGAGTTTTTGGCTGATGATGCTTTTGTTAAAACTAGGGCTTTCATGCAATTTCTTTGGAAATTGAACATCAACTAGTTTCAAGAAATTTGTGAGAAGAGACATGAAGAGAATCCAGAGAAGGATTTACAAATCATAGAGGAGGAAGTGAAAATAGAGATGACTGCAAAATTTAAGCAAATCACTCTAGAACAGGGAAGAGATATGGTGAAAGTATCAGGAGTACTAATCCTTCCAGAGTGGGATATAGCTGATGTGGTGGTTTTTGATGCAGTCAGAAAATAGACCACTCCTTTCCATAGGACTAAAGAGGAAGTAGAACAGGCTATCAAAGGGGTCACTTTCAGTGACAATCACCAGGCTTTGGTAATGTGGTCCCTAAGAAAGAATGAAAATAATAGGGGAAAACAAATTGTCAGAGATGACCTTTCAGGGAGTCTAATTGTAAGAAGGGTTACTGATACTTCTTTGGTTGAAGCATTAGGTATGGTAATGGCCACAACACAATTAACAACAAAGGTGCCAGAAAAGGAAGCCAAAGAGAAGGAAGAACTCACTGCCAAGTTGGAAGCAGTTTTGAAGGTTTATGGTGAGTTGAAACAGGGGATTCTTGAAAGAGATATTTTAATTGCAGATTTGAAGAAGAGATTGGAAGAGCATGGCCCAATGCAATTATCAAAGTAGATGCAGATTTCTTTCTCCCTTGCTGGGCCTTCCTCTTCAAGCCCTATTATTGAATTTCCTCCTTCTCCTCTTCCTCCTTCCACTGATGAGAAAGACATTGATCAAAAGGTAAAGGAGAAATATGAAAAGAAAATAAAGGATGTTTTTTCACACTTTGTTACAAAGGTAAGACCTAAGGAAGTATATAAAACTGCAAATCAATTGGCAACTATCTTAACATCTTTTCAGAAAGAAGCAACTATTGTGGACAAGATTTTGGAAAAGTGGGTTACAAGGAAAGATAATTTGAAATCATTTTTTGATCAAATTAAGGACAAATCTATTGTGGATATAGAGCTAACAAACACTTACAGGTTTGTTAAGGATCTTTTTGATTTTGAGGTAAATAGGGCAAGTATAAGAAGAAGATCAGAAATCTTAAGGGTAAGATACTTCTAGGATGATTTTCAAATTTTTCCTGGTCTCATTAAGGTAGATGGGGTAATTAAAAATAAGGATCAATGGACGGAGCAGATAGATAGACAAATATTATCTAAAATAGACTCCATTTTAGATACAGATGATAATATCCCATTCATACAACTTGTTGAGCTCCTTCAAGATGCTAGGATGCATTTTGCTAATGTCAGAATAGAGGTTCACCAATTGGTTGCTGAGTGGAACAAACTATTACCAAAGAAGGATGAAGTCCTTGCCTTTCATTGGTTGAGTGAGGAGACCTATATGACTTGGAAATCAACATATCCCTCAGAGAGTTCAGAAGAAGAAGAAGCATCAAATGAGGAGGTAGCAGGTGGCAGTGTTCCAAACCCTCAAGATCAAAGCCAACAAGGATAAGGTCATCAAGCAGTTATCATGAGCACGGCTATTACACCTGGCAGAAGTTGAACTACCCTTGGGAGTTACTACAGGATTTTTGGTGCTCATTTTAACGATCCATTTTAAAGTTTTGTAATGAGAATTAGAAAGTTTTATTTTCATTTTTTGTCCTATATGAACGCTCCTTTCTTGTCTTTTCTAAAATGATCCGAAGCTTGTTTGCAATCCTTATTTTCTATAAAAGGATTACCGGGATCAATGAAAAAGGACCGAGAACTTGATCAATTTGACTAATAAGTTTCTTGAGTCTGGGATATCATAGACTGTAATAGGCATATTTTCTATAGAAGACAATATCTTCTGGTTCAAGTTATTTTCAGAAGGTTACAATGTAAAGCATTTTGTGAGCATGATATAATATAGCATTTGAATATAATCCAAGATTTATATCTCTCGTTGAGTATCTCTCTTTGAATTATGAATTGTTTTGATTCATTGCATGAATAATCTTTGTGTGTATGTTCATATTTCTTAGCTCTGATCCAGGATCAGATTAAATAAGCTTTGAATATAACATAAATTCTCTGAAGTTTTTCTTAAGGATATACTAGTAAGTAGTGTGAATCTAGGAACCTTTGATAAAATCTAGGATATACCAGTAAGCATGTGCGCGTTACTAACAGACCACTAGCAATGTTCCGAAGTAACGCTGGGTTGTTTCGTAACTTCTCCATGGTTAAGTGGTTAGGATGCTAATGGGTTCTGAACTTCTGAAGGACTCCCGACTAATGGCGTGCGTAACTTTAGAACACTTTGTTAGGAACAGCTGGTTTATGGAGCTTCGCGAGGGTTTGTTGGCCATTAGTGTTGGCGGTTACGAAGCTGTGATGAAGCATCTCGCAGAAAGGCGTAACTTCAAAAAGGTTAATCAGTTACAAGATTAAACAGCTGAGAGGTTATGAAAGGTTTTGTGCGGGACTTCGCAAGGTTATATCAAATTACAAATTTCTTGAACATTCTACAATTACAAAAATCATATATATCCCTGGCACCTGCTATTGTGGACAAAGAGGGACATTCTAGTTTATACAATCTACATTACAAAAATCATGAATTCAAAATTTCAAATTAAAAATTATAAAAATCAAAATTGAAATTACAAAAATCATGAACAATACTTATTACTTGTACCCGTAGGCTTGTAGCTGAATATGAGTCAATTAATAAATTGTCAATAAATTGATAAATATTTAGAATCAAGTCCAATTCCATTATCAATTTATCCAACAAGTACAGTAATAAGTATACAGTGTATAAAATTATAAATACCTATTAACCGAATGCTAATTCTAAATCACTTCACAGTTCACTCTTCACTCAGTGTCAGTGAGCAGTCTGCCTCACCCTCTTCTATATCCCACATGGAATCCAGCTCCTGAAATTGACTACTACTATTAGCAGGAGGTTCTTCTTCATTCTGAGTTGGGTATTCAAAATAAAAAAACTCTTCAACTTCATTCTGAGTTTGGGACCAAGATCCATCATTTGTCTCTGAACCACCATGTTTTGAAGTAGTGTTCAAAAGCCCTCGTCTTTCACGTAAGGAATTCCAAATTGCCAATGCCCTATCATAAGGAAAGTTTGTAACATTGTACTGAGTTACAAACAACCTCAAGCAAGTTTCCAAATTTCTATCTAGTTTGTTTCTGATCTTTGATTTCAAAAACCCCAATGCACTGAAAACTCTTTCATCTTCCACCGACCCCAATATCATTGTTTGACATAAATCAGCAAGTTTGAAATATTCTGATATTGAATCACGTAGTACTTCACTCTGCTCTATCCTTTTCCAAAGCCTGGTTATTGCACCAGGTTGAAATGGATTCTCCAAGTTTTTTAACTGCAATTTCATACATGATGCAAATTGTCTACATTTTTTTTTTAAGAATAGCTGAATCTATAATTCCATCAATTGGTTGTCCATTGCAATCTGCATGTTTTGAAAGCTCTCTAATCAATTCATCAATTTTTTTATGAAACATATGAGCATCATGTTGTCTATCTCCGATGTTTTTCCAAAAATGAGGAAACACACAACCCATGGCCTCAAGAATTTCTTCTCTAGGGAATCTTTCACGAATCTCACTTGAAAGTTGGTAGGAAATTAACTTCAAATTCTCACTAATAGATTTAACAAACATGTCAAAATGAGCCCTTTTAACTGGAAGTAGTCTACCTCGCTTTCCCATGTTAGATTGGTGCATTGGTATTTCATATCCTTTCACAAACACACATAAATCATTTTTTGCATTGAATTGAAAAAAATTCTCAGCATGATTCAAATCTGTAATTATTTGCCACTTAAAAAAAATTGGGCTTTGAATTGTTATCATATCCGAGTATAAATTATCTTGGGCAACACATATCATTTTACGTAAATCTGAGTACTCATGGATATACATAGTCCTATCTTGGGCTTTCTTAACAAGCTTGTTCATTAAATCCAGCATGGGGAGAAGACTAGCTAAAGTTAATAGAGTCTCTATATCACTTAACTTATGTAACAAATCAAGAGCTTTGTCTACTGTGAGGCGTTGCTCATATATTACTTCGATCAAGGATTGATATTCTGTTAGAACTCTTTCTACTAGTCCATGCAAAGAGATCCATCTGGTCTCAACATCCTTGAGAAGCTTGTTTCCTGGTGTTACTCCCTTTGAGAAAATCTTAAATTCTGCAAAACGTTTAGGAATTTTGCAGAAGTAAGAGTATATGTCGCGAACTAGATCTTCAACTTTTGACACTGTAGGAAAATCACTTACAATTTTATATGCTAAATTCATTCGATGGGCCATGCAATGTATGCCAAGCATGTAAGGTGCAATACTAGTTTGCAATCTTGCATAGAGACCATTCCTTTGGCCTTGCATTACTGTAGCTCCATCAGCTGCAACACACACTAACTTCTTTCCAATTGTCAAATCATCCATACTAGCAACTTCATGCAAAGCATTCTTCACTTTAGAATATAAGTTTTCTACAGTTGAATTGCCCCTCATTTTACAAACACAGAGTAGATGAGCTTGGCGGACATGTTCTTTTACTGTATACACATGCATACAAATCCAAGCAGTGTTATCTACTGTAGTAACTTCATCTATGGATAATGAAATGAATCTGGACTATTTTACTTTCTCCTATAAATTTTTCTTTTCCACCTCAGAAAGACAATTTTCCATTTCCCATCCAACATTTGTTGACCAATGTGACATGGGATAGTGAGGAACTTTCAAAAAAGATAATAAATTACCATATTCTGAGAAGTCTCTCATAGGACACCCTCTGGACATAATATGAAAAACAACACTCATCTGAATGGTCTTTGCCAGGTTTGCTTCATTGGCTGCATGTTTAAACCCAGCCTTGATTGGATTTTCACTACTAGCAATTACTGCCATTCTCTTGTTATGCTCTTCATATTCTATGGAATACTTAACATGAAGACATTCTTCCTTTGATTTCCATCTCACTACCGATATTTCTTGTCCGTCTATGGTCTATTTTTCATAAACGTTACGAATATGCTTTTCTATAGTGTCAAGCTTTAGCTGCAACTTCTTCTCTCTTTTAAGTTTCCAGGTACAAATCTTACACCTACATTCTATTGGTTTTTCATCATTGCTTAGGACTAGTTCAATGAACCAGTACTTTGCTACCCAATCAACCTTAAAATTTCTTGCCATTTCCCACTCCCGCCCCATTTTTACTTCCCTTTTTCTTTTCTTCCTACCAACATTATTATTATCTTCATTGCTACCATTTTCTTCCAACTAGTTCTACGTATCCCTTATAACATCTTCTCTCGTGCCACCATTGTTATCCTCATTTGATGCATTTTGATTTTCATTTAACTCAATGACAACCCCGACTGGTGGTACTGGTACTGGTGAGCTACTGTGAATGGATTTTGCACTCGCAATTGCAGATGTTGATGGAGCAGAAACATTGCCAACTCCAAATAAAGCCTTTATGGTAGTATCTTTAAGTTTTGGGCATTTTGATGGCCTCCTAGGCCCTTCACTACCCCGAGGAGTCTTACCCTTGTCTAGCTTTCCAATCTCTTCACTGCCCTGAGTCTCAACCTCCCCTGATATTTGAATCCCTCCAGTAGTAGTAGCCTGAGGATACTCAATCTCAGCCTCAGGATAGTCACCCTTGTCCGACATCTTTACCCAATGACCTCTCACTAGTCACTAGGATTCTAGCCTCTATGAATTAAAATTAATAGCAATACTGTGAATTGTGAAATGTGAAGTTGAACAAATAATTGTTTACCTTTGTCCTGCTTCCTCTGATTTTTGACTCTTTGAAATGCTGAATCCTCTATTTACTGTTGCAAGATTGTTATTTGTAAATCTGGCTCTCCAAGTTCTAGCTCCAAAAATTTGTAACGATGCATGATAAGACTACTTCTAAGTTTTCTAAATTTGATTTGAATTTATATCAATCCATGATACCAAATTCCAAATTTCCAATTTTTAAAATCCTGGGCTTTTGGCGAAAATGTGCCGAGTGCCGACCTGATCAATGCTATGTTTGGCGAAAAATTAAATATACGTGGTCAATAATTAATTAACGGGTTGGTGAAATACGTCATGGACCAATAAAATAATTAATTAATGGGTTGGTGAAATACGTCGTGGACCAATGAAATAATTAATTAATGGGTGGCGAAATAGGTCATGGTTAAGATAACAATATAAACCATTTGGCTATTTCAAATTTTATATGCAATTCATAATTAATATCGCTGGCAAATAAGAGATCATTAAAAGAACCATGTCACATTAATTATAGGAGAATATGATGGTCAACAGCGTCAAACAACAAATTTGATTGGCGATTCCAATTAATATTCAGCGGTTACCGTGTCAAGATTGGGTGAATATTTGCCAGTGTATACCTGCGTGATTCACCAATTCCACAAGACATTATTCCCAGAATTCACCAAAAGGTGAATATTCACCACTAAAAATTACCCTGCTGAAGTGTCGTATGGAAAACAGTGAGCTTAAAACTCAGTATTAGGTCAAATTTTGTATTTTTCTGATCTCTTAACCTGATTGTTGACCTGTTAACCTATCTTTTGAAATACTGAACTGCCCCATTTCTGCCCTTGTAACCTATTCTGTGACCAAATTACTGATAGGATTCCCTATTTCTATGTTGTGTAGGTCGTATATCCAGATGTACATGTGCAAATCTCGCATCTTGCCATGCAGAGACTATGTGTGTCATTGCTAGACCCTATGAGGGTCCACCTTGCTTCTTGTGGATTTGAGCACCTGATACATTTACCCGAGATTAGGGTAAATCATGGAATTTTGACTGCGTTGATTGAGAGGTTCCACTCGGAGACACAGACCTTCCACTTGCCGACTGGGGAGACCACTGTTACCCCTAAGGACGTGTACCATATACTGTGCATTCTATTTCATGCAGGCTGGTGACCAGAGTATGTGAGTTTGAGGAACTCAGGTGTATTAGCTTTTAGACGTCTCTTCGGAGATGATACTCAAATGACAGCCTCCATCTCTTGGGAGACCCTAGTGCAGAGATATGGACAGACACACCGGCTGGAGTGCATCATCACCGGGATGATTGGTGGTATTATCATGTCTGACCGTCAGTAGAATGGTCTTTTGATGGGCTGGGCCCCTATGGTAGCACTTTTGATGGCCACTCCCTTTGAGTTGGATTGGGGTTAGTGTCTATTAGCACACATGTTCTCTGAGATGCACGAGGTAGTGTATCAGGAGAGAAAATATTTTGCTGTAGGAGCCCTAGTTTTACAGATATGGGCTTGGGAGCATATCCCAGTGTTGAGACCCGTATGTACTTCGCAGAGGCAGCCTTAAGAGCCTATCATCTATACATATGTCAGATATGTTATACAGGGACGGATGGGCCACACTGAGTACTAGAGGTGATGCCTCGATGATATAAAATTTGTGCACTGGAGACCATATGTAGCCATTGAGCCTTGGCCTACTACTTGAGAGTACTTTAGTTACTTCTTCCTGAGCCATGTACTGATTGGGAGGTCATCCTCCACTATAGAGAGATTTCTTATTACCAGGGTCTGGCAGTAGTATGGACATATTCAAGATGCCCTAGAGGATTATGCTACATATGCACAGATAGGTTGTGAGACTGGATTGGGATGGACACATAGGCTCTCTTATGCATTGTGTTCACAAGAGTACAGTGCTATTGTTGGCAAGGACTGGGAGTACAAACTAGATGTACTAGATGCTGGTGTTACTGATGGATTGATCTCATGGCTTGTTGACCATCCCATTCATAGATTTTTTGATCCGACTGAGCTGATACCATCCATGGAGGAGGCTATGGACATTACAAGTGCTCTGATGGGACAGGGTGCTAGACCTACACAGGCTCCTATCATACACCCCACACCTCTTAGACCCAGAGCGATGGCTCCACCACAAAGACCATCAGGATAGATGAGGACCCCTCATCCCACCAGCTCTACAGCAGGCAGATCATCTAGTTCTCACATACAGACTAGGGGAGAGGGTGGTACATTAGGTGGAGTTGGTTTAGTTGATGAGGTACTAGCAACCGAGCAAGGGGTAGGTAGAGGTATGGACTTCATAGAGGGGGACACTAGTTTTGATTTAGGTGCTGAGGTTAGATATCATAAGGTGCAGAGAGTAGATACTATTGAGTAGGCTCCGCCAGATACTGAGATGCCAGACGTTGATCCCACTACTCCTCCTACTCCATAGGACACTATCAGATGGCTTAGTGCACAGGTCAGGGACCTGAAGGTGCACAGTGCTCGATGGGAGGAGCGATACATAGAGGCAAATAGACAGCGGACTGAGCTGCGCGTGGAGGTACAGAGGTTGCAGGTAGAGGTGATTCATCAGACCTCACAGGCAGCTTACTATGTGTCCACATATTATACAGTTGTTCCTACTGCATAGAGAGTTCCCTCCTATTCATAGTACATGATGGCATCAGAGGGAGCTAGAGCACCTAGAGCAGAGGCAGTACCGAATGCACCACCTCCACCTCCACCAGGTGCAGAGGATTAGGCTGAGAGCTGATCAATCTGTGATATATTCTGACATTTTTGATCTTTTGATTCTGATATATTGTTATGATTCTGATAGCTCAGCGGAGCTCATTCTTTTGTATACTGTGCCAGTAGTGCACCCCTGACTAGTTCGAGATTTTTGATATATATGCGATCGATATTTTGGTTGTGACTTCATTTGTACTTGTCATGTTTCAATTTATGATGATATCATGTGATGCTTATGCTATGAGTAGAGTAGAATGTATGTATGGATATATGCAATAAAATTATTTCTTTCATATGTATGAATGTTATGCAAATGTATTTGATTATGGAAAGATGTATGTATGATTGTATGCTTATGCCCATGTATGAATTGTAATGAAAAAAATGATTATGATATGTAAATGCAATGATACACATGATATGTTTTGCAGGTATTTATGAAGACAAGTACTCAATCTTAAGTCAAAAGGATGTTTGTAACGCAAAGTGGCAGTTATTCTTTGATGACTCCTATACACAGAATGGATCAGGAGTAGGCATATTGTTCATAACTCGTCAAGGATACTCAATCCCAAAAGCATTCAGATTAAAGTTCCCTTGTACAAACAATATTGCAGAATATGAAGCCCTTTTGAATGGTATGAAAATAGCAATTGAATGGAGAGTAACAAAGCTACACATTCATGGAGACTCACAACTTGCAATCCATCAAGTCAATGATGTGTACCAAACTAAAGATGAAAAGCTCATTCCTTACAAGAGAATGGTAGATGATCTAAAGAAGTATTTCCTATCTATCACATTTGAGAAAATTCCTAGAATAGAGAATAAGGCTGCCAATGCAATGACAACACTATCTACTCTATTACAACAACCTGAACATGAGCTACGCTATGAGTTCCTGGTGGAAGCACTATTTTATCCTACATATGATTCCCCTGAAACTCGCATGATCTGCACTGTTGTTGGTCATGATTCATCTAGATATAAAAAGCTATTTTCATATATCCAAGACCAAATCATTCCTAATACCTTCAACCGCCATGATAAGAGATACCTTATCTGTAATGCCTCCCGATATGTCATCATTGGTCACGATTTGTACAAACGAGGTCTAGATGGTATGCTACTTATATTTTTAGAATGGGAAGAGTCTCAACGTGTGTTAGCGGAAGTCCATGATGGTATTTTTGGGTCACACTCAAATAGTTTAACACTAGCTCAAAAAATTATTAGGGCTGGGTACTATTGGCCCGAAATGGAGAAAGAGTCTATCAAGTTTGCTAAAAATTGTCAAAAGTGCCAAGTGCATGGCAACTTAATTCATGCTCCAGGGAGATATCTAATTCCCATTACTACACAATGGCCTTTTCACCAATGGGCATTTGATCTTATAGGAGCTATACATCCTCATTCTTCTAATGGACATACCCATATGATCACAGCTACAAATTATTTTACAAAATGGGTAGAAGCAGTCCCTTTGACACAAGCAATTAGAAAGCAAATATCTATGTTCATATTGAACTATATCATATTCAGATATGGGATACCTCATTCCATAATCATAGATAATGGTGGACAATTCAAGAACAAAGATCTAGATGATTTATGTGCTAAATTCAAGATTACACAACATTCGTCATCAATCTACTATCCTCAAGGGAATAATTCAAGATTACACAACATAATCCTCCCTAGTCCTATGCATCATGTCATGAAAAATAGAAGTCATAGCTCTCTGATATGTAGCACCAGCATTCTTAAGCCCAAATGGCATGACATTCCAATAGAAGGTGCCCCATGCACATGTAAAAGCAGTTTTCTCTTGATCCTCTGCATCAATTTTTATTTCATTATATCCAAAAAAACCATCGATTAAAGAATACATCTCAAAGCTTGCAGTCATGGCCACTAGCATATCAATGTTAGGTAACGGAAAATCATCCTTAGGGCACACTCTATTTGCATCTCTAAAGTCTATGCATACTCTTATTGATTTGTCTGGTTTAGAAACAGGTACAATATTAGAGATCCATTCTGCATAATCAATAACTCGGATGAATCCAATTTTTAGGAGCTTCTCTAATTTAGCTTTTACCAAGAGTGCAACACGAGGATGCATCTTTCTTAACTTTTTCTTAACAGGTTTGACATTTGGAGCTATAGATAAATGATGCATTATAAGATTAGGATCCAACCCTGGCATATCTGAATATTTCCATGCAAAGTTGATCTTCTTCTCTATTAGGAATGTTGTAAATTTTTGCTTCTCTTCTTCTGATAAAGATTGTGCCACATGGATCAACTGTGGTTCTTCTGTTGTTCCCAAGTTGATGGATTGAGTGGGCTCAATTAGAACTGGAGATCTATCCTGTAAATGACTCGAAAGGACATCAAATATCTCATCCTTAGGTGCCTCAGAGAGGTTTTCACCTTCAGATACATCTTTTATTTTACTTTTGTAGGTTCTAAGACTGCCACAAAGTGGTTTTCAACCTCAGAACTCCTTTTCTTTTTATTCTTATTCTTATTTTTTTGACTAAGATACGTAATGTCCGACTTCGTCACCGTCATGCTAACACTCGATTCACTGATGGAAGTACTCATAGGCTCAACTACATTGAGGTAGCAAGCAAGGGCATAGTCATTTGGGAAGGTATAAATACCATGGCTCAGATTTGTGGAGGTTTGATCAAGAAGTTCATGATGTTGGATAATCAAAATGGGGAAAGATTGGGAGATATTGTTTACGGATATGGATTTGTCATCATCGGTCCTTACCCATCGCTCAAGTTCAAAGGTGATATTACAACTTAAGATGTTCAATTCGTGAATATGCTCAATGTCATTGTGGGAGTCCAATTCAGCCATAGGTGGATCAGACTCGATAAGTTCATCATTTCGCTCTAGACTTACGTTGGGTTTAGGTGCATATTGGTGAATAACATCAACATGTTTCTCTGTAATAAGCTCATCTTCTTCTGGAATGGCTCCCCATTCATAGTCATTAGATTCTTCATCTATGCTTCTAGGAAATCTAAGAACATGAGTAAAGTCAGGATGAATACCCCAAGAACGGTTACCCTCAGATTTTGATTCATACTCATGGGAATCTATCTCAGAATAACTACCACCTTCCTCTTTGTCTATTTGATTATCTTCGAGATTAGCTAGTTCTTGCGTTGCAACTATCTCTTGATTGGTAGTAGGTTCTTGTGTTTCTACTACATTAATTCTTTTGATTGGATCATCTTCAACTTCAAGGAGATCTATGACTTCCTTAGGCAAACACTCATAAGGGATAAGTTCAGAGCTGTCTGAATCACTATCTGATGGTTCAGTTTCTTCCTTCTTAAGAAGAGGTTCTCCTGGTGCGATCTACTCTATGACATGAGAATAATTACCTTTGAGGTGGAAGGGTTTCTTTTTAAAGCCTAAGCCAATAGTATATTTTTTTGCCCTACCAGTATGTGAAAAAGGTGTTATAAGACCTTTTCCTCTGACTCCTAGAGGTCCTTTACCTGAATATCCCATCTTAGCTATTAATTTATCTCCTGGACCATATGCCTTAGAAGGGGATTTTGGATACTGTAGAAACACTAATTGGAATAGCTTGAGAGTCAGGTTCATCCTTGTATAGCCATGCAAGAACAACTTCATCCTCTTCAAACTCTTGTTTAGATACTTGCTCTACTACAAAATTCTTTTTATATGCCTCAAGAGGTTCTTTAGAGTCTGGTTTGGACTGTTTCAAAGATTTTCCATAAGACTTAGGTGAGATAGGTAGAGATGTCAAAGATAAGATTGGCTCTATAGTATATTCTCCCATACCATTTTCTTTGATATTGACCTCTTTGGCAAGATCTTCCATCTTAGATGTGGATGCTTCTTTTGTTGGCTCAATGGAAGATTCTATGTTATTAGGCACAAGTTTATCTGCACTTTCCTTCAATATATTGCAAGTGGTGGATATATCTGCTGGAATAGTGACCTCTACTCCTTCATAAGAAAATTTCAAGCATTAGTGGAATGTGGATATATCTGTGTGTGAATTTTGTACCTAGCTGTAGATACAACACTTCAGTAAAACATTAGAGGTTAGCAAAAATTGAAATCATGCGATGAAATGAAAACTAAACTAACTAGGTGATTTACTACCTTCTAATAGATGCGAGTATGTATTCTCAGATTGGACTGAGATCAGTGACCTTGATGACACCTAAACGAAGGATTTGAATGGAAAATCTAGATATGAATTATATGCAAATTAATCTATTTTTTTGAGTTTTCTATACAATAATATGAGAAATCTGATATGAAATCTAATCTATATGAAAAACTGATATGCAATACAATTAATCTAACAATGATATGCTAAAATATGAATGATCTCACAAAGTTCTTGATTCGCAAAGAGGCTTCAATTCTTCAGATACCAATTCGCCAACATAAGTTTGCAAAATTATGAGATGTGATTATGAAGTGTTGAGCCTTGATTTTATAGAAATCCAGGGCTTTGGGGATGCATGGAAAAAGCCATAAATCACTCAAATAAACTCAGGTTGATTTTTGAGTTGTCAAAGAATAAAAGATAATTAATTCACAAAATCATGCAAAAGCATGCAAAAACAACTTTTTAACTCAAATCAGAGTTGAGTTTATTTTTAAAACAACTTCAATTGATTTTCTGATTTCAAGTTTAACTTCTTTTTGAATGTGCATAATAATTATGAATTAAATAAATAAATAAAGTGATTTATTTCCAACTTAACTGATTTTAAAAATAAAATAATTGATTTATGGGTTAATCAATTATTAAATCAAACTTTTATTCCAAAATAATATCATTAAATATGACAACTTGCTTTAATTAAGTAAATAAGAATTTAATCAATTAATGATAGGAATTTTGATTTATTGTCAAATTTAAATAATAATAATTAGGAATAAATATAATTAAATCCAATTAAATAATTAAGTGGCAGTATTAAATCTAATTAATTAAATATTCAGAATATTCAATTAATCAAACTTTAGGATAAATAGGATTTATCGCCAAATAATCATTAAATTAAAGATAATTAGGATAAATAGGAATATTACTAGGAATATTCCTCGGTGCAGAATTAGGATTCGATGATGTTCAAATGTGCCTTAGGTTAGGACTTCGATGTTGATTTCGTTCGATGTGTCGATGTAGGAGGTTAATGAACTTATAGCCCATTTTTGGGGTATTACATTTTGCCCCTCTTTGAATCACTGTGCAAAGCATAGTGGTTCAAAGAATAATCTATGTATGATGTTGAAACTGATGTTTGAAATTGAAATTGATATGAAGCAGAAACTGATTGAAATTGATATGAAGATAATAGGTCCTGAATGACCAAAGATAATGTTAACTATAACAACAAATGAACCGATGATTGTGAAAAAATGTCAAAACACCTGATTTCAAACCTTATGATTGCGAAGAAGTGAGTGACCAATTCTAGACCTGATTGTCGATAATAATCACATTGATATCACATCTAAACCCTTCATTCCTGAAGAACCAAGAAAATAACACTAATGAACCAATGGTTACAATAGACTGATACAGTTTACAAGATTAAGAGAATACCAGATTGATATGGATCTCGATGAATTTGATATGCCCTGAGCGATGATTGATTTGCCCCAAGCGATGAGGTCTTTTTGATGAATCGACAACTAGACGTGGTTGTTGTCTTGATTACTGAGGAAAGATATGATTTCAAATTTAGATTACAGACTTTGAATGATGTGTAATAACATGCCCCCTTCGGGATTAAGATTGAAATCTCACAAGAAAAGTCAGTGTTGATAGTTTAGAAGCATGTTAATTGATGGGAGAAATGCTTATACACGTTTGAGAACGCATTCTACATCATTTAGAGGTCCTGGAGACCATGTTTGACTAGGTTTGACCATGAGTTGACCATGGTTGACCAAGTTGAAATTTTTATAGTTTGATGGAAGATAATCAGTTAAGTTGAATACTAGATTTTTGTGATGAATGAAGGTCGATTATGCAAGCAGTAGACCATCTTGGGTCCAAAAATTTTTAATCGTGATTTTGACATAGTAAATGATCTCAGATTTGAATTTTGATCCCGAAAAAGGATTCTACTTGCTGTTTCGCTGGAGGAACCTTCGTGTGAGATTCAACTCTTGTTAGATTTGAAGATGTGATTTGAAGAATCGTTTAAGCATTGAAGTTTAGCCAACCATTGTGAGATCATGCAAACATGCAAAATGCAAAGAGACATGTAGAATGAAATGCAACCTAAGACCTAGGACCTAGTCACTGATCATGTGTCGGTCATTCTCATCATTGAATTTTTAGGTAACCGGATAAATCAATACAATGCCCACTAGTTATCAAACCATAGACATATGAATATCAATTTGTATGCATAGGAATCAATACAACACCCACTGATTAGGAAACCATGGATATATGAATATTTGATTTTGTTTTCAGAATGTCGGATTAGATATAAGCACCAAGGCATAAACACCAGGATGACTTGAATATCATGTCCATTTTGATATAGCAATTTGTATAAGCATCAAAACATAAACATTGTGATGACATGAATACGCCTTGCGTTACAAACACATCAAACAGTTTAAGAGATCATTCTAAATCCAATGTGAATTACCCGCAGTGACCCTTTATTGTTCACATCCTTAGGTAAGATCGCATTTCACAGTAGGAGAAAGAACTCACTCAGAAAAGATAATAGTTAGATCAAACTTCCTTGAATTTTTTGGGTATCAATGGTCGAGGTACGCATGGCCATCCAATTCGAGATAGAGGCTCTTACAGTCGAACACCATTTCAATCCAGAATTTCCAAAGTTGTTAGATTTTCACATACAAGCAGAAGACAAAGAAAAGATTATGCCCTCGGTCATCACTCTCTAAATCCTGTAAAGGAGATCATTGAAGAGCTCGAAAGCATATAATATGAAAAAAAATCTCAATGTGAATCAGTAAGCATACAAGGAGATAGGAGCATGTAAAAAGCATAGATTGTTTTCAGTTTGTGTTTGATGTGTTGTTGTTGAAGATGCAAAATCCTTTCTGGAGACAAGACTGACTGACTGACTCAAATGAAGCTTCAAAGGACTCTGACTGGATATGATACATCTAAGATACATTGGAGGCCATAAGATATGACATTGGGTGCCCCCAAGTTTCAACATCGATAGGATACCGATGCTTGAGCTAATTGATGTATAGACCGACTTATTGAAAATAGGAATGCAGAAATAAACCGGGAGATATGTACAAACTAAAGCAAGACTGAAAGCTGGGAAAGACCAAGATTGTGCTGATAGATGGAGCATTTTGAAACAAGTGGCACCCATTTGCTGGGTTTTCACCATCTTGGTAGAGATTCTATTTTTGCTACCAAGGCACCTGTTTCCAGGTTTTGACCAAGGCACTTTTTTTTTCTCATTTTTTTGTATTTTTTTTTTCAATTTTTTTGTACTTTTGATATTTTTATCTTTTTTTTGGGAATCATCAAGGTGCCTATTGCTAGGTTTTCACCAAGATGTTCATTTTTTCAGGACTTTTTCAGATATTTAAGATTTTTTAGGACATTTTACCATACATTGAATGCCTTAGGCATAGAACTTCTTTAGATGGAGAATGTTGATTGGTTCTCAGAGCTGTTCTCCTTTAGTCGTTGAGAGTTGATAGGCACTAGAGCCAAAAGTAAGTGATAACAAATGGACCCAGCTAGTTGGGTTCAAACTTCCCCTTGCCTTGTCGATGTGATTGATTTTTAGGATTCTCTCTCAAGACTAGATCACCAACCTCAAATTCTCTGTGTTTGACTTTCTTGTTGTAACCTCTAGACATTCTCTTCTGATATACTATGAGATGATCATACACTGCTTGTCTACGCTTATCTAGTAGTTCCAGTTCTTGCAACCTAGACACTCTGTAGTCATCATCAGTTGCTAGACCATGCATTCTGATTCTTAGTGATGGGATTTCAACCTCAATAGGCAGTACCGCTTTAGACCCATAAACTAAAGTGAAAGGAGTAGCCCCAATGGGTGTTCTGATACTTGTTCTGTAGGCCCAGAGAGCTAGATTGATCATGAGATGCCAGTCTCTTCCTATTTTATTAATTGTACTGTGCAAGATTTTCTATAGATTCTTGTTAGAAGCCTCTGCTTGTCCATTCCCTTGAGGATAGTAGATAGATGACCAATGTTGTCTAATCTTGAATTTAGCACATAAATCATCTAGATCTTTGTTCTTGAATTGTCCACCATTATCTGTGATTATGGAATGAGGTATCCCATATCTGCCTATGATATAGCTCAATATGAACATATATATTTTCTTTCTAGTTGCTTGTGTCAAAGGGATTGCTTCTACCCATTTTTAAAAATAATCTGTAGTTGTGATTATATGGGTATGTCCATTAGAAGAATGAGGATGTATAGCTCCTATAAGATCAAATGCCCATTGGTGAAAAGGCCATTGTGTAGTAAAGGGAATTAGATCTCTCCCTGGAGCATGAATTAAGTTGCCATGCACTTGGCACTTTTGACAGTTTTTAGCAAACTTGATAGACTCTTTCTCCATTTCGGGCCAATAATACCTAGCCCTAATAAGTTTTCAAGCTAGTGTTAAACCGTTCCAGTGTGACCCATAAATACCATCATGGACTTCCTCTAACGCACGTTGAGACTCTTCCCATTCTAAACATCTAAGTAGCGTACCATCTAGACCTCATTTGTACAAATTGTGACCAATGATGACATATCGGGAGGCATTATGGATAAGGTATCTCTTTTCATGGCAGTTGAAGGTATCGGGAATGATTTGGTCTTGGAGATATGAAAATAGCTTTTTGTATCTAGATGAATCATGACCAACAACAGTGCAGATCAAATGCCCATTGGTGAAAAGGCCATTGTGTAGTAAAGGGAATTAGATCTCTCCCTGGAGCATGAATTAAGTTGCCATGCACTTGGCACTTTTGACAGTTTTTAGCAAACTTGATAGACTCTTTCTCCATTTCGGGCCAATAATACCTAGCCCTAATAAGTTTTCAAGCTAGTGTTAAACCGTTCCAGTGTGACCCATAAATACCATCATGGACTTCCTCTAACGCACGTTGAGACTCTTCCCATTCTAAACATCTAAGTAGCGTACCATCTAGACCTCATTTGTACAAATTGTGACCAATGATGACATATCGGGAGGCATTATGGATAAGGTATCTCTTTTCATGGCAGTTGAAGGTATCGGGAATGATTTGGTCTTGGAGATATGAAAATAGCTTTTTGTATCTAGATGAATCATGACCAACAACAGTGCAGATCAAATGCCCATTGGTGAAAAGGCCATTGTGTAGTAAAGGGAATTAGATCTCTCCCTGGAGCATGAATTAAGTTGCCATGCACTTGGCACTTTTGACAGTTTTTAGCAAACTTGATAGACTCTTTCTCCATTTCGGGCCAATAATACCTAGCCCTAATAAGTTTTTGAGCTAGTGTTAAACCCTTCCAGTGTGACCCATAAATACCATCATGGACTTCCTCTAACACACGTTGAGACTCTTCCCGTTCTAAACATCTAAGTAGTGTACCATCTAGACCTCATTTGTACAAATCGTGACCAATGATGACATATCGGGAGGCATTATAGATAAGGTATCTCTTTTCATGGCGGTTGAAAGTATCGGGAATGATTTGGTCTTGGAGATATGAAAATAGCTTTTTGTATCTAGATGAATCATGACCAACAACAGTGCAGATCATGCGGGTTTCAGGGGAATCATATGCAGGATAAGATAGTGCTTCCACCAGGAACTCGTAGCGTAGCTCATGTTTAGGCTGTTGTAATAGAGTAGATAGCGTTGCCATTGCATTGGCAACCTTATTCTATGTTCTAGGAATTTTCTCAAATGTGATAGATAGGAAATACTTCTTTAGATCATCTACCATTCTCTTGTAAGGAATGAGCTTTTCATCTTTAGTTTGGTACACATCATTGACTTGATGGATTACAAGTTGTGAATCTCCATGAATGTGTAGCTCTGTTACTCTCCATTCAATTGCTATTTTCATACCATTTAAAAGGGCTTCGTATTCTACAATATTGTTTGTGCAAGGGAACTTTCATCTGAATGCTTTTGGGATTGAGTATCCTTGAGGAGTTATGAACAATATGCCTGCTCCTAATCCATTCTGTGTATAGGAGCCATCAAAGAATAACTGCCATTCTCTTGAAGAAAGAGTCATGATAGAGGAATCTGGAAATTTCATTTGCATTGGTGTATCATCAATCATAGGTGCATCTACTAATTGATTAGCAATAACCTGTCCTTTGATAGCTTTTTGTTCCACATATACAATGTCAAATTCACTTAAGAGCATGACCCATTTAGCTAATCTACCCGTGAGGGAAGCTTTGCTTAGTAGGTACTTGAGTGGATCAATCTTAGCTACCAAATGTGTGGTATGAGCTAACATGTAATGTCTTAGTTTCTGTGATGCAAAGATCACAACTAGACAAGCTTTCTCAATCATTGAATAGTTCTTCTCATATGCAACCAATGTTCTACTGATATAGTATATATCTCTTTCCTTTTTATTCTCATCATGTTGTGCTAGCAATGCCCCTAGTATATACTTCTTGATATGGTTAAAGTTGTTCTCACATTCTTCATTCCATGCAAAGGTCACACCTTTATGTAATGTTTTTGTAAAAGGTTGTGATATGTCTGCTAACTGTGATATAAATCTTCTGATAGATTAGACTCTTCCTTGCAATGTCCTCATTTGACTAATATTCTTTGGAGGTTGCATTTCCATGATAGCCTTCACTTTAGTTGGATCAACTTTAATGCCCTTCTTTGAAACTATGTATCCTAAGAGCTTTCCAGAAGTGACACCAAAAGCACACTTCTTATGATTTAGTCTGAGACTAAATTTTTCCATTATGTCTAGTATCTTGCTCAAGTCATTTAGATGTTTAGCTCTAATCATAGATTTTTCTAAAGTATCATCAACATAATCCTCCATAGTCCTATGCATCATGTCATGAAAAATAGAAGTCATAGCTCTCTGATATGTAGCACCAGCATTCTTAAGCCCAAATGGCATGACATTCCAACAGAAGGTGCCCCATGCAGATGTAAAAGTAGTTTTCTCTTGATCCTCTGTAGCAATTTTTATTTGATTATACCCAGAAAAACCATCCATTAAAGAATACATCTCAAATCCCGTAGTCATGTCCACTATCATATCAATGTTAGGTAATGGAAAATCATCCTTAGGGCATGCTCTGTTTACATCTCTAAAATCTGTGCACACTCTGATTGATTTATCTAGTTTTGAAATAGGTACAATATTAGAGATCCACTCTACATAATCAGTAACTCGGATGAATCTGGCTTTTAGGAGCTTCTCTAATTCAGCTTTAACTAAGAGTGCAACATGAGGATGCATCTTTCTCAATTTTTTCTTGACAGGTTTGACATTTGGAGCTATAGATAAATGATGCATTATAAGATTAGGATCCAACCCTAGCATATCTAAATATTTCCATGCAAAGTTGATCTTCTTTTCTGTTAGGAATGTTGTAAATTTTTGCTTCTCTTCTTCTGATAAAGATTGTGCCACATGGATCAACTGTGGTTCTTCTGTTATTCCCAAGTTGATGGATTGAGTGGGCTCAATTAGAACTGGAGATCTATCCTGTAAATGATTTGAAAGAACATCAAATATCTCATCCTTAGGCACCTCAGAGAGGTTTTCACCTTCAGATACGTCTTTTATTTTTACTTTTGTAGGTTCTGAAACTACCACAAAGTGGTTTTCACCCTCAGAACTCCTTTTCTTTTTATTCTTATTCTTATTTTTATGACTAAGATACTTGATGTTTGACTCCATCATGCTAACACTTGATTCACTGATGGAAGTAATCATAGGCTCAACTGCATTGAGGTAGAAACCAAGGGCATAGTCATTTGGGAAGGTATAAATACCACCGCTCGGATTTGTGGAGGTTTGATGAAGAAGTTCAGGATGTTGGATAGTCAAAATGGGGAAAGATTGGGAGATAGTGTTTACAGATATGGATATGTCATCATTGGTCCTAACCCGATGCTCGAGTTCAAAGGTGATACTATAACTTAAGACGTTCAATCTGTGAATAGGCTCAATGTCATTATGCGAGTGTAATTCAGCCATTGGTGGATCAGATTTGATAAGTTCATCATTTAACTCTAGACTTACGTTGGGTTTAGGTGCATATTGGTGAATAGCATCAACATGTTTCTTGTAATAAGCTCATTTTCTTCTGGAATGGCTCCCCATTCATAGTCATTAGATTCTTCATCTATGCCTCTAGGAAATCTAAGAACATGAGTAAAGTCAGGATGAATACCCCAAGAAGGGTTACCCTCAAATTCTGATTTGAATTCATACTCATGGGAATCTATCTTAGAATAACTGCCACCTTCCTCTTTGTCTGTTTGATTGTCTTTGAGATTAGCTGGTTCTTGTGTTGCAACTATCTCTTGATTGATAGTAGGTTCTTGTGTTTCTACTACATTAATTCTTTTGATAGGATCATCTTCAGCTTCAAGGAGATCTATGATTTCCTTAGGCAAACGCTCATAAGAGATAAGTTCAGAGCTGTCTGAATCACTATCTGATGGTTCAGTTTCTTCCTTCTTAAGAAGAGGTTCTCCTAGTGTGATCTACTCTATGACATGGGAAAAATTACCTTTGAGGTGGAAGGGTTTCTTTTTAAAGCCTAAGCCAACAGTATCTTTATTTTCCCTACCAGTATGTGAAAAAGGTGTTATAAGACCTTCTCCTTTGACTCCTAGAGGTCCTTTACCTGAATATCCCATCTTAGCTATCAATTTATCTCCTGGACCATATGCCTTAGAAGGGATTTTGGATACTGTAGAGTCACTAATTTGAACTACTTGAGATTCAGGTTCATCTTTGTATAGCCATGCAAGCATAGCTTCATCCTCTTCAAACTCTTGTTTAGATACTTTCTCTACTACAAAATTCTTTTTATATGCCTCAAGAGGTTCTTTAGAGTCTGGTTTGGACTGTTTCAAAGATTGTCCATAAGACTTAGGTTAGATAGGTAGAGATGTCAAAGATAAGACTGGCTCTATAATATATTCTCCCATACCATTTTCTTTGATATTGACCTCTTTTGCAAGATCTTCCATTTTAGATGTGGATGCTTCTTTTGTTGGCTCAATGGAAGATTCTCTGTTATTAGGCACAAGTTTATTTGAACTTTCCTTCAATGTATTGCAAGTGGTGGATATATCCGCTGGAATAGTGACCTCTACTCCTTCATAAGGAAATTTCAAGCATTGGTGGAATGTGGAAGGAATAACCTTCATCTCATGTATCCATGGTCTCCCTAGAAGAATGTTGTATGCCAAAGGTAGATCAAGAACTTGATATATAGTATCTCTGATAACTGGACCTGCTCTAATAGGTAAGACTATGGTGCCTTTAGAAGATCTTTCTTGTTCATCATAGGCTTTTATAGTTATTTTCTTTCTAGGATCAATAGCCAATTATGAAAATCCTAATTGTGTGACCAAGCTGTAAGAACAAATATTTAGGTCAGCGCCTCCATCTATCAACACACGTTTGACTCTACGGTTCTGGATCAAGACTTCTATATGCAAGGGCTGGTTATGTGGGTGACTCAAGGAGCTGTCATCTTCCTCTGAAAAGGATATATATTGTGGAGATGTAAGATTTCCAACCATAGTCTGGAACCTGTCTAAATCAAGGTCATCAGGAACATTAGATCAGAGGAAAGCTTTATCTAGGATGGCTCTATGAGCTAGAGATATTCGAAGCAACTCAAACATGGAGATTTTTGCATTAGTGTGTTGGAGTTGTTGAACAATGCTATAAGATGTTGGCCTCGTATCTTTAGGATTGGAAGATTTAGAAGTAGCCTTCTATTTGGAAGCGGAAGAAAGATTGAAGGGCATCTTAGGGACATTTGATGAATTTGGGATTTGTTCGTTCAGATGTGCCTGAGCTTGTGATCGAGTCACTGCATTAGCTGAAGTATGATCTCTATCTCTTCACACAATTGTGTTGACATTGCAATGCTCAAAGAGACAAGGTTCAACCATATTGATAACAACATTATTTCCAGGGTAAGCATAATTGACCTTTGCCCCCATATTAGGCTAAGAAGATGAAACTTCTTGACCATGTTTCAGAAATTGTTCTTTGAATGCTGTATGATCATTATTGTTCTTATGATTGTCAATGGTGATATCTCCCTTATCAATCAGATCTTGAATAGTATGTTTCAAGCGTAAGCAGTTATTAGTTTTGTGACCTTTACCCTGATGGAAATCACAGAATTCATTCTCTCTCCACTATTTTGGTTTAGGATCAGCATCAGATTGTCAGATCTCAGGCAAAGAAATGATGTTATTAGCCAACAAAGTTCTCATAGCTGATTCCAAAGATTCTCCAAGAGGAGTGAACTTTTGTTTATTATTAGAGGACCAAGATTTGTATTATGGCTTCTTTTGAGATGGTTCAGACACCTTTTGCTCTAAAGCTTTGATTGCTTGGGTACCAATAGTTAGATTGAAAGTTGGTGCCTTTGATGGGGCATAGATAGTATCAACAACACCATCTGTGATGATGCCTTTATTCTTGTTCCAGTTTTTATTCTTGTCTTTAGAACTGGATCCTGATTCATACTTGTCCTTTTGAAGTGTGATGTCTCCTTTTTTCACAAGTACTTTTTCAATTTTGATCACATTGTCTACCATCTTATTAAAAGATGTATGCTCTTGCATTTGTAAATGGTAGTTGATCTCTGGGATAAGATTATTGATGAAGATTTCTAGCTTCTCAGTTTCTGGAATAGGCCTAGCATATAGAGAGAATTTCTTCCTCCATCTCTTGAGAAATGTTAGGAATGGTTCTCCTAGATATTGTTTGAGATTGTAGATATCAATCATGGTGATTGGATGTTGAATGTTGTAGGAGTATTTCTGATAGAACAATTTGATCAAATCCTCATAAGTTTTGATAGTAGAAGGCAATCTAGAGAACCAATGAATGGCTCCTCCTCCCAGAGATCGAGGAAAGAGATGCATCAAATAGGTTGGTTCATACATGAACTCCATAGATTGTGTATAGAATTCTCTGACATGATCTTGAGGATACGATTGTCCATCATACTTATCATATTTAGGCATCTCCACTCTTTTTGGGAATGGTGGCATGTACAAGTCTTTATCAAATGGAAAAGGACATAGGGCCTCTATGGAGAACTCCTTGGGTTCCTTTTCTTTCTCAAGGTTATTAAGTTTGACTTGCATGGCATGCATCTGTTTCATGATAGCCATGAGTGGAGTTTTTTCCTCATGCGTAATGATATCTTCAACATTAAAGTTGGGAGGAAGTTTAGTTCCTTGATGAGCTAATTGTAAAAAGTATGCCTCTCTGTCTTATTTCAAGAAATGCTTCATCATTCGTTTGAAGTTATCATCATTTTGATATTGAGAAATTTCTTCAGGTGCGGGTTCTTGATCTACACCATGTTGAGATTGAGCTCTTTGAGAGCCAAAGTTTGTCCCTGCTTGAGACATGGTAGGAGTTCTCCCTAGGATAGATTGAGGAGGAGTTTATTGATTACCTCCGTGAGTTGATGAAGGAGGAATGTAACCAATTTTTAATCGAAAGTTTCCAAGACCGTCATCTTCGTAAAGACCAGAATTGTAGAGTTTCTCAAGAGTTGGACCCCTGATAGTGGTTATAGGTAAGGTATGGGATGCTTCTCTAGATTTCTTGTGAGAGAAAGCTCTAGTTTCCACCATTAACCTTGGGTGAAACAAAAGAATATGATGAAGACAACTGAAGAAGGATCTGATTCAAGAAGATCAAATGACGCAACCTTGTCAAGGTTTGATTGATTGAAGCTTAGATTAGACGTAAATGAAGGAGACTGTGCCCTGGATGTATGGGTAGATTCCCAAAACATAGCGGACACTAGTTCACCACACTTAGCCATTTTGATGATTGATTGAAGATTGATAGTTATGACAAGGTTTTGACACAAGATGATAAAGAATCAAATCGATTAAACAAAAGGCTAAATCGGATTCAAAAGGCCACTTTAGGAAAATGATTGGATTCTCAGTAGTTTTTGCTCTATTCCTGATACAGTGATTTGTTTGACAGATTCTGGAAATAGGCTGGAAAAGCTGGGTCTCTGATAGTTCTGACAACTTTTCAAAATTTCTCAAATGACTTTCTATAGGCTCATACGATAGTGGGTATAGCATGAAACAATTGAAAAACTTGTACGACTATTGCAGAACTCGCATGACAGTTGATAGCAGGGTTTTTGACTTTTTGGAATTGACTGGCAAGAAAAATCGTACGATAATGTACCATATACCATACGATAATATAGGGGTTCTGAAATGACAATAGCCAAAAGTTGTACGACTTTCTAACTTTACAAAATGACTGTTGACTCTAGAAAGGTGTTTGACATCAGATTTTGCAATTTTTTAGATTTTCAATTTTAGATTGTTCATGAAATTGTCTATCCAGATTTGAAGATTGTAGCGGATTGATTCATTCTTAGTAGCCAGATAGATAAACAAGCATGCAAAACAGCAAGCAAGTGATTTCAAGTACGTCTGAAAATAATGAACAGGGGACAAAGCAACTCTGCGCATGAACAATCAAGTGACTGAATTGTGCTAATCCCTAGGAGTACTAACAGTGTATGTTCCAAAAAGTTTTGCAATAACGCACATATTCTTAGAAAAAGAAAATTTTTCTTCACTAGGGTTTTTAGTAATGGTTTGACTCTACAACTTTTATGATCTCAAGAGGGCGAACTCCAATCCAAGCGCACCGGAGTTTTGACACAGTCTGAGAACTTAATCTTCAGGATCTGCTAGGGAGATCTGATAGCCCAACAAGAGACCACACCTGTGGAGATTTCTTCCAGAAGGACATTTATATAGTGGTTGTCACTACCACGGTGAAAATGGCTATTACCGCTTGAGGTTCCGTCAACGTGGTTGACCCAATTAAGGGAATGTCCACTACGTTTAACCCTCTCTAAAGGTGACTCACAAAATATACCACATGGAGACTGGTTCCAGATTCAAGGATCCAAGTTTCTGGTACTACCCAAAAAGGGAGTAGAGCATAATCCTCTAGCCTTTTCACTTTTAACCCAAACAAAGCAGACAGATTAATCCAACACGCTAAGACCAAGATTATCTCACAAAGATCTATGATGTCAACCACTCATGATCTATCAACCCCTTCGGAGAGAGAATGTATCAATCAAATGCTGAAGATGCACAAATCTAGTAGAACGTGAGACTCTCTCAATAACCTCCCTACCTACAAGGGTTCCTTCATTGAGAAGAGTTTCGTTGGAAACCCACTCTCTCAAGAACCATGAATAGTGTTCATAGGGCCTATTTACTATGTGTAACAAAGATGCTGAAAAGCAAATCTATGTTCATTTTTATAGCCCAAAATGAAATATGTCATATGAAAGCAATAAAGGTCACACAAGCTTGACACGTAAAAGTTTTTTTTAATCCAAATCGAAATGTTATCAACTGAGAAGATTACTTGGATTCCTCACAATGTGCTTAGTAGATTCTTACCTATTTTTAGCAATTTTCATGCTTTTGCCCAATCAAAATCAACAGAAATCAATCAGAAACAGCAAATTTCAATCGTTAATGTTAGCTGTCAGTCCAAATCAGGAAATTTTTTTTGGAAAACTAATTGAAAAAGTGAAACGATAATTGAAAACCTGGCACTAAAACTCGTACAATAGTGGGTCACCTCCTAGACAATAGTTCAGAAACTCGTACGACACTAGGTACCAGATCATACGACAATAAAGATTCCAAACGACACTGTGATCCTGATGGTCTCAATCAAATAAATTCTCATACGACAGTGGGTATCCTCTGATATGAGTTTCTAACAAAACTCGTATGAAAATTGTACGGACATAAATTAAAAATCGCAGCTTAGAACAGAAAATGATAAGAAAATGATATAAATTGATAGAAATTGAATGGAAACCCATTTCAAGGCCCCACGATGGGCGCCAAAAATGTGTGTGTGAATTTTGTACCTAGTTGTAGACACAACACTTTAGTAAAACATTAGAGGTTAGCAAAAATTGAAATCGTGCGATGAAATGAAAACTAAACTAACCAGGTGATTTACTGTCTTCTAAGAGATGCAAGTATGTATTCTCAGATTGGACCGAGATCAGTGACCTTGACGACACCTAAACAAAGGATTTGAATGCAAAATCTAGATATGAATTAGATGCAAATTAATCTATTTTTTTGAGTTTTCTATGCAATAATATGAGAAATCTGATATGAAATCTAATCTATATGAAAAACTGATATGCAATACAATTAATCTAACAATGATATGCTAAAATATGAATGATCTCACAAAGTTCTTGATTCGCAAAGAGGCTTCAATTCTTCAGATACCAATTCGCCAGCATAAGTTTGCAAAATTATGAGATGTGATTATGAAGAGCTGAGCCTTGATTTTATAGAAATCCAGGGCTTTGGGGATGCATGGAAAAAATCATAAATCACTCAGATAAACTCAAGTTGATTTTTGAGTTATCAAAGAATAAAAGATAATTAATTCACAAAAGCATGCAAAAGCAACTTTTTAACTCAAATCAGAGTTGAGTTTATTTTTAAAACAACTTGAATTGATTTTTTGATTTCAAATTTAACTACTTTTTGAATGTGCATAATAATTATGAATTAAATAAATAAATAAAGTGATTTATTTCCAACTTAACTAATTTTAAAAATAAAATAATTGATTTATGGGTTAATCAATTATTAAATCAAACTTTTATTCTAAAATAATATCATTAAATATGACAACTTGCTTTAATAATTAAATAAGAATTTAATCAATTAATGATAGGAATTTTGATTTGTTGTGAAATTTAAATAATAATAATTAGGAATAAATATAATTAAATCTAATTAAATAATTAAGTGGCAGTATTAAATCTAATTAATTAAATATTCAGAATATTCAATTAATCATACTTTAGGATAAATAGGATTTATTGCCAAATAATCATTAAATTAAAGATAATTAGGATAAATAGGAATATTACTAGGAATATTCCCCGATGTAGAATTAGGATTCGATGATGTTCAAATGTGCCTTAGGTTAGGACTTCGATGTCGATTTCGTTCGATGTGTCGATGTAGAAGGTTAATGAACTTATAGCCCATTTTTGGGGTATTACATGTTCCACCTATCCATTGCATGCAAAAAAGATTTGTTGTTTGGCAAACGTATGTAACAACATGCAAAGTCATGTAGGGAAAGAGATTATATGTTTGTTTGACTAGGTATAAGGGGGAATTTAAATTGAAAAATTATTACTTGTTTGGTATTTTAAGCTTTGTTCTTTATTTGGTCGTGAACAAAAAGTCTGTTTGTCGGTAAGGATCCCGGTTGCATGTAATTGTGAGAAAGCGATTAGATGTGTTGTCATCCTTTCAACACATTGATTTTTGAAAAATTATTTATCGAAAATGGTTTTTTGTTTTTTTCCCTTTCATTTAAGTTGAATTTTATTGATCTGGAATTATAGACAAGGCACATCAACTATTTGACAAAATGTCCAACATAGATGTCACCTAATAGAATATTATAATTGTTAGATATTCACAAAATGGATATATTGCAAAGGTTTTAGAAGCTTTAAAAAATGCTAATGGAATATGTAATGGCATAAGGTATAGATTGTTAGGTTGTTCATGATGGTAGATATAAATTCCCTACATATATATTATAACTCTACGACGTACCCATTGCACACTAAGGTGTGATTGCTAGTATTTAGACACAATGGTGTTGCATTCTGGTTGCACCATAGATGACGCCCTCTTTTTGTTGTGATAAGTGATAGAGATTATTATTAATCATGTAAAAAGTACAAGCAAGGTAAAAAGTACAAAAGCATCTTGTGGAAGGAGGGAATATTCCCATTTAGCTTGTGTGATGTCTCCCTTCCTTTGCATCCTTTGTAAGTGGGAAGGCATGCAAATATGAGTCACATCCAATGGCTATTTTCACCTTAAATTTCCTTGTACACCTTTTAAAAAATAACCTTTTAGGCGGATGTAATATTGGTAGAGAACAAAATATATTTGTAGCCTTTATTTTTTTTTAAAAATGAGTGATTTAAGTGGTTGTAAAGATCTTGCTTTGAGTTTAAAAATATATCAGCTATAAACTTCTATTTTCCTTTGGATCTAATTTTAATTCATTGTGAGTAGATTAAGCTATGATTGCATGAAGATTGGTTTAATTAGCTACATATCAAAGTTGAGGTTTTTATTTTGATTGAAATATATATATATATATATATATATATATAGAAAATTCAAGTGTCCTTATGCTTTGTGATATTTTTTTGTAAACTCTTCCTCATGACCAACAAAATAATAAAATTCCTTATAACTAAGAAATATAACTTATTCTTGAATCATTTAAAGATTACCAAATGCCTAGAGATAATCATAAAGAAGTGAAGTGCCAAATTACATTAATATTTCACGTAAACCTCCAAGCATGAGAAAGAAAATGCGTAGCAAAATAGTGAGACACCATTGCAATTCCTTGTAATCGTGTCACATTAAAATAATTTATATAGAAGGTGAAATGCTAGTGGTGGATTCTTGTAATCAAATGAGACACGGAGAGATGAGGTTCAAATTGATGATGTTGGATGGTATTTTGAATATCTACAAAATATGGTAAACATGGCAGCAATCTCAAATGCTATTGTATTATGTTTTCTTGTATCACATGGTTGATATTTTACACGATAATATTCAAGAACAAGTCTTGTCCTAATATATTTCAAAGCTCATGCTGTCCTAACTTTCAGAGAAGACGACATTCAACCACCACATCTAGTCATAACTTCATAAATATTGTGGAGACCCACAACCCACAACACGCCGCTGATAAAGGCTAGACAGTTACAGCAAGCACGAGCAGATGATGGAACACATTTGCGCATATCACGGACGCATTTTATTTAATTTCTAATTTTACAAATTAGAAAATATTTTTTATCGATTTTTAAGTTTTGTTTTCTCGGGAGGCTTTGAATCCCTGGTAATGGAATGTAGAAATGAAACTGGATATAGATTCGATCTTGCTATTATCATTTATATGAAATTTTATAGTGATTTAATTTAAACATTTTAAATCAAATTTAATAATTTGAATTTTTAAATAATTATCAAAATCAATATTCTTAAAAGAATGTTGTCCAACTTAACAATTGTTCATGCAAGTCAAAAGATAAATTTTTATTTGTATTGAATAAGAAAAGGGAGAGCTTAAAACAACTAAAGTCCTGCAAAATGACATATACTAGTGTTGAAAATTGACCGAAATATGAAGACCACGACTCTTGTAAATCAAAGCCTAGGAATGGAAGGGCAATTGAAGATGTTTAAATTTTACATCCCACAACGCCTGCCTCTTCAAATTTTACAGACAGCGTTGCATCTGGCCGCGGATATTTAGGCCAGAAACCGCTTTTGGGAAGTTGCCAGTATGAAGGCACTCCGCGTCTTATCGAACGTATTTCAGATTTGGTTAATCATCGTTGAATATTTTTAAATCTTTAGTTTAATGGTTTAATAATCTTTTGTTGGATTGTTAATATTTTTTATCATATAAGGAAAAGAAATTGTGGAAGTTTTAAAATGAAAAAAGAGTTTTTTTTAGAAAGGATAAATTTAGATAATGTTATTAATTTATATAAATAGTGGAAAAGATCAAATATTAGAGTGTGTTCTAATAGTTGTATTAGCAATAGTTGATTGATTTAATATTTGTCTTTGTTGATTTAATGTTCAATATTTTTTATAATATTGTACTAATAGTTGTGACTTTAAAGTTGTTATTGTTGATTATGACTATCCGTAATTGAATGACATGTATCTCTTAGTTCTAAAAAGCAACCAATTATTTGATGTCACATGAGCGGCACAAGTATGACTCTCCCTTTTGCATGGCCATTGGTCTCACTTTTATTTGGGTTGTTTTGGACACCTTGTCAAAACTCATGCTGATGTGACTTTATATTTGATGATGTGGCCCTAAAACCATAGTCATAGGTAGGGAACTTGCAAGGGACTTGCCAAGTAAGCTAGTGTAAGAAAATTGAGAGTGATTTGAAATTTCCATAGATTTTGAGGAGTACAAAGTTAGGATGCTCAATTATTGGATCTTCTCCCATATATATTTGACTAGCACTTGCACCAACAAGGTGCAATGGTTACGCCAATAGAAAGATATGCTATAAATATTATACTAATAAATAATATTGAAATGTTATAAATAAGCTTTGTGTTAAAAAGAATGAGAATTTGGCATGACAAGGAGAAGATTTTGGAGTTCCTTGAATCATGGAGCTTTGCGCAGTGGAAATATGTAATTGTGGAATCGTCTTGTGCATCCTTGTAGGCCTAGGGGATGCATTGACAGTGGGGGTGTCACCACGTATTGGGTGGGGGTGTAACGCCCCGCTAGGGAACCCAAGAGAATTTAACCCTAAACATGCTACTAAGTTTGGTGAACAATTTATTTTTTTCTAAAGTTAACATACAAGATAAACAACAGTGCGAAAGCAATTACCATTTACTCACATTGATACAACATCCATCACAGATTACAAGACTCAAGGGTTCCATGACGTAGAATTACTTAAGAACAAAACACAACTAAAGAACTAACATCAACAAAAGATTCCATAACTTATAAATTACAATTACATGATATAACAATAATACAATCCTCGTGGACATCCATGACATAAACATAAACTGACATCCACTGCACATGTCGCAGGGTATGTAGTAATAAAACTAACATAAAAGTACAATGACCAGATTAGGTATCACAGACGATACACTAATACATGATTACAAATAATGAAGATAAGAAAGAAGCATCAATGAAACATCATAAGGAAACCAACTGCAGGACCACCATCAAGCACCGACACCAGGACGTCGAATCTCAAATGGTAAAGAATCACTACCACCCGTCCGTGTAGAACCACAAAGGCCTACCCCACCGTGCTGAGGAGATAAACACAAACCCCAATCAAAATAACCAATACAAAACAAGGATAAAACTCTAAGCAGAAGGATCTTGAAAAGCACTCTAACTCAAGATACACATGATAAAGATATAGGTACAACTCACTAGACCAGAGGCATCTGACACATGTAGAATAACTAGACTATGCATAGGAAGGTGTCATCATGTACGTCTAACCCTTGAGTTTCATCCTGGTAATCTCTCTGGATCCCGGCACCCAAGTGACCTTACACGGTACCAAGACGATTAAGAATCCCCTGTAAGAGCTGTCTCATATCATGATCATCCTGACGATCCTCTCTCTGTTGACCCCTAGACTGCCGTTGGTGACTCTCCTGACTAACACTAGTAGAAGGGCTAGGTGACCGGGCATGACAAGTAGACCTGTCGACGGTACCCGAGGGTACCATATAGTAGGTGTTGCACCTACCAACCTGTGGACGGTACTGTTAGTACCACGCGGTTAACAACCTTTAACTCCAGTTATGATGACTTTGAACTTCTAACTGCAGTTACGATTGGTTAAATATAAAGTAGCTATCCAGCCAAGTAAATGTAGGCGTTTCACTACCTAATGGTCCGCACATGGGACAGAATTCAAAACCATTTATATCGGAGACCATTTATATCGGAGATGAATTGGTATGAGGGATAAAATATTCAGATGATGAAGAACATGGTGAAAATATGGTGAAAATCTGTTGTATTTTCTGTTTTTAAAAATTTGGTCAGATATTTATTTATTAGTTTCATATATAAATTAGAGTAGTTTATGGTAGCAAGGTTCATTCTCATAATTTGTGATTGAAGAAAACCATTTTTCTGGCCATTGTGAGCTAGGTAGGAGTAGCTTATCGATTTTTTTTTATTCGTGATAATTTTGGAAAGTAGTTAAATAATGTTTGAGAACTCTACAACTCCTTCAGGGGGAAAGGTTGTTTAATTTTTTGAACAAATTATTAATTTTTTTTTATGTAAATGATAATGCAAAAATTATGAAATTTTAATGTATTCCATTATAACATAAATCACAAATCAATTGTTTGTAGATAAGAATCAAATACCTGTTGTTTATCCGGACACATTTTGTGGAGAAGACCAGCATGGATTTTTAAGGTCTGTAAGATTTGAAGAGTAACCCAGGTCGGATTACATGCATGTTTGTTATGATCAAAATGAACTTGAGCCAATAGCAAAATTTGTAATTACAATATATTGTGTACCTGCAGTGCATTTTATAAATTTGTCATTTAAATTGAAAGGAAAATTTGATTATAGAATTTTTGCAAACGTTGGAACAATATCTTATCATTTGAAAGTAAGGAGCCAAGTTTGTGTGCTTACCTTTTTGTAGTTTCATAGTAGTTGCAGGTGTGCTTCCTCTTTCTTCCTGGTAGCCGTGTTAGTATTATAAATTTATAAACGGGCATAACGCCACCAAAACTACCATAACCTGGAATGACAATGCTAGTGCCACATGAGGCACATATTATTGTGCAACAATGATAGTAATGGCTTCTGATTTTAAAGCCAGGTTTATCACAGTATAGGTATAGCAGATTTTACATTGAAATGAATAAGAATTGTTATAGAAATACATTAGAATAGAAACTGTCAAGTGAAAGGAAGTTATGACCTCATCCGGCCGACGTCATTTGATCATGGTCTTAAAAAAAATTTAACCAGATATTTATGCGAACATAAAAATTAAAATAATATTAATCTCTGCAAAACTCATATGGCCCTGGTGATCAAGTTGTTGCAATCAAAATTTCTGGACACAGGTCAGCATTTTACAGCTGTAGATTTCTAGGATTTCATGATTTTACAGCTACAGATTTTTAGGATTTCAGGACACAGTAGTTGACGACAATGGAAGACATTACTTCAAAAAATGTTTCATTGAAGGTGTTGCATATTTCATATGTGGTGATGGGCAGTCCCTCTATGAGGTAGATTAAATTGAACCAAACAAAATACCCATCTGGAAAATATCGGCCCCCAATTAGCAAAATTTGGTTTGATCATTGATTCTGATGCAATTTGTTTGGTTGGAGCAATGAGATCATGGAGCCATTACATCGCAGAAAAGGCTCTCTACAACTAAAGAAACATGGTATGTTTTGTTAAAGTGCAAGATCTCTGGAGGTGGATTAAATTTTTGATCCATATTCCCAATATTTCTTATAAATTCATTTGGGTATTTCTTAACATAAACAAATATACAAGGTCTTAGAATATTATAATTCTAATGCTAAAAAATATGGCATTTTTATCAAATTAATCTTTGTTGTTGCACAATATAAGGAGGCAAGTGCAGCTTTGAACCAGGACAACAAACAAACCAAAATATGCCTTTCAAATAATAAATATTCCACCCTATTGGTCCTTAAATATGAAACTCCATCACCTACTAAAATGTCAGTCTTACTAATAAAGAGAGATAAATCTAGGAAAAAGTCAATCCATCAAACTGATTGGACAACTCATTAGCTGTGAAAACAATATTAATATTGTAAAACTTAGGGTACAGTGTTAGGCTTAGCACCAAAGATAGCACTTAAAACCTGGGAAGTAGAGGTAAAAAAGGAACCAGTAAAAAGTTGGGGAAATTTCTATGGGAAAGGGCAGGCAAACGTGTGAGGATAGAAAGCACAAATAATGACATTGATTTTTTTTGCAGAAAAATTGAAATTCAAAACATCAGAGTTTTAGCTTCGAAATCCCAACTCTATTACAATATCAAAGTTTTTGCCTCTCCAGCCAACATACTTAATGGAAAGTGGAAAGAATGAAACAAGATTGAAGTTACAACTGGAATAAATGTAACAATTTTTAAAGGTACAAAGTTCCGATAGATGACTATCATGTCTAAACTGGGTTCGATTTAATGTATGTGTGGAGCAATAACAATTAGCCAACAATGACTCTTAGCTTTCTCTTCTTTTAGATTGTTTATCTTGTACACAATGTAGGCTTACGGTCAAAGAGAGATCTAAAGACAACTTCATTACCAACAAGAAATCGAAGAAAATGCTCAATCCTGTAACCACATTATGATCACTAACCAGACACAAGTTGCCAAAAACACAAGTGTGACTCTTCAGATTTGATCAATTATGTCGTAGTTCAATTTCTTTATAAGAACCCACATTCAAAAAATGGATTTGGTACCCATAGAATTGTGAGGAGAACGAAATTGAGGTTGAATTGTAATCTTACCAAAAGCATATACATTGATGTTCTTTAGGCCAAAATACTCTTACTCCTTACTCCAACCTTAGCCAGTTGTTTGGTCTCATCCAAGGAAGATGGGAATGAAACACCTGTATTGGGTTCCACTCTCGTACTATCACTATGGGCAACCTTAGCTTGCAATTTGTTTGGTTGGAGCAATGTCATCATGGAGCTATTACATCGCGGAAAAGGCTCTTTGCAGCTGAAGAAACATGGCATGTTTTCTTAAACTGCAAGATCTATGGAGGTGGATTAATGTTTCTGGGCAGAGCTGCAAGACTTGTGGAGGTAGATTAATGTTTCTAGGCAGAGCATATTAATAGCCTGTTTAAGTGTACTACCTAAACATAGAAGGATTACTACTAGGATTAAACTAAAAATTATGCCCTTACGTTGACATTGCAGATAAAGATTGTGCGCACATTAACATTCGAAATCTAAAGTTTGCAGCAGAATATAATACATTCTCAAATTAGGCCAAGAAAACATCAAAAAACCTCATGCAATGCCAAATATTTAACATTTAGAATCAAATGTGTGTAGGAAACCCGAATACTCAATATTTCAGGGCAAAATTTTGAGAAAGCCTTACAATGGCAAACGAAGCCTTGCAATAAGATAACTTTTAGGTTGTGGCTCTTGAGGTCGGTCTTGACCAGTCAAGCACTCGTACTAATCCAAAGTGAGCAACCGATATAATGAAAAAATGTTAGTTTTTTCTACTTTTCAAACTATCACGGATGAGAAGAAAACTTTAACGGAACTTTCCATTCGAATTTAGGTTTTAACCATTACGCTTTCACAGTGCAAACAGAAACATGAATAAAAATGGCAAAAACCATGAATTTTGGAAGTTTGGATAACAACCGTTCGCTTAAAACCCACCACGAGAGATTTAACAATTTCACAAAAAGAAATGGGAAGAAAGCTCTGGAAAGAGGGTTATCAACATACTTACAGAAATGAGGTCCATCAGGTACTTCACAGGCCAAACCCTAAGCACCTCCAAATCAAACGACAAGCTATCCCTTCCATTTTCAATGAAAATTTTTGTTTTTATAAACAAAGCCCAAACAAAAGCCATCAAACGGGAGGTAGAAAATGGAAATTTCAGGCTGAATTAGAAATACATAAGATAGATGTGAAAATTAGAAACTAAACAATGAAAGGCAAGATTGATTATTAGATAAAACCTAAAAATAGGGTGACAGATCATTACCAAAAAATATAAAGACACGACAAGGGCTGCCAATTTGTAGGCGAGAAAATGTCATTTCAGAGAGCTTTGCTCCCACATAAAGCCTATCAGCTTAATTAATAAAAATTCACTAAAACACCTTTGACGAATATGGGAGGCCCATTTAATAATGTTTTCTCTAGAGAAGGGTTTTTACAATCAACGAATATAAAAATGTTATTTAAGTTGGTGATACTTACCTCGTCTACGAATGTATTTGAGAACCAACTTGAAACGTTGAAGTTCGAGATTCCATTCCCTCCCCAATATGCGAAAAGACCTCGGCTCTTGCAATAATCCCATAGGCCATTAGAAACTTCTTTATAGGCTATGATTAGTCGTATTCTATAGAGGGGTTAGAGTGATTCTCTTTCGTCAATTCCATCTTAGGCATCAAATCCTTTTTTAAGGAATACTTTCATCAGTAATTTGTACTATGGGTTTTCATTTTTCTTCGTCGATTTGCTAGTACCCAAATTTGTATGTTTATTCTTGGGCTTACCTAGTGCTGGTTCAACAATTTGGGCCATGTTTTCTTACATTTAGATCTCTTTCAATTTTGAACCAGTTGCCATGTGTCTTCATCATTTTTGCCTTCACCATTCGGTTGAATCGTTGTTTGAAGTTTCGAAAGATTTATTGATCTGCAGAGCATATTTGGTTTTGCAAATATCGCTTCCGAAGTAGCAAAGTCGGTTGTGTTTTTTAGGGCATCAAAGGAATTTCTGAGAATAATGTTTTCTTTCCCATACTTGGTTTTCGCAAAGAAAGCCTTTTGTTTATTTATCCTGATGTTCGCCATGTGTTTTGCATGCAGGGAAGGGCAGAGAGTTCAAAATATGAATTTTCTAATGTTCTGAATATTTTATATTATTTATTATATATTTTTATTATTTTTATCACAAATAATTTTTTTAATATAATTGATTGTATATTATTTTATTTTAGAATTTTTTCAAATAAAACAAATGATTTTAAAAACTTTCTTATATTTATATTAATTTAAAATTCTTTTGAAATAAATATATGAACTTAGAAATTTGCCTAGTTAATTTGATATTTATATATATATTACTAATTTATGATTATTTTTTTATTTTATATGAACTTTTATCACATAGAAACATGGGTAGCTAAATTGAGATATTTTAATATGTGACTAATTTATAATTATTTTTATTATTACATTTATAATTTTTTCAAATAAAATATATGAATTTAGAAACTTGCTCCTATGAATTTGAGATTTTTGCATGTGTTACTAATTTATACTTTATAATTTTACATTCTTTATATCTATATAAAAAAAATCATATCACCAAGAATTTTCATTTCTTATCAACTGACAATTGCATCTAAATTTTACTACTGCTTCAATCTCTTTTTGCTCATAGTGAATCACACTATCTTAGAGCATTGGCTTGATAAACTTCTCCAACATTTGTAACATACTACTTCAAACAATGTTAATGAATTTGATTCCACATTTGATGTTAATGGTTGCAAAAGGCAGATAAACTCTTTTGTTGATTCATTGCATTTGAGTTGTGAGAGTTTGACATAGACGTTAGATCCTCATATGATGAAGTTATATAGGTAGTGCTTACTATTCGTGCAAGTACGGTTGATTGTGAAAGGGGATTTTTCAAAACAAAATATCATCAAAGATGTCAGAAAGTCAAATTTGGGTTTGGATATACTACATGCATTAATGAGAATATCTTTAAATTGATCTGAAACAAATGATGTAAATTGATCTTATATGGAAGAACACAAAGTCAAGAAGAGTTCTTTACCTTTGATATTATTTGTTTTTATAATTTTATGTTTTGTATCCCAATTTTAAATGGATAACATAAAATAAATTTGTCTTCTAGATTAGATTATTATATGTTATATTTTTGATTGACTTTCTTTAAAATTATAATTTCTATTTAAAAATTAGTTAGTTTCAATTATATATAATAATACATGTTTTAAAATAGTAATTAGATTATTTGCATTATTTTTTCAAGAAAAAAATATTTATTATATTTAATATATGTATTACAAAATATTTTGATAAAATATTTAAATTTAAAATAATTTATTAAATTATTCATAATTTAAAATTTTGACAATGGATATTTTTCTTAAAATGTAAAATGAAAGACACTAAAATGACCAAAACCAGAAATTTATATGAAAGGAAGGGTGACTATCAAATTTGGAAAGAATCATTCATGCTATATCAAATTAATATAAATAAAGAATTGAAGGTTAAAACACAAGAACAATTTATTGTAGTGCCTTTTGGAAATTCTATAATTTGCACCATGATTGTGGCCATGCATTTTCAAAAGGTTGAGACCTCACATTGTAATCATTTATGTTTCAAATATGTATATCAAAATTTTGTACTATATAAATATTTTTAAAAATCAAATGAAAAAATTAATTAAAGAATATCTATCAAAAGAATTTGTATTTGATATTTGTTTAATAAACTTTTTTAAGATGTAAAATTTGTTTAAAACTTTTGAAAAACGTTGATAAAATGTCCCAAAATATTCACAATGGTGCAAGATAATCCATATGTAATAGAACAAATTCATTCATTCCGGAATGGGTGGGATAAGTAATAATTAATATTTGTTAAAATAATAATAAAAAATAATTGTATACATGAATTATTATTATAATAAAGATTAATTATTATATTTTATCAATTAACAATAATAATTATTATAATTATATATTAATTAATTATTATTTATTTTGATCTATCTTCTTTAACAAAACTTCAATACTATAGACCTAGTTTTAGTTATATACCAAAAAAATATTGTTGTTACAATGTAGTTTAACTTTAATGTCGGTCTAGTTTTATTAGTTCCTACTTAAGCTGTAGAAATCGACATGTCTTTAACTAGTGATTAAACTAGTAAATCTAAACGGATCAAAATTCAATATTTTTCAAATTATATTATATCTTAATATTTGATTAAGTAAATTACAAGATATTTAACTTTTATAATTTGTAGTAGTATTTTTTATTCATTCTATTGGTTGAAAAAGTTTGAGCGATAAGGGTGGATTTGTTGGAAATTTTTATTTAAGATTGTAAAGTTCAGTATGAGCGACTTTCAGGTGAACATTTCCATACTTACATGAAATAAAATTTATAATACCTAACTTTGGTTTTATAAAGTCTTCCTTTAAATTCAAAAATCTTGTACTCAGAATAATATTATTATTAGTTCTTATGAAAATAATTAAGATATTAAAATTTATTTGTATTAAAAGTTGTTAAGATATTATACTGAATAATTTGTTACATAATCTTTTTATAAGGGATATAAAGTTATTTTTAATATATTTATTAATAAATATATGAAATTTTAAAATATAGTTAATAATAAAAATTGTTAATATAAATTTAATCTATAAATTATACCCATATCCATTGACATATATAAGATTAAATAATTACAAAATCTTATTTATAAATGTTACAAAAACTATTTTCTTTTATATAATAAATAATTTAATTCTTCATTAACTTATTAAGCCAATAGGCTTTTTATGAGCATAGCCCATTGACAGAAAAGTGTCAGCTGAGGGAAAAGTGTCAGCTGACCGAAAATGTCTGATGCATAAATTTTCTTCGGCACCTGAAACATCTTGAAACACCTTCATCATCTTCACCGCATTAAGGAGGCATGTTGCTGGATGTGCGTAGGCTGTAGCATAAATCTTTGCCCATTTGTCGGCAAAGTGTGTTTCATCCAAGGTTTCAACAAAAATGAAATAAAATAGAATCAATGATGGTTTCAAGTAATTAAATGAATGGTTTGTGATTGCATGAACTGAAAAAATAATGGATTGCTTGAACCACCAAGACACATCTTTTAAAGACATTGTATTTCTTTAGAACAATGTAAAAAATAGATTGCTTGAAAAGGCTTTAGAAACTTTTGATTGAAAATGCTAAGAAGTATAATTGAAATTTCAGCTTGGACTGAACACAGATAGTTCAGTCTCAAGGCTTGATTCGTGGACCTAATTCTGACCATTTATCGATTTAATGGCTACCTCCTGGTTGTTGTGTCATGGAAAGATCTTCTAGATCTGGATCAACCTTAGTGAGCTTCTCTATACACAATTCAGTGAAATGGTGGTGGTGAGGATGTTGGGTCACCTGGGTAAAAACTACTAAGGGTGCTTCGTAGGGTCATGCGCCGATTTTGGCGCGGGGTCTCCATCTCAACCCGGAGAATGAACTTGAACTGAATCTTCATCTTATGTTTTGATAACTGAATCTACTCCATAAGGTTCTGGGCCAACAAATGGAACTGGGGTGGGCTATGGCTTTTGCATGAAAGTATCTAAATAATATGGGTATTGATCTTCTTTCTCTCCCACCTTGACGCTTGCTACTTATGACTATGCTCTTACCCTCTGACCCTGCTGCTCCCACCTGTGTATATCATTTTTCTTCCTATGCTATTGGCTATAGGTTTGCATGTACAGTGTTCAAGAAGAGTTTTTTAATGTAGTGATCATCTTTGTACAAAGAAAGATCTTCTTCACTCATTTATCACTTCATTATTCCAAATTGGAAATTTTGTTTTAGCCATCCATTGCAGGCTATAGTTTTGATATGTGATGGTTATATCAAATATCTGTTTTATCTAATTAGCATTTTCATTTTAGCAGTTTGCATGTGTGCTCATCCATGCTAAAATGACATGATATGCATTGTGAGGGGTTAATAACATTTCTAATGTTGGTGTTAGTTAATTCCAACTCACTGTTTCTTTTTCAGTCTGATCCGTAATTTGTGGATGGTAATTGTTTCATTCTGTCCTCCAATTGCTGCATGAAAGAAGGGTGATTACCAGTCATGCATTAAGTCTAACTTGGTGAACTGTCATTTATTTCCTGATTTCTCTCTCCACCGTGATTTGCTATTGTTAACGGTGGCTCTTCATTAGCAGTTTCAATTTGTATAAATTTGCATTATGTGTGCAATGTAAATCAGGGCATATTATTATTAATCAATGAGAGATTGGCATTCTTGTTTAACATGCTCTATTTTTGTAAAGACTATTTTTTTTCTCTTTTCCTTAGCTAGATCTATGTAGCCATAGCTACAAAATTCTACATGGTATCAGAGCTTAGGTGCTAGGAAGGAGAAATGCAAGTTTTTTTTTGCAGGTTGTAAAGATCAGATTGATTGCAAAGAATGGAGTTTTCAGCCTCTTCTCTTCCCACACCATTCAACTATTTCAAATGCACACCATAAATTCTGCTTTGGCCCACAAGTAGAGGTTTGTATCAAATGGTTATGGCAATAGAGGCTGAGTTGGATTCCGCATCAGAGAAAGGTCAAGGTCATGCTCTCTTTGCATGGGCCTTGTCTTCTTTTTCTCTTTAGAGACACTATGTCAGTGGACCTGTCATGCCTCTCCTTTCAACATTATGGAGGGGTTTTGTACTGTTCGTGTTGATGGTTCTTTGCTTCCATAGTTGATCAGTTGTATAGACAATTGACACCTGTATTTTCAACCAGCACTTTATTCTTGCATAGTTGAGTAGTGTCGATAGAGTCACTCATACAGATTTATGTGTCATCTGCATCCTTGAATGATAGATGTTTTGCCTTTGTTTGCCATCTATTCATTGTTTGGGAGCACATACGCAGATTATTGTCTTTTGTATCTTCAATTGACAGATGTTTTGCCTTTGTTTGCCATCTGTTCTTGGTTCGAGTAGTGTCGATGGGGGCACTCATGCAGATTGATTCTAATCTTCATTTTGGTTTCACAGAAATCTCTTCATTCAGCACTATGGTGGTTATCATTTGACAGATGTCCATGATTTTCTTGTCACAAGAGATGTCCTTTTGCTTTTCTATTATGTAAATTTTGAGGGGGGGTTTTATTCCATTGGATTTTCCTTCTTTCCTCTTTCCTTTCCTTAGTTTTAATTCTCCTTAGTTGAAATTAAGGGGGGGTGTTGGTGTTAGTTAATTCCAACTCACTGTTTCTTTTTCAGTCTAATCCGTAATTTGTGGATGGTAATTGTTTCATTATGTCCTCCAATTGTTGTGTGAAAGAAGGGTGATTACCAATCATGCATTAAGTCTAACTTGGTGAACTGTCGTTTATTTCCTAATTTCTCTCTCCACCATGATTTGCTATTGTTAAAGGTGGCTCTTCATTAGCAGTTTCAATTTGTATAAATATGCATTATGTGTGCAATGTAAATCAGGGCATATTATTATTAATCAATGAGAGATTGGCATTCTTGTTTAACATGCTCTATTTTTTGTAAAGGCTATTTTTTTTTCTCTTTTCCTTAGCTAGATCTATGCAGCCATAGCTGCAAAATTCTACATCTAAAAGATAAAAAACTTATATAGTTGTCAGAAATAAAATTTTTATAGAGTGTTTGAGGGCACAGTGCGGAGGGCACAACAGTGTAGTTTGCCGCGCACAGGGAAAATGCCATTTTCTGTTCCATGCCCCCCTTGTCTCTTTGTCGTGGAAGCTTAGAGAATTGTTTGTTTATTTTTTTGACCTTGCTGACATTCTGCTACAATACTTCAAGGTATGAAAGCTTGGTTTATAGACTTATCTATAGTGTGTGGATAAGGTTTCTTGTAACGAACTTTTCTATCTATTTTCTTGCACAACTCAATTTTTTGGAAATAGTTTTAATCTTGAAGTTATAATCTGTACAAAGTTTTAAGTTGTAGAATGAGGATAAGGTTTACTAAAGTAATCTATCTTTTTGTTTATCTTTTATATTGCTCAAAATTTTGCACAGTTAATATAGTTTCAGACTCATCGTCAGAAGAGGGATTATGAAATTTTTTTCCAACCCACCATTAGGGGCCTAAAGAAGAATAGCCCAGTACAGGAGTGCTAGAGAACTTTACAGAGCTAAAATTTGATTAAAATATAGAACATGGGTCTCTAAATAAATATACAAATCTTCTGCCAAATATGTTGTAAAAAATAAGGAAAATAAATTTTCAATAAATCTTTTTATCATAGTTTATTTCATCTATTACAAACTTTGTCAATTTATAGTTAGTCCTTTGCACAGAAACAAGGAAATATCAGTCATGATGATAAATCAAATTGTCCAATCATTTCACAGTAAACTGTTAATCAATTCTAAAAAGTGAATGCAACCCTTTCTATATTAAATAGGTTTTAAATTTTGTTGTATACATCAATGTTTTATTATATTTGAAAATCATCGCAGCGCCTTTAAAAATATCAATGGAGGCCATGTGACCATTTCTGTTAAAAAGAACACCTTCTTCCACCATACATGAACATTAATGAGGTGAGGTGTTTGGCAAGAATATTTTGATGCAATGACAGTATGTCTCAATTACGTTTCACTGAGTATTTTGTTTTTCATTTTTTTATGCAGGTTGTAATCTTGAGGTGTTTGGCAAGAATATTTTGATGCAATGACAGTGTGTCTCAATTACGTTTCACTCAGTATTTTGTTTTTCATTTTTCTATGCAGGTTGTAATCTTGTACAGGGTATTGTCTACTTCCAGTATTCAGCTTTCAAAATTTATCTTTTAGATGTTTAATCTTAGCAATGACACAATGTCATTATATAACTATATAACATAATAAAATAGATAGAAAAATAAAATAATACAAATAAGAAACTATACTAAGAATTTTTTTTTTGACAAGTTAGTACATGTGAAGCCCCTCTAATATCTCTTCTTCCTCTTTCTCCATCATTTTTCTCTACGCTTGAATACTTTTTGAGAAGAAAATGGTTGTATATTCATTTATTTAGTTAGATATTGTTTTAAATATTATATGATAATTATTTTTTAAATTTTTATTATATCTATTACATTTCATTTTTTAACAAAATTAACTTTTGATATTACTTTTTTAACAAATCAAATTGAAAATATTTTTTATTTAAAACAAATATTAACTTTTGTTAAAATTTATAGAGTTCAAAGCTAAAATTTACTAATGTTTTAAAAAATACTTCCAAACTCTTTTCTAAATTTAAACTATCATATTGTTATTTTGGCAGGAACTTTCTTGCTCTGCAACCTTGTTTTAAACTGACCTTAATATATAATATCTAAGATATATTAAATAAATTATAAAATAATAAATGAGTATCCAAATTGATTTATAACTCCACTAGATTGATTTTTTTAATTATATTTGTATTATTTGAAGTCAATGTAATTTTTATTATTTATTAAGAGATAATCGACACAATTTCCACATTCGACAAGATCTTTTGTCTTTTTCCTAATTTTATATTATACTTACGAACATATTTTCAACTTTTTATAGAGTGGGTTGAGTGGAATCCGAAAGTGACTCGGGAGTTTCGATCCTCCGATCGGCTGCCCTTTTAAGGGCAGGGCTACAGTTTTTTCTGTATGTATTTTAGAGAGATAAAAGTTATTGTAGAAACCCTAGGAATGGAAGTAGTAGCAGAAATAGAAGGGCAACTGAAGATCTTTTCGGATGGCTCTGTACTACGCCTTCCTTGTCGCACTGTACCTGCCTCTTCACACTTTACACACGGCGTTGCATCCAAAGACGTCACTGTAAATCCGGAAACCGGCGTCTGGGCTCGCATATTCAGGCCGGAAACCGCTGCTCAAAAACCGCCTTTACTCATCCATTTTCATGGGGGCGGATTCATTTCTTGTTCATCAGCCTGGGTAGAATTCCACACCTATTTTCAAGCTTTGTGTGAAACCGCCGGTATAATAATAGTGTCGGTGGATTACAGGCTGGCGCCAGAGCACCGGCTGCCGACGGCCTACGATGACTGCAAAGAGGCCGTGGAATGGATCGCAAAGCATGCCGCCGGGAGGGCAGAGTCGCCGGAGGAGTGGCTCTCGCCGGCTGCCGTGGATTTCTCCCGGTGTTTTTTGGCCGGAGACAGCGCCGGAGGGAACATCGCCTACCACGTGGCACTGCGAGTTGCTGACATGGACATTAGCCCGTTGGTGGTGAAGGCGGTGATTGCCATTCACCCCTTCTTCTGGGGTGAGGAATTGACGGAGTCTGAGAAGGGACCAGAGAGGCTGAAGTCTGTGCAAATGTGCAATGCATTTATGAAGATAGCTCTGCCCGTGGGGTCCACCAAAGATCATCCATTCTGTAACCCGTTGGTTTTGCCGCTGAAACCTGGTTTGAAATTACCACCGGTTTTGGTAGCCGTAGCAGGAAAAGATGATATGAGAGAGAGAGGTTTGATGTTTTACGAATATCTGAAGAGTATTGGGAAGGAGGCGGAATTGATGGAGGATGAAGGTGGGGTCCATGGTTTCCAAATCATGCATCCTGACTATGAAGGCACTCCGCGATTTATCCAGCGGATTTCAGATTTCATTAATAATCATTGAATATTTGCTTACTTTACAAGGCAGGGCTAAGCTCTCTACAAAATATATCAAAGATATAAAAAAATATTAAACTTTGTGCAATTTTTTTGTATTTTTTCCACTACAAAATATGCAGATTATGAAAAACAAATAGCAAAAATATGTTGTATTTTTTTTTTTTTTATAAAAATTTGGTCAACTCTACATTTTGTTGGCCGCATGCCTTTACATAATGATTAGTGGTCTTAAGCCCAACTTCTTTTTATATATATAGAGAGAGATGAGGTCAATTAAAGCAGTGCTTTTTTTATTTATGTTGTGACAAATATAGGTATTACAAATTTGTGAAGACATAAGGTGTTTGTAATGTAAATTTAGTAAATTTCCAATGGAAACCAATACCGTGCTTTTGTTCAAAAGTTGAAATTTGGGTTCTTTGCATGATATCGTGATTATAATAGTATTATTTGTATCACTAGTATTATTAGATATTCACATGTTAATAATACTTTTAGAGACACTAACAAAATATTTTATGGTCCATACCTCTTTCAATATCAATCCAAAGGTTGAAAATGGAGGTTGGAGGACCAACCAAGAGATTTGAGGACCATTCCCTTCTTAGGTTAGAGAATGGGTGAAATGGTTGAATTTTTTTTTTTTTTTAAAAAGTGAGTAGATGGTATCCATGTCAATAATTTGGTTGTGTATGTTCTAGCTTAGTATTATAATGTCTTTTGTTTATTCAATGTTGGTTTCCTTTTATTGAGCATTGACATGAAGTAACAATTTGGTATAGTTATGTTATTATATTTACATCTTTTGGTTGATAAGAGAACACAGGTCTCCATGATCAATTAATAAGTAGTTTTATACATTTAGTAGTTGTTGCTTATGTTAGACAAGTAGAGGAAAAGTACAACCAACTAAGATATAGTTAGGAAGTTGGGCATCAATTAAGGATGCACATGAGGTTTTCAAGTACAAGGAATAATGAGAACAATAGTCATTATCATTGAGTAACATTTGAAGAAACTTGCTCATACTATGTGTGGTATAGATGGTCAAAGACGCATTGATTAGGAAGTTTTAGTATGATTGTGTAAGACATATAATAGATCCTCAAATTGTAGAAGGTAGGCACAAGGCCCTTGATGTATAGGATTGGTTAGTCTTGCTCATATATTAATGTGATGTAAAGGGTTGGCATTCAGAAGATACATACAAGTATTGGCACTAGTCAATTAGTATTGGAAGGTAAGTGATTGATTACATAGTTGATGGGTGCTCCAAATCATTTTTTGATCCCCTTTAGATCAAGGAGCATTTGTAAGGTTTGTGATCCAAAGTATTAATTTATTGTTAATTAAATGATAGTTTAACCATTTACAATTTATATTAGGTAATTAGTTTGGTTGGTTCATAAAAGAAAAGTGGTTGTAGAAGTTAAAGAAGTGATGACATCTATAAATATATTTAAACTAGCATACTCATATTTTAAAAAAATATATATGTAAAATAAGTCGATAGATATCGAATTTCTAAATATTCAACAAATTCTTAAATAATTCAATTTTTTATTTGAAGATAAGAATTGTGAGATAAATAATAGTAGAAAATGATGCATGTATAAATTTTAGTCTAGAGCATATTTATTATACTTGGAACACTATGAGCATGTAATCAAGGTGTGACTTCAATAGTTGTATTAAAAAAATAACAATGAATTTCATAATGCATGTTAAGTTCAGTGAGCATTGACTTTTCTAAATACTTTGCACCTTAGAGTTTCTATAATGCTATAAAATAGATAATAACAAAAGTTTACAATTAAAACTCACAAAATTGTAAATGTTTGATATCTTTAAACTATTAACTTTATAAAAACTTTGAACAAAATACTGAAATAATATTTATGAAATTATTTGATTGTCAAAATCTCCTCAATGAATTTAATAACATTCCTAATAAAAAACTTAAATAGAGTGCTCCATAAGATTTTTAAATTTCATAAGATCCAAAATCACAATCACCTCCCCAAAAGAACCACTTCCATATTTTTTAAATCTCTACTTTTTATTAAGCCAATGATGGCAATCTTAGATGACTCCAAATGCTCCACAAAAAATAGATTGCATATTTCTAGTAGGTTGTTTGTCCTATTTCGTTCAATGCATGCACAAACTCGTCAGAAGCACTTTTAGAGCTCTCACAATGCTTCCAACACAAATAACACAAACCTTAAACAAAAAATCATTTGTAATAGTCATTAAGTGACCATTTGATTGATCATAGTCATCAACATTCATGACATGATGAGCTTCACAACATATAATGAGTTGCTCCTACAAAAATGGCTACTATTAATGATCACCTAAATTTAAGTCATTTATGTTTGTCCTAATCCTTTCTCACCTCTATCAAATTCTCTATAAACAAAAGTATTATGAAAAACACCTTTTAAACTATTTAAAATGGTTGCTTATGCATTTTTCATTTATGTTTTCCCTCAACCCTTCCTCATCTCTATCAAATTCATTTGCAAATATTATAAATGAAAGTATCATGATAAATACCTCTTAAACTGTTTGAAATGGTTGCTTCTCGTGAAAACACAATATTATTGATGCTTGAAAACGAGAAAATAATCCCATATAATGCAAAGTAATTGTTTCAAACAAAGGAACAATTAATTAATTGTTTATATAAAAATCAAATATGAAGTTTTTTAAAATAGAATATTTTTATATCTTAAATATTATTGCATTTATTATTTTATTTTGAAATAGTTTATAATTTTAGAATAAATTAATTTTTTTTAAAACTTAATTTTAAAATTGAATTAATGTTTTAATTATTATTTTTATACTAATAGATATATATGACAATTTATTATTTAGTATTTTAAACAAAATTATAATTTTTTAGGACATCTCTATCCATCGTTCTTATGCTTTTTAAATGTAACAAGTTTTTTTTAATATTAATAAAATAATATAACATAGTATTTTTCAATATTGACTAAATATTTATAATTTAAAAATTAAAAAAAATAATTTAAATTTAAATAAATAATTAAAAGAATTATATAAAAAATAGAAGGTATCAATTTAAATCGCATAGAGTTTTTATTGATAGACATTTTCATTCATTGTGTGAGTATAATATGCCTCTCAACGTAATAATACAATCAAGTATTTAAAAACCTAAATGATATATGTTTTTAAGTGTTTTAAATATAATTTGACAAATCTAAACTTTCATTATTTTTTGTCTGTTTGATCTTGGATCTTACACTCGTGAGAATTTGGCAAATAAATGACTAGGTGACTAAAACTTTTAGTCACGTGACTAAAACTAATCATGTCCTACCATTTTTTTAGTCACGTGACTAAAACTGATCATGTTCTGCAAATATAAATGACTAAATAAATGACCAATTTGGTCATCGGGTAAAATCACAACTAAAATGACTAAAAATTAGTTACCCTAATAAAAATGACTAAATGAATAAAGATGACTAAAGATGACGACACTTTCTATATTTGCACATTTGCCTAGGCTGAGCAAAAAACCCTTGCCACCCCCACCTCTTCTGTCAAAGTTCTTCCCTCTAAGGTAGTTTTTGGTTAATTTTGTTTATTATTTGTTGTAATTTGGATTTCTGAAGTTTTTTTGGTTCTTGGAATGGATTTGATGTTTCAGACTATTGTGTTATGTGATTTGTTGTAATGGCAAGAATTTTGCAATATTTATGTTGTTTTTGGATGTTTGTACTGGGTAGGGTTTTGTAAATGTCTAATGGTAAAAAAAAATAGAACCACTCTTAATGGCGATAGTAATTGCAACACATCACCAAAAGGGAACTTTGCAACAATTAATTATTAGTATATTGAAGGGCACAATTTGTGCATAAACTTCAGGTAAGTCACTTGCCATGGACTTCATGAAGTTTAATTTCTAAAATTTTTAGGTGGCCAAATACTTTTAACTTTGTTTTATTTCATTCTAAAATAGTCCAGTTGTTATTTAGATAGATGCACCCACTACTACATAACAACACATTCTAAGACATTTTTTAGACAAAATTAATTTATTATATTAAATTTTAAATTTTAATTTATTATTTTAAATCAAAATTGAAGATAATTTTAATTGTCTTAAATAGAAAATTAAAACAAAATAATTTGGATGCATTTTTAATAGGCAACAAAGAGGAATGGGCGGATGCATGTTTTAAATTTTTTTTAGGTATTTCTTTGATTTATTTTTAGTTGCTATTTATTTTCAAACTGTTCTAATATGCAAAGAAAATTCAATATGGTGGATCTTCTCATTTTATGTAATTACGTTCTTCCAAAACTTTCCTCGCCAATATTATTTTCTCTTATTGAACACCGAAAATGATGAAAATTTGTGGGAGTTGTTAATACAAAGCCTTCCTGATTTTGCTTTGCAAAAGAAATAAAAGTTTTATTTGAATGTCTTCCCTGGAGGAAGAGATTTTTCGTGGGCATGTGGGGGTAAAGAAGAATTAGCACCCTAAAATATCACACAGAGATAAATGAAAATGGTGAAATGGGTGCAGGACAGCGGGGGTAACCCTACACCTGCACACGAGAAATAACCAACAGAGGAAATGCAATGTCAATGCATGGGGTAAAGGCTTATGGAGTTTTCCCTAATTTTTGTAGACGACGATAGGATTTGGAGTGTTGTATCACAAGTCATGCCTAGAAATAGATTAGTCACAGAGCTTTAGAAGTTTTCAAGTGAGTACAATGTGTGGGCCTTGGGCCCATATTCAGTGTGGATGCATCGGAACAGGGTATGAGCCGCTGTCAAATGTAAAAAGGCTATGGTGGGCAGTCCAAAGGCTAATGGAAAAAGAAACCACCGGTGTCCACAAGAACTAAAAAATACACCTGTTGGCAATTAGGGCCTTTTCCCCTCATGCAGGTTAGCGGGGTACGCTGTGTATTATCTTTTCTGCATTTATCATGTCTTTCTTCTAATTCATGAAGCAACAAAAATGCTTCATGTGTTGTTTCCCATGAGTGGCAGATGAACAAAATGGATTTCAAACTAAAAATAAATGATTGGTTTTCTTTGAGGATGCAATTTAGATGTGTGCACTTTTTCTATATTGTTTGTTAAGGACACTGCCATTCTATGGATATTTACAGAGACAGAGTTAGTGAGTCACAATTTGCTCAAGTCTTGAACAATGAGTTGCAAGCTATACTAAAGGTTGTTCTACTTTTTTTAAAAGAATTTCTTATCTTATTAAGATTGAATTTTTTCATCTCAGTTTGCTATGTATTAAGTTTCTTATTTGGGTGAACTGATAGGCATGCAATCATATTGAGAATGGTTACATGCCTAAAGTTACGTTGATAATTGCCCAAAAGAATCATCATACTAAGCTCTTCCAGGCAAATCAATCGGCCAAGGGCAATGTTCTACCAAGTTAGATTTTTTATTTTTATTTAAACCATTCTGTTCCTGAAAACAAAGCATGGTATATGTAGGAAAAATGCTCTACTTATTATGTTGGAATTTTTTAAATGCTTGTTTTATCTGACGAAAAAGCCTAATTTATTTGAAGCAAGTCAGATTAAATAATAAATGTAGAAAATATCTCATCAGGCTGAAATGGAATTTTTCAATTTTGAATGTATCTTTTATTTTGTTTTATATGCTCGTGGATGCAGGAACTATTGTGGATACACAAATATGCCATCCAAGAAATTTTGATTTCTTTTTGTGCCCACAAAATGGGTTTATTGTAAGTACTGCATACTATCATATACTACTAAAAAAGTGTTGTTTTGTTTCTTAAGATGCAAGAAACATCTTTTTATTGCTCTAATCTGTCTTTTGATGATTTAATTATAGGGCACATCCAGACCTACACATTACCATGTACTACTTGACGAAAACAAGTTTGGTGTTTACAGGTTTAGAATTTCTATCATGATACCATGCTGGCAAAATTAATTTATTTGACAGAAAGGTCATGCCTCTAAACTCTACATCATTTTCCTTCCATTATTAGCAGCTACCCTCCAGTTGGTATGTCAAGAGTAGATGATTAGTGACATCCCTGGCAAGATATGTTTGCAGGAGGTCTTTTAGGTTGGCATTCTTTGTCTTTGTCATCATATAAATTATTCATCATGTAATTTTAGACATCTTTTGTCAACACTTGCGTTATAGTCATTGAAATTACTTGCTTCTCAGGCATGGTTATTGCAACACCATGTTATTGGCAGTTCTTTCCAGCACCATAGGACTTAAATGGAAAGATCCCCTTTTGTCTATTTTTATTTGTGCATACATTCTCATTATCTTTTTGTTTGTTTTATCATTGATTTCTTTAAGGGAACAAAAAATGCATTTCAGGACTTCCTTTATTGTTATTGCTTCCAAGAAAAATGTTCATTATGATATCAGGGCACATTAGAATTTGAAGACTTTCTCAATTGCTTACAAGATGGCTAGTATTATGTAAGATTGAGCAGAAAATGCTTAAACATTACAATCAATAAATAGAATAAAGATATAAGCTTTCTGAAATAGAATGTGAATAACCAAGGGACAATTCAGTTGGAGTAGCTACAAACTCCACACTAAGAGTGACAACTTGATACATTTGCAGTTTCCTAATCTATTTTAAATTTTTAATGAATATGACCATGAAGTCTAGGCCCCAAAACTCTGTATAGTTTTGATAGTTTATGGGGCTTGGAAGTTTAATGGTTAGTCACTGGGGTTTGTAGAAACCAATGTCATCATCGACCTATAAAATTTTCATGACTTGTGTATTGATGAAAGTCAATCAAATTACCTTCTAATCTCTAGCCCCTAAATTATTATCTTTCACTTCTTTGAGGCATTCTAATCTTCCAATAAATAGTTTTGAGCTTGTGCATATTTCTAGAATCTCTATCTTCCATGAAAAGAGCTATGCAATTCACGTTGTGAATGCATCCTCAACCTCAAACCTCAGAAAAGAAATTGGATAAGTTAACCAGATATATTATCTCTCTCAAATGCAGCATCTAGGCTGAGGTTACGCCATGGGAAGAAGTTACTAAATAATAAAATAGAGTGCAGTACAATCTTAAATTTCTTTGTAGAAAATAGAAAAAATAGACTTAATCAAAATGCTGAAGCACCTCTAGTTTGAAATCTTGGGAAACAAACTAAAGTTTTGAATCTGGGTCAACAGATCAAATATACATATATCTCTCATTCAAAGCATCTAAGCTAAAAATTCACCCCATGAACAGATTTTACTACATTAAAAAGTAGATTAAAATGACTAAACTACTGTATAGCTCCTAGGCATGGAAAGGTTTGGCTGAAGAATTTCTATCTTGATAAGAATTATACAAGGGTGAATCCACCAAATGTTACATAATGTTAAAAGCTATTTGATGATCTGATAGGTTGCCAAGTGTAGAAAATCATTTGAGAAGCATTACTAGAAGGAACAATCACCATGCCAATATCACCATCTGTATGTTTTTCACGTGTTAGCTCTGGAATGAGGGAACAAGATTCAAGATTTTATTTTATTAAGAACAAAATGGACCCATTCCAAGAACTCTGGGAAATTTGATCAACCATGAGAGCTTGTATGTTCATCTTTTTCAAATTATTCTTAATTTGTCCTCAAAATTTGTCCATTGTCATAACACATTGTTTCTTCTGGGTTTTGATAGGTTGTGGCTTTGCCGGACATATTCAACTCGAATTAAGAAACCAGTAAGATCTCACTTTTCTGTAAAAAAAATCATCACTACAAAATTAAGTTGTACCATGGTTTCTCAATATACCAGTGCTTAAGTCTTGAAAGTAGGTTTTGACAATGAATTAGCTTTGAAATCAATTGGTTACTATGTTGTTTCTAAGTACTTTGCTTTATACTTTCAACATTAAAATATAGTTGCATTTTTCTGATAGAGCTAGAAGTGAAATGAATAATGAGCATGAAATGAAGAGAACATGCTCACCACCAATAAAAAATTTGAAATTTCCCTTGAGATAGCAAAAAATAAAATTCCCTTGAGAAATCTACTGTAGGTGAAAACTCAAGCAAAGATTTGGTTGTGCCTTCTTTTCAATTGCTAATTTTTAAGGATAGGACTTACAAGCTATGACACAACAATAGAGCATTAAAAATAAATTAGTAAGATGACATAATATTTCCCGTAATAACGTTAATACTTGGTTTGTAATGAATTACTTTGATATGCTAAAGCAGGGATTAATTATCCTTGGTTTATGGAATGGAACAACATCCACTACTCGTTGTCGTGAAAGTTTGAAGTATACATTTTGTCAATAGTTAAGTAAACTTCTTGCATATATTATTTGCACTTAACTTCAATAGAAGACATAAGTGGGAGTAATTAAAAATCAGTTGGAATAATTTGAGTCCCATGAATTTAAATTTAATTATGGTTATAAGGAGTTAGCAAAATAATTTTTCCAAGACTTTATAGTTCAATAAGTCCGGTGACTACAATCAAGGATCATGCTTGGAACAGGGGAAATGATAGTTTCAGATAGTGAGGTAACCAGTAACTTAGGCCAAAATTACTAAAAGTAGTTATAGACAAGGTCATTGAAAAAGATAGTAGTACTAGGGAAAGTGGTGAAAAGAATAGGAGGAAAAGGGAAACAAAGAGAACCATGAAAGAAAGGAATTAACATAGTAGAATCTTGATAAGTAGGAGATATTTTCCACAGCAAGTCAAATTGTGATATTGCTATCAGGATTCAATTGTGTAGTTTTTTGGGGTCAAACTCATTGACTCATGTTTCATGAGTAGTGTTTCACAAGAACCCATCTCTCATGAGAATGAATGGAACACTTAGCACTTATTGCATCTAGGTGATGTGCACAGAGGTGAAGCGCTAGCATTGGGACTTTCTGGGAGGTCACCCATCCCAATACTTCTCCAGCTCTAGTGTGCTTAACTACAAAGTTTCCTCCATGGTTAAGCCAACTCTGCTTGCAACCACATTTGTAAAACCTTCAGCAAGTGTTGTGCCTTATGAACCATTCATTCTCATGAGAGATGGGTTCTCAATACTTGATTGTTTCCTCTTCAATGTCTACACTACTTGGGATGTGTTCTGTTTTAACCTCTCAATGATAGTTTTGTCTAGTTTCTTTTGTTTGCAAGATGACTTTTCTTTAGGGGGATTGATGTAGATAGAATAATATATATATTAGTTATTAATTTTATTATAATTTTGGTTAGTTAGCAAGAATGGTTATGTCTCATCGGTTGATCGAAGTAGTTTCGGGTAGTTGTCTTTGGAACTTCTTGGCAACCATTGGCAAATTTATATACTTTTTCTGTTGTTGGGAAAAGGGATTGTGTTGTTGGAAAATCACTCCTTTCCCATTTTTGTATATGAGCTAATTTGAAGCATCGAGTGAATAAAGAAACAACTGTTATATCTTGTAGAATATATTGTTATTCTCATATGAGTCACTCATGCATGTATAAACCAATTTACTGTGCTTAAGTAATTACATGTCTAGATAGGAAAGTAAATAGTTTTTTCAAGAGGAAATGGCTCCTAGATTCATTTATTGATAGGATTTGATCATTTCTAATGTTTTAATGTTTAAGCACATGTTGCTAAATAGAAATTCAAATAGTATCTTCACATTGTGCTTCTTTCAGATTTATTTATAGTGTTTGATAGGCATCATCTTTTCTGTATTTTAGGGCATGTATTGTTGTAGATGATCGATTGTTAGTTATTGGTGGTCAAGAAGGAGATTTTATGGCCAAACCTGGCTCACCTATTTTTAAATGCACTAGGAGACCTGAGGTATGGCTATTATTTATATTGATTAGTTCTTATAAATCTTATTGCAAAAGGCAAGCATCACCTAGGGTTTTGTTAGGATTACTAGTACATTTGATAACTTTGTTAAAAAAGGCCTCATGTGAATCAAAGTAGTTAAAGGCTAAAAAGCTTTATAAAAGTAGCTATATCATAGTTAAATATTTTGAATCACTAAAGTGGAGAACATAGAAGAACTGCAAAGGAAGAGGCATACCAATGATTTTTGATATTGAGGTTGCCATTTACATCATGGAGGAATCATTTGCTCTGCCATTTCCCTTCCCAAATCATAGAGGTGATCATGCATTTTGAAAACATCATGCCATTTAGTTTCATACACTCTATCAAACATAATAAGACATCTATCTTTTAAGGTTTGAAGTGCATGTTTTGCACTCCAACCTGAACCTTCCCATACTCTTATGGCCATTTGTTTATCTTTTCCAATGAAGAAACAAGATATGTCCATAAATATTTGTTTCTCCTCACTATCCAGTGAAGTAAAGCTTATTTTGAGTGTGTGTCTGATGTCTCTTGGCAACATTTTAAGAACTTTATCCAATAGTAATTGCCAATACTGCCTATCTTTACTAGCAAAAACAAGGCCTCCTAAGACTTGGAGAGACAAAGGTAAGCCTCCACACACTGTTACAAATCTTTCAACCAAATCGTCAAAATAACTCACTAGAGATGGTTGGCAGAATGCATGCCAACAGAAAAGCTTTCTGCTATGATCCCTATTCATTTTTTTCATCTTATAAAAAATGTTGATTTCAGACCTAATCAGCACCCTCTCATCGTGGGTTGTGACAATTAGCAAACTGCCAAGACTTGGCATATCCCTCACTAATAATTTTCCTAGTTGGTGCACATGATCAATGTCATCCAAAACAATAAGGAAATGCAAGTGATCGTTCCTTTCCAGACGATGTTGGAGATAGCTAGATCCTTCATCTATACTCTGAAATCGATGCTTTTCATTGAATAGTTCCATTAGGAGCTTGCTTTGCAAGGAAATACAATTTGTTTCTCGCACATTGAAGAGAAAACAAGATTCATTGTATTCCGATCACTTGTGATTGAACAGTTCTTTAGCAAGAGTTGTCTTTCCAGATCCACCCATCCCATATATGCCAATGATGTCACCTTTATCCACTCTTTTCTTGCAACAGGTCCTTTCAAAACCTTCCACAATTTCATCAAGTCCCACTGGGATTTTTGCCACGGGTAATGGTTTTCTCTTTTCTACCTCTTTATGAACATCATACACTATCTCTTTACAGAGCTTCTTACAATTATTGGAAATTTAACAGAAAAGCATGCCTTTGATCAAAAATACTTTGCGATCGATAAATAAATAAAAAATCCTCTTTACAACTTTTTCTGAATACTGGAAATTTGTAATGAAAAAGCAAGCCTTTTATTAGAAAAATGGTAAACCTTATGAGGGACAAAAATATTATGAATTTTTTAACAAAATAGCCACTGATGTTGAAATGAAAAAAAAGAAACAAGGGAAAAGTCTTACCTATTAAATTTGGTGAGTACGTAGCCAGAGATGGATGACATAGAGCAAAGAGATTTTTTCCATTGCTCAATCCTGTTCAAGTACCTTCCCTTCTCTATAAACATACTGAATGCATCAGAATGCACCCCTTTCTTTGGGTGGTGGAGGTTCAAAGGCTGAACATGAGAAAAAATAGGAATAATCCTAGCACTGGTATGTAACATGAGATCTAGTTCCTCTAAACACCAAGGAGACTTTGCATAATTCTCAGAGAAAATAGCAATTTGAACTGATGCAGAACATATGGCATTCTCAGTGGTAGAAGGAATGAAATCCCCAAATTCAAGCTCTTGGGAATCAAGAAATGCTCAAATTCCCATTCTATCAAGAAATCTATAAAGCTGAAGGGAAAGAGTGTCTTTTACATCAGGATCCCTGTGGTTAATGAATACATCAAATACTTTGGAAGATGGTGAAGATTGTAAGCTATTGCACTTGGGTACAATTACACTAAAAGCATTGGGCTGAGATGAGGATGAAGAAGCCATGAATGAAAGATTATAGAACCCCCGTGTTTCAGAGATAGAAGGAAACAACAGCTCCAAGTAAATTGTTTTTTCTCAAAGTAAAGACACATATAAATAGATAATAAAGACATTCAATCTATGCTTCCAAGATTTTGTGCAAATTAAAGGAAAAGAGGAAAGGAAGGTCTAGGATAGATGTAAGACCTAAAAAGTAGATGCCTTTGTGCACACTCCAACTTTGGATTGTATTTGGTTCACCCTGAGGTTTGCAAGGGTTTGTGAATCAGGGCTTCAGACCAGATGACATTTGTAGTAGGTGGGCAATAGGTTAGTACTCATGTACTATTTTGGCATAGAAGTCAAGACCTAACATCAAGGGGAAGATATAATAATGGGCATCAGTTATTATTCATGTGCTACCCCAAACTGTGACTAGGGGGGCCTGACATTGAACACAAAGGTGATTGTGAGTCCAAGTCTAAGATTAATCTAAGAGGCAGACTCAGTGGATGAGTGATACACTTATGTACCACTTCAAATTGTGACTAAATCCTGAGGTTTTATCAAAAGATGATTGAGTTGGGGTCTAAGATCAATCTAAAAGACTAAGTTAATAGACAAGTCTATATTTATGTACCACCTTAGATTGCAAATGAGGCTTGAGGTTGGGCTGAAAGCTGGTTGTGAGTCAAGAATACAGTTATCAAAGAAGGGGATAAAGTTAAGGTGTTGGATCCTTGCACAACCTCATTGGGTCACACCTACTAGCATATACCAATAATTTTAATATAAATCTTTAGCGATATACAACATTTTCATTTAAATTCCTCTTTGTGGATCACCTCCTATTGTGAATATAAATATCGTACTTGAAATGAATCCTCTCACTGGTAATTTGAAATCTCTTTGTGGATTTTGAAAATGATAGCCTCATATTCAGAACTTTCTATGCCATCAGATTTCAAATTCATCTTCGTACGGGTTCGTACAAATGCAAACACTAGATGTTTTTCTTAGAAAATGCAATTTTTTTAATTAAATTTCAATGTTCCTTTCAAAAATCTGTCCATCAGCAACCCAATGCGGTTTTGTTGATCCTTAATATAGCCCAACAAACTATAAAATTATATATATTTCAAAAATTATAAACTATAAACTATATACCAGTCACTAAAAATTTGAAACATCATTAATACATCTGCTGTAACAACCCACAAAGATTACAATATTCTCCTCACCATCCTGTGGTAAGATTGATCCCTCACAAAAGTACACATAATGGATCTTTCATCAATTCAGTCCCATGGCTGCGAGTGGGTCTCCATGATTGTTTCTTGATCTCATCCTCTATATGTGTTGTTGATACACCAATGAGCTAGACCTATAGTTGTTCTCATCTTTGACATCTTCAGATTTGAAGAGATTATCTCTACTCGTTGAAATAACTCAGAAGATACCAATATGGATGATCCAAACTCGACTAAGTCAATGAGTATACAAAATGCCACCTAAATCTATCATCATAAATGATCCTGAGCAAGCTGGGCTAATACAGTTAGAATATTAGAAGTCATGAAACAAAAGGAAGAATGTAGAATCCATCAATATACATAATTCTTTTCAATCTTGAACTTTGCATAGCAATCATGAACCAAGGTAAATCTACTCAACATCCTTATGCCTCTTGATCTTATCTGCAACTAGTAATAGCGATTACTAATAGTTTATAGGATCGATCTATACAAAGAGAAGTACAAATGCTAGAAGCATGCATAGTTCACTATTTTAGTGCAAGAAATAATAATTAAAAAAATCATGAAAAAAATTCAAAAATTATGAAATACTTATCTCTTGATTATTAATCTTCCTCGCAATTTACCAAATGTACTTTTCTAATATTTCAACCTTCCATGGAAGAGAAAATAGTGTCTAAGAAGTTTCCCTTCAAAGTCTGCAATCTAAGAAGAATCTTCTACGGGCATGTTCTCTTTGTGCACAACACATCCCATCCTTGGACAACCTCATTGGGTCACACCTACTAGCATTTTCACTAGGATGCACAAAAGGACATTCAGTCCAGTTGTGGGAATGAGCTTGTGAACAATGTCGTACTTTGAAGGAAAACATATGGAACTCATCTAAAGCAAGATACTGTATTTGATGTCTAGCAGTGATGGATCCACTAGGAATTCCTTTTATTGCATTACCATTAGCAAAAATCTTTGATGCTTCTAATTCATGATTGGATTTGGGTCACTAATTCTAGATAGGTCTCTTATTTAGCACAAAATATAAAACTGATTAAGTTTTACTTAAAGGTTCAAAATTTCCCATCGTTGCCACTCCAAGCAAGGTTGTATATTGGACTCTAAATGTTAAAAGGGTGATTGGTGCTTGCCACAAAAAAACTAACATCAATTTTGAGTCAAAAAAAGGTAAAAAGTCAGATCTAATGATTCAACTTGGTATGCAGACAACGTAAATAGTAAAATCCAATAGAAAATTTGTAGATAGTTCAAAAACTCATAGAAGAGCACATGACATTGAGAAAACTTTAATGGTGATGCTCTGATCAAAATGGTAGTTGTTTGAATTAGAATTATTTGGGTGGAGGGCTATTTAGGCACAATAAATTTGTCCAAATCCAAACATGAAACTCATGAATATCAGAGAGAAGCACAAAATTTTAAATTTTAAATAAGGGCATATTCTAGCTCAATGTTTTAATGGGTGCACTTGGCATTATGTAGAGTTTCATGATCAATAGAGTATTGCAAAGATAGAAGAGGTCAACAGTTATTGATTCCATATGTTTTCTAGAAAAAGTATAGTTGAGGTGCTCACGTGTTATATGCCTTATTTCTTGGAAACAAAGTATAGTTTCTTGAAGCAAAATGATTCCTCTGGTCTCAATCACTTTTCAGCACAATACTATGTGAAATGATAGCTCCCTGCTACTCCCCTAACAAAGGCAAGGACTCCAGGTGCACACAGCCCTTGTTTGTCTTTTGTTTTCTTTTGCCTCTTCCTTTATGCGATTTATTCTTCCAACATACGTTTCTACTTTTCACATCATAAAACAACCCCACATCCACATCCACAACCATACCCAAACACTCCTCTAAACTATCTAGAACTCTTCTCACAAATTCTCTAGATCTAGCATGTTATGATGCTTTAATACCAAAAATAATGCATATTTCTCTAATATGTCATTTTATCTCTAATAAATTTGTACTTGCCTTTCAAGACACTTCTATAAGAGTTGTATCAAATACACTCTCGAGAAATTGATAAATAAATGTTTTCTCCAAAGCCTTCGCTGATAAGTATTTTTGGACTATCAATAACTCTGTTTAGTGGTCACACCCTCCTAAATTCTCTTTGAAAAAAGTCACTAGAAAGATCTTTGTCCCGCCTTATCTTTCTTGAACGACTGGCAAATATAAATAATAATATCCTTGTGATATATTTATTCAAATTCACAAATTCTCTTTCTACAAATCCATCTTTTATTTGGACCAAACCAACCCTCAAGTAAGGTTGGGAAAAAGGAAAATATAAGTTCCCTCATGTACAAATCAAGCTAGTATCATCTTTATTGAATTGAAGGCAACTGCACAGAATGGAAAAAATAGTTGAAACCGTTTGTAATACCCCAAAATTGGCACCTAATAAATTCAATCAATGTTGGTGCATTTTCATCAATTTTACATCTCCAAAGTCCTAGTTTCCTAGGCAATTTTCTCTCTCCTACTTGACTTAATTTGACTTGATGTCAATTGCAAAAACCCTAAATTACATTAATCAAATATTAAAATTAATTCCTAAAGTCTTCAAATTTTATTAGCTAAATTACCCCTATGATAAATTAATTTAATTCTAAAGTCCTAAGTGGTTGGAATTAAATTAAACCCACCCCATTTGGCTAATATACATAAAAAGGAATTAATAATTACTTGTTATTTGAATGGACACTCCTTTTTGAATTAATAATTCATAATATTCGAAAGGTTACCCTGTGTGGCATTTTCAGGAGATCATAATAGTAATTCATGTCTTTTTGTCTCAAATGGGAATGAAGAGTCAGGAGTTTCAAATCAAGAACCTCTTCATTCACTTCCCGGGCTTGTCTATTTAATGAACCTCATTTCTTCATTCAAAGGGAGCAGTTTTTGAGAGTAATTAAACTATAGTATTTTTTTGTCTCAATTCATTCAAAGCTTTTATTGCATATTAATGTAATCTTCATTTAGTTTAATATTGCATTTTCATGATATTTAGTTTGCTTATTTGCTCATAGCTTAATCTAATTTCTATTTCAAGTTCTTTAGAATAATCTGCACTTCATATTTCCTTCAAAGCATTTTAGATTAAATTGCACTCATTCTAGTTTAATTTTAGTTTGATTATCATTATAGCTTTTGAAAATCCTCCATTGTAGTACTGGTCTTATGGTTGTTGGCTCTCGTTCTGAGAGTAATTAAACACCTCGTCTACATAGGAGGCAACAGGTTGCTTCACCATGGATTTCGGATTGAGTAATTCATACTCTCTCTCATAATTTGATCATGTGAGTAATGACTATGTTGCGTGTGTAGTTGGATTAGAGGTCCACATTCAACTATATACATTTTGGTGCCCATCGTGGGGCAGAAAAGATCAATTTTTGGCCTCATTCTTGATTTTCCTGACAGGAAATTTGAGCTCTGTCGTGTGTCTGTACTTCCTGTATACGGATTCTCACATGAGAATCTAGAGTGTACCACATGAAGTTTCACTCTCAGTAGCACTCTCGTGCGTGAACTTTTACATCCTCGCGTGACACCCTATGTTTTCTCAAGCATTGTGGAGTACATCCTTGCGTGAGATTTGGATACAATTTTTTTAAAAAAAATTTCAGTCTCTGTCTTTCCTGTTCCAGATTTCTGACAGTTTTTGTTTGCTGTTAAATTCCATTTTTCTATTCTTTTCACAGCATAATAGTTTTCTGTAGGACATTTGACGAAGAACATAAAACATGCTAATGGTTTGATTGTAGGACGATAGTCAAAGATCTCATAAAAATGTTGTGTTTGTTTTTTGCTTTCATTCACATAGTCTAATTAGGGCTCCGTTAAAATTTCTTGAGGATTTTGATAGTGAGTAGGGAATTTGGCTCTTCATTACATGGAGGTGATAACCATGAATGAACCCGAAATCCTAATGATCTTACTAATATGAAAAGTTCTTGGGGAAGCAGAGAAAGGTAGTGAATCTTTACGCTTCTACTCACCATGGGATTATGCTCTTCTCTCTTTGAGAGAAATAGAAACCCAAAAGCTTGTAGATGTGGTGGAGTGAAGCTAACTCGGTAATGAATCTTCTTGATGTGTTTGGGTGAAGTGATGAGGTAGAGAAGTATGCTCTTCTCTCTTTGAGAGAAACAAAAAATCAAACCCTCGGATCTAAGTCAAGTTGTGTCACCTTTAGAGGGCCTGTCAGAAGTTGAACCTCTGGGAATGACCCAAGTGAGTACACACCTATCGCCGATGATTCCGCCTCACTCTAATAAATAACTTTTTGTTGAGTCTAAAGACTCCAAAACCATGTTAATTTCCTTCTCAAGACTTTGACTATCATCTTAAGAAGGTTTTGTATGTTATACCAAGCGGCGCCACTCCTAGCCTTGCTTGCGGGGGTGTATGACTTTCGAGTGTTGGTGTGGCTGCGAGGCCTCAACCCTGTATCGGGGCACCAAAGGTTAGCATGAACGGAAGCCTATTAAAAACTTTCCTTAGCTAGTGGCTTACTTGGTTCACCTCCCAAAGGAGTCATAATCTTTGTGCAAGGAGGGGGAAGAATCTCTCCCGTAGATTCCCATCATAGGCATACACCTGAATTCTTGAAGGTGGCTACAACACTAGACCCTGCTACAAGGGTAACCTTTGAATGTATACTATTGAGTCCTTGGAAATACCAAAAACATGGGTGCCCTCTAGGGGGTGACACGACTGTGTGAGGTACATGTATGCGCATAAGCAATGGGGCAAAGGTTTTGTCTTCTCACCATTTTTTTTTGTAGGACTAAGCTATGTGTTTGTTATCTAGTCTAAAACATTGTCCAATCATTATCAAACAAAGACTCTCCTGATGCTATCAAGTTGCTTTGTCCTTGATAGGTCTGTTAACGACTACTTCTTGTATCACAACTGCTTGATCTAAACCTTTGTGTCTTTAAATGAATGCTTGAAATCCCAAAATGAGATTGTTGATTAAACTGTTCTTCAAACCTGTCAGGAAACTATATTTTCTGTTAGACATCAATTCAAGTTGTACCTCAAAATTCAACTTTAACCTTGAAAACTATGTCAGATTGTCAGATTTTGGACATTTCCCACGTGAAGTTTCACTCTTCAGAGCACTTTCTCGCGCAAGACTTTGTTCTCTCGCGTGAAGGTTTGTATTCTCTCGCACGGCCTGGTACTCTCTCACGTGAGACTGTAGCCCAGTTTTAAAAAATAGAGACCTATTTGCCATTGACTATTTGACTTTTTATCTAATCTACTTTTTGTCTAAGGTCTATTTTTCTATTTTCCTGTCGTTCACTATCAAAAACTGGTTGTCTCGAGTTAGGAATCGATTGATCTTTGCTTTGACTCATGTCGTCTCTCGTTGGTTTATCTTATCTCTTTATGCCTTTTGTATCTCATGTTGCGATAGTCTTATCTTGGTTGTTCTAGCCACCTCTTCTGACGATTCGTACTAGATCCATCTCGCATCTTGGTTGTTCTAGCCATTTATCTCCTTTGCATTGTTCTTAGAGATAGAGTCTAGCATTAGCTTATGTCTTCTCTCGTTTCATCTTCATCTATGACTGTCATGACTAGAAGTGGCAAGACTTATCCCATTCAGAATACTGATCAAGGTAGAAGCGAACCTCCTAATCAAGAAATAGATCATCTTGAATCTATTGCGAAATCTAAACTTTGTGAGATATCCTCAATTTCCTCATTGAATACTTCAAAAGATAGTCTGTCTCAACCATCGCCTCCGGTGTTTCAAGAGTGTTTTAATCCATTGTTTGAAGCACAACCTAGTTTCTCATTTCAAGAGCAAAATAGCTCATTCTTCTAAGACAACTCATTGTTTCACAACTTTGGAAGACCTCTTCCTCAGACTAATCCTATTATCGTACCTATTGATCCTACTGAGAATAGTTCTATCATTGAACCTAGTGATATTATTGACGATATCTTCTCGCCTGAATTTGTTAAATCTTTTGATATTGTTCATTCACCAAAGGTTATCGTGGTCGCACCCTTTCGACACTAGACATATCATTTCACCAAGAATTCATGTACTGCACAAGCCTACAACAAGATGGGAGATCCATTTGACTTCCAACTAGACAAGTACAGTCAAACTTTTGATTAATCTCAAAATGATCAATATCATGGTCAATCCTCTAATGACCCACATCATGCTCAACCTCGAAATGAGCAGCCTCATGGTCAAACTCAACATGACCAAAATTAGTCCCGCAATGATGATCAATCTTGAAACAAACCTCAAGGCGATCGACAACCCGCGTACTTTTATCGCCCTCCTTCATTCGATCAAAACCAAGATGATCAGCAACAAGATCAGATCCTGAGCATTTATGAGATCCTTGGGAATGAAAATGAGGTGATAAATCAACAGGATATAGACGCTGCCAAAGCTAATAAGGGTCTTATTAAAATGATGGAGGTCCTTCTCCTAGAGGAGAAAGAAAAATACTTCCTTGAGTTAGCTAAACAAGGGGTCAAGTTACCCTGAGACTATCAAGTTGAGACACTCATAGCTAAGGAAGAAGAAACTAAGACCGCAAAGTTGCAAAAGATAGTCCGAGACATGCAAGATCAGATTAGTCAACTTGCGAAGAATAAAGACAAACCCGCTCAACAGTTCATGATGGAAAGCATTTGTTCTTTCCCTTTTGACAGAAGTCTTCATATGCCAACTTTTCCTAGAGGTGTAGAACTCCCTAAATATGACAAATACTTGGGTGCAACCGATCCCCAAGATCACTTAAGGGAGTTTGGTGCATTGTCTATGGAATTTATGCATGATCAAACCTATCTTATGTGTCTATTTCCTCGTAGTTTGGGTGGACCCGCAATGGAATGGTTTTCTAGATTGCCTACTGGCATTAAGACTTTTGACGAAATGGCTAATCTTTTTCTCCAATGCTACTCGCATAATATTCAGCATCTGGTCAACATCTGGGATCTTTGCAACTTAAAAAAATGACAAGGAGAATCTTTCCTAACATTTCTTCAAAGGTGGAGACAATTATGTATGAAATGTCCTCACAAGCTACCAGAGTCTGAAAGACTCGATATTTTCTTGGACAATCTTGTCCCAGACTTCGATTACCAAGTGCAATTGCAAGGTCTCTAAATTTTGATAGTATGATCAAACAAGTGGTGCGAATAGAGGCCTTTATGATCAAGAAGGGAGAATTAACTTTGAATAAGGACAATAAACAAGGATTCTCCACAAACAAGGATAAAGGAAAGATTGTCAATAAGAATAGAGATGTAGTAAATGATGGAGTGGTGGATAATGTTACTACAAAGCCTTCAAAGCCTATCTTTAATCTTACTTCCAGTATACAAGCAGCTAAGGCTGTTGAAAAGACCACAACAGATAATCAACAAACTTCAAGATTTGCTAGGAACAAACCTTGGGCCTCTCGACCCAAGCGTGAATTCACCTCTTTGGGAGAGCCTCTTGATGTGGTCTATAAAACTCTTATAAAGAATCAAGTTCTTACTCCTTTGGAAAAGCGTACTTATGACCCACAACCATGACCTCATTGGTGGATTGATAATGCTTACTGTGACTATCACCAAAACATTGGTCATAAGACTCCTACTTGTCTCCAATTGAAGCATAAAGTTCAAGATCTCATTGACAAAGGTGACATCCTTGTGGAGAACCATAATAAGAATTCAGACCATCAAGCTTTTAAGGATCCCTTCCCTCCTCACGAGAAGGGTGAGTCTTCAAATGCCAAGAATATCAATGGTAAAGTCAATTACATGTACACTAATAATGACAATGTTATTGGTATGATTGAACCTATCAAGATAGAGTATTGCAACGTGATCACTTCTAAAGAGAGTGGTGATGATCCCAAATCTAAGACTCCTTTTATCTTGTGTAGTTCTGCATCTCGTTTGTCTGAATCTGAACAATCTCAAGACTGTGCTAATGTTGTCACTTGATCATGAGGAAGAGTTGTTTTGAAAGGTCTCGATACTTCTACATCCGCTCCAAAGAAAATTGCGGATAAGACTGTTGTTGGCCCTGCCAAAAAGAACACGAAATCTATTCCTACAACTAGCTCGGCTAGTTATAGCATCTTAGATCAACTCCAGCGAGCCAATGCTCAGATTACCATTTTTGAGTTGTTAAAGATCTCACCTGCTCATAGGTAGATTTTGGATAAGGCCCTTGCCGAGGCAAATGTTCCCAAGGATCTCGATCTCAACCGGTTCCAATCTATGGTGGGTCATTTGACCTCACCTCACTATCTATCCTTCTCTGAAGAAGATGATCACTCTTTGAGTCACCCGCATAATGCTCCCTTGCATATAGAGGTCATGATAGGTCCTAAGCGTGTCCACCGAGTGCTCATAGACAATCGTGCTAGTCTTAATATCTGTTCCACCAAACTGCTCACTCAGCTAGGTTATGATGAGAATTGTATAGACCCTCGCAAAAAGATTACCATCAAAGCTTATGATGAGGAAGAATGCAAGTTCCAAGGCTTAGTTGTGCTACCTATCTACGTAGGTCCTGTTGAAAGGGATGTTACTCTCCAAGTGCTCGATATTCCTCTTGCCTACAATATCTTGTTGGGTAGGGCTTGGATTCATGAGATGCAGGCTGTTCCGTCCCACATACCATCAATGAATTAAGTTCCCATTCCATGGGGTGGAAGTCACTATGCCTACTAATACCAATTTCTCTTGCAACACTCTTTCACAATCTACAGATAGCTTTGTTCTGGCAAATAGAGAATCCACTGAGTTTTATGATGCTAAGCTAAAGGAAATGGAGCAAACTTTGAGACTTAAGGATACAGGCATGGGAGAATAGCGAATTGAACATGTGCTATCACTGGTTGCTCTACCTCTGTCTCCATGCTCTTATGGGAGACCATCCGAGAATAACAAACTTTATAATGCTCGTCCTTAGATAGTTTATGATGGTGCTTTTGTAAGGGCCTCTACGCCTTTAGAAGATGAGGATGAAGAGAGAGATATCAGAGCTTGGATCTATAAGGGAAAAGAAATAGCTGAAACAACTACTCCACCTCCAGATTTAGAGCAAGAACCATATAGTGAGGCCTTCAAGATCATGAAGCACTTCGGTTATAAGGGGAGTGGTCCTATAGGAAAGATTGATAATGGCTTACTAAAACCCATTGAAGCTACGGGTTGCTACACAAAAGATACTAGTGGCTTAGGCTTTAAAAAGACTCCCTTTCATTTGGGGACCAAGAAATTTGTGTCAGCTCCTGAGCCTGAACAAGAAATTGAATATTCCACTCTAGAAGTGAATCCAGAGGCTAGCTCTGATGAAGATACATTTCCATATCCTATTCCTCCAGATCTTGAGGCACTCTTTGCAGAACTTGATGAGCCTATCATATCGGTCCATATGGTAGAGAAAGATACTGATACTAATAATGATTCTAATAAAACTTCTTCAGTGTATCAATTCACATATGAGGAATGGAAAGCAACACTAAATGACGATCCTAATTTTCAAGGTGAATGGTATAAGCCACCACATTTTCAAAAGTATTTTGAACAAGAACAACTTCAGCAAGCTATTAATGCCACAAGGGATAATAATGAGTCTGATGATGCTACCAATGAAATTCCCACATTAGGTACTAACTCACATGAATATGAGTTTGACTCTTTGTCTGATGCTACTTATGATGTAGATATAGATACTGTTCATGTGTATGAAAGACTCCTCAAAGTAGGTGAAGGGTCTAGCGTTAGGCCGCATGAATTAGATGCCACTAGTGTTAACGTGTCCTCTACTTCTGACGTAAGGTCTTATAGGGATTCAAATGCTCCTTTGGATGAGACTGCTCTAGGTCTTGACTTGCTCGTCAGTGCTTTTGAGGGTTATACCGTGAATGCAATTGAACCAATCACTACTTCCCTTTCACTCCGTCATCCCAATCTGATAAACTGGAACTCCCCTTTAACATCCAATGAAGTCCTAACATTCCAAAATTATTATGATCTAGCATGTTACCTCCATGCTATTGAACCTATGATGTCCTCCACCAGTGAAAGCAGTGTCAACATGACAGAGGCAGATATCAAGTATCTTAGTCAAAAAATTAAAAGAAGAAAAAATAGATGCTCTGATGGTGAAAACCACTTTGTGGCAGTATCAGAGCCAAAAATCATAAAAATAAAAGATGTATCCGAGGGTGAAAACCTCTTTGAGGTGCCCAAGGATGAGATACTTGATATGCTTCTGAGCCACTTTCAAGAGAGGTCATAAGTATTGATTGAGCTGACACAACCAATAAATTTGGGTACAGAGGCCGCTCCACAGATTATTCATCTAGCACAATCATTGTCTGCTGAAGAAAAAGAAGAGTTCACGAGCTTCTTTCAGAGAAAGAAAATAAACTTTGCATGGACCTACTCTGACATGCCTCGATTAGACCCCAATCTAATCCTGCATCATTTGTCCATTGCACCAGGTATCAAACCTGTTAAATAGAAGTTGTGAAAGATGCATCCACACGTAGCGCTTTTGGTCCAAGCAGAGCTAGAAAAGCTTCTTAAGGCTGGTTTCATAAGAACTATTGATTATACAAAATGGATTTCAAACATTGTTCCCGTCACTAAACATGATAAATCCATTCGTGTGTGTACAGATTTCAGAGATCTAAATAAGGCATGTCTGAAAGACGACTTTCCACTGCCTAATATTGATATGATAATAGACATGACAACAAGATATGAGATATATTCCTTGATGGATGGCTTTTCTGGCTATAATCAAATAAAAATTGCGCCAGAAGATCAAGAAAAGACCACTTTCACATGTGCTTGGGGCACCTTTTGCTGGAATGTCATGCCTTTTGGGCTTAAGAATGCTGGGGCAACATATCAGAGAGTTGTTACTACTATTTTCCATGATATGATGCATAAAATGATGGAGGATTATGTGGATGATACTTTAGCCAAAAGCATGCAACGAAGAACTCATCTCACAAATTTGGGTCCCATCCTTGACCGCATGGAACAATTTAGTCTTAGGCTTAATCCAAAGAAATGTTCTTTCAGTGTTACTTCTGGGAAACTCTTGGGTTATATCATTTCAGCTAAAGGCATAGAAGTTGATCTTGAAAAGGTGCAAGCTATTATGGACATGCCTCCACCCAAGAATATCAGTCAAATGAGAGGATTACAAGGAAGGCTACAATCTATCCGGTGCTTCATTTCACAGTTGGCCGACAAGTCACAACCATTTACTAAAACTTTGCATAAGAATGTGACTTATGAATGGAATGAGGAATGTGATAAGGGACTCACTCAAATAAAATAGTATCTTGATAATCCACCAATTTTGATGCCTCCTATTCATGGGAAGTCACTTATACTATACATCTCAGCAACAAACACATATTTGGGTGCTCTCCTAGCTCAAGAAGATCATAACAACAAAGAGAGAGCCATATACTATATCAGCAAAACATTGGTTTCCTATGAAATGAATTATTCTGTCATTGAGAAGGCTTGTTTAGCAGTGGTATTTGCTTCTTAGAAGTTGCGGCATTATATGCTAGCTCACACCACAAAGCTTATTGCAAAAATTAATCCACTGAAGTACTTGTTGAGCAAGGCTTCCCTCACAGGTAGATTAGCGAAATGGGTGATGATACTTAGTGAATTTGACATTGAATATGTGGAAAGAAAATCTATCAAGGGACAAGAAATTGCTGATTAGCTGGCGGAAGCTCCTTTGAAAGTTCACCAGCCTTTGAGTATTGAATTTCTAGATGAATCCATCATGCTTCTCACACATCAATCTTGGAGCATGTTCTTTGATGGATCATTCACTCAGCAAGGATTTGGTGTAGGAATTTTGTTTGTTACACCTCAAAGATACTCATTACCAAAAGCTTATAAAATGTTGTTTCCCTGCACAAACAACATAGTTGAATATGAAGCTCTCATTAATGGTATGAAAATAGCCCTTGAATGGCGTGTGGATGAGCTCAAGGTATTTGGAGATTCTCAGTTAATCATCAATCAAGTCAAGGATGTCTACCAAACAAAAGATGACAAGCTAGTACCTCACAAAAGAATGGTGGATGATCTCAAATAGTACTTTGCACACATTTCTTTCCAGCAAATTCCAAGGGCAGACAATAAAGCAGCTGATGCTATGGCCACTCTTGCTTCAATGTTACAAATGCCAGAAAATGACTTCAGACATGAATTTCTGGTGGAGGCATTACACTACCCTACCTATGATATTCCTGAATCTAGGATGATCTGTTCAGTCATTGGACATGATTCATCCCGCTACCACCATATCTTTTCCTACCTTCGTGACCAGATCATTCCAGACACCTATACCCAGAATGAAAAATGTCACCTAATTCATACTGCTTCACAGTATGTCCTCATAGAAAATGACTTTTATAGACGGGGTCTAGATGGTACCCTCCTTAGGTGTTTAGAACCCAATGAGTCCAAATGTGCGCTAGTTGAGGTACATGAAGGTATTTGTGGGTCTCATTCTAGTGGTCTGGCATTAGCTCGAAAACTTATTAGAGCAGGTTATTACTGGCCAGACATGGAAAAAGAAGTTTTTCAATATGCCAAGACTTGCAAACAATGCCAATTTCATGGAAATCTGATTCATGCTCCTACTAAAGAGCTTAGTCCTCTCATTATTTTTTGGCCAATTTAGCAATGGGCTTTTGACTTGGTTGGTCATATACATCCTTCTTCTTCAAGAGGACATAAGTTCATCATTACAGCTACTGATTACTTTACCAAGTGGGTTGAGGCAGTGCCTCTAACTATAGCTGACAACAAGACTATTGCTATGTTCATACTGAACTATATCATTTGCAGATATGGTATACCCTCATCTATTATCACTGACAATGGGGAACAATTCAAAAATAAGGACCTGACAGACTTATGCACCAAATTCAGAATTATTCAGCATTGGTCATCTATCTATCATCCTCAGGGTAATGGACAAGCAGAGGCTTCTAATAAGACAATTCTGAAAATCTTGCACCGAACAGTTCATAAATCTGGTAGAGATTGGCATCTCCAGATTAATTCAAATTTGTGGGCCTATAGAACAAGTATCTGAACACCAACGGGGGCTACTCCCTTTGCCTTGGTTTATGGAGCAGAAGTAGTATTACCTATTGAGGTCGAGATTCCAACATTTTGAATCTCTTTGAGGGGCCTCATTGCTGATGAAGAGAATAGAATATCCCAGCTTCAAGAGCTTGAGTTACTTGATGAACATCAGAAGGTGGCGTTTGATCATCTAAGAGCATACCAAAAGAGGATGTCTAAAGCCTACAATAAGAAAGTTAGACAAAGAGAATTCCAAGTGGGTGATCTCGTCCTGAGAGAGAACCCCAAGAATCAGCAGTAGCGAGTCTAGAAAGGCAAATTTGAACCAAACTGGCTTGGTCTGTATGTCATTACTGTAGCATTTGGGTCCGGCACTTATCGACTCTCCACCACTGAAGGAGAACAACTCAAAGAGCCTATCAACGCTCTTCACTTGAAGAAATTCTACAACTGAGGCATTCTCTATATGCTTATGTACATATTTATTGGTCCTGAAAAAATAAAAAAAAATGATATATTGCAAAAAACCCTAAAAATTGCAAAATGTCCTAAAAAAATGATCATCTTGGTGAAAACCTGGTAAACAGGCCCCTTGATAATAATCAAAAAAATTGGAAATTGAAAAAATACAAAAAAAAAGTGAAAAAATACAAAATACAAAAAAAAATGAAATATTCAAAAAATACAAAAAAAAATCCAAAGAGAAAAGTAAAAAAAAATTGAAAAAGAAGAAAAATGTGCCATTGATGAAAACCTAGTAAACAGGCGTCATGGTAGCAAAAATAGAATCTCTGCCAAGATGGTGAAAACCTGCTAAACAAGCGCTTCTTATTTCCCAAAGCTACATCTCATCTCAGCATCGCTTGGCTCTTAGTTTCCTACTTTAGTTTGCTTTCCCACTTTCCTGCTTTAGTTTGCTTCCTGCTTTTAGTTCGCTTCCTGCTTTAGTTTGCTAGCTCATGCACTTGCCTTCAGTTGTCTTCGATATTTTCCTTGACTCTTCATGGATTGGAATTGGTTCACACTTGGGGGCACCTTCCTGGTCTAGGGGGCATTGTCCTATCACTTTCGAAAGTTTTATTTGTGCATCAGTCACCAATGATTCTTGTTGCGTCTACCTGCTAATGCCTAGCTACTTTTGAGATTTCTCTCCTTGAGGATCTCTCATGTATCAATCGCCAGTGGTTCTCACTGTGCCTGCCTATTGATACTTAGCTTTTGTTCAAACCTCTCTCTTTTGGGATCTCTTCCTTACATCAGTCACCAGTGGTCCTCACTGCGTCTGCCTGCTGATGTTTTGCTCGTGTTTTATTCTCTCTTTTGAGAATCTTCCTTGTATCGGTCACCAGTGGTTCTCACTACGTTCACCTGCTGATACTTGGTCCGTGCTTTGATATCTTCTTGAGACTTCGTCTCTCACAACGGTCACCAATGGTTCTCACTGTGTCTACTTGCTGTCGCTATCTCGTCGAGATTTCGAATGTTGTGCACTTTCGATTCGACTTCAATCCACTTAAACACAAACGTAAACTGAAACTAAAATTGACTTTGTGTTCCTCTGAAGCATGTTGAGCTTTTCGTTTGCTTTTTTGTTTGTTTTCTTTATCATTTCCCCTCGAGCGAATCTAAGATGTCTTTCTTGACTGAGAAATGCGAAGACTGGGGGCATGATCTTTCCTTTGCTTTCTATTTGCCGGTTTAGTTCCAATGATCCAATGAATTCATACAAGAGGGGTGTCCATCTGTAAGAGCCTTCATCTCGTATTGGATGGCCATGTGTACCTTGACTCCTTTTATATGGGTGCTTTGGTGAGGTTGGTTCTTCTCCTTGTCTGTTTTGAGTGACTTCTTTTTGCTACAAGTGAAATTGCTAACACTCGTCCTGCTAAGTGAATGTAAGGGTCACTACGAGCACTCTTTGGAAAAAGAAGGAACTCTCATGTGTTTGATGTGTTTGTTCACAAGCAGCATTCAAGTCATTCTAGCAATTGTGCTTTGATGCTTATGTTAACTTGCTAAATCAAAAGGAATAGGTGTTCAGGTCATTTTGGCTTCTTGTGCCTTAATGCTTACACCTCATTCCAACAAATTTAAGACTTATGTCATATTCATATTCTCATAATTGCAATGTTAGTGAGGATTGTATGGCATCTTGCAATTGTCCCGTGCTTAAATGAACTCGATGATGATAAATATGATGAGTCCAGCAACCAAGTCCTAGGGCTTGCATTTTCATTCTAGGCTTGCATTTTCATGCTAAGTTTGCATTTGAGATGATATCTTGGTACTCTCTTGATTGCTTTCTGTTCATTAAAGGTTCTCATCTTTTGTCCCGGTTTCATCTTGGCTGCACAAGTGTCCAGTCCTCACTCTCGATCTTTGAAACATATCTTTTTGATTAGTACCTATCATATATTGCGACAATCCTGCATGAGATGATTAGTACCATATACATTACATATCCATTGCATTTTCATTTCATTTCCATTTGCATTCATAAATTCATTTGCATCTACATATACATATGCATCCACTATAAGCATAACTCAAATCATACATTACACATATGCATACATTCTATCCATCTATCACTGCATTTCACATTGCATCATCATAAAAATAAACATGTGCATATTCATATTCATAAAAATAAAACATGTGCATTTCATACATTTCTATCCATACATCTAAGCATATAGAAACATCTCATAAAACATCAATATCAAAGCAATATGTCAACAAGTACGATGATATCAAAATTGTCGATCTCATATATATATATATATATATATATATATATATATATATATATATATATATATATATATATATATATATATATATATATATATATGTAGACATGGAAAATTGGCAAAGGCTTAAATCAATCAAAAGGTGCAATCAAGTCATCAAAATAGCATGAAAAATTGATAAATGGAACAAAGGCAATTCAAATCAAAGGAAAATTCAATTAAATGATTAAATGATTAAATAAAGCTTGAAAAGGGGAAAAACACTAAGAAATTGATTAAATTCAATTAATGACATAGTTGTTGAAATGAAAAATCAAAATGAACATCTTACCCTTCATGGCTAAATTTAATTACTTTAATTAATTAATAAATATGAAATTCCCTCAACAAAGGAAAAAGGAGACAAAATGGACACAAATCACTCACTTTTGTTGAAATGGTCCAGCCTTTTGAAACCATTTAAATGTTTGTCCCCCAATTTAGGGACAAAGCAAAGCCAATTGACCTTACCCAAGCATAACCATGGTTATCTCACTCTACCCCCTACCCTTGGGAAAATCTTATAAATAGAAGGCATTTTGAGGCATTATTCATCCACTCCATATCTTTGAATTGCAGCAAAGCTCTTGCAATTTGCATCCACACCACTCACTTAGCATTTTCATTGATAATTAGCTTCAATTGTTGATCATTTTAGAGATTTTCTTATCAAATAGAGCTAGAATTTGATAATTAGATCTAGTTTGCATATCATTCTTAGTTCAATTCTCATAATTAGAGTGTCACTAGTGAGGATTTGCAGCTAAGAGCCTCACTTACTACTTCAATTTAGAGAACCATGAGATATTGATAGATTAATTATGCATTTGTTAGATTATTTTGCTCTAATTCTTGTTGTTCTTAGTTAATCTTGTTATTTCATGAAGGTGTAAATCACTCACACACAAATGGCGCCCACCGTGGGGCTCTAGGCCTCAAATTTATCATAATTTCCACGTTATTTGCAAAATTTAGGCTAGAATTGCATGATTTTGCTCACTGTTTGCAGGTTACAGGAAAGAAATCATGCCTGCTGCTAAAGAAATCACGCCTAAAGCAAAGAGATATCACTTTCGGAAATTAAAATGTCACCTGGAGTCTGAACGATCACGCTTTTCAACTTGCAGAGTCACGCTTCTGGAGAAAGAAATCACGCCTGCGAAAATTAAATTCTCGCCTCACGAACAAGTAGCTGATACCTTTGGCTATTTAGATGTCGCCTGGAAAGAATTAAAAGCCGCGACCGAGGAATGATTTTCCGCCTGGTGTAAAGGGAGTTTACTGCCTTTCGCATTTCTTTTGTCGCTTTGAGTATTTTAAATGTCGCTTTCAATTAATTAAATGTTGCTTCTCTGAGTTAGTTTGTCGCTTGAAATAAAGAGTTCACGCGTTCGTTTAATTTGATATCGCACTTAATTACTTTAATCTCGCTTGAGCCCCTTTTGGTGACGCTCGCGATTAAAATAATTACGTCTTTATTAAATTAGATCTCGCTTTAGCATGGACAATGTCGCCTGGTTTAGCATTGATATTGTATCAGAATAATTACTGTTGTCGCATGTATTAAAGATTTCACGCGTTTGCAAAATTTAATATCGCACTTGTCTATTTTAATCTCGCTTGAGCCCCTTTTGGTGACGCTCGCGGTTAAAGTAGTCACGTCTTTGTTAAATTTTATCTCGCCTGTAGTCTGGATGATGTCGCCTGACTGTATTTTCTCTGTTTTGTCAAAATAAGGACTGTATGCTAACTTCACTGTCATTTTTTTTTGTCTCAGGTACATGCTCTGTCACAGAAAAGTGCTCAAAAAAATACCTTGCACCTTTTGGATTTAATTTGCAAATATTTGAGTTCAAAATAAATCAAGAGCATAATCAATTTGATCATTTTAAGCTTTTTGATTTTGGTTTCCCCTCACTTTGTATGAATTTGTGTTGACTAACTTGTTGGTGGAGGGAACGTTTTGCTAAGGTAAGGGAAGGATTTGGAGAGAAAATGAAAAATCTACTACTTAAAAATGCGCCTAGCCTTTGCTAGCATCGTTTGAGGTATTTCTCTCATCAAGCTTGCAAACTTCCCTTAAATTGTGGCATTTTCAAAGTTCAAAACATAGTTTAATCATAAAAAGAAAAAAATAAACACTTCAATTCTAAGAACTCCTTTGTCCTGTGTTTGGGATAAGGAAAAAGCAATAGGGATATGCTCTTCACTCTTTGAGTGAATCAAATTCCCAAACTTGCTCTACCAAATCCACTTTTCATGCTTTCAAATGAACATGTTTAAAACTTAGTGGGCTCGCCTCCCGAGATTGCCTTAAAAGGGCCAGTGAGAGGGACAGCCCAAAGTGGGATACACTTGCTTTTTCCATGAGAATCTGACCCACTATAAAATGAAACGCATGTATCCTTAATGGGGTGCATGACAAAAAGGATTTTAGCTCTTTCGAACTTCCTCTAGTAGTCTTAACAGATTGCGCAAAATCATGCTTCGGTGCGTGTGGGAAGCCCCTTAACATACTTGGGGGGATGAAAGGCTAAGATCTATTTTGAACGGAAAACTTACTACAAAACAGTAAAAATAGCAAAAAACTACCTAATAGAGCCATTTAAAAGCCAAATTTGTGCTAGGTATCTTGCTTGGAAGTCTTTCTTGTGATCAAACCTGTGGAAACATTCGAGAATATACACATTAGAATGATCTAGGGACATGGTGAACTATTGATGTGTGTGTTGAGATTGTCTTCAACTTTTCAAACAAGAAGTTCTAAAGTACTTGATCAAACTACAATTAAATTTTTAAATCTTATAAACTGATCAATACCATTTACCCATTCCAAACCAACCCAATCAGATTGAAATTAAAGAAGGAAGGATTGATCCATAATGATGAGCCTATTTGAGAAACAAATCAATCCTATTATGGAGCATAATTATCAAAGTCAAGATCAAGATCTCTATAGGAATCAAAGCGATGAGGTTTCTGAAGATGACATTGTTGAAGCATCCCAAAGTCCTGTGTTTCTGGAAATAATGGAATTACTTTTGAAGTGGGATAAAGACACATATTTTCTAGCTTTAGCTCAAGCAGGAGCTAAACTTCCTTATAATTATGACACATCAACCTTGAGAAAGAATGAGGAAAACCAAAGAGATACATCATATAAAATGCCCTTATTAATATCAAGCTATTCTTTTCAAAGTGATGAGGTGTCTAAAGATGATGTTGTGAGAGCATCCCAAGATCCCGTGTTTATAGAAATAATGGAACGAATTTTGGACTGGGATAAAGAAGCATATTTGCTAACTTTAGCTCAATCAGGAGCTAAGCTTCCACACAATTATGACATGTCAACTTTAAGAAAGGATGAGGAAAAAGAAAAAGATACTTTATCTAAAAGGTGATCATTAAGATCAATGTGTCCTTTTCTTTATAATGATAGGCCATCCATATCTTCATTGTCCTCATATCAGAATGTCCATTGGAATCAAAATGATGAGGTGTCTGAAGAAGAAGTTTCAGAAGCAATTCAGATCCCAGGTTTATGGAAATAATGAAATTAGTCTTGGAGAAGGATAAAGAAGCATATTTCATGGAGTTAGTTCAAGCAGGAGCTAAGCTTCCTCGTAATTTTGACATATCAACCTTGAGAAAGGATGAGGAAACACAAAAAGATACTTTATGTAAAGAGCCATCATTAAGATCAATTTGGCCATTCCTTTATGATGATGGGCCATCTGTATCTTCATCCTCCTCACAAAAAGAAGCATTTCAGAGAAACAAAGTTATCTCAGATCAAAGGAAATTGCATAGTCAACCTATTTGTGATCAAGATAATAAAGAATATGGAGTGAAAAATACTGCTCTCAAGCAAGATCTAATTCAAAAACCTCCATATAGCAAGAGTAATCCATTCATCCTTTGTCCATCTCCTAACAAGGTTTCTCCCTGGATGACTTGTACACCTTTCATCCTTCATCCATCTCCTGAACCTCTATCTAGCAAAGACCCTCCCATAGCTAGCATTCCTTTCATCTTTTCTTCATCTCCCAAAGCTCCACAATTATCCAAAATTCCTCCATCAAAGAATGAGCCTAATGATGATACTTTTCCCATTGACTATGTCTACCCTCAAGGGCTATCTCTAAAAGAAACCCAAGCTAACTCACATCTTGCTGCAGATTGTTTCCATGCTTCAAAGATCTTAGAACCCAAAGCTTCATGTGCCTCAATGCCTATTATACCTATTCAAGAGGATCCTACACCATTCTTCCAAACATCCCCCACACATATCCAAACATCTACCTTATCCTTAGAAGTGGCTCCATGTCAAGAAGATAATCTAAAAAGAAAAGAAACAAATATTGATAAAGATCAAGACCAAGATTATATACAAACCCCTCCCATATTTGATGAAGGTCCCATATCCCTTGAACCTTGTGATGATCCCCTTGCATCCTTTCATGTCTTTCAAGATGATATCCTTCCATTCCAAGAACAAAGTACCCTTCCAAGTTCCATATTTTCTCCACTTCCCAAGCAAGATCAAGATATCCCTTCCATAACTTCCAATGAGCATATTGAAAATCAAGAGCAAAATACCATCTCTACACAATTCAAAGATCCTTGTCAAGATCAAAGTATCCCATCATTTCCTTGTCATATTCCTCCATGTTCACCTCAAGAAACCATCATTCTTCCAAATCCCTTGCAAGATAATAAATCCCTTCGAGCTTCAGTTGATCCTATCAAATGTGTTCCTATCAAAGCTACTCATGAGCCTATTAGTATAAAGATAAATCTTAAAGATGAGAACGTTGACGATGGAGCTCCTTCCAAAGATATTGATATCCCTTTCACACCTTATATTCCTCCATTCAAATACAACCACATACCTCCACTATCCTCCAAATCCATTTTGGGTTCCTATGTCCCAAAACAAAAGTCTTCATCCCTTCCATCCATACTAGGTCCATATATTCCCCCATCAACCATTCCTATCATCCCTAGCTATCCATTCACTTACCCTACCATGTATCAAGATCAACAAAGACACACATACTTGAAGAATGTCCAAACACCAATCCATATGAACCATCCATATTATTCCTATTCATCCACAATTCCTAAGTCTTTTGGAAGCAATGTTGATGTGCAACATAAAAATCATAAATCCAAGAATCCATATGTGCATAAAAATCACAATGTCCCATCTAATCGACATGTGAATGAAAAGAAAAATGAAATATCCAAAAGGCCACAAAGGTCCATAGAAAAAAATAAAATGTGGGTTCCTAAATCCCTCATTGAAGAAATGCATTCAAAAGCATTCCAAAAGAAAGAAAAATCAAAGAATATGTGGATTCCCAAGTCATTGTTGAAAGACTTGCACACAAAAGAAGAATCAAAATTGACATTCAAGCTTCCAAAGGCTTCCATTCCATCTCCTTCCAAACATCCTCCACTTTCCAAGTCTAATTTGGGTTCTTACATCCCAAAATCCACTACCTCAAAAGGACCCTTACCTCCGTCATCTATTGTTCCTCCATCATTCCACCACTCTTCAAAGTGTGTGTCAAAGTTGATCTTGCCAACATTCCCATTTGCAACATACCTTCTTCTTATCCTCACATTCATTTTCCAATGCATACTTTCCGTACTTCCATCCCTCTTATCAATATCTTTGAGCATCCTAGTCATACCCATGGTTTACTATAGCATATCTTTCAGAGGAGCATTGTCCAAAGATTCTAATGTTGGGAAAATATTGAAAAATACAAAAAAAGAAAAAAACAAAGAAAAAAAGAAAAAAATGAAAAAAGAGAAAAAGTGCCTTGGTGAAAACCTAGCAATAGGCACCTTGTTAGCAAAAATAAAAAGAAATAAATCTAGGGTGAAAACCACTTCTTGTGGCGCCTTAGACAAGTACCATGATGAAAACCTGGCAAACAGGCGTCATGCGTAATTCTTCCTTCTTGCACTCTACACTTGGGGGCAAGTTTCATCCATATTCCCTCTCTCACCTTCATCTTGACAAGGTTGAACACATCCATGAGCATTGAGTCTCTTAACATCCGTTATCCTTTCCATCAACTTATGTACTTGCTGCATCCATGTTACCCTATCATGATCTTGCTTATCCCAAATTCACCTTCATTATTCCATCAGCCTTTTCATAATCCCAAAACATCCCTTCATAGCCTCCATCACTCCTTTATCTTGATTGTGTTATCTTATCCACATCTTACCCAAATTGACCCTTGGACTTGATCATGAAGAACTTTTAAAAAAAAATTGTTATCAAGAACTTCTTGACATGTCCACTCTTTTGGATCACTCCTTTTCATGGTAGCAGATCATTATCCTATAGGCTATCTAGCCCTGCACAATTGACTTCCATGGCTTATCCAAAAACATGCTTCACATTGCTATATCATTTTTTCCTTAGCTTGGGTACTCTTGAGGAGATAGTCCTATGGGTCACATTCGCATACTTCTTCCATCATAGCCTTTCCATCTCTAATCCATCAGCTTGAAAATCCATCTTTCATGTCCTATATCTTGCTAGACATTGGGGGCAAACCAATGTGATCTTGTTTGAGAGTTGGTAAAAAAAAAGGACAGCATGAAGTGCTTTTGAGCTGCATCTTGCATAAACCGAGCTTCAGTAAAATTTTGAAAGTTTGTTCAAGTCCAACATTTTTTCTATCCAACTGGGGCATTTGATCTTAATCAGTGGATTTCAACAACATGCATGAATTCACATGAAGCAAGGCATTAAACCCAAAAAGGATTCAATAGTACAATATTTAGTCACATCAGAGAGGGAATTATCAGAGTTTTAGAAGAGAGAAGAAGATTTTCGTGAACCTTTGATGGATATCATTGTTCACTAACCAAGAATTCAATTACCACAACTTGATCCATGAGCCTTCATTGACTTTATTATTCGGGATTAAAAATTGACAACACTTTAAAAAGATCAGAATGCTTGGAAATACTTTTTGAAAATCATGAAACATTGCAAAACACTTGAAGCTTTCTTTTGATGATCTTTACTTACATTGATTTTTATCACATCTTTTTAGCTAATCGATGATGTTTCGACTAGATTGGCAGTGATGGAGACATGATATTTTTCTTGCCTTTGAGTGACTGTCTTGAGGGATATCCAACAACTTATGTGAATTCGTCTAACGACATGGTCATCAAAGAACCATCAAGGACTTTCATATAGGGTGGAAGGTTGACCTTTGCTTGTTTATGCAACATTGAATTCGTTGAAACTGGTATTCATACTCTCATAGTTGGTTTATTCGACTAGTGTGGGTTGTACTAGTTTCCAAAAGGAGGTTACCAAAAGCAATAAAAAGTGGTATTCATATCATCATGTCAGTGGGCAGTGGTGATTGTACTTGCTTTCCGGTCCCAAAGTGCTCAATGATGAAAATTTATCCTCAAGGCATTTATTTGCTAAAGCTAGTGACACTTAGCTGCATTGCATTGCATTATCATGTTAGATTAATTGCATGTGCATTTGTTTGTAGTATTTTTCCAAGGGAAAAGGGGGTTCATTCAATTGAAATCTTGATCAATCATAAAATGGGTCATTCAATCAAGAATCAAGGAAAGTCCATAAATCATAAGTGTCCATAACATCACAGATCCATGAACTTTGTCTAATCAAAGATACAATGTCATCAAAGTGATACATCCAAGTCCTGATCAATAACTGAAATATCATGATACAATATCAACAAACTGAAAGAGCTCCATAATCAATCATCTCAATAACATGTACTCTAGCTAGGTCAAACCATGACTAAAGTCCAAATATCCAAGAAGCTAAGGTCCGTATATATATATCATTTACGGAAATGTGCCTGTTTCACAAATCAAGGGAATCATATCAGTATTCTATATCAGTGAGTCATCTTACGTCAATCAATCCTATCAAAGTATCAAGCAATCACACCCAGTACCATCGTTCGTGTCTCTGTGTCCTGAGAACGAAGCAGCAGTATCAAATCATATCGGTTTTCACACTGATTGATTTATCCTATCAGAACTATCCTATGAGATTGACAAATCACATTCATTGGTACCATTATCCTGTTATAATCACTTGTTTCGCTTAACTACAAATAGACCTATCTATCTTGGATATGCAAATTTGTGAGTCATGGCATATCATTAATATTTTTTTCAGAAATGAAAACATATTGGACCAATCAATTAAAATCTTTCAAATCAAGGAATCAATATGTTTTATTTCTGAGGGGGCATCAGAGTATCAAATGGGCATCACATCAAAAAATAGTTATCAGTGGGGCATATCAGTATCATATCATATCATATCAGTATCATATCAGTATCATATCATATCAGTATCAGTATCATATCATATCATATCAAGTATCATATCAGGAGGCAAATCAATTGCATATCGGTTTCATATCAAATCTGTCATCATATCAAACCTATCAACATATCAGCAATCAATTAACCCAGGACCTTTATCAGTGAACCCAGGACCTTTATCAGTCAACCCAGGACCTTTATCAATCAACCCAGGACCTTTATCAATTAACCCAGGACCTTTATCAATGAACCCAGGACCTATCATCAAAACAGGACCCATATCATATCAGAGGCATCAGAATCATATCAGCACCATCATCAGAGGCACATCATCATCATCAGGAAGTACATCAATCAGAACGATCAGAGGCATATCAGAACCAGGACCTGAATCAGATCATCATACTAAGGGAATCTTTGAATCGGTGTTCTTCGCACATCGACTCAAAGAGGGGCATTTGTAGACATGGAAAATTGGCAAAGGCTTAAATCAATCAAAAGGTGCAATCAAGTCATCAAAATAGCATGAAAAATTGATAAATGGAACAAAGGCAATTCAAATCAAAGGAAAATTCAATTAAATGATTAAATGATTAAATAAAGCTTGAAAAGGGGAAAAACACTAAGAAATTGATTAAATTCAATTAATGACATAGTTGTTGAAATGAAAAATCAAAATGAACATCTTACCCTTCATGGCTAAATTTAATTACTTTAATTAATTAATAAATATGAAATTCCCTCAACAAAGGAAAAAGGAGACAAAATGGACACAAATCACTCACTTTTGTTGAAATGGTCCAGCCTTTTGAAACCATTTAAATGTTTGTCCCCCAATTTAGGGACAAAGCAAAGCCAATTGACCTTACCCAAGCATAACCATGGTTATCTCACTCTACCCCCTACCCTTGGGAAAATCTTATAAATAGAAGGCATTTTGAGGCATTATTCATCCACTCCATATCTTTGAATTGCAGCAAAGCTCTTGCAATTTGCATCCACACCACTCACTTAGTATTTTCATTGATAATTAGCTTCAATTGTTGATCATTTTAGAGATTTTCTTATCAAATAGAGCTAGAATTTGATAATTAGATCTAGTTTGCATATCATTCTTAGTTCAATTCTCATAATTAGAGTGTCACTAGTGAGGATTTGCAGCTGAGAGCCTCACTTACTACTTCAATTTAGAGAACCATGAGATATTGATAGATTAATTGTGCATTTGTTAGATTATTTTGCTCTAATTCTTGTTGTTCTTAGTTAATCTTGTTATTTCATGAAGGTGTAAATCACTCACACGCAATATATATATATCGAAACAATGTCATGTACAAAAGAGAGGGTGCTATTCGAGCACAGTATCAAAAATGGGCTACAATGTACAAGTATATCAAAATGTGCTAGCTTTTCCTAGTGATATATATATATATATATATATATATATATATATATATATATATATATATATATATATATATATATATATATATATATATATATATATATATATATATATATATATATATATATATATATATATATATATATCGAAACAATGTCATGTACAAAAGAGAGGGTGCTACTCGAGCACAGTATAAAAAATGGGCTACAATGTACAAGTATATCAAAATGTGCTAGCTTTGCCTAGTGTCACCTGGAGGAGGTGGTGGTAATGGTCTCTGTGGTAGGGGCATCGGCCGCTGTGGAGGTGCTTGCTATGGGGGTTCCTGTGGTGCCTGTTGTGGAGGTGCCTGTGGTGGTGCCTGTGGAGGTGCTGGTGGAGGTGCCTGTAGAGCTCCAGCATAATCAACAAATGGTGGTACCTTCTCTAATAGATCTGGAATGACCCCGCAGTAAGCTGCATAGTAATAAGCTACCTGGGAAGCCTCGTATCTTATCTCAATCTGCGATCGTGCTAGCTCCTCCCATAGTTGCCTGATCTTAGTGTCCCTATCAGCTACGCGGGTCTCCTCCCTGATGACTCAAGTGTGATAGTCATCCCGCTCCTGTTGGACCTGTCTCACCCTCTCATGGCTCTTCCTGAGAGCCTCCTGTAGCTGTGGTGTACTTGCTCCTACCGAAATATCAGGCATATCAGTATCGTCATCTGGTGGTGCCTACTGTGATGTATCACCTGTCTGCTGCCTAGTCGACCTCTCTTGGGCCCCACTGCTCCCAGCTCCTACATCTAAGCCCATGGTCCTAGCAGGGATGCTAGTCTATCCTGCTCGAGGTCTCAATACTCTCTGCTAATGTCCCTATTGTGCAACCTGCTGCTGTGCAGGCTACTAAACTAGTGGCTGCTGATCTGGTACCTACTGCTGGTGCGCAGGCTGGTGCTTTTCTCCCATACCAATAGGATCTATGAATCTCGAATGTGGATGTGCAATCAACCGGTCCCTGTATGTAGACGTCACCCCTACATTGGTGACATCCACCATATAGTCCCATTGTGCAGCTGAAATGCGTGCCTCTACCGCACACCACCCTGGATCCAGTCTCATGTGCCACCCCTTCTTCTCCTCATTGGTGAAGCAGGCATAGGGGCAGTACTCATGTGATATGTCCCGCTGCCTACCAAACTGGCGCAGGACGTGTGTAACAAGGAATCTCTCAATAATAGTGACACTCCGCCCAATCAATGGACGTGAAACAAACATATGTGAAAGCTCTCTTCAAGCATCATCCCAAGGCTCAGTAGCCACCCAAGGTCTCCAGACTATAGCTGCCATGTCATCCAGCTATCCTCTCCACTGCTTTGTCTTACCCAGCAGAGGCTAGGTCATCGGGCCTGCGTACCTATAAATATAAGGCTCAAGAGCCTACAGTGTATCATGGAAGATAGGCCTACAAACGGGGAGATGCTCCCAGGCCCAGATCTATAAGATGAAGACACCTGTCGCCATCGTCCTTGTGCCCTGATACATGATCTCATGGAGCTCATGGTACATCTGTGTGAGCATGCACTCACCCCATCCGAATCTAACCGATGGTCTGGCCATCATCCTCTGTAGCATCGTCCCCTAGTTGCACTCTAGACCATGCTAACCTCGATCTGGAACAAGGTAGCAACTCAAGAACATAGCAAGTACAACGGCTAACGGGTGAGCACCACCGTATTTGTGCATCAGATCCTCCTAGGAGATGGCCCGACCCATCACTACATCATCCCTAAAGATGGTCCTCAAGGCTACTGTACTCTGTCATGGCTGTGTGTCGTACTGTACTCGAGCACCATGGACGGGTATCCGCAGAATCCTATATACGTCCTCGGGAGTCACAGTCATCTCCCCCATCAAAAAGTGGAAAGTGTTCATCTCTGAATGGAAACACTCTACGAGTGCACCAAGAAGACTATGATTTACCCGAATGTCAAGTAGATCACGCAAGTATCCCAAGCCAAGTCCCTCAATGTGAGTACTCTCTGCATCTGTTAGTCTCTGCACTAATGTAGTGATAATGGGATGGTGTGTCCTAAAGGCGACATCAGGGAAGTCAACCTGCAAAGCAAGTGATGACATTGGATCAGTATCTCAACATGATGATTTTTGACACAACAACAACAAATGCAGCAAGGCATCTATTCTAGACATGACTTTGCAATGCTCTACTTGGCTGACTTTACGCAAATTTGACAAATTTTGGCAAAAGCATTCAAACTCTGCAATAGCTTTTCACGCAAGGAAACTATTTTCTCATGTGAGACAGTACTTGACCTTGTGCGAATAGGAGAAATCTCATGCGAGACCAGCTTTCAGCTCGCGCGAGCTTCCAAATAGAGCCCGCATGAAGAAGACCTAACTCGTGTGAGGAAACTACTTCCTCGCACGAAGGGAGACCTAGGTCGGCATGAGGAAACTACTTCCTCATGCGAGATTGGAAGAACACGTCCTAAACTATGCTAGATCTACCCTAAATTGACCTAGAAAGTGGTACGAATTGAAATGCGAGGAGGTTTATCGACTACTTACAGGTGCATCATACTCCGCTGGTCGGGCGTGTTGTCGGGAGCACTCAAATCGATGCATATGCAGCAGAAGGCCCTCCATTTCTCTCTCAGAGCTCAAAATCACAAGAAGACAAAGGTGAATAATAAATTAAAAATGACCCCTCTGGGCCTTATATAGCTTTTGACCTAATTTTCAAAAGTGCTCTGTTTTGTGTGAAAATTGCACCCTTGGCTAAATCGATTTCTCTAAATCCATTTTTGGGATCAAAATCAAGATTTGACATCTCTAGATAGCTTGAAATTGCATTTTAAATTTTGGGACCATTTTGGGATCGGACGCTTGTGCAGTCAGCCTTCTGGCATCATCTTCCTGCTAGACCCTCATCTTTGCATCATGTTCTCAAGATCTTTTCTCTTTTCATCAAAGTCAACTCTAGTCAAATTTGGTCAACCATGGTCAAAGTTGGTCAACAAGACCTCTGCATTGCTCCAATTTGCTTCTGCAGCTTCTCGAATCTAGTCTAATCGCTTCTGCTCTGTAGCCTCTCATTGTCAATTATCCTTCTGATATGTCATCTTTCAATTTTTCTCCCGAGGGGGTAGGATGATTGCATCATTTGAATCTTTTCAAATCAATTCTTGAATCAGTCTGATCTGAATCATCAATTCTCATTGCTAGGGGCATCTCAGTGCCTCGCATCTTGCTATCTAGTCATCTATCTTTTAGGTATCTGAGCAATCTAACTCAGATCCTTGGGAATCAAGCTTCATTTTGGAGATGGTTCTTGAAATCTTTTGGGTATTGGGGCAGTCTAACCTTAATTCCTAGGAGTCAACCTTTGTTCTAGAGATGGCTCTCGAAATCTCTTTTAGACCTTTATCTAGGAAATCTAACCCGGGTCTCGGAGGGCTAAGCTTCGTATTGGGGAAATCTAACCCTAATTCTAGAGACAATCCTAAGTTTGCATCTGAATCTCAATTGGTATTGGGGCAATCTAACCCTAATTCCAGTTCTCTCAAGACCGTTGTCTTCGCAATCTAACTTAGACTTCAGAAAATCATGCTTTGATCTGTTCGGTGTCTTGGCAACCTAACCTAGATTTGCAAAATTCTCGTCATCTATCACTTCAGACTATTCTTTGAATCAACGCGTTGTTCACACATCAATTCAAAGAGGGGCAAATGTAATACCCCAAAATTGGCACCTAATAAATTCAATTAATTTTGGTGCATTTCTCACATGATCGAATTAATCACTTAGGACTTTAGAATTAATCACCTATTATATTATTCATTATTTCTACTTTTCAACATTTTCTATAAACTTTCTGAATAAAAGAAAGCAAGACAAAGTCTGCATAGTAAAAGCATGACAGAGTCTATATAAAAAATAAATATAAACATCAAGAATTAGGAACATTTCTAGATAGAAAGTATTCTTATTAATGAAGTCTGCCCAGCTGCATAAAATTCTCTTTAAAGTGTATGGCATAATTATAATCATGATGAGGATGAAGCAATAGCTAGAAAGCAAAAAAGATGGAACAACTGCAGACTCGAGAGTTTAAATAGTGGCAAGAGGAGGAAACTAAGTCTTGGAGGAAGAGAAGAGGGAAAGGAAAAAATACTTAAAAATACAAAAACTAAAGCCAAGAACATCAAGAAGAAATAATTATCTAAAATTGAAAAAAAAGAATGAACACAAAAAATTGAAACTAACTCAAAATAAAAATACCACAGACAAAACAAAGCTAGGAATGAAATAAAACAAGATGTGTGTGTGTGTGAGCATATATGTTTTCATATATACGCTCCTATATATGTATATAAGTGTACGTAGCAACATAAATAAATACAAACCTATATATTAAATAAGAATATAGAAATAAATATGTGAAAATAAGATTAACATATGAACAAACAAACATACAGATACACATACACATACACACACACACATACATATATATACAGACACACACGTATATAAACTTGTGTCTCAATTCTCTATTCCATAAATACCAACCATTCAAGAAAGTCAGAAGACACATTTTGGGGGACCTTAGTAAATTGAATTAGACATCTTGCATTTGATTAAAGGTTTGAAATATTTAGTTGAGTCTAAATATTAGTTTTCATTGACCCCAATCTATTCAGTCTTTTTAAAAAATCAGTTTCCACATTCAATAGAATTTGCGTGCGCAATGGAATTCAAATTCGTGTAAATTTCTATATAGTTTTGAGCTCATTTTTGAAAAGTGTCAATTTCTATTTAGCTTTGAGTTCATTTCAAGAGATTGTTTGAATACACTATATAGCAACATTTGGTGTATTTTTTATTTGTACCATGATTCTTATCCATCTCTTTTTATGACCACTTCACATTTTTCGTACCCTCAATTTTATTCTCATTTGAGCTATAACTCTTCTAACACTTTCATGTATCTATTATAACTATTCAAATTTATCATTCCCCATCCTAAATATACATATGGATTGCTCTTGCATAATATAGATTTTATTTCTCAAATATTTTTTTTAAAAATAAATATTGTTGATTTGTATTCTTTTCCTCTGGCCACTGAAATTAGACTTGGTACATGTTTGTGTGAAAATTTGATATGTCTTGGTTTTTAAAGACGTACGTTTGAACATTAAAAATCATTACTCAAAAATCATATGCATTGAAAAGAGAAATAATTCGGGCTAGGGGCCTACTTCGATTGGTGAGAGCTTTTTTTGGTAAAGCACAAGGTCACGAGGTCTAATCTCCCCTAAGCCCATGTGGTATTGGAGGACATGCCATGTCGGCTTCACCAATCACATAATTTTTTTTACCTAGCACATTGCAATTTATAGGGGGTACTATACTCGATTCATGTACTCTAAAAAAGAGAGAAATGATTCCATCAACACTTTCTTAGTAGTAGTAAAGAGATCTAGATGTACATCAAAGTTATCTAGGACACCTACATGCTTGAATGTTGTCTCTAATATTCTTCTACAACTATGAAGTTAGCCTAATCAAGGGGGTTGACCTAGGAGACATGGCCCTTACTATTCAAAGATCTTCCCAAGCCATTTTTCAATACTACTAGTCCTTATGCTCAAACTTGTTAAAGTCCAAGGTTGAATAAGTCAAGTAAGCATAGTTTGTCAAATCACTTGTGTAAGTTGCGAAGTAGGTCTACATCTTAGATCATTTTCATGGAGGATAAGTTTGATCTCACACAATGTGAATTTGACTAACATAAAAATTTGTATATGTCACAAATCCTAATCAATGAACATATTGAATACTACACTTTCAAATAATCAACAATATTTTATACACTTGATATTATATCTTTATTCGTCTTTAAATTCTTACAATTAAGATTAATTGGTTTCAAAATATTCATTCATTACAATTATTGATTTCTAAATCGATGTTAATCAATCTTAAGTCAATTTGTGAGAATCAATCTGACTATTTTAGGGGAAATGACCAAATATTTGAGCATTTTCCAATAATTGTTGTATCATTGATTTATTGCCTTATATTATTAATAATATAGCACTAGTAATTTGTGACTTTAAAATTGGTAGTGATGATCATGAGTACTAATAATTGAATGAAATGTATTCCTTAGATCATAGAAGTAACAAATAATGTGATGCAGTGATAGTGCACCAATAAAACACATAATAAGAAGTGTGTACTTTTTTTTTGACCTTTATGAACACCTCAACAAAAAGCAAATTTGTAACATTATATTTGATGACATGAACCTTAAACCTTAATTATAATCAAGAACTTACAACGTATAAAAAAAAATAGAATGATTTGAAATTGGCCATGACCATCTAAGATTTGGAAAAATACAAAATTAAAATGCTCAACTAATAGTCCTCTCCTAGCTAATAGTCCTCTCGTCTATTTTATTAATATTAATTATGGATTATCGAATAATTGAATTACGAAGGAAAAAGTATTTTAATGTAAAAATGTCATTTTGAAAAAGGCAATTTTTGTTGTTACCTAGCAGATGGAATCTTAGCGCATATGCAGACTGCGGAGTGCGAACAATTTTAAAATATTGTAAATTAATATATAGTTTTTTAATTTTATAATTTTAATGTGGAGAGACCCGGGCGGCAAAATCCAGAAATGAAACTAGGAAGACTCGATCTGCGTTCACCTCTGATTAAGCCTACGGTTACATAATTTTCTCTATATATACACAGACTAAGGATACTGTCTACTGTGAAAAGAGCAGGAATGGAAGTCGTCGGAGAAATTCCGGGCATGATAAAGCTGTATTCAGATGGGTCTGTGCTGCGCCCTCCTCATCCCGCCACGCCTGCCTCTTCACATTTCACAGACGGCGTTGCATCAAAGGACGTCGTTATAAATCCGGAAACCGGCGTCTGGGTTCGCATATTCACGCCGGAAACCGCTTCTGGAAAACTGCCGGTCCTGCTACATTTTCATGGGGGCGGATTCGCGATTTGCTCCCCAGACTTTGCACAATTTCACACCTTTCTGCACAGTTTATGCAAAGCCGCCGGCATAATAATCATATCGGTGGATTACAGGCTGGCGCCGGAGCACCGGCTCCCGGCGGCCTACGATGACTGTATGGAGGCCGTCGAATGGCTAGGAAAGCATGCCGCCGGGAAGGCAGAGTCGCCGGAGGAGTGGCTCTCGCCGTCCGCCGTTGATTTTTCCCGGTGCTTTTTGGCCGGAGAGAGTGCCGGAGGGAACATCGTTTACCACGTGGCACTGCGGGTTGGTGACGTGGACCTGAGGCCGCTGTCGGTGAAGGGACTGATCGCTCTTCACCCCTTCTTTGGGGGTGAGGAGATGGTGGAGTCTGAGAAAGGGAAAGAGATGGACGTTTTTGTGGAGAGGTGCAAATTCATTTGGAGTTTGGCTCTGCCCGTGGGGTCCACCAGAGACCATCCCTTCAGTAATCCGGCGGTTTCGTCCCTGAAGCCTGGTTTGAAATTACCGCCGGTTTTGGTAGTGGTGGGAGGAAAAGATGGTCATAAAGAGAGAGGGGTGATGTGGTATGAATATGTGAGGAGTTTTGGACAAGAGGCGGAATTGATGGAGGAGGAAAATGGAGGCCATGTTTATCACATTATGCTTCCGGAATTTGAAGGCACTCTGCGTCTTCTACAGCGAATTTCCAATTTCGTTGATGAACACTAGATATTTTTACTTTTGATCTTCTGATTTGTGTTGTAGAATTGCTGAAAGATGCTCAAATTTCTGGTGGAAGAGGATAAATGACCTAATCTGTTTCTTTACGTTCCAAAGTTTGACCCTTTTTTAAATTTGTTTCTACAGCGTTGTTCATCATACATCACGGAGTGTGATTTGAGACACATTGATATAACAAATTTGCACACAATCAAATTTAGAAACAACACTATACAACAATAAGTACAGTTTTCTAATGCCTATTATTCGCAAATTCTCTCCCAAATTCCCTGGTCAAATAATTCAACAAATAAAAGATAGTTTACAGAAAAAAGGAAAAGTGTTAGTAGTTGTTAAGATTCACTTGTTAGTGATAGTATTTGTGGTTATAATATCTATTTTTGTCACATATTTATGTTAAATATTGTTAATAAGTAATTTAAATATACATTAAAAAAAATATCAAATATTCAACATGGATTCATATTTAAAATACATGAGATTTTATGAATGTTCTATAAAAACAATACAAATACATTTATAAAAAATGAAATAAATATATTTTTCAAATAAAATATCATAATAATCCACATAATTATGTCATTCATAGAACAAGCCGCAAAGCATTATTTTCTTCCTATTAACTTGAAAAATTTGGTGTTCGAGGAAGTCAAGTTGTGGGTGAAGTGGTAGCGCGTAGGAGATGGGTAGATGTGAGAAGTTTGGTGAATGTTAGTTGTTCCTACCATTAGGACCTTTGGTTTGTAAGGGATGGAAGAAGAGGTCAAGGTAGAGGGGAAGAGGGAAAGAGAGGATTGGACCCAATACTTTTGTTAGGAATTGTTATTGAGTTTTGAGAGCCATGGAGTGAATGAAATCATGGATATTGTTGAATGCATGTCAATTATTTCACATAATTGTTGTTAATTATCTTTATGCGGGAAGAAATTGTTAGGAGTAAATGATTTTTTGAATTTTAAATTTTAAATATGGAAGAGGTAAAATTTCCAAGTGTTGACTGATTTGGTGAGTTGAACATAAAGTAGTAAAATAATTAGACCAACTAATTTCATATTTCACTAGTCTTCTTTGAAAGAATACAAAAAGTTACAATTTTAAGTTATGGTTCAGAAGTTATGAGGAAATTACAAGGAATCCTTATATATTAATAGAGCATGGTAAAATGGTGGAAGGATTAAATTGAGAATGAAATGTGTAGTAGTAATTACTTTGGTAGGCATAGTAAATGAAGAGTGTTTGGGAATATGAGAAAGTATAGGTTATTTAGGGGTTAAGTGGGAAGCACATGTATGTATGCTAACAAGAATAGACTTCTCATCAAAGTGGTGATGAAATGAAATGGAAAAGAGAGATGACATGAATTTATGAATTTGATCATTGTTTTTTATTAGTAGTGTGGATACAGATGATCATGCACATGTACATTTTTAGAAATATCTGTCAGGTGAAACATTAGCCAAAAGGGTGGAAGATCAAATCAAAAGCTATGTATGCTTTAAAAAACTTTTACAATGACCTAGCAAGTTGGAAAATCATTAATTGATCTTGATATTAGAAGTGTATTTTGAAGTATTGTAATAGCTTGGTCATGTGATTATGTTGTATTAGAGGATGTCTTCATAATGTTGTTGTGTGAAATTAGAATATAATGGTTAATGTCTATGTCTTATGTATATATAGATGTACATTTGTGCTTTAAACATAAAATAAGTTGAAAAGGTAATCACAACATTTTTTATAAAAAAAATTCTACTTGGGGGTAGCTCCCTTCCATTAAGACAAGATGAATTACAAAGTCCAATACACAAACAATTAAAAGGATCTGAGGACCTCTACAAATTAACAATACAAATACACATATAAACTTTGTTTATCTGCCACAATCTTTGGATATAGTCCTTGCCACGCTTCAAGATTTCTGTGCAAATCACTTCTTCAACCTGGTCAATCGCATGATTTGAAAGAAAATCAGTAGCGGTGTTCCCTTCCATGTATATATGAGAGATATAGTAGCTATGAAACTTGGCCAGAATGTCCTTGATACCATCGAGCCACATCTGAGACTTCAATCTATGTGGTGAAAATGTGACACACTTCTATAAACCATTACACTTGAGGGAATCCATGAAGAAGGAAATCTCATGAGGCAACTTATAGCTTCCTAGTTGAAGTGATTTTAATCCTTCTCATGATGCTCATCAAATTGGCATAGAAGATTAATGACTTGACTACTCCAAAATGGAAGATTCAAATGCAAATGAAAATCTAGAATGGAACTAGAATGCAAGATTTAAGCTAGAATGAGAGATTAAGCTAGAATGAATGCAAACAACTAGTATTCTAGAATGAAGATGCAAGAGGTATTCTATGAAACAATGCAAGAAAGTAAACTAGATCAACAATGCAAGATTAAGCTAGAAATGAAGTAAATTATGAGCAACTAAGAATTCAAATTAGAAAAAGTACTCTAAGAATGTAAGAATGCAAGAAAGCTAAATTCACCAAAAGCTAAGATGGAACCCTCAAGCCAAGGAAGAGCTTCCTTTTAAAGAAATCGCCTCAAGAATGAAGAGTGGAGATTAAGAGGCAAAAGAATGTGTGATTGAGATTAAGAGGCAAAAGGAGAGTGAAGGAGTGCAAGGTTAGGTAGAAATGAGTGGTGAGAATTAAGAGGCAAAAGAAATGTTAGGTAGAATAAGATAAAATAGCAATTTTGAAAGCACAAATCCCCTTTAATTGCTAATTAATCAAGATTAAGTGTGTGCACACATGTGAATGTGTTCTTTTAATAAAAGTGTAGGAACTTTATATCAAAGGCAATATTATAGCAATTAAATAAATATGCAAGCTCTAGAAATTAGACCATAGTATAAGCTTGATATAAATTTTTTAATTTTTTAATTTAATTATGCAAAGGGGATTTTATGTGTTACTCTGCACAATTGTGTCTAGTAAATATGCCTTTGAGATTTAGGATTTTATTTGAGGCAATTTGATCGAAATTGGGGGCTTAGGTTCTACTAGATAATTTTTAGGTGATTACACCATCGTGACATTTTACTAGTGGAAATGGCCCAGATGAGGTTGAGGGAATCTCCCTCAATGTCCAACTCTATTAGTCCCTGCATTTGACAGTATCTCAGCCCAGACAAGAGTGCATCATACTCTACATCATTGTTTGTTCCTATAGGCAATTTAATAGATCCCCCTAGAATCAAATCACCCATGTGATCTCTGACAATGAAGCCAACACTCAAGAGACCGGGGTTTCCCTTTGAGGCATCACCAAAATTCAATTTGAATCGACCCGTAGCTAGGGGGGACCAATGAACATTGATCTGTTATTGTTTGATTTGTAACAATCTTTGGAGGGATGAGATGCTTCCATACCCGCTCCATCTTCTCATCCCAAGATGTATAGACCATTGATCTCTTCAATCCCACAAATGAATTTGATATAGAGAGACTCCATGCCTTCTTCTTTCTCCCTGAATATATGACCATTACGCTCCTTCCACAAAGTCCATAAAATAGTAGAAGGGATTTCATACCATAAACCTGACCAAGTAGCCCCTTTATGCAGCATAGAATGACCTGAAAATGTCTTTCACAGCGGCAGGGAGCGAGGTAATCACTACACTTATATCATCCATACTTTATTGTTGTTACATTATCCATGTACTTTTTAATTTGAATTTTTAAACATAGTAGAGGTAAAATTTGTAGGTGTTGGTTGATTTGATGAGTTGAAAATAAAGTAGTAAAACTATATATTGTAGTATGTTTCTATGAAGGAGTTTTTTGTAGAGTGTGGAAGAGTGATTGAATATTTCACGTGCAATGTAAGTGTCAGTGTATAGAGATGTATTATGTGTTTATGTATGTAGTAATTGATGTATTGGAATAAAAATTTTGGTGATAAGTGATATGAGAAATTTGTAATTTGGCATTTGATGTAGGTGAAATTTGTTGTTGTTGGTTGCTTTGATTATTGTAAAATAAAGAATGGAAGCAATTGGAGTACATTGACAAATTGTTTAGTTTAAACAAGTATAACAATTTGCAATTAGAAGGAATGGTTGAAATGTTGTTAGGAAAGTATAACGAAATGTTGAATTGTTGTTAGGAAATTATATCATCTTAGACCTAGGAGATGCATCACACTGTTAATCTTTCTTATTCTAACATTAGGAAACCTATTTTTTTCTTTACTATGACCAACAATATTTAAATGAGAATTATCACCCAAGTACACCTTACCTTCATCAAATTCTTCATATTTAGACAATCGATTTGTATTAGAGTTCATATGAAAATATGCACATAGGTCAATTATCCATGCATCATCACATGCATCAGTAACCAAAATTGCAATGAATGCATCACCTTTTTCATTCATAGAATTATAATTAGAATCAAATTTCTTTATTTTCTTCTTCTTTTCATCTTTTTAGTCCTTACGCACATGTCCATGCTTACTATAATTCTAGCAAATAACTTTGGACTTTTTAGGAGATTTGGATTTATTACACTTCTCATTCTTCTAAATCCTTTTTCATTAAGTATTTCATGAACAAGTAAGAGTGCCCTTGGCACTAATAAAGAGTTAATAAAGGCAACCAGGGTAGAGATCTTTCCCAAAAGACCAACCTTAAATAGAAAATTGATATCTTGTGGGCCAACTCGTATGTACTATAGCCTCCCACACCAATTCTATACGTAACATGCCCCCTCCTCCCCCCCTTTATAGTTATAGAAGGGCACTGGGTGAATCTGTTTCTTAAGGCTGAAAAAGAAAGTCCTTGTGAATAGTAGGGGCAACTTCTCAGTGGTTAATGCAAATAATTATTATCAGTGGGCTAGCCAGTTGATTAAGCCCTACTATTCTATACCTTCCTCCTCATCTCTTTAGAAAGCAAAGAACCCACCACATCTTTCATTCTCAAAGCAATAGAAGTACTGATGATGGATCTAACAAAAGAATCTGATGAATTAGGTAAAGAACAAAGCACAATCTAATATTTCTCCTCCTCATCCATCTTGACACCAATGGATGCCAACTGAGCCACCAATATATTAAATATTTCCAGATGGTCTGTAATTTTCCCACCCTCCTCCACTCTCAAGGAATATACTTTCTTCCTCAATAAAATCTTATTAATGAAATATTTCTCTTGATACATCTCACCAAAGCTTCTCCTATAGATTATCTGTGGATAACTCTTCATGAGAATTAATTAAAACAGAGTCCACAAGACACAATTTGATTAGACCCTTGGATTTATGGTCCATAACAACATACTTAGCAACCTCATATATATCTATAGGTCTCAAGACATGTTCATTAACAACTTCTCACATGTATTTTGATCTATTAGGAAAATTTCAAAATTATTTCCAAAAATTTTCTCCACCTCTATTCTCCATGACAAATTAGCCACCTAAAAAATCTTGCAACAAGTATCTTCTATGCAAGCTCCCTCTCAAATATGGATTAGTTCAAAAAACCCAACAACCCATAATTGAAACCAAAGTTGATGAGGCTTTGATACCACTTGTAAGGAAGTTAAGTAGTGGAACAACTTCCTACACTAACCTTGAGGAGATGGTTATGTAAAGAATTTCTCAAATCCTCTAATAGTTATAGAAACTTTTAAAAGAAATAACTTAAATAACACACACACCAAAACATAGTGATTTACGCTAAAATTCTACCCAATATATTATTCAAAAATAAATAACATATTACAATATACTTGTACAACAAGATTCTCCCAAGAGTATCACCAACCAAAGACCCAAAGGTATTTGAATAACTCTATGACTCATATACATACCCTTTATTCCACAAACCTAATATATAGGAGATACAATACAATAAACTGTAAAACATTATTACAAAACCATGGGCTAAAACCCATTTATAAAGAAACACCCATCTTATCTCCAATCAAGGATGCCCTATGATGTGTCAATACACACACCAACATGCGTAACTCCCTTTTACAACACATTTATGTGTTCAACATATTTTTACATTTCCATTTTTAGGAGATCCAACTTTTGAAGACCATAACTTTTGAGCTGAGTGTTTGATTGATAATTTTTTTGAAGCACTAGAAAGCTCACGATGTGCTCTATCACCTTGTAAATAACCATGTCATTTGCCCCCATTTTTGGCTTATTTTAGAGCCTCTAAAGCCTCAACAAATTGAATTCATTTTTTTTTAAATTTCCAAAAAATAAAAAAATTTAATATCTTAAAAAATAGACATTGATCTTGCAACAAAAATTTACAGCGATGCTTATCTAGCACATCTGAACCTTTGGGGAAAGAAAAGGGAAAATTCACTCTCAAACAAAAAACTTACTAAAAATAGTAACTCTATGTAAATGACAGGTTAAGACACGTTTTCTTAATAAATAATAACAATAAAGAATGAAAGATGAGAAAGTACAACCCCTAAATCATAAAAAAGTTAAATTAAAATGCCAACAACTCTTATAAAAATAACCACAAATATAAGTTAAATTTATTTTTATTGGACATAAACCTTTGAACATTATTTTTACCCTTTATAGAAGAATTTAATCTATCTTCCACCATGTGTGAAGACAACATTCCAAAATGCTAAAGGCTAGACATTCCGTAGGCTAACAAACATGACATTGAAGATGCATTTAACTTAAATGAAAAAGTTTCAAGACAGAATATTTAAGAACACCTCCAACAAGAGTTTGACCATCAAGAGGGATATACTCAACGACTACTTGTTGGAGCTAGCAATCATGTTTCTAGAGTTCCTAAATTATATGCTTTATGTGACATAAAAATTAGAATACACATACTTAGTATATATTTTTTAAGTATATAAATGAAATGGTGTTTATGAATGAGATGTACATGTGGAAAGAATTAAATAGGTTTTTGAGGAAGGACCTAATCTATTTTAACTCATGAATTAAACATGTCTATAATGTATATGGAACTCAAATTCACAAAGATATAATTTTGAGACATGTCATAATAGTATAAGCTTAATTTGAATTATAACCAACCTACTAAGTTTTCCATAGAATGTATCTATGAGATACACATTATTACAACAAGAAACAATGTGAATTTACATTTCAAATAAAATAAAATAAAAATTTTGTCGACATAGAGCTATTTAAAATAAAAATCCAATGTACAATTGAAAATTGAAAGAATATATATTTTAATTGAATGAAAACAAGTATATGAGATATGAAAGAAACACAAAGTCTAAAAATGTAGAAACAAATTGATTGAAAACATAGTATATTATAATCATATTAATTACAAGATACATTTTGTTTGACTTGCGTGATTACATTTGACTAATTGGTATTGAATATTGTATTTAAATGACTAATATAAGTTAAAATCTCTTCAAACATGAAAGTTGAAAAAGTACCTTTAATAAATTATTTTATTATTTTGTTGTTTTAGTCATCTTTACATAGATTTTACTATTCTTGTAGGCATTCAACGTGATTGATAAATAATGGAGTAGAAGAATACCTGTTTGAATTGAATGAAAACAAGTATATGAGATATGAGATATGGAAGAAACATAAAGTCTAAAAATGTCGAAACAAATTGATTGAAAACACAGTATATTATAATCATATTAATTATAAGGTACATTTTGTTTGACTTGTGTGATTACATTTGACTACTTGGTATTGAATATTGTATTTAAATGACTAATAAAAGTTAGAATGTCTCAAACATGAAAGTTGAAAAAGTACCTTTAATAAATTATTTTATTATTTTGTTGTTTTAGTCATCTTTACATAGATTTTACTATTCTTGTAGGCATTCAACATGATTGATGAATAATGGAGTAGTACTTGGGACATATGAGTATATTTTTCCTTTTTTTACTTGAATATATTAGTATTATAATTTATTATAATAGTGTTAGTGTCTTGTATAATATTAGTGAAGATATAATATTAAAATAAAAATATATATTATATTTTTAACGTGAAATATATTTAATAATCAATATAATGAAATTTATATATGACATCTTATCAAAATCATTGACATATGTAAATATAAAATGAATGCATGCCATTTTATATTTGTATAGATTAATATGATAAGATATATATTTACAAGAGTATTTTTAGATAAATTATGTTTGTTTTTAAAATCATTTTAGATTGGCTTAAGCAATTTAGAGTGTTGATTCCAATTCAAGCCCGCTTAACTACAAAATTTCCTCCAAGGTTAAACCCAATTATCTTGTAAGTGTTGCGTCTCATGAACCATTCATTTAGAGCCATTTAAGTTGTAGGTAGGAGATATTTTCCACAAGTCAAATTGTTATTGCTATAGTTTTCGAATCAAAATCATTGACCTATAGTAGCTCACCAAAAACATCTCCCATGAATAGAACACTTACCATTCATTGCATCTAGATATGCTCACAAAGATGAAGCAAAGTGAATTATATGTTATATGTTATTTCACTAATTTAACTAAAAATAATATATTTTTAACTAACTTTTTTAATTTCTAACATGTAGATTAGATAAGATATGCCTTCCCCGGATGAAACACCTGGCAGCCTGAAATATCCTAAACCATCTGTAAACTTAAAACATACATTCCGACATGACATCCCTGTGAATGAGTGCTAGCTTATGCTTTTCTAAATTATAGCTTGTTGCAACCCGTGTGCTTAGAATTCACAGTTCCAGTACCTCGGCCTTGGATGGAGAAGCCGCATGTCGCCATTTTCCCCATCAGTGCAGGGATGGGGCATTTCCTTCCATTTGCTGAGTTTGCAAGGAGGCTCTGTGAGCTTCATGGCTTCTCAATCACCCTCATCATCAGCAAGTGGATGTGGACATCTCAGCAGCCCGCAGTGCTTCAACGATTGGCCTCCTCTGCTCTCGACATTCGCTTTGCAGAGATCCCTCACATCACTCTCGATGAAGATGAGCAAAACATGAATATAGAGACACGCGTATCCAAGTACATGCTGAAATCAAAGCCACACATTGAACAAGTTCTGCGATCGTTGCGTTCATCTTCGCCCACATCTTCCTTCATTACAGACCTGTTCTGTACGGAATTGCTCGATGTTACTGCCAAGCTGAAGATGCCATGTTATATACTCGTTCCGGCCTCTGCTTCTTTTGTTTGTTTCATGCGACATCTCCCAAAGCTCGCTTCGGAGATTAGGATTTCATTCAAAGACGCCGATTTCGAAGTGGAGATACCAGGGCTTCCGCTGATTCCTGCCAGAGATTTGGTGACTTCCGTTCAGGACAGATCGAGTTCGGGGTTTAAATGGATGGTAGAGCACGCCTCTCGCTTTAGGGAAGCATCGGGAATTCTCATAAATACCTTTGCTGAACTGGAGGAGGAAGCCATGAAAACCCTAAGTACACCTGGGAAACCCTCAATCTATCCAATAGGCCCCTTGATGTTCACAGACTCCGATGCTCCGGACGAGTCAAGCTGCCTGAAATGGCTGGATCAGCAGCCTCCCTCGTCCGTTCTGTTTGTGGCATTCGGAAGCGGTGCCATCTTGTCGAGGGAGCAAATTACAGATCTGGCGCTTGGATTGGAAGCCAGCGGCCACCGGTTCCTCTGGGTGCTGCGCGGCTTCAAATCTGGGGGTTCCTCTTCTCTGGAAACGGACATTTCTCAGCTTTTACCCGAGGGTTTCGAGACTCGAACCAGGGACCAGGCGCTGGTGGTTCTTAATTGGGCTCCTCAGGTACGGGTTCTTTCCCATCCATCAACTGGAGGATTCCTTTCACATTGCGGTTGGAATTCTACGCTGGAGAGTGTCTCGCATGGAGTTCCCATGATCGCTTGGCCTGTTGGTGCCGAACAGAGGATGAACAAGGTCTTACTGGTGAAGCAGATTCAGGTTGCCATAGATCTGAAGATGGACGACAAGGGATTTGTGAGGAGAGAAGAAATAGAGAGAGCGGTGAGGGAATTGATGGAAGGAGAGGAGGGAAGAAAGGCGAAAGAAAAAATGGGGGATTTGAAGGGCAAGGCCAAGATTGCTATGATGGAAGGAGGGAGCACAATCAAGGCCACTGCCGATGCAGCCGCAGATTTATCACAGAGGCCAAGCTTCAAACCCTAGTTTGTAGTGTGATGTAGACCAAATTCTTTGCTTCTCTCTTGCTAGAAGTGTGAAATTTGTTGCTATACTTGTAGTCGTGTTCTGTACATTATTTTTTTGCGCTTGCACTCTGTTCTGTACATTTTTTTGTTGTTGATGCAGAAATCTCAAGGTGGCGGCTCTTTGTTAATATATCTTTCTTAATCAAGTGGACTCAAACTCTGTGAGCATTCTTCTTTCTCTCATAACTGCACTTATGTTCTAAAAACGGTGCAGATTTGTTTGACACACTGTAGACTGTAGAATAAATCAGAGAACAGAACATGACAGATGGAGCAACAATTATATAGTCTTTTCTCCGCGTGATAATAAAAAAATACAACAATTCAGGCTTTATAACTTCTGCAAACATCGTACAGACATGTCCCCTAACCCAGGAGTACATTTCCTTTGTCCTCAGTTCTGTTTTTTTTTTGTTTGCTTCTATCCTATTACTGTACAGTCTTCTCTATTTTTGACTTGTACATTTTTCTTGAAAAAGGAGGAGAACAAAATGAAATCCACTCAAATTCACATTTTGCTTTCAGAAGAAACAGAACTTGTATTTGACTATCTATGATCTATTGTTTGTAGCTTCTGAATATGATTGTGTTCAAATTTTTTACATCAATATTTATGATCACACTTGGTGATCTATCATCAGAATACAAGAGATTACAAAGAGAGAAAAAGTCTTTCTATCTGCACTCGGAATGTTCATGAAAATTTTTATAACCTCTTTAAGTTCCCAGAAATTACAGTTGAGATACTCAAAAATTGTAGAAATCAATTGTTTTAGTTTCAAATTACTAACCATGCTCAGTCTGAAGATATTTATCAATAAGATTTGAATTGTTGATTGTTTTTAAATAGAGGATTATATATCATTTATATGTGATTATTTTATCATTAGATAGTTTTAAGAAACATTTTTAATTGGAATGCAATTTCATTTTTATTATTAAAAATTTGTATTCAACAAGATTTGATTTCTAGTGAATTTATTTAAAACATTCAATTTCTTTAGTAGACTAAGGATCTATTGACACTACAATTTGTTTAATATTATCAAAATCTTATTACGCCGAAGGCGTTTCATATATGAAACCAAAGGAGCCAGGTTTCAACATCGACTGTTATCAATTGTGGAGAAGCGTGCAAGACGATTGAAACGTTTGTCGTTGATAATAACAAAATGAATTTTAGTTTAAAAAACAAAATTCTTTTTTTTATTAAATTAATAAAAAAATATTTTTCTATTAAATAATCAATTTGTGGCAAAATAACATCCATTTACTTGTGGTTGATAGTTGTTGGATATCTTTTTATATTAAATAATCATTTTGTGGCAAAATAACATCGATTTACTTGTGGTTGATAGTTGTTGGATACCTAAAATTATTATTTTTTATTAAATAATCAATTTGTGGCAAAATAACATCGATTTACTTGTGATTGATAGTTGTTGGATATCAATAAATTTTTGTCTTCGTCATCTCTATTTTTTTGTACTTCACAATTGATAGTTGTTGGATATCAATTAATATTTGTGCTCGTCGTCTCTGTATTTGTTGATAGTTGTTGGATATCAATAAACTTGCATTGAATGGTTGGAAACTTTTAATAGTTGTTCGTATGTTCTGAAAGTTTTCATAGTTGATGGTTCCTCTCCATGGTAGCCACCTTCTTTCGCCACCTTCATAGCATATATAAGGATTGTTCTGCAGATCCATTATTGTGTCGAAACCATCTTTACACAAGCAATCATAAAGATTTGAATTTCTATAGCTCTGTAAGCATCAATCTAAAGATTTTGCATTTCATAGTACATATTTGAACATAGCAATTACGAGCGAAAGATTTACACAGGTCAGTTACGAGTGAAAAATGTATTCTCCGTGTTTTGTTAATACTTGTTCATTACGGATAGCAAATAGGAATTTTTTGGAAATTTTTTTTGCACCTTTAAAAATTTTCCTTTCTTCGAATATTTTGAGCATCTAAAAGTGGCGAATGCAATTAAAATAATTACTCATCTTTATTGTATATGCTTACTGTTTGACAATAATTTATTCATACGGAATTAGAAAGGTTAGAAGTTCTAGAACTTTTTACGCTTTTGTTTGAAGGTTACATGTTGCACAGTACACATTACACAGGTGAGTTCTCAACGAATAATGAATTGAATACATTTGTTTTCGTAAACTGAGAATGGGAAATGCAATCAAAACAAGGGGCCCATTATATTTGTACTTGCTTAACTAAAAATATCAAGAAAAAACCTAACTACCATAGTTCCAATTACTTGCAGGCCACTATCTTCCATAAATTGTGAAGTAGAGAATGGCATTGTTAACAACAGGGTCAATTGTTAAAATTATAGACAAAGCATTTATTACTGAACCATGTTTACAAATAATATCAATACACTATATTGAACAACAACATTCTGCAAGTACCAAATATCGAATTGAACTCTCTGATAGTTTGCACACACATTTTGCCCTCCTTCCTGAGCAATTGAACATGCTTGTAGTGGAAGAAGCTTTAGTTACAGGTTCTATTGTCTGCCTCAAAAAAATATTCGTGCAAGATGCTCCACAATTTCACGTATGTCCATCATTTTCCTATTTCATATTATGGTTGTCAAACTCCTAGTTATAGGTCCTTACTAAATAATTATTTTCGTTATACTTGTGGGGCTATCCTGATTGATGACTTGGATGTACTTTCAAATAATGGAGACATTGTTGGATCTCCAGTTCCTCTGCTACAAGCTACTAGGCATGGGGCATCATCTAGGGACATAGATCATTTAGGTGGTTCTCCATCCACACATGATTTAAATGGAATTATATCTCCATCTGAAATAGTCCCCATTAAAATTTTGACCCCGTACCATAAGTATTGGTCCATTAAAGGTCGAGATTTAGAAAAGACTGCAATCCATTCATTCAAAGATGTCTCCAAGGAAGGAAAAGTATTTGGTTTTGATTTTATAGACAAAGAAGGATCTGGAATACATGTAACCTACTTCAATGAAATTGTTGATGAATTCTTCAATGTTATTCAATCAGATAGTCTTTACTTGATATCTAATGGTCACATTAAAGTTTCCAACACCAAATATAGTGATGCATAAGCATCTTGGGTTTATGGCAATCCTGGATCAACCAAAAAATGTTACAGTTTGTTTGGCTACTCGGTAGCTTGTTTTGTTTGCTCGGTAACTTATTTTGGGTTCTTGGTGAAGTGTTATTGTCGGTCATTGGCGAGCTCAGTTACCGGTTTGTTATTTCCTTTACTGAGAAGGTTCGATGGTATTCTCTACCGAGTTGGTTCAATGTGTTCTGTGTGTTTGGTGTTGCTCAATTCCTGAGTTCACCGACTGGTGGAATTTAATTGTTTGATGTTGGCCGACATGTGCAGTTAATTCTGGTTGCGATATTAATGTTGGGATCGCTCATTGGGAAACGTATGGACCTAAATCTGGGTCATTGCTTTCTCCAATGTTGGATCTATGGATCTTTAGGGCCGACCTATTCGGTGGCCTCTTGTATAAAAGTAGAGATGTTCTAGGATTTGGGGAGGTAGTTTTGGAATAGAGATAGAATCTGAAGTTTTGAATCCTCGCATGTATGAGGACTATTCTGTAATTGAATTTCATTGTATTGGTCATAATCGAGAAGGCCTTACAGCCCGACATGTATGAAGTTTGAATGAGTTAATGAAAGATATCTACATTCCTCCTCTCCTTCTCCGTGTTATTGATTCCAAGTTGTTAATTTGCAAGTAGGATTGATATTTGGGAGTTCCCTAGGCCCCTCTATTAGTGCTACCTTGCGTCAGATGGTATCATAACGAAGGCTAGATCTGGAGGTTCTTTCTTGGAAGCCCTAATTGGTGATATTGTTGTGGGGTGGCATATTGCTATCTGATCTGCAATTACAGAGGGTTTCAAGATGGTTCAAGGGAGGTGAGATATGATCTAGGATTAGCTGACATTACAATATTTGGGGTCAAATTTTGACACCAATGTGCAATGCCAGTACCATTTGTGTTTGTTTTTTGTTTTTGTTTTTCAAGTGCCCCTGACGGTGAACTGTAATAGCAACTATGATGTCGTAATTGCGACACCGGTTTGGTTATAAAGAAAAAAAATTGTCATTTGTAATTTTTGTGAATTTGAAGAGTTGCCACGAAAATGACACTGCACTTTTGCGTAGCACGAAGAGGGCATTCAAGTTTGGTGTGCGCGAAGAGGCCGACAGCGTGTGGGAAGAGGGCACTGGCACTTGAGGTAGGCATTCAAGCTTTGTCTTCTCATTAACTCAATTTCATTTTGATGGCATTTGTTGATTTAATGGCACAATATGAATGTTAATAGTGGCATTGTTTACATCTTAGCATTTGGAATGCTCGATGACCCGCGAGCTTTGAGAGCTAGGGCATCGTTGCTATTACCTTCAAGGCATTGTGTGAAGTGTTTGATCTCTCTTTATTTGTTTTATTGTTGATATTCACTATGTGGTACTCCATGTTTATGATCATTTCATGAGGAAATGTCTTGATGGCTCGCGGGCTGCAAGCTAGGGCATCATACATTGTTTATGAGCTCACTATTGAATACTGGCATTGTTTACATCTTTTCATTTGGAATGCTTGATGACCCGCGAGGTTTGAGAGCTAAGACATCATTGTTATTACCTTCAAGGCATTGTGTGAAGTGTTTGATCTCTCTTTATTTGTTTTGTTGTTGATATTCACTATGTGGTAATCCTCGTTTATGATCATTTACACGAGGAAATGTCTTGATGGCTCACAAGATGCAAGCTAGGGAATCATACATTGTTCATGAGCTCATTATTTAATACTGGCATTATTTACATCTTTTCATTTGGAATGCTTGATGACCTGCGAACTTTGAGAGCTAGGGCATTGTTTCTATTACCTTCGAGGCATTGTGTGAAGTGTTTGATCTCTCTTTATTTGTTTTTCTATTGATATTGTTAGGAATGGAAACACTGAGATGGGGGGGGGGGTGAATCAATGTTCACTGTATTTTATCTTTTCCCTTAATCTTTTTATTGAACTTAAATTTTTAAGTACTGAAATGAACATTCACATAAACATGAAACATGAAATCAACACATAACACCAATATGGTTATGGGAAAACCCAAATAGGTAAAAAACTCGATGGGAATTGACACCCACTAATATTTTGTACTAGTGTTTTATGATTCTTGTTAGAAGATCCTTAACCTTGTTAGGAGTTGTTTTACAACGTATTAAGTACAATAGACATTGTCAAGGGTCGAACCCTATTAGGAATATTTTACAATAGTCCCTATTAGGGGAGTAGACGCGTTGTCCTAGAGCTCACTTCTCAAGTGGTGAAGGCTACAACCTTCTGATCTCAGATACACACTATATCTGTTGTATGAACTGTCACTGTGACACTGCTTGTCTGATCAGTTCTTTTGATGCGTTGATGCTTTGACCTCTTGCAAAGCTCTAATACATCTTATAGACTCTTCGCATACTTCTCCTCTGCTTATCAGAACTCTATATCAACTTCCATGCATATTACAATGGGCACATCTCATATTTATATGCGCATACAAAACAAACAACTAGGTCGGCCCTTTAACCGATTACATACAATGCTTCCAATTCAATTGGCTCAAGCATGTTTACAAACAAACATATTTACATGTCGGCAACCTAATTACAATAGGCACATAGTCTTTACAACATTAGAATATAACCGCAAATCAAAATGCTAACAATTGGCTGCTTACTCTGTTCTTCTCTAGCACATACTATCTATGTAACTTCAACTGTTTGTAACTTTGGCATACTTGCATATATGATCATGCAATCATAGACTAAGCATGAATATAGTCTAACCAAATTATCTTTTAGGGAGCACACCATAACTCGGTTGTAGGCACGTGCGCTAATGCTATGAGCTTCAGGTACTCTGTACACTGTCCAGTCTTCAACACTTAACAGATTTCTGATCTTCTCATCAAGTGCGCTGACTCCAAACTACTATATGACTTTGTTGTCATAATGACAACACTATAACAAGTCATATACACCAGTATAGCCAACTTGCAACAATCTCCCCCTTTGTCATTGATGGCAACAAAAGAATATGGCCAAGTTGCTAACTGTTCCTTAATACAATTTTTTTTGTCTTATATCTCCCTTATACATAACTTTCTATCTTATATCTCCTTATACATATCTATACCATATTCTATACATACTCCCCCTTTGACATTAATGACAAAGGTGCTTCAAAACTATATATACAACTATTTATTGTGATAAAACATCCAGATATGCTATCTGCAAGTTTTGGATCTCCTTCCAAAATGTGATCAGTGAATTCACAATCTGGAGATGGGCGCACAATGCATACTATATCTTCTCCATCTTCTCCAAGTATGTTCCAGGACCTTGATCATATTTCACCATGGTGGCATCGACCTCCTTATAGTCTGATTAAGTATGTCTAATGAGGGCGCAAGAGCATTCCTTAGCTGAGTCTGCCTAGCCCTTATCTTGGTCATCTCTTTTTCTGCCTTCTCAATCTTATCTATCTATCCTTGTCAGACATTATTACACATGTTCACATCAACAGATGGATCTTCCACTAATTTCCTTATGCTGTCTATCATGGCTTCTGCCTCTTGAATCTTCTTGTATAGATCACCAGTCAACGTGTCATGGTTCATACAGTTAGCAATGATATTTCTACCCTTTGCTGCAAACACCTTCAAGGATGCTTGACCAGTCTTTAGTGAGCTTAGGTCAAGTGCAAAATTGCTAACTAATTCTCTGAGCCTTTTCTTCAAATACTTCTATTGTGCAACTAGGGAAGCAGATTCTTCTAGGTTAGAGAAATTACTCTTGAACTGAGAAATGACTACACTCACATCATCAACGGAGTGTACCTTGGACACTTTCTTGTCTGTTGGTAACAAGTTGTTCAGGATGTTCACTGACTCTACGAGGGGATTCCTCGTCACTTGTTTCTCCTTGGCCTTCTCCATAGCTAAGACACTGAACTTAATCAAGTCTTCTTCTCCCCATGAATCCAAACCGGTTGTGTCAGGTGTCAAACTTGACAACAATGCTGCTGAGGGAAGTGGAGTGATAGGAGTACTACCCATAACTTCCTCTTTTATCTTGATCACTTTAGCTGATGGTTCATTTCTCTCTACTTCTTTTTCTTTTCCTTCTTTCTTTTCTTCCATCTTTTCTTCTTCTTTCTTTTCATCTGTTATATCCTCAATCAGTATTTCTTCTTGATGAGTGGGAGGAGTGTTACTACACAAGTTCTCAGCTTCTTGAGTGCTTACAAATGCCTCTTCAAACTTGTCTAGATCCATGTCTGTGGCCACCATAGTAACTTTCACATTGTCAATATTTAGATAGAATCATCCTTAGGTGTCTCTGTCATGGGTGCATGCTTCTCTGCCTCTGTGGATGTATTTATTGTATGCGCTGAATCCTGTGGACCTGTAGATTGTACATTGATGGTCTTTGACTCTTTGGAAACCATTGTGGGTACTTGTGTTGTAGGTGCAGTAGATGGATACATGCGCCTATTCATAAAGACCTTCTCAAAGGCTTTCTCTGTTTCCTTTGCAAATAATTCATAGTTCTTGTCCATAATGTGAAAAGTCCTTGATTTAGTTCTAAGATGTGGCTTCACCAAGTCTAACAACAAGGATTTCTCTTCTAAGGAACATACTGGAAGGGTATCATCTAGAATCTTTTCCCTTATCCTTAGATCTTCAATAGCTTATCTCTTTTGGAATTCTAAGATGTTTCATACATTATCAGGAATCGTGGTCTTTAGTTCCAAGACTATCTTCTTGAATTTCAACATGTGTTTGACAATCATTCTGTGTATCTCTGATTTGTCAATCTCACTGTATTTCTCATAGAAATTTTCTACTTGATAGATTCTGCCTTCATCAATTATTCTTGTGCTTAACACACTCAGACTAGGTTTGAAACTTACTTCAGGAGGTGCTTGAGTGTTCCTTATGTTTCTTGTTACTCTTGAGGATGGATGACTAGTGCTAATCTCTTTCTTCCTCTTAGGCATTGTCTTATACTCAGGAGGAGCAGTAAGGTCAATGGTTTCCTTGGGCACAGAAGGAGTAACAAAAATTTTACCCTTCTGAACATCAGATTTTTCTATCTTCACCTTCTTCAACTTAGGATCATCTTGTAATACCCCAAAAATGGGCTATATGTTCATTAATCTCCTATATTGACACATCGAATGAAATCGACATCAAAGTCCTAACCAAAGGCACATCGACACATCATCGAATCCTAATTGATTATCTTAAATTTTGCACCGGGGAATATTCTTAGTAATATTCCTAATCATCATAATTATCTTTGAGTTAATGATTATTTGGCGATAAATCTTATTTATCCTAAAGTTTAATTAATTGAATATTCTCAGTATATAATTAATTAATTTTAATTCTGCCACTTAATTATTTAATTGAATTTAATTATATTTATTCCTAATTATTATTATTTAAATTTGACAATAAATCAAAATTCCTATCATTAATTGATTAAATTCTTATTTAATTAATTAAAGCAAGTTGTCATATTTGATGATATTATTTTTGAATAAAAGTTTGATTAAATGATTGATTAACCCATAAATCAATTGTTTTATTTCCAAAATCAGTTAAGTTAAGAATAAATCACTTTATTTATTAATTAATTCATATTAAATCATGCATATTCAAGAAAAGCAGACAACTATCAATTATCAATTAAAGCTAAACTCTATTTTGAGTTAAACTCTGCTTTTGCATGTTTTTGTGAGTTAAAGTTATCTTTATTTAAAAATAACTCAAAAATCAAGCTGAGTTATTTGAGTGATTTATGACTTTCTTTCATGCATCCTCAAAGCCCTGGATTTCTATAAATTAAGGCTTCAGCTCATCTCAAATCATCTCATAATTTTGCATAATCACGCTGAAGAATTGCTATCTGGAGAATCAAAGCTTATTGCGAATCAAGGCTATTGTGAGATCAATTTGGTTTTTACATTCATTTAGTTTTCATATCATATCATTGTTAGATAGATAGCATATCAATTTTTACATATCATAGATTTCATATCAAATTTTTCATCATAATTGCATCTAAAAAAAAATAAAAAAATAGATTAATTGCATTCAAGTTCATATCTAGATCAATTGCATTCAAATCCTTCATTTAGGTGTCGTCTAGGTCACTAATCTCGATAACAATCTGAGAACATCAATCTCGCACCTATTAGAAGACAGTAAATCACCTGGTTAGTTTAGCTTTCAATTCATTACATGATTTCATTTTTGCTAACCTCTAATGTTTTACTGAAGTGTTGTGTCTACAGATCATGTACAACTTTCACACACACATTTTTGGCGCCCACCGTGGGGCAACCCACCTTTGCATGCTGATTTTGATTCTTGGAGCTAAAACCCTAAGGTTTCAAAGATTTAATTTTATCTCTCAAACAGCTTGGATTTTTTCTCTGAAATTTTTTTTGCAAGTTGGACACATATCAAAGAAGCTACAGTAAAAAATTCAGAATTTTTTGAGATGTTTTGAATTTTTAATAATTTTTTCTTGAAATTCTAGAAAAAATTAATATCTGACAATCAGCATATTTTTCAGAAATTTTTATATTTTTGGAAAGCTCTTTAAATTCTACAGGGGGTCCATTCTTTGTATTTTAAATTTGGACGCAATGTAATAGCTCAAATAGTCAATTTACAAAAGCTGGTATGTTTTGATAAAATGGGTCTCTAGGGCACAAATGAAGAGATTTTTCTAAAAATTTTACATTTTTGGAAAGCTCTCTATTTTTTAACAGGGGTCTCTATTTTGAATTTCTATTTTTGCGGCCAAAATCATAAAAAAAAAAATCAGATCTTGTTGACTAGGTCAAATGCAGCAAAAAAAATAAAGTTTTGTGATGGGTATGCACTTATTTTTTTTACATGGTTCAATGAATGATATGAGTTATCATTTGGGTTAATTGCTAGTTATTATTGCTAATAATAATTAATTTTTAGAGCTAACTCTATGGTTTTTATAAGTTGAATATATGTTACATATCTTGTTTGCTTGTTTGCTTGTTGGAGAGTTTGTCACTTGCTTGCATGGAAAAGCTCAACAAGAATTGCTAAGAATCAGGTAAAATCTACTAAGCGCGTTGCGAGGATCCCGGTATTCTCCTTCATCTAATAAAATTTTGATTTGGACTTAAAATAAATCTCTTATGTGTCTGGCTTGTGTGCATCTTTTCATGCTTTTGTCTATTTCTACACACTTGCATAATTGATACTAGGTTGTGACCCCTTAAGAATTCATTAAGTAGTCTTAGATACTTGTGATTGATCTTGATTGCTATCTTGGGTTATTGGACTCGCTAATCCGTTGACCCCTCATTCCACCCCGTGGTTGCAAGGTCAGCGCCACATTAAAGGGGAGGGGTCAACATGACAGAAGCGTTAAGTGCTCCACTTGGCAACCCATTTATGCTTTTAGGAACTCACTTATTTTTTAAGTTGGGGACTCATTTTCAGCTTGTGTGAGGTGTTAAGTGTTCCACCTTGTGGACTCATCTCATATTCTCTTTAAGCGTTAAGTGTTCCTCTTTCTGCTTTTTGGGTACTTTTGGTAGATTTGTTTTTTGGAAACATACATCTGTGCTCACATAGTAATTAGGCCCTATGAACACTATTCATGATTCTTGAGAGATTGGATTCTCAGCGAAATCCTTCTTGACGACAGAATCCTTGTAGGTAGGGAGGATACTTAGTGCGTTTCACATTCAACTTGGTTAGTGCGTCTTCTCTTATTGATCGATACACTCTCTCCCAGGAGAGGTTGATAGATCACGTGGGGTTGACATCACGAGCTTTGGTGAATCAAAATTGGTTAGTGCAGCTTCTCTTATTGATTGATACATTCTCTCCCCAGAGAGGTTGATAGATCATGTGGAGTTGACATCATAGACCTTGGTGAAACAAAACTTTGTCTTAGCGTGTCGGATTTATCTGTCTGCTTTGTTTGGGTTAAAAGTGAAAAGGCATCAAAAACCTTGGATCTGGAGCCAAGTCCCCTTGTGGTACAATACTGTGAGTCATCTTTAGAGAGGGTTAACCGTAGCGGACATTCCCTTCACAGGAAAAATTATGTTGACGGAACCTCAAGTGGTAATAGTTATTTTCGCCGTGGTAGTGACAGCCGCTATATAAATGTCTTTGTGGAAGAAATCTTCACAGGTGTGGTTCATTGTTGGGTTGTCAGATCTCCCTAGCAGCTCCTGAAGATTAAGTTCTTGGACTGTGTCAAAACCCTGGTGCACTGGGATTGGAGTTCACCCCTTTGGATCATAAAAGTTACAGAGTCAAACCATTACTAAAAACCCTAGCTAGGCAAAATTTTCATTTTCTAGGGTATATGTGCGTTATTGCAAAATATTTTGGAACATACACAATTAGTGCTTCAGAGGATTAGAACGAATAAAATCACTTGATTGTTCATGTGCAAGGTTGCTTTTGCCCTTGTTCATTATTTTCAGACATGCTTGAAATCACTAGCTTGCTGTTTTGTGTGCTTGTTTATCTATCTGGTTATTGAAAACGAACAAATCTGTTACAATCCTCAAATCTAGACAGCACAATTTGCAAACAAGCTGAAACTGAAAACCCTAAAAATTGCAAATCTAAAGCAAAAATCTTTTCTGGTGTCAAAAGTCATCCTAAAATTTTAAAACTCATATCAAAGCCAAAGTCAAAGTCAAAGTTGTCAGAATTGCCAGATACCCAACTTTTTTAGCCTAGTTCTAGAATCTGTCATACAAATCACCGTGTCAAGAATAGAGCAGTAGCTATTGAGAATCAATACACATGTCTCAAAGAATCAGTACACATGAGGAAGAAATTCTGATCACCGCTATGATGAAACAAATGTGTGCTATGCAAGTTGAACTTAACAATCTTAAGAAAGAGAAGGAACCTAAAGAGTTCTCCATGGAAGCTCTATGCCCTTTTCCATTTGATAAAGACTTGTACATGTCACCATGCCCCCTGACATAATTTGAGCAATGTGATAACCCTTATGATACCTCTTCCACGGAGAGTGACACATCCAACTTTGGAGACTATGATGACTATGACGACAGACAATGTAATGATACCTATGACACCTCTGTTCCTAAGAGTCTTCCTCGTCATGTGTTCCTACTTACTACAAATGGGCCATCACATTGGATAGATCGTGATGGTGATCCATATGATTTTGATTTTGAAAGAGACTTTGATGGCTTTTGTGGACAATATCTAGATGATACATCTACTTCTATTGAGGAATATAAAATGTACCGTGCTAATTTGAAACGTCAATACTATAAGGATCTCTCCTCCAATAAATCTCAAGCTGAAAATAAAGATTACACTCTCAAGAAAGATCATGTTAATGTTGGACCTTTGTCTTGTGATGGTTCCCTTCCATCCCCTACTTCCTCCAATACCTATACATTTCCTAAAGCTTCTGAGTCTTTCAAATCTTTCACAGAACCTTCATCTGACACAAGCCCTGATACTTTTCATGCGGTTCCCTATAGTTATCCTCCAGGGCTACCTCTTAAATAAACTCAAGCTAACCTTCACTTGGCTGCAAATACTTTCAATAATGATAAACCTAAAGAGCCTAAGCCTTCATATGCTATAATCCCTACTTTAGCTAGTCCTCCACCATCTCTTCCAAAGTCATCCATACAATCCCAACATGCTTCCTTGTCCTTAGAAGTGGCTCCATGTCAAGAGGACTCTAAAAATGATGAAGAAAATAACATAAAGAAAGATCAAGATCAAGAACCCTCCATGTCATCCAATCTCTTTCGTGATGTCTCTTATCCGCTTCATGGTCTTTTTGATCCTGCACACCCTTTCTCATGCATTCCACCATGTCTTAAGTCTTCTCCTAAGCAAAATCAAGTTACTACTTACACCGTTGAGCTTATTGAAAATCAAAATAACCTTACTACACTTGCACTTTCCAAAGATGATACTTCCATTAAGGCTGTTAAAAATGGTGTTGTTACTTCCAATGTTAAGCCTATTGAAGATCAAAAGAAAAATTATGTGTTTATGCTATCCAAAGATCCTTGTCAAGATCAAAGTCTTCCATCTTCTTGTTCTACCATTCCATGTTCGCTTCCACTTTCTACTCTTCCTAAGTCTTTGCAAGCTTTGAACAATCCTATCAAAGAAGGTGCTCATATTCAAGATGTCCATGATTCTATTGAAAATTCTAATGCTCACTCTAAAGATGCTAATATCCTTGGTTGTCATATAGATGCTGATGAATTTATTGATTATCCTTTTGTATCTTCCACTTCCATCCTTGGACCTCTTCCACCACTACTAAGGGTTTCACGTCGACCTTCCATCTTGGGTCTTTATGTCTCTTCACTTTCCCCTCCTAACATTCCTAATTCACAATCCATCTTGGATCCTTACATCCCTCCATCTCCCATCTTTCCTCAAGATCAACATAGATGCACACCCTTGAATCCTTTTCATCCACCCACCCATCTAAACCAGTCATATCCTCCTTCTTCCTCCACAAGTCCCAAGTCTTTTGGAAGTAACTTGAATGTTTAATACAAGAAAAAGAAGCAATACAAGAATCCATCAAAAAAATAAGATCACCATGTCTCCTCTAATAGACATGGAAACATAAAGTCAAAAGAGATATCTAAGAAAAAAACTACAAGACAAGTATGGGTTCCAAAATCCATCATTGAAGATATTATCTCTAGATCATCAAAAAGAAATAAAAAGCCTACGGCTATATGGATTCCAAAGTCTCTCTTGAAAGAGTCTGGTGTTGAGCAAAAAGTGAAATTGACATTCAAGCTTCCAAAGGCTTCCACTTCATCTCCATCCAAAAATATTCTTCCATTCCATGCGCCTAAACCATAACCTCTACTATCCATTCGCCATATTCCTTCACGTATTCTTTCATTCACATTTCCTCCATCCTCTCACCACCCTTCAAGGTGTGTGTTGATGTTGATCTTGTCTTCCTTTCCATCTACCCTTTCACGATCCTTCCATTCATTATCCTTCTACCTTATATCTTTTTTCCTCATTTGCCTATTCCTCCTATCTTCCAACCTCACTCGCTTTACATAAAACTTTATCCTCCATTTTTCTCTTCCATCTCCCTTTCCCTATCAGCATCTTTAAGCGTATCATTTTGAATTCTTGGCATATCATGGTTTATTCTTTCAAGGAGCATTATCTAAAAAGCTTGCCTTCTTCCAAAAATTCAAAAAGAAATGAAAAAATTGAAAATGTGCCTTGGTGAAAACTTGGGAACAGGTGCCTTGGTAGCAAAAGTAAAGAGAAATAAATTCATCCTACGGTGAAAACCACTCCCTTGTGGCACCTTGGATAAGTATCATGATGAAAACCTGGCAATCAAGCATCATGCATAGTTCTTCTACATATTTCATCCATTCCATCATCTCTCTTTGATCTTGACAATGTTGATCTATACATGAACATTTGGCTATTTTGTGAGCTATCTTACGATGATCTTTCTTTCATTCCCTTCCTATTTAGCCTTCATATTTATTTTCCTCCATTCATTCTAGTCTTTTGCTATCATTTCCCCTTTGGTCTTGATCTAAAGAAAAGAGAAAGAGTAAAACATGATTCTATGAAGCCTCTTGACATGTCTACTCCTTTGGACTACATCCTTTCCTTCTTTGGCATTACGCTTTTGTGACTTATCCTATGCTGGCCTTTCATTGCTTGTCCAAATGTGCTTTACATGACAATTTTTCCCTAGGTTGAGTATTCTTGAGGAGTTTGCCCTTGAGGATTTCTTCCTTTCATTCTCCTTCATTCTCTTGTCTTCCATCTCTTCCACCAGCTTGCCAATCCCTCTTGTTCTCCACCTTGCTAAACATTGGGACTGCACGATATGATCTTGCTTGGGAGTTTGCAATGGAAAAAGATGCTATCAAGTATACCAAGTATCAGAACAAATATCAGAACCAGTATCAGAACCAGTATCAGAACAAGTATCAGAACCAGTATCAGAATAAGTATCAGAACAAGTATCAGACCAGTGTCAGAATAAGTATCAGAACACCTACTGGGGCTACACCTTTCACTTTAGTTTATGGGTTTGAAGTGGTACTACCTATTGAGGTTGAAATCTCATCACTAAGAATCAGAATGCATGGTTTAGTAACTGATGATGACTACAGAGTGTCTCAGTTGCAAGAACTTGAACTACTAGATGAGCGCAAACAAGCAGTGTATGATCAGGTTACAACAAGAAATTCAGACACAGAGAATTTCAAGTTGGTGATCTAGTCTTGAGAGAAAATCCTAAAAATCAATCCCATCGAGAACGCAAGGGGAAGTTTATATCCAATTGGTTGGGTCCCTTTGTAATTACTGCTACTTTTAGCTCTGGTGCCTATCAACTCTCAACAACTGAAGGAGAATAGCTCCGAGAACCAATCAACATTCTCCATCTGAAGAAATTCTACGCCTAAAGCATTCAGTGTATGGTAAAATATCCTGAAAAAATCTTTAAAATTAGAAAAAGTCCTGAAAAAATGAACATCTTGGTGAAAACCTAGCAATAGGCACCTTGATGATTCACAAAAAAAGTAAAAAATATCAAAAATTCAAAAAAATTGAAAAAATGAAAAATACAAAAAAAAATGAAAAAGAAAAAGTGCCTTGGTGAAAACCTGGAAACAGGCGCCTTGGTAGCAAAAATAAAATCTCTGCCAAGATGGTGAAAACCTAGCAAATGGGCACCACTTTTTTCAATACGCTCCATCTATCAGTGCAATCTTGGTCTTTCCCAGCTTTCAGTCTTGCTTTAGTTTGTACATATCTCCCGGTTTGTTTTTGCATTCTTGTTCTCAATAAGTTAGTTTGTACACCAATCAGCTCAAGCGTATGTATCATATCAATGTTTAACACTTGGGGGCAATCACAGTCATATCCTATGGTCTCTAGTATATCTTAGACGTATCATATCCAGTCAGAGTCCTTTGAAGCTTCATGTGAGTCAGTCAGTCAGTCTTGTCTCCAAAAAGGATTTTGCATCTACAACAACAATCAAACACAAACTGAAAACAAACTGTGCTTTTCATGCTTTTATCTCCTTGTATGCTTACTGATTCGCATTGAGATTTTTGCATATTGTGTTCCTTCGAGCTCTTCGATGATGTCCTTTATAGGATTTAGAGAGTGATGACTAGGGGCATAATCTTTTCTTTATTTTCTGCTTGTATGTGAAAATCTAACGTCTTCGGAAATTCTGGATTGAAATGGTGTCCAACTGTAAGAGCCTCTATCTCAAATTGGATGGCCATGCGTACCTCGACCATTGATACCTAGAAAATTCAAGGAAGTTTGATCTCACTATTGTCTTTTTGAGTAAGTTCTTTCTCCTACTGTGAAACACGATCTTACCTAAGGATGTGAACGATAAAGGGTCACTACGAGTAATTCACACTGGATTTAGAATGATCTTTTGACTGTTTGATGTGTATGTTAAATACAAATTTCTATATCAAAATGGACATGATACTCAGGTCATCTTGGCGCTTGTGTCTTGGTGCTTGTATCTAATCTGACATTCCGAAAATAAAACCAATATTCATATGTCCATGGTTGTTTGACCAGTGGGTGTTGTATTGGTTCTTGAGCGTTACAAATCAATATTCATATGTCTATGGTTTCATAGCTAGTGGGCATTATATTGATTTATCTGGTTACCTAAAAGTTCAATTATGATAACAAATCGACACATGATCAGTGACTAGGTCCTAGGTCTTAGGTTGCATTTCATTTTACATGTTTCTTTGCATTTTGCATGTCTGCATGATCTCACAAATGTTTGGAAACACTTCAAAGCTTAAACACTTAAATGATCCTTCAATCACATCTTCTAATCTAACAAGAGTTGAATCTCACACGAAGGTTCCTCCAACGAAACAACAAGTAGAATCCTTTTTTTCAGGATCAAAATCAAAATCTGAGATCATTCATATTGTCAACTACTTGCATAATCGACCTTCAATCATCACAAAAATTCAGAATTCAACTTAATTGATTATCTTCCATCAAACTATTGAAATTTCAACTTGGTCAACCATGGTCAACTCATGGTCAAACCTAGTCAAACTTGATCTTTTGAACCTCCAAACGATGTAGAATGTGTTCCCGGACGTGTTTAACCACTTCTCAAATCAATTAACATGCTTCTGAACTATCAACGCTAACTTTTCTTGTCAGATTTTAATTTTAATCCTGAAGGGGGCATGGTATTACACATCATTCAAAGTCTATAATCTAGATTTGGAATCATATCTTTCCTCAGTAATCAAGACAACAACCACATCTAGTTGTTGATTCATCAAAAGACCTCATCACTCGAGGCAAATCAATCATCACTTGGGGCATATCAGATTCATCGAGATCCATATCAATTTGGTATTCTCTTAATCTTGTAAATTGTATCAATTTTTTTTGTAACTATCAATTCAACTGTGTTATTTCCTTGATTCTTCGGTAACTGAAGGGTTCAGATGTGATACCTACATGGTTCTTCTAAGACAATCGAGTCTGGAACCGATCACTCACTTCTTTGCAATCATAAGGTTCGGAATCAGGTGTTTTGACACTTTTGTTTCATTGTTGTTATAGTTAACATTATCTTTGGTCATTCAGGACCTATTATCTTCATATCAAATCCAATCAGCTTATGTCTCATATCAATTATCAATTTCGAATCAGTTTCATATCTTTATCATACACAGACTATCTTTGAACCACTGCGCTTCGCACAGTAATTCAAAGAGGGGCAAAACGTAATACCTCAAAAATGGGCTATATGTTCATTAACCTCCTATATCGACACATCGAATGAAATCGACATCAAAGTCCTAACCAAAGGCACATTGACACATCATCGAATCCTAATTGATTATCTTAAATTCTGCATCGGGGAATATTCCTAGTAATATTCTTAATCATCATAATTATCTTTGATTTAATGATTATTTGGCGATAAATCTTATTTATCCTAAAGTTTAATTAATTGAATATTCTCAATATTTAATTAATTAAGTTTAATTCTGCCACTTAATTATTTAATTAAATTTAATTATATTTATTCCTAATTATTATTATTTAAATTTGACAATAAATCAAAATTCCTATCATTAATTGATTAAATTCTTATTTAATTAATTAAAGCAAGTTATCATATTTGATGATATTATTTTTGAATAAAAGTTTGATTAAATGATTGATTAACCCATAAATCAATTGTTTTATTTCCAAAATCAGTTAATTTGAGAATAAATCACTTTATTTATTAATTAATTCATATTAAATCATGCACATTCAAGAAAAGCAGACAACTATCAATTATCAATTAAAGCTAAACTCTATTTTGAGTTAAACTCTGCTTTTGCATGTTTTTGTGAGTTAAAGTTATCTTTATTTAAAAATAACTCAAAAATCAAGCTGAGTTATTTGAGTGATTTATGACTTTCTTTCATGCATCCTCAAAGCCTTGGATTTCTATAAATTAAGGCTTCAGCTCATCTCAAATCATCTCATAATTTTGCATAATCATGCTGAAGAATTGCTATCTGGAGAATCAAAGCTTATTGCGAATCAAGGCTATTGTGAGATCAATTTGGTTTTTACATTCATTTAGTTTTCATATCATATCATTGTTAGATAGATAGCATATTAGTTTTTACATATCATAGATTTCATATCAAGTTTTTCATCATAATTGCATCTAAATTTTATTTTTTTAAAAATAGATTAATTGCATTCAAGTTCATATCTAGATCAATTGCATTCAAATCCTTCATTTAGGTGTCGTCTAGGTCACTGATCTTGATAACAATCTGAGAACATCAATCTCGCACCTATTAGAAGGCAGTAAATCGCCTGGTTAGTTTAGCTTTCAATTCATTGCAGGATTTCTTTTTTGCTAACCTCTAATGTTTTACTGAAGTGTTGTGTCTACAGATCAGGTACAACTTTCACACACACACACACACATCTAATTTAGTCTTTGTTGTCATTGCACTCTCAATTTCCAAAGTAATCTTTTGTTCCCTTGCTTTGTCTAGGTTTGCTTGAGACACTCCATGAATTCTCAAGATTTCTTAGGTGACTTTGGCAACCTTTCTTTTAGTTGCTACACTATTCAAGACTGCATCAACTTCTCTTGTTTTCTCTACATAGGTTCCCCATCTTGGCTCATTAGGGTCTTTAGGGGCTGGAAGCAATACTTGTGCATATGATTCTAAAATAGGCTCTTCCACTTCATATCCTAGTGGATGAATCCACTTTGTTCTTGGTTCAACTGCCTCCATGCATGTTGTGTCAGTTTCAACCATGAAGCAAATAGTATCCTTGTATTTCTTACAATTTTCTCTGGTATCCTGTACCTCATCTGCATTTTAACCCTGAATGTCTTCAACTCTAGTTTCATGTAGTCCTTCAAGGTGCTCTCAATACATGCCTTGAGAGATATCTATGGCATTATGGGAATGGATTTGTCTAGATACAAATCAGATACCTTTCCAATAATATAGAAGTACATGTATATAATCAAAGACCCAAATCTGAATATCTTGGTCTTATCATGCTTGATTGCCTTGATGTTGTCAATTAGCTATGCGCACAAGATCTCACACAGATTGAACTCTCCATTTTCCTTCACTAGTCTTATGGCTGCAAGAATTGTGGCCGCAGACACACTGTTTACCCTGCTAGTGTGTTGGAACCTGTATCCTAGTATCATGGACATCAATTTGATGTCATCTTGCTCAATAGGCTCGATAGTCATACCACACCTATCACTTCTTGATTTACAAGTCTGTTCAACAATCTTCCTCACATCTTTTTCCCACTAGAAGGATGACACTTGTCCTTGAGAGGCATGTCATCTCATGAATTAGGTCACCAGTAATTCTGACTGGCACTTCACCTATCCAAAATAGGTTATCATGAATCCTGCTTAGTATAATCTTGATCCATTCTGATTCATAGAACTCATATGTCGTAGCATACTCCACTATAGGGTGATTATTCCACCGCGCATACTCATCCATGAAGGTTTTGTCTAGTTTCATTATTGTTTCCATGTGCGTTCTCAATCTATCCAATCCTACTGGTTCTTTCTAACAGTGAATGTATGCCCTAATGTCCTCAACATGCATAACGCCCATAGGCATGTGGGAGAATGCTCTTGGATATCACTTTCCAAATGACCTTGAAGACTTCTTGAATCGGTGCGACAAAGTAGGGTTTTCGCAACCGATCAAATGCACAACAAATCACTTTATGAATCAAACTACAATCCTTCTCAATCAAATGCTAGGGTTCTTCTGCTCTCCAATCGCTCTCAATTCAAATGCAATGAGAGATCTTCAAACTTTTGTGTACTTTAAAGTAGAAAATATGTCATTAATGTTTGCCGTGTAAACTAAGCTGTCACTTGAAAATCTCTATCTTTCATTCTGTAAACAATCAGCTAGTGCGCTCTTGCACATAGGTTCTACTAGTCTCCAAAAGCTTAATTCCAAAGGCGCATACTCAAAGAGTGAGTATACCAGCCATGCAGGGGGTTAGAGCTAAATTAGCTCCCCCTATGACCCTGAGGGCCATTCATCTAGATGTAGAGGGTGCGTCCACTATGGATGCATCCAATACATACTCATCAACCTTGTCCTTCTTTGCTTTTGACCAAATCAAGCTCACATCCTCTGAATCTTTCACAAAATTGACTTCTCCTTCGGGATCCAAAATTGATTTTTTGGGCTTTTTAGGGCTTTCCTAACCTTGCATCCTTGATCTGCAAAACTTTGAGATGTGTCCAGCCTTGTTACAAGAGTGAAAAATGACTAGAGGCCTTATATTCCTTGGTGCATTGACTTGAGTCACCATCTTACATTGTCTAACTGAGTGACCATTATAGTTACATATCTGACATGTAACATTTTGAGAACTTTTTACATTTGGCTGATTCTAATTTTTTTGATTATGCTGAGTCATGTTCTTTTGACTTGTCTTGTAATTCATAGCTCTATGACCAAATTTATTGCATGAATAACAGTAACCATTGAAAGTTCTTACCTCTGTACAATTCCTTGTTATGTGTCCATGCTTGTTACCTGCATAATAAGTGTGATCTACTGGCTTGCGCTCATTCTTAGGTGGTTCAATATGATCCTTAGTCTGACTTCCAATCTCCTTATCATCTAAGGTGCCTTCTAGTGCTTTCATTCTTGCTCACATGTTGTCAATCTAGTTTTGTGCTTCATTGTATCCAATGCAGCTAGTATCTCCTTTAACTCTTCTTGCATACAACTGAGATTCTATCAAATCAGAATTGGTGTGTAATTTATCAATGTGACTCTTAGCATCTTTCAGTTCAGATTCCAAGATTTCTTTGTTTTTTCTTAGCTCCAACATTTCCATGTTTGCTTGCCTCAATTCTTCATTCAATTGAAGGTTCTCTTTGACCTGTTCATCATAGACTTCCTGATTGTTAGTTAGCTTATCATCAAATTCTTCAATTTGTTCTTTCAAGGATGTATTTTCTTCATTCAGCTTCTTGACCATTATCCCTGGATCACTAGTAGAGCATTCTTTCAAATCCTTCCTTAGCCTTTTGATGACTAATTGAGCATCACTAAGTTTTTCCTTAAGTTCTTCAGTTTCTTTTTTAGATCTATCTAGGTCTTCAAGTGCAACTTCTAGATTTCTTTTCAGATGTTTCATTTCTGCTTTGTCCATGATCTCCTCAAGTGGTTAAACTTCTTTGCTGAGGACCAGAGCTCTGATACCAATTGTTAGGAATGGGAACATTGAGAGAGGGGTGAATCAGTGTTCATTGTATTTTATCTTTTCCCTTAATCTTTAAACTAAACTTAAATGCTTAAGTACTGAAATGAACATTCACATAAACATGAAACATGAAATCAACACATAACACCAATATAGTTATGGGGAAACCCAAATAGGTAAAAACCCCGATGGGAATTGACACCCACTAATATTTTGTACTAGTGTTTTATGATCCTTGTTAGAAGATCCTTAACCATGTTAGGAGTTGCTTTACAATGTATTAAGTACAGTAGACCTTGTCAAGGGTCAAACCCTATTAGGAGTCTTTTACAATAGTTCCTATTAGGGGAGTAGACGCACTGTCCTAGAGTTCACTGTTCAAGTGGTGAAGGCTACAACCTTCTGATCTCAGATACACACTATATCTGCTGGATGAACTGTCACTGTGACACTGCTTGTCTGATCAGTTCCTTTGATGTGTTGATGCTTTGACCTCTTGCAAAGCTCTAATACATCTTATAGACTCTTCACATACTTCTTCTATGCTGATCACAACTCTATATCAACTTCCATGCATATTACAATGGGTGCATCTCATATTTATATACACATACAAAACAAACAACTAAGTTGGCCCTTTAACCGATTACATACAATGCTTCCAATTGAATTGGCTCAAGCGTGTTTGCAAACAAACATATTTACATGTCAACAACCTAATTACAATAGGCGCATAGCCTTTACAACATTAGAATATAACTACAAATCAAAATGCTAACAGTCAACTGCTTACTTTGTTCTTCTCTAGCACATACTGGCTGTGTAACTTCAATTGTCTGTAACTTTGGCATACTTGCATATCTGATCATGCGCTCATAGACTAAGCATGAATATAGTCTAACCAACTTATCTTTTAGGGCACACACCATAACTCGGTCGTACGCACGTGCGTTGATGCTCTAAGCTTCAGGTACTCTGTACACTGTCTAGTCTTCAACACTTAACCAATTTTTGATCTTCTCATCAAGTGCGCTAACTCCAAACTACTATATGAATTTGTTTCCATAATGAAAACACTATAATAATTCATATACACTAGTATAGCCAACTTGCCAACAGATATTCACTATGTGGTACGCCCCATTTACGATCATTTCATGAGGAAATGGCTTGATGGCTTGCAAACTGCAAGTTAGGGCATCATACATTGTTCATGAGCTCACTATTTAATACTAGCATTGTTTACATCTTTTCATTTCGAATTCTTGATGACCCATGAGCTTTGAGAGCTAGTGCATTATTTCTATTACCTTCAAGGCCCATTGTGTGAAGTGTTTGATCTCTCTTTATTTGTTTTGTTGTTAATATTCACTATGTGGTACTCCCCGTTTATGATCATTTCATGAGGAAATATCTTGATGGCTTGCAGGCTGCAAGCTAGGACATCATGCATTATTTATGAGCTCATTGTTTGAGCACATCATGTCCCTATTTTATTGGCTGGTAATCAAACAGTGAGCTCATAAACAATGCATGATGCCTGAGCTCAAATTTAAAATAGTAAGTGTATTATTTGACCTCAGTAATAAAATAGAGACATCAATAATAAAATAATACACTTACTATTTTAAATTTGAGCTCAGGCATCATGCAATGTTATTGTTGTCAAAATAGTAAGTGTATTAATGTATGATCTAATAGAAGCAACCTCATTGATCATTACCTTTGATTCCTCCATCATTATAGAAGAGATAACTACCTATAACTATATTTCATAATTTCTCATTTGAAGTCATAGGTTAGTTTAAAATGGAGAAACTATAAAAACTCACCAATTTTATCCCAAAACATCATATAACTAGAATTAATCACATCTCACAAATGTATAGATTATATTACATACATTGTATTATATATATCAAGTATAATTATGAGTTTACATCATATATTTAGGCTTAATAAAATCTTGGCACCCCCTTTTGAGCTCAGGCATCATGCAATGTTATTGTTGTCATTGCATACTTGCTTCTATTGTGCACCATAACAAAAACAAGAATGCAATGTTATGAAATGTTGGGATTAAATTGGTGAATTTGTATACTTTCTTCATTTTAAACTAAACTATGACTTCAAATGAGGAATTATGAAATATAGTTGTAGGTAGTTATCTCTTCTATAATGATGGAGGAGTCAAAGGTAATGATTAATGAGGTTGCTGCTATTAGATCATACATTAATACACTTACTATTTTGAATTTGAAGTCGGACATCATATATTGTTTTATACACTGTTTATTTCATTGAGACCGTGAGCTTGACATTTGTAATGTATTTCCTGTTATTAGATTAATATTGCCATGTTATTGAGGTTGTAGATGTCCTTTTACTGATCTTGTATAAACAACATATATACCATGTTGACTCATAGCCCATGAGGTGTTGCTTGATAACACATTTGACATCATACTTTTTGCTCCATTTTGGTCTTGATTTACTCGCTGCATGCATATGTTTCCTGAGTGCACATGTTCTGTAGCATAGTTTATTTTAGAAGTGTATGGCTTGACTACGCACATGCATAATTGTAGATGAGGATCAGTAATAGGGTGCCAAGCATTGCTTAGATCCTTTGGATCTAACCCCATCTTTTCCTTCCTTGCAAGTTTTGGATCATACAAGAGCATACTAGATTGAAACCTAGGTCAACACTTCATTACTTCAGGCAATGTTTGGTACCTTCATTATTTATGTTCATCCACTTATGTATGTTTGCATTCATTCATATTCTTCTGAAAGTTGGCTATTAGTGACCATATAGGACCATTCTTGATGTTTTTGGGTCATTTGATGAAAATATGTAAATAGGGACATCAGTAATAAAATAGGGATATCTTAATCTTTATGAGCTCAAATTGAAAATAGTAAGTGTATTATTTTATTACTGATATCCCTATTTTATTGCTGATGTCCCTATTTGATCTAATAGCATCAATATAACAAACAGAATACCAACCAATCAAATAAGGACATGAGGTGCTCAAACAGTGAGCTCATAAAAAAAAATAGTCTTAATAAAATCTTATAAAACAACATATATTGTGTGAAGTGTTTGATCTCTCTTTCTTTTTTTTGGTGTTGATATTCACTATGTGGTACTCCCCGTTTATGATCATTTCATGAGGAAATATCTTGATGGCTTGCGAGCTACAAGGTAGGGCATCATACATTGTTCGTGAGTTCACTGTTTAATACTAGCATTGTTTACATCCTCTCATTTGAAAAATGCTTGATGACCCACGAGCTTTGAGAGCTAGGGCATCATTTATATTATCTTCAAGGCATTGTGTGAAGTGTTTCATCTCTCTTTATTTTTTTTTTGTTGATATTCACTATGTGGTACTCCCCGTTTATGATCATTTCATGAGGAAATATCTTGATGGCTTGCGGGTTGCAAGCTAGGGCATCATGCATTGTTTATGAGCTCGCTATTTGAGCACCTCATGTCCCTATTTGATTGGTTGGTAATCAAACAGTGAGCTCAAAAACAATGCATGATGCATGAGCTCAAATTCAAAATAGTAAGTGTATTATTTTATTAAGACTAAATATATTGTTTTATTAAGATTTTATTAAGATAAAGTATTTTGGGTTAGTTTTATGTTGTTTTATAAGATTTTATTAAGACTAAATATATGATGTAAACTCATAATTATACTTGATATATATATACTTCAAAAGAGGAATTATGAAATATAGTTGTAGGTAGTTATCTCTTCTATAATGATGGAGGAGTAAAAGGTAATGATCAATGAGGTTGCTGCTATTAGATCATACATTAATACACTTATTGTTTTGAATTTAAGCTCGAGCATCGTGCAATGTTATTGTTGTCATTGCATGCTTGCTGTTGTTGTGCACCATATATTATTTTATACACTATTTATTTCATTGAGACTATGAGCTTGGTTTTTCTTTCAGAAGTGTATGGCTTGACTATGCACATGCATAATTGTAGATGAGGATCAGTAATAGGATGTCATTCATTTCTTAGATATTTTTTATCTAACCCCCATCTCTCTTTTCTTTGCAGGTTTTGGATCACACAAGGGCACACTAGATTCATACCTGGGTTAAAAATTCATCACTTCACGCAATGTCTGGCACCCTTATTATTTATGTTCATCCTCTTATGTATGCATGTACTCTTGCATTTTTCTCTGAAATTTATTTTCCTTGTATAGTATATACAAGTTATTTTTTATATATATACATGTAATCTTTAGATGCAAAATTTTTTTTCCTTTACATGTATCTTTGCATGAAATAAACACAAATTAAACAAGATCATCTAATAATGCAAACTAGGGTACTGTAGTCACTCATCTAGTAATTAGTTCCCCAAACCATTACTAAGGATTGAACATAAGTCTAAGTCCCCTAACCTATTGTTCGATGTGTCCTTATTGCCTTCGTAATTTTGGTTCAACCCCTATAGGATGCCCAAGGCTAGAGGCCAAAGAAAGTACCCAAGAGAACTTGAAAGAAAGATGAATTGAACCATTGTCCTTATGTGGGTAAACCCATATAAGTTTTATTCCTTCGCATCACAACTCCTACTTGAGGATCCACAATCATGCATTTATGAAGTAATAATGCATTAAATATCTTACTGATGTCCCTATTTGATTGGTTGGTGCTTTGTTTGTTATATTGTTGCTATCAAAATAGATTGATAGTGGTGATTCAATGCATCTATAGCCTCAACAACATGGTAGCATTGATCCAATAACATAAAATATATTACAAATGTCAAGCTCACGGTCTCAATGAAATAAACAGTGTATAAAACAATATATGGTGCACAACAGCAGCAAACATGCAATGACAGCAATAACATTGCATGATGCCCAAGCTCAAATTCAAAACAATAAGTGTATTAATGTATGATCTAATAACAACAACCTCATTGATCATTACCTTTCACTCTTCCATCATTATAGAAGAGATAACTACCTACAACTAGGGCATCATGCATTGTTTATGAGCTCATTGTTTGAGCACCTCATGTCCCTATTTGATTGGTCGGGCTCATAAATAATGCATGATGCCCTAGCTTGCAGCCCACAAGCCATCAAGATATTTCCTCATGAAATGATCATAAACAGGGAGTACCACATAGTGATTATCAACAACAAAACAAATAAAAAGAGATCAAACACTTCACAAAATATATGTTGTTTTATAAGATTTTATTAAGACTAAATATATTATTTTATGAGCTTATTGTTTGAGCACCTCATGTCCCTATTTGATTGGTCGGTGCTATGTTTGTTATATTGATGCTATTAGATCAAATAGGGGCCTCAGTAATAAAATAATACACTTACTGTTTTGAATTTGAGCTCATAAAGATTAAGATATCCTACTATTTTGAATTTCTATTTGCTTTGAGCCAATAAAATTTTTATCATCATGATGAAGTAATAATGCATTAAATATGTTACTGATGTCCCTATTTGATTGGACGGTGCTCTGTTTGTTATATTGTTGCTATCAAAATAGAATGGCAATGGTGATTCAATGCATCTACAGCCTCAACAACATGGTAGCATTGATCCAATAACAGAAAATACGTTACAAATGCCAAACTCATGGTCTCAATGAAATAAACAGTGTATAAAATAATATATGGTGCACAACAACATCAAGCATGCAATGAAATCAATAACATTGCATGATGCCCGAGCTCAAATTCAAAATAGTAAGTGTATTCACGTATGATCTAATAGCAACAACCTCATTGATCATTACCTTTCACTCCTCCATCATTATAGAAGAGATAACTACCTACAACTACCTTATCATGCATTGTTAATGAGCTCATTGTTTGAGCACCTCATGTCCCTATTTGATTGGTCGGTGCTCAAACAATGAGCTCATAAATAATGCATGATGCCCTGGCTTGCAGCCCGCAAGCCATCAAGATATTTCCTCATGAAATGATCATAAACGGGGAGTACCACATAGTGAATGTTAAGTTTCTCAATAGATTGTATAGTAATTTGTTAAAAATTATTAATTCAAATGATTCACATTTTATTTGAGAATAATTTTTAAAATATTTATTTTTATAATTTCTATTCGATGCTTACATTTTTTTTATTGTTGAGAATTATTAAGAGTTTGCTAAAATTTCAAGAGATACCATATGTGGCAATTAGGTTCGGTCATGCAATGTCTAGCATAAAATAATAAGGATTTTTATGTTAATTTGGGTCTTAATGTATTTATCAAATCGATAAAATGTAATGTTAAAAATTGCATACCCTCACAACTCCATGTGGTATGTTGCACTCACTCTAGCATCAAGCTTGTATTATGCTAATGCAAAGCTGTTAACTATCCTTTGTTATACGTTTCCTAAGCCTTGTGTATTCTTAAGTATTTCATAATATTGTTCAATTTGAATTATTCAAATGGGAATGATACACATGAATTTTCACATTAGGTGCTAGCATCCTATGATACTTCATGTTTCAATGACTGTGTCTAATTGTTTCACTTCCCTACCAAGTTCTACACTCATAAGATAACCACCTTATGGAAATTTGAGATGGCTATTTTATTTTTGTCCCCCTCTTTATCCTCATTCAAACAATCCTTTGAATCCTACAACTCTTTCACTTGGAAAATAATTGTCAAGCTTTCAAATTGGCTCATAATTACTAGTTGGCTCAAATTGGCTCATAATCTCCTTTATAGTTGGCTCTTAATAACTAGTAGAAAAATGCAACAAAAGTTTAAAATTTAAATAATATGAATTTTAAGATTCATTTACATAATCCTTGAACTTGATTTGAATCACTCATAAGCTTAAAAAATCTAATTTTTATGAATAAGGTAATGATATTAATACAAGAAATGAATGCATAAATAGTAATATGAATAAAATAAAGATGATTGAATAGTAATTACATGAAAATATGTATAAGAAAATAAAACAAACATTAAAAAAAATAGCCATAATATGAATAAATAGTAATATGAATAAAATAAAGATGATTGAATAGTAATTACATGAAAATATGTACAAGAAAACAAAACAAACATTAAAAAAATTAGCCATAAATCAAACTAAAAATACACAACTATTTGATCTAATATTATATTAAATCATTCCTACTAAAATAAATGCAAAACTAAATGCAAAATACTTGAATATTTAATATTTGTACTATTTAAACAAATAGTCAGGGTATCAACAAATTTCTCAAATCCAATGACCCTTTTTCATCCTTATAAAAATTGTGGAGTCTATCCATATACTTGTTTAATATTTAAAAATATTAAAAAATTTAGAATCTGATTCTCAGACCTTAATATTAAAAGAAAAACCTTAGATGAGTTGTGGATTTGTGCCTTTACCACTACAATAAGATATTTCTTGAAAGTGGTGTGTTGAAAATGAGCTCCCTTTACATTAATCAACTATATTCTTCACTAGATGAGTAGAAAGAAGAGAGATGTATGAAATTGAGGTCCTTTACATTAATCAATTTGGAATGTCAATTTTGATGTTAAAGACATATACTTTATGATATTTATATTGGACTTTCATACATTTTTCTTTAACTTATATTGTAAGAAGAAACGTTTGCATGCCACCTAAACCCATGTACTTACAAAAGATGGTGGAATCTTTCCTTTAAGTAAACGAAATGGTGTATTATATAGAGATGAATATTCTATTAAATTTTGGTATGTGGGTTGAAAGGTGTTGATTTTTAAGTAGGAAATTCAAAATTTGAAAGTGGTAGATGATTATCTATTATAATATTTATACAAAATTAAAATAAATCAAAGTATTAAAAATATACATCATGTATGATTTTTTTCCATCGCTTCATTTGGAATGCGAGTCTCTCTCTCTATATATATATATTGTTGAAAGTAAACACACAGATATGATGTTAAATTTTGGATGATGTTTTTATTTTTATTTTAATGTATTTATGAAATTAGTAACTATATTTGAATATAGTTTCAAATTGTTAATAGTTACAAATATTATTAATTCAAATGATTCACATTTTATTTGAAAATAATTCAAATGATTCAAATGAACAATATATGGTGCACAACAACAGCAATCATGCAATGACAACAATAATATTGCATGATGCCCAAGCTCAAATTCAAAACAGTAAGTGTATTCATGTATAATCTAATAGCAGCAACCTCATTGATCATTACCTTTCACTCCTCCATCATTATAGAAGAGATAACTACCTACAACTACATTATCATGCATTGTTTATGAGCTCATTGTTTGAGCACCTCATGTCCCTATTTGATTGGTCGGTGCTCAAACAATGAGCTCATAAATAATGCATGATGCCCTGGCTTGCAACCCGCAAGCCATCAAGACATTTCCTCATAAAATGATCATAAACGGGGAGTACCACATAGTGAATATCAGCAACAAAACAAATAAAGAGAAATCAAACACTTCACACAATATATGTTGTTTTATAAAATTTTATTAAGACTAAATATATTATTTTATGAGCTCACTATTTGAGCACCTCATGTCCCTATTTGATTGGTCGGTGCTTTGTTTGTTATATTGATGCTATTAGATCAAATAGAGACATAGAATTTGATATCAACCTATCATATATCCATTCCAAATGATATAACTCCATTTGAATAAACATACATGCAAACCATTTGACAAAATGTCCATATGAAATCTAGAGCAATACATTAATTTTATAGTGAATTCATGATTTATAATGCCCCTTGATTTATAGTGAGTTAATTTTATAGTGAATTTATGATTTATAATTCAGTTGTAGCAGCTCAATATGTTTGAACTCAAGAATACCCCTTACTTGGTTTCCTACAAAGCCTTTGGTGAAATCTGTCAAAAAATGAGAAGCTATGAGAAGGTGACATGAAGCTAATGAAAGGAGGCATCTCCAGTTTGTTTCAAGAAGATATACACATTAAGGATCATGTCAAATAATACAAGAGAATTCTATCAAAATAGGGAGACAATTGCTAGATTGTTGTCTAATTTTCAAAGAGAAGGCGATGACAAATGTTATTGTCCATGCAAGAGTTGTAATGGCTTAAAGACAAGAAGAATCAAAATCAAAACAACAAAGAGACATTGTAGGGAGAATGGTCACATTGAAGGGGGGTTTGATTATAATACAATGGTAAGTTTTTTGTTATATTGTTTTCACAATTAATATACATATGAACCATAGAAGGAGGTTTGATTATCACATTGAAGGGGGGTTTGATTATCATCATTTTTATATAGGTCGATCTCCCCAGTGTGAATATAGAGGAACATGGAGGTGTGAGTATTGAAGTTGAAGATCATGATCCCATGGAAGATGACAATCATGCGCCAGAAAACACATTTGAAGATGATGGAATGAATTCATTGATCGTTGACACATTTGGTACTGGTGCTACTGGTTTTGCTACTGCTAATGATGATGACGATTATGATGAGGATGACATTGACGACATCCACGATATACCTCTACTTGAGAAGGTAGACATGGCCCTTTACGAAGGCTCCCAATCTACTCTTATCTTTGTTGTATTGTTGTTGGTGAATTTGAAAGTTATGAATGGTTTATCCAACATAGCAATGTCACGTATGCTAAGGTTTGTCATATATGTCATTATAGTCTATAAAAGGTGAAACATGTACCATTAAGATTGTTTATAGTAATGACTTATATTATTTGTTGCAGATTGATAGGTGACTTTATGTTACCACCATCAAATGTTCTCCCTCGTTCATACTGAGAATTATGTGCCACTATGAAACATATTGGAATGGAGTATCAAACAATAGATGTTTGCCCCAAAGATCATATTATTTATTATAAAGAACATGAAAATGCAACAAAATGTCTTGAATGCCATACAAGCAGATATCAAGATGATCAAATGACAAAAAAGTTGCATCGCAAGGTTCTTCGTCACATCCTCATTATTACATGTCTGAAATGATTATTCAGGTGCAATAGCTTGGCACAATTTATGGATTACCATGCATGCAGCAGGAGTCGAGATGACATTATTTGAATGCCTGCGGATGGTTCATCATTTATGGACATAGAAGAAAAGTGGCCACACTTTAAAAAAGAACCTCAAAATCTCAAGCTTTCTCTTGCATCAAATGGTGTCAATCTGCATGGAGAGATGAGATCTGTTTACTCAGTGTGGCCTATTTTTGTTATAAACAATAACTTTCCTCAATGGATGCCAATAAAGAGGGAGCACATTATATTGGCAATGATTGTTTCGGGTATCTTATTATTTTATAGTTATCTACATGTAATTATAAGTCTTGGAGTGAAATGGCCACAATAATTATCTGATGTTGTTGTTAATTCAACTAGGTAAGTACCAAGTGAAAGATATGAATGTATATATTGTGCCTCTTATCGACGAGTAGTTGGTGTTATGGAATGGTTTCACTATGTATGACATCTCTAAACCAATTGGACAAAGACAATTTCAATTTCATGCAATGCTTGTGTGGATAATTCATGATGCTCCAAGGTTGACACATTTTTGTGCTATGTTATGGTGAATTCTAGTTGTACACGATAATTCAAATTCTAAAAATATACATATTTAATCCAATTATATTGTTATCTTGTAGGTCTTCAAACAAAGGGAAAATTTGCATGTCCAATGTGTGGTCCAAAGATGAAATCTCGTCATTCCAAAAGTTTAAGCAAGCATGTGTTTGATGAGTATAGGCAATTTCTCCTCATAAATCATAAGTATCGAAGTGCAGAAAGACATCTTTTCAATGGGAAAGAAGAGACTACATCAAAGCCCCGAAGAATGACACCTCACCTATGGTAGTTGGAATATAATAAAATTCAAGGTAATATCATTCCACCTAATGGTCGATGTTTCAAAATTATATATTTTGATTATTTTTTGTTGGCTAATTATGTAGTTGATGATCTTGAAGGTCGTGAAGGCATCACCGACCATCTTCCAAAGGGACTAAAATGTTATCCTAGAGAATTTAGTAGGTTGTCCTACTATGAGCAACTACAAATTGTGTATTTGTTTGATACTATGCATATTGGAAAGAATGTAACAGAGACACTATGGAAAATATTGGACGGAAGGCGTGACAAAAAAAAACTTGGCAAAATTTGTAGTGAAATTCATGATTCCAATCATGCAATGAAAAATATCATTGAATCAAATAGCAATGGAGACTGGATTAATGCAAGTGCTCTTCCTTGGTTATTAATAGAGCAACAAATTAATGCCATAAAAGAAGTGATCCGAAAAATTTAATTTCTTACAAGATTTGTTGGAGATATAAGCAATCTCATATCAAAGAAAAATGATTTTGGGTCAGGGATGAAAACACATGATTGGCATACCTTCATCAAGGTAAGTCATAGTCTTTTGTATTTACAATATATTTGTGTAATTGCATTCAATTTTCATTGTATGAAATGATTAGTTGACAATTGTTGCAGTATTTGCTACCCCTATCTCTCCCAGAGAACTTCAACAATAATTTCAAACAAGTGATATGTGATCTTGGAAAATACATGAGGTAAGCAGTGATATTTGTTCAATATATCAAACAATAATATCAAACAAGTAATATAAATTGTAAAGTCTCGTATTTATATATTTATGTCTTGAATCCCTTTTAGGTGGTTGTCATCTAAAGAAATCCATAAAGAAGATATAAAATATTGGAAGAAAAAAATTTGACAATTAATGTGTGAAATGCAAAAGTGTTTACCTCCATTTTTTTTTAATGCACAAGAACACTATCTCATACACCAAGTTGAGGAGATTGAATTGTGTGGACCTGTACATGCTAGGTCAATGTGGATGGTTGAGAGACACTACAAAGAGCACGTCCCAAGGGTTCTATGGTTGAGGGATATATGGTATACTAGATGATGGTGTAAGTTACTCAATATCTTCCTAATCTGGCAACAAAGACCCATATAGATTGCATTTGGAATCTCGACTCAATTAAAACATTTGAAGGGGAGTACTTGGTGGGCAATGATAGATTTAGGAAACTAAAAGATAATAAATTATGAGATGGTGTTGTAGTAAATTAATTCTTAATCTTCAAAATAAATCTGTTGTAAGTCATCTATTTACTTTTGTACGGCTGCTAAAGAGTGCAATGCAATACATTTGTTTATTGCAAACAATCAAGATTGGATGACGGTATAGATTGAACGATGTCAACATGATGGTCATAGATTAACATGGGAATCTATGTCTTCATTGGTTATACAAGCTTATCGTAATAGAGATCCCAATGTTACACAAAAGGAAATAGATTTAGCATATGGTTTAAGAGATCACCAGGTACTTATAAATTTGTTAATTAATCAACCGTATATTTTTCAACTCGTGATACAATAATTTATACATGTTTGACATTATTGCATGTGAAACACCACAATGCTATGTTTTTCAATGGTTATAAATTTCGCATCAAAAATTTGGATGACACAAAAAGAACTTGTGATTTTGGGATAAGTGCAGTGTTCCAGGTGACTAATATTTTATCTAGAAATGACTTACATCCTTGAGAGTCACAAAATTGATACTATGGTATTTTGGTTGATATACTTGACTATGACTTTAATTCTTTCAAATTAGTTCTCTTCGTTGTGAAATGGTACATACTACGACTCAATAAAAATGATCTTAATAAAACTGTTATTGAACATGACAATGAATTTCCAATGATTAATACAAGGTTGTTTGAGCCAGTTGGAGAAGAGCCCTATGTTCTTCCAAGCCAATGTGAGTAGGTATTTTACTCAGAGGTTCCACATAAACTGGGTTGGTCATTTGTTGTTAGACATGATCTAAGAGGAAGGTCGATAAAGTATAATGTGATGGAAGAAGATACCGAGGAAGATGAAGAAGTGGAAGATGATGTAGATGATGATCACAATTGAGAGCTAGTCGAAGAAGAATATGAAGAAGAAGATGACGATGATGCTACTACTGATGATGATGATGCTGCTACTAATGATGATGATGTTGCTACTGATGAGGATGATGATGATGCTGATGGTGATGATGACGACGACGATGATAGTGGTGGTGATGATGTCGTCGATGACGACGATCTTGATGATGAGATGGATGAAGAAGAATATCAATGACATGAATGAAATGTATAATTATGCCAGATGTTTGGCATGTTCTAACAATTGTTTTATATGTACTACTCTTATTCACCTTGTTTTATATGTCCTATATGTTCTATATGCTTAAGCAACCTCACTAGTTAAGACTGTTCTCATTTGTAGTGGGCATGACAAGAATCAAATCAATTGAAAGGCACCATTATTTAGACATGCACAAATTAGTGACGTGATTAAGCAAATTACCTTTCTTTATAATTTTTTGAGGTATTTTTTTATATCAATGCATTTAATCTAAATATTATCTTATGAGAGTTGTTTCTGCTAATTTTCTATTTCCTTGCACATCAATGATGTTAAATCACAGGGGATTCTCTTTGTTCCTTGCAATGGAGTGAGCTAATTCTAAATTGCTTTTTATTGCATGGTTGTCTTTAGTTTGTCATTTTGTTTTGAGTGTCTAGTGATTTAAACCAAAGACTTCGACTTAGCCAAAAAATGTGCAATTCTACATTAGTATGTTTCTTTTTATTGTAATTATAATTAGTATGAATGAACAAAATAATGACAATGAAATATTTGTGATAATGCAATATTTATCGAAATAGTGTCGATGACTTCAGTCAATGTGCCTATGTGTCAATGTGGTGTTGGCCCATGTATGTTGAAGACGTCACACACAACAAGTAATTTTAGGCGTCAATTTTGGGTTTGCCCAAATAGGAAAAGGTCTGGATACGTAATTATATTTTATGTTTAAAACTAATGTGACAACTAATCATTTTATGAAGAACTGATGTACATTTGGTATTGTAGGGAAATAGTGGATGTCAATACTTTGGGTGGGTCGATGAAACCACATTTACATCTACCCCATCTACATCTATACCTGATGTAAGAAATGAGTGGAACTTGTGCAAGGCTCAAGAGGCAGCTAATGCAGCCAAGATTGCTTCAATGGTGAAAGCAGAAATTATATTTCTGTGATGCCTTCTTTGTGTAGTTTGTGCACTACTTTGTTGGGACCATATACGTAAATGTGGTTAATAAAGAGCTATTGTAGATACTGAATTTTTTTTTTAGAATTTCTAGTAGATACACATAAAGAACATGCACATAAACATGACAAATGAGAAACATAAATGTAGATATCACAACAGCTAAGAAACATAAATGTAGGCATCATGGTCACATTTTTTTGGAGACACAACATAATTGAATGGTATACCCAGACGATGCAACACAACTATCACTCCTCTGGTTCCAAGTTTACACTACGGGATCCAAAATCTATAGATAAGGAATAAATTTAGAGAGCGGAGGAGGGTCGTAATGACCAAAATAATATAGGGTCCCTATATTATTTCGGTTGTTATGGCCATCCTCCTTCGCTCTTTAAATTTATTCTTTATTTATGGGCTTTTTTTACTACAATGTAGACTTGGAACTGGAGTAGTTGTGTTGCATCGTCTGGGTATACCACTCAATTATGTTGTGTTTCCAAAAAATTGTGACCATGATGCCTACATTTATGTTTCTCAGTTGTTGTGTCCCAGGACCCCTTATGACCCTTTACGACCCTTTACGGTCCCTAAGAATACATCTTAGAGGTCTTGAAATGTCGTAAAGGGTCATAAGAGGCTCCTAGGAGGGGGCAGATGAACTTCCACCTTCACGTAGTTGGCCCTGTTAAGTAGAGAATGTTAAACTATTGTTGAAACAAAGAGAAGCTCAATAATTTAAGATCTCAATCCACGTATGAAATATATATATATATATATATATATATATATATATATATATATATCGATCCATCTCAATGGCTACCAAATCAATAGATCTCTGCCAAGAACCCAGTCGCAAAGAAACACCACAGACTGCACCGCAAACCCACTATGAAGAGGCATCCAATGTCTCATAATTCGCATCAAATGATCCACTTTATATAATCTAAGTCTCTCAGCTCGGTTCACCAAGAAGAAGACTTCTCCCAAGTCATCACAGACACCATAGTGATCTACGAATCTCCAATGTGTAAGTTTTGCACGTCACTCTCTCGACATCACATCTAACTCATTCGAAATGGTGGCAAAAATGGTAGATGATCCCAGGGATCCATCGCAACCCGATCTTAACAACAACGCAAAGAGTAGCTTGATTTTGTCTTTAAGACGATCAATGCATAGTCTACTCAAACTCCAAGTCAAGTCACTACTACACTCCACAAAAATAAAGCACATCCAATTCGGACCAAAGAAGTCAAGAAGTTGCTTGAATTAGATCTGAATGCAATCAAGTCCGCATATATCCCACGAACACATCAGGAAGAATGCATCTCTGATCGCCACACTAGCTTCTTGTGTTGGAGCAGTCGCTGTCACAAATCTCAATTTGGTAAGATCCATTCCAAATCCAAGTCTCTAGACTCGACTCAATAATCCATGAGCCGCTACCGAATCTACTGCAAAGTCATCTCTGAATGATCCATAACCAAATCACGAGCAAGAACCATATCTGCAAGAACACCATTTTGAATCGATACCAACTCGATCGACAAATATATATATATATATATATATACATATATACATATATATATATATATATACATATATATATATATATATATATATATATACATATATACATATATATATATATATATATATATATATATATGTATATACATATATATATGTATATATATATATATATATACATATATATATATATATGTATATATATATATATATATATATATATATATATATATATATATATATATATATATATATATAAAACTAATTTTTGTCACAACTACAATGACCATAAAATAATGACGACTATCTGTAAAAAAACATTTGACATCTAGTCGTCACATGTACAACATCATTGTCAGTAAAAAACTATAAATGATGGATATCCATCGTAAACTTCTGACGGGTATTTGTCGCATGTACATCATCGCTGTCATTAAAAACTACAAACGATGGATATTCGTCATAAACTTTCAATAGATATCCATCACATTAACAACATCTCCATCGGCAAACAAACTACAAATGATGGTGACCCATCGGAAGATTCTGACGGGTCATCGTTGTTTGTATTTTTTTGTGACAGATAGGCGTCTCAATTGCGACGGCCACAAATAGGTTCAACGACAGGTTCACCATGTTGGTACCCTCTTTTTATGACAACCATGGTCGTCGTAATTACAACGCAAATCAAAACCATCATTTTTTCTAACTGCAAAACTACGACAGTGGGTGGTGTCACTTGATCGACGGTATACGGTCGAAATTCCAACAGTTGGCCGTTGGAAAAAGGGCTCAAATGTACTACTGTGATATGGTAAGACAAATTGTTGCTAGATTAGAAGCTATTGAGACAGCCCAGCACCGAGGAAGACATCTTGAAGATGTTAGTGATGATGAAACTAAAGAGATGCAGGAGGAAGCCACACTTGCACCTATAATGGATCAAGGAGAAGAAAGACTCTTGAAAGCATTGACTAGTTTGAAATATACACCACAATTTAACCCTCTTGAGTGTAGTGGGAGAATGGATTTAGTTGAGTTGATAGATTGGATAACTGAGATGGAGAAATACTTTGAATATGAGAACATTTCAAAGGATAATAAGGTGAAAATTGCAAGCATGAAGTTGAAAGGTCATGCATCCTTGTGGTGGGAACATCTGCAATTAGACAAAAAGAAGAAAGGTAAAGATAAAATTAAGGTATGGAATAAGATGGTGAACAAATTGAAAGGAAAATTTCTACCTTGTGACTACCAGATTAACCTAGTTAGGAGAATCCAGGGTTTGAAGCAGAGGCATAGTTCGGTGAAATATTACACTGAGAAATTGTATAGATTAGACATCAAATCTAGACATACTGAAGATGAGGTGGAAAGAATTGCAAGATACTTGAATGGGTTAAGGACTATCCAAGAAGAGATTAGTTTCATGAAAATGGAGAGTATTGAAGAAGCTTATTCGTTTTCCCTAAAAGTCAAGGAGAAACTAAACAAAAGGCATGAGCAAAGACAAAGAGGAAGAGGTGGTAGGTTCCCTAGAGGAAGAGGTAGATCCTATGGTAAAAGTAGTAAATTGGATCAAGACAAAACAAATCATGAAAAAGGCAAGACTGAGTTGAAAGGTGAAATTTATTTCTGAGGAAGAGGTATTTACTCCCGAGGTGGCTATGGCAGAGGAGGATTTTGAGGAACTTGTTGCAATTGTGGTGAAGAGAGACATATATCTTTTGAGTGTACACATGCAAGTAAGAAGTTTCGTAGCAGTAGGAATGCTTTGGTACATGAAGGTTCACTGAATGAGCTCGAGAAGGAAGGAAACTTGATGGTTAGAAGAGCATTGTGGAGTTAAAGGACTAGGGAAGATCCAGTAAGAAAAAAAAATTTCAAGACTAGATGCAAAGTTGCAGATAAAGTTTGGAAAGTAATCATTGACAGTGGAAGCTCAGAGAATCTGGCATTAGAAGAAATGGTTCCAAAGATGTAGTTGGAAAGGTTAAAACAACCAAAGCCCTGTCATATTTCATGGATCAAGGATGAGCATACACTAATGGTAAGTGAACAATGTTTTATGAATTTAAAAATTGGAAAGTACTATGATAAGGTGTTATGTGATATTATGCCTATGGATTGTTGTCATATTTTGTTGGGTAGACCTTGGCAATTTCATAGACATGCTATACATGATGGGAGATTGAATAAATATACTATTTGGGCTGATGGAAAAAGACAAATCTTGTTGACTTTGGTTGAAGAATTTGTTGGTGAGTTATGTATAGATCTGTTAAAGTTTGTTTGATGGAAGGTAGATAGTTTGTTAAGGATTTGAAGAAAAATAATGTTTGTTATGCTTTGATTCCTAAAAAACTGAGAGAGAAAGCAAAAGATAAAGTGTCGGTAGAGGTTGATAATTTTCTCACCGAGTACAAAGAGATCATTTTTTATAATGTACAGGTGATGATTTACCGCTGATGAGAAGTATTATCATTGTATGGATCTGATTCTTGGAGCTAGTTTATGGAATAAAGCACCACATTGACTAACACCAACCGAGAATGAGGAACTTAACCGACATGTAATGAGATGTTGCAGAAAGGTTTGATCAGTGAAAGTTTGAGTCTGTGTGCAATACCAACTCTATTGGCACCTAAGAAAAATGGAGAATGACAAATGTGTATTGATTCTAGAGAAATCAACAAAATCACAGTTAAGTATCAGTTTCCTATACCAAGAATGGATGACAATGGGCCTCTACCAATTGTTAGGCCCAAAAGGAGGCAAGCACAACTGAGAGGGGGAGGGTGAATAAGTTGTGTGTACCTAATTACATTTATTTCATTTTAGCCGCTTAGATCTAAAAGATAAATAATAATGCAAGATCCACAACACAAAACACATAACACAAATATTTATTCTCAAGGAAACACAATTAAGGGAAAACCCTGGTGGGAGTCAAACCCACTCGATGTGTGTACTCTATTAAAAGTACTACCCAATTAAGAGTAAAATAGAGAACAAATGATGCACTTGCAACTGCAGGCTTACAACCCAATTTGCAAACTCACTGCTCATAATACAATCTCAAATCTGGCCCTTAGTCAAGTTCACTGATCTAACTTCAATTACAAAGGGATGGACATATAGTCCTTACAACCAAATTGACAAATAACATCTCCTATGCCAATATAGTTTCAATGAAGTACAAACTTTTCCTTAAGTGCAGAACACATATACATAGTCCTTTTTCTCACACACATCAATTACAAAATGATCTCTCATTTATACCGATTACAAAGAATAATCAACCACTAGGTTGACTTAGACCTAATGCAATGAAAGATATAAATATTATGCTCAATCCTCAATGTGATCCAAATAAAGTTGGGTAGGACTTAGATAGGATCCAAATCTTCATCCTTGAACACACTATACCATCACCAATGCATCAACAAGAATCACAACACGTCACTCCAATAAGTCAATTAGGAACTAAATGAAGAAACACTAACACACTACCAAAGTAGAAAATCTGATCAACACGACCAATATGAACCAACAACATGATTATCACATGATCCAAGAGCACCAACAAGCAACATGAATACCATCTAGAACCTTCACATCGTCTCCAATAAGAAATCCAAACTCATCTTTAACTCTGATCAACAGGAATACTAAAATACCAAACTTAGACAATAAAAGATAGCTTGTTGTACTTTGAATCATGAACAACACCAGTTGTGATTACAATGATAAAATATCATACAATAACCAGCTTTGCAACCTCTGAAACATCACATCCAAGTCATACTGAACCAAATACACAACCAGTATTAAAAGGAACACTGTGACACCAATGACCAGAAACTTGATCACATCTTACTCAAACTGTCAAACCAACCTCTACAAACCTTTGTAGATGATCTACAAATATCTCATAACAATACCTCACCATCACATCTCAAGATCTTCAATATAGCCTCTGAACAAATGAAATACTCCTTACCAAACGTCCTGAACACACTATCTAAAATAATAAGTATGTTGACATTAATGACAAAATATTAATGTTAGCACACCTAAATCCAAGATCCTAACATGCTCAACAATCTTCCAACACACCCATCTTGATACCATTGAATGCCAACTGAGCCACCAATGTATTGAATGTTTCTAGGTGATCCGTAATTTTCCACCCTCCTCCATTCTCAAGGAATATAGTTTCTTCCTCTATAAAATCTTATTTCTAAAATATTTCTCTTGATTCATCTCACCAAGCTTCTCCTATAGATTATTTGTAGAGAACTCTTCATGAGAGTTCATTAAAATAGAGTTTATAAGACACAATTTGATTAGACCCTTGGATTTTATATAGTCCATAACAACATACTTAGCAACCTCATCTAGATTTGTAGGTCTCAAGACAAGATCATCAACAACTGCCCACATAATTTAAAATAGTAGGAAAATTTCAAAATTATTTCCAAAAAGTTTCTCCACCTCTATTTTCCATGAAAAAGTAACCACCTGAAAAATCTTGCAACAAGTATCTTCTACACAAGCTCCCTCTCAAATATGGATTAGTTTAAAAAACCCAACATCCCACAATAGGTGATGAGGCTTTGATACCACTTCTAAGGAAGTTAAGTAGTGGAACAACTTCCTACACTAACCTTGAGGAGAAGGTAATGTAAAGAATTTCTCAAATCCTCTAATAGTTATAGAAACTTTTAAAAGAAATAACTTAAATAACATGCATACCAAAACATAGTGATTTACATGGGAAAAACCCTTTCAAGAGAAAACCCCACACTCGAAAAGTCTACCCAATATATTATTTAAAAATTAATAACATATTACAATATACTTGTACAACAAGATTCTCTCGGGAGTATCACCAACCAAAGACCCTCTATTATAGGTATTTGAATAACTACATGACTCTTATACATACCCTCTATTCCACACACCTTTAAATATATAGGTGATACAATACAAGAAATCGTAAAACATCATTACAAAACCATAGGCTAAAACCCACTTATAAAGTAACACCCATCTTATCTCCAATCAAGGATGCCCTATGATGTGTCAATACACACACCAACATGTGTAATTCCCTTTTACAACACATTTTTACATTTCCTATTTTAGGAGACCCGACTTTGGGAGACCATTACTTTTGAGTTGAGTGTTCGATTAACAAATTGTTTGAAGTGCTAGAAAGCTCATGACGTGCTATATCACCTTGTAAATCACCATGTCATTTGCCCACATTTTTGGCCAATTTTGGAGCCTCTAAATCCTCAACAAATTAAATTCATTTTTTTTTACAGTTTCCCCAAAAATGAAAAATTTTGATATCTTAAAAAATGGACATTGATCTTGCAATGAAAATTTACAGAGATGCTTATCTAGCCCATTTGAACTTTTAGGGAAAGAAAAGGGGAAATTCATGTTCAAGCAAAAAACTTACTAAAAATAGCAACTCTATGTAAATGCAAGGTTAAGACACATTTTTCTAATAAATAATAACAATACAGAATGAAAGATGAGGAAGTACAACCCCTAAATCATAATAAAGTTAAATTAAAACGCCTTAAACTCTTATAAAAATAACCACAAACATAACTTAAATTTATTTTTGTTGGACATAGACCTTTGAACATTATGTTTACCCTTTATAAAAGAATTTACTCTATCTTCCACCATGTGTGAAGAGAGCATTCCAAAATGCTAAAGGCTAGACATTTTGTAGGTTGGAAAACGTGACATTGAAGATGCATTTAACTTAAATGCAAAAGTTTCAAGACAAAATATTTAAGAAACACCTCCAACAAGAGTTTGACCATCAAGAGGGATATACTCAACGACAGCTTGTTGGAGCTAGCAATCATGTTTCTAGAGTTCCTAAATTATATGCTTTATGTAACATAAAAATTAGAATACATATAGTTAGTATATATTTTTTAAGTATAGAAATGACATGGTGTTTATGAATGCGATTTACATGTGGAAAGAATTAAATAGGTTTTTTGAGAAAGGACCTAATCTATCTTAATTCACGAATTAAACAAGTCTATAATGTATATGGAACTCAAATTCACAAAGATATAATTTTAAGACATCTCATAATAGTATAAACTTAATTTGAATTATAATCAACCTAATAAGTTTTCCATGGAATTTATCTATGAGATACAAATTATTACAACAAGAAAAAATATAAATTTACATTTCAAATAAAATAAAATAAAAATTATGTAGACATAGAACTATTTAAAATAAAAATCCAACTTACAATTGAAAATTGAAAGAATAGATGTTTTAATTGAATGAAAACAAGTATACGAGATATGAAAGTTGAAAATGTACCTTTAATAAATTATTTTATTATTTTGTTGTTTTAGTCATCTTTACATAGATTTTACTATTCATGTAGGCATTCAACATGATTGATGGATAATGGAGTAGTACTTGGGACACATGAGTATATTTTAACTTTTTCTACTTGAATATATTAGTACTATAATTTATTATAATAGTGTTGGTGTCTTGTATAATATTAGTGAAGATATAATTTTAAAATAAAATAAAAATATTATGTCATCTTATCAAAATCATTGACATATTTAAATATAAAATGAATGCATGTCATTTTATGTTTGTGTAGATTAATATAATAAAATATATATTTACAAGAGTGTTTTTAGAGTAATTATGTTTATTTTTAAAATTATTTTAGATTGAATTCAACAATCTAAAGTGTTGGTTAAAAAAAAGGTATGCAATTTATTATATATAATAAAATATATTGTGATATTACTATTATGATTTCATTGTGTAATTTTTGAGTCAAACTCATTGCCCTAGTTTAGGTGTTTCATGGGGAGAAAGCATATGTCTTGTGTTTCATTCATTATCATAAGAGATAGGTTCTTGTGAACCACTACTCTGAAACATGGCGTGAATGAGTTTGACTCAAAAACTATAGTAATATCAATTTGATTTGCTGTGGAAAATATTTCTACTTATCAATTGACGAGAGCTAAAGTAGCTCTATAATGAATGGTTCATAAGGCACAACACTCGTTGAAGGTTTTGCAAATGGAGTTGCAAGGTTTAACCTTAGAGGAAACTTTGTGGTTAAGTGCACTTGAGTTGAAATAGTATTGGGATGGGTGACATCTCCGAAAATCTTGGTGTTTCACCTATATGACCTAAGGGCCCATTTGGTTGCACCCCAAAACCAGGTTATGCGACCCATAACCTGGTTTTGGGGTGCAATTCCCTGTTTGGTGACCATTTTAAAGAATGTGAATACGGATTTGCATAACCTCATTTCAGCAAAAACGTGGATGCTAGAATTCTGGTTGAGGAGGTGGAATGACTTTCATCTCCACAGTTTTGGAGAAGATTAAAGCCATTTTCACTTCGTCGTCGGGTCCGGCGCACTCCACGGTCCAGATCCGAATCACTGCGTGGATATCTCGCTGAATCCACGGTTTCATGTCCATGGTTTGTGTGAAAATCTCTGTGAAGTGTTTGCGCAAAAATTCATCTACTGTGATCGTCTGCTCTGCGAAGGTATGAGGGTTTTCAATAGGTACAAGGGTTTTCAATGTTGTCGTTTCTCTTTGGTTTTCAATGAAATAGGGTTTTCAAATAAATGTATGTGGGTTTTCAATGTTGTCGTTTCTCTCTGGTTTTCAATGAAATAGGGTTTTCAAATAAATGTATGTGGGTTTTCAATGTTGTCGTTTCTCTGTAGTTTGTTGACTTTGATCTCTCAGTACATTTTTAACAAGTCGAGCATTGTATTTTTTTTTTTCTGAGATATGGACATTGAAAATGTAGCTTTATCTTTGCAAAAGCACATGGGTTTTATTAGATATTATTTTAAAGCATGGAACACTCTATACATTCCCTTATTCATTCTGTCACGGTTGGGCAAGGCCCTTTGGTTTGAAGTGAAATAAAACCCTCTCAACCAGTTGCTTGAGGGCCATAACCCATTGCTTGAAAGCTCGCACGACTAAAACCTTTTGCAGGAGTTACATGAATTGCAGAAAACAACATCTCAATTGCTCTTCTAAAATAGAAATGCATGCTCGCAGTCCAGTTGTGTCATGCACATCTCCAGAGTAAATATAGGTTTACAATCCTCATTAGATGTGCCACCATCTGCATAAATAGAATAAACATGCTAAGTGTAGTTCTTATCTGAATCTCCCATAGCATACGCTTTTCCACCAGAACCGATCATTTCACAATGTTTCTCAAAAATGATATTTCCTCTACAAAACTACGACGAAGAAAGGACTGTATTCCAGTAAAGATAAATGTCCCCCTCGCCCAGCTATTATTATAATTTTCAATTGATAACATTCTTAAGCATTGAATTATCCCATCCTGAAGGTGTCTCCACATTTACTTCTCCATCCACCTCGCACATCCAAGTCTTCACAATTTATGCACACTTCTGCTAAGTATAGATTTGTCCACGTACAATCAGAATAAGACTTGAATTGAACAACCCGTATTTCAAGTATTGAATTGGTCTTTGGCTCTTTGTGCAGAAATCCATTCAAATGAAACACCATCAATTAATTCTGCCTTGTGCTTGTCCATAAGCATAGGAAATGTTTCCAGGGCCGATTCCTATGTGAAGAAGAGTTTGTGTTGATCCTGCCCCCCTTCCTCACATTTCTATTATTATCATTCTAACGTGTGTTGAGTGTTCATCTGCAAATGACCCTTCAATTATATTTTTATTTAAAATCTGAAGTTGCTTGAGAATGAAATAGAATTTTCATGCTATCAAACAGTAAATGAGCAACGAAACCTATTTTTCACCAATCAATGGATTTGCGCTATCTATGAAACATTGCCCCATTGCCATCACAATGTGGAGCCAATTCAAGCAAGCTTCTTAACTGTTAGGATAGAGTGTTTTTGAACATTTGATTTCTCTTTCTATTAATAAACCAACAAGAATTAGAGATTTTCATTAGCTTTAATCCTTCTTGTCGTGACAATTTGTCCATGAAAGAAAACAAAACACCCACCTTAGGCTCAAAAACAATACACATTGACTAGGCCATACTCACAACAGCAAAGTATTATGCATGAGTTTGGATTTTAGAAATTCAGATGTTATGAATTTGATTGTGGTACATGGATCTACTGGTATGATGTACATTTTACATTCGACACTTCTAGTTTTTTTAATTAATGTTGCAAGAACCACCTTGTGAAATATTTATAGCCAGCCTGAAGGAAATGAAGGACATGCTACATCAAGAAGTTGATCAATGGTTGCACCAATAATCTTTTTGATCATTGAACTAGTTTTCATGTCAATCATTGAAAAGAGATCCTCCTCTATTTGTTCATCAATCATGATAGCCAGATCCCTTTCTGCTAAACGTCGTAAAGTGGTAACAGCAGCTTACCAGAGTGTTGGACATTCAAGTAGAATTGAAGGTTACTCTCCTAAACTTATCTCTTGATTGATAGATAGAACATAAGAGAGTTCCCCGGATTCATTTTTAAAACAAATACCATGCAGTGACCATATGTGAACAGAATCCTTAGTATCCCCTGCCATCAGACATAATGATTGCACTGTTATATGTATTTATACTGATAATGACATTCCCCCTACACCCTCGTGAATACATCCTAATGCAAGTGAAATAGATTCTCTATAATTAAAATAAGTTTCTCCAGTAGCAAGGACCTTGATGATGCTCACTATCTCATAGATGATCATTGATGTTGAGACTTGCATGAGAACCTACAAAGGAAAATAATTAGAATTTTTTTTCAGAATTTCTTAAATTATCAACATGATATAATTAATAATTGTGAAAAATGTATAGTGTATTTATCAAAATAGTTGGCATGTTACATTATGAGATTGCACTACTATATTACACATTTGGGGTAAAAGTTACATTAGAGGTTGTAAATCCATGTTCTGCAAGGAACATATGTGGTGATATTTTGCGTTTGGCTACTACTAACCTTATAGCTTCTTTACGTGTCACTTCTTCCATCTTCAGAATTCAAATCTCCTATGGCACAACAATTCTACCGACTAATAGCTTAATATAGGACTAATGCCTCTCAAATTTGTTTAAATCCTTGATCCATTCATGGGCAACTCTGTCAATCTAATTATCTTTGTCTGTTTGCCCCTATTAATTATTTACTATCATAAGATTTTAGAACTACATGGCATGGGAAACATTTAGAAGTTGAGCCGATAATGGTCTCAAAATAGAAAGCCTATACGAAAACCACAGAGAAACGACAACATTGAAAACCCACATACATTTATTTGAAAACCCTATTTCATCTAATATCTATTGCATACATTTTATACCAGATATTATAATATGAAAAATATCACCACATATGTTCCTTGCAAAACATATGTGGTGATATTTTTTTTGTAGGTACATACATAGACATTTACATTAGAGGTTGTAAATCCATGTTCTGCAAGGAACACATGTGGTGATATTTTTCCTATTATAATATCTGGTATAAAATGTGCCATCTTTTATGCAAGGCAAATTGAGAGATTTGTCTAGAAGACCAAATTAAAGATTTAGACTCGTAGAAGGTACTAATGTAAATGAATGGTGTATTGTTTTAAACAAATTTGAGAGGCATTGATAGCTTAAGATGCGTATGTATGTATGTATGTGCATATGTATGTACGTATGTATGTATGTATGTATGTATGTATGTGCATATGTATGTACGTATGTATGTATGTATGTATATATGTACGTATGTAATTCCAAAATAGTTTTAATTCCAAAACCGTGTAGTAGGGCGGACCCGACAAGAATTGCAAAACAGTTTTAATTCCATAGAAATGAAACTCATTCCACCTCCTGAGCTAGAATTCCGGCATCCACATTTTTGGGCAAATTGGGTATGTATGTACACACACACACACACACACACACACACACACACACACACACATATATATATATATATGGATGTATGTATGTATGTATGTGTATGTGTATATGTATGTATCCATGTATGTATATATGTATGCCTGTATGTATATATGTATGATAGCAATTTAGATGATCATGCACAGTGCTTGCATCTACATAGCTAGTCCTTGTTGTATCTATATAGGTATGTACTCTTGCATTGTTCTTTATGGGCTTATGATCCTAACCAGTTGGTAGTCCTTGTTGTATTCCATTTACTATTGCTCGCTCCAATTCTTCATTTCTTGATATACAGTCATGTCTGACAACATTTCTGTTGTCCACGTTTCAGGCCACTGATGGATCCCGACGACAGTATACAAGTGTATGCACAAATACTTAGGAAGACCACATACACCCGGATTATCGCTTGTCTTTATGCCTTGGTTGTTGTGCTCAAACTACTACAAGCTGAAGATGGCAGCAACAGAGGGAAAAGAATTTGAAAAGGCAATTCATTTTATAGAGAGATTGTTCACTCCACTGAAGTTGATTGTCATGATCAGATTCAGATGAGTCAGGCTGCCTTCTCTAAACTAGCTATGATATTAAGGCAGAGAGGAACATTGAAGGATAGAAAACACTTGACAATAGACGAACAACTAGTGATGTTCCTCCACACTCTTGGGCACAATCTTTGGAACCGCAAGATTGCCCATAACTTTGGGCACTCCGGAGAGACAATCAGTAGGTACTTCCACAAGGTACTGATGAGCATCTTAGCACTTCATGGAGATTACTTCAAATCGCCTGGACTGGGCACTCCTCCTGAAATTATTGGGAACACCCGTATGGTTCCGTACTTTAATGTACATCATTTGGTCTTTTGATTATGTTGTTTGGTACAGTGTTCCCCACCATATCAGAGGCTGATTTTGCATTTTCCCATACACACCATATTTGACAGGACTACATTGGAGCTATAGATGAAACACACATCCTAGTCACTGTCGAGATTGAGAAGCAGAGTAAATATCGTGATAGAAAAGGGAACCTGTCGCAAAATGTGCTTGCTGCAGTTTCCTTTAACTGCACATTCCAGTACGTTCTTGCCGGCTGGGAAGGGTCTGCTACCAATAGTCGTGTTCTAGGTTCAACTCTGAGTAGATCAGATCCACTTGAGGTCCCCCCGGTAAGCCAAATCATAGTTTAATGTACTAAAGGCCACACAATATGTATTCAGTCCTAACACTCTGCTAACTCTCTGCAAGAAAATATTATCTAGTGGACGCGGGATATCCGAATGCCCCTGGATTTCTCGCTCCTTACCGATCTAAACGGTACCACTTGAAGGAATTTTCAAGAGAAAACCCAATACAAAATGCCAGTGAGTTGTTCAACAACTGACACGCCTCTCTTAGAAATGCAGTAAAATGCACCTTTGGTATTGTGAAGTGGCGTTTTCCAATCCTGAGACATGCAACAACTTATGATATCATGACACAAGCCTATATTATTTTGGCGTGTTACATACTTCACAATTACATCACGGAAGTGGATGGCCTACCTGAGGTGGAAGTGGAAGAGGAGGATGATCGTGATCGTGGTGGGGTCGATGTGCCAGTGTTACAGACATATGGCTTCTCTCAGCAGGATAGAACTAAGTGGTCATAGTTCCGGGATGACCTAGCGAGTAGGATGTGGGAAGACTATAGACCTAGATAATAGTTGTACTTTCTTGTTGGTTAATGACTGTGCAGGATAGTGGTTTCCTTTGATATTTGATGTATGGTTGTATGGTTTCCTTTTGATGACATATGCAGAGATATTGATGTATGGTTGTATGTTTTCCTTTTGATGGATACATGATTCTAATTTTCCTTTGGATGACATATGCAGAGATATTGATGTATAGTTGTATGTTTTCCTTTTGATGGATACATGATTCTGACTATGCCTTGTATACATGATTCTGATTTTCCTTTGGATGTATGGTTGTATGTTTTCCTTTTGATGTATGGTTGTATGGTTCCCTTATACTATGCCTTGTATACATGATTCTGATTTTCCTTTGGATGTATGGTTGTATGGTTTCCTTTTGATGTATGGTTGTCTGGTTCTCTTTGATGTTTATGCAGAGATATTGATGCATGTTGTTTGGTTTCCTTATACTATGCCTTGTATACACGATTCTGATTTTCCTTTGGATGTATGGTTGTATGTTTTCCTTTTGATGTATGGCTATATGTTTTCCTTTGGATGTTTGGTTGTATGTTTTCCTTTTGTTGTATGTTTGGTTGTATGTTTTCCTTTTGGCTGTATGTTTTCCTTTGGATGTATGGCTGTATGTTTTCCTTTGGATGTTTGGTTGTATGTTGTCCTTTTGATTCTGATTTTCCTAGTGATGTATGGTTCTCGTTAGCATTAGTGCATTAGGACCACCTGATTTAAATGAAATACAGCAAGGACTACCATATGATGAAGATCATAAGCCCACCCTTAACAATAGAACAACAAATTTGCTGAGAACTCCATATTTCTGATGTTAGTCCTTGATGTATTTCATTTAAATTTCCTTTGAAATGATATTTTTATCCTAGTGATGTTGTTCTTGTTCTATGATATTGATTATACAATGCCTTGTATGTATTTATCTCCTAACATTGACAGCCATATGCAGACTACTACATGGCAATGACCGAGCTACTCATGAGCATTGATGGCAGTGCTCAAGACCCGATTATGTTGGAAGAGCCTTTGTCCAGTAAGAAAATGATCTGGACCAAACATATGGAAAAGGTTTTCCTCGATTTGCTCATTGACCAAGTCCACCTTGGCAAAAAATGTGAAGGTGGCTTCAAAAAAAAAGCGTGGGCTGCCATTGAAAGGCAGTTCAATGCGGAGTTGACTCTGAACCTAAGCAAAGACCAATTCAAGAACAAGCTGAAAACTTGGAAGCAAGGATTCAAGCTTGTGAGAGACTTGAAGAGAAAAAGTGGCTTCGGTTGGAACGAAGCAACACAGACCGTGGAGGCAGCGGATTCGGTCTAGGACAAACTTTTTGAGGTAAATTTGTCTTTTCATGACTTTTATATCCGCTTTCTTAACTATGCAAATTTGGTTTTTGTTGTGCATTTTGTTCTGATAGTCCAATGCACATTTTTTGGTGTTTGTGTAGTCTCGAGAGTACAGATCAGCTAGGATGTTCAGAAGAACATCTTTCCCATACTACAATGACCTTGCCATAATTGTTGGCAATGACATCGCTGATGGGACTGGCACAACAACTGCTGGCGAGACCGAGGAAGGGCACTATAACCACCTTGCATAGTTAGATGATGATGATGATGATGATGCTGATGCTGATGCTGATGGGCCCGAGTGTGGCACATCTTTTGAGACTCAGCCTGGTCTGGACGATGATATCCTCGGGCAGTCAAATGAGACTGCAACTCCCCGATCATGTCCGAGCACGGGATCATCGCAGAGGAGGGCAAGGAAGAGGAAGGCAAGTTTGGCCTCTTCCTTGGATATGATTTGTGAAACAATGCAGACCTTAACAGAGGGCCTTAAAGAGCCTCAGGTTGTCACAGTCGACCATTCCCGGGAATAGGCCGTGTTAGGTAGAGCATGGAAAACTTTGAAAGCCATGCCTCAGGTGAGCAGCAGCGATGCAATCACGGTCTACGAGACCTTGATGAACAAGCCAGTCGTCCTCAATGGGTTTGTGTCCATGGAAACCGATGAGGACTGACTGATGTTGATAGATAGAATTTGTCGATCCGCAGATGCATGAGGGTGGGATCTGTTAAAATACTGTTGCTATATTTCTATATTGGTGTTTCATTGAGACTTTGTTACTGTGGCTTTAGTTCTATCATTGTTAATTTGGTTAATCTTAAATTATCTTGTCATGTATTAATTTGGTTAATTCCTAAATTATAATATCTATTAGTGCACAGTGCTTGCTTATTATCAATGTTAGATGATCATGCACAGTTAGATTATTATCATGCACAATTAGATTATTATCATGCACAATTAGATGATCCTGCACAGTTTGATTATTATCATGCACAGTTAGATGATCATGCACAGTTAGATTATTATCATGCACAATTAGATGATCCTGCACAGTTAGATTATTATCATGCACAGTTAGATTATGATCATGCACAGTTAGATGATCCTGCACAGTTAGATTATGATCATGCATAGTTAGATGATCATGCACAGTTAGATTATGATGATCATGCACAGTTGGATACATGATTCATGCAAAGATTACTTTATCTTCATTCTATATTGTTGTTACATTTTGTCATTTTCATCTCATGCCTTTAGAAAACACTTAATACTTTATTATTGTCTTGATCTTTCTTTTCAATTTGTCTTATATTTCATTTCAGTTTATGTCTCAAATGATCTCCATGCTTTATGTTGCACTCATGTTTCAACATTGATTAAAACATCAAGGTTTATTTTACAAGTATTTTCATCAATGTTTCGAATCACACTCGTGAGCCATTCTTTTCTAGTCATTTTGCTCATTTCTTGCATTTTCAATCCAATTGTTATACCCTTTGATTGTGTGCCCTTTGCTTGTATTTGCGCTATGATGCTTGGGTCCTGGTATACACAATTTGTTCTTTGACAGTTAATTTTAAGGTGATATGGTATGTATGTTTTTAAAATTATCCTCATTATTTCTTTTTATTGCTATTTTTTATTATTGATTGTATAACCAAGGAGTGTCAAGTGATGAATGCTCAGATGTTGCAATAATGTCTCAACAGAACTGTCAATTTTTTGATTTTGTCTTTCAATAGTCCTTATGATTTTTCTATAAGCCCAATTATTTATGCTAATGCCTATCATTTTTTCCGTGTTTGTTATCTTTAGCATTTGATTTAATTCATTCCAGTTTTACACATTTCTAAAGATAGACAATTCTGAGACAACAAATATGATGGATAAAACTGAGCTATCTGATGTTTGCTTTTTCAAGGTACAGAATTCTGATGGTACTCCATGGTGCATTTTTTTTATTGTTCTTTGTGCTGCGATAAAATGTATATGCAGGATTGACAGTTGGTCATCGGATCAGGGACACGAGGGCATCGAACGCGGATTTTTGACACAATGGTGTGTTTTCACACCACCAATTTATGGATATTGTTATTCCCAATCTACAATCTGATTAGTTGTTTCTTCTAATTTTCCAATTTGTTCTAATTATGGTTGTGAGCGGTAAATATTTTTTTGGTTGCAGTGGTAATGGCTATGGCAGGCAACCCTTTTTGTGAGTGTGGCAGTGGAGTGCGCGCCGTCATGAGGAGGTCGCGAACACAGGGGAACCCGGATCGTCAATTTTGGACATGTGTGAACAAGAAAAAGGTTATTAAATTTGGTTATATTTATCTGCACATTGGACAACAATGATAGTTTACAATACTAACGTTGGTTTATTTGTAGGACGGTGGCGGGTGTGGCTTCTTTCAGTGGGTTGATGGCAACACACCCCAGTCTACATCTTCGGCAATGCATGCATCTAGACCTGTAGCGTACGATGATTTCAAGTGTTGCAAGGCTCCGAGGTGTGTTATTGCAAGAGCGGAAGCTGTCTAGAGAGTCGTTGCGGATGCGATGTGGATACATTGTCTTCTCTGCATTGTTATCCTACTACTTTTTGTTTTGATTCTGCGGCCATAGCCAAATATCTATTTTTTTTCCCAAATCGCAATGTAAAATCAATGTGATTATATGAAGCAATACAATTTTTATATTATCGAGCAATGCAATCTTCTTACTTTCATTGTATTGATTTCTTATGAAGGATTAAATACACAAATTCAAGTTCAATTAACTTTAAAATTTAAAATTGAAATAAATATAATAAATTAACAAAATATAATAATAAATAATAAATATAAATAAATATAATAAATATATCAAAATGGACTAATCATAAATTAAAATTTTTTTTTTAAATTAAAAAAAAATTGGTGTCATATTCCAACTCCAATTCGAAATGAACAACCAAACGAAGAAGATGGAGACCCAAACTCCAATTCTAATTTGAAGTGCAGAACCAAACAGAGAATATGGAGACCTGCATTCCAATCCCAATTCAAAAATGTTCAACGAAACAGAGAATGAAAATTTCATAAATTCCAATTCCTATTTTCAATTTGACAACCAAACGGAGAATGTGGATTTACAAATCCATCTTCGAAGACAACCAAACAGTCCCAAAAAAGCATAACCAGGGTTTGCATAACTAGACTATGGATAACCATGATTTGCATAATTTTCCAATTCCCCAACCAAACTGGCCCTAAATGCAATGATGTTAAAGTGTTCCATTTATTATAGCTTGTGGTAACACTTGCTTAGAATTCACAATTCCAGTGCCTCGGCCTTCATGGAGAAGCTGCATGTCGCCATTTTCCCCCTCAGTTCAGGGATGGGGCATTTTCTTCCTTTAGCTGAGTTTGCCAGGAGGCTCTGTGAGTTTCATGGCTTCTCAATCATCCTCATCATCAGCAAGTGGATGTGGAAATCTCAGCAGCCCGCTGTGCTTCAACGATTGGCCTCCTCTGGTCTTGACATACGCTTCGCAGAGATTCCTCACATCTCTCTCGATGAAGATGAACAAAACATGAATTTAAATACACGCATATCCAAGTACATGCTGAAATCAAAGCCACACATTGAACAAGTTCTGCGATCGTTGCGTTCATCTTCGTCCACATCTTCCTTCATTACAGACATGTTTTGTACGGAACTGCTCGACGTTACTGCCAAGCTGAAGATGCCATGTTATATACTCGTTCCGGCCTCTGCTTCTTTTGTTTGTTTCATGCTACATCTCCCAAAGCTCGTTTCGGAGATTAGGGTTTCATTCAAAGACGCCGATTTTGAAGTGGAGATACCAGGACTTCCGCTGATTCCTGCCAGAGATTTGGCGACTTCCGTTCAGGACAGATCGAGTTCGGGGTTTAAATGGATGGTAGGGCATGCCTCTCGCTTTAGGGAAGCATCGGGAATTCTCATAAATACCTTTGCTGAACTGGAGGAGGAAGCCATGCAAACCCTAAGCACGCCCGGGAAACCCTCAATCTATCCAATAGGCCCCTTGATGTTCACAGACTCCGATGCTCCTGACGAGTCAAGCTGCCTGAAATGGCTGGATCAGCAGCCTCCCTCGTCCGTTCTGTTTGTGGCATTCGGAAGCGGTACCGTTTTGTCGAGGGAGCAAATTACAGATCTGGCGCTTGGATTGGAAGCCAGCGGCCACCGGTTCCTCTGGGTGCTGAGCGGCTACAAATCTGGGGGTTCCTCATCTCTGGAAACGGACATTTCTCAGCTTTTACCGGAGGGTTTCGAGACTCGAACCAGGGGCCACGCGCTGGTGGTTCTTAATTGGGCTCCTCAGGTACGGGTTCTTTCCCATCCATCTACTGGAGGATTCCTTTCACATTGCGGTTGGAATTCTACGCTGGAGAGTGTCTCGCATGGAGTTCCCATGATAGCTTGGCCTGTCCGTGCCGAACAGAGGATGAACAGGGTCATACTGGTGAAGCAGATTCAGGTAGCCATAGATCTGAAGATGGACGACAAGAGATTTGTGAGGAGAGAAGAAATAGAGAAAACGGTGAGGAAATTGATGGAAGGAGAGGAGGGAAGAAAGGCGAGGGAGAAAATGGAGGATTTGAAGGGCAAGGCCAAGATTGCTATGATGGAAGGAGGGAGCACAATCAAGGCCACTGCCGATGCAGCCGCAGATTTATCACAGAGGCCAAGCTTCAAACCCCAGTTTGTAGTGTGATGTAGACCAAATTCTTTGCTTCTCCCTTGCTAGAAGTGTGAAATTTGTTGCTATACTTGTAGTCGTGTTCTGTACTCTGTTCTGTACATTTTTTGTTTTGCTCTTGAACTCTGTTCTGTACATTTTTTTTTGTTGTTGATGCAGAAATCTCAACGTGGCGGCTCTTTGTTAATATATCTTTCTTAATCAAGTGGACTCAAACTCTGTGAGCATTCTTCTTTCTCTCATAACTGCCTTATGTTCTAAAAACGGTGCAGATTTGTTTGAAACAGTGTAGAGACTGTAGAATAAATCAGAGAACAAAACATGACAGATGGAGCAACAATTGTGTAGTCTTTTCTCCGCGTGATAATAAAAAAATAATACAACAATTCAGGCTTTATAACTTCTGCAAACATCATACAGACAGGCAGCAGGTAAGCTCTCGATAAAATGTATCAAAGACAAAAAAAAAATTCAGATTTGTGAAAAGGCAGTGATTGTTTTTGGAATTTTTTTTTGTTTTGGATTCAAAACACGCAGATCATGAAGAACAGATGCTGAAAATTTCATAAAAATCTATTATGTTTTCCGATTTTTCAATTTTGATCAAAAGTACATATTATTGGAAGCATAGCCGTCTCCATATAGACATATCCCCTAACCAAGGAGTACATTTCCTTTGCCCTCAGTTCCCTTTTTTTGGTTTGCTTATACCCTATTACTGTACAGTCTTCTCTATTTTTGCCTTGTACTTTTTTCAAGGTACTTTTTTCTTGAAAAAGGAAGAGAACAAAATGAAATCCACTCAAATTCACATTTTACTTTCAGAAGAAACACTGCGAATGTTCATGAAAATTTCTATAGCCTCTGTGAATATTTTTAATTCGAATACAATTTCATTTTTATTATAAAAAATTTGTATTCAACAAGATTTGATTTCTAATGAATTTATTTAAAATCAGTCAATTTCATCAATAGACTAAGGATCCATTGACACTATATCAAAATCTTATTTAATTTTATTTCTAACTCAAAAATTAAAAATTAACCCCATTTATTCTATCACTTCAAAAATTTCAATTAAATCTATCACTTCAAAAATTTCAATTAAATTATATTTACATAAAACTAAAATGTACCAAACAATATAAATGCATCCAATTCTAATTACTAAATGCACATGGTACTCCTCATTAACATGTGATTGGTAATAAAACCACCAAAACATATTCCAAACAGACTTAAAATTGAAAGTAAAAGAACGTTCTATTCTTGCCCCATAGAATATCCGTGACCTAATCCAACCACATGAAGCAGGGTCGGGCCTTCCCCAAATCCTTCTCCTAGGCAACAATTGACTTAGAGTTCTTCTCTTATGTTTCCTCAATCTCGCCAATCCCATTTCCCACCATATCCCAAAATCTCTCCCTTTTCCTAATGTTGCTCTGAAAAATTCTCCTAGTTCTTTTAAGCTTAATGTTCAAAAAAAAGTTTGGGCAAGCATCCCAAATGCGCTTCAAACCAACACTGCAATCCTCAAAATACTAGCTTTCCAAGAGCTTGGGAATACTATCTAGGAAAACCAAGATAATCCCCATCTAGAAAGAAAGGAAGACCAAAGATAACCGACAAAGGAATGTGGGGTTTTTTTCTTTCTCAGTAAGATTTTCTTTTATGCTTATTTCCTTGTATGATTAATTTGTTTTTACATATTTCATCTCATAAATTAATGTAGGAATGATATTCAACAAATTTGATTCCTTTATATATAAAATTTCCTTTAGATTTGTGTTGTGCATGATCACTCTTGCATAAAATGAACTAGGACAGATGTATAATATCAAGGGAGGATCATATAGATGAAAATGTAGGCTAATAATGTGATGAATGTATGAGAAATTTTATATAGAGTAAGGATAAAGTTGAATATATATAGATGTGCTTGTAGGTGATATAAATGAGGATGAAGAGAGAATAAGGAGCATATTGTTTTCTCACTATATTAAGACATCGGGACTTTAAAATGAACCGAAAGAAAAATGAGAATCAACACACGTATACAAATTTCACCATTGTAATAATAAAAGCCATTTTACATATTCAATGTTATCAATACATACACCCCATAAAATAATTGTTTGATTAAAAAATCACAATATATCTTACATATATTTTTTAGCTTGAACTTATAAAATTAGCACTAGTTAATAGTAAAGAATGGAGCGAGGGATCAACAATACACATCTCTAATCCCAAACATAGAACTAAATCATACATTCAAAATTGATAGAGAATTGCTTTGGTAGACAAATGAGGTTTATTTATGTTGAATATAAAGTGACTGAGTATATAAGTAGTAGATACATTTTATATTTTGCTAATCTTAAATTTTAAAAGAATTTATTATGTCTAAAATTTAGGAGTGAAAACTTATTGTGTTAGGATTGAATTCTTCAAAAAAAAAGAAGGTACGAAAAAATTGGATAAATGATCATTAAAATAGAAGAATATCTAAACACAAATTTTTAATTGTAACTTATCTATTAATTATTTCAAAGAAATGCTAAAAAATTATATGATAAATTAATTTTTTAAACATTCCATCAAATTAGAATACAAACTCAACTCTCCATCAATTATCATTGAATAAATTCATATCTTATTTTAAGTATTCATTAAAAAAAACTTAGATTAAGTAAATACCTTAATATCATGAAATTTCCACAATTCATATTAAATGTATGTTAATTTTTTTTATTTGATTATATATTAGCAAATTAAAATCTAGATAATTAAATTAAAAAGAAAAATTATAAAAGAATACTTGATATAATGATATAATCATGTTGTAGACACTTGAATGACTATCAATCCAAATCTTTTCAATATAAAAAATTAAAAATAAATATTAACTAACAAAATCTTATTTTTTAAAAAAATTATGGAGGGAACTAAAATTAAACCATAAAATAATGAACAATTGACATACAAAATCTTTAAAGAATAAGAAATACAATATATAATAAAATAATAATAACAATATCTTCCATTGTAGATGCCGGACGAGAAAGATAAAATTTCCTTAAGTTCGGCTCGAACATCATCTAGAAGAAAGTGTTTTATTGGTAGAACAAAGATATTTAACTCTTTGTTCGTCGGAGGTGATGGAATGTTCGGAATCCTTTTTTATTTTGTAATTTTATATTTATTGTACAATTTCTTAAATCTCTCAGCTGATGAAACCAAGAAATGGTAGAATAAGCTTACTTAGAAACACATTTACAAGTACACCGTGTTACTTGGACTTTCCTAATCCAGTGGAGATGTTGCACAATGCAGGTGATGAATTCAATATTTGCTTCTATTAACAATGTATCTTCTATACATCTATATATTCTTCTCATTTTATATACATTAACTATGTATATTATAATATAATTGATATTTTAATCTAATGAGTTTAGATGGCTCCCCTTATGAATCTTTTATATTAATTATATTTTAATCTAATGAGTTTAGATGGCTCCTCTTTATGAATCTTTTACATTAATTATATTTTAATCTAATGAGTTTAGATGGCTCCCCTTTATGAATCTTTTACATTCATACAATCATGTAAATGAGACTAATACCTAAACCTTAAGCTAGAATAGATTCTAGAGAATAGTTATTGATCGAGCAATGTTTGAGGCATTAAGGGCTTCTTTCATGCTTCTTTTATGACATGATATATTTCCTTCCAACCTCTTTGCATTGTTTTGCTACAAAAATCATGACATAGGTATTGCCCATTATTTTGAGTATATGGGGAGATATTATGGAGTATATAAGCACACAAACTTTTGCATAGCTCGACATGGAACTTGAAGCTTTTCCCTCTCTTATGCTTAATGTCAATCCAAATCTTTTGCATAGCTCGACATGGAATTATAAAGGCAATGCTCACACAATTCCAAATCAACCGATTTTAGACCCGGAAGTTGGTATCTTCGAAGCATAACTTCAAGACCTATTTTTCTCATATGACCAAGCCTCTTATGCCAAAGTTCAGCATTGCTATCCACAGCCGCCATGGCTGCTCCCACTTCACCATTACACTCTAATGTATATAAACTTCCAGTTTTCTGCCCTTTTGCTAAAATCAATTGACCTTTGGACACTTTCCATGAAGCTAAATCAAAACTAACATTGGAGCCTTGTGTATATAACTGAGTAACAAAAATCAAATTACGCTTGAGTGTAGGAACATGCCTAACATCTTTTAAAATCCATTTGCTTCCATTTTTCAGCGACAATAGAATATCCCCTTTTCCCACTATGTCACATTCTTTATTATCCCCAAGAAAAACTTTGCCAAACATACCTTCGTGGTAATTTGTGAAAGCACTCCAGCATGGAGTTGCATGAAATGAGGCATCGGAATTGAGAACCCACGAACTTGAATCCGTGTCACCGGCTGCAAGTACCAAGGCTCCATCAGTTGCAGCATTAACACTGAAATTAATAACATTATTTTGAGCCCTTTTATAGTTCCAACATTGCTTCTTTGTGTGCCTAGATTTTCCACAAAACCAACATGTGCCATTTCTTCCTCTCGATTTCGAGTGATGACTCGATTTGCCTCTTCCGTTGTTATTATTGTTATTTCTTCCTCTCTCATGACTTCTCCCTCTATTGTCTCCTCTATTGCTTGTGCTCACAGCTGTTAGAGCATCATCGGAAGTGGATTCTTGTTGCTTCCTTTGCATGTCTTCACTAAGTAATGTGGCTGCGACTTCATCGAATTTCAGTCTACTCTTGGCTGGAACTGAAGTGCTCACGGCCATTACAACTCCTTCCCAGCTGTTCAGAAGAGAGCATAATAGTAATATCGCCTTTATTTCATCATCCAAAGCGATACCAACCGAAATCAGCTGAGTAACTAAAATATTAAACTCATTGAGATGATTCGCGATCACTCCCCCTTCTTTCATTTTCAGATTATACAATTTCTTGATGATGAATACTTTGTTCGATGCTGAAGCTATCTCATATAATGAGGATAACTTATCCCACAGCTCTTTCGTTGTCTTCTCTGTCGAAACATTGAAGAGCACAGTACTTGATAAAGATAAGATGATCGTTGCCTTTGCTTTCTGATCGACCTTCTCCCAATCTTCATTCGACATTGAACCCTTTCCTTTTACTTTCCCAAGTAACGCTAGTTGCAAATCCTGCTTGACAAGCAAAGATTCAATCTGTACTTTCCATAATCCAAAGTTCTGCCCTGAAAAATTCTCAATCTTCCATTTATCCGCTTCATCCATGGCGCCTGCAAAACCTCACCGATTTCTAAAAAATCGAACGAGCTTAACCAGCTCTGATACCAATTGTTGAAAGTATAATTTGCAGACTAAACTAATTAAAACATAATAAAAAGATAAAAGCTAAAATGCAAAGACACAGAGACACAGAGTTTATAGTGGTTCATCCAGCTATTCTGGATTACGTCCACTTTCAAGCAGGGCAGATATCTCTATTGAATTAATCTCCATTACAAAATATTACAGCAGCTCTAAGCTCTTAAGCTTTCCTTCTTTACATGGTCAAAGACACTCGTAACAAGTCAGGGAGAATAAAGGAATCTGGCGGTTACGACAGAGAGAAGATTGGGCTTCACTTCTGCGTAGCCGTTACACGGCAGAGCCGTTATAGTTGTCAATATATATTTGACTAAAAGATAACAACATATTCTCCACATATTTTCCCCTTAGACTAGCAAGATTGACATTGGTTAAGTGTGAAGAATTCATATCAATGGATTAACCATATACATCTGGTTTCTCAAACATACAACTAAAGCATACATTCAAAATTGATAAATAATTAATTTGAAAATGGTGGGAAGTGGATTGGGAGGGAGGATAATAAAAAATTATTTGTGAGTGTAAAGTGATTTGAGTTTATAAGCGATGCAGGAAATTTATGATTCAATTTCAAAGTTTCAAATTTTTTAATTTTGTATTAAATTTACAAGTTTGTTTTGGTAGGACCAAATTTTTACATGAAAAATACACCTAAATTGTAAAGCAAGAAAATAATTGAATGAATGGTGATTGTAATAAAATAATATCTAAGTTGAATTATAATAAAACTTATCAACAATATATAAAATTTAACTACAAATTATAAATTAATTAATTAAAAAAAATATAATTCATTATTAAAATAAGACACAAATTAAACTATGCTATTAATAATTAGATAAATTTCTATCTCATTTCAAATATTTATTTTACTTTTAATTAAAGCAATTGATTACAAGCAAAACAACCATACACGAGATCTTATTTGTTAAAGTTCACATTGCTCTTGACTAGCCCAAACAACTCTTCTAGAATTTTTATTTTAATAGATGACTTTTTTTTCACATACCATATTATCTTTATCAAGTGTGCCCTAATTGTATATAAGATTTAAATTGTCATTAAAGATTACAATTCCTAGCACACTATGAATACATAAAAATATCTTATTATATTAAATAATAATTCAACTACAATTAAAAAAGTGATTGTGAAAATTACAAACAATTCAAATATAAAATAGTTTAAAAAGTAATGGGCCTTTGGTGAAGTTGAATGGATCACAACAAGCCCACCAGGGATCAAGTCTTGTTGAGTGTAAGGCTCTGACATCATAAGGGATGAGGCTTTGGAAATGTTTTAAATACAGGGATGACTTCTCAAAAACCACCACTTCTGATCTACTTTCACGGTGGAGAATTCGGGTCACAAAACATGCCACTGAGAAGGCAGAGTCGCCGTAGGAGTGGTTGTCACTGTCTGATGTTGATTTTTCCCGATGTGTTTTGGTGGGAGAGAGCGTCGGAGGGAACATTGCTTACCACATCCGACTGCGTGATGCTGATGTGGAAGGCAATTTCTAAAACTATGAAATAGAAATGCCTCTCGGCGTAACAAATAGACATTCAATCTCCAATCTTCTTTGATCTTCTTCAATGTGAGACTCTTTCAAATGAAAATAGTTTAGATAACTGATTTCTAGAAGATTTGAACATGCATTTCTGATACCTCTTGTAAGAGGACGACTTTGGTTGCCCGTTGAACGCATTGCATAAATGTTGAGCTCATTTGGCCCCGTTTGTTTGTGCGAATTGGAGTGGAATTGGCGGCAACACTTCCTAATTTTCACCAAATCCATCGTTTGGGAGAGTAAAATGCAATTTGAGGTTTAGGGTTCAAAATCGGGTTTTGGCCCTAAAATGGGCGGCACCATCTTCCCACCGAAGAGGTGGAATTCAAAAATAAAATCGGGTTTTGGAAAATATTGAAGCAAAACAAAATTTTCCGTCGGGTCCACGAACTTCCTGCATTCATTTTTGGGGTTTTCAAAGGGGGTTGAAACGCCTCATTTTCTCATGCTCGCTCTGCGTTTCCACCGTTCTCGCGCTCTCTGCAAATTAGGTCATCAATTTTCCACCATTCTCGCGCTCACCTTCTCTGCAAATCAGGTATTTCTAGTTTGCATTTGCATTTTTCCACTGGTGTGGTGTGGACGAGGGTTGTCGATGGCAGATGATTTTAGTTCAAGTCGTGGCTCCTGTATATGGCTTGAGGGTTTGATTTGTTTGGAAAACATTTTCTTTTCAATGTATGTTTTTATTTTCGGATGGTGTCACTGGAGTAGGAACGGATTTGCTTGTTTCTGTTATAAACCTTGTTTGTGCCACTGGAGTAGGAACATAGTTTCTTGTTTGTGCCACTGGAGTAGGAACGGATGGTACATCTTATGTTCTATATTGTTGATCTTACTTGACAGTGGTACTACAAAACTATGTACATATGTTTATATGTATACTAAACCTACAAATTGCATCATAGCACGGGTGCCAAACTGTTCCTCCATGCATTGAGTCTTATTCCTACATGTACTAGAGATCGTATTCATGCTTGAATAGACTAGCCAATAAGCATACTTTGAGGGAAATATGAGGTTGAACCAAAAAAGCTACATGTAATACCTTTCTATGAAGATTCTTTGTTGTTGTTGTTCTGCTCCCACAAAGAGCTCCTCCATTTCTCTGGAGGTCGGGACATCTCTCCTACTTTCACCTTGCAATCTTCTTCTACCAGAGTTGCGACAAGAAGGTCTAGTTGTAGAACCAGGAGCTTCCAAGGTCTCACCATCTCCTATAAGACTAGAAGGGGTACTTTCTCTAATATGCCTGCAAATACCCACCCATAAAATCCATATAAATTTTGAAAACTGAAAACTAAGCCCCAAAAATACCAATGGAAACAAGAACAAGAGACGAGTTCAGTTTGACAAATGACAACACCATTGAACCCAAGTAGAAAAAACATATATTTAAGAGTAAATAGTAATTAATGATTATGCATACCTGTCCCTGCCTTCTTGATCTATGGCATTCTCTCTGAATGAGCCCTCAATGGGAGTGGGGGTCTCGTCCTCAAAAACTTGCAACTATCTTGCCTGTGCTCTTATGCTACTCTGAGGCACACTATCTTGTGTTTCGTCATTGGGTTTCTTCACTTGCAATTCCTGATTTCTTCTATCAAGGAGATGCAGGTCTCTAGTGCAATACAGTGGATTGTTTGAATGGAAGGACTTAGAACAATCATTTCAGAGTTCTTCCATTTAGCTTTGCTTTTAAATATTTCTCTTCTAGAAATTTCTTCCTTATATTGTTGTTATTGTATGTAGATTAAATTCAATATCTCAGTATGAGTTAATTCAAATATTTGTCATCATAAAAGCTATGTGTTTTTGGATCTACATACAATAACAACAATATAAGACTACCGCATACTCCTTCAAATAACTTTACATGTGATTTATTTGATCATAGTCGCTACAGATGAATGCAAAGACATCTAGTCTCTGCATTCATTTGTAGCAATTCTAGATATCTTCGATGTAAAGAGATATTCATGACTCATTTGTAGCTCAATTCTTGATTTCTTCTATCAAGGAGATGTAGGTCTCTAGTGCAATACAGTGGATTGTTTGAATGGAAGGACTTAGAACAATCATTTCAGAGTTCTTCCATTTAGCTTTGCTTTAGTTCTAGCATGCCTGAATTGAACATAAATGTTGAATAGAAAGTAGGACAGCTAAATTGCTTAGAATGGTGAAAGTTTTCATCCATCAAGTTTTCATTCCAAGGTAATCGAATTTCTCCAAGTGGCTGACTTGGGCATTTCAATCAATTGGAATTCAAAACCTAATTATCCACTTCCACCTCTAGCATACAAACATAAATGAGATGCTATTTTTTTAAAATGGTGTATATTTTTGTGAGAAACAAGAATATGCAAAAATGTCAACCTTTGATTCCCTTTGACTATTATTTTTGTATCAGCAATAAAGCTGCACATTTAGGACATGATCTTGATAGTCTAGGTATCAAATACAAGATCCAATTATTTATCTTACACCCCAACTAGGAAGGCTTTTGCTTCCAAATGGTCATTTAAACAGAGAACCGACTGAAGAATTCCCAAGCACTCACATATAGCCTCAAGAATCTTTTTTATTTCGGCTTGGAACCCCAAGCCCACTTTATACTTAAAGCAATTGTGAACCAATCATAGGCGCCAATCTGTGTCCCTTCACATATCCACTTATTACAGCAACAAAACTGAAAGGAAAAGGTTTGACCACCTTTTACAGTTACTATCCTGAATTCACATTGTTTTCCTTTCTTCATTCATATGTGCTTTTCATTGTGTGACGGCCCTATACCCTATTAGTCAGCATCATTTTGAGGTTTAAAAGTTATATTTTCCACCCCTTTGTGCACATACAGTCCCTCATCCAATTAAGAATCCAACCTCCCAAAAGCACTGATTAGCCTCTTTGCATTTGAGGTGCTAGCAATTGTAATTCTATGCCTACCTACATATGAATTCACAAAGAATTTCCTGCCCTTTAACCAAAGGATATATTGATCCTTATGTCTAAAATAAATAGCATCCCTCATAAATAGTTGGTAGGACTACCAAAAATCAGGTCACACACTTATAATGGAACAACATCAAATAAAACTTCATTCTTATGCTCCAAATGTAGACTAAATGCCAACTTGTGTCACTTAATATTGACACTATTTTGCAATCACCCCAAAGATTATGGATGTGGGTGTTAATTCAATTTCCAATGAGATTGGACTTATGAAATAACTTTACATGTGATTTATGAAATATCTCAGTATGAGTTACTTCAAATATTTGTCATCATAACAGCTATGTGTTTTTGGATCTACATACAATAACAACAATATAAGACTACCACATACTCCTTCAAATAACTTTACATGTGATTTATTTGATCATAGTCACTACAGATGAATGCAGAGACATCTAGTCTCTACATTCATCTGTAGCAATTCTAGATATCTTCTATGTAAAGAGATATTCAACTCTCATATTGACACTATTTTGCAATCACCCCAAAGATTATGGATGTGGGTGTTAATTCAATGTCCAATGAGATTGGACTTATGAAACAACTTTACATGTGATTTATGAAATATCTCAGTATGAGTTACTTCAAATATTTGTCATCATAACAGCTATGTGCTTTTGGATCTACATACAATAACAGCAATATAAGACTACCACATACTCCTTCAAATAACTTTACATGTGATTTATTTGATCATAGTCACTATAGATGAATGCAGAGACATCTAGTCTCTGCATTCATATGTAGCAATTCCAAATATCTTCTATGTAAAGAGATATTGAACTCTCATATTGACACTATTTTGCAATCACCCCAAAGATTATGGATGTGGGTGTTAATTCAATGTCCAATGAGATTGGACTTATGAAATAACTTTACATGTGATTTATGAAATATCTCAGTATGAGTTACTTCAAATATTTGTCATCATAACATCTATGTGTTTTTGGATCTACATACAATAACAGCAATATAAGACTACCACATACTCCTTCAAACAACTTTACATGTGATTTATTTGATCATAGTCGTTACAGATGAATGCAGAGACATCTAGTCTTTGCATTCATCTATAGCAATTACAGATATCTTCAATGTAAAGAGATATTCACGACTCATCTGTAGCTCAATTCCTGATTTCTTCTATCAAGGAGATACAGGTCTCTAGTGCAATACAGTGGATTGTTTGAATGGAAGGACTTAGAACAATCATTTTAGAGTTCTTCCATTTAGCTTTGCTTTTAAATATTTCTCTTCTAGAAATGTATTCCTTATATTGTTGTTATTGTATGTAGATCCAAAAACACATAGTTGTTATGATTATGGTTCTTATTTGAAGCAGTATGTGGTAGCCTTATATTGTTGTTATTGTATGTAGATCCAAAAACACATAGTTGTTATGATTATGGTTCTTATTTGAAGGAGTATGTGGTAGTCTTATATTGATGTTATTGTATGTAGATCCAAAAACACGTAGCTGTTATGATTATGGTTCTTATTTGAAGGAGTATGTGGTAGTCTTATATTGTTGTTATTGTATGTAGATCCAAAAACACATAGCTATTATGATTATGGTTCTTATTTGAAGGAGAATGTGGTAGTCTTATATTGTTGTTATTGTATGTAGATCCAAAAACACATAGTTGTTATGATTATGGTTCTTATTTGAAGGAGCATGTGGTAGTCTTATATTGTTGTTATTGTATGTAGATCCAAAAACACAGTTGTTATGATGACAAATATTTGAAGTAAGTCATACTGAGATATTGAATTTAATCAGCATAAAATATTTAATTTTGGATTCATGGGATAGAGAGATTATGATTTTGAGGCACATGGCTTATGTAATACTGCCTGGATGCTTCATGCAATCTTCTTCTATCAAAGCAAGCCCATTAGTAGTTGTTAAGGTTGATTGTTAGAACCTTTGATTTATTGCTTAGGTTGGATACTTTTATTTGTAGAATACTTTCAATTTCATAAAAAGAGTTAGAAAAATAGAACATGAACAACATGCTACCAATATCTCCTCGCTCAAATCATTGTGTTTGTCCACATTTCAGGCCATTGATGGATCCTATTAAGAATATTGACATTCTAGGACGGGTAGCTGTAGAGACCACATATTCTTGTCTTCTCACAGCTCTTATTGCTTGTGTTGCCATAGCCACAGTAGTGGTGGCCCGAGAAGGCAGTGCACAAATGGGTAAATGAAAAAGAAAAGGAAATTATTTTTATAGAATGGTTATTCATTCCAACGATGTGGATTGTCATGATCAGATTCACATGAGTAGGGGAGCCTTCTTTCGTCTAGCTACTATCCTAAGGCTGAAAGGAACCTTGACAGATACGATACACTTGACGTTAGAAGAACAACTTGTGGTGTTCCTCCACACCATTGGCCACAATCTGAGGAACCATAAGATTTCCCACAACGTTGGGCACTCAGGAGAGACAATCAGCCGATACTTCCATAAGGTGTTGAGGGCTATCTTAGGACTCCAAAAGGATTGCTTTCTACCACCTAGTCCAAACACTCCTCTTGAAATTAGTGGGAGCGAACGTTTTGATCCATTCTTCAAGGTAATTGTTGTGTTGTTACAAATTTCTTGTATGGATTTTTATTCTTATCATATTATTGGTTGATCGTAGAATTGATGATTGTATCATATCATATAGGATTGTGTTGGAGATATCGATGGAACCCATATACCAGTCACCGTCGATGTCAACATGCAGGGTAAATATCGTGATAGAAAAGGCAACCTTCCACAAAATGTTATGGGTGTGTGTTCCTTCGATCATAAGTTTCAGTACTGCCTTGCTGGTTGGGAAGGGTTTGCAGCGGATAGTCATGTTCTAGCTTTAGCTCTGTCAAGAGCAGATCCTCTTGTTGTTCCCCCTGGTAAGCCAAATCATAGTTTAATATACTCAAGGGTATAATCAATGTTTCACGTTTTAATAATATACTTTATTTATGTAGGAAAATATTTTCTAGTGGATGCTGGATTTCTTGCTCCTTATCGGTGTACACGCTACCACCTGAAGGAGTTTTCAAGAGAGAATCCAATAAACTCTCGACAAGAGTTGTTCAACCATCGACACTCCTCTCTTAGAAACTCAGTAGAGCGTACATTTGGTATTCGCAAGTAGCATTTTCCAATCTTGAGGCATGCCACATCTTATCCTATTATGACACAAGCCCATATTGTATTAGCATGTTGCATACTTGTTAAAATGATAAAGAACAAAGTATGGAATTGCAGGAAATTATTTATCTCAAGAGCGAGGAGTAGGGAATTTACCATGAATTAGCACAAGAACTAGGAGAAAACACCAAAATAAGCAAGGAGGAGACAAGAATTTGAAAGAGGAAAGCAAAGAAAACCCCTTGTGAATTATGAATGAGGCATGAAAGGCCTAAAAAGAGAGAGAGAGAGAGAGAAAGAGTATGAGCACTTAGCTCAATACAATATGATAGAACTACAAGAGAGGAGAGAAGGAAAGATGGAGCTAGTTGCTCACTTACAATAACTTCAACATCCCAAGAAATGAGAGAGAGGAGCATCTCTTAAATAGAGATGAGAGAGAGGAGTTAGAATGTAACTCCCAAGTCTATGAATGCCACCATTCATAAGTGTGTGAGGGCCAAGTGTGAGATTCCTCTTAAGGAGGAATAAACTAATTTACAAATTACAATAAATATTTGTCCTCACATATTCCACTAGAGGACAAAATAGAATGTAGTGGAAAGAAGACAAAAGAGAAGTATATTAGGATACCTTGGCTTATATCCTAATATATTACAATAAGTAAAGATTAATAGTCTAACCTTGGTTTATAAATACACCAAGGAAAGATTACAAATTCTAACACCCCCCTTTAATCTTTACTTGGGGTAATTACAAAAAATCTGCAGTTGGATTGTCCTTCTTGTAGTAGAGGAGGAAAGCTGAATTTTCTTCACTTTGTGTTGATATAAGATGATGGTGCAATGATAGGTGCTTAGATCTTGAAGTAGGAGTCCTTTGAGTGTTGTAATGCACAGGTTTAGGTGCTCGTTGAGATAGGCCCAAATGTTCAAGTACATAGTTTCTTCTCCAAGGAATATCACCTAAAAAAAGAGAAAAACCACAAGTGGATCTCCCATAATTGCGATCTCCCTTTTGATATGAGTCATTAAAATATGATAAAGTAAAAATAGATTGAGAATCATTAAATACATTATTCATTTCATAAAGAGATTTTGTAAACCAAATGGAATCAATACTAGATACAAAATAAGGAATAGAAATAGGACAATCAACATCAGTAATATCATCAAGAAGGTTAGGGTTTAGAGAAGGAGGTTGGTCCTCCATAATCACCATTTGAGTGTCACAAAATTTATAGTCTACTTTGGAGCATATGGGAACATAATCAATACGTGAGCCTGCAAGAAGGCAAAGACCACTAGTAGAGCGCCCATCATTGGGATCACCTAGTGTTGAATCAGTAACACTTTGGAAAAAATCATATTGTGAATCACGAGGCAAATAATCAGGAATGCAATCTTCAGTTGCATAAAATAAATCTATAACGTATTCATCATAATGTGAATCATGAGTCATAGAATCAGAAATGCAATCTCCAGTTGCATAAAACAAATCTATAACATATTCATCATAATATAAAATATCAAGAGGAGAGCTAGTATAAGCATCATCATTATTATCATTAACCTCCACAATAATCATAGGATTAGTATTATCATCATAAGTTTCATCTTGAGTAATAGACATATCTTGCAAAGTATCATTAAGAAATGTAGATATAATTTCCTCTTCTTGGTCAAATATATCATCAACATGAGAGCAATGAGGAGTAAATAGATTATTGCCATTATCAGCAACCTGTAACAAGTTATCTTTATGAGAAAAATAGGAAGTGAGGGGATCATCCCCAAAACAACCATCATCACATGGGTCATCCCAAATAGGAAAATCAATTGAAGGGTACATAATAAGGGGAATAGGTTTCTCGTAAGTTTGAAAAGTGTTCTCTAAGAGATGCCACATCTGATGTGCTGTAGTACAATCTGGGATAAGATGGTATAAATTTGGATTTAGTGAGAGGCCAATTAGACCAAATGCTTGGTCATCTTTTGACTGCCAGGAATCCTGGTCAGCCTGAGGAGCGGTGGAAGTCGGTTTCATATTAGGGGACACAACATCAAACAGGTTTTGAGTTTTTAAAAAATCGGTCATGTGAGTCCTCCAAATAGGATAATTCGAACGAGTGAGTTTAAACAGAGACATGATTACAATAAATTTGAATTACTTTTTGACTAAAAAAAAATGAGACAAAAAAAATATAGGCTTGAATAGAAATTGATTAAAAATAATAATAATAATAATAAATATGTATTAGATTTTTGTTATGAAATAAACTTAATTTAAAAAGAACATAATATAAAACTTTATGAAAAAAAATATTAAAGTTTATAAAGAAATCTCATTCAAATTTTAGACTCTTAAAAATAGAAAAGTTAGGAAAAAACTTTTTAATTTTTTTTATTTTCAAAGTTTACATTTAAACAAAATAAACTAAATTTTAATGTAAAATAGATAAATATATAAAATCTTAAAACTTAATAGAATCAAATTTCTAATATAAATTATTAATTAAAAGAGTTTAATATAAACTAAAATAACAAATTTCAAAAAAAAATTATAAAGAAACTGAAGTATTTTTATTTTTAAACAAATTTAAATAATATCTTAAAAAACTTTAATTATGAATAACTTTAAAATTTTCTCTTTTTTAAAAGAAACTCTACGTAAGAGCTAAAAAAAGAAGATTTTATTTTTATGAATATATTCTATGAATCTTGGGTCATAAGAAGAGATTTGAAAACAACTTCCATTAAAAAAGAAGGCAGAGAATATAATGATCAGAACCGTTATGTAATGATATAATAACATTAAAAACGTTATGCAAAATATATGAAAATGTTATTCAATGATAAAAACGTAATGATATAAAAAATGTTCTTAACGTTAATACTAAAAACGTTAAATCATTAATACTAAAAATGTCTGCAATGATAGTGTTCTGCAATAAAGACGTTATGCAATGATATATGATAAAAACGTTATAGACTATGTAATGCAAAAAAAAAACCGTCTAAAATGAATTATGTATATGCAACGTTATGCAATGATATAATAACGTTCTACAAACTTAATGAATTTTGCAAACTTATGAAGTTGCCTGAACTAATATGTTTGAAATATGTTTGCTATGTTTGAAAATTCCCAAGAATATTGCAGTTCCTCAGTGTAATTTAACAATGGGCAAAAAATTTGATGACTAGTGCAGCGTAGAAGATGATTTCCCAGTTCAGAGCCCACAACCAATGCAAAGGCGCCGCAGAGGAAAATGGAGAAGAAATTCAATATCATAAATCGCTGGAATGTTTTGTAGATTTGTGTATATTTAATTTAGATAGCAAACACAAATTACTTTAAGAAAAACGTTAGCAAATTTTTTTTTATGTATAAAGAAACATTTTTGTTATTACTTTGAGATAGATTTTTTTGAGATATATGTTTGAGCTTAACGTTATTACTCTTTTTGCAGATATATTTTGATTGCTTAACGTTATTACATTTTTGCAGATATATTTAGAGAAATAACGTTCTTGTTATTAATCACTGTTATGAAATATCAGAATTCAGATTTATTACGAATAGAAATACAAAGGACAGAGATAAGAACAAATTAAAGAAGATATATGACAGGCCCTGCAAGACAAGCAAATAGAAGTAGTAAAATATTAAAATCTACAAGGTTATTAGAGCTGGAAAACACGTTAGAATCAGATATGCAAGAATGTGAAACCCTGCAAAACAGTAGAATAAAAAATGAGAAACCTGCACACAAAATAATGAATAACAATCTAAATCTTTCCGTGAATCTTGTTAAAAGAACCTGCACAATGGAGAACCTACACAAACCAAGATAATGAATCCAATAGAGAGATCGGGTTTGGCGGTAAACCAGCCAAACCTAAAAAAAAATTGAAATTTTCCTCTTAACCAGATTAGTAAAAAAATAATAAACTCTCTCAAACCTGCACAAAATGAAACCAAGAGTTAATCGAGGTTAGGCGGTAAACCAGCCAAACCCAAATTTTTTATTTATTTTTACCAACTTAAAAGGATTAAAAAGAATTTAGTGAAATCTCTCTCAAGAGTCTCCGATATGGAGTGCTCCAAGATATGGTAGTTCCGTCCCCTGTACACTCAAAATGAGATTAAACCAACCTGCTCTGATACCATGTTAAAATGATAAAGAACAAAGTATGGAATTGCAGGAAATTATTTATCTCAAGAGCGAGGAGTAGGGAATTTACCATGAATTAGCACAAGAACTAGGAGAAAACACCAAAATAAGCAAGGAGGAGACAAGAATTTGAAAGGGGAAAGCAAAGAAAACCACTTGTGAATTATGAATGAGGCATGAAAATCCTAAAAAGAGAGAGAGAAAGAGTATGAGCACTTAGCTCAATACAATATGATAGAACTACAAGAGAGGAGAGAAGGAAAGATGGAGCTAGTTGCTCATTTACAATAACTTCAACATCCCAAGAATTGAGAGAGAGGAGCATCTCTTAAATAGAGATGAGAGAGAGGAGTTAGGATGTAACTCCCAAGTCTATGAATGCCACCATTCATAAGTGTGTGAGGGCCAAGTGTGAGATTCCTCTTAAGGAGGAATAAACTAATTTACAAATTACAATAAATATTTGTCCTCACATATTCCACTAGAGGACGAAATAGAATGTAGTGGAAAGAAGACAAAAGAGAAGTATATTAGGATACCTTGGCTTATATCCTAATATATTACAATAAGTAAAGATTAATAGTCTAACCTTGGTTTATAAATACACCAAGGAAAGATTACAAATTCTAACAATACTACACAACTACATTATGTTAGAGGACGACATTCCATCAGAAATTATCATTGAAGAGGAAGATGATCGTGATGGGATAGATGTACCAATGATGGAGACATATGGGTTGTCTCAGCGTGATAGAGACCAGTGGGCACAGTTCCGATATGATATAGCAAGTAGAATGTGGGAAGAGTACAGATCCCAAGCATAGTTGTTCTTTTATGGGTCAAGACTACATGATGGTTTTCTTTTTCTTATGTTTTTCTCTACAAGTATTGGACTTGTATGGGTCAATGTGTTTTATTTGAGTAAACTGATGTATGAAGATACTTTGATATACATGATGGTTTCCTTTTTCTTCTGTTTCTATCTGGAAGTATTGGACTTGTATGGGTCAATGTGTTTTATTTGAGTAAATTGATGTATGAAGATACTTTGATATACATGATGGTTTCCTTTTTCTTATGTTTCTATCTAGAAGTATTGGACTTGTATGGGTCAATGTGTTTTATTTGAGTAAACTGATGTATGAAGATACTTTGATATACATGATGGTTTCCTTTTTCTTATGTTTCTATATGGAAGTATTGGTCTTTTATGGGTCAATGTTTATACCATTAACAACAATTTGTATACACAGCATGGCATACACAGAATTAATGATGAGCATGGATGAAATTGGTAACATGAGCCAAATATCTCCTTCCTCAAAGAAGATAACGTGGACAAAGGAAATGGAACGCAAGTTTCTAGACTTGCTCCTTGAGAAAGTACAACTAGGAAGAAAATGTGACTGAGGCTTCAAAAAAGAAGCATGGACCACCATTGAGAGGCGGTTCAATGTTGATATGAACCTTAATCTATCAAAGGACAACTTCAAAAATAAGTTGAAAACCTAGAAGCTTGCATATAGAGTGATGAAAGAGCTAAGAAATACAAGTGGTTTCACTTGGAACGAGGCAACTCAGTGCATGGATGCTGAGGATAGCATGTGGGATGAGCTTCTGAAGGTAGGGCGATCTCTCTACTATTTTGAAGGAAATAATATTGCCTTCTTTTAAAGTTAATAATGAAAGACAAAGAACCTAATCCATTTATTTATGCCAACATGCAGAGAAGAGAGTTAAAAAATGCCAAAGTGTATAAGAGGCAGCCATTCCAATACTTCAATGGATTGGGTGCAATTGTGGGTAATGACATTGTTGAAGGTAATGCAGCTACGGTGGCCCTTGATACTAAAGAAGGGAACCCTATGGAAGAGCCATTCAATGTGCATGATGAAGAGGATATTGGTTTCAGTATGCATCTTGATAGTGCTGCTGATTTGAACGAAGACCCTTATCCTTCCAATCAGTCCACTACAACTACAAGTGCTAGAGGAACTCCTACATCATCAGTCACAAGGGTGGGAAAGAGGAGGAAGGAAAGTATGGCTGCTTCCTTGGATGCCACATGTGAAACAATGAAGAAAATAAAAGAGGGCATGAGCAATGTTCACCTTCACAAAATTGATATATCTGATCATGACAATGCTTTGACGGGTGCATATACCGCTCTCAAATCCATCCCTGAATTGAGTCGAGGTGTATTCTTGAGGGTATACAACACCTTCATGGGTGAACGTGAAAGAGCCAAAGGGTTCTTGTTGATGACTGAGGATGAGAGAGTGGACTGGATTGCAGCCACATATGGTGTATTATAGTTATTTTCTACATACTTTATCAAACTTTATCATGAGTTGAAACTTTATCATACTTGTTCACATACACTGATACAACTATGTTTTGGTTGATGATTGTTTATGATTGTTTATGGTTGATGATTGTTTATCAAACATAGTTTTTGTTTATCAAATATATTATGAGATAATGAACAAAATTTGACTTGACTAAAATGAAAATCCAAACAACTTGGTTTGCCAAAACAAACTATGGATGGAAGGAAATGAAATGTGATTTGTTATTGAGTAGACGTAAATGAATTACAATTGAAATGCCCAAGTCACCCACTTAAGGGAGAAATTCGATTACCTTGGAATGAAAACTTGATGGATGAAAACTTTCACCATTCTAAACAATTTAGCTATTTTTTTTTCTATTCAACATTTATGTTCAATTCAGGCATGCCAAAACTGGATAGTCTAGTAGCTTCTTAATAAGCAATCATAGAGTAGAGTTTTCATAGCACATTACAAACTCCTACAAGCTAATGATGGTTGGAAGCCTAAAAGGCTAAAACTGACATGTTATAGCATATACCTGCTTGATCAATGAAATATGTTGTCAAAGCAGGATGACATCAGTTCAAGAACATTCAACTAGTTGGTTCTCATGAAAATAGCACTGGTTGTATTTGGTAAGGTGTTAGATAACATTAAAGAGGGACTTGACTAAAAGTCAGGTCTCATTTTAGAAGTGTTAATGAATTGATTTTGTCATTTTACAGAGAGTAATCTAAAACATTCATACAGAAAGCTTGCACGGAGTTTTCTATTAGAAGCTTGCTACTTCATTGTAATGGTCTGAGGAAATATAGTGTTGTTAATTGATTTTATCTTCTAGTTTGTATTAGAAAATTATTGAAGAGTATGTATAATATTCATTGCATCAATGCTAGTCATCTCACAGACTAACAGTTACCATATCAAGTTGATCCAATTCAAATAACACATGTCCTGTCTGTTCATCCTCAACAAAGTTAGAGGTCGTCCTTAGTTTCTTGGCCTTTGGGGTGGGCTGGGTCTTGAGTAGCTGTTTCACTACCTCCCTTAAGGTTGTATTTATGATTCATAATTTACAAACAAAGTTCTCTTAATAGGTGGACTAACAGTTTGAGTTGGTTTTGAGAAAGGAAATTTAAGTACCTTGCTATAACATAAGCTTGAGGATGGATGATCTTGTGTTGCTTCTTCCCTATGATCAACAACCCCTTGAAGACTCTCTGTCTCTTCCTCCTAGGCTCCTTGTTCCTGAGTTCCTTGTTCTTGGGCTCCTTCTTCGTGAGCTCCTTCATCCTCTAGAATTTTGAAACTCTATTTTTCAGTGTCATCCTCTATAGTTAGGTCTATGTGAGGTAGTGCCACATTCATATGCTATTACTGGTTACTCATTTTGTATAATGATACAGAGATCAATATAAATTATTAATGATCGATCAGAGAAAATATAATTTCAAATATACATGTTAAACCAAATTAAATTATGGTACACCTCAAGACATGTCTCTAGTCATATTATTCAGTATAACCTTGCCAAATAAGATACTTACCCTCAAGCTATTAATCCTTCCCTTATTAAAATACAGATGAAGAATAAAGCCATTTTGATCAGATTGAACAATCAAGGATGAAAGACCACCCAAATATAATTGGTACCACGTGCTTAAGATTGAACTTAATACTTGAATTTCTCAACTCGGTTAAATTGGACTTATGTTGTTACAGAATAGTATATTCATTGTCAGAAGATGTGGGATTTAGAGACCTGTTAAGTCCACTGTGCTCCAATATCCATACATAAACATTAGGAGCCTATTTATTGAGTAAAATCCTCCAATTTTGCATGGGGCTCAATCCTTTTAGTTGAGTTAAATATGACGTGTGTTGTCCTGGGACATTTAAATCTTATTCAAAAAGAAATGGGAGTCATCCCTTTATCATATAAAAGTGTTGAACTCCAATGATGATACATGATCTGTATCACAGAGAACTCCAATGATGATACAAGATCTGTATCAGGTTTCCATGTCAGATCATGTTATGGATAGACACTTATGATTGAGCACTTAGAAAAGCATGAAATTAATGTGAAGTTAATAAGCTAAACAATTTACACAAAAATGAATTATGAAATCTTGCAGTGATTTTTTTTTTGCAATAACTATTCACTCCTCTTATTACAATAGAAATTGCACTTACAATCAATTTAGTTTACTAGTCTTTGGGAACAACAACAACAATATCATTACCAGAAAACATGATGAATCTACAACTAATGGTACTACAGGAGCCACCTCGTAATCACAAACCAGTGAAGAATTGCCTGACTGGTTCAAGGTTTTTTTGTCAACTAGCCAGCTGTGGAAACTAGGGGGTTTCCATCCTTCAATCTCCAGTGATATACATGCAAGGTGTCCAATCCATTTGAGTTGAATTAATGGACAAACAAGCATGCCCTCCCTTGACCACTATTTTTATTAAATATTCTTTTATAGACATATTAGCTTCCATTTGTTAGTGTTGTTGCTTTTAACATATTTAAGTGGAATACACGAAGGAGTACCACATGATGAATGCTTAATTTAATGCGTTGTTAAGGTGTAGTCTCATAACTATCCATTTCTAGTTCTTGAGACATGGTTTTATAAATGTGTTTTGGTAGATGACTGTATTGTTCATGATTTTGTATGTATATACCCTAACCATCTTGTTATTAGTGTTGCATTACGAAATTAAGTGGAATAATTCTACTTTGTTCAATGCTCTATTTCATCTTCAATTTCTTTTCATTTTTCATTCATTTTTAAAAACCACGTGATAGGTACAAAAATAGAAATGGATAGTTCTGAGACTACACATATGATGATAAAGTGAGACTACACATATGCTGACATTAAAAATGTTTGAAATAGCTTCTGGATTCAATTTTGTAGATATTTTTGGCATCAATGTTTCTTATCACACTCTGTGATCCTTCATCAGGATGGAAGAGAGAAAAATGATTGAAAGAAAAGTTCATCATTTTGGTCTATTGCAATCATTTTGGTCTCTTTCATCCTGATGATGGATCACAGAGTGTGATCCAAAACTATCTACATAATCGAATCCAGAAGCTATTTCAAACATTGATGCCAAAAATATCCACATATGTTGATAAAAAAATGAGCTATCTGATGATTGTTTACTGTTCATGTTTGTAAATGGTCAATATTTCTGATGGTACTCCTTGGTGTATTCCATTTAAAAATAAACAAGTTTTAGTTTTTCTATCATGTTTACTTTGTAGATGCAGGATTGTCCATCTAACAGTACGGAAAGTAATGGGAAGAATGAGCGGGATATGAGATGGTTGCTCATCAAATGTGGGGCATAAGGGCATAGAGCATGGATTTCCTTGCATTTTCTTATTTAACGGTGTGTTTTCACACCACCATTCAATTCATGGATATTGTTCTTCCCCAACTTCTATCTGATGCTATAGTTATGTCATTAGAAACCATTGTTCAAATTCTTTCCAAGATGAAATACTTTGTGTCGGTAATGATTCATATGCCTCTCTTGCATTATCTTTTAATGTTGTTACAAATAGTTTCATTGTCTAATCTTCTACACAAATCTCATAGTTCTCTATAAATTCATAAAATGCTTCCAAATGTTCAACTACTGATTCGTCCCATTCTCCAAGGAACTTTGGTACAAGCTGTGAAAACTTAGGGAGCAACTTAAAAGGAATACAATGGAATCCCCTCAAATCCAATGGCCTGATACCATCTAGAATAAATGGTTTTCTTTGAAATGGTTGTTTATTCTGATAAATTCTGAATATCTAAATAGGTAATAACTTGTTTCTTTATACATTAGGTTCTTGTCAATAGTGTCGCCACCTCTTTCAAAGATGAAAACATTACTTATCTCCTTTAGGGTCTTATTCCTCAGTAGAATCACTAATTGAAATGCTCTATTGAATAGAGTCGCCACCTCATTCGAGGAATGTCTTGCTTCTGGGTTCTTTCCTTCAATAGAGTGTGCTTCCAAACAAACTAATATAACTACTTTCTGATTCTAATTTGTGAAATCTAAAATTCTATGTAACTTCACAATATATATTGTGAGCAACTCTCCCCAGTAGAGTCGCCAATTTGTTGGTGCCCAAAAATGATGGATCGCTTTTGGCCAACTAACAAGTACAAGCTGATACCTCTACAATTCTGGCTTAATCAAGCCAAGGCTGGTAGGCCTAAAGTCACTCTGAACTATCAAATTCTCTGTGTTTATATTTTTTGTATAAATTTGTAATATCAACATAAATGAAACTTTTTCAATTTGTACTCATAGAATATAGTCATGTTGTTATATGAATGTGCAAAAATAGTATGAATGAACAAAAATTTGCTTGATACAGTGTTGATGGCTATGATAAATGTCCCTATGTGTGACTGTGGTGATGGAGTGCGCTGCATGTTGAGGACGTCACACACAAATGATAATTCAGAGCGTAAATTTTGGACTTGCAAAAATAAGAAAAAGGTTGTTAATTGCACAATATTTAAATGTTTACAAAGAATAAATATTAGTCATTATAGCGAGACTAACTTAGATTTGTATTGTAGGATGGCAGTGGATGTGACTACTTTCGGTGGGCTGATGACACCCCGTCCCTGTCTACATCATTTGCACCTTTTACACATATACTTGTTGTGGATGACGAGTGCAAGTCTTGCAAAGTGCTCGAGAAAGTTATTGCAAAAGTGGAGGCTACCTATAGAGTCGATGTCATGTTTTTACAATGTTTACTTTGTGCAACAATTATACTATTTAGTTGGGTCATTTGTTGGGTCATTATGCAGAAATAGATATATATGTGGACTAGATGACTTATTTATATTTTGATGTGATATCAAGCTATGCTATAATTATTTTCTTGTTATAATATTGTTTATGATAATGTATAAAATTATTTAAAAAAGTTAAGTTTACTATTCACAATATTGAAAAATAAATAAAAATTTATTTATGATTTACTATATAAAAATATAAATTAATTAAAAAAATATAAATTAAAAAATGGACAAAATAAATAAAATATTAAATTAAAACATTATATAATAATTATAAAAACTTAAATTTTCTTGTCAAATTCTAATTCCAATTCAAAATGTAGAACCAAACACAAAAAATGGATAATGTAATTCCAATTCCAATTTGAAATTGCAAACCAAACACATAAATAGGAATTTCTCACTTCCAATTCCAATTTCGAAAATGGCAACCGAACGCAGAAGATGGATTGTCTCAGCCATCTTCCGAGTCAACCAAACGGTCCAAACTATCTTCCGAATACACAAAACCGGAATTTCAAAACCTGATTTTGAGATAATCAAGTTTTGACTCAAATTCCAATTCTGCAAACAAACGGGGCCTTTTAGTCATTCGTTCATCTTAGTATTTTTCTCTTCCTCTATCCGCTATATTTTTTCACTCTATTTCGAAAGAAAGCTATGGCTTTTGTAGTTTATGGATATGCTTTATGCGGGTCAGGGTTTTTTCATTCGATTGGTAGACATATTGTTTGAATGCCTAGATTGATCTTTGTAGTTATCTAGTTTGATAGGTGATGTCACTTGCCTAAGTCAATCAATTTGGGTTTTATTCTGTGAATTCCAAGGTTTTTGAAACACTATAAATGAAGTGTTTCTATTGTGAAATTGTGTAGAGGAAAAAAATAAAAATTTAAAAGAAAATATTTATCTAAAAAACCAAAAATTGATTTACCTGAGCAACATAAAACTGGTAATGCAGATAAAAGGAATCTTCAGCCTAGTTTGTCATAATTTTATGATCTTCAACCTAGATCACCTCGTTCGCACAAAAGATTGTTGGGCGGGATGATTTGAAAATATGTCTAACATGGTAATTTCTAATCTTCCTTAAGCTGTCAAATCGCCAAAACTCAATCTATCATGTTGTCATATGAGATCTTTTTATCTAGTAGAAATATGCATAGCATGAACGTTTTATCGGAAGATTAGCTAGCTGCGTAGAGTTAGGTGCCTCCTACTAATTTCCTATTATTATAAGCCCTCTATATCTCATATTAATATAAACCTTATATAGACCTATATAAAAATAACTCAAAATAGAAATCACTCAACATGGTACATTATAAGGGAAAGAGAATCGTTTCTCTCTTTTTATATGAATGATAAAATATATTCAATTTATAATAATGTTCACAATTTTTTTTTCATTCAAATTATTATTGAGAAATAGAATTTTTTTTTGAGGACTACTAAATTTTATCATTATTGAAGATTGTAAAGAAAGAGTTCCAGGCAAAAATTAAAACACAAGGTGACATGTTAATCTGACACCAAGCAATAACAACCAAAGGTACTGGTTGGAGATACTTCATAGAAAATCATAATTCAACTCCATGGGATAACGGTCGAAGGGTCAAAACAACCAAGGACCCAAATGGCCATTCAAATTGCATTGAGGAACAAAGGCATTAAAACAATCAGGGTTGGCACCCACCAAGGGAATGCCAACTGCCTGGAAAATAGTAATTTAAATTATATACGGTAGGATTGTGAGAGGTGATAAGATTTGCAAAAGAAAGCAATGATTTTCAATATTTCGATACGTTCTTGAGTCATAATTTTCGTCTCAGGCAATCCTTGATATGTTGTCTAATATATGAACAATTCTAGTTTGTCAAAATCATGAGCATTTCCCCAAACAACTGAAACAATTTCAAGGTTTGAAATTTTTGCCAATGCCCAAAAAATACATTTCATTTTGGTATGTAAAATGATTACAAATTTGAATTTGTAAGGGTTTACTTTAGCGGGTAATATTGGGGAGATAGCCTATGGAGGAAGAATAGGGTATGCAGAATTGTAAATAAGAATATTATCTAAATCATATTATTTTGATTTACTGTGGTCAATAAATCAAAGTGCGAGCTACGATCTACAAAAGTGCATGCCATCATGTGGTCTGAACAATTAGGTGAGTCTGTGCATGCAAAAATGGTGTGTAGAGGCTATATATGTGGACATGTGTTTCCTCACACCTTTTGTTGATTCATTAGATTATTCTGTTGGTTCTACACTTAGTGAGGGTCCCCCACTAAAAACAACAGTTCTTTGAAATAAACTAGCCCCCAACTAAAAACAACAGTTTTCTGAAAAAGATTATTTGAAGTCTGTTGCAAGCAAAGAATTCAGTAGTAGTAATGCACTGCAAATACTTTCATCAAAGTGAGGTGCAATGATTACGCTAATAGTAAGATATACTTCAAATAATATATTAAAAGGTACAAATGGAAAGAAAAAAATTCTTCTTAAAAGTCTCCCATTGTAAATTATATATTTTTCTAGTATAAAGAATAGATTTATTTTTTTATCACTAATATGTCTTCTTTGTTTATAGTTATTAGAGTTCAATTAGGAACTATGATTGTAGTCCCCACCCTAATCCTAATCTAACCCTATCCCTAACCCTTAACCTTAATTCAAATCATAAACCTAACTCTATGTCAACTTCTACAAATTGAAATTAAATAATTCTTTAATTACAAATTAATTTGTAAATCATTTGTTTTTTCTATTTATTTTTTAAATAATTTATTTATTATAATTTTATGATATTATTGGACATAACATATAAACATAAATTCAATTCGGTAATCTACATATTGTAATTGAAATACTTTTATAACTTTTCATAACACTTTTTATTTTAAAATATTTTTATTTTATCAATTTCATTTTTTATTTTGAAAAAAAATTACTATTTTTTTTGTCATTTAATATTATTTAATATAATACATAAATATAAAACTTTGTTAAATGACAATAATAATTACAATAATGCAAGAATATATTTTTATAAACTATTATTAAATAAAAAATAAATAATAATACTATGAGATCTCATTATATTTTTTGAATTTAAGTATTCGAGGTTAGGCTAATTACAAATAAAAGTAAAAAATAATAAGATTTCTTCATCTAAATTTTGAAAATATGTGACAATGATATTTTATGTGAAAATTAGAAAAAATAATTTTTATTATGTATCTTCCAAAGCTATATAATATAAATCGTTGAAACAATTTATATCATATATATATATATATATATAATTGGCTGAGAAAGACTTCTTGAATCAAGAGTTGTGATATGAGAAGTAGTTTTTTTCGTCTTATTTGAGATTCCTCTAAGTCGAGTAATAGCCCAGATTTATTATACACAACACAATATTTTCTGATAAATTTTACAGAGTTCATTTACCCCGTTTATTTGGAGGGTGAAATTGAAGTGGGTTGTCGTGGATTGTAGAGGATGAGAACCATTGATTTACCTAGACAATTCTTAAATCTCTCTCTAAATCTTGGTTGTGACGCAAACTTCCATTTCCTACGTTTCAAAAAGAAAACAAAGTGGTGCATTAATTTCTCTCTTTCTCCTTCAATTTTTTATTTAGATATCATTTCTCATTGCTCTAATGTCTATTACCTATTACCTGGAATGTTGCAGTTCACCAGAGAGCAAGCATAGAAGTCATTTCAAGTGTGAAAAATGGAGAAGAAATCAGACACATTCAGGGCAATGGGAAATGCACAAACATGCATGTGAAATGCATAACCATATTAAAACCAACTACTATCAAGCCAAAGGCACAAGGATAGATAGTGTGCATACAATATTTGCTCGAGTGCCTAAAAGAAACTCTCTCTCACGCGTGCAACATATTGTTGTCGCAGGGATATACATAAAATGAATATGTTGAAACTGCTTTAAAAATTTTAAAGCTTGTTGTAAACGAAAAGAATCAATTTACATAATTGATTTTGTCAGAGGCACCATTTTCCGACGTAAGACATCCACTAGAAAATCTAAGCAATCCAGCGGAAGTCTTTTCCATTATAAGCCTATCGGCTTCATAAACTAGCACTTGCATTTCGAGGAGGTACAAAGGTTGTGCCGATAGGAAATTATTTGTAAGTTATTATAAGTTAGATGCATATTGGTTATTGTGTTTAAAATTGTGGATGTTTTATAAATGAGTGTACAAGGAGAAACATACTCTTCAATTTTGAGCGCCTCTTTTATCTCACACACAACCTTGATCATCGTTGACCTTCCATTTGTTTGAACCTACAACACATCTAATGCCTAGCTTGACCATATGCTTCACTAACTCAGCCTTGTACTTGTCATTCAACCTCGTGTCTGCTATTTCCATTACTTCCTCCATCTCATTATTCAAGTGCACATATGTTGTAACATGTGCACCAAAACAAAAGGAACATACAAGATAAATAGATATTACATATCCATTCAATAATGAAAATTTTATCTTGAGAAAGTTTGAGATCTATGGGTTGCCCGCCACATATTATCTCTAACAAAACCACTCCAAAGCTATATGTACGTCACTCTTTTCAGTCAGTATTTGAGTGTTATAATACCCGCGGGCACAAGACAACATCAAATGTGAATTGTTGAATTTGAAAAGAAAATAATAAATAATTGTTGAATTTGAAGAGAAAGTTAAAATAGAGATAAAAAGAGAAGGCATCTTGTATGAATCACTTAGATCCAAGTATCTTGTAGTTCCCTTAACAGTTGCAATAACATGAGAGGCCTCTCCATCAATTGACACCCTTGAAAGACCAAAGTCAGCAAGTTTACCTCAAAAAACTCAAAATGGTAATTAGGAGTACTACAGGGTCAACAACTTGTAGAGAAGTATTTATATGTTTGCTAGCAAGAAAAACACAATGACAAAGGTAAATCTAAGGAAAAGTACTCATAGATCATCTTAAACTTGAAGTAAACTATCGTAGATCATCTTAAACTTGAAGTAAACTATCGTAGATCATCTTAAATCTGAGTTGAATTCGTTAAAATTTAACCAAAGTCAGCAAATTTATCTTGAAAACCTCAAAAGAGTAATCAGGAGTACTACAGGGTCAACAACTTGTAGAGAAGCATTTATTTGTTTGCTAGTTAGAAAAACACAATGACAAAGGTAAATCTAAGGAAAAGTACTCATAAATCATCTTAAACATGAAGTAAACTATCGTAGATCATCTTAAATCTGAGTAGAATATGTTAAAATTTAACTAGTTTGATAGGGAGATGTGACTTTGCTAGTGTTTATCCAAGTTTTGAGGACAAGGGCTTGTAGGGACAATGGGTCAATTTTTTTTGGGACAACAATGACCAAAGTTTGAAAATTAACTTTTACAAAAATAAAACTATAAACAAAGTGTAAGAAGTTTTTATGAATTTTTTTTTATCTATTTTTGAATCTTTGTTGAAAATGTATGGACTTAGTAGTTCATATTTACTTTTTCTCAACTATATTTTCCCAGTAGCTATTCCATAGAATACAAAATGATAGCATACATCCACAACAACCAAAAACTTATGGCATGTGATGTCTCTTTTATAGATATACTTTACCCCCTTCAATGAAGATGTCTACCTTGACTGGATCTACAATTACAATGATCAATGACGGTAACCTGTAATTACAACCGCACCTCCAAGTTGTTGGCATTGTCGAGTTGGGGAAAAACCTCAAATCAACAACTCGATATATAGAATGAATCTCTTCGATGGAGTTCATAAACAAAAAGAAACAATTCCAAAAAAATAATGATTACATGACCTCAGAAGAAATCCTAAAGGGATCCATAGTATTGCTCATAGGATATTGTTGCTCTAAAATTTAGCATTCTTGAAGCCATCATTTAAAATATGTTGCAATTTATAACACTTAAATTCAATGTACTTATATAGGTGGATTGTCCTCTCAGAACTAGAAATCACTTGCTTGCACCATGATATTATTGGTGAGCCCACCTACATATTCAAATAACATGACCTACAACTACATGCCACAAGCTCAACTTCTCCATGGACAAATATGCTTGAGACTGAAACAATACCAAAGTTGCCTTCTCGAAGAGTGTTGTTTGGCATATCAACATCCTTAAAGAAGAGAGAGCTCAATGCTCCTATTACTCCTATTAGAACCTTGAATCCATTCAAAAAAAGGAAGTTTATAAAGGAGCGTGTTATAAATTACTTTTGAATGACAACTATAAAGTATTAATAATGAATAATAGATAATTACAACAAACTTAAATCTTTAATTAAATTATATTTGTGATGGACTTTCTTTTCTTAATACACAATACACTTTTGAATCATCTAACTATTGTAGATTGCCTAGGGTGAAATCATTTATTTGAAACTTGAGATGATATTGAAAGGGATTTAAAAGCGAGAAATAAACAATAGATATGTAAAGTAATTAGAAAATACGCAAGCACCAGATTTATCCTGGTTCACCACAAATTGTGGCTACGTCCAGACTGCAGAGTATTGTATTAATTCAAAAGGATGATTACAAATGAGTAGGAGCAACAAATATAAAGGCTCCAGGATTATACATGAAATGAAGAGTCTTTAGAATGAAGAGTCATAATAAAAGGGAAAACAAATATTATGACTGTTGGCCTTCATTCCTCAACAAAATCCCACCTAAAGGACAACGATGCTGCAACTAATCACCCAATACCCTGCTGAAGTGCTAACTTATCTTTTCTTCACAAGGCCAAGAGAAGTCCTTGCACAATTGAACTTCTCTTTGGCGACAACCTTGGTGAATATATCTACTGGATTGATCTTAGTATCAATCTTGACAACTTCCAGCTTTCCTTCTTCAACTGCATGACAAACAAAGTGAGCATGTGCATCAACATGCTTAGAGTGACATTGTGAAGAGCGATTATGAGCCATGAAGATAGCGTTGTGGCTGTCACAAAATAGTTTATACTCATTTTGATGCACTTTCAAGTCACCAAGCAATCGCTGAAGCCAAATCATTTCCCTTGCACCTTCGAAAAGAGCCAAGTATTCAGCCTCAGCTGAAGAAAGAGCAATGCAATGCTGCAGCCTTGAAGCCCATCTGATGGCAGCTCCAGCAAACATGAAGGTATATCCAGTGGTAGACCTTTGTTTATCCAAGTTTCGGCATGATCAGAATTAGTATAACCTTGCAGCTGAACCTTGTTTCCTCTAGAGCATAATGCATAATCTAAAGTTCCTTTTAGATACCTTAGTATCCACTTAACAACTTCCCAATGAGCCTTCCCAGGATTTCTCATGAATCCGCTCACAACTCCCACCACATGAGCAATGTTGGGGTGAGTAGAGACCATCGCATACATAATGCTTCCAACTGCAGATTTATAAGGAATTTTCTCTATGAAGTCCTTTTCTTCTTGTGTTTTTGGACACAATTCAAAACTTAAGCGGAAGTGACCAGCAAGAGGAAGAGGAGAAACTTTAGCATCAGCCATGCCAAACCTCTCAACAACTTTATCAATGTATTGTTTTTAAGATAATGTAATTTCCTTCTTCTTCCTGTCTCTTGTGATCATCATGCCAAGAATCTTCTTGGCTGCCCCTAAGTCCTTCATGTCAAACTTTCTTTCCAATTTCTCCTTTAACTCATTAACTATTCTTTTGTTTGTGCCAGCCACTAACATGTCATCAACATAAAGAAGGAGAATGACGAATTCACCATTAGGAAGTATCTTGAAGTAGACACATGGGTCTGATTCACATCTTGTGAAATTGTTTTCAGCCATGAAGCGATCAAATTTTATGTAACACTGTCTTGGAGCTTGTTTGAGGCCATACAAACTCCGATTTAGCTTCCAATAAAGGTGCTCTTGTCCCTTCTTGATGAATCCTTGAGGCTGCTCCATATATAACTCTTCTTCTACATCATCGTGTAGGAATGTGATCTTCACATCAAGCTTTTCCAACTCAAGATCCCATGTTGCTGCTAATCCCAAGACTATTCAGATAGTTGTCATTTTGACAACAGGTGAAAAGATCTCATTGAAATCTATCCCCTTTTCTTGATCAAACCCCTTTACCACCAATCTGGCCTTGAGGCATTTTCTGCCTTCATCTTCTTCTTTTAATTGGTATACCCACTTGTTTCTAAGTGGTCTTCGATATGGCGGAAGAGATACCAAGTCCCAGGTTTGATTTTTGAGTAAAGAGTCCATCTCCTCATGCATCATTGTTTGCCATTTATCACTGTTAACATCTTTGAGAGCAGCTTTAAATGTGGAAGGTTCTAAAAATTCTGAGACAGAATTGAAGGCTCTGCTTCTTCAGCGAACAATAACTCATAATCTGAGTATTTAGCTGGCATTTTTCTTTGTCTTGTGTATCTTCTTAATTGAGGTTTGATGCCTTCTGTTTGATCTTGAATTAGCTCAAATGGAGAGTCAAAGATTGTAACTCTTGAGTGTTTAATGCCCTGTTTAACTCCCTGCGTAAGAGGCAGAGAAGGCATGATGCCTTCACCAAAGGCTTTTCCTGTCTCTTCTCCAGAAGCTCACCCAATTCCTGCCTTAATAGTCCTCTCTGTCCCTTTATTAGTAGCTCTCTCGTGCTGGAGAGGAAGGGAAGTGTATACACCCGCGTGAGTAATTTCCTTGCCATGGAGGTGCTGGAGACTGTCGTGAGTGTCTTCCCTGTCATGAGTGTCTTCCATGCAGTGAAGTGGTTGGGGACTGACGTTTAGATGCTAGAGAGGACCGGGAGAAGTGTCATGCCTGTCGTGAGCAGGCAGTAAATCATCCAAACTGTCGTGTTGTGTATTATGCCTGTCGTGAATTGTATCATGCATGCCATGGATTATTTCATGACTTTCGTGTGGTCCTTGAAGACTGTCGTGAGTTGCTTGAAGACTGACGTGAGTTTCATTAATGTCGTGTGGTGGCTGCAAACTGTCATAGCATGGTTGAAGACTACCGTAAAATGGTCCTTATCATGACTTCTCCCTGCTGGCAGCGTCAAAATCTTGTGTAGTTTGTTCTTTTTCGTGACTTAGGGGAGTAATTTCCCTGCTAGCAGTGTGTGGAGACAAAGTAGCATGGTTATCATGAGTGTTCTCTGTGTTGAGAACTTCCTGAGCATTATCGTGAATGTCTTCCCAGCTAGCAGAATTCTGCCTTGTGTGACTATCATATGATTGCTGAGGCAGAGTAGATAGAACGGAGATAGGAGAGTTTGATGTGGGATTGACATGTGAGTAGTTGGGAGAATTTTGATTTCCATTATTCATCATGTCAAATAGGGGAATGTATTCTCTCATAGGAGTTTCATCTTTAGAATGAGGAAATATCTTCTCATTAAAGACATCTCTTCTCTGTATAATTTTCTTATTAGATAAACTCCAAAGTCTGAAGCCAAACTATTCTTCCCCATATTCAACAATATGTAAGGCTGTGATTTAGGATCCAATTTCCTTCACTTCTCCTTAGGGACATGTACGAAATCCTGACAGCCAAAGACTTTAAGATGAGAGTATGAAACTCTTCTTCCTTTCCATTCCTCTTCCAGAATTTCAAAGTTCAGCCTTGATGAAGGACTTTGATTTATCAAATAGACCGTTGTATTGCAAGCTTCAACCCAAAACTCTTTTCCCAAACCTACATTAGAAAGCATACACCGAGCTTTCTCAAGTATTGTCCTATTAAGCCTTTCCGCTGCCCCATTTCTTGAGGGGTGTAGGGGACAACTTTCACCCTACGAATACCATTATCTACACAATAGTTATCAAATTCCAGTGAACAAAACTCCCCTCCATTATCCATCTTCAAGCATTTAATCTTGTGGCCTCTTTGGTTTTCAACAAGAGCTTTGAAAACTTTAAATTTAGAAAAAACTTCTGATTTATTTGCCATCATGTATATCCAAACTTTCCTAGTACAATCATCAAGGAAAGTAACGAAATATTTAGCACCTCCTAAGGAGCTTACATCAATAGGACTAAAGACATCCAAGTGCACAAGCTCCAATGGTTTTTCCTTCATGTCATGCCCATCTTTCAAGAAGTTGACCCGCTTTTGCTTGTTGTAGAGACAATGTTCACAAAACTCCAAGTTTGTTGATTGGAGACCCGGTAGTTGATCCCTCTTGACCATTACCTCTAGGCCTTTCTTGCTCATGTGGCCTAATCTTTGATGCCAAAGTGTCGCATCGCTGCCTACAACTGTCATAGCAACTCCCACCTCATTGATTGGTTTCACAATGTAGAGGCTATCAGTCTTCTATCCTTTTGCAATAACCAATGAACCTTTGACTATTTTCCATGTATCTGTGAGTTCTATTTTAAATCCTTGGATATATAGTTGGCTGACTGAAATTAGATTCCTCTTTAATTGAGGAACATGTCTAACATCTTTGAGCAGCAATTTGGATCCACCTTCAAGATGCAAGACAACATCACCTTTCCCAATGATTTTACATGCTTTGTTGTCACCCAAAAATACTTCTCCAAATTCGCCTTCTTGATAATTTTTTAAGTAATCCATACATGAAGTGGCATGGAAAGAGGCTCCAGAATCTATCACCCAAGAATATGATTTTGAGTCACTTGTAGAAAGAACTAGAGTGGCTTCATCTACCTCATAGGCTGTATTAGCTTCACTATTCCTCACTTTTTCTTGTGCTTTCTTGAAAGACCTGCAATTTCATTTTGAGTGGCCAGGTTTGCCACAAAACCAACACTCTCCATTTCTACCTCTTGACTTTGATCAATTGGGTGATCTTGATTTTCTTTGATTGTAATTGTAATTATTATTATTACTTCTATGATGGCTTCTTCCCCTTCTTTCGGTGCTGACCATGGTAAGAGCATCACCAGATGGGGTGTCTTTGTTACTTCTTCTCATATCTTCACTAAGTAAAGTAGCAACCACTTCATCGTAGACCAGCTTCTTCTTTGAGGAATTAGAAGTGCTAACAGCTGTAACTACGGGATCCCAACTGTCGGGTAAAGAACATAACAAGATGATGGCTTTGGCTTTGTCATCTTGAGTCATACCAACCGAGGTTGCTTGACATAATAAAGTATTCAAATCATTTACATGATTTGACATCGCAGTCCCTTCCTTCATTTTCAACTTGTAGAGTTTCTTCATAATGAAGATTTTATTTGCAGCCGATGTCATCTCATACATGCTCTAAAGTTTATCCCAGACTTCTTTTGTTGTATTTTCGTTGAAGACATTGAACAAGACATTTTGTGACAACAAAAGAAAGATCGATGCCATTGCTTTATCATCAATCTTCTTCCAATCTTCATCTGACATCATTGTTGGCTTGTTGGATTTTTCATCAATTGCGATTGCAAGATCTTGCTTGATCAGCAAGGAACGCATCTGCACTTTCCACAGGCTGAAGTTCTTGCCTGTGAATTTCTCCACTTTCGAATCATCCATCTTTCCGGAAATTCAACCCAGATTTCCAATCTACACAACCTGTGCTCTGATACCAATTGAAAGGGATTTAAAAGCGAGAAATAAATAGCAGATATGTAAAGTAATTAGCAAATACGCAAGCACCAAATTTATCCTGGTTCACCACAAATTGTGGCTACGTCCAGACTGCAGAGTATTGTATTAATTCAAAAGGATGATTACAAATGAGTAGGAGCAGCAAATATAAAGACTCTAGGATTATACATGAAATGAAGAGTCATAATAAAAGGGAAAACAAATATTATGACTATTAGCCTTCATTCTTCAACAGAGATTACCAAGAAATTAACCTCAATATCCTTTCTTTAAATTACAACAAACTAAAAGATAAATAATAGATATTTCAATATCATTCAATTAAATTTTCTTCAAACTACAATATTAACTCATAAAATATAAAAAATACATAATAGACAATTTAAAAAAAAAGTAGACCCACCATATAAATGAAAAATTAGATTTGATTTATTTTTAAAAATAAAAATTGAATTTGATTTGTTTCATTTTTACTTAACTTTTTCTAAATATAATAAGTATACTATTCTTTAAATTAATTAGAAGAACATTTTGTTTTAATGAAAATGAAAGAAAGATTGAAGATATTATTTTACCCCATTATTATACAAAAAATATCAACATTGATTTAAATAAAGAAATATTAAATTTGATTTGTTTTGTTTTTATTATTTTAATATTTATATCTCTCTATATTTTTAAGATAATTTGTTTTGGATAATAAATATATTATTTGATATATTTTCCACAGTAAATCAAATTGTCATATTGCTATCAAATTCAATTCTTTAATTTTTTGAATCAAATTCATTGACCCGTATTTCATAAGTGAAAAAATATTTTTTCTTTAATTACTGAAAAAGATTTAATGAAAATGAGTGAAAGATCCAAGATATTATTTTTTCCCACAATTATATATATAAAAATAAACATTAATCTAAATTAATAAACATATATTTATCTTCATTATTGTCAACAACCCTTACGTAGAAGATATTTCAACACATTTATCGTAATGGAAAGCAATTTAGGATGGTTAGGTAAAATATACTGGGGCGCACAGACGCATGAGGAGACAGTTTGTTTTATTCGCAATTTTATATTATACCTTTTTATTTTTTTAATCTTTGAGGAGGGTAAGATAAAGTCAGTAAGCATGCAGATTCGATCCTCCGATTGGCTGTGCTTAAATGCAGGGGGACTTTTTTGGAACGAGCAGGAATGGACGTTTAAGGCCGGGTTGAGTGGTTGTTGCCGATCATGTGCAGACATTATGCCTAAGGCTATATAATTTCCCCATACATTACACAGAGACACAAGTTATTGCGGAAAGAGAGAAAAAGAATGGAAGTAGTGGGAGAAGTAGAAGGATTGTTGAAGCTCTACTCAGATGGCTCCATTGAGCGCCCTCAACGTCCCACCCCGCCTGTTTCTTCACAATTTACAGACGGCGTTGCAGCCAAGGACGTCGTCATAAATCCGGAAACCGGCGTCTGGGCTCGGATATTCAAGCCGGAAACCGCTGCTGAAAAACCGCCTTTGCTGATCTATTTTCATGGAGGAGGGTTCTTAGCTTGTTCCACGGCCTGGGTAGAATACCACACATTTTTCAACAATTTGTGCAAAACCGCCGGTATAATAATTGTGTCGGTGGATTACAGGCTGGCGCCGGAGCACCGGCTTCCGGCGGCCTACGATGACTGTATGGAGGCCGTGGAATGGATCGCAAAGCAAGCTGCGGGGCGCGCAGAGTCGCCGGAGTTGTGGCTTTCGCCGTCCGTCGTGGATTTTAACCGGTGTTTTCTCGGCGGGGAGAGCGCCGGAGCGAACATCGTTTACCACGTCGGACTGCGGATTGCTGACGTGGACCTGAGCCCGTTGGCGGTGAAGGGACTGATTGCTATTCACCCCTTCTTTGGGAGTGAGGAAATGGTGGAGACTGAGAAAAAATCAGCGGGTTTGAAGTTCGCAGAAACGACTAATTTCATCTGGAGTCTGGTTCTGCCCGTGGGCTCCACCAGAGACCATCCGTTCTGTAATCCGGTGGTTTCGCCCCTGAAGGCGGATTTGAAATTACCGCCGGTTTTGGTGGCCGTTGCAGGAAAGGATGTGCTGAAAGAGAGAGGAGAGATGTTTTGTGAGTATCTGAAGAGATGCGGGAAAGAGGCGGAATTGGTGGTGGAGGAAAGTGGGATCCATGCTTACCACGTTATCCTTCCTCACTATGAAGGAACTCTGCGTCTCATTCACACCATTTCCGACTTCATTAATGCTCATTAAATCTCTCTCTCTCTCTCTCATGACGTTGTATTTTGTGATCTACTGTTAGAATGATGAGATAAATAAATTGCACCATAGAACAACTACATATGTTTCAGCCGCCACAAATCCTGTTCTACCCAGCTTCGCTATCTTTTTGTTTTAGGAAATAATTGTTGATCCAACTCTCGTCTTCTCGTAAGACTTTTTGTCCATTTTCAATCAAATCTAGCATGGCAACAATTCAAGAAAGAAAGTTGACACATTTTGGTTGGTTCTAAATTTTAGATTAGAATAAATGGTTTGTAGCGTGACTTTAAGTATAATTTTTTTAATTATATGGAGGTCTAAATTTTTAAAGGGGTAAGATATGTATCTTATAGAGTTAGGTGCTTCTCACAAGGTGTAGGGACAGTCTTAAAATCTATAAAATTATATAAGATTGTTAATCTATAAAAGATTGTACTATATAGTGGATTATAAAGAATCTTTTTTTCTCTCTTTCTTTTTAGATGAATAATAAAATATATTTAATTTATAATAATGTTTTCATTTCTTTTTCTTTTTTATTCATTCATTCATTCAAATTGCTATTGAGGAATATAAAAAAAATTCAGGGCTAAAAAATTCTATCATAATTGAAGACTGTAAATATATCATTTCTACAATTAGTAATATTATTACGCATAGTTTCTGGTTTTGCTTTTGCGTGTGTTTTTTTCTTCAACGTTTCAAATCAAACTCCGTGATCTCTTTATTTCTCGACGAAGTATCATAGAGTTTGATTTGAAATGTCAGAAATGACACACATAGTCAAAACTAGAAACTATGCACAATTATTGAAGATTCAAAAATCTTGTTTAAAAGGAGTATGAAATCTCATCGCTAGTGAAAATAAACAAGCTTTGTCATTAATGAGAACTAATAATATGAATAATATTGAAGTTAATATTGAGCACAAATAACAACACATATATGGTATGAACTTTCCAAATCCATAAATTGTAAAGAAATAACAACATAATAATTTTGCTATTACAATTCTATGGTATCAAGAAAATAAGACGTAATATGTTGAAAAGAATATAAGCTACAATATAATGCACAAACCATTTCTTATTCATAAAGGCAACAATATAATAGTATAATACTATTTAATTCAATGAGAATAAGTGTAATATATGTGTATGAGTTTAAGGAAAAATCAACGTTTTGAACTCAATAATCCAACATCAAGATGGAAAAAAGTATGTATGTGCATGTGTGTGTGCTTGTGTGCGTGCGAATATATATATATATATATATATATATATATATATATATATATATATATATACATGTATATATATACATGTATATATATATATATATATATATATATATATATATATATATATATATATATATATACATGTATATACATACATACATCTATATACATGTATATACATACATACATCTATATACATGTATGTATATATATACATGTATATATATATATATGTGTATCTATATATATATATATATATATATATATATATATATATATATATATATATATATATATATATGTGTGTGTATGTATGTATGTATGTATATATATATATATATATATATATATATATATATATATACATATATATACATATATATATATAGATATACATACATATATAGATATACATACATATATAGATATACATATATATACATATACATCTATCCATACACACACACACACACACACATATATATATATATAATCACACATGTGCATATATATGTGCGCACACACCAAAAAGAGAATAAATGTGAATAGTGATTGAAAAGTATGTGAAGTTGTCTTCTATAAATTGAATAACTAAAAAGCAAGATATAAATTATGTAGTCCTTATTTACTGTAAAGACTAAGGTTTCAACACAAAAAGCCACATCAGTAAACCCCGCAATTTTAGGGAGTCAGTCAAAAAGTTAATAGTTGAATTCATAGGTCGACAAGATACTAGTCAATTCCCTACAATATAGGTATGAAAGAAATACAATTAAGACCATAATTGTCGAGATGCTAAAGCATACCTTTGTCCAAAGATAAGAGGAAAGTCGACCATCTGTCGAGTGTCCTAAAAAAACTACGATAAGAGATGTCGTATCAACTTCAAACAAGTACAAGCTGTCATGTCTGAGTAACAACCTACGAGATTTTCACACCAACTGTCGAATCACATCAATAAAATATAAGGATTAGATCAAAATATGTACTTCCATATTAACGACAAAAGTAAACAACAAAATTTACCAAATACCACAATGTTGAATATGAAATTGCGTAACACTTGAAAAAGAAAGTCCTTCATGTAAGAAACTTCAGTAACCTATTCACAAATGTCAGCAAGGGCGAGAATATTGTAGGAGTGCGTTTCAACCCTACCACAAAGCATTAATGCTTTCCCGAAATCTTTCCTGACATGAAAGATACCCAGCCCAGCGAGAAGAAATCTAATCAAGTAAAACTAAGGAGTAATGGAATATGTGCTACTTGATACATCCACATTCAATTTCCAATATAACATGTCACAGACTTCCAAAATCATACCTTGTAAATCTGCTTCCATTTCATATATATGAAAAAGTTGTACAAAGATTCTCATTTAATGCATAGTACATCATGTTTCCATAAGTGCATTCAAGATAATATAGGAATATAACAAAATCCTTCTCCTAACTATCAAAATCATGTCAAGATCAAACATTTCCACCAATAGCTCTTTTAGTTCAAATGATAATTATAACTTTTCATCATAGTAATAGAGAAACCCAAAAGAATACACATATAATGACTTCATTTCATTCAGAAAGCATAAACTATAACTATGATTAATAGGTGCATTGCAAACAGGTCTAATGAATATATATGTCTAAGCTTTCCTCCGTATATCTACTCATTAAGATTTGACTATCATCTCTTTTATTTTCAGAAGTAGTGTAATAAGAAATAACCATATTCTAAATCATTACATGAACAAGACATAGATAAACCAAATGCTTCAGCCCTTACAGATTGCTTTCTTATGACCATATGCAATTATTTCAAAATTTCCATCTTCCAGAAATAAAGGTTTATAATAATGTGTTACAGAAATTTATATTTTCAATATTGTGTTCCTAGCACTGAGGTTTTCATCTAAAGTTCCATTAATCTTCAATAAAATTTGTGTTTGTGTTGCGACATTTGAGAGGTTTATCTCAAATATTATGCAAAGTTGTTTCATACTTGTACAGTTCATAAATGAATGTTAATGGAGTTATACCATACATGTATACTTCATAAATCAATGTTACCTCACATGTCCATTGATAAACAAAAAAGATGGATTTGTCAATCCAAATAAGTAAAAGTGCGATCAACTAAACCTTAGTATCACGAGACTGCACAGAGGTGGGTCTATATCAACAAGACATCCTCTCTCAATCATTTATGGACAAAGGCCTCAGAGAAAATTCACAAATTACAGAACAAAATTTTGATCCATAACTCATTTGTCAAACTTAGGAGAAACAATGGTAATTATTGTTAAAATTAGGATACAAGATAAACTTGGATGCATCAGAATCTTGAAGAAATAAGAACTGAATTAGGGAAAATTAATAACCCATATTCAATGCACAATGGCTGATAGATGTACTGGTTATTTATTCACTAAAAAGATAATCCTAATCATTTCTTCAAACAATAAAAGAAACATAAGATTTGTTATCGCCGAATCATTCTTAAAAATAAACAGAGAGTCTCTCTATGACCTTACACGATAGGACATAAATAAAAGAGGAAAATCGGTTCAGAATTTGGTGATTATAGTATTTGATTCTTACATAAAAGATCAACAAGTAAACTCAAAGAAAAGTACGCTAGAATTTTGGAGCTCATGGAAATCGTGCTACATCACAAGAGATTATACAATCATCGATTCCTATTGAAATCCAAATCACTACTAGAAGGATGAAATTGAAATCAAATTGATAATATCACACTTCACAAAATTTGGGTCGCTAGTTACTATTTAAAAACCTCCTAAAATACCATGAACATATCCTAATATGCTTCCTAAACTAGAGTTGAAAACTTCAGTTTGCTCATTATATATGTATACAGAGAATAACGTTTTCAGAAAGGTTTACAAAACTTATATATTTATTGCAGCCACCAAATAAAATTACACATACAAGTCTTTCTTTAAATCCCAAAACACCTCATCAAAAATTGAAAGTATTCTAATTTTGAATGGAGATTGGAAGAAAATTCTTAGCTAAATTTTTAATAACACATTACAAATGCATGTAATTCAAGTTTTTTTTTTTTTGATTAGAGATTTCTTTTAAATTATATTCTTGTTTAAACCTGATATCTTTTTATGCATGAAAACCATAATTCACTAGAAGAATGGAAGCAATAGAAAACCTGGGAGATATGTTGATAAAAATAATTTGAAGAAGACAAGTCCTTCAAGCCCTCAGAAAATTGATCTCCTGCTCCAGCTTTCGACAGCATTCTCGTCCTCAATTTCTCCAAGTCTCCTCTGGTCCCTGATATTCCATTGGAAGAGAGATCTATGGTTTTCAACAAAAAGTGAGGGCACACAAGCTCTGCCATCTCATGCCTCTAACCACACGCCTCCCAAGATATGTCAAACCAACCGCAACCATCTGTTCCATTTTCCCACGAATGCACCCAATGATAGAAAGATCCCCCCAAAAAGTTCTCTAAGGTAGCTCTAATGTGAAGAAGGGCTTCCCTCTCGCCGTGGAAACATCCGCAGCAAAAGCGGAGAAGAAACAGGGGAATAACACCCCTTTCTCCCCCTTAAACTCTTGTTGCGCTCATTTATCCCCCTTCCACCACGCGTCATACTCCTCTCCCTTACCCGTGCATCTCCTGCCAAAGGAATAAGAGAAAGAAAACACGTTCTTCCTCTTCCCATGTGCCAGCATGTATGCTTTTATGATTTCCTTCAAACCGTGAGTATTAATTTCTTCTTAATTCAAGGAGAGTTTAACATAGTTTTACATATTGTTTAATGATCCACTAACAGTTAATCCTAAAATTAAGGAACTTATCTCAACATCATAAATGGGTTGGGACATCCTTCCCCTCTTAAGAATGCATCGTCTCGATGCATAATTTAAAATTTGCAATTATATTTAAAGAAAAGAAATAAATTGACATGATTAATAAATCATCTTCCATTATTCAAATTTTCAAGATAATGCATGTATACAATTTTAGATTAAAGCATAAAAATCAACAAGATTCAATTTAATTTTCTTACATACACTCAAATTTTTATCAATTATGCATTGTAGTAAGTACACACGCCAAAAACAAACACCTTGGAGCTAAAACAAACACACTTGAATCATAATTATTTCAATAACATTTTCTATGTGAGTGTGTGAATTCCATTACTGCCCTTCAGTTTTACAAGGTTAGAGTTACCTCTCTCCGACAATATTCCCCCTCTATCATAATGTGTTGTTCCATCTGTGCATACATAGAAACAACATCAAAGCATCAGTTCATGTCACTATCATAATCAAAATTGAAAATCTAACATTCTCATACTCAATGCACTTTCAGAAATAACTTACATGATACTCTCAAGTACCAATAAAATACCCACATATATGTGCTTACTATACCTTACCATGATATTAAAATAAATTGAGCACATTTCTAGTTTCCTTGGATCCACGTTCTTGGCATACTCTTATTTATATACTCACAATATTTTTAGCCCAATCATAGTGTCAATACTTTAGAAAAGAAAATTTTCAATATTTTATATTCAAGAGAAAAGAGTCATTTAAAGATTGTAAAATTTTAATTAAAATATTCCTTAAATCACAAATTGATCACAAGTAAATAAATCATTCATGCGTACCATCTAGTATGTGGTACTTACTAGGTGAGAAAGTCATCCGTCCATTTCGCAAATCACCTGAAAAGGTTAGTGGATCCATTTTCTCATTTATGTGACCTAGGCCCTCATGTCCATCTTGTCACAATAATATTTCAAACAAATTTTTACTCATTTCATCATAGCATTTATATTTTATCTCTAAAACTATACAAGTCCTACAAGTCTTACATCTTATTATGAATAAGCATTCACATTTTCATCAATGTAATGCAAGTGTGCTTCATATAAGCATAAGCATCCAAATAAATCAAGATAATTCATCACCATATAAAATCAGCACATCAATGTATGTTATACATCTATAACAATGCATCCAAAAACATAACAATAAAGGTCAATCATGAAACAAGAAACTTAATTGTAATTGGACATCTATCCTTCTATAAGTCCATGTCTCCTATGCCATTGGACAGTCAGTCGTCCATCTACAAATCTTGAGATAGAAGTGTGGCTCTGACACTTGTCTGTTCTATCCACAAAGCCTTACACTTCCTTGGGATTCTATTACCCTTCAAAATTCCCAACCCTGCAATGCCCAAAAGGAATAAAAGGCAGGGGGTATCTGGTGCAGCCATGAAACTTTCTATTGTTCATAAATGTGGTAGGGAGATGAAACATGGGCAACATATTTTGAAAACATATGTGAACAAGCTTTGGCCAAAGCATCTTTTTATCACCAGGAATGAAAAATGGCAAGTAGAGAAATATCCTTTTCTACCCTTCCCTATTTACTTCTTCCACATTAGCACCCTCACCAGAAAGTAAGCTTTCCAATACATCATAGATAGTAAGAAAAAAGATACATTTCATGCATTTCATATATTTCCTTTCATGCAATAATATATTAAACAAGAGCATGTAAGTCATACAACAATCAACTAATCAAAAGAATTATGCCCTTCATCATGAGAATCTCTTTCATCATAAGCAATCAAAAAATTTGAACCATCTAGTCAAATAAACATACACATACAAAGGAGGTGTTGACCATTATGTCAAAAACACCAATAGTGCTTCATAACCAAATATCTATATTTTATTTTCATAAAAATATGGCGACCTACTTGTCGATCATCAAATGCATCAAATAGTACATCTATTTCAATCACCTAATAATAATTTCATGTAATGTTTCAAATAAATCACCCTTATTCTAGTAATATCATATTAATGTCAAAAAGATGTATTTTCTATGGATTCCATCATTCTGTGAATATCCATGCAATGCTCCTCATAGCATCCAAAACTCGCATCAAATAATATCAACCAATGTTAATTATTTTATAAACTACATTTCTAATATACACAACCAGTTGCATGCCAATTCAATTTGATTATTTCATAATAGTTGAAAAATATTTCAAGTAACATATGAATGCAAGATTAGGCTTGGTAAGTTATTTGCAATCTACTCCCTTTCACAATCTATCAATGTTGTACGCTGAACATGGATGCCATTACTTCACATCACAGGACTAGAAACATAAAACACATACTTTAGCCACCACAAGATCATAACAAATCACAATATTTCAAGTTGCAAATTTCAATTCAAATCCTCAACGGTCATAAGAAAAATCAAAGAAGTAAGTGTGAACAAAATCTCAGTTGATTGAAAAACTCAAAATTGGTGGCTAGGTGGTCACAAGAGAACTTAAAATTTCAAGCTAGTCCTTCACCACTTTAAAAGTTCATCAAAGTTCAAAATAAAACATCAATTGAAACCAAATCACATTTACAGAGTGACTAACACTAGCCACAAGGAGGGAGTCAAAACTACATGTCGCCTTGCATCCAAGGTACGATAAGGAACATGGCCATACCTCTAGAACATAAATTTGAATGTTTACATCATCATGCAATAACACATTCAATTACCTTAAACAAAATTTCTCTATCCACTAAGCTATCCCACATGAATTTGTTAATTCTCTCTTTTCTTTGAAATCTCATGCCATGCAAAGTAAGACATAAATATATTTTCAAAAATTTTCTACAAATTTATGTTTCATATAAAACATGTTGAATTCTTCTTCCCTAAGAATTTCATAAGGTAATAGTATTAAAATCCTTTCATAGCACTTGCAAATCTACCCTACAATAATAAATATTTCTATCATTTATCACAAGCCAAGTCCTAAATTTTGCAAGCTCTCATACCTTTATTGCATATCCATCATTATCTAACTACACAATATCTCATAAAATTTTATCTTCTTTCTTTCCTACACTAATGTAGAGAAAAAGGAATTAAAATTTTAAATGTATCCCACACACAAAGTACCTCATAATTTTCACATACTCTAAAAATTTTCAATATGGAACAAAAAATAATCACACCACTCAAGGTAGACAGTTGCCAAGCTTGCAGAACTGTTTCAAACTTTCATAGTTTCAAGAGCAACCAGGGACATTCAAAAAATTTCACACACGTAACAAATAGTGTCCCTCAAGTGTCTATTTCCTATCAAACAAGGAACATCCTATCCTTTTCTTTCATAATAACTGAAATTGGAAGACACTCTAGTCAATCCAGAGAACCACAGTTACGTTCTTAGACTAAGCATAGTGAATTCAAGGCCCTAGTATGGAACCTAGAGCTTTGATACCATATTTAAAGACTGAGGTTTCGACACAAAAAGCCACATCAGTAAACCCAACAATTTTAGGGAGTCGGTCAAAAAGTCAATAGTTGAATGCATAGGTCAACAAGATAGTAGTCAATTCCCTACAATATAGGTATGAAAGAAATACAATTAAGACCAGAATTGTCAAGATGCTAAAGCATACCATTGTCCAAAGATAAGAGGAAAGTAAACCATCTGTTGAGTGTCCTAAAGAAACCACAATAAGAGGTGTCGTATCAACTTCAAACAAGTACAAGCTGTCATGTCTGGGTAACAACCTAAGAGATTTTAACACCAACTATTGAATCACATCAATAAAATATAAGGATTAGATCAAAATATGTACTTCCATATTAACGACAAAAGTAAACAACCAAATTTACCAAATACCACAATGTCGAATACGAAATTGCGTAACACTTGAAAAAGAAAGTCCTTCCTGTAAGAAACTTCAGTAACCTATTCACAAATTTCAGCAAGGGTGAGAATATTGTAGGAGTGTGATTCCACCCTACCACGAAGCATTAACGCTTCCCTGAAATCTTTTTTGACATGAAAGATACCTAGCCCAACTAGAAGAAATATAATCAAGTAAAACTAAGGAGTAATGGAATATGTGCTACTTGATACATCCACATTCAATTTCCAATATAACATGTCACAGACTTCCAAAATCATACCTTGTAAATTTGCTTCTATTTCATACATACGAAAAAGTTGTACAAACATTCTCATTTAATACATAGTACATCATGTTTCCATAAGTGCATTCAAGATACATATAGGAATATCACAAAATCCTTCTCCTAACTATCAAAATCATGTCAAGCTCATACATTTCCGCCAATAGCTCTTTTAGTTCAAAAGATAATTATAACTTTTCATCATAGTAACAGAGAAACCCAAAAGAATACACATATAATGATTTCATTTCATTTAGAAAGCATAAACTATAACTATATTGCAAACAAGTCTAATGAATATATATGTCTAAGCTTTCCTTCGTATATCTACTCATTAAGATTTGACTATCACCTCTTTTATTTTAAGAAGTAGTGTAATAAGAAATAACCATATTCTAAATCATTACATGAACAAGACATAGATAAACCAAATGCTTCAGCCCTTACAGATTTCTTTCTTATGACCATATGCAATTATTTCAGAATTTCCATCTTCTAGAAACAAAGGTTTATAATAATGTGTTACAAAAATTTATATTTTCAATATTGTGTTCCTAGCACTGAGGTTTTCATCTAAAGTTCCATTAATCTTCAATAAAATTTGTGTTTGTGTTGCGACATTTGAGAGGTTTATCTCAAATATTATGCAACTTGTTTCATACTTGTATAGTTCATAAATCAATGTTAATGGAGTTATACCATACCTGTATACTTCATAAATCAATGTTACCTCACATGTCCATTGATAAACAAAAAAGATGGATTTGTCAATCCAAATAAGTAAAAGTGGGATCAACTAAACCTTAGTATCATGGGACTGCACGGAGGTGGGTCTATATCAACAAGACATCCTCTCTCAATCATTTATGGACAAAGGCCTCAGAGAAAATTCACAAATTACAGAATAAAATTTTGATCCATAACTCATTTGTCAAACTTAGGAGAAACAATGGTAACTATTGTTAAAATTAGGATACAAGATAAACTCAAATGCATCAGAATCTTCAAGAAAAATGAACTGAATTGGTGAAAATTAATAACCCATATTCAATGCACAATGGCTGATAGATGTAGTGGTTATTTATTCACTAAAAAGACAATCCTAATCATTTCTTGAAACAATAAAAGAAACATAAGATTTGTTATCGCCGAATCATCCTTAAAAATAAACAGAGAGTCTCTCTATGACCTTACACGATAGGACATAAATAAAAGAGGAAAATCGGTTCAGAATTTGGTGATTACATCATTCGATTCTTACATAAAAGATCGACAATTAGACTAAAAGAGGAGTACGCTAGAATTTTGGAGCTCATGAAAATCGCGCTACATCACTAGGGATTATACAATCATCGATTCCTATTGAAATCCAAATCACTACTAGAAGGATGAAATTGAAACCAAATTGCTAACACTTCACAAAATTTGGGTCACTGGTTACTATTTAAAAACCTCCTAAAATACCATGAACGTATCCTAATATGCTTGCTAAAATAGAGTTGAAAACTTCAGTTTTCTCATTATATATGTATATAGAGAATAACGATTTCAGAAAGGTTTACAAAACTTATATATTTATTGCAGCCACCAAATAAAATTGCAGCATACAAGTCTTTCTTTAAATCCCAAAACACCTCATCAAAAATTGAATGTATTCTAATTTTGAATGGAGATTGGAAGAAAATTCTTAGCTAAATTTTTAATAACACATTACAAATGCATGTAATTCAAGTTTTTTTTTTTAAGATCAGAGATTTCTTTTAAATTCTTTTCTTGTTTAAACCTAATATTTTTTTATGCATGAAAACCATAATTAACTAGAAGAATGGAAGCAATAGAAAACCTAGGAGATACATTGATAAAAATAATTTGAAGAAGACTAGTTCTTCAAGCCCTCCAAAAATTGATCTCCTGCTCTAGCTTTCGACAGCATTCTCGTCCTCAATTTCTCCAAGTCTCTTCTGGTCCGTGATATTCCATTGGAAGAGAGATCTATGGTTTTCAACCAAAAGTGAGGACGCACAAGCTCTGCCATCTCATGCCTCTAACCACATGCCTCCCAAGATATGTCGAACCAACCGCAACCATCTATTCCATTTTCCCATGGAAGCACCCAATGATAGAAAGATCCCCCAAAAAAGTTATCTAAGGCGGCTCTAATGTGAAGAAGGGCTTCACTCTCGCCGTGGAAACATCCGTAGCAAAAGCAAAGAAGAAACAGGGGAATAACACCCCACTCTCTCCCCCTTAAACTCTTGTTGCGCTCATTTATCCCCCTTCCACCACATGTCATACTCCTCTCCCTTACCTGTGCATCTCCTGCCAAAGGAATAAGAGAAAGACAACATGTTCTTCCTCTTCCCATGTGGCAGCATGTACGCTTTTATGATTTCCTTCAAACCGTGAGTATTAATTTCTTCTTAATTCAAGGAGAGTTTAACATAGTTTTACATATTGTTTAATGATCTACTAACAGTTAATCCTAAAATTAAGGAACTTATCTCGAAGTCAGAAATGGGTTGGGACATCCTTCCCCTCTTAAGAATGCATCATCTCAATGCATAATTTAAAATTTGCAATTATATTTAAAGAAAAGAAAGAAATTGACATGATTAATAAATCATCTTCCATTATTCAAATTTTCAAGATAATGCATGTATACAATTTTAGATTATAGCATAAAATCAACAAGATTCAATTTAATTTTCTTACATACACTCAAATTTTCATCAATTATGCATTGTAGTAAGTACACGCACCAAAAACAAACACCTTTGGAGCTAAAACAAACACACTTGAATCATAATTATTTCAATAACATTTTCTATGTGAGTTTGTGAATTCCATTACTACCCTTCAGTTTTACAAGGTTAGAGTTACCTCTCTCCGACAATATTCCCCCTCTATCATAATGTGTTGTTCCATCTGTGCATACATAGAAACAACATCAAAGCATCAGTTCATGTCACTATCATAATCAAAATTGAATATCTAACATTCTCATACTCAATGCACTTTCAAAAATAACTTACATGATACTCTCAAGTACCAATAAAATACCCACATATATGTGCTTACTATACCTTACCATGGTATCAAAATAAATTGAGCACATTTCTAGTTTCCTTGGATCCACATTCTTGGCATACTCTTATTTATATACTCACAATATTTTTAGCCCAATCATAGTGTCAATACTTTAGAAAAGAAAATTTTCAATATTTTATATTCAAGAGAAAAGAGTCATTTGAAGATGTTAAAATTTCAATTAAAATATTCCTTAAATCACAAATTGATCACAAGTTAATAAATCATTCATGTGTACCATCTAGTATGTGGTACTTACTAGGTGAGAAAGTCATCCGTCCATTTCACAAATCACCTGAAAAGGTTAGTGGATCCATTTTCTCATTTATGTGACCTAGGCCCTCATGTCCATCTTGTCACACTAATATTTCAAAAAAAAATTTACTCATTTCATCATAGCATTTATATTTCATCTCTAAAACTATATAAGTCCTACAAGTCTTACATCTTATTATGAATAAGCATTCACATTTTCATCAATGTAATGCAATTGTGCTTCATATAAGCATAAGTATCCAAATAAATCAAGATAATTCATCACCATATAAAATCAGCACATCAATGTATGTTATACATCTATAACAATGCATCCAAAAACATAACAATAAAGGTCAATCATGAAACAAGAAAATTAATTATAATTGCACATCTGTCCTTCTATAAGTCCATGTCTCCTATGCCATTGGACAGTCAGTCGTCCATCTGCAAATCTTGAGATAGGAGTGTGGCCCGGACGCTTGTCTGTTCTATCCACAAAGCCTTACACTTCCTTGGGATTCTATGACCCATCAAAATTCCCAACCCTGCAATGCCCAAAAGGAATAAAAGGCAGGGGGTATCTGGTGCAGCCATCAACCTTTCTATTGTTCATGAATGTGGCAGGGAGATGACACATGGGAAACATATTTTGAAAACATATGCAAACAAGCTTTGGCCAAAGCATCTTTTTATCACCAGGAATGAAAAATGGCAGGTAGAGAAATATCCCTTTCTACCCTTCCCTATTTACTTCTTCCACATTAGCACCCTCACCAGAAGGTAAGCTTTCCAATACATCATAGATAGTAAGAAAAAAGATGCATTTCATATATTTCCTTTTGTGCAATAATATATTAAACAAGAGCATGTAAGTCATACAACAATCAACTAATCAAAAGAATTATGCCCTTCATCATGAGAATCTCTTTCATCATAAGCAATCAAAAAATTTGAACCATCTAGTCAAATAAACATACACATACAAAGGAAGTGTTGACCATTATGTCAAAAGCACCAATAGTGCTTCATAACCAAATATCTCTATTCCATTTTCATAAAAATATGGCGACCTACTCGTCGATCATCAAATGCATCAAACAGTACATCTATTTCAATCACCTAATAATAATTTCATGTAATGTTTCAAATAAATCCCCTGTATTCTAGTAATATCATATTAATGTCAAAAAGATGTATTTTCTATGGATTCCATCATTCTGTGAATATCCATACAATGCTCCTCATAGCATCCAAAACTCGCATCAAATAATATCAACCAATGTTAATTATTTTATAAACTACATTTCTAATAGACACAACCAGTTGCATGCCAATTCAGTTTGATCATTTCATAATAGTTGAAACATATTTCAAGTAACATATGAATGCAAGATTAGGCTTGGTAAGTTCTTTGCAATCTACTCCCTTTCACAATCTATCAATGTTGTACGCTGAACATGGATGCTATTACTTCTCATCACAAGACTAGAAACATAAAACACATACTTTAGCCACCACAAGATCATAACAAATCACAATATTACAAGTTGCAAATTTCAATTCAAATCCTCAATGGTCATAAGAAAAATCAAAGAAGTAAGTGTGAACAAAATCTCAGTTGATTGAAAAACTCAAAATTGGTGGCTAGGTGGTCACAAAAGAACTTAAAATTTCAAGCTAGTCCTTCACCACTTTAAAAGTTCATCAAAGTTCAAAATAAAACATCAGTTGAAACCAAATCATATTTACAAAGTGACTAACACTAGCCACAAGGAGGGAGTCAAAACTATACGTCACCTTGCATCCAAGGTACGATAAGGAACATGGCCATACCTCTAGAACATAAATCTAAATGTTTACATCATCATGCAATAACACATTCAATTACCTTAAACAAAATTTCTCTATCCACTAAGCTATCCCACATGAATTTTTTAATTCTCTCTTCTCTTTGAAATCTCATGCCATGCAAAGTAAGACAAATATATTTTCAAAAAATTTCTACAAATTTATGTTTCATATAAACATGTTGAATTCTTCTTCCCTAAGAATTTCATAAGGTAATCGTATTAAAATCCTTTCATAGCACTTGCAAATCTACCCTACAATAATAAATATTTCTATCATTTATCACAAGCCAAGTCCTAAATTTTGCAAGCTCTCATACCTTTATTGCATATCCATCATTATCTAACTACACAATATCTCATAAAATTTTGTCTTCTTTCTTTCCTACACTAATGTAGAGAAAAAGGAATTAAAATTTTAAATGCATCCCACACACAAAGTACCTCATAATTTTCACATACTCTAACAATTTTCAAAATGCAACAAAAAATAATCACACTACTCAAGGTAGACAGTTGCCAAGCTCAGAGAACTATTTCAAACTTTCATAGTTTCTAGAGAAACCAGGGACATTCAAAAAATTTCACACACGTAACAAATAGTGTCCCTCAAGTGTCTATTTCCTCTCAAACAAGGAACATCCTATCCTTTTATTTCATAATAACTAAAATTGGAAGACACTCTAGTCAATCCCGGGAACCACAGTTACGTTCTTAGACTAAGCATAGTGAATTCAAGGCCCTAGTATGGAACCTAGAGCTCTGGTACCATATGTAAAGACTGAGCTTTCAACACAAAAAGCCACATCAATAAACCTCGCAATTTTAGGGAGTCGGTCAAAAAGTCAATAGTTGAATGCATAGGTCAACAAGATAGTAGTCAATTCCCTACAATATAGGTATGAAAGAAATACAATTAAGACCATAATTGTCGAGATGCTAAAGCATACCTTTGTCCAAAGATAAGAGGAAAGTAAACCATCTGTTGAGTGTCCTAAAGAAACCACGATAAGAGATGTTGTCTCAACTTCAAACAAGTACAAGTTGTCATGTCTGGGTAACAACCTGAGAGACTTTCACACCAACTGTCAAATCACATCAATAAAATATAAGGATTAGATCAAAATATGTACTTCCATATTAACGACAAAAGTAAACAACCAAATTTACCAAATACCACAATGTCGAATACGAAATTGCGTAACACTTGAAAAAGAAAGTCCTTCCTGTAAGAAACTTCAGGAACCTGTTCACAAATGTCAGCAAGGGCGAGAATATTGTAAGAGTGTGTTTCCACCCTACCACGAAGCATTAATGCTTCCCCAGAATCTTTCCTGACATGAAAGATACCTAGCACAACTAGAAGAAATATAATCAAGTAAAACTAAGGAGTAATGGAATATGTGCTACTTGATACATCCACATTCAATTTCCAATATAACATGTCACAGACTTCCAAAATCATACCTTGTAAATATGCTTCTATTTCATACATATGAAAATGTTGTACAAACATTCTCATTTAATGCATAGTACATCATGTTTCCATAAGTGCATTCAAGATACATATAGGAATATAACAAAATCCTTCTCCTAACTATCAAAATCATGTCAAGCTCATACATTTCCACCAATAGCTCTTTTAGTCTAAATGATAATTATAACTTTTCATCATAGTAACAGAGAAACCCAAAAGAATACACATATAATGATTTCATTTCATTTAGAAAGCATAAACTATAACTATATTGCAAACAAGTCTAATGAATATATATGTCTAAGCTTTCCTTCGTATATCTACTCATTAAGATTTGACTATCACCTCTTTTATTTTAAGAAGTAGTGTAATAAGAAATAACCATATTCTAAATCATTACATGAACAAGACATAGATAAACCAAATGCTTCAGCCCTTACAGATTTCTTTCTTATGACCATATGCAATTATTTCAAAATTTCCATCTTCTAGAAATAAAGGTTTATAATAATGTGTTACAAAAATTTATATTTTCAATATTGTGTTCCTAGCACTGAGGTTTTCATCTAAAGTTCCATTAATCTTCAATAAAATTTGTGTTTGTGTTGCAACATTTGAGAGGTTTATCTCAAATATTATGCAAAGTTGTTTCATACTTGTACAGTTCATAAATCAATGTTAATGGAGTTATACCATACGTGTATACTTCATAAATCAATGTTACCTCACATGTCCATTGATAAACAAAAAAGATGGATTTGTCAATCCAGATAAGTAAAAGTGCAATCAACTAAACCTTAGTATCATGGGATTGCACGGAGGTGGGTCTATATCAACAAGACATCCTCTCTCAATCATTTATGGACAAAGGCCTCAGCGAAAATTCACAAATTACAGAACAAAATTTTGATCCATAACTCATTTGTCAAACTTAGGAGAAACAATGGTAATTATTGTTAAAATTAGGATACAAGATAAACTCAGATGCATCAGAATCTTGAAGAAATAAGAACTGAATTGGGGAAATTAATAACCCATATTCAATGCACAATGGCTGATAGATGTAGTGGTTATTTATTCACTAAAAAGATAATCCTAATCATTTCTTCAAACAATAAAAGAAACATAAGATTTGTTATCGCCGAATCATCCTTAAAAATAAACAGAGAGTCTCTCTATGACCTTACATGATAGGACATAAATAAAAGAGGAAAATCGGTTCAAAATTTGGTGATTACAACATTCAATTCTTACATAAAAGATCAACAAGTAAACTCAAAGAGGAGTACGTTAGAATTTTGGAGCTTATGGAAATCGCGCTACATCACTAGGGATTATACAATCATCGATTCCTATTGAAATCCAAATCACTACTAGAAGGATGAAATTGAAATCAAATTGCTAATATCACACTTCACAAAATTTGGGTCGCTAGTTACTATTTAAAAACCTCCTAAAATACCACGAACGTATCCTAATATGCTTCCTAAACTAGAGTTGAAAACTTCAGTTTGCTCATTATATATGTATACAGAGAATAACATTTTCAGAAAGGTTTACAAAACTTATATATTTATCGCAGCCACCAAATAAAATTGCAGCATACAAGTCTTTCTTTAAATCCCAAAACACCTCATCAAAAATTGAAAGTATTCTAATTTTGAATGGAGATTGGAAGAAAATTCTTAGCTAAATTTTTAATAACACATTACAAATGCATGTAATTCAAGTCTTTTTTTTTTTAGATCAAAGATTTCTTTTAAATTATTTTCTTGTTTAAACTTGATATCTTTTTATGCATGAAAACCATAATTAACTAGAAGAATGGAAACAATAGAAAACCTGGGAGATACGTTGATAAAAATAATTTGAAGAAGACTAGTCCTTCAAGCCCTCAGAAAATTGTTCTCCCACTCCAGCTTTCGACAGCATTCTCGTCCTCAATTTCTCCAAGTCTCCTCTGGTCCTTGATATTCCATTGGAAGAGATATCTATGGTTTTGAACCAAACGTGAGGGTGCACAAGCTCTACCATCTCATGCCTCTAACCACACGCCTCCCAAGATATGTCAAACCAACTGCAATCATCTGTTCCATTTTCCCACGAATGCACCCAATGATAGAAAGATCCCCCCAAAAAGTTCTCTAAGGTGGCTCTAATGTGAAGAAGGGCTTCCCTCTCGCCGTGGAAACATCTGCAGCAAAAGCGGAGAAGAAACAGGGGAATAACACCCCTCTCTCTCCCCCTTAAACTCCTGTTGCACTCATTTATCCCCCTTCCACCACATGTCATACTCATCTCCCTTACCCGTGCGTCTCCTGCCAAAGGAATAAGAGAAAGACAACACGTTCTTCCTCTTCGCATGTGCCAGCATGTACACTTTTATGATTTCCTTCAAACCGTGAGTATTAATTTCTTCTTAATTCAAGAAGAGTTTAACATAGTTTTACATACTGTTTAATGATCTACTAACAGTTAATCCTAAAATTAAGGAACTTATCTCGACGTCAGAAATGGGTTGTGACATTTATCCAAAGAACTAAAATTAGAATGAATGTGAAATACAAACGATTAAAAAGAAGCTAAAGTTATCTTATGTAAGTTGTATAACTAGAAAGGAAGGTATGAATTGTGTAGACCCTATTTATCCAAAGAACCAAAAATAGAATGAATGTGAATTACAAACGATTAAAAAGAAGCTAAAGTTGTCATATGAAGTTGTATAACTAGAAAGGAAGGTATGAATTGGGTAGTCCCTATTTATCCAAAGTACCAAAGAGCAGATGAATGTGAATTACAAGTGATTGAAAAGTAGGTGAAGTTGTCTTAAGTAATATATATGTAAAAATAACCAAAAAGTGGATGAATGTGAATTACAAGTGTTTATGAAGTAGGTGGAGTGTTCTTATCTAAATTGTACAATAGAAAAAGAAGTTATGAAAATGTGTAGTCCCTAATTATGTATGATGGTGAAATATTTCTAATGTAAGTACAATAATTTAAAAGAAGCATTTATATTTAAAGTAGCTATGAAATAGTTGGGGTTTTATGTGTCAAAAGGCCCACTTTCATTTATTTGAGTTTGTTCAAACAAAAATAACTTAATGAGATTTACTTGTAGTAATGAAAGGTCATTGTTACAATTTTTAAACATAAGTTCTTACTACTTCAAATGTGTATTAGTATTATAATCTTTGGAAAATTCTTTTTGGGAATTACTACATATGAACAAAACCTATGCCTTGCTTTAAGTAAAATTCTATTTTCAATATCAACAATTACAAAAGATGATGAAGGAAAAAATAAGAGAATAATATAAATTGACTAGAACATAAATTCAACAAACCAACATAGAGTTTAATGTATTTGGTAACATTAATGTCATTCTTATCAGCATTTTGTGTGGCAAAGAAGAGTTTAATGTTTAATGTCATTTCGACATTCAACTCACAAAGCATATAGTAATATGGATTCTTTTGGAAACCCTAGCTCTCTCGAGCTAGGGCCCTGTCCGTTAGGGCATGGCATTTTGTGACCACACTTTCTTAGGGTCGCAAAGGTAGTTCTTGAAATGACATGACAGTGAATTGGTTTGTGTTGTCAGCAAATTTGACAGTTGCAGTTATGAACTTGGAACGATGTGGAAGCAGAGTATACAAGATTTGACAAAGATTCACAACCATGATTTAATACCAACTGTAATTCTTTCATTCCTTTTGTTGTTCAACCTTCAACCATGTTTAATCTTTTGTTAATAGGTTGTGTTTATCTTTGTTTAAAAGGATGTTTGCATGTCATTCATGATTATGTTTTTTTAATTGTCATACATAGAAACCCTTATCAAGTTTGTTATTGGTCTACCCATGTTAAAATTTAAGCCAGTGAGACATTTCAAGTGGTTTTTTTACCCAAAGGGTTTTCCACTCATGAATATATTACGTTACAATTTTATGTGCATGTCTTGCTTCGTATTGTTATCTCAAATCAATTTACTTTAGTTTTTATTTTTAATTGGCTTAAAAAATTTATCCATTGTTCTATATCACTGATTCAACCCCCTCTCAGTGATATTGTACTCCAACAATTAATATCCCTTTCCTCAAGATTTTCTGATGAGGGAGTACTTACAATAGCTTTAAAAATTAATCCATTGTTCTATATCACTGATTCATCCCCCTAATATTGTACTCCAACATCTACCTATAAGGAGGGAAAATGTATTGTTTGAACTAGCACGCATACATTTTAGGCTATACCAACTTGACTATTATTAAATGACTCAAGAAACAATTATGAAATGCCACAAAATAAGCTAAGACGTAATGACAACTACGGCCACCTAAAATGACTCTCTACGACTTCATTAACTTGAGAATGTGAATGGGACCCACACGTTGAACTCGTTAAGTACAACACCTTATTAACACCAACACTTGAAGGCCAGCCATCATTCACTTGCTAGATCCAAACCCTAGTATTTGTATTTTCAATTTAAAATTTAAATCCATTGTTCACTAGTTACTTTGTTGTAACAGTGAAGTAATGCATGTTGCTTAAGTTTCAGACTATCCTTATTATCAGTATAAATATACAGTTGACACCTTTCTAGTATGCATGGGTACCTCTACAGCATTATATTATTCAGAGTTTCAAATGAAAGAAGACTTCAACAAGGTACTAAAAACACGTCCAAAGCGCTTTACATAACTCTTGCTATCAATTTAAAATATTCAATTTGTGCAAAAAATAGCAATATTTAGGCAGACATTAAATTGGTTGCATACATTACTTGATAAAATTCAAATTCATTTTGGACTTCATAAAATTCAAATTCAGATCTGACTATTCTGCTAAAAGTTTATTCCTGAGTTTTAAAACTTAAAAGACTTGTGCACTCGAGAATCCAAAAGGCCAGACAAAAAGTTTGAATAAAGCATTATCACTGTGCCTTCGAATAATAGATAAAATTAGAATTCTGGTGCTCAGAACTGGAAAAATTTTGATCATATAAAATGTACAATTTCATGTAGATGGATAGCAAGAAACAGAAGAATTCCACCTCCATTGCTCCCCACATAAAATTAAATGGATTATTTGGAAACCACAGATGAAAGCCTTGTATAAAGTCCTTGTTCACATCATGAATCTGTCACTCACTCACTAACACAGGTAATTTTTGTATATTTATTTCATTAAAATCCTTTATGCACTGCCTCTTTTTATGATGGGCAAAGTTACATTAGCTTTATGTATGTAAATATGTGTACTTAAAGGAAGTGATTAAAATTTGGTACTCTACAACATTTTTCAGGCTAAACTTTATCATACATCATATCAGATTTAATGCACATTGTTATTGAGCTTGGAGCTTTGAAAAAGATACACTTGGTATTCTGGTTCCAGCATTCCTTATATATTGAGACATAGACCCCAGACCTCCGACTACCAATTCCCTCCTTGTCTGCATATTTCTTGATCTTTCTTTCATGCTCTGCCATGCACTTCATCAATGCCCGTCTACAATCAAATTTTATGGTTGGGGCTCTTCTTGATTCTGAGAAGGAACTTTTCTCACTAAATTCTTTTTCACAACAAAACTATTAAGACAACCATTAATGATACGAGGTGCGGCACCATCACAAAATCGTTTGGCCAAGTCAACTGCCTGCAATTTCAAAATATGAGTTCTTATTCCTCAGAGCCTGTTGACATGATCTAAGCAAAAGCAAAAACTGAGAAAGAAATTTAGGTGACCATTTCTGACCCATACTTGATACCTCATTCATGACAACTTGGTGCTTTGTTTTCAGAACTAGCATTTCTGCCATGGCAATGTGTAGAAGACATAGCTCTAAAATCCTCCCTGCTGACTCATCCTTCACAAGTGACATTATTTGTAGCAAATAATCAGTTAGGAAAAAGTAGGATTTAGACCAAGATTCACTTAATAAAATATTCATGCCTGTTATTCTGCTTTTTCAATCCCATATGTTTTAACAAATAAAAACTAACTTGTCAACCTTAGGGACAGTTAAAAATATATTGACAGATACAAACTAAAGTAGACTTGCTTTTAGCATGATTACCATAACATGTATTTAGTATTTATGATGCATGCAATTGATATATACCACAGGTATCACTGACCAAATCATTTTCACAAAAAGTGCAATAAGCCGTCATGATGAAGTAGTTACCCCCAAACAATATAGAATGAAAGAAATACAACATAAGCTACAAAATGTTAAGAGTTACAATAAATTGAGAAAAGACAGAAATGCTTGTTGACACTTCTATGATGGGATGCTTTTTGAGGAAGCCCATGGTAGAAAGCCATTATTACCTCTCTATGTCTTTTACTACAATGACAATTATTATATGACTGCTACCACTCAATACATAGACTAGCTAAGACTACACATTTCAGTGATTCTCATTGCAACATCACCAAAGCTCTTAGATTTACATCCAGCAATGTCGTTTATGAGTTGTGGTATGCCTTGCACACACGCCCCTTTTGGAACAGGGAACCCCTTTTCCCCTCATCTTTTGCATTTTGGTATGTTGTGTTTCTTTTGGCTTGTCATTTTCCAAATCTGCCCCTTGGGGGGTTTTGAGAAAGTTTTAGCCTTTGAAGTCTTCTTGGCCTAGGGGGGTTAAGTTTGGCCCAAGTTGAAGATGTCCTAAAATCAATAAATTACAAAGGAGTCTTAAGTCAAGGGGAATTTCCTTTGTCAGGAATTTTCATTTTCCTGGGATTCCTTGTCTTCATGGAATCCCCAACAGTTCCATACCCCCCCTTAAATTCCTGAAATTCCTTATGCACGTCAAATTCCCAAAAATGAGACCTTGATCAAAACTTAAAACTCTCAATAAGATTCAAAAATGCGAAAAACCTTAGCATTTTTCGGGAAAATCCTTGCAAAATCTAAACTTTAAAGTCACCAATCTCTGCAGGAACTTTCGCATTGTTGGGGAATCCAGTCTCCCATGGAAAAACCTACAACTTTGCAAAGTCCCTAATGAAGCTAAACTTCCATCCTTTCATACAAAACAAAAGGTTTTCAAGAAATTTCAGAAATTCCTTGCCTACATGGAATCCAATAAGTCCTTGCCTCCATGGAATTTCCGATGATTCCTGTCTTCATGAAAGTTCCAATTAGCTGTTTGGAAGTAAAATGAATTTCGGAAATTCCTTATCTTCGTGTAATTTCCAATGAAATGTTCAAAGGATAGAATCACAGAAAAATCCAAAGACACCTCAAAGTTCCGAAACTCCATGAGGAACCCAAATCACAGAAATTCCATGAGCGCTCCAAATCCCCAAAATTCCATGAGAGCTGCAAACTTCTGAAAATCCAAGAACAAGCTAAATTTCCAAAAATCCAAGGATTACCCAAACTTCTGAAACTGCATAAAAAGGCTTGGATTTAATTACTCCAAAGGAAGTTTTTAACATGTCACTTAATGATGATTTTATTGATGATATGAACACGAAATTAGTGCAATTCTTTTCGAATTTCGGAATTGTTTTATTCATCTTTTTTTCTCAGATCAAATGCAGCTTGTCAAAACTGAGAACTTGAGGATTGCAAAGATGAAGTATGATTTTAAGGGAGTTATGCCTTCAACAACGATTTTATCACTCTGGAGGATGGTTGAGGACACCAATCTAGGGCGCATTGACATGGAAGATTTCAAGGATTTCTGATAATAATGCATGGTTTCAAGAAGTCCAAGCTGGAATTGGACAAAACTATTAAGGAATCTATTGCTGAGTTGGCATTCACGAAATCTAGGATGAATGAACGAAGAAACATGTGAGCAACTGGACACTGAGATTGTTTCTCTAAAGAAGGAAATATAAAGCACAACCACCAAAATTACACAAGCCAAAAATTTGATAAGAGCTCTGAAATTCTAAGTAATATCATTGATAGTCAAAGATTCCTTTTAAACAAGACTAGATTAAGTTATGAAGAGCTATACTGATAAAAGCGAATGTAGCAAAGCAAACAAAAACACATATCAAAAAGATAAGAAGAGCACCTTCAGAATTTCTTCTCACAAAGGAAGGCACATATGACTAGAATCTATCATCCTTTCACCAGCTATTGTTTCAGGTGCAACAATTTTGGTCATAAGGCAAAACAATGTAGGCCACAAGTAAGACATATTAGAGAATGGAAAAGAAACATAAATCATTTTGGATGGAAAAACAGAAACTACAATTCATATTCTCCTCAAGTGAATAATAGTATTGAATGCTACAGTGCAATAATTATGGTCATGTAGCACAATTTTGCAGAAGTGGTTTTGGGAAACCACCTAGACAACACACAATGAAGGGATTTTGTGACCTTTGAATCCTGATTTGCATGGGTGACATACTTCCTTTTTTAAGGTCGTTCAAAGGAATTTGCATTATCTTCTTGAGTTTCACAAGTTAGGAACTTAGTTTAGCTATCCCAACACTTTATTATGCATTTTCAATTCTTCCTCTTTTATTCATGAATGCTAGATGAAGATCATCCTTTTGATTTCTTTTTGAGAGTCTTCTGACCTTTCTTCTCTTCTTCTAGTTTTCTTGGTTGCCGCAGCTGAGTAGTTGTCTTTGATCTCTGTGTTACCCTCTTGTATGGGAACTCTTTCTGCTCTCAAAATTGGGTTCTTTGACATTATCGTCATTAATTTGGAATGTCTCAAGCTACTCAAATGACAGCTCTTATTTTCATTGCCTTCAAGACCACCTATCTTTTCTCTTTCCAAGCGTTATTCTCATTGAAGCTTTCCTCTTTAACTTCAAGGAAATATACTCCTCTCTATTGCTATTATTCACAATAGATTGTGAATAAGAACACCTTCAGAAATTTCTTCTCAGAAAGAAAGGTACATATGACTTGAATTTATCATCCTTTCACCAGCTATTGTTTTAGATGCAACAATTTTGGTTGTAAGGCAAAACAATGTAGAACACAAGTAAGACATATTAGACAATGGGAAAGAAACATAAATCGTTTTGGATGGAAAAACAGAAACTACAATTCATATTCTCCTCAAGTGAATGATAGTATTTACTATTGAATGCTATAAGTGCAATAATTATGGTATTGTAGCACAATTTTGCAGAAGTGGTTTTGTGAAACCAACTAGACAACGCATGATTTCATGACCAAGAAAATGTGAAGAACTATGCACCCATGAAATTACATGAAATCTTCCTTGAGAAACCATAACCAATGCCCCTCTCAATAAAAAGGAACAATGTCTTTGGTAGACTCTCCATCGTGAAACATGTTGATGTCAGTTTTGTACCACTACATAACATATAGCAATTGAATACTTGATATAGAATACCAAACACTCAACCCTCTCTTGAAAAGTATATACTCATGAAGAACATAAGAAAACTCCAAGGTTCCTTACACCTGTGGATACTAACTCAGTTATATTAATGTGATTTGCTGGTTAATCACGTAGGCGGGCTTACGTTGTTCATTCAAGGATGTCAAATTCTTGCTATGATGATGATGGGATCTAGCTTTGCAATGTATACTCAAATTTATATCACTTCCAACTTTGCTCTTCAAAACTCTAATTACTAAGCTACTTGCTACTACTCCTATAGAATGGAAAGATTGGCAAATGGATGGGGATCAAATGTAATGAAAGCTTGCCAGCGGCGCTACCTCCATAGATGCAATGATTCAAGGGGAATGAGACTAGATTACCACACAAGGCTTCTTAACAAGCCGCTAAGATGCTAGTGGCCTAGTATATAGATCCCTATCAAACATTTACCAATATCACCATACAACTAGCCATCTACTTCTATCCTTACTTTAACAATATCTTGAAATGAAATCTACTTTAACAACTCAATGAAATCTAACTTTAACTATTGGAAGTAGAAACCATGCAATAACACCAAGTGTTCTTAATCACCATGCAAGACACAACAATGACAAGAGAAGCAATTTTGGTATTTTGACAAGCTCCGAGAAACATAGAAACACATCTATCTTTCATTAAATCGGGCGCTTAATACATACATAGATTATCATGCATATGATAATGACCAGGACTATCATTAAACCACAACATACTGATTTACAGGACTCAGACTCTGCAGACATACTAAAAGATTGACAGTCTGATTTCTGATCTTCCGAAAGGAAGAGAGCATACTCTCTATGTCTTTCTTTCTAAAGACTATGCAACTAAACTAGACACTCTATCTATCTCTGCTTCTTCTTGGGACTCTTCTCTGAAGTTATGATATGAAGTGCTGAAGTTATGATTTGGAAGTGAGGACTGCATTCCTTATATAGGAGAGGAACCGTCTTTTGGTTTCAAATCATCTTACAATATTTTCAAATCCGTCCATAGGAACAGGACACGTAGCAGAGCATCTACTTTATTCAACCGACCTTATCTCTTACAAGAATCTCGCCAGGAATGAGATGAACAGTAATAAGAGATAAGCACAAAGCATCTTTTTGACACGTGAAGGGTAACACGTAGCTCTTTTAGGAAGAACTTATCCTCCTTTAAACCATGGTAGGGTCCATGCTTCCTTTTATTCTCTGAGAGGCAAGTAACTCAGCTAAGTGACAACCCCACTTAGTAAGCATACGATCTGGGAGAATGAGATTCCCAATCGACTTCATCTTCTTCATCTAAGTTGTCAACTTCAAGTCTTGATTCTCTCATCACTCGATCAAATTGTTCTTCAAGACTTTCTTCTTTCCAAAGAATTCTTCTGGTACATTGGACAAATGCTTTGTCATCATGTTGTTCTGATAATGTCTGAAAACTGGTGAAGATCCATACTGGTATCCTTTTTGTAGCAAAATGATGTAGCACTGGTTATAGAATGGTGCAAATAACTTTGAATCTCAAGGTCAGTAGGATGACAGGCTTCTCTCTGAATCAGGGAATTTGTTAGAAGTCTTCTTCCAGCAGAGAAATGACGATCTCTGAGACACATATATATATCCTTTGAAACATTGAAACTGTCAGTACTCCAATCAACATGACTAATGAAATTGTACTGTTCTGTCCTTTGACAAATCATATTGACATGACGAGCATTCTGATCATTATTGAATTCATTCAGGAGGATCTTATATCTATCTTCTTCATACCCATCTATAATGTCTTGAACATTATTCCATAAATGCATCAAAATATTTCCTTGATCATTTTCTAAATCTGTATGAAGGTTAGGCTGAACAACTGGGTTTTCAGGGACTGTACCTTGAAGACAATGAACATGTCTTTGAGCAATTTCTTCTTCATGCTGCAGAGCAATCTGTTCTTCATGCTGCAGTATTCTATATCTTCTCATCCATTCTTCATAAGAACCAGGTTGATTGTCAAGAACAATCTCTAGATTAGACCTGATGTCTTGCTGGCTGTCTAACAATGTAGATCTGAGATTAGGATGGATTACACGAGGTTCATTAAGCTCAGTAATACTGTTTTGAGATAAAGCATTTACAGTATTATAACAACCTTCTCGACTAAGAAAGTCAGCTAACACATTCTTAGTACCTTCTATATGTTCAGTATCAAAATCAAATGTATCTAAGAACTGTGCCCATCTGAGTAATCGAGCTCTAACAACTTTGTTTTTAGATTCCTTCTTAAAGAATCCAGGCAAGTTCTGCAAATCACTTCTCAAGAGAAACTTCTGATCACCTATGAACAATTGAAACTTTTCAAATGCATGAACTACAGCTAATAATTCTTTATGTGTGGAATGGTAGTTCATTTCTGATCCTTTAAATGATCCAGATTCAAATCTAACAATTTCTTCTCTTGTCTTATCTTGATGTTCAGTTACTTCTAAAAGAATAGCACCCCAAGCAGAATGACTAGCATCTGTTTGAACAATTTTCTTACCTTTTCCAGGTAGCTTCAAGGGTGGCAATTGTTGACATTGTTGCTTAATTCTAGCAATTGCTTCATCATGAACATCAGACCATGGAGGAGCATTCTTCTTCAGAAGCTTATTCAATTCTTTCCTTGCTTCTGCAATATTCTGGAAATATCCTGCAACATAGTTTATCATGCCAAGAAATCTTTGTAAACTCTTCTTATCAGTAACTTCAACCTTTTGAATGTTTCTTAAGAGATGATCTTGAGGATAGATCTTTCCATTAGGCTCAATCTTTGTTCCTATAAAGATCAAACTTTCAGAACACCAACTTAACTTGGATGGGTTGAGACATAAACCATGAGTTTGACAAATAGAAAGAAACTTTTTCAAGTGCTCCATATGGGATTTATGGTCTTGGCTGAATATCAGGATATCATCAATATATGGCTGAATGAATTTGGCATATGGTGCAAAAATAGAATCCATACATTTCTGAAATATGGAGGGTGCAGTTTTAATACCAAATGGCAATACACACCATTCAAACAAACCTTGAGGAATAGAGAAAGCTGTCTTGTATCTGTCTGTTTCTTCAACTGCAATCTGCCAAAATCCTTTGGTTAAATCAAACTTAGAGAAAACATTACAACCTTGAATGCGCTGCCAAATATAGTCTTTGCTGGGCAAAGGATGTCGATTATCTTCTAGGCATACATTAAGAGGCTTGTAATTGACTACCAATCTTTTCTCTTCTAGTTCTTGTCCATTTTCATCTTTCTTAGGCACATACATAGCATGACAAGAAAATGAGCTATTACTGGGTCGAATGATACCTTTTGCAAGAAGATCTGCTATCTCCTTTTCACATAACTCCTGTTCTGCTCTTGACAAGATATAATAGTTAGCTTTGCACTTTGGAGTGATCTCATTACCATTAAGATCTTTCTTTAAAGGAAATGTGCAAGTAAACTTTCTTGGATATTTTGTCAAATCTTTTGTCAAGACTGTAGCAGTAAAATCTGCTTGAATTTGCTCTAATTCCCCCCGGGTAGAAAAAGACTGGTTGACAAACCAAACACGAGAACCAGGAAGAACAACTTTAGCAGGAGTAGGCAAGGATAACTTGGGAGAGTAGATCCTTTGTTCATTAATCTGTGGAACAGATCCAAATGAGAAACTAATATGGGAACCGGCAACACCAACAGTGTAAGGACTCCATTGTTGTAAGGTTTCACTTCCTATAATACAATCATAAAGCTTGACTGGATATTGCAGAAAAGTGGCTTTATAGGTTGTAGAAGGAAGCTGAATAGGTATAACAGCTTGAAAACGGATAGGATTGTCCTTATGACTGACTGAGTGGATAGTGGTGTCAGTAGGTTGCCAACAATCTTGTGGAAAACATTGAGAACGAGCAATATTACAATCAGCACCAGAATCAAGTAAAGCACATAAGGTGTAAGGCTTTAAACCAGGCAATTTGATAGTTAACAGAAAAGCAGGACAAGGATTAGAGAGACCCTTGAGATAAGCAAAAGCTTGCTTTTGAATTGCTTCTTCTTCTACTGGTTGTACTGATTCTGTAGTATCTTTATTTGATTTATCAAATAGATACTCTTCAAGAGGATTTATTGCTGCACGAGAGAGTTCATTGATTTCTTTTTGAACACTGGCAATTTCTTTGAGAACATCTGTTCTGACTGTGTACAAGAATGCCAAACGATCTTGTAACCAAATATGACGAGAACTTTTCTGAAAAGCTCTTTGAGCAACAGGATTTGAAACATAGCCATGTGAGGAACTTGGCGTTTCCTGTGAAATAGACATCTTTTCAAAACACATTAAATCAGAAACTGCAGATAACTCAGGATTTTCTTCAAACAATTTTTCTATATCTGAGTCAATCTTTTTTAATTCTGTCATCAACTTGTCATATTGATGAGGTGTCAAAAACTGTTTCCTTTTCTGATTTAATTCATCTTTCTTCAACATCAACCGTTGAAGTTCTTCAGTAGGGCTAGGTTTAACCCATTCTGGATTCATCTGTATCAAAGACTGACCTCTCAGTCTTGCTTGTTCATATAGAGGTTTACCTCTACCAAATCCAGATCTAAACATATTACAGAAATAAGAAATTTCAGAATCTGATGAAGATGTAGCAGAATGAAAATCAGTATCTGATTCTTCTTCTCCTTGAAAGAAATTGAAAACTTGCAAATCAGCTTCATCATCACTACTTATATCAGTAATACTGATATCTTCTGAATCTGAATTCTCATAAACAACTGTTAAAGGAAGAGAATCCAACTTACCGTGAGTTAACCTTCTAACTCGCTTAGGTTTCTTATTTTTCTCTTTATCAGGGCATTTGTTTGCAAAATGAGGCCCTTTACAAATATAGCATTCTGGAGTAAAATTCTTTTTCCTAACCTTTCTCTGATTTCTCAAGAAAATCTTCTTTTTCCTGAAAGGTCTAGAATGCTTAGAATATGCCTTCTTACCAAAATGTTTAAACTTTTTCTTTCTATACTTGTGTGTCTTAGACTGGTGCAGACAACCAAAATCTGAATTACACTGACACAAGTCTGTTTTTAAGTAAGGCATAACTTCTTTTTTCTTTTTCCTATTGATTCTTTCAGTGCATAGATCACTATTAATCTCTTTAATAAACTGAACCAATTGAGGAAATGTAACATCACTGATTGTCATATCAGGTGTTTCAAGAATACTTTTCAAAATCTTTTCTTTGTAATAAGATTGCATTTGATAGGGAAATCCTTCTAAGAATGTATTATACATCCATTGATTATTATTGGTCTGACCAGATAAATAGAAATTAGTATACTGTTCAGAACAGTATGCATCAAGTTTCTTCATATCACAGAGGCGATTTTCAGTGAATCTCTTATGAGCTGCTCTCTGTTCATTATCATACTGGCCAACAAACATTCTGTATAATGTCCTACAGACATCATTAACACCTTTTTGAATCAATTCATCCTTATACTCTGGTTTAAGAGTATCCCATGCAGTTCTGGCTATACCAGTTAAAGCATTTAAAGCTTTTCTTAATGCTTGCTCCTGGGTTAAGGACTGAGAATGTATTGTATTATCAACCCATGTACGAAAAGCATCAACAGTAGCTTTGTTTTTGAGGGGATCAAAATCATCAAAATTTACCAGAGGAGGTACTGTTTCTGAAAAGACCTGAAGAGGTTCATGTTGCTGCTGCAACATATTGACAAATTTCCATTTTCCTGTCTGAGGATCAAATTCTTCTAATTTAGGCTTTGGAGTATGGAGAACTAAGCCTTTATCCTTCAGTTGACTCTGGAGTCTTGCAACATCATATGAGGAGTCAGGAAAATTACATGTAGGAGTGGAAGATTTGGAGAGAGTTGAAGTATCAACAATTTGTTCAACTCGGGAAATCACACTAGGAATGATCTGAGAAATTCCATGGCTATCGTCTAACTGCTGACTACGGATTTCAGTAGTAGTTTGGTCAATTCTAGCAGTTGTCTGGGTGATGGTTTGAATCTGAGAAACTGGAATAGGGTTATGAGCCCACCACGCTTCAGCAGTCTGCTTAAAAGCAGAATAATCACGCTTGAGAATAGATAAATCAGACGCCATAGAGGAATTCACAACAGAATTGAGCTTGGACTCAATGGAGTGTAAACTAGCAAGAATATTATGAAAATTAGCATTGACACTGGCTTCAGTTTTCTGACGGTTAAGTTCAGCTTGTATGGCTTTTTGGTGCATGTCAGCTTGTAAAACCAAGGCTTTGCGGATGCAGAGATTAGCATAATTTAGCATCTTTGTCTGTGTAGTAGCTTCAGGTTGTCCTGGAGCTATGACATGATGTGGCCAAAATGGGATAGAAAACTTATCATCATTTAGCAAGAAATCATGTAATGGTGGCACAGAGGGTTCAACAAAGTTAGCTTCAGTAAAGCTGGTTTTATTACCGGACATAAGCATATGCACATGGAAAACTGGTTTCACAAATGAGCAGTGAATGCATTGCATACTTCCATCATCAAGTTCAGTGAACTGGGGATGAGGACATTGAGGAATTTGCTGTGTCAAAGGGTTTGAGACAAAAGGACTGTCATCAAACGACAATTTACAAATTGTACAAAATAGAGATCCATTGGGATTGGGTATTACATCAGGATGAAAGCAAGAATGCAAAGGCTTGCGCTGTAAGGTGGATCCTGATCTGTGAAATGAATAATCTCTATTACTGGAACTGGAACTGGCTGAGCTAGATGCAGACAATTGTTCAGAAGCAAAAGATATACGAGCTTCAGTAGCAGTCTCATGAACTTTAGATATCACAGTAAGGTTCTTGGGAGAATCTAACTGTTTGAGAGATCTGACATCTACAATCCATTCTTTTGGAACTTTGATTTCAGATAGACTGACCATTTTAGGAACTGTGAGCTGTGCTCCTTTTGTATCTGTTTGCCATAACAGAGAATACCTAACTTGGGATTTATCACTTCTAGGATCTTTCACTATAGGGATTGTTGTGTTAAACAATCTGCCATAAAGAGCAAAGAACAGTGCATGTGTTCTAGATCCAGGTTTCATGTTGAGGTATTGAGTACCGAATTGGAACATCAGTATCTTATCAAGATGGTCATCTAACAGACTTATTGCAAAGTTGGGAACAACATCAAAAGCAGTGGCTCCAGCAGCCATAGGGGCAGAAATGCCTCCCATTATCATATCGGAGTAATTATTGTGCCGAGCATCAAGAAGTGTCATGAAAGCAGTAGCAGGAATGCCTTTCCTATACAGAGGTTCTATACCACAAATGATATGACCTATATGCAAATACTTATAACCATTTTTTTGTTTAGCCTGCTTGACTAAATTTTGAATCTCCTTATTAGATAAGAGATTTATAAAACTGTGAGGCTTATCACTATTAACAACGACTTGCATTTCTATCAGCTTACAGATAGCTTTAGACTTATATGCTAGGAATCCTAAATCACTATAAATTTCATGCCATTTCTTCGTAGGAAGTTTGAATCTTTCACTAGGCAATTCTAATGCATCATTTGATTGAAAAGGATTTTCTATATTAACATTTTGCACTTGATCAAAGACAGAGCTTAGACTTACAAGTTCTTCTTCGCCAGTATTGATATCGTTCGTAGTAGTCTGGGATTCTGTCATCTTGGTTCGTTCTGTTACTCGGGATTATAAGAGTGCTACCTTCCCTGCCTCTAACACGGCTTCACACGCCTTCAACAACGAGGTCTTACTTCACGCTGAATCCAACCAGAACACCAAAGACTCAAGAATAGGGATCCAGACTAAAGAACTCAATACTTTAGAATAAAACTATAAGGTAAGCAAAGTTTTGATACAAAGTGTAGACAATCAAATGTTTATGAATACTAACAACCATGCTCTGATCGTTGATTTTGCCTCTTAATCTCTACTGTTGGTTGTACTTTTGAGCCTCTATATAAGGCCACGTACTCTCATTTGTAAAGGGTTGAAGAAATCCCAAAAACCCTAATTAGGGTTGCCACCCCATCGGCCAATGAGAAGATGCCACCTCATCAATGGACCAATGAAAAAAAAGGAAAAGTGGCAACCAATGAGAAGGCACCAAAATGGTAGCCAATCAAAATCAGACACCTATCCTACCCAAGAAGAAAGGAGAATTTGCCACTTGGGCTTACATCAAATGATCTTCTAATACAATTCTATCCTTTTCTTTCATCTTTTTAGCATAAGCAATGAATTTGGCTAACATGGTGTTGACTTTCTCCATGGGAGGGCAAGGTGTATGCCTCATCCTAAGCTCAGTTGCGTCCATCATGTTCTTTGCTGCTTGCAGTGTCTTCTCACTCTCCTTCTCATCATCCCTTGCAAACTCAATAAGGGCCCTGAGAGAGGCAAGGGTGCCCAACTATTTCTGCCTCGTGGCAACCTTCCCTAACTCATCCAATCTCAATCCAAACTCTATCTCATTAAAATTCTCCTCTTTGATTTCTTCAAAATCAAGTGCAACCCTCGCATCACTCAACATGTTTGAAATGAAAGTGTCGATGCTTGGACTGTATTGTGCAATCTCATCCTGTATCTCTTCGAATACCCTCGATCTAGCAATCAAGGTAACATACCAAGACTCAATAATACTCTTTCCTCCTTCATTGACCAACTTGGCCCTCACCAAAGATCCCTCTGATAGCTTTATGGCTGGTTGTAGCCTGGGAATGGCTAAGTCACGGATTGGAAGGAAATCCTTCCACTCCCCTTCTAATGCTCTGAATTTGTCCCTAAGAGACACAAATGCCTTGAATGTCGAGATAAAGGCAGGCAAGAACTTTCGCTATTCTTGAATTGTATTACTGATCCAATTTTTAGTTTCTTGCTCTTGAGCTAATATTTCTTCCAGATTGCTCCCACTATTTTGTGGAAGGGCTGCCAGATGCAACTATTGGATAGGTTGACATACACCATGATAGCTATCTCTCCAATACTTATTTTCGTTTTCTAACTCCACAATCCTTTCGTTTGCCTTTCTCAACCTTTCTTTGATTGAAGCTATGCCTTCCTGAACCTCCAAACACTCCATGTCATATGTGATTCTTCCCATGTCATGCTCTACTATCTCATAATCCTGGGCCACAATATATCCCACTTCCTTGCTAACCTTTGGCACCGCAATCTGAACCTTTCGGTGACCATCCTCATCATTCTTGATTACCTTTGCCACTGTTCCTGCAATTTGTTTCTGTCCGACATCATCTTCCTTTTCCACTAACCCTTGAATATCCTCAACTGTCCGGATGGCCACAACCTTGCCCCTTGGCATAAGCATCTATCTCAACCATAGTGGTGCAATGCATCTCCCCAAATCTGGATTTGGTCCGGCTAACAAAGCATCACCAACGGCCTTGGGCGCTTGGCCTCCTTCTTTAGCTGATAGAGCCTTGATGTCAACTAGCTTATTTCCTTCATCATTGACTGTCATATCCTCCTCAACTTGGTTCTCCGAAAAAGGAGAGTACCCTATACTTTTACTATAACCACTTGATTTTGAACCAGAGCTCACCTCTACCGCTGCCCTTTGCTCACTTGTACCAACCTCTTGGCTCCTAGCCTCAACTATGCTCTCTCTCAATGGCACTTTACTTTGTTTCTTTACTGGAGGCTCTTGATGTTCTTTATCTTTCTCAACCTCCAAAATCCTCTTCTTTCTCTTAACTGCTTGTTGCTGGCTACTCCCCCCACCTTGCTGCCCGACTGACTCCGCTGGAATCTCCCCTCTGGCTTCATCTTTCCATAGGTAAGGTGTACCCTCCGACTTTGTAATTGCCTAAACTTCCTATTATACCACCACTTAGTGTGTAGCTCAACTGTTCTTGTTACTGCATCTAAGGAAAGATCCTGATGATCATCCCAATCCACTGGATTCAAATCCGTTCCCTCTACTGTACTGTAATCTTCCCTTAGCACATCCTCATCCTCTTCTAGTTGATCCGGAATATCAAAATTTCTCCATCTAATTGCCCTCATCATGCCCACCGATAACCTTGAGAAAGCCAACTTCCTCACATGAAAGTCATCCTGTGCATTGGCCCAAAAATCCTCCAAAGTAGGAATATGCCTGAATGGATCCCCATGAGATGCCTTGATTAGACCATTAGGATCAAATCCTTGCCTTGCCCTATACCATCCTAGATGATATTGTTCTATCTCTTTCTCCACAGCTGCAAAGGCGACAGGATTGGGACAACTATCATTGCCTATCATGAGTGAGAAGGTAACCCTATCTCACCTTTGAGCTTCATCATTTTGTCATATTGCTCAAGTTGCCTAGCCAACTCCATCAAAACTATCCTATCGGGCGGGTACCTTGGAAGCCTCTTGGGACAAGCCGTGCATCCAGCCACTCTGATATAAGTGAATTGCGGAAACTGGATGAACCAACTCCCAAACTTCTTGACTTTTGTCTCTGCTTCCGATGAGAGCCTCCTTGCGGGTGTCCCTTGCAATACCCTTACTGTCCTTATAGCAAAGGCATCATAAAATATTTTGTAGTCCTTAGTGTTGTGCAAATGAAGTTGTGGATAGCACTCATGCACCAAGCATTATCCGGGCCCATTGCCAATCACCCCTCTAGCCTTAAGTCGAGGATGTTCATACAGTCTTGCAATTAAATAGAAAAGGTAGGACCCCATATAGAATTGTTTTTGATTTTGTACTGTCCTAAGTTGCAACTCTAAATTTTCACTTATAATTCTAGCCCAGTCAAACTTTCTTTTTCCATTCTCAATTCCTTCAATAAAATAGTACATCCAAGTTTCAAATTGCATACCTTGAGCGGAGCCCATGACTCGGTTGAGAAGCACAATCAGATCGCCATACTCTGATTTGAAATCTAATTTGGTGAGCCTTGATGACTTGGTGACTCCCTTCTTACCTTCGTGTAACCAATTTTGCTTTAGTAGAGCGAGGTAGGCATCCTGACTATCTTGAAAGAACCTGGCGGCTTGATCCATCAACATTACTATCATGCCCTTCTACTGGGGTATATTGAACACTTCCTCTGCCACCTGTCCGTTGATGTTAGCCAACGCCCTCTCTCCTTCATCAAAGATGATGGACTTGGTCACAATATCTAGCCAAGATGCACACTCCATCACCAACTCCGGACAAGGCAAGGTAGGAGGGAAGGCGGCAGCTTGCACAATTCCACACTTGTAGATCTTCTTTGCCATAGAGGACTGGCCCCCTTTCAACCTATCTTTCAACTGTATCATGTCCATTGTACCGATGTTGGTGTCATTGACTCGCTTCAATTTTGAAAAGGTGGTCTTGGGTATCATGTCTTCTCTGGCTTTCTTGGTATTCATTCCCTTTGGATTCTTGCTTGCACTAGCATCCGCCATCCTAGCCTGTAATGTCCCCGTTTTTAGACTAATGGGATTAGCTTGGTTTGTCAACCCACACAGGCTAATCGGGTGTTCAGAGGGGGTCAGATTGTGGAGCCAGCATTGAGATTCCATTCTGGAAATTCAGATTATCAGTTCTGCTCCTCGTTCGGGTCATTTTGGCCAACTTACTATTTTTAGTAAGTCGGGTTTTTGGTATGGCCAGGATTGGCAGGGTGTCTGCACGGAGCGTCAGACATCTCAGGATTGAGTTTTGGAGGATTTCCAGTTTGTGTGACTTACTATTTTTAGTAAGTCTATTTTTAGCAGTGGCTATTTCTAGCAGGGCAATGTCTATTTTTGGCTGGGCAGTTGGTCCTGGTGCTTTGCCAGAATTTTTTTGATTGCAGTCTGTCAGTGCAGTGGCTTTGAAGTTTAAATGATGTTATTAAATTAAATTATTTTGGTTTAATTTAATAACTTTTAACTTTATAATATTATATTATAAAGTGGGAGTATTTAATAAAGCCAATTAAGTGAAATATTAAAAATGTGCTTTTTCGAAAAAGCTATATATTTTGCTCGAAAAAGTACTTTCAAGCATTCATTATGTAATCATTTTATTGAAGTTTGTGAAGAATTGCCCTGGCTAGGGTTTCGAGGATGGATTCCTCTTTCTAGTGATTTGAGCCATTGCCTGTAATAGTGAATTTCACAATTATTTAATTCTGATTATCAATTCAATGCTGATGTATATTGAATTGATTGAACTTTCAATTTTGGAATTGAATGCTGAGAAATTGTGTGAAGAATTCATTAAATCTGAAGTTTTCCTTACAAAATCGGAAAGCTGGTTATTACTATCAATTGTGGAAGTTGATACAATGGAGGTAGGTTCGAATTGAGTGAAGGAATGTACATTGAGGGCAGATGTTTGAGTTTGCTGTTGGCGTCAATACTTATCTTGGAAGTGCTGCAATTTCATTGAGACGTTACAGCATTATAGTTTGTCCACGTTAAGAGCTGGGCTCACATGAAGGCATTTCCAAGGTGGCCACACAAATTTTCTGAGTCCAGCATCTTTCCTTGACACCTGCCATTAGGTGTCCATTCATTCTGGGCCGAGTTTGTAGCAGGATCAGCATGCTATGTATGGGGGCAGTCGTGTGTGATGCTCCAGGTGGCGGTTTCATTACCAGCTGTGTTGACAGCTGTACTACTCTCGCAATTGTTCAAGTGCTTGGATTTATTAATTGAGTTTTCTATTATTGAATTTCTTAGAGGTTTGGAAGATCAATTGTTGTTGGAAATTAATATGTATGGAATTTTAGATATGTATGGAATACTTTTAAGTTGATAGGATGTACTTTCAAAATTCGTTGTTTGCAAGTTATAATTGGAAGTAGAGAAAATTATGATGTTATTATTTCAATGATCCAACCATTTGAGCATGGTAATTTGCAAATTAAATCAAATTTAGTATATTGATCCGGATATTCAGAAAAAGCCAACTTAGGCTCTTCACATAGCCCTTATTTCTGCCCCTTCTTTCTACAGTGAGGTGGGACTACACTTATCTCTGCCCCTCCAATTCTAGGGATGGACTAGCATATTTCTGCCTCGCCAATTCCTATCACACTACACTTATCTCTACCTCTCCGCCTAGGGATGGGACTACCACTTATTTCTGCCTCTTCGAAAACTTATGAGATGGACTACACTTATATCTCCCAACTTCGTTCCTAGGGGTGGGACTACCACTTATATCTCCTTTCTCCAAATCCTAAACGGAAACTACACTTATATCTCCCAACTTCAAGCCCTAGATGAGATGATGAAGTGATGGATGGATGATGCAAGCAAGAAATGGAGGAAAGAACGAAGCAAGAACAGGAAAGAAATCTATTTTATGAACCAACCTTCACTCTCAATCATGAAGATCGTCTTCTACCAACAACTATCAACTACAAAGAAGAAAGATAACAATAAGATGCACAATCCACTCACCAAGAATTTGCAAAACTGTCCCCAAATAGGCAGGCTACAGGTCTCCTCTAATAGCATATCCCTTGACAAATCTGCAAGCCTAGGCACAATTCACAGTCCTGTCAACATTTTCGCAAACACATCTTTCAATTCGTGGCCTCCCTCATCAAATAGCAGCCTTGCACCTTCAAATTTTCGCTCCTCTGCCCAAATAGCAGTCCCCTTGAATGATTTTCGAATCCCAAAACAATAACCTGACCCCTGATTTTCGCAGGTCTGCCCCTTCCAAACAGCCTGGGCACCTCCAGATTTCGTAAGTGTTTTGCAAGCTCTGCTCCAATACCAATCCGCAGGTCTGCCCCTGCAAGAATTTCGCAAGTAGGGCACTATGAACAAGCAGTAGCCTCTCCAATATTAGCAGTCCAAGATTCGCTGCCTCCTCTAAATTCGCTGCTCCCTCCACTCTAGCCAATTTCGCAGGCCTTCTTACCAAATTCTGCTCCTCACTGCCTTAAAATTTTCGCTCTTCTTCTATGCCTTGATGGATGAGAGAAATGGATGAATGAAAAAGAGAGGGGGAGGTCTCCTTTATATATCTGTTTTTTGCCTCCAATTAGAGGGCCGACTTGCATTGGAGGGAAGCAAAATTAAATTAAAATCCTCAAATTAAATGTTGTAAAGAAAATCGCATAGCTTAAGGATTAAAATTTAATTGATTTAAATTACCAACTAAAGCATGGCGCCCAGATTTAGGGCCTTATGAAGCCACACGCTACACCAAAAGGCTCTAAGTTTTACTCCCAATGCCACACGCTACACCAAGGAGGGCCCTAATTTTCGATTTTAATGCCAAATTCTCTGATTTCAATGCAAATTATAACCCTTTAACTCCCCAAGTTTCATATTAAAGGCCAAATTGATGCTCCAGCCAATCCCTCAATGCAGCACGCCATCTATTTGGGACCAGACTTTCGAATTTAGTGCCCAGATTTTTTATTTTTCAAGCATAGATCAAGTTTATTTGCCCAAATTTCAAATAAATGCCTAGATTTTAAATAAAAGGCCAAATTTTCGAATTTAGTCCATCAAGGTGACAGATCCCATTTAGCTTTATTATTATTATCTCTTACAATTTACAATCTCCACTTGGCAAATCAAATCCATTTTGGCCATTTAATTTTTTCATTTAATCTCTATTCCAGCACCCAAAATTTGCGAGGTTTTCCAAAAAAAAAAAAAATTCATACTCAAATTCAAAAATGCTCAAGCCACCAATTTCATCAATTTTCAAAATTCACTCATCATAGTCCAAAAATTTGCTAAGGCCTCCAGATATCGGGATCTAGGAAAAATGCCAAGGTTTGTTCGGAATTGGGGGTCCCCAAATTCTTTGGGGCGATGATGTGAAACCTCACAACAAAACACAGCGCATTTTCTTTCTTGGTAGGAAAATTAGACCCGATTATGATTTTGAGTACACGGTGCTAGAAACAATCCAGAAGATCATTTCTAAATATCAGAGTTATTTTATTATAGGCAGCAGATTTGAAGGTAGGAGAGTTTGTATTATAGGAGAAGGCCACAGCCTTCTCTGGGGAATTTAATTATTTTTATTCAGCCCTGGGGAGCTTAGGGAGAGCCTATGATGATAGTGAAGTGGACTGCGATGAGGTGTGGCATAGAAGATAAAGCATCAGATAGAAATCAGAGCATTCAGACAGTTTGACCTTACGAATATGCAGAGTTTTGTTAAGGCATGTAGTGTTTATCATTGCTCAATGCTGCTTTTGCTTCCACTTTGCAGACCAATTTGTGCATTCCAAGTAACACCTCCTTAAGTCAATTCCAATCACTGTTGGTTTTACAATCCAATAACTTCTTCCTACACACGGTTACCTTGTGCTTAGTCTTTTTAACTTGTCTACTACTAGTTGGCAATTTTAAAGCAGATTATCAATAACCCATTGACAAAAGTCATCTTCAACAAAGCATCTGAAAACTTTCCTACAGTCTTCATTGCATACATATTTCTTCATTGGAGAGATGTGAACATACAAACACTACCTGCTTTAGTTGCAACCTTTACTGTCTTCTCATCCTCTTTCTGCATCACAGGGTGGCACTAAAACCATGTCGGACCAGACCCACCAATGGAAAAATAACAACAGATGCATAATAGAATACAAAAATAATAAGGTACAACTCAATCTCTATTTTAATCATTACACATGAATTGTAAAGATGCCAGCACTACAACTAACTTAATTAACAACCAGTGTCACCTATGTACAACATTCAGAATTTAAATAGCTACAATTATTACGTGAACATTATTGTCAAATGCAAAGTTTATCAAAAACACAACTTAGGAGCACATGGATGCATGCTTACTAACATTGACTTGGATCTGTAAACTACAGAAAGATTATTTATTTCTTTTTTTTCAGAATATGATTTTTACCCATTTGCAATGAACTACTCCAAGCAATCTCTGGATATACAAGAGGACCAGCTGGTAAATCAACAAAAGAAAGAAGAATGGAAAAGAAAAGCTTCAATGAAAATCTATCAATTACAAAAAATATTCAGACACAATCAGTTTTTCCATCTTCTCTCAGTATCCCATACAATGCATTTCTAATCAACCAAGGGGTACATAAGAATGGCATGCAAAATTCATTACTCATTCCCTTATTCCCTGATCCTAATGATGGGTCACTGAGCGTGGTTGATGCAAAAAAGAAAACACAGTTAAATCCAAAAACTAAAAATTCATCATTCCTTGCCTGCTCTCTTTAAACAGATGAACTATTGCCCCATTGAAATTATAACAATTAAAACAGATGTTTCAATAAAATTCATACAGAGAACCATGCACATGACCAATGTGCTACATCTGTTAAAAGTAAGCATGGTGACGACAGCTCAGTATAATATGAAGACATTAAAGTTGGAGCTTTCTTAATTAGCAAAAATGCAAAACCTTTGAAAACATGAATTTTACCTTCCATTTGTTTGGAATAATTTCATCCAATATTGTAACTTGTTGGTCCCATCTTTCAACAACTGCTTCCAAAATGTTCCTTGTCATACTGCAGTGTATAATGTTAATGAGAAGAAACTGCCTTTGACAATGTATTTAAATAAATATCAATATTTATCCTAAAACATTAAATCAAAATGATGATATCAAGTTGCTGAAACAGTCTACTCCTCTAGACTATAAAGCAATAATTCTCTACAATCCTAAAATAGAGAAATGAACAAACAAGATCATTTGATCAAAAATGGAAAAACTTTTAATGAACGAAGTTGATTTTTAAGTAGTTTATTGTCCTGAGCTTCCTGCCTTTTAGAGTGACCTGCTGAGTCACCTCTGAATGTTTTCTATCAGAAGCTTGAGGGAGGAGCTGGAAAACAAAAAAATGTAATTGAGCACATAAATTCTTTGCCAGGCAAAGGCCATGATCACATAAATTCTTTGCCAGGCAAAAGCCATGATCAACAGTATGGATGTTCAGCTAACAAATAGACTAGAAGTAAGCATTTCCAGCATATAAGAAAAGATGGCTTTAGGAAATGAAGAAAACAATCGCAAGATGTTGGGCCAACCTGATCACCTACATAATAATATTTCAGCTGTGAGAAGTATCATTTCTGGAATTGGTCATTATCTGGATCATGCATCAGTTTTCATCATCACTGTTTCAAATCTTGATATGCAGCATGCTTGAATTAAGTTTTTGCAGTGGTATCTAGTCTTTGGTACAATCAAAATCCAGTCCTAGTTTTTTGGCATCATATATAAATCTTGTTTGGGTTGATCCTAGTGTGGTAAAGTGGAAAACTTTCGCACAAATATGAATTTCCTGAAATTTTCAGTTTTTTTTATGTACTTTGTCTATTTAAAATTATTACTGCCAAAATTAGTACCCCTACAGAACTTTGTCTAGAGTCAAGATTTTAGTCAGTAATTATGTCATTCTTATCAAGTTTTCAATGTTGGTTAAGTATCCTCTATGTTGGTCTACTTTAGTTAAAGCTGACAATGTTTGCAAGTCTACTCTTGTCAAGTGTTGGTCTACTTTGCATGTGAATTGCTAGCATTATAGAAGTATGGAGGGAATGTCAAAAGATTTGCACTTGGGTGCAACATTTCTGAGTATCAAAGGAAGTCATTTCAGCACTTTGTCCAATTGATGAGTCAAGTGAAGCCAAAGCTCAAAAGGGAGAGCATAGAATTGCCTCAAAGTGAACATAGATTTGATCACAAAATCCAAAGTTAAAAAGATCCTACAGAATCGTGCCATGAGAAAAATTATCAAATCCAACTGATTATATCACTTTTGTACTCTAAATGGAATGAATGCCAAAAATGTGCAACCAGTATAAAAGAGTTCAAATGTCAAGAAAATTTCGCACATTTTGAGTGGTTCAGCCAGTGAAAAGTGTAACAATAATGGGGTTGGTGGATTAAAAATGCCATCAGCTAAAGAAAGAGTAAACTCAGTAAAAGCCACACCTTTCATGTGGCAATGTCATTTAAAATACATGACAAGGTTGGTTATAACAGCAAGAAAGTGCAACAAGCAATCATTAAGTGGAAAACATAAGTTGCATTGTTTAAGTGGCAATGTCTCCCTATAAAGAATGATCAAGGTGGCAACAATGGATAAAAAGTACAATCAGCAAGTTAAGTTAAAATTTAATGAAGAAATAACAGTTTTGGCAAGGCTATGCCACTCTAAGGCTTGAGTAATTGGCAATGACGGTTAAAAAGTGAAATAGCTTAAACACTCAAATCAAGTCATGCCTCCTAAAATGGCAAAAATGCTAGGAATGATGGCAGAAAAATATGACCAGTGTAAAATCAAGTTGAAAACTAACATAAATTGCAATGTTTGCCTGGCTATCCCCACTTAAAAGCGAAGGTGGCATAGCCAAGTCAAAAGTACAAAAATCATTTTTAAGGGAAATAAACATCAAGTTCTTAGAATTGCACTTTTTAGTTATCATTGCCACTCAAAACTTCCTATAGTCAAACTTTAGCCAATATTGCCACCCAAAAGTTCCTAGTAGCATATTTTGCAGCTAGCTTTGCCATGACAAAACTCCTCCAAGTGCAAGAACATCCAAATTTGAGCATTGAAAATGATCTCATGGGCAAGATCTCAATGTTCAATACAAAATCCATCCGGTCTTCAAAATAATTATATTTATAGAAACTACTATTTTTAGCAAGCATGTTTTCTCAAGGAATGGTGATAAGAGCTCAAAAACTGAACTTTCTACATTTAGAAAGTTGTTATTTTTATAAGTCACCTTTTTTAGGAAAGTCGTTTCCTCAAAAAATTGTTTTCAAATGCAATTAGTTTCATATCCAGATATAGGACTTCAAAAAATTTACAAGCTTTAGAAAAAAGTTCATATTTCAAATACTTTCGAAGATTTGAAAGAATTACAAATCAGATTCATTTCAAATTTTCAAAAGATTTTATCTTCCCTAAGGGGATAGAGTTTTAACTTTTAAACCTTTCTATTAAATTAATTGTTTTAAGTTTAAAATGTTTTAAAAGATGTGATATTGCTATCAGGATTCAGTTTTAAGTTTAGACTGCTTTAAAAGTTGTTTTATTTCCTCTTTTCATACGTTAGGGATAGGGATGCTTTAAAATGCCATTTTTATAGGAATATTATACTATTATTTTATCCCTAAAGCTTCTTGTTGAGAACATATAAATAGTGCCTTGGGCACATAAAATGTACTGACAGTTTGTGATAAGCTTATGCTGCTGAGGTTTTCATTCAAGTTTTAGAGTTAGAATTTTGTGTTCTAATTCTGGAAGTTTTGTGAGTAAAGAAATAAAGAAGGTTTTGTTGGTTCCCAAAACCACAGATTGGAAATCCAAGAGCCTGTCAAATCTCCAATAGGATTCCAAATCAGTTCTGACCAACGAATGGAAATCCAAATTCCCCTGCACTTTAGGCTTCGCTACATTTAGGTGGGTAAACCTTCACCTCGAACCTGATCACTTTGTTCAAGGCTTTTCTATAGCGAATTTAGACTTGGTGAGTTCTTCAGTTGGCGAAATCCTCAAACTCAATCAATATAAAGTTATGTGATTGCTTGAAATGATTTGAATGTTTGTGTAAGGTTTATCAATAATCGATTAGATGCTTGCAAGAAGGAAGTATATAGATTTATGACTTCAATTAATAACTCCAATAATCATTCCTCTAAATGATATGTATAAAAACCGGACTATGGTCCCAGGCAAGGCTGGGGGGTTTCTCAACCCCGCTCTTCCCTACCAGCGCCTACACTGAGTGGGGTCTATGTAGATGTTTAAAGGATTAATAAAATCTTGGCCTCGGCCTTTTACCAAAAAAAATTTTAAAAAAATAACTCCAATGATTTTTAAATGACCAGTGCCTTTGTTTATCCGGGCAATAGAGTCAACTATAACAAGGATTATTACGTACAACTTTATGAGACTATTTATTTAAATATCATCAATTACTCCTAAGCTCTACAGAAGACAAATCTTGGTATTCCTAACCAGTTACTGAGAGGGGGGGGTGAATTAGTAAATACTATTTCTATTTCCAGTTAAAACTTGTATAAAGATTCTTGCAAGATAAACAGAATGTAAATAACCATTCACAAACAAAAAATAGAAACACTTAGATCAACACATCATTTATACGTGGAAACCCTCGGTTAGAAGGGAAAAAACCACGGTGAGACAGAGCTCACAACTTCACTATTGCAGTAATAAAGATGCCCTGTAAGGAGCCTACAAAGCACTTGCAAGAGTGCTACCCAGTAAAGGAATTTGGTAGAAGATCGGTTAAGATCTTGACTCTGTCAGGAGCCACCTTGTTAAAGGACTTTCAACATCAACTAAGATGCTACCCGGTTAAAGGATTTATACAAAGAACCTATTAGGGTTCACCCTGATAGAGGGATTTGAATATGCTTTCACAGTATAAAAGCAATGATCTTAATTGACACTCTCTGTCTGATTAGATCATACCTGTTGACCTTCTTGTTCTGTCTGGCTGTTGATCCTTTCTGCCTTTCACCTTTGTGACCGTAGCTCTTCTCTCAAAAGATATCTCTCCCCTACTCTTTATAATCAACAACTTTTCTTTTTGTGTCCTATGTCCTGTATTTATAAGAAATTAATCTTATTAAAACCTTACTCATAGAACCTCCAGGCTGTAAACTCATCCATAAATCATGCAGCAAAAAGCTTTGCGAGATGATCTTGAGTTTACCTTGAAACATCCACGTAGAAATAAACCTAACTCCTATTAAAAGCTAACTCCAGTTCTAAACAGTGGATGCTTCGTATAATCCGATTTTAAATCAGACAGTTCCGCATAATTCGGTGCGGATTATTATGCTCTTGACCGGTATTAATCTTATACCCGGTTCATCCCCTGTATGCACTATAAGACCGATACTACGTACTCGGTTGGGTCTACCGGTGCATATCCTCTGTTTAGTCTACCGGTGCATATAAAATAATATGAGTGGTCTACCAGTGTACCTATACTGGTGGGAATGGTGTTTGCATCTATCTTCACTAATGACAACTTAAATTTCTTAACAATCTTCCCCTTTGTCATTGGTGGCAAAACCATTACTCACTCATTACAGTTAATTCCTTGTCCTGTAGACTTCACCTTCACCTGTGTGGGTGCTTCAGCTCTACTGTCTGTAGACTTCCCCTGTTCTTGTGTTGCCTTCTGCTCTGTAGCTAAATCTACTCTGTATCACTTCTGAGTTTCTTATTTTCTGATCTTCACCATTACTTATGATGTCTTCTTCCCCTTTTGGCCTCCACAGGACAAAGAGTGATGTGGTACTAACTGATTTACATCTATAACTTTGTAAAGATGTCCTTGTACACTTTCTTCGCAATATGAAGAAAAGGGTTCCATTGACCGTTTACATATTCTATATTTTTCTGTGTTGCTTTTAGAGAGACAATAATATTCTCCATGTCCTCTACAATTGTGTAGTCCGGTTCACTGATCAGATTCTCAGCATCTGTTGCATTAAATCAAATGTTGGGGCCAAAAATAATTGAAATCCAATAATATCTTGGATTCTCTTGGTCTTCTCTTCAAATATCTTTCTCAAAATGAGAGCTAGGCTTGTCATTTCTCTACTGAAATCTGTTGCAGACTTGTTCTTTATATCAAACTAGGAAGACAGAGCTCTTATGTTTTGAGAAGTCTTTGATGACTTCTCTATGAGATCTTGTATAAAAGTATCAAAATTTGAAGTCCTTGTCATCAAACTTCCTGCAACTTGTAACTGTTGTCGAAGTACCCTTAAATTGGTTGATACAGTCACCTTTATCTCTTCAACCTGTTTGTGAAGAATTTCTATTCTCTTCTTTTCATAGTGATCAATGGCTACTGTCTCTGGATCAGTGAGATCTTCTCCGATCGCTTGTGCCAAAATCTCCAATTGATCAATTACAGGTTCATCTTCATCAATGTCAGCATCTGGTACAAAATTGCTCAAAATGTTCTTGACACTTGTTAGGACCATGTCCTATTTCCTTTTTGTCAGCTCCTTTAATTGCCTAGTTGACATTTTGCTTATGTCAACTACGGTCTCACTAATCTTGCTTTTCTTTGCTTATGTGCCTACTGCAAAGGATAACTTCCTCTTGGATGAGGACAAGCTTGGAACATCTACCTGTTCCTTTTGTCCAGGCTCCTGTATCTATTGTTCTTGTGCAGGTAACTCATGTTCCTCTTCATTTTGTTCTTGTTTTTCTTCATTTTCCGGTTGGACCATCTTTTCCGGTTGTGCCACTTTTGTTGGTAGGACATCTATTGCTGGCCTTTCTTCCTCTGTCTATACTTCCCCTTCCGGTTGTACTTCTACTTCTGGTTGAGCATCCTCTTCTTGTTGCAATTGCTCTTTTGGTGGGGCTTCTTGTTCTAGTGGTGGTTCTAAGTGCTGCTCCTCAATTGTATGAAGATCACCTATAGCAATTTCTTCCTCACCAGTTTTATTGTCAGTAGTCATCTTGTCTGATGACTTTCCTAGTATTTGTTCACTTGATGTGAACTGTTCCTTAGGAACTTCTTGTTCACCGGTTGTAGGTTCTTCACGAGTAGTGAATTGAACCGGTGGTTCCTGTTCTGTCCTAGGTTCTTCCTGTGGACCTGTTTCCTTCAGAGCACTGAAATCCTATTGTTGCCAGAAATCTAGTGTCTCTTTGTAGACTTCATTTTCATAACCATTTATTATCTTGGCAACCCTATTTCTAGTATCCAGATTCATTAACGCTTCTTCTAACAGAAGTTTTATAAAATCTTCACTAAGACCAGGTCTGACCTGTGACAATATCTCCTTAGAGATTCTAGTATTGGAGCTTAGACCGGTTCTCCATTTTGTCATTAGTCTTGTGTTTAGTTCAGGGGGAAACTTAGACCTATAGTCTCTTGGAGTTCTGTTGTAATCCAAGAAGGTTTCCAACAGAGCCACTATTATTGCTTGTTTATCTTCCTCCCCTAGCACACTATACCATCTAGCCGCATTGTCTACTTCTCCAAATCCATCACTTCATCGACTATATCATTAACAGTCATGGTGTGAGCCTTACCTTTTTCTGGAGAGACAAGAATGGTTGGGCGAGCCTGATCACTACCTTTATCATCAATGATGTCGACTATGACCGGTCTGGTAGAATTCTTCTCTTTAACCGGTACTTCTGCTCCTAGTACTCCTTTTCCTTTACCGGTGTCAATGCTTGGTGGCTCAGTGGTCCTTTGGCATGCTTCTTTTGCCTGTTTTTGGGTCTGAAGAAGTTTTGTCCATGTTGCCACACCTTCATGAACCTTCTCAGCTTCTCCAATAAGCATTTGACCGATCCTCCTTTTTATCAAGAAATTTTGCTTGTGCAGTTCGGCTTGGTGAGTGGCCTTGTCTAGAGTGAGATGGTTTTGAACCTCAAGCAAAGCTTGAACCCTCAACTCCTTTTCTCTGTCCATTGAAGCTTTCCATCTTGCTTCAAGAATTTCTTGGAGACCGTCAGGGACAACCTTATGAATTTTTGTGGGAGAGGTTGAATTTGTGAATACAGTGAACTATTGCTTCTATTTTTCTCCTATCTTCTTCATTGGCCAATTGATATCTTCTGCTGACTAATTCCATTACACCAAATTCTTTCAATCCTGCCACAAATTCATCAATTGTGGGCTTTCTGGCTCTCGGTGCATCTTCCTTTACCGATTTACCGTATTTCCTCTTGTTGACTAGAGGAACCGTTTCTTCAATTTATGTTTCCTCCTGTTCTTCCCCTTGAGTGCTGGGTACCGGTTGTGCTCTCTTCCTTTGAGCTTTGGGTTGATCTGTCACCGGTTTCTTCTTTGGTGTGGGGGTCCTCTTCACATATACATTCTTGATTGGTGCCCTTTTCTTTAGATTTTCTTGAATCTCTTCAAAGGTACCAAACCGGTAAGCAGAGAGATCTAGGTCAGCTTCTTGTAAGGCATCTGCATATGCCTTGGCTGTCTTGGAGGTGATCTCGTAACCCAGTTCAGGAGCATACTTGGTTCTCGGATCCACAACTTGAATGATGCAATGGTTGGTGGACACCAGAAAACACACATCATCTTTGTACGAGTCAACAATAGTTGACGGCACCCTCTCCCTTGCGTGCATTCATAGCTGGAACGCCTCAAAGTATTCGGTCATGACTTTACCGAACTGGTTTCCCAGTTGGTTGGCCATATCACTTATCTGGATCATAACTGGCCGGTCGGTTCCCCAAGTCACCTTTCCTATTCCCGAGAAGAAATTAGAATAGTAAAAGTAAAGACATATCAGTAGGGTCCCATACTTTAGGGATTTCTTCTTGACGATACCTAGCTTCTTCAAATTTTCAAATATTTGTCCTCGAAGCATTGAGCAAATATCGTACTAGGCATTGTCGTGCATTATCCGGTGAGCGGCATGAATGGCTCCTCCCGGTATGCTATTCAGGTTGCTAGATTGATAGATTTTGTAACCTATCATAGCGAATGCGAACCGAACTCCTTCGTCTTCAATGTCGTTGACGCTCATTAGCCGACTGTCAGATTTTGACTTGGTCAGTTTGGTGACTACGGCATTGGAGATGGCTCTCAGGGTGAGGGCTTCCCCTTTGTCACTGTACCCGGTCACTCTATGCAGGTCCTCCTTGGTGATTTGATTGCATGCTCCTTTTGCGAGCCAGAATCCAGGTTCATGTACACGACTGAGAACCAGTCGAATCCAGTTAGCTCGGAAGACGGTCGAGTAACAGACTCCATTGATGAGCCCAGACGACACCAACTTCACGTATTTGTCTGGAAGCTTTCTGTTTGCGCATAGCGAGAGGTACTCGCATTGGATGAAGATCTCACCAAGTTCTTCTTGCTTGGCATGAATGAAGGTCGTGACATCTTCAGTCATGAGGACTCCATTAGGCACATAAGATAGCGCACCAGCCATGTCGTTTTCTTTGTTCTGAGTCGCCATAATGTCGTAGCCAGGTCGGTCGACTTGGTTGTCTTTGATCAGCTTGACAGTGGAGGATGATGATGCCATTTCTTATCAACCAGTTTACACAGAAAGTAGTTTGATCGGTCTAATCAGAGAATATCTTATGATGATCAAAGCACGAGAATATTACTCAAGCATAAGAAATTGTTAATCTCAAATCACAAAGTAAAAGAAAACGAGTAATTCTTTTTTCTTTATATAGAGTTAGGGCATAACAATAATTACCAAACGGTAACTATTGATTAACGGCAATAGCATTAATTACCTTACCTAACCTTTCTTTTCTTTTTCGCCAACCGATATTCAAGCTTTTTCCTTTTGAACAAACCTCGGTTGATCAACACTTACTTGTCCGGTTATACTTCCTGATTGAGTGAGTTTGTTACTCACCAGTCCTACCGAGAACAATAGACGGGCTACAGATTCCCTCTAAGTCTTTCAGGCTCAGTTTGCTGAAGAGATATCACCATCACCAGATGATGATCTTCCCTCTGTCTTCTCCTCAACGGAGCTCTTTGATTCCTTCTTGAACCAAATCTTCTTGACTTCTTTCTCGGTCTCTTTTCCTCTGTTGTTCTTCTCATTGGAAGACGAAGTCTTCACCACCGATTTGACTGATCCTTTTCTTTTGTTCTTTGACCAATTCCTACAATCTTTGGTCAGGTGTCCAACTTTGTTGCAAGTGTAACAGACTCTCCCGGTTGCTTTCCATGGATTTACCCTTCTCTTGTTAGGTGATTTACACCGAGAGTCATTATGACTATGCATGCCACAGTTGATGGAAAAATTGTCATTGATGTCAAAAGATTGATGTCCATTGATGACATGAAGATTGCCATTTAAAGACATTAAGATCGTATACATATCCAACATTGATGAATATGAATGTTACAACATATATGATACGAATAGCATAAACAGATACGTATATAGCATACACAACATGAAGATATACAGTATACAGCATACACAGCATGAAGATATGTATACAGCATATACGAACAATATACATGCGGCTATATACGAACGAACAGTATACAGCATACACAGGAGGATACGTATACAGGTAAAAGAGGATACGTATATACGTGTAAAGGACGATACGTATACAGCGCACAAACATTACAGCACATACATATATACAAAGGTAAACATATACAAACGTATACAGCATATACGTTATGCAACCAGTGAATAAATGCGAACGCTACAGCATATACAAACGTTACAGCATATATGTTATAAAACATATAACATATGCAAATATCTTTGGAATGGTGAAGTCAGCGATAAATAAAGTATGGTTATTATGATCGATAAAAAAAGGTAAAGGCATTTTCGATTATTATTAAAAAAGGAAGATTGAATTTATAAGTAACAATAATTAAAACATTAATTGAAACTAAAAGGTACGTTGAAGAGGCATGTCTCAAAGAGACATATCATTTCATTTAATGTAGGAATATATAAATATTAAATCCATCATTTGAAAAAGAATAAGTCAGCAGAGAGAAAGAAGAGAAGGAATATTTAAAAAGCAGTTTGGATATTAAGGAAAGAATGAAAATTGATTGAAAATAAATATATAATCAGAATAAAATTTGATATATAAATTTACAATATGGTGACAATATAAATTACATTTAATCTTTACTAAAATATTATATTTAGTAAAGGCTGACTTTGGATTAAAAGTATATATGCTGAAAACTAAAAGATACTAAAGTGTCCATCATCAATTGAAGATAGCAACATTGCCAAGGTGAAAGAAAAATTTGTGTACAGTGAGTTGGTGCTCAGAAATCAGACAGAGGGAGTTGGTGCTTCCAGTGGGTCGGTGCCTGCGAAATGTGGGACTTGGAGCTTCCAGTAAGTCGGTGCTCATAAACATAGGGGTTGGAGCCTCTAGTAGGTCGTAGCCTACAAATCATTGTAAAAGAACAAGTTTATATAAAAACAAATTATTTTTTGGTTTTCTCCCATACTGGGTTTCCACGTAAATATTGTGTTCATGTGCATAATTGTTTATTTGAGTATTTGAAGTTATTTTTGGATAAAAGTTTTTAAATTGAAAAATAGTTATTATACTGATTCACCCCCCCCCTCTCAGTATAATTGTGTGCTCTTCAACAGTTAGCACAGTTGGTTGTGCTCTGGTTCTTGTTTCTTTTGGGGAATATCGGTCTTGATGGGGATATGAATGTCATTGTTTTGGATCTGCACTCATCAGCTTTGTATCCAAACTTGTTGCATGCATAGCAGTAGCCTTTGAAGCTTCCCCTGCTTCCACCGGACGCACTCATGGGGCAAGACCAGCATTCAGTGGTCTTGTGGCCATACTTGCAACAGTTTTTGCAGTAACTATTGGTTGGCTTTATCGGTGTGTTTTTGCAATTACTTGTTTTATGGCCTAGTTTCCCACAATGATTGTAAGAAGTGTTGAAGGTCTTTTTACTTTTTTGTTCTTCCGGTTTCTTCTTTTCCTTCTTGCTTTTTTTGGCTCCAGATGACTCATCAGTTTCCTTGGTGTCTTGTCAAGTGAACCCAAGTCCTGTGGGATCCTTGTGCTTTCTTTGAGTTTTGAGTTGCTCATCAAACTTGACCGAGCTTTCGTTGTATCTTCTGAGGATTTCATTCTTTTCTTCGAGTTCTTTTATTTGTTCCTTCAGTTGATACGGCTCAATTGCCAGCCTCTTGCATGCATCAACTTTATCATGCCAAATCTTTTGCATGTTGGCGTTTTCTTGAGTGACTATTTGCTTGTCTTCTTGAAGTTGCAGAACAACAAGATCACTTTCCCTTATAGCTTCTTCAGCCAAATTTCTTGCTCTCTCAAAGGCTGTTAATGACTTAACTGCAGTGTTTCTTTCATCTTCAGCTTTCCTCTTCTTTTCAATCAGTTTTGTCGTTCTTAAGGCATTATCTTCCTGCTCCCCTTTTAGGTTGGAGATCTGATCGATTGGGATCTGGTTTCTTTCCATGAGCTCAGAGACTACCTCCTCAGCTTCATTTGATCCACTTTGCCCAGAGAGTTAATCAATTGTTTCATTGCTCTCACTCAACTGCAGAGCTAGCTCCTTTCTTTTAGCAAGGGATCTTCTCAGCCTATTTTCAAGACAGGCAATGATGTCGTTGGCTTCCTCAAGCTGCTTCTGATACCTGTAACCCTCCATGATCTTTTTCTCAAACGGTTAAGCTTTATATTTAAGAGAACATAGCTCTAATACCAATTTTTATTAATAACCGGTTACTGAGAGGGGGGGTGAATTAGTAAATACTATTTCTATTTCCAGTTAAAACTTGTATAAAGATTCTTGCAAGATAAACAGAATGTAAATAACCATTTGTTGGCATTAAGAGATGGTAATCGGTAAGCCTGCAACGGGTACATGGAAATTAAGTATTGTCATTGATTGGCAAAAGAGGAAAGAGAAAAGAGATGTTTTGTCATCTCAATATAAGGTCTAAAGATCTAAGGAGATCTGTATGCAAAGAAACTGGTTTGGCAACCGGTGACACTATGCAAGAAAGAAAAGACTATATATGTTCATCAAGAGCAACCGATCACTAAACAAAGTGCATCAGCAACCGAGTAGAGGATAGAACCAAGGAAAGGATTCAACTGATGAACGAATAGAACCGGTGTCAACTAGGCAACAGAGGCAAAGGTGCAACCGGTAAGCTTAGAAAGGAAAAGTGACAAGTCAAAGTTCTTACATGTTCACAACATGAGGATCTCAACTGATCAAGTGAAGACTTCGGTATGTTTAAACCAACTCTTTGACCGAGATTTACTGCACTAAATCCAGAAGACTTTGAGTTAACATGGTGATCAGTTTGAGGCGCGTTTTAAAGTTTTAAAGCCGAAGTCTGTGACTTTAAAACAAGGAATTATCTCATGTGAAGGAAAGATGCTTGACACGCATCTATTGTTTTCTTCATAAAGCAGATAAAGCAAGAGCATGCATCGGATGTTTCCTCAGTGAACTAATACTCCACTGAGTGATGTATCCGAAGGGGATTTGTAATTAGGTCATGCATGAGAGGTGCAATTAGGGAAATAACTCTTCGTATTCTTCTGCCTGTTGAGAATATAGTTTGCCTTCATTTTGCCGAAGAAAAGAGTGACCCTGTACGCTGAAGAAGCTAGGGTGAATAGAAAAGAGAACAAGAGAGAGAAGAGTGTGTAAAGAAGCACAACAGTAAAGGAGAACACACCTGCGACGACCGGTGATGTTTCTCAATTGAGCATAATAGAGATCTTATCAGGCTATGCAAAGCCATTTGTAAAAGGTCAATCCGTCTATTGTTTTCTAAAAATTACAATAGTTAAATCTGAGTATTTGGGTGGACTTTAACAGGTCCCTTGTATTAAATCCCTTAACCGGCTGACATCTTGTAAGGTGTTCTAAAGTCCTCTAACAAGGCAGACACTAACCGGCCTTATTGTAACAAATCCTTTAACCGGGTCGCATCTAATAGTGCGTTGTAATCCTTTAACAGGGAAGGCTCCTAACAGGGCGCACTTCAGAAGAGTGCAGAATTTGTGAGCTCTCCTCACACCGTGGTTTTCACCCAAATTGGGTTTCCACATTATAAATCTGGTGTCACTATGTGATTGATTGCTTGATGTTATTTTATGCTTGAATTTGTTTAGCTTACAGTTATAAGTATACCTCATCAAATTTATTTAAAAGAAGTTTTATAGGTGTTGATTTACCCCTCCCCTCTCAGCACTGATTGGGACTGTCACCATTCACAAACAGAAAATAGAAATACTTAGATCAACACATCATTTATACGTGGAAACCCTCGATTAGAAAGAAAAAAACCACGGTGAGACAGAGCTTACAACTTCACTACTGTAGTAATAAAGACGCCCTGTTAGGAGCTTACAAAGCACTTGCAAGAGTGCTACCCGGCAAAGGGATTTGGTAGAAGATCGGTTAAGATCTTGACTCTGTCAGGAGCCGCCTTGTTAGAGGACTTTCAACATCAACTAAGATGCTACCCGGTTAAAGGATTTATACAAAGAACCTATTAGGGTTCACCCTGATAAAGAGATTTGAATATGCTTTCATAGTATAAAAGCAATGATCTTAATTGACACTCTCTGTCTGATTAGATCATACATGTTGACCTTTCTGTTCTGCTTGGTTGTTGATCCTTTCTGCCTTTCACCTCTGTGACTGTAGCTCTTCTCTCAAAAGATATCTCTCTCCTGCTTTGTATAATCAACAACTTTTCTTTTTGTGTCCTATGTCTTGTATTTATAAGAAATTAATCTTATTAAAACCTTACTCATAGAACCTCCAGGCTATAAACTCATCCATAAATCATGCAGCAAAAAGCTTTGCGAGATGATCTTGAGTTTACCTTGAAACACCCGCATAGAAATAAAAGTAACTCCTATTAAAAAGCTAACTCCAGTTCTAGAAGGTGGATGCTCCGTATAATCCGGTTTTAAATCAGACAATTTTGCATAATCCGGTGCAGATTATTATGCTCTTGACCGGTATTAATCTTATACCCGGTTCATCCCCTGTATGCACTATAAGACTGGCACTATGTAATCAATTAGGTCTACCGGTGCATATCCTCTGTTTAGTCTACCGATGCATATAAAATAATATGAGTGATCTACCGATGTACCTATACCAGTGGGAATGGTGTTTGCATCTATCTTCACTAATGACAACTTAAATTTCCTAACAAATCTTATATGCAATTCTCCGTTAGTCCAAAAGGAATTTAACTTCTCTGGCTGGAAGTCGAACAAAGAATGCAGTAAAATATCCAATGCAAAAATAAAACTCTGTCAAAATAATTCAATAATCTATTTATTGATCACAAAGGACGAATCCGCATTTTAGTTTCAATCTCTTTGCCTTGAAAATAAACAAAAGAGCCTTTTATTTATTATTAAAATATAATATTAAAATTTATATTAAAGTCATACTTTAATATTTACATCTTCCCTTACAAATATTCTTCTTCTAATTGCTTATTTGAATCTGTCCCTCTCTCTCTACATTTTACATTATGTATATATGTGTTTGAGTGGCTTTCACACCTCTTTAGGGTGAAAAGACACAACCCTTATTACAAATTATTTTGAAAAACAATAAACTAACTAAAAAATAACTTACTTTCAGATTTGGGTCTGGTTAAAAAACCAAAACACCTTGTGGAAAGCTAAGATTTTTAATGGAGACAAGAAATTGGATTTCCCGAGCTGGGTCGTTTTTAGATTTTTAAAATGCGACCATCTTCAGGCTCTATTGGCATCATCTTTGCAGCAAGTCAAAATTCCAGCATTTTCTGAAGGCTTCGATTAGTTAGTTCTATTTATTTGTGTCATAAAGCTTCCTTCCTTTGATTTTTTTAGTATAGAGAAACTTGCTTATTGATAATGGATTTGGACTCTCAAAATTTAGGGTACCACCAGGTTCAACTCTGCATAACATCAATCTTCTACCATGCGAAGTAACTTTGCATGCTTCAGAGTTGACTGTCTCCTTTTCAATCTTGGTCTTCATCAACTATTGTGTTTCTTGTTCAAATCAATCCAATTGTTGAAGTGTTTCCATTAATCTATGTTTCAATCATCAGAAGCATTATATCATGTACCCTTCTTTAACATAAAATTAATGAAGATGCTTGGTCTAGTTTTCTCAATTTTCCTACAGGCTAATGGGGTGGTCAAAAACAAAAATGATTAAATAACTAAAGTAGCTTTATGTTATAATTGTTAAAAGATAATTTATATTTAATTATTTGGAAGAGTTGTTTTAAGTAAATTATATGATGTCATTAAACCCAACATCCTTATTTGAGTCTCAAAACTGTCGCTCCGCCTCCTAGAACCAAATCTCACTCACAAGGCCAGGATTGTGATTCAAGTGAAATCAGCTCATTAAAAATGTGTAGCACCATAAATTGTAACCTTGTATAATTTACACCACATTTTGTGCCCTTGCCTAAGTTGTGGTCTCACAGCTCTTATCCAAGCCAATATTTGGCTAGAAGACTGAAAATTTGATGTTATATCCTCGCTTGGTGATCTAACCAGCTATCCCGAACTCAATGCACCTAATTGCCAACTTGACTGCCCTGTTTTGGCAGGTTAAGGGTGCCCCTCCACTTTAGGCAAACGTGTCAATGTCAAGTTCCCAACAATTTGCCCTCAATCCCGATGTCTCAATATGACCACTGGAAGTTGGCTTAATGTCAAGTTATGTTATTGCATCAAAACATGTGATCACATTCAAAGAGCATTGCATCAACAAGTCTGAGGTATAAAATTTAGTTTTCCACTTCAGAGCTTCCATTTTAATTACATTTCAATTCAATTTCATGGTTGATTTCAAAACACAAGTTTGACATAGATTTGCAAATCGAAAAAGCATGATTGATATCACTCCACCTGGCATTGACCTAAACATTTTTTATGAAATTCTCAAGGAATATTTTGAGCAGCATTGTGATCCCAAAAACATAGTTTTCATCCGCATCCAACCTTCTTGGATCAATGGGGCCCCAAGCAACATTGACCTAATTTCAGCCTAGATTTCAGACACAAGTTCCTTGTCTTCTCTTTCCAGATCTATAACCCTAGTCTGCATATTTGTTTTACAATTTCATGTACATGTCAAAAACTCTCAATTTCTCACCTTTGGCCCTAGATCTAGCATCCAAATTACATCTTTTGCATAGTCCATTTTAACTCAAACAAGGAGTGCAGAATTCACCTTGTGCTCAATCCCTTGAGGCAAGTGGATCCACTCTCCTTAATGTAATCAAGGAAAATAGGTCTAGTTCCTAGTTTGCATGCATAAACTAGTGAACCCATTTTCCACCATTACATTTTGGTGAACCTGACATATCTTATGCTTACTTCTGATTTTCAATTTCAGATCTGATTTGTATGCATTTCATTAATTAAATTTGCAATCTTTCATTTATGAGCATCTTATTTGAACATAGTGCATTTCATGAATGGAGTTGTTATCTTCTTTTGCTAGTTAAATTTCAAGTTTTATCCAACATCTTCAAAATGTTCCCTTTTATGCTACGAAGTCTGGTTCGCTTGCCTAGGACCTTGGTTCGGCCATGGTTCGAACCAGTTTCCGGTTTGAGCCCAATTTGCCTATGGGTTCAAGCAGGGTTCGAACCCAAGCAGGCTGATTCGTTTGAGCCAAACCCAAGTCGAACTAGGGCTGACCCAAGCAAACCAAGTGCTAACCAAGTACATTTTCACAGAGAAACATTCTATAATTTAGTATGGGAAACAATTATATTACCAAATTTGAATAAGATCTTTAACATTACAAAACAAAATTTGCTAAAGTTCACATATTTATTACATCAAATTAAACTAGCCCTCAAGATTTCTTCCATTGAAATTTGTATATCCAATTGCTAATAATGACCCCTGTCCAATTAATTGCAAGCTCTCTATAGTGATAAATCATATTTTAAACATTAAACAATATCTTCAATAGATGAAGGGAGTTGCAAGCTACTTTTTTTAACATTTTTCAACTAGAATGTTAATTAAAAACAAACAAGCTCTCTGTACATTGAAAAAGTAATAAGCATTTGAGGACTTGAAAAGCGAGAATGTTATTGGTGCAACTGATCCCATAGTTGGAAAACTCACCAAGGCCTGAAAAAACAATTCAGGAAAAACTCAACCAATTTTCGAAAAAAACTTGGCAAAAAACTCGGGAACTAAAAAAATTGCTTAAATTTAATTAGAAATGCATTTTTTTTTGCAAAATTCAATGAGAAGATGCATCCAATGAGTCAATCAATTAATGAGAACACAAAAGAAACAAGCTGAGTCTAGATATATTTAAACACAAAGTGGGTACAAAATCGCATTCTTATCAAAAATTCCGATGGCTGGAAGCAAAATAGTAAATAGTTTATGTAAAACTAAAAGTAAATACATCATTACAATTACATCTTCCTCTTCCCAGCTCTACTAAAAACTAAGGGAGAGGTAGAACTAGAGGGTCTAGTCCTAGAAGCCCGTGTTGGGCGTGACTGTGCCTCCTCGCTCGGTATCGCTGATGATGCGTGTGGCTCGTCCTCCATCCTGGATGTAGCTCCTCCTCACACTGGCAATGACTCTTCATCCAACTCATCCTCCTCAATGTCATCCAATGTGAAACTAAATCCACCCCCCTCCTCCATAGCTTGCCTCTCCAAATTTGTGATGTCATCCTTTGTAAGCAATGGAGGTTGCTCTTGTGATGTCCAACCATTGTAAGTATCTATATCGTCCAAACCAATTGGACCAGTTGATGCTTCATGTGCCTTCCTTATGTGCAACTGAAGATTATATTGCGCAAATACAAGGTCATTGAGGCGTTTTTTGGTTAACTTGTTCCTCTTCTTCGTGTGGATGGCCTCAAACAAGCTCCAATCGCACTCAGGATGAACTACAAGGCAGGCATAAGATTCTGAGGGCAAATTTTTTGAGATGTGGGGTATTTGTTAATATTTCAGACTTTGAAAGGAAATAACAATCTATAGATGATCTTTTAGAACTAAGATTTAGGCCCTTTCGAAAATACAGATGAAAAGAAGATAGATAATACCCAGTTTAGATGCTTCAAATCTGCTTGAAAAATTGTAAGAAGCCTTCAATCCAATGCTATTATTCTGCTCCGATCACCTCTTTAAGTCTGCCACAATTTGCTCTTTAAGGTCTGCTACAATATCTGAACTTAGGTCTGCTCCAAGTATGTATTTAGGTCTGCTACAGATGTGAACTTAGGTCTACTACAAAATTTAGGTTTTCTATCCTTCTTCCTAAATTTGCCAAGAAGCTGCTATGATAATTATGTAATAATGATCTAAATTATATATCTGCTTAAGGTACGAATTTAGGCAGTCATTTATGTTTTTTATGATACCTAATTCACACACTCCATTCCCCTATAAGTATGCTTCAAGATGGTGTAATTGCAATGTCGTAAGGCAGCCAACTTGCATATGCAAGTCAGCATTTAATAATTATTTCATTCAGCCGCCTCAATTAATGTAGGTTGGCCCTCATAGAATATTCTATAATCCAATATGCAAGTCGTCCCTCTAAGCATACTTATAACATTTATTTAATATTTGCCAAGACATAATATTAATAATTATTTGTAATGTTAATATCTTTGTCTCAAGGCCACAATATATTAACACTCCCTCTTGGACTTGAGGGAAAGATTAATAACATTGACCTCATAATGTATTCACTAGATCTTCTAACATATGAATTATAGTTCTCAATAGATTTCAATCTAAGTGGTCTTAATGGATCCATCAAAGAAAACATAATGCATTCATAATATATTCATACTTGATGTAATCAATGTAATTAGTCATCCTCGTGATGTCCCAACCTTTGTAATATCATCTACTACAAGATGTAAGGTTATTCAAACATAACACTTAATGTAAGCATCGTTCACATGTAAAGAGAGGTAAGAAGCATCATTGACATTATCCTCATAATAATCACATATAGATCTCAGCATAAGAATAATAGATCTCAACTCTATGTAAGAGAAAAGGTATCATCAATATAACAATAGATCTCAAATCTATGTAATCAGAAAATATCTCAAATCATAGAAAGGTATCATCAATAGAACACAAGATAATAACAATATCAATCACATAATGTTAGTGGATTTTCTTCATGTGAGATTTCATCCACAAGATCTCTGAAAGATAGTCTTCATTGGTAATTCTATCCAAGAGCCTCAACACTCTAATATCCAAGAGCCTCAATGCTCAAATGTCAAGAGTTTCAACGCTCAACTATGCAAGAGCCTCAATGCTCAGGAGCCTCAATGCTCATATATCAAGAGCCTCAACGCTCAAATATCAAGAGCCTCAATGCTCAAATATGCAAGAGCCTCAGCCCTCAAATATGCAAGAGCCTCAACGCTCAAATATGCAAGAGCCTCAACACTCAAAAGCCTACAACTATGTTAGTATAACAAAATACTCACATAATAATTTGATCTTTACTTTAACATAACGAAGAATCATATTCTCAATTGAAAGTAATATTTGATTTATTTACAACAAGTGATGTTAAAATCTTACAAAGAATTAGAACGAGTTTATAACATGACTTTTAAGTTCATGAAGGCCCATATCTGAACTACCTCTCAAGGTGAAGACTAAAGGACAAAGCGTTCAGATTTTGTTTCTTTTACTTCTGCAATAGAGGCTTGATGATTGTTTCGTTCAGGACAATTTGTTGCCTTGTGACCAAATTTGTCACATCTATAGTATTGTACCTTAGAGAGATCTCTCTTTTGAAATTTGTTGCTTTGATAGTCTCTCCCTCTCCATCCATTATTGTGAGAGCTCCCTTCTCTCTTTCTTTTGTTCCTAAAGTTTCTTTCTCCTTTGTCTTGAGATTTTCTTTTAAAATCGTCTTTCTTTTTTGATTGGGAGTATAAAATTTAAAAGTCTTTTTTAAAATTCGGTCCTCTAGATATTAGTCTCAATTCTTCTTGAAGACAAAGCATCTTTAATTTATCAAATTTAGGCATTTTAGGACGTGCACTGAGTCCTTGAGTAAAGGAGTCCCACGAAAGAGGTAATCCATTAAGTGCTATCATAGATAGTTCCTTTTTCATTGTAGGTGTGCCCAATAGTTGCTAATTGATTTCTTAACTCAATAATTCTCATAAAGTATGATGTGATAGATTCTCTGACTCATTTTGATTCGTGAAATTTTATTTTTAAGAGTCATAGTTCTACTTGTATTATTAATTTCAAACATTTCTGATAAGATAGAGAACATTAGATGGACTGACTCTAGACAGGAGATTGTGGGTATGATGTGGTCTTTTACGCTATCAATCAAAATTATCATAGCTTTGTTATTACCCTTTTTCCATTCACATGTTTTATCTTCATCCATTTTAGTTTTAAGTGGATCTTCTATAATTGAATCTAGTTCTAGTTCTCTAAAGGCAAGTAGTATTCTAATTTTTCCAAGATAAGAAGTTTGTGGCTCCTTCGAATCTATCTTCTAGTCTAACTCCACTTGTCATATTGAATTTCTTAGTTTTAAAAGTGTTAGATTGATTTTCTTAATCTGAAAGTAGATCTTTTACTCACCAAGGCTCTGATACCATGTTAATACTTCAAACTTTGAAAGGAAATAACAATCTATAGATGATTTTTCAGAACTAAGATTTAGGCCCTTTCGAAAATACAGATGAAAAGAAGATAGATAATACCCAGTTTAGATGTTTGAAATCTGCTTGAAAAATTGTAAGAAGCCTTCAATCCAATGTTATTATTCTGCTTCAATCTCCTCTTAAAGTCTGACACAAATTTATCTTTAAGGTCTGCTACAATATCTAAACTTAGGTCTGCTCCAAGTATGTATTTAGGTTTTCTACAGGTGTGTTCTACAGGTGTGAACTTAGATCTTCTCCAAGGTCTGCTATAGAATTTACGTCTGCTATCCTTCTTCCTAAATTTGCCAAGAAGCTGCTATGATAATTATATAATAATGATCTGAATTATATATCTGTTGAAGGTGCGAATTTAGGCAGTCATGTTATGTTTTTTATGATACCTAATTCGCACACTCCATTCCCCTATAAGTATGCTTCACGATGGTGTAATTGCAATGCCATAAGGCAGCCGACTTGCATATGCAAGTCGGCATTTAACAATTATTTCATTCAGCCGCCTCAATTAATGCAGGTCGGCCCTCATACCATATTCTATAATCCAATATGCAAGTCGTCCCTCTAAGCATACTTATAACATTTATTTAATCTTTGCCAAGACATAATATTAATAATTATTTGTAATGTTAATATCTTTGTCTCAAGGCCACAATATATTAACAGTATTCCACCCCAACTTTGCCACCAAGCATCTACAAAATAAAATATTGAAAAGTTAGAAAGCCCACTAGTTGCCTGTAAGTGGTTTCATCAACAGGAGGAGAATCAAACTTGGCTGACAACTTCAGTCCCTTCTCCATAGGCGTGGAAGCAGGTTTACAATCCTGCATTCCAAACCTGTCAAGCATGTTCCTGGTATACTTAGACTGAGAAAGAAAAATAATACCATCAGTCTGTCAAACCTCAACACCTAAACAATAAAGGAGAAGCCCCAAATCTGTCATATCAAAATCCTTGCAATCAAATGTGTTGAACTGTCAGTAATGATCAAGTCATCCACATAGACAACAAGAAAGAGAATATCATCCCCAGAGCGTTTGATATACAGATTACTGTCAGAAGGACAACACTGAAAACCATGAGCAACCAAGTACTGATCAATGTTGATGTACCACACTCGAGGAGCCTGTTTAAGTCCATAGAGTGCTTTCTCAAGTCTACATACTTGGTGTTCTTTGCTGGCAATCTTGAAACCATGAGGCTGCGTCATGTAGACTTCTTCTTGCAACTCACTGTTGAGGAAGGCACTCTTAACATCCATCTGATGAACTTTCCATCCAAACTGAGTTGCGATGATGAGAAGAAGACGGATTGTACTCATCTTGGCAATAGGAGCAAAAGTCTCCTCATAGTCAATGCCCTCCCGCTGTGTGAACCCTCGAGCAACTAATCTGCCCTTGTATTTATCTAAGGTACCATCTACATGATACTTGACCTTACACACCCATTTGCAACTAATGGACTTCTTCCCTAGAGGAAGATCAAAGAGAACCCAGGTGTGATTCTTCAAAAGACTGGTATTCTGCATTCATTGCCTGTTCTCACTCTGGAATCCTTGTTGCCTCTTTAAAATGTCTAAGGCTCATAAATACTATGAAGGTTAGCCATGAGAGCAAAGTTAACTGTATTTTTCTGCTTGCCCTTATTTCTAGAAGATCTACCCTCAATGAGCTCATCAAGACGAAGATCACTAATGATCTTAGCCCACCATTTAGGCCAAAGAGTAGATGTGCGACCCTCAGGAGGAGGAATAATTGGAGCTAGAGGTGGAAGATCAGCATCATCCAGAGGAAATTCAAGTAGGGCATCATCAAATACAAAATTTGCATCATCACTCCCATCAGAAGAGCCCAATGGAAGACAGACACCCAAATCAAAAGCCTTCAAAGGCGGATCCTTTGAATTTTGTTGAGATGAGAAAAGTTGAAATGGTCCTCGTTCTTCATCAAAGACAACATCGCGACTGAAGATAAGATGATCAATGTCTACATCAATCAGTTTGTAAGCCTTATGGTTGTCAATGTAACCTGTAAACATGAGCTTCTGACTCTTGGAATCCAACTTGGAGCATTGGGCATCTGGAATCCATACATATGCTAAAGAGCCAAAAACTTTCTGATGACCGATCCTAGGTTTGCGACCAGTCCAGGCTTCTTCAAGAGTCTTCCCCTTAATAGCATGTGTGGGAGATCTATTAAGGAGATAGACCGCAGTAAACACTACTTCTGCCCAATATTTCTTAGGAACGTTTGTGTTTCATCATAGACCTGGCCATTTCTATAATGGTGCGGTTGCGACGATCGACAAAGTCATTTTGTTGAGGGGTGTATGGTGTGGTTAACTGATGTTTTATGCCATGTGTATCACAGAAAGTGGAGAAAGCAATAGAACAAAACTCCCCCCCATTATCAGACCTAAGAGATATAATAGAACACCCAAACTCTTTTTCTACTAAGGCTTAAATTTCTGAAATACAGTAAACACATCTAATTTCTGTCTAAGAAAGTACACCCACATTTTCCTACTAAAATCATCAACACAAAAAGTAAGAAATACTTGCACCCAATAACAGAAGTAGTATTCATTGGACCACATACATCAGCATGGACCAACTATAGTACCTTAGAGGCTTGCCATGAGTCACCATCCTTGAACGGTGTCTTGTGCTGCTTTCCACTCTGACAAGCTCCACAAACTCGCTGATTCTGAGTTTGAATTTCAAGTAGACCAAGTACTAAATCATCCCAGACAAGTTGAGCAAGATAATGAATGCTCAGGTGACCATATTGTTGATGCCGGAGACTGCTAATAGAAGCTGATTTTGTTGCAAATGCATGCTCGAGAGAATCACCTGTATCCACAAGTCTGTATAGACCATGATCCTCAATGCCAACCGCAATAGTAGTGTGTGTCGCACGATCAACAATCGATCACTTGTGTGTACTGAATGCAACATCAAGCTGAGGAGAATGCCGCATGATCTGACTCACTAAGAGAAGGTTAAGTTCCATGCCAGGAAAATAGTATACGTTAAAGAATATGAGATTCCTCCCACCAAAATGGATCTGAATGTTGCCCTTACCAACAACAGTATACTCTTCTCCTCCTCCAAATATAACTAAATCAGTAAAGGGAGAAAAATATGTAAACCAATCACGCCTGTGAGTGAAATGTCAAGAAGCACCAGAATCAATATACCAAGCAGAAGATTTGACATGGTCTACAGGTCTTTTAGCCATGAAAGCATAAAAGGCAGACTCTTTCTGCTCTATGTGCTCAGCAACATTGGCTTTAGGTTGAGACCCTCCCTGCTTCCGCTGTTAGGAAGCCAAACGATTGCGAAAATCCTTGAGCAAATGGCCATATTTGTGACAATAGTTACACTGAACCTTCTTCTTCGAACCATCCTAAGACTGGTTGGAGCCCTTCTGCTGAAATGACGAAGATGACTGTGATGACTGAGATTTGTCTTTATCCTTGTGAAAGGATTTGGCTGCAAAGAAATGCTCTAAGGAGGACGAGGTGGCATTGCTACCAAACTGTTGTTTCCAACGATCCTACTGCAGAAATTTGGTGCACAACTCTGAAAATTTGAGATCAACATTAGTAGAAGTAATGTTGAGAGTCTCTATAAAGTGCTCATAAGATTTTGGTAGACTTTTCAGGGTGATGACTACCATATCTTCTTCCTCCATTTTCCGACCAATAGCTTTGAGCTAATCTCGAATGTCCTTAATCTTCATGAGATGCTCCTATAAGGACATGCATTCATCCATCATGATGAAGAACTAGTTCTTCAAAAAGAACACTCTGCTTTTGTCGGATGTCCATGCAACTCCTTTAGATGCTTCCAGATTTTTTATGCTGACTTGCCAAAAGGAATCTCACGCAACTGATCATTTGTAACAAAGAGCTTGAGAAGCGTGACGGCTTCTCGATTCCGGTCATCAAACTTGTTCTATTCTTCTTGGACTGTGGTAGGACGAGTTTCTTTTCCCAAAACAAGATCATCTAGGCGGCGATATTCAAAGATTGTGAGCACGCGCTGCTTGCAGAGGTTACATTCTTTGTCGTTGAATCTCTAATTGCCTCCCAATGCACAGAAAATCAAAAAACATAGAAGAGCCAAAAGCTAAAACTAAGGCAAATGCAGGTACGAACTTCAAAAAATAATGTACATCTGACGCGAATTTCGAGAAAAAAAATTGGCTAACCCAAAAAAATCTAATGAAGACCCAAAAGAAAACTCAAAAAACCCATAAAGAACTTGTAATCAAAATGAATTTCCAGATGGTACGGAATTTGAGGCATGGAAATCGAGACACCCACAAAATTTTGAGGACGACCCAGTTGAGGTTTCGAAAAACCCCCCAAGAATCTGTAATTAGATTTTAATCCACTAGGAGAACAAAGAGTTCCGAAGGAAACCCTACCCATTAGAAAAACTCCAAAAAAATGGCAGATTCATTGTAAAAAACTGCAAAGATGAACTGAAAACTGCAGTCTTGAATCGCGTAGCAGGAAGCCCTAGCCGTAAAAAACAACTCATAGAAGGGTTGTTTGTTGCACAAAACAAAAACGCGAGCTTAAATATAGAAGAAAATGCTGAGGGTTTTAGAAAAAACGAGCCCAGAAAACATCGAACTCAGAAAACGCGCCAAGAACTGAAGGAAGACCCTTCGTTTTAGGGCAGAGAATGAGCCGCGTGAAGCAGAAAGAGAGCCGGCAACCAGAAAAATAAAAACAAACCACGGCCCTGGAACATGACCCACGATCTCGTGGTATGCAAAAAAATATTGCGTCACAAAGGAACGTGAAACCCTATTCGAGTTTGAAAAAATCTCTGCAAAAAAGACTGAGCACTTCGAAGCCGAAAATTAATTTCGAAAAAATTTAATATAGATAATTTCAAGAGAAATTATAAATTTTTCGGAAAAAAATGAAGATTGCTCTGATACCATATTACGCAAGTAATTGATAAAAACTTTGTTGTATTAACAAATGATCAAAATGATCATTATAAAGAATTTACAATAGGTACAAAATAGAAAGTTTCTAATAAGAAACTTAAGAAGATCGAGTAATCGATCTTATCTATCTAATTTACATAATATTACAAAAGATGACCATTAAAGTAATAAACTAATATAATAATATTCTAATATTGCCCACGTTGGAAATCTAGTGATTAGAAAGAGTTAGGATTTCAGTTAATTGTGAAAAAATAGTGGATTTAACCTGACAGTTCTACTAGGGTCTGTTAAGATTTTTAGGATCGTTGCAAATGTAATAGCACTACCTGATTGTATGTGTTTTCCAAATGCAACAATCTCTTGCATTTATATTGAGAATGAGCCAAGAAGAGACATGTCCCTTCATGGGACATGTCTATTCATTATTATGTAATTAATATAATGACAATTATGATTATATATATATATACATACATATATATATATAATATCTCTTGAGCATTATATTAATTTCTCTAATATTTGCATAATAATAATATATATATATTTAAGCATATATATACATCTCATATATACTAAATATATATATACATACCTTCACTAGTATTGACTTACAGTGTTTATCCGACTGAAGCTACAAAACATCAACACTCCCTCTTAGCCAAGGAAGATTAAACACATGATTTAAAAGATAACATTTACCGTGATATCAGAGATATGGTCTTACTAGGAATATCAAGTCGCATGATATTCACCATAACTCATAGATTCATAAGAATATCATCTCATGATATTGAGAGCATTGGCCACAAAATATCAAGTCGCATGATATGCACCAAGTACTCAAAAATTTATAAAGATATCATCTCATGATATCCGGAGCATTGGCCACATAATATCAAGTCGCATGATACTCACCAAGTACTCAAAATAATGTGAAAAGATATATTACCTTAATGTAATATCAGAGTGAGTAAATAGATGTGTTTATATTTTACTGAATTATAATTGCAGAGATATGTATTTCGTATGTTGTTGAGGTAATGACATGCACACTGTAATTGATGTTTTTCCATAGCACATACGATTATATTTATATACATAATATAAGAGTCATGACTATACGTGGCTTAAGCCACGTAAGGTCATGTCTTACATATTCATGCCCTTTCGTAACTGTTGTTGAATATAGTATAGACGGTGTTAAATAAACCACAATAGTGTTACGTATAATTATCATACGATAGTTATCATAACACACATATAATGTGTTACGTATAACTATTGTATGATAGTTATCGTAACACTGCCATCACAGAATCGGTATCGACTGTGTCGAGTTACATATCAAGGATAGTTAACATAACATATATGTTATTAACCATGTTAAAAACCCGATCCAATACATGTTAAATATATATTAAATGCAATCGACTAAAGTCGATTCATTCTAGCATATCGAATCTGATCAATATAATTCATTCGAATATATATATATATATATTGTTATCGAAATCCCCGACTCAATTCAGAACTGGATTTATATTGAAATAACACTTAATCACTTCATATCAGGGTAACCGGCATTGTCCGGAACACAAGTTTAATGTACTCAACCCTGATAGAAAAAAATTATCACAATCCTCGACTCAATTCGGAACTGGATTTAGTGATAAGTATAGGGGCCCAAATATCTGGCACATTCCGAATCAAAAAGAAACCTGAGGCACAAGTTATCATAATCCCCGACTTAATTCGGAACTGGATTAAACGATAACTTAAATGAGTCAACTATTGTAGGTCGTCACCTCACAATAGTGACTTCACACACATGAAAGATCATCACCTTTCAAAATACAGAATATTGCAATATTTTATTTATTTTATTCGTGAATACATCAATTTACATAATAGAGAGATTTAATCTCATAAATTTAATCACAACTTAATCATACCAAGTTTCTATATGAAGTACTCTATTTTCAATTTCACAAGAGGCTTAGTAAAGATGTCAGCATTTTGTTCTTTAGTACTAATGTAGACCAATTTGATAATATTTTTGTCTACCATGTCTCTTATGTAGTGGTAAAGAATTTCTATGTGCTTGGAACAATTGTGAAAAACAGGATTTACTGAAAGTTTAATGCAGCTTTGATTGTCACAATGAATTATTGTAAGCTTTAGGGGCTTGCCAAACAATCCAAATAGTAACTTCCTTAACCATACTACTTTTCGAGCTCCCATCAAAGTAACCATATATTCAGCTTCAGTAGAACTTTGAGCGACCATTGATTGTTTCCTACTGAACCAAGAAATCATTGTTGATCCAAGACTAAAGCAACATCCTATAGTGCTTTTATGATCGATTGAATTTCTAGCCCAGTCAGAGTCAGAGAACCCTTGAAGTTGTATTAGGATCAGCTTCATTTTTGGAGTACCCTAACTTGGAGAGATAATTGTCTATGCATTCATACCAAGCCCTAGGAGCTTGCTTAAGGCCGTAGAGGGCTTTCTTCAATTTGCAGACATAACTATTACTGTCAAGAGTGGTGAAGCCTTCTGGTTGTTCTATGTATACTTCTTCAATAACACCATTTAGAAATGTTGTCTTTACATCCATTTGATGTATCTTCCACCCTTTGGATGCTGCAATGGCAATAATAGTCCTTACAAAAGTATATCGAGCAACCGGAGCAAAGGTTTTTTCGTAGTCAATTCTAGCCTTTTGAGAAAAACCCCTGGCGACAAATCTAGCTTTATGTTTTTCAATACTACCATCTGAAGCATATTTGATTTTGTATAACCATCTTGAAGAGACGACTGTTTTCCCTTTAGGTCTTGGTACTACTTCCCAAACATCATTTTTTACAATAGATTGATATTCCTCGATCATCGCATCTTTCCAGGCTTGACATGTTAAAGCTTCTTTAACATTAGATGGTTTGGATTTTGTAAGTTCTGCCATAAGTGCAAGATAGCATCTCTAATTTCTTGTTCTTTTACTTTCATTAAATATTTCATCTGGTTCAACATTATTTTCTTCAATCATTTTTCTTGCCCATAGTGGCCTTTTCTTATTGTTAGGAATTTCAACATCTTCAAGGTTAGATGAAGGGAGTTCATCATTTTCTATTATGTTCTCTCTTTGGTTCTTAGTAATGTAGTTCCCATCATCTCGAAAGGCATTCTCCCTCTAATTCTCGATTTCATGATTTTCATCATTTTCTACAATATTCTCCCTCTGATTCTCACTTGATCCCTCTTCTGTAAGTGTAGAGATTTTAAGAGCAATGCCTTCTTCAAATTTGATATCTCTACTAATGTCAATAGATTTTTGTCCTGGTATGTAGATCCTGTATCCTTTAGTAGTTTCACTGTAACCAACAAATATTCCTTTCTTTCCAGAGGATTCTAGTTTGGTTCTTTTCTCTTTAGCATTGTGAACATATACGGGCATCCGAAGATTCTTAGATGACTTAGATCTGGTTTCTTTCCTGTAAAGGCTTATTCAAGTGTAATGTTTTCTAGGATCGAGTGAGGACACCTGTTTTGAATGTATACGACAATATTAGATGCTTCGGCCCAAAATGAGGTATGAAGATTTTGATCATGCATCATAGCCTTGGTAGCTTCAATAATGGTTCTATTTTTCCTTTCTGCTACTCCATTCTGTTGAGGGTTGTAAGGTACTGCATACTCCCTCTTAATCCCAATAGAAGTGCAAAATTATTTAAAGTTTTCAGAGATATATTCACCTCCATTGTCAGATCTTAGAGTTTTTATTTTCTTCCCAGTTTGGTTTTCCACTAATGCTTTAAATTCTTTGAATTTTAACAATACTTCATTTGATTCTTTGAGTTTAAGAAAAGAGATCCAAGTTTTTCTAGAGTAATCGTCAATGAAAATCACATAATATGAAAATCCTCCTAGTGAGAGAGTTGACATAGGTCCACACAAATCCGTGTGAATGAGTTCTAATACAACTTTGGTTTTATGTTCACTGGAGGGGAAGGATCTTTTGATATTTTTTCCTAGAGCACACCCTTTAGAAGTACTAATATGATTTGATTTTAGATTAGGTATACCTGTAGTGATTTTCTTTATGGAAGGAAGGGTGCTAAATCCAAGATGGTCTAATCTTCTGTGCCAGAGTTCATTAGAGTTTGATACTTCATGACATAGAGCTAATTTGTGACTATTACATAATTTGTATAGGCTTCCATCCCTATACCCTATAGAAATAGCATTTTTAATGTTAGTGTTCTTAGGCCATATTAGCACTTTATCTTCTTGGAATGTGACTCGATAGCCTTGATCGGCTAAGCCTGAAATAGAGACCAAGTTCCTTTTTATGCCTGGTACAAAGAGAACATCTTTCAATTGTAGGGTTACCCCTGTTTTCAATTTGATTGAGGAGGTCCCAATTCCTTCGCTGGATAGGTGGAGTTGTCTCCAATTGTAACCTCTTCAGAGGAATTTTCTTGTAGGGTTTCAAATTGATCTCTCAATCCAGTTATCTGTCGTAATGCTCCGTTATCGATTATCCAATTGTTTTTGTTTGAATTTACTTCACTTGATAAGGCCAAGAAGAATAGAGATATTTCTGCTTCTTTGAATTCGGCTATTGCTGCTTGAATTTTCTCTCTCTGGACAGAACCTGTGCGTATGTCCAAGTTTATCACATTTATAGCACTGTACTTTGGAGAAATCTTTGTTTTTGCGATTTTTGCTATAGTTTCCTTCTTATGTTTGAACTTCCTTTTGTTACCTTTGAAGTTTGAATGAGTATTTAGAGCTTGAATCTCTCCTCCTTTGTTTGGCCCGATCCCTCTTGATATTAAACGGGATTCCTCTTGAGTTCAGTCATTCTTTAGTTGATCGAACTTAGGTAGAGAAGGGCATTCAGTTATACATTGAATAAAGGATTCCCATGAGATAGGTAATCCTCTAAGAGCTATTAATGTTAACTCCATGTCATCAATATTGTTTCCAATAGTAGATAGTTGATCCTTTAATTCGGAAATTCTTAGGAAGTAACACGTGATGGTTTCCCCTTTGTTCATCTTTAAATTCAAGAGTTGTTGTTTAAGAGTAAGTAATCTACTTGTATTATTAATCTTATATGTCTCTTGAATGGTTTTGAATACTTCATAAGCAGTTTTTAGCCTTGCTATAGAGGGAACAATATGGTCTTTAACGGCATCAATTATTATTTTATTTGCTTTGTTGTTACGCCTTTTCCAAGTTGATTTATCAGGTTCATCTTCAGGCATCTTTTTATCCTCCTCAACATAGGAATCTAACTCGAGTTCTTGAAGCAATGTTAGGATTCGTATCTTCCATGAGAAGAAGTTTGTAGCGCCTTCAAGTCTGTCCTCCACTTTAATGTTGTTGGCCATTATTATTTTCCTCTTATATTTTAATAATGGATCTGATATAATTCAGAATTTATTTATATTGATTCTTCTCTAGAGAGGCTCTGATACCATGTTAGGAATGGAGATCTTTTGTAGAGACGATTCAATATTCTTTCTATACTGTTCACAGAATACTAATGTGAGTGAATAGATGTGTTTATATTTTACTGAATTATAATTGCAGAGATATGTATTTTGTATGTTGCTGAGGTAATGACATGCACACTGTAATTGATGTTTTTCCACAGCACATACGATTATGTTTATATTCATAATATAAGAGTCATGATCGTACGTGGCTTAAGCCACGTAAGGTCATGTCTTACATATTCATGCCCTTTCGTAACTGTTGTTGAATATAGTATAGACGGTGTTAAATAAACCACAACAGTGTTACGTATAATTATCATACGATAGTTATCGTAACACACATATATAATGTGTTACGTATAACTATCGTATGATAGTTATTGTAACACTACCATACCAAAATCGGTATCGACTGTGTCAAGTTACGTATCAAGGATAGTTAACATAACATATATGTTATTAACCATGTTAAAAACCCGATCCAATACATGTTAAATATATATTAAATGCAATCAACTAAAGTCGATTCATTTTAGCATATCGAATCTGATCAATATAATTCATTCAAATATATATATATATATATATATATATATATATATATATATATATATATATATATTAATTATATATTGATAAGTCAATCAGATCGAAGCTATAATTTAACAATATCATCTCATGATATTAGGAGTAATGGCCACAAAATATCAAGTCACATGATATTCACCATGTACTAAGAGTATTGGCCTACCAACATCAAGTCTCATGATGTCCACCAAGTACTCAACAAATATTTTATATATCACCTCAATATGATATCACAGATATGGTCTGACCCAGAATATCAAGTCTCTTGATATTCACCATAACTCAAAAAATATTTTAGATATCACCTCAATATGATATCAGAGATATGGTCTAACCAAGAATATCAAGTCTCATGATATTCACCATAACTCAAAAAATATTTTAGATATCACCTCAATATGATATCAGAGATATGGTTTGACCAAGAATATCAAGTCTCGTGATATTCACCATAACTTAAAAAATATTTTAGATATCACCTCAATATGATATCAGAGATATGGTCTGACCAAGAATATCAAGTCTCGTGATATTCACCATAACTCAAAAATGTCCTATAAGTAATGTTCACATGTACCCTCAATAATACTTACCATAGGAACATTCCTATCATCTATCATGATCTGTTTCAGCCATCATAAGATGTCTATCACAATAGAAGATCATGGCATGTTTAAGAAACTCAATCCACCATGCAAAATATCATCTATCATGATCTGTTTCAGTCATCATAAGATGTTTATCGTGATAGAAGATCAAGTTATTGTAAGATTGTCACCTTCCAATAACTTTAACAAATAAAAGTGATAATCATTTGGAAGTCGTCACTTCCTCATGATTTACACAGGGCCCAAAAGGCATTCATGATTCCTAGTCCTTTGACTATTATAGATGCTTGATCACTAGAGAATCCATCTCAATATGGACTACTCCCTCTGAATCAATATGACCAAGATTATCAAAAGTTGATTTAACCATACCCTCTATTTGCTCCCTCTGAAGCTCAAGTTCTTGTATCAACCTCTTGTCTTCTTTTGAAATGTCAGACTCCCTTTGCATCTAGTCTCAATCATCAATTTGTTTGCAAGTATTAAGTTTTTTCTCCATTGAATGCAATTTTCTTGTGCTTCCATCTTGAAGGTATGTCAGAGAGAGATTACAAATAGCTCACTAAACTATCTCGACCGAAAATACCAACGATAGAAGCATACAAGATTTTGCTAACCAATAGTATAACATGAACTACAAACTGTAAAAAATTATGTGCATTAATAAAACATGGAATACTTATCTTTTATAAATTACAAGTATTTCATTCTGTAAGGTGAGCCCATATAGAAGATATCATGTAAATTCACAGAATGATGTCGTCGTTCTCGAACATTACCAGAATTCTTCACATGACCTGTCTTGAATATCCAAAGGTATTATACACTATGACAACCTTCAATCTGATCGGATCTCCCTTCAAGCGGTTAGGCTTTTGAACAAGGAAACTCACTCTTTTACAGATTTCACATAAACCCATACATAGTCGGTCATAATTTTTGAACCCAACACTTTCTTGCCAATCGCTCTAGTGAGATTGTTCTAAATTTCTTTATCACCAACATATCCAAAATTCAGTAAAATCCAACGATGTATTTGTGAGATATGGTCCTCGTACTGAGACTGTATTTTCTGAGACAGACACACATTCACCATCAACAAACTACTCTCTTACATTTGCAACTTGGCTCTGATACCATGTTAAGGTTTTTAGGATCATTGCAAATGTAATAGCACTGCCTGATTGTATGTCTTCCAAATGCAACAATCTCTTGCGTTTATATTGAGAATGAGCCAAGAAGAGACATGTCCCATGAAGGGACATGTCTATTCATTATTATGTAATTAATATAATGACAATTATGATTATATATATATACATACATATATATATATATATATATATATATATATATATATATATATATAATATCTCTTGAGTATTATATTAATTTCTCTAATATTTACATAATATATATATATATATATATATATATATATATATATATATTTAAGTATATATATACATCTGATATATACTAGATATATATATATATACATACCTTCACTAGTATTGACTCACAGTGTTTATCCGACTAAAGCTACAAAACATCAACAGGGTCATTATACATTAGTGTGTAAACTCATGTTATAATTTAGCTACAAAAACAAAAAACCTCATGGTGAGATAGGTTCTTCCCATCTTGTGCCTCCTACCACCTCCAAGATCCAAAAAGATAGATTTATTTGTTTAGATTTCAGGAGCGGATAAAATCGAAGTGCTTCCCCTGCTGGTTTAAAGAGAGGATTTCCTCACACTTCCATTTTGTGTTGTCTTTAAAGTGACAAAATAAAACACTAAAAAAATAAACATTAGAGAAATGTGGTAAACATTAAATAGCAATACAACCAACAAACCAGTATCATGCAGCATACTCATCCTACCATTGGTTATTGAAACCACAATAAGAAGATTAATTTTCACAAGTGATGAACAGACTAATTCTGTCAAAACAAGGAAAGAGGCTGAACAGTAGACTTGCAACTTCTTCAATTACGGAATACTGGCACAATATTAACCCACCCGACTTTCTCAAAGCCGTTGCCATAGTTAGCTTTCAATTCTCAAATCTTCCACAATAAATCACCTTCATAATTTAACCCACCCCACTTTCTCAAAGCCATTGTCGTAGTAAGCATTCAATTCTCGAATCTTCCACAATAAATCACGTTCATAATTATATGGCAGGATAGACATTTAAATGGATCGTCATAATAGGGAGCAGATTACAATCATCTAGATATGTCACCCGATGGCACCTATCACAATTGATCAAGCTCTTAAATTAGAAACAACAATTCTATTCCATTCATACTCTCAACACTCATACAATGACTATGTTGCCCCTTAAGTTATAAGTTTATAACCATCTATTAAGTTCTAACTAACTAGACATACTTTCGTTTATTGTTATAAGCATCTATCAAGTTTTAACTAACTACACATGCTTTCATTTATTGCATTCTTTATGACAATGATCCAGGTATCACTTGTATAAATGCATTTAATTGTTGTGCAATTCAAGGGATCAATTAAGAGTTTGTCTCTACATAAACATCTACTCCAGTTTCTCATAGTTTCAACCAAGTATCAGATCAATAATAAAATCTATGTATATTTGTAGAAGAATTCATGTGAGTGAGAAGTATTCTTTGGGTAGCTAGAGCAATTCAGTACAATTAAAACTTTTGTTTTAGTATGAACTGTGGGGTAGAATTTCTTCTGAAATCAATTGTTTTTAGTTTCAGTGTCATATTTATATAACATTTCAAAACATACTTTCTATAATAACTGATTTCCTTCCTAGAGTTTTGACATAGTTGTGCCCGAGTATCTTCACATTTATATTTGATTGTTATTCAACAGCACTGTGGGTCCCTCAAAAAAATTAGACCAGCTCCAATACCATTTTTACGGATTCAAGACATTAAATAAGGCCCAGCCTTTTAGCTTGAGATTCTTTCAAAAAGTAGGCTGCTGTTTCAAACGTATACTTTCAAAGCAAAGGTTGTAAAGTAAAAATTTCTATCAAGGTGTTTGATAATAGATATCTCTTCAAAAAGAATAACAATAAAGATTCCTATTGCCCAAAGATAGAGACAAAATCTTTAACAGTTGGGTGAACCACAGATCAGATCCCCTCTGAGTTTTATACAGGTACAGCTCCCTTTGCAAGATTTGTTCTTTGAAAAAACATTTAAAGGTGGGTATACTTCTAACCAGAAAGTAGGAAGGTGTCTTATACCAGCGCATCACTGCGCAATAAGCACAAATATTAAAACTGAAAGACGGATGTTTCAAACAAATTACTGACTTTAAGGCTCAAAGGTCGTTCAACTTCTAGACTAAATCACAATTGGTACCAACAAAGTTTTGGAACATCAATGTGAGCAGATAACTTTGATTGAGATTGAATTTCACTGGAACTCCAAAAAGAAAACAAGTATCGCTTTAAATGAATATTTTCACCCACAAAGAAGTAATCATATTCACCAATTCACTTAAACACACAGATTCAAAATGAACGATCAAGCAAAACCTGATACTTAATGCACACAGGCAACAAGATCTTTCATAAAAGAACAAGAAAATTCCTTGATCTTCTTTCCTGATCATTTCTCACTCTTATACCACAGTCCTCATAAGTAACTATCCAACATTTCTTGCAACTGATTCTTTTAAAGAATCAATTAAACAATAGTATCATTACGAAAGCAGTTTTATTACAGTTGGGATTCCCTCATAGGGAATGGCTAACCCAGATTTGAATTCTACCCGTAGATCTGATTTGATCAACAATTTCTGGCAAAGTTTGAAAAGTCTTCTGCTGGGCCATCTTTTGATGTGGCAAATCTACCACAAGCCACATTTCTGTCATCTCATTGGAGCTTGAAAAATGTTCGAGCAGAAGCACGAGCTTCAACAGAGAGCTGACATGTCATCCAAATTGTCTCTTTTGTCCTAACTGACATCTAAGTTGTCTGACACTATTCATCCTTGATCTTACGTGGCATTTCACTAGAGCCATCTAGATTTTCAAAGGAAACCACTCATGCCACATCAACGTCCATGTTATCATTTATAACCTTTCCGCTGGAGTGCTAGAACAGGTTCTAGCAGAATGAGAACTATTGCCACTTTAAATGCAACGTGGATCTTCTTCATGTTCCTGCTAAGACGCTAGAGCCCAAAAGAGGAAGCTCCAGTGGAATGATAACAACATAGACATCTCCTCTGCTAGGGCACTAGAACCGCTAAAAGGTTCCAGCGAAATGATGAGTTCCAATGGAAACTAATCTTTTCTGATGTGGATATCCACATAGGACATACTACTAGTTCCACTGGCCACACTGGAGCTCGAAAGAAGTTCCAACGGAAGAACATAGTTCCAGTGGAATGCCACATAACCTACCACGTCATCATTCCAAACCTTTTGTCGAAGCACTGGAGCCTTGGGAGGGTTCCAGCGGAGTTAAAAACCATGTTGTCGTGGGCAAACAGGCCAAAGACAACAGGGAAATTGGCAAGTTGTGGAAGCCTTGTCGAACCCTGACATAGTATTGAAAACTGATCTAATGTATGCCATCATCAAATATGTTTTGAGAAATTTGAAACTTGATCAGATTTGGGATGAGTTGTGAGAACCCCGTCAAACCACGATATGGTTTTCAAAACCTTTGAAAAGACCGACATCAACTTGCATTGATGATACGGTTCTGTACTTTGTCGAAAGCCAACGAAGGTCTCAAAACTAGGAATAACACATGACAGACTTAGAGGACAAGTAAAACTTATCAATAACCCAAAAGCATTGTTTGCTGGATTTTGAAAACGTTAAGGTACAAGTCTTGCAGAAACATAAATATGATACGAAGTGTTTCAAGGCATGGAGCAGAGCGCAGCAACACAAGGTAACTATGTTAGGTACAATTGTATAATTAACAATGACTTTAAGAGCAATCAAGCCATACAATTCTTGAGTAGATGCACAATTAAAATAACTTAGATACTTACATAAAAATTCTAAAACATCTACTGAAAAGTTGAAAATTTTCAAAAGTTAGCAAAAGAAACTGAGGATTCCCCACAAATGTTAAAAACTATATATGCAGCTTGTACTCTCAATGAAAACGGTTTGGCCCATCATTTGTTCAAGTACCTCATTTTCTATTTCTTAATGAATTTGCTATGATCCTAATATTATATATTCCTAAGTATACATGAAATATTTCTAAAGACAAGCGCTTGAGACATGCTTAACCTTGATATTAATCTTAGTTACTACCTTAACCCCTCTTAAGTAGAATGAAAGGGTGTGTCCTTATATAGTTGCGCTATAAATAAGCAAGAGAACTGTCTCCCCTATCATCACATCATCATTACTGAATTCATTTATTTCCAACAAATATCATAGCTATGATTCGAACCAATACTTTTGTTTCCGCCATAGTTTTCAAACCATTGCGAATTTAGAATTGATTTTTTTGGGGTTTAGAAGTAGACATAAAATAAAGGTTTGGCTAGAAAATCAAAGCTTTATGAAAAATTTTGTGGAATTTATTTTAATTTTGTGATTTAGGTTGGGTTAGTTCTTTGAAATTTATTGTTACACAAAAGATATTCCTTAATTTGGTGGTCAAAGTTTGGTCAAATCATGAATATAAAATTCAAAGAACCACACTAGATACTATACCCATTCCTTATTAAAAAAAAATCTAGAGATTAAATAAATATATAATTGAAGCCATGCCATTTCTAGATTTAGAGGGTTTTTCTACAACTACTAAAACTAAGGACCCTCATTGTTGTCCTCCACTTAAAATCCAACAAAACACTCCACCAAAATATGGACAATGGTACATTTATGAAGGATAAATTATTTGATCTTTAAATGATGGTTTAATGATAGGTTTATGAAGAAACTAATATCAGAAATAAAGCCCCAACAAAACCACAAAGGTTGGGACAACCCTAACAAAAAAGTCAAGAAATAGGAGAATATTTCAAACTTCAAAATTGAACCTACCAAGAATACACATTCATGGGTTGATGGTATAAGTGTGATTCCGTGGATAAGTCTCATGGATCATTACTTTAAACTTCATAATATACCATATACTGCAATGGTTAACATTGCCTCACAACATTTAAAATCGGTACCTTATCAATGGTACCAATATGATGAAGGGTGCTCCCCTTAATACCACAAACACATAACAGAAACAGAGAAACAACAACAATTTGCAAGAACAGAAAATGGGCTTCTTATTATCTCCACAAATGTGGAATTACAAATTTCAGAATTACAATATGCAAAGCCACATGAGCATTTTCCCTTACAATATTCTGTAGGACAAAGCCTCGAATTATTACCCAAATCTACCCAGAACTGCCCCGAACTGCCTCAGACAATTCCAAAAATAGCAGCTCTGCACAAGATAGCCCTTATTGAAAAGAAACTAGAAATATTTTTGGGTGATGCAAGATTGCTCTTACACCCAGGATGCTCCTGCATCACAATAGATGAGGAATAAAAGCAAGGGAAATTGTTTAGCTGGAAAGAACTTACTAACTTAACAGCCCACTATGTAGCCTTTGATAAGCAACCATGAAAGGGGAGCTAAATTACCCAACAATTTTAGTACAAATAGGGTCTGCAGCCGAATATAAGTTGAGTATATGAGGTTTGCAATTTGAACTCGAGATGTGACACCTTATCAAAGGCTACAACTAAATCAATGAACTTAATGACCAAATCAAACATAACGTCCATTTGTTGAAACCTTGTAAAATTTGAAAAGCTATGCAACAAGCATTACATATTGAGCAGCAAAACCTCACCACCAAAAGATCAACACAAAGCCAAACCATAGGTGGGAAGATAGAAATGTCACTAATCCTATAAACTAAAATGGGGCTAATTTCTTTAGCCCAAGCCAAAAAACTAAGCTCTCTCTAGAGAGAGAGAGAGAGAGAGAGAGAGAGAGGTTCTATGTGAACATTGTGAGGGTCATCAATTTGGCAATATTGAAAATAGATTAATGTTTTTTGAGGGGTTGAAGAAGAGGATGAAGTAACCATAGAAGAACCAAATATGGTACTGAAGCATGAAAATTAAGAGGAAGAAAATAATGCTACTATTTAGTCTCTCTTTATATGCTTTGATACCACTTGTTATGATATTTCTTGGAAATAAACACAAAAATCTATAAAATCATGGACTGCTTTGAGGGAGTGACCTCCAACAATCAGATAACAATATATGAATTCAATAAATGATGATATTATGATATAGGAGAGAGTTCTCTTCCTTATTTATAGGAATAACTAAATAGAAGCGCACACACACCTTCATTCTAGTTATAAGAGGGGTAAAGGTCATAACTAACACTAATTTTAAGGTTAAGCATGCCACAAATGGTTATCTTTGTTATACTTGAAACTATTTATTATATACTTAAGTACATATGTTAGTAGGATCATAACAGAATCTTATAAACTTATAACTGCAAGACAAACCAAGACCTCTCTCTCTCATATTGATCCAAACATAAAGTTGCATTCCTTCATTCAAGTAATCAATAGATGTTTTTATTATTAGAATATTGTAATGTTTCTTTAATGGTCATCTTAGTTAGTCTTTAGTTTATTAGGTAGCTTCTATTTTCGTCTTTAGTTCATGATTGTTTCAATATAGAAACATCATCTTTGTAAATCTATATATGGAGCTTTCATCTCCTATGTTTAATACAACAAACATTTTTACCAATTACTTCTCAATAACATGGTATCAGAGCGGGTCAATGGGATTTCATTAAATTTGGCATATTTTTTAAGAAAAATTTTAGCCTCTTCTAATCTGGAATTTTTTTCTAGAAATTTGTTTTTTGATTTTTTAAAATAAAAAATCGTTGGAGATATTTTATAAAAATTTTGTGGTTCGTCTTCGAAGATTTTTGCTGAAAATCGCAAGCCTAGTTGAGGGTTTTGATTGCACGATTTCCTGGTTTGAGCAAAAGTCTCTAATTTTTAAGGGTTGCATGTACTTGCATGTTTCTTGTATGTGTCGTTTTACCATGCGAAGTCTCGTGTTTTGCAGCATGAAGGATTCTCTGGTGGGTTTATAATTTTTTCCTCAAAAATTATTTGGTGGGTTTATAATTTTTTTCCCTCAAAAATTATCTGTTGGGTTTTACCATTATTTCCTAAAAAATGAAGCTTTGTATTCTCTGATCCGTGTCTCGAATTTTGTTGTATAGGTTTTGATCAATTTTTCACCTCAAAAATTGTGTTGGGTTTTCATCAATTTTTCTCCTCAAAAATCATTTCTGGTTTTTGTAATACGCGATGTTTGCGTGGTATGTTATTTTAGGGTTTTTACCGTTTTATCCGAAAAAATGACGCTTTGTACTCTTCAAATCATAGTTTTTTGCAGTCGGTTTTGAGGCATCCTGCTCATCTGCAATAGTTTGGAGGGTTTGGTAGTTGTTCTCAGTGTGTCTCTATCTATAGAGAAGGGCAGCTCAGTTATCCAACATCAGGTTGGATGTTTTTGTGATGATTTTTGTTCAGCAATTTTGCAGATTCAGGGAGGATCAGTGGAAGAGTCTGTGGCAGGCTCTACTCTCTTGTTGCAGACCATTCTGAAGAAGGGGACATTATTCTTGGTCATTAACATTTTGTAGATCCAGGGAGGGTCTCAACCACAGCAGAATGTTCTAAAAAATTTGTGACCAAAAGACAGCAATTAGATGATGACCATTAAGGGAGGGTATTAGAATATTGTAATGTTTCTTTAATGGTCATCTTAGTTAGTCTTTAGTTTATTAGGTAGTTTCTATTTTTGTCTTAGTTCACAATTGTTTCTTTTAGAAACATCGTCTTTGTACATCTATATAAGAAGCTTTCATCTCCTTTGTTTAATACAACAACAAACATTTTTACCAATTACTTCTCAGTAACATTTATTAGCGATGAAGTTGTACCATGAGTTTTCAATGCAGATATGCTTTAACAAGCAAGTAGAATGACACTTCATCCACTCAAAACATTAAATGGAAAATGCACTTGGCAGCCAAGCAACACAATAATTACATGCCAACAACCAAAGCCTCACAACTAAACATAGACCAAAAATGTCCATAGATAAACTAGGGCATGCATTTAAGCTTACAACTAGTGCCAACAAAACAAACTCAGCAGATAGCAAGCTTAAAACATACAATTTGGCCAAATCAAGTCAGATATTTAATTTTCCCTACCATAGTTATAATATGTTTTATTGTAAGTGTATATTTGGTAAAGAGAGAGAGAGAAGACCATAAGACAAACTCGTTGTACACCAAATGGAGAGGAGCAGCAAGGACATCTGCATCTGAAAAACAGGAAAAAGCAACAATGTTAAATGTTTACTATTAGACATTGTCAGCAAAAATTTATATATATGTGTGTGTGTGTGTGTGTGTGTGTGTGAGAACTTTAGTCTTTAAATGTAACATCAAGTGAAATTGGGAAAAAATGTTTTATGCTGGTCTTAGAGATTCTCAGATTAGTGAAGATTTTATTGTAATCAGAAAATCCATACATGAAAGACAGCATTTCATATCTTGCAGTGGAATCTACAATCATGTCTATGTTTGGAAGGTGAGAATTTTGCTTCGGCAATTCTTTATTTATATCCTGAATATCCATACAATCTGAATTTTACTATCACATTTAGCAATGGGAACAGTGTTGAAAATCCAATGAGTGTAACCTATGGGTCAAATGAACCCAACTTCTAGAAGCTTTTGGATTTCTTTCTTTAACTACCAAAGCAACTTAGCCTTGTGATAGAAGACAATGTTATGCATAACTATGTCATCCATTGAAACATCTATCGTTTCCCCAATCACAAGGGTACTCCTATCCTCAATGAATGGTTTTGTGGACAAGCAATCAACAAGCTGTTGTGTGAATTTTGGTTCTTCTAATGAAGGAATGGATTCCCCAAAGTAGGAATGTTCATTCAACAGATGGTTAAAACATTGATCACAATGAAATGATGGAAAGTTGGAAAAGCCACAAAGATACTCCAGTAAAGATTCATCATCAGAAAAAGTATCTGTTTGAGGAAGATGTGCTTCATAAAATAAATCAAGTCAACATATAACAGAGGAAGTAGAAAGTCCTCCTAAGGAGATACCACTAAAACAACGTAATCTTTTCTGTTACCCTAATTTTCCAAGAATTTTGCAATATTTTGGAAAAAGAAATCTAAGCCTTCCATTCCAACATGTCCTTGGAGCTGAATAGACTTGCATATACCTTGCTCATTAGCTTCCAAGCCTTTTCCTTTACAACCATATTTTTTGTAAGATTCTAAAACCTGGGCTGTATCTCTTGTGTAGTGGTGGAAAGTAGGGTAAAGAAGTATCATCACTAATCACCTCGGGATGTTCATAATGGGCATACTGCAGGATTTTGGACTCATTCTTGGAATGGGCATCAACCAATGGCTGAGCTTCCAAAGCTACAAGAAGCTATTTCTTGGGACAGAAAAATTAATGACTACATTATTTTGGCTGGTGGACTAGGCCAACTCTCTGCCAAATGGAAAGACCCTTCTTCTACTCCCATCTCTAATACTCAGAGAAGATTGTTGGGTAGTTTGCTTACAAAAAGAAAGAGCCACTTTTGTGAAGAAGAAAATTTAGTCTGATGGGTTGGTTCTAAACTGGACTATGTTGCAACTGTTGATCATTCACTTGAAAAAGTTTGCCCTGTGTGTTGGAATAAATCCTGTTTCCACAGGGCAGGAGAGCATTTGCATGAACAGCCATGCGTGGTAAACTTCTTAGCTCTTACCCATGACAAAGAAAGGGAGTATAGTCTTGCAAACCCCTTGATTTGTACTTTATGTTATAGCAATGAGGAATCTGCTTCTCATTTGCTTATGCATTGCCCTTATGCTACTGAATGCTGGATCTAGCTATATGCTAAACTCAATTGGTTGAGAGCTTTGCAGAAGATACTATACAACTTTTCTGAAAATGGCTGATTCTTAACAAAGTTTTCCCCAGCATTTGGTTGATTAGTCCCTCTATGTTAATCTGAAATATCCAAAAGAAGAAAAACAAGAGAATCTTCCAAGATAAAAAGTCCTCTAAGGGTTTTTGGGTAAAGGTGGCCATCTTGCGAACTATGATGATGAGATCCTCTAAGGATGTTGATAAAGGTAAAAATAATCACTTCTTGGTAAGAGAAAGTTCTTAAATCTTGGACTCTTCAAAAATCCCTCCAATTAAGGGGGCTTGTAAGGTTAAATGCAACAGATTTCAAAAAAAATGAAAATATGGGTTCCATCCTAGACTAGGACTTTCTTTAATCAACTTTGATAGACCTTTAGAGGCAATCAAAGGTTATCAAGCGATGGTTAAGTCACTAGAGATTGTGCAAGTTCTTCCATAAGAACCAACTCAAAGGAATTTGATAATGGGACAAACAATGAAGATGAGGCTCGTGCTCTTGTCCTAAGCCTTCATTTAGCTTCTATTTCTAGCATTTCTAATAATTTTTCTGAAAAGGATTCAATGGTTATAACAAAAAAAATCAAGGTTAGAAGTTCTAAATCTAGGAAGCTACATGATATTCTTATGAGAGCATATTCCCTTTTTGATTAATTTGAATCCTTGCTGCCAATCTTTGTTTCTATGAGGCAAATCAGGGGCAGATTTTCTTGCAAATTTTGGCATTGATGATCTTACCACCTAAGTTGCCAGTCTTAGTAGGAGATCAGTTTGGGTTCATGGGTTCAATCGAAAAAAAATTTGGGGGGTTTGGGTTCGTTTTGGGTTCGCCCATACAAAAATGGGAATATATATAATATTGCCAACTTTATTTATATATTATTCCTTATAATCTAGGAGACTAAGAAACCCAAAAAATGCTGCCAACCTATGGACACTACGCTAAATGCTAAGCTAGAAAGCAAAATACAGAGGGCATCCCCATTTGCAATGGGTTGTGTGTGTTTACAACACAAAACATACCCTTCTTGGATTCTAGTTATATTTTCTCTTTGATTGCTAACATTAATGAGCCTGGGGCTGTAAGTTGAAATCTTTGTATGGTTTGCAACAATCTCCTAGGATGTGGTAACAAAAAGTTTGATATCTCTGTTGAGTTGGGAGTTCACAAGTGTAAACCTGATCATTGTGTATATTACAGAACTGATAACAGATGCATTCTCATTATTGCATTGTATGTTAATGATATGCTATTTTTAAGGAATGGTAAGGGTTTGAAATGTAGCTTGAAATTTTAGTTATCAACACAGTTTGAGATGAAAGATTTGGGTGCAACTAAGTACAATCTAGGAATGGAGATCACAAGAGACAGAGCCAACCAAAAGGCTCTAGTCAAGCCAAAGCAAATAGCGAATTCGGGTTGGATAGATTTAGCATGACAATTTGTAGATCCTTGGTAGTTCTTGCCTAGCAAAGAACAAAATTATTTGTAAAGGATTGTCCTTAGTCTCGCACTCAAATAGAGAACATGGCTAGAGTATTGTACGTGAAAGATGTTGGCAATTTGATGTACACCATGGTTTGTACCAGGCTAGACATTGCCCAAGCAGTGGAAGCGTTGAGTTAGTTTATGGCAAATCTTAGATGGGTACATTGGGATGCAATGAAGAGAGTGTTTCAATACTTGCAAGGCACCCAAGTATTCCTTGTGCTATCATGGTTATCCTACTCGACCTCAACATTCAATTAGTAATCATGGGTTTGTGGATTCAAATTACGTAGGTAACGTTGACAGTAGAAGATGTTACATAGTCTAGTCTTATGATTGCTGCATAGTGAATCCAACCAAGTCTAGTCTTATAACCTCCCATTAGTCTAATAGTTGTTGCATAAAGAGAATCCTAATAAAAAAATCATAATTTGATGCAATGCAAAAATAACCTCTTGTTTGTCAAAGGATGAGCTAATGAAGCTCTATAATGAATGGTTCATAAGGCAAAGCACTCATTGAACGTTTTGTGTATGGGGTAGCAAGCTAAGTGGGCTTGATCTTGGGGAAAATTTCATGGTTAGGCAAACTTGAGTCAAAGAAGTGCAAAAACTATAGCTTAATCGTCATTGGATGAGCTAAAGGGGATCCCTAACAAATGGTTAAAGGCACAACTCTTGTTGAAGGTTTTGCAAATTGAGTAACAAGCTAAGTGGACTTGTTATTGGGAGAAGTCAAAGGTTAAGTGCAATTAAGCTAGAGTAGTACTAGGAGGGTGACCTCTCGGGAAGTCTTAATACTTCACCCCTATAGGCATCACCTAGATGCAACGAATGCAAAGTAAGCCATTTGTACTTTCCTGAATCATAAGCACCTATAATTTGATGCTTAATTAGGCCCCATTTTGGCATTCTCAAGATGTCATGTTTGTTATGCTTGATCCAGCAACTCATCTCCTCCATTTTCAGCATATTTTCCTCCTTCCTAAATCCCCATTCAAATTTTGGCCTATTTTCTCAAGTACAGAACGCCCTAGGTAATATGTTCCTTGAGATTTGGGCCAAAATTCAAATAGGTGATCTGTTGCGATGTTTTAGCGGGTATTAGAACCCATGTCGACCTCCTCCAACTTTTGAGCCCCAAAATGTTGAGAGAGGTATAAAAGCACCCTATCTCCCCTCATTTTGGAAACCAAGATCAAGATTTCATGTGTGCTCTCAACATTTGGAAGCGAAATCAAGATCGAGCATTCTCCAAGCATCCAAAGCATCTTCAAAGGTAATCTTCTCCATTGTAGCACGCTTCTCTCCCATGATGGCCAATTAGAGGAGTTCTCAATCAAGCAAGAAGATCCTTTGACCATCCAAGTGCATTCTTCCTTTCATCCTTCAAAGCAAGTGTCCATCAAGCATAACATTGAAGATCTATGAGGAGCATTCGCAAATCTATACATTTCTAAAGGCATCCTCGATTCTTTTCTGCATTCCAAGGTTCAACTACAATTCAAGCAACATACAAGCATCTTCATAAATATGTGCAATTTCAATATCCATTTATGAAGGTATATACATTTACAAGGTAGATCTAACATTTACCTTTACATTTACATATTTTCCTTTCACACAATTTCATTTCAATTTCAAGATTGATTCCTCAACCGGGTTTTGACCAAGGCAAACCCCTTTCCACAATATTTTCCCCATTTTTATGTGTGCAGGAACAAGTGGCAAACCTATCGTTGCAAATTTGGAAAGTACAAGATCCAACAGATTTTCCGTAAAAGTTTCAGACAAAAGTATAAGGTACGGAGCGACTTAGGCGATCTGTACCCGAGAACCAAATGCCCAAGATGATCTATACCCTACAAATCAGCTCCAAACTGTAACCACAAGTCAGTACTATTATCTGGTTGTTGTTTAAAGTCACAACAAGTTCTTAATTGTTTTTTGTGAGTCTATGTATGCTGAAAATTGTCATTTTTGCCTATTTAGTCTTCTATCTTGCATCATCCTATCATATCCCCTCAAATCCAACGCATCCTAATCATTATCATGAAGGATCATTGCACTCACTTAGCGCTTAAGTCCTACTTGAGCATATTGAGTCATCTTCCTTCCGATTGTGCATTAGGAAAAGGTAGACTACCCCTATCTATTTCATTGCACCCCTTTTCCTTATTGTACATTTTGGTGAGCTCGACTTATAACATTTCCATTCTAATTTTTGTGGTAGATCTCCTTCATATGCATCTTTGATTTGATGGTTAGATGTGTTATTCATTAGGTTTCATGTGTAGATATGTGTCTTAACTCCGTTTATGTTGCATGGATTTAGTGAATGTTTGTATCTCTATCTCAAATCTCCTACTTGCATTTGTTAAGCATATCTCTCTTTCTTTTTCTTATGCATAGGTGTTATAACATTGAATCCTACCTATAGCATTCTGGTTAGCAGAAGCCATAGGCTTATGGGTTCCTTTGATCCTAAGTCCTCTTCATTTCCTAAGAATCTTGATGAAGCACACGTGCCTACTAATGACATTCCCACTTTTGTTGAGAATCCTTCTTCGCGCTCTTCTCATAATGAAGATGAGACCTTAAGCCTATTCCCGACCCAAGTGCACAGGCTTTCCCATGACTTTGAAAAAATTGAGCAATTTGTTAGGACAAGAACACTATAATACGGAAGCCATCTCTTTGGTAGAAACGATGAGGAAGATGATTCACAATGATGAGAATGGAGTTGACGTGTTGCATGCTATTTCCCACTTCATCCGTAACAATGTTAAACTTGTTAAAGGTTGTGCTCGTGATCTCAATTTATCTCAACCTAACACTAGTGTTGAGACTTCTATTCCTATTCCTACTTCATTACCTAGTGTTCCTAGCTACACTCCACCTTTCATGACTACATCTATTCGAAACATCAATCCTACACATGTTAGTCTTGGAAGTATTCATAATCCTATTGTTCTTCCTCCTTCAAGTGTTCCATGTGTTTCCCAACCTTCATCCAAGCCTACTTACAACAATGTCCCATTTTCATATTCCAATGTTCCTTCCATTTCCCGTAATGCTCCAAATCTTTCACATGTCTCATACCAACCTCTCCATTGAATCCACTATCAATAGTCTTGCTCAAACGATTTCATTCTTGCAACAACAAATTGCCTCCACGACTCAATCCAAATTCAATATTCTTGCTTGTGAGATGGCTAGTCCTTTGTCCTTGGATATCATTTGTGTCGATATCCCTCAATACATGGAAATACCTCATTTGGAGACTTACATCGGTAAAGGTGATACCTTGACTCATGTGAAAACATTTCAGACATTATGTAGTGACTTTTCTCACGATCATAAACTCATGGCCAAACTTTTTCCTAAAACATTTCAAGATAAGGCCTTGCAATGGTATTTCTCTTTACCTCCTTATTTGATTGAGTCCTTTCAAAAACTTGCTAATGCCATTCAACAATTTCAAAACAATATTGGTCCTAAGATTTCTTTGACTAGTTTGATGCATTATAAGCAAGGCATTAAAGAAAAAGTGACTGATTTCATTAGTAGATTCAAATATTTGCATGCTCAAATTTCTTATCATGTCTGATATTGATGTGCAACATATTTTCATTGCTAATTTACAAAAAGACATTAGAGATAAGATATTGCTCTCTAAATTCTCTTTCTTTACTCAATTATGTGTAGTGCTTCATAATTATCAACTTCAAGTGAGTCAATTTGAGAGCACCACTCCAATGGCTTCGGTTGATAAGAGTGATACCGCATCCTAGTCATTCCAAAAGATTCAAAGACCTAAAGGCTTTATCAAGATCAACAATTCATCAAACAATGTTGATGTGCAAGTGGCGGTAGTATCCAAAGGTATGGCTCCTTTGTCATCTATTTTTAAACCTTCTCATAATTTACCTCTTTTTGAATATTTGCATAATGTGATGTTGAAACAAATTAATGCTACCATCTTAACACTTCCTCCCATCAAACCAATTGATCTTTCAAAACAATCCAACAAAAACTTTGATCCCAAAGAATTTTGCCAATATCATCGTCAACTGGTCATGATACTGAAAAAAAAATTCATTTAAAATCCATTGTTCAAAGACCATATTGATTCTAATGTTATATCTGTTGAGGGTGTTAATGATCAAGGAAACAAACTCGTTGCTCCTTCCAACCAAAACCTGCAAATTTATACAAATCATTTAACTTCTCATTCTACCAATACCATTGAGTCTACCCATTCCATGCCTTCTTCCACCAATGTTGTTGACTCTCCTACTATTGTGAAATATGATGATGAGTGTACCGAGGCCAACAATGTTGTCAACCTTATTGATTAAATTGAACCCAAACCAACACCTAAGCTTTGTATTACATTTGATCCTAAAGAAACCATTAGGGCACCTAATGGTCCTCTTTACATTGTTGTGAACATTAATGGTCTTCCCTCTCGTGGAGTCCTTATAGATCCTACTTGCATGGTAAATGTTATAATTGAAGAACATCTTTACACAAGACACCTCCAACAAGACTCCTATGACAAATCAGATGTCATGATTAAAACTTTCAATGGCTTCATTTGTTCCACCCATGGTTCCATTACCTTCCCCATAGAAGATTGTAAGAAATATTTAGATGTCACCTTTGTTGTCATCCCAACTTCCAATCAATTTATAGTCTCTTCTATCCATAAATGTTTGAAATTTCTCCATAATGGAGAAATCATCATGAACCATATCTCTATCAGCCTTTAGCCACTCAAGGAAACTTTGACCTTGACTTCTTTTGGCCTAGCATGCCTCGAGCAATTCAACCTCACAAAGATAATTTCTTCTTATTCTACCAAAAATTCAAAGCCAAAAAGATTTTTGAGCTTAGCAATCTTAAGGTAGTCTCATCTCCTTGCCTTGGACCTGGACTCCTTCCTCCACCTTCCATACCTTCTATTAATGCTTCAATTCCACCTCCTAAATCTTACAAATGCCTTGCAGCATCTATCTCTCAACCTAGTGTGGTTCCTTTCGTTCTTCCTTCTCAAGAAGAAAAGGACCCGATGTTGATTGATCCTAAACCAACTCAAATTTCAAACTAACCAAACATAACCGTTGTACTCATGACAACTACTATAGATACCGTGCTAGGGCCCGTGAGATTGCTTCCCAAAACCTTTCCTCTCCTAAGACACCATCTAATGCTTTGATTTCCTTTGACCAACCTATCCCAAGGGAGGAAGTTAATCTGAAGAAGATGAAACAGAATACACATGATGATTCTATTTGTATCAGAGATCCTGTTGTGATTAATTTGGATGAAGAAGGTACTCTTGATGATGATGATGATTACAATGTTTCTAATGCAAATGATGTTCATGCTAACAATTTTGATGACATGTATGAGCTCAATGATGTCAATGACAATTTACCTGCTAGATTTGCAAAACAATTATCCCTAGCTCCTAGGACAAACAAAGTAACTCATCATTACAGCATGGTCCTCGTTTGGAACTTGCGATAGCTCCATCTACCGTGCTCGACGTTGCTCCTCATGTGTGTCGCCCACCTTTCCTAAATAATACAGACTAAGATTGGGGCGCAAGTGATATGCTTGATTAGCTCCACTTGTACGATGGATTCCTTTTGTGTGTTTGCCTATTTTATTGTGTTTCCTCCATGATGTGTTGCTTGTTAGATGTTTTGTTTAGATTTATTTAGACGACCCTCGTTGCTTTCTTGATGCAAGTTGATAAAGGAATCAACCCGTTGTGACATTCATCTATTTGTATCTCATTTCTTCTATATGTCGTAGACATGTTATGTCCTGTATGTGTCATTGTTCATAAATGTGCTTTTGTGTTGTCTGATTGAGTATGACATAAAGCGGTAGCTACCATTCTTTTTGGTCTCCGCAATGCCAACCCAAAAAGACTCTTCTTTGTATCTCTTATGTGATCTTCCATTTTTCTTGTAGTTTTACTACATTTGGGGGATGATGTCAATTCATTTGGATATAATTCTTGATATACATGAGTTATCATATGATCATACTGATCCCAACGTTAGTAAATTCCTTTTGTGCTCTCTTTGTCATGTGCTTCATTTCCCTTGGTTTGTCCTTGCTTGGGGGCATCTCATAGTGGAAACGTCTCTTGCAGGTGCATGTATGCTCTGTTAAAGCCATTGTTCCCATTAACGCGTTTGCAATCGCTTTAACGTGGGTGCATCCACTCCACTCCTTGTTTCACATTTTGCACATACACACAACAATTCAATGCTATACCTTATGCAAATGGCTAAGGAGACAATGCTTTCCTTAGGCTTATCCTCTCATTTCATTATCATGCCCTGTGCATTATTCAGTGGATCCTTAGACTAATCCTCCTTTTCAAATCCCTTTGGAGACTATGCTTTCCTTAGGACTAATCTCTTTTTCTAGATCCCTTAACGGAGGCAATGCTTTCCTTAAGGACTTATCCTCTTTTGGCAGATTTCCTAGTGGACAATGCTTCATTTGGTTATCCTTTCTCGATGGGTTGACTAGCATCTCATAGCTTGCTAGATTATCAATTCCATCTTCTACAGTAATGCCTTCTCTATGCATGACCTTACTAAGGAAAAACCTTACTAAGCTAGTTGGTCATCTCTCTCTCTCTCTCGAGCGTTGCCTCTTTTATCTTGGTTTTGAATTTGATGAGGACCTAAGTTACTTTGGGGCTTCATGTCTCCTAGACCTTGATAAGATTCTTCCAATGCATTGATCTACTTTACCATGAGCATGAGGTAGTCTCATGCTCCTGCTAAAGTGGGGGCTAAATGTACTGTCCTGAATTGTGAGCACCTATATTTAGATGTTCAATTAGGCCCCATTATGGCTTTCTTGAGATTTCATGTCCGTTATGCTTGACTCAGCAACCCATTTCCAACATCTATCCTCCTTCCTAACTCCCCATTCAAATTTTAGCCCATTTTCTCCAGTACATAACACCCTAGCCAATTGTTCCCCGAGATTTGGACCCAAGTTCAAATGGGTGGCTCGTTGCAGTGTTTTAGTGGGATATTAGAACTGGTGTTAGCCTCCTCCGACTTTTGAGCCCCAAAATGTTGAGATGTATAAAAGTACCCTATCTCCCCTCATTTTGGAAACCAAGATCAAGATTTCATGTGTGCTCTAAGATTTGCAAGCGAATTCAAGATCTAGCATTCTTCAAGCATCCAAGGCATCTTTGAAGGCAATCTTCTCCATTGTAGCAAGCTTCTCTCCTATGATGGCCAAGTAGAGTTCTCAATCAAGAAAGAAGATTTTTTGACCATCCACATGCATTCTTTTTTTCATCCTTCAAAGCAATTGTCCATCAAACATAACAACATTGAAGATTTGTGAGGAGTATTTGCAAATCTATGCATTTGTGAAGGCACCCTTGATTCCTTTCTACATTCCAAGGTTCAACAACTACAATTCAAGCAACATAAAGGCATCTTCATAAATGTGTGATCTCAATGTCCATTTATGAAGGTATATACATTTACAAGGTAGATCTAACATTTACCTTTACATTTACATATTTTCCTTTCACGCAATTTCATTTCAATTTCAAGGTTGATTCCTCAACCAGGGTTTGACCAAGGCAAGCCCCTTTCCACAACATTTTCCCCCTTTTTTTGTGTAGGAACAAGTGGCGAACCTAACGTTGCAGATCTGGAAAGTAAAAGATCTGACAGACTGTCCATGGAAGTTTTAGACAAAAGTACAGGGTACAAAGCGACTTAGGCGATCTGTACTCGGGAACAGAATGCCCAGGGCGATCTACAGCCTGCAAATCAGCTCCTAACCTCCTAACTAAAACTACAAGTGAGTATAGTTATTTAGTTGTTGTTTTAAGTCATTGCATGTTCTTGTCTATTTTCTGTCAGTATGTGTATGCTGAAAATTGTCATTTCTGCCTATTTACCCTTCTATCTTGCATCATCCTATCATATCCCCTCAAATCCAACTCATTCTAATCTTATCACGAAAGATCATTGCACTCACTTAGCACTTAAGTCCTACTTGAGTCTATTGAGTCATCTTCCTTCCGATTGTGCATCAAGAAAAGTTGGACTGCCCCTATTTATTTCATTGCACCCCTTTTCCTTATTTTACACCATTCATCTTCATGAGAGATGGATTCATGTAAACCGCTACTCATGAAATAGGGCCAATCAGTTGACTCAAAAACTACAGTGTTATATCCTAATTAAAGCTTCAAAATTTGATACAACTTGTCATGGGATGAGTCAAAAGGGGCTCTACAATGAATGGTTCATTAAGCACAATATTTGTTGAAAATTTAGCAAACGCATTCAAAGCTAAGTGAACTTCAAATTGGGGAAACTCCATGGTTAAGTGCATGTAAGTTGTGGTATGAGGATGGGTGACCTCCTGAAAGTCTCAATAATTCACCCCTATTAGCATCACCTACCTACAATGAGTGCTAAGTGGACCACTCATGATCATGAGATGGGTTGGTGTGAACCATTACACATGAAATATGTGTCGATAAGTTTGACTCAGAAAGTACACAATTGAAACCCCAAAAAAATCATAATTCAATACATTGCAAAAAATACCTCCAACATTAATCTATTTATAGAAGCAAATTCCATAGAACAACATTATTATAATGAAGGGAAAAAGCTACACAAAACAGGTAAGCAAACTTTGCAGGAAAATAGAAGACACGTACCTTTTGAAGTTTCCTCCTCTTGCTTCATTTCATACAATCTAGCTTGTTCCTTAGTTTCAGCAACTATGGGACTCCCACTAAAACTCATATGATCATAATACTCTAATGAAGTTTTGTCAAATTGTAGAGCCCAATCTGATATAAATGTAACAGAAAAGTAGAGTCAAATATTTTCCTGAAAAGTTTTCACACTGGATGACAAAGAACTCCCACCAAATGTACATGAACAATAGCCGCAAAAGTTAAAAACATACTGATTTAATTTTACAATCAGAAATTTTATTAGTTTCTAATGGCATGTCTATAAAGCAAACAGTTATATAGGTAATACATACATTTAGAATGTGAAGTATGGTTAGCAGCTAAATACATGAAATGATGAATTTCAATGAAGTGGATACATTCAATTTAATATTTGACAAATTCACTCATGACTTATGTAACTTTTCATTATCATTTACTCATTTTGGAAAGCAGTCACTACCAACATTTCCCTCAAGTTCCCTAGCAATTAGATTCCTTGTAATTATTTTATTACCCAATTTGCCTACTTTGTTTGTACTCAGAAAATAGTTGATCTCATGGGTTTGATTATTAAATTTTTGCTTCAAATATTTTCCTCAAACATACTTCTATGAAGAACTTCAAAAATATCGGTTGTTTAAGAAAATGTTCTTCAAAGTTCAGGCCAATGAAACTTTAGGTAATGCATAAATTTCATGGCCAATCTCACCATTATTATCTCATTACCTTCCTTTAGGTAGTGTTCAATTTTAATATAGCTTCGAAAGTGTAGGTGCTTAAAGGTTTACACTTTACCCCAATGGTTACTCTATAAAAAATTCATTAGGGCAACATTTTGTGCTCATATTGGCTGACTTATGATATAATGAATAGCATTGGTTCTTAATCTTGAGGATTTCCTATTTCTTCTATTATTTACAAAATTTGTCCCTTGTAATAGTTTGACACTTTTCAAATATCTATGCAGCAAATCAGTAGACCTTAGCTTCTCCAAAATCCTTTACTATTGTACTAAGGGTCTTGCTTCATAAAAAATGTTCATAGCATGTCTGATCAAAGGAACTCATTTTCCACCTTTTTTTATGTTACCTCCACATCTCTTATTCTTGCATCATTTTTACATTTATAGGCCTACTTTTACTGGTACATGGGTTTACAAATTATAAATAAAAGTTACCCCATGCATGATCACACATGATATATACCACTATTATAGGCTGGATATTGGCTTACCTCACTTACCCCAGAATCCCCTCCACCTCACTCATGCAACCATAGCTCCTAGCCCCTCACTATTATCTCATGTCATAAAATTGCTAAGTTGAATGTAATGGTATGCAATCAACTTCAAGTTTTCTTTATTCCAAGGATAGTCTTGACTCTTTTCAACAGACGTCAATTTGACACAATCACTAAACTCGTTTAGGGACCCAATCTAGGCCCTCTTGAATGGATACATGTTGAAATGTTGCAGACCTTCATGTTCCAATCTGTTGTGACTATGTTGCGAGCAAATGAGCAACGAATTGAGGAGCTTGATGGAGCAAACCGCTGAAGCCCTCACAGAATAAAATGAGAGAAATGAGATAATCACTCAACTTCTCCTCCAAGCCATTCAAATATAAGCAATAGTTCTCAACCCAACCCACCCAACGGGAGAGATACTAACTCCAACTACTCTAAGAATAATAACACTTCCCCAAGGGTAACAAACCCTAGGCCAAGAAGACCTCCTTTCCTACCTAGGGAGGAACTAATGGAAGAGGTGGAGGCAAACACCCCACCCATGGATAATATTGATCAAATTGTTGAAGCATACACCAGGCTTGACCCCAAAATGAGGAGAAATATCCCTTTTAAGGACCATTGTGATGCCAAAATGACAGTTGTCCCTAACAAGAAAATGAAAGGGCAACCTGACAAAGACCCAAAAGAAAGCATCAACAAGATGACCCTCCCCAAATTCGATGGATCAAGGAAGACAATGGCACGTTCTTGGTCCAAAAACGGGACACTTACCTTGCACTTAACCCCGTGACTGCAGAAAATGCCATAAAATTTGCCACGCTCCACCTAGAAGGCACAGCCCATGATTGGTGGCATCATGGTCTTATCACTCAAGATCACCAACACATAACAATCTACAAAATGAGTTCACCGAAGAGCTCATCCAAAGATTTAACCAAAAACATACCAAGTGCTACTTTATGGAACTCACATTACTAAGGCAACAAGGAACTGTGGAAGAATATGTCACTCAATTCCAAAAGCTTTCCGTAATGGTACCCGAAGCATCACAAAGAAGATTGGCATACTTATTTGTCCAAAGACTAAAGGATTCCATCTCTAGTTTAGTGAGTGCCCTTAACCCTTCATCACTTAAGGATGCAATTCAAAAAGCATTAAATGTGGATACCGCCCCCACAAGAGACAAATATCCTACCAAAAGTCAATCTTCCAATGCTCACACCAAGTCGTTCCATAAAAGGGTTGAAGGACCATATTCTCTCCTATCCACAAGGAAAAAAAGTAATGCTTAAGAAAAGGATTATGTTTCAAAAGTAAGGAAAGAAGGGAACCAGGACACATATGTCGAACAGGAGACACTCAAAAATAGCGAGATGACTTAAAAAGAAAGAACTTGTGCTTTGAATGTGAAGAACCTTGGGAACGGGGACACATCTGGAAAAGGAGGCCAAGCTCATAACATGGAAGCAACTAATGACGAAGAGATTAAAGAAAACCTTAACAAGAGGATAAGGTGTGAAGATGAAGAACATGGAGTAATAGCCACCATCACACAAGCCTCCAAGCACCGTACATTTAGGATCAAAAGAACCATCAAAGGATGAAAGGTTATCACACTAGTGGATAGTGGGGCATCCCCCAATTTCATTGATGAAAGATTAGTTGCAAAGATAAAACTAAAAACCAAGGGCTTTCAAGGATTTACCGCAACCACAGCCACGAGAGCTCTAGTTAGATGTATTGAAATAGTTCCACAACAAGAGATCGTATTAGGGAAACACTCCATTAAAGAGGACTTGCACATAGTACCATTAGACGATGACATAATTTAGGTTCTTCTTGGATATACTCCCTAGGATGTTTCAAGTTTGATCTTCCTAACTTGAAAATTCATTTCCAACATGAGGGACAAGAAATCACCTTGGAAGGGTTACCCAACGGTTCCCCAAAAGTAGTTTCGTGCAAAAGAATGGAAAGAATCTTTAGGCATGGGCAAGGAGAGTAGGCTGCTCAATGTATGATCTTAGATAAGAACTCCACCCATGGAAAAACAATCTATATTGACATCCAACCGATCTTGAGAAAATATAAGAGAGTATTTGACGACATTCCTCCAAGGTTACCCCAAAAAAGAGGATTTGAACATAAAATATAATTGGAAGAGGGGGTGAAACCCATGATCACCACACCCTACCGACACCCACGTAAATTCAAAGAAGAGATTGAAAAAAATATTAAAGAGCTACTCGAAATGGGACATATTCAACCTAGTTCCAATCCTTCCGCATCATTTGTGGTGCTAGTTAAGAAAAAAAGATAGTATCATGAGGATGTGCATAGATTAGAGAGCTTTAAACAAGAAAACCATAAAGAACCAACACCCCATACTAAGAATAGATGAATTGATCGATGAACTTCACGGAGATAAAAAAATTTCCAAAATTGATTTACAATCATGATACCATCAAATAAGGATGACAAAATAAGATATTCCTAAAATTGCCTTCAGATGCCATTATAGGTGTTTTGAGTCCTTAGTCCTAACTTTTGGACTAACAAATGCCCTAGCTACTTTTCAATCATGTATGATTCATATATTTTGCAAACAACTAAGGAAGTTCTTACTCGTATTTTTTGATGACATCCTTATCTACAGCAAGACATGGGAAGAGCATCTCAAACACATTGAGGAAGTCCTTAACATTTTGGAACAAGAATCTTTGTACGCTAAAGCTTCAAAATGCAAGTTTGGCATGGAAGAAATCCTTTGCTTGGGCCACAAGATTAATGCACAACGAGTAAGTGTAGACAAAGAAAAGATCAAAGCCATCAAGAAATGGCCAAGACCCCAAACCTTAATACAACTAAGGGGCTTCATCAGATTATGCAATTACTATAGACGCTTTGTGAAAGGGTTCTCAAAAATAGCCTCTCCACTCGCAGACCTAACCAAGAAAGGGGCTTTTGTTTGGAGTGAAGAATCTCAACAAGCTTTCGAAAGATTAAAAGAAGCAATGAGTTCCTACCCTATGCTAGCTATCCTCGATTGCACATTACCCTTCAAACTAAAGTGTGATGCTTTCGGCAAAGAAATTGGAGTTGTCCTTATGCAAAATAAGCACCCAATTGCATTTGAAATGTGGGCCTAAATCACGGGTTCCTTGGCTTTTTTACCATTTTTAGTATACTAGATATGGCGCACGTCATATATGGCATACACCATATATAATGCAAAAAAAAATTGTTTTGTTCCCCTAATGTGTGCAATGCTTCACATATAGCACACTCCATATAAGACATGCATCATATATGGTGTATGCCATATGCTATTAAACCTTAAGCCCTCTCTCTCTCTCTAACCCTAACCTCTAAGCCCTAAGTGCTAAATCCATTGTCTCTCTTAATCACTAAGCCCTCTTCCTTCCCCATACCCTATACTAATCCCTAGGCCCTAAGCCATTGGGATGGAGTGAGAGAGAGGAGAAGAGAGAGGGAGAAAGATACAAGGAGATTGGAAGAGAGTACAAGATGTACAGAGGGGCAAAGAGACGTGGGGAAGAGGGTTGGAGTGAGAGAGGGCAAAAGAGACAAGGAGAAGATAGAGAGAAAGGGGGGAGATGAGCTAGATAGGGAGAGAGGGGCGGGGAAGGAGAGAAGAGAGAAGTATAAGCCCTAACCCCTATACCCTAAATCATAAGCCATAAGCTCTAAACTCTAAGACTAAAGCCCTAAACACTAAACCCTACACAATAAACTGTTGGAGATTTCATGCATATATGTGCTAACATTGATGTTTTGTCATTGGTGTCAACATATCTCTTATTCTTGACATTTTCCTAGTTTGTTCAGTTAGAAGTTTTGGTTCAATATGGACAATGTAGTTTAGATTAGTTGTTGCGAAGCTGTACAAGTGTTGTGGAATGTATGTACTTGATCTTGTTAAAATTGTAGAGATTTGATTTATGATTTAAGGAAGTTATGGTTGATTTATTAGAGGACAGTTTTCTGGTTATTTCAATGGAGAGAGTGTTGCAGTTTTTGGATCGGTGAGGATCAGTCATGCAATATTTTTGGTTGCTAACCTAGTGGTAAGTTAAGGACGTGGATGTGTGTTCTCAGCTCGAATGGTTTGTGATTTGGATGTTGGCAAGCTATTTTTCTTGAGTGACAGAGGTCGATGTTTAGTGTTCCTGATGAACAATACAGAGATTGATGCAGGAGCATCATGGATCCTTGGTGGTTGGAGGAATTTCCTTGTGGTTTGGTGGATGTCCTTGTTGTTGTGGGCAGATTTATGAGATTTTGTATGCGGTAGAGTTGTGTGAATCTTGGACTGGAGTGGTGAAAAGGGTTTGTCCCTTGTGGTTCATCAAGGCTATGTTTGTGATCGCACCTCTTCAAGTTGCGTGGTTTGGGGGATCTGGCATGATCTTTGCTGATTGGTTGTGTTCTTCAGTTCACCGGTTCAGTGGTGTTCACCGGTTAATGGTTTGCGATGGAGATTACTGTGCGGTTGGTGATCATTGTGTTTCAGCGTATTGGGTCATGGATAGTTGTTGTTGGAACTTGTGTGGACCTATATCTGGGATCGCGCATCCTGATGTTCCTTATGTGATTGGTGTTTCACATTTTGGGTCCGGTCTTATTTTGTGTACTTGTTCTAATGGTCAGATTGGCGAGATCTGGTTTGCAGTGGAGAATCTTGAGTTATGGTTGTGTGTGGTGCATTGTTTGAGGTTCTTGAGTTCGTGGCCAACTTCCTTGTGTGAGCGAACATTATGTTATGTCCATTGGGGTTTGTTTTTAAGGATTTGGGTCCTGTTGTGACCTAATCACACCTCGCCCATTTATGATGGGACCCCTTTATCTTTCGTTTGCTTGCCCCTTTTTGTTTTGTGTTGTCTCTTTAGCTCCGAGTTTTGTCTCTGAAGTTCCCTGTGGGAAGTGGTAAGTTCATTCGACGCTTGAGTTAGGTTCTCCTCCTTTTCTTCTGAAGTTCCGGTTTTGGAATGTTTCCCATCTTTGAGTGGTGGAATTTTGGGGTTTTAAAGAATGAAGAAGGCGTTTAAAAGGCAATTTAATCTGAATAAGTGGGCAAAATGAGTAAATTTGAGAATTAAAAACTTGAGTAAGGAGAAATACACTCACATGAACGAGATGCTCTCATCGATGCCAAATTGGCCTAAACATGAGTTTTGTCTGCAAAGGGGAAGATAAAGTCACTTCAGTAAGTTTGAGAAATATGTGGGTAAAGAAATTTCTTTCAATTGAGGATCTCATGATTGTGGAAAATTTGAAGGTCAAGAATGCAAATGCAAATCCCTTATCATAGAAGGCATCTGCGATGGAAGCATAAATGGTCAAAGTATGGAGGAGTTTTACAAAGGAACAAAATTCCCACTAGCCCCATATATATTCTGAGCACAGTTTAACAAAAGAGAAAGAATGTTATGAATAAACATGGTCCTCCCGGGAAGGTAAAATGCACTCCAAGAACGAACGGTCAAGGCTATGTCTTGAATAAATAATTCGAGAGTTCCTCTCCACAACAGAAGAATCTATTACTTCGTGTCAAAGAAGAAATGGTAAAAGAAACAAAAGGAAATTTTGCAGTACTATATATTGTGAGCACATTTTATACCATACCAAAAGGGGGCTCTACAGAATAGAGTTTCAATATTACCCAGTGTGATTCCCGTGCAGTCAAGGAATGCTTCAAAGTTTTCCGCAAGTAATGAACAAAGTAGAGGATTGTGACTTAAACACCCAAGTCCATCTCCAGCACACATCGAGCATGAATAGACTAAGGCCCAAAGGGTTATAGAATCAGAATGTTCATTCACGGTGACTCGATGGGGCAACAAATGCTGAGATGGAATGATTTTTTAAAAATTCCAATAGAAAGGATACTTTGTCGGCATCTTCCAAACGCGTATGTGCACGACATAGCTCGTTCATTGATGGAATGCACTCCAGCACGATAAGACCATGCATTCACGATTGCTGGGGGAGACGGTTTTAACAATGGCAATGCTCACAATGATTAATGTTGATCAAATTCCACAACCTTTACCCGCATCCTCCTGCCCATGCCAAAATAGAAGCTTTCGAATAGCAGAGGGAACGAAATCCACGATTTTGTTCAAAGGTGCACACGGCGTGGATTGCCCATGATCGTGGATGCTTGTTCAGCAATGGCCTTCGAATCTTCCCAGAGGCAACATGAGTAAAGAAGCTCCCATAATGGATGCCCGACATCAGCGATGAAGACTCCAACACGCGCATGCAAAGCAGTCAATACAAAAAAACCCCAACTCCTTTGGATATGCACTCCAAGCGCAAAAGGCACCCACTCACGGAATGTCCAAAAAATTAAAATCTCGGACCCATATCAAAGTGCGCTCCTAGCACAATTCCCCCATGGTCACAGAGTCTCCCAAAACGAAGTAATCCGTTATGGAGGTAAAAGTGCGCTCAAAGCGCAAAGTGAAGCTAGTCTAGGAATTTTCTAAAAACTAAAATCCGTCACCCCTCCAGTTTGCGCTCAGGCACTTTTTAAACTAAGTTAAGGAAAATGGGAAAATAATTAAATATTAAATATTGTATTTAATATTTAATTATTAATAAAAGGAAAAACTTAAAACTCGAAGAATTTCAAAATTGCAAAATCCGAGAAAATTCTAGAGCTTTGATTTTGGGGGGGGGAAATCATTTTAAAAATCGGAGGAATCAATTGTTGAGCCAAATTTGTAAACAATTAAATATTGAATTTTATATTTAATATTTCGATTGAAAAATGGCAAAATCGATCATCAGCAAAAAAAATTCCAAAACATGAAAGGTCAAAAATTTTGATCTTGAAGATTTTGAAAAATTAAATCTTGGAAAATCTAAAAATCTTGGAAGTTGAAATCTCGAGAAATTTGTAGAAATTCAAAAAAATTCAAAAAAAGAAAAACTCCAAAATCATAAAAATTTGAAAAAGTTTGAAAAATTGGAAACGTTGAAACTTTGGGAAATTTGGAAAATGCAAATGGAAATTGAAATTTTGGAAAACTTTGTAAATCTCGAGAAATTCATAGAAATTGAAAACTTCTAAAATCAAAAGGAAATTCTTCAAAATCGTGAAAAAATCTCAAAAAACTCTAAAGGCGGAATCTTGGAAAGTTTTTTTTAATTTTTCGGATTTAAATCAACATTGATTAAATATTGAATTTTATATAATATTTAATTTAGCTATTTTTGAAAAAAATTTGAAAAAACTCTGAAGGCGGAGTCTTGGAAAGTTTTTTTTAATTTCGGATTTAAATCAATATTGATTAAATATTGAATTTTATTTAATATTTAATTAAGTAATTTTCGAAAAAAAGAAGCTTTTGAAAAGTAGAGGGAACGAAACCCACGGTTTTGTTCAGAGGTGCACATGGCGTGGATTGCCCATGATCATGGATGCTTGTTCAACAATGGCCTTCGAACCTTCCCAGAGGCAACATGAGTAAAGAAGCTCCCAGAATGGATGCCCGACATCAGTGATGAGGACTCCAACACGCACAAGCAAAGCAGTCAATACAAAAACTCCCCAACTCCTTTGGATATGCGCTCCAAGCAAAAAAGGCACCCAGTCACGGAATGTCCAAAAAATTAAAATCTCGAACCCATATCAAAGTGCGCTCCTAGCGCAATTCCCCCATGGTCATGGAGTCCCCAAAACGAAGTAATCCGTTATGGAGGTAAAAGTGCGCTCAAAGCGCAAAGTGAAGCTAGTCTGGGAATTTTCTAAAAACTAAAATCCGTCGCCCCCTCTAGTTTGCACTCAAGCACTTTTTAAACGAAGTTAAGGAAAATGGGAAATTAATTAAAAATTAAAAATTGTATTTAATATTTAATTATTAATAAAAGGAAAAACTTAAAACTTGGAGAATTTCAAAATTGCAAAATCCCAGAAAATTCTAGAGCTTTGATTTTTGGGGGGGGAAATCATTTTAAAAATCAGAGGAATCAATTGTTGAGCCAAATTTGGAAACAATTAAATATTAAATTTTATATTTAATATTTCGATTGAAAAATGGCAAAATCGATCATTGGAATTCCAAAACATAAAAGAAGTTCAAAAGTTTTGATCTTGGAAGATTTCGGAAAATTAAATCTTGGAAGTTGAAATCTTGAGAAATTCGTAGAAATTTTTAAAAAAATCAAAAAAAGAAAAACTCCAAAATCATAAAAATTTGACAAAGTTTGAAAAATTGGAAACATCGAAACTTTGGGAAATTTGAGTTTTCATTCCATTCAGGTAAGGGCTAACCTTAGAATAGTAGGGCAGATAGTTGAGAGACGCTTGATGGTTGAACAATTGATGGCCCTAAATTCCTAATTGACAAAGCTTAAGAGGCCATAATTCTCCCACCCACGCCAAACCTAAAGCGAGATAGTCAGAACTATCTTTCCAAATTTTGAGCCCAATTGCCCCTACAGGCCCCTACTATTTGCTTGACTGGGGTGGGCCACTACTATTCTATGGCAGGAGGAGAAACTTAGGGAAATTTGGAAAACTCAAATGGAAATTGAAATTTTGGAAAACTTTGTAAATCTTGAGAAATTCATAGAAATTGAAAATTTCTAAAATCAAAAGGAAATTCTTCAAAATCGTAAAAAAATCTCAAAAAACTCTGAACGCAAAGTCTTGGAAAGTTTTTTTTAATTTTTCGAATTTAAATCAACATTGATTAAATATTGAATTTTATTTTATTTAATTAAGTAATTTTCAAAAAAAATTGAAAAAGGCATTAAAATTTGGAGTTTAAAAAGCAATATTAATTAAATATTGATTTTTATTAATATTTAATTAATTTTCAGAAAGGAGAAAAGATCAAAATTGAAAAATGCTTTCAGATTTAAAATCTTAAATTAATTAAATATTGATTCACATTAATGTTTAATTAATTAATGTTTTTTTAAAAGCAATCAAAATTGGAAAGAAAAGGAAATTAGACAAAACTTCTCCACAAAGTCGAACACTCGAATTAGAAATTGCCCGAAAGGCTAGAAGAAAAACAGCGACAAAAGGCAAGGAATCTCCTTGAAAGCGGAATCTGCTAAAATTGGTGCTTTGCTTTTAAAGCAGCTTTCCAGGGTTCTCAAGTCTATAAAAGAGAGACTCTCAATTCATTCTCCACACATGAATTTCAAAGAGCAAGCTAAGAAGCGAGATTGAGAAAGCAAGTGAGAATTTCTTTTGAGAGGAAAAGTTTTTTAAAAGTTGAGTGAATTTTCTTGAAGAGAGAGAAAAGGTATTTCTTGGGAAGTGTGGAAATTATTTTTCAGGAGAAATTGTAGTTTTCTAGGAAAAGGGGGATTTTTTTTAGTAAGTGGGAAAGTTTATGAAAAGGCACAAGTTCTTGGAAGAGAGAAATTCATATTCCAGAGGAAAGTGCAAAAATTTGCAAAATTTTGAAATGTTCTTTTCTGAAGAAATTATTTTGGTTTTTGTTTTCTTGCATGCTCTTATGTTTGTTTCTTTTCTATTTTGCAGGAGAACGAGATGGCAGAGCCTAGAGGAACAAACATGACCAGAAGGCAGCTAATAAAGAATGAGCAGAGTGGATTCTATCCGGAATCCAAGATCGTGTCAAAGTCGTCAGGAATCAATGACACCAACCTCGAATGCCTGGACCTGAATGAATTCCACAGGAGGATGTTCGGATATAAGGAACATCATCCAACACACTTAGCCAGTCGGACCGTGAATAGTGGTATGGTCGCCACAGCTGGATTGCCTCTTGCCTTCCAGCATCCTGAGTTGATCCAAGAATGTGCAAGGCACTACCATGCGAGGGACAGAACGATCAAAGATGCTGATGGAAACTTACTTGCAAACCTTTCTCCACCAGCTTTTCAAAGGCCTTTGGAGTCCCTTCCTCTCAGAGATTGGTAATGAAAACAACGGAGCAAGCAGAAAAAGTCTTCACTGTTGGAGTTCAATACTGTGAGGAGATCATAAACAAGTGGTTGCGAAAGAACATGTCCCATTTTTCCAAGCTTCCCAAAGAGTTGGTATGGCTCGATTTTCACCAAGAATACAGTGATTTGATAATGATGTTGAGCAGGATATTTGCCCTACCTCAATCTTATCTATTCGGAAGCTAGATGTGGTACTTTATTGAGCAAGTAGTGAAAGAACATAATCATGTAGACTGGGCAGGGTTGATCAGTGACAAGCTAAGTGAGCAATTAGAGAACCTGGAGCAAACGAAGAAGTTTTACGAGAGTTCGTATGTCATCTATATGCTAGCATGGGCAACGAGATATGAAGGACTGAGATGCAAGGGAGCAATCGGGAGTGGAACTCAGCGGTTGAAAGTATATGATTGCTATCCTCAATTGCATTTGCACACAGTTAATGATTATGTCCGGGTCAACGATGCATTTGCAATGCGTATTGTGTGAACTCTGCAAAAGAAGCTACATGTGAGGTTGCTGACAGAAGCCATAAAATTGGTGGAAGAATACAGGGCATGGTTTATTGAGTTTCCTACTTTTTCCTACTTCAGGCTTCAAGGATTCTCCCCACAACCATACAAGCTTCCTAGGTATCCGACAAACAAAATGGTCCTGCTAGAGATCACCAGGCAGCTGACTATTTATGACAAGATTTAGACTGGGAAGAAGAAATTGAGACTTGATTTTCCGATTTCCATAGGCATGGATGAAGCTTAAATGTGCCCATGCCTAAAGGCAGCTGAGAGATCTCATGATGAATTATTGTTCTTCCGTCTTCCATTGTATACAAAGAGGCTAAACTTTGACCCTCACAACAAAATACGATCAGTGGCAAGGATTAGGTATCAACATATGGCGTACCTTGAGGATTTTTGGGCAAATGTTGCAGATGAGAACGAAGTAAAGAAAAGGATGCATTCCAAATTGCCACTGAACCTGATCAGGGCATGTAAAACCTTTCATATTCCTGATCATATGGAGGAAGAATTAAATGTGATCCAGAAGGGATATTGCCCCAAGAAAAGAGAAATTGGTGCCTAAAATTGGTCAAAGGAAGATCTAGACCTTGACACGTTATCTGGACCGGTATTGGATTTCACTAGGTACTGGATTGGGAGGCAATTGAGCCAGGTCGTGCCAAAGGAATGATGGACATACCAGCTGATGGGTCATCAAGCACTAAGGGATGAAAGACCGAGGCAGCCACAAGGAAGAGCGATGGAAGAAGGGGAAATTCCATCAGGTAGTGCAGAACGTAGAAAGGATAAAGATGTTGCTCAAGAAATACACACAAAAAGGAAGTTGGACCTCCATATTGACGAACCACAATAGAAGAGACAAAGGTCTGTAGATGTGCCATCCTCACCTAGTCGGACACCGAGTGTGCAAGAAATAGGAACTTTTGCCAGGGAGGAAACAGATGCAACCAGGAGGATAATAGAGCAAGACCACATGAATAGGTTAGTACAGGACAGATTGAGTATCAACGCTAATGAAAGGTTGCCACAAAGGAGCAGAGAACTGGATATCACCATTGAGGAGAGTCTCGGCACGCTTCTAGAAAGAGAGATGATGGAAGAGGAAGTTCCTGAAACAAAGGCAGAAGCTCCTGCAGCAAAGGAAGGATTTCCTACAGTGGAAGTTGTAGCCCCTATGGAAGCGACAGAAAGTCTGAGGGTCGAGGAAGAGATTGGTATTAGAACAGTCCAAGGACAAGAGCAGTTGGCAGTATAGAGAGATCAGAACGCAGATATTCCAGAGTGGCTGAGACAGAGGATTCAGAGAAGCCAAGAAAAGGAGGTTGACCCAAAGGCTGAATTGCAAGAAATCCTAGACTGAGTCAACCGATCAGATAAGAAGGGAAAGGCAAAGAAGTTCACGAAGATTATCCGAAGAGAATCTGGATCCAGGATCCTGCAAGTTGCAACACCAACAATAGATAAAGCAAAAGATTGAATTGCTCTTGAGGAATATAATGTGACTGAGATTGATTTAGGCCACGCATCCAGGGCACAGGTCATGGAGGATCTTGATGACTCCACGTAGGCAGTGAAGGGCAAAATGAAGAAGCTTGAGGAGAAATATCAGAGGCAGAAGAGTGAAATTAAGGCCATGTGTGACTACATAAGCAGCTTGTCTCATCCAGTTAGCGAGGAAGGCCCATCATTCATTCCTCTGGTTGTTCCTATGGAGTCAGTTGAAGGAATAGACTGAATCAGGCGGATTGCACAAGGGGCTGAGGTTTGGATGGAAGGCATCCAGAATGAGGGCTACAAACATGTTGAGGATTTGGTGAAGATACATAACAAAGCACTTGCTATCATTTCCCGAACCCAGTGTATGGAGGGATCTTGGGAGGATGAGCGCATCTATAGAGATGAGATAATTACAGAATTACATGAGTTGATGGAGACACCTAGTGAGAAATTGATTGATGGTGGGGTTGTCAAAGAGGGTGAAGCATATGACTTTTCTAGATGGTATGGAGTAGTGCTTATGGCCAAGGAAATGTTTGAGCATTTCGTTAAGGAATCCACTCGACTGAAGGAAATAGCTGATAATATTTGACAGGAGGTTTCCAGCAATGTCGCCTCACTTTTATCGAAAAGGCTCAATGAAGAAGAGATAACTCTGAGCAACCTAAAAGGAAAGTTAGAGGAATCCTTTCAAATGATCTTCTTCATGAAGCATGATTATGAGAAACTTTCTATATTCTCGAATGATATGCATTTTGCTCAAGACTTGGTACCGAATTGGGAGGATAGTTTGAGGAAGTCGGAGCGAGCAATAATTGCCTTGGAATTCAAACAAGAATCAGCGCCCAATGTCAGCGTGGAAGAATTGGAAACAGTCCTAGATAGATTCCAGGCATTCAAGCAAAGAGGTCAAAGATAAGACAGCAAGAGCATTTAATGCATAATGGGAGCATGTAATGATCATTTCCACTTTCCTTTTGAGTGTGCATGCATAGTGGGCATTTATTACCCACTACAATGGTGGATTCCATTTGCATTAATGTAAGTTCCTTTTTCTGTGCCCTAACCCTAATTAGAGCTTATGTAGGAAAATCTAGGCCATCAGTTATTGTTTTGATCCGGGCCATTCGTTGTTTTTGAGGACCTATATAAAGGCCTATTCTTCTCATTTGTAGGGAGCGAATTTTGAGATTGTTGCCTAAGAGCTATTGAGACAATAAAAATTTAATTGAAGTGTGGTGATAATTTGATGTGTCTTGAAGCTTGCTTGGTTTCATAATTCCCTCAATTAGACTAAGTTTAAATAGATAAAGTGTTGTGATTGTATTAGAGGATATGATGGTGTTTTGATGAGTTCCTTTGGTTCATACTTTTGACATTCTAGTGATTCTAAATCGTCGTGCAAAGTTAGCCTAAACCTTTATCCATGTGCACCTAATTTTTATCATTCGCACAAACCTTTGAAGATTGCACTAGTCCACATGTAGTTGTAGCTTGACTTGGCGAAGCAGGACTCGGTAATTGAGGAACTCGTCCATCAGAGTACTTTCTTTGCTATCATAACCCTTAGAAGTAGATTAGGATCTTTGAACGCTAAACCCCTTTTATTTCCACATATCCAATGAAAATCCAAAAAATAGTACTTCAATGCAAATCTTTTGATAACCCCTACATTCATCATGACATAAAATCTTTCCAAGAACTAAAAACATAAGGCCCCTTGTGATCATCAACAAATCACATCAACACCAAGCTTATCCACGAGTCGAGGAACCTTGGAGTTACCGTATGATCTTCTTGCAATCTTAGCATACGCGGTACTTTGTTCAAGAGAGGATAAGATATTTCAGTATTTTGTTCTAATGTTTGGCAAGTCATAAAGCACGCATCAAGAGGTCCTAACATATCCATGTGTTTGTCATTTTCTTTTTCTTGGGGAATTGTGATCGAATAAGCCGACTTGTGGCTTGCGATCTGGTATTTAAGTTGGGTAGTAGTTCTTGTTTAGGGGCAGAGCAGCGAGGTAGCTGTTGGGGAAGAATACCTAAGGGCTAAGACAGATCGAGATGTAGCTCTGAGTCTTATTTCTTATGTATTGGCCGAAACCGGGAAGGCCTTACAGCCTGACATGTTGCATGTAATTGGATGTTTTCCTGAGAATAACAAAGTTATTATCGGTTGCCTCTTGTTGTGTTACTTTATGTTTTCCGCTGTGTTGGCTCTGGCTGCATGATTGGACATCTCCTATGGGGATTCTTCGATCTTGACTGCATCAGAGATAATTATGAATTCTAAGACAAAGATGTTTGTGTTGTTGTGGTAATTCATGTTTCTTGCTGATGTTTTTGGATCATGTCCTATTCGTGTTGGTGGATCGCATTGGATTATGTGATTGGATTCAGTGATTTGTCTTTGACGTGTTGGTGTTCTTGGCCGACTTGATGGATAACATGTTGCAAAGATTTGTGGAGTGATCCATGGATCGTAGCGTGTTTATGGATGGAGATTTGGGTCCTAGCTATGTCTTTGCAGACATGTCTCGGATCACATTGAGGATTGTGTATTACTCTTTGTAATGTTTTGTAATTTAGTCCATGGCTGACCTTGTTGTAATGTGTTGATGTAATGTATTTAAAAATGTAATCTTTGCGATCGAAAGAGAGTGTGATGCTGGATGGAATGACATATCAGTGGATGTCCAAAGAGGTATGAGTGGAATCTAAAATAAAATCTAAACAGAGTTGTACTTCATCGGAGCTGTATTGGCATATCAAAGATTCTATCAGTCACTTCATAATCCAATGGATTGTTGTCCATAGTGGATTGTAGTCCATTTTGGGGTTGTAGCCCAAGTTGTATTTTGGGTTGTTGCCCAAGGGTTGGTTCCCTCATTTGTATTTGAGCAGTGAGCTCTAGGCAATGATCTTGAATGCATATGCATTCCCCTTTGTACCTTTAATAGGGTTATATGTGCTAGTACATCATCTAGTGGGTTTGATCCCCACCATGGTTTTTCCCTTAACCGAGTTTCCATGCAAAAATTTTGGTATTATATGTTCTTGTGATTATGGTTCAGTTCTTTAATGTTTATCTTTAAACATCTAAGAAAGAAAGTTAAGCCTTGGTTAAGTTTTGGTTTTGACAGCACTGTTTTGGACACAACCGATTCACCCTCCCTCTCAGTTGTGTGTGCTGCCTTATTTCTATCAATTGGTATCAAAGATAGATCCTCTTTTGAAGCTTGACCACTTGAGGTGATTTGTAAGCTCACCGAGACCAAAAGACACTACTCAATCTATGATAAGGAAATGCTACCTATCATGCACACCTTGGCCAAATTTTGACAATATTTGGTTTGTAGAAGATTTAGCATCAAAACAGATCACAATAATTTGAGGTTCTTCATGAATAAGGACCTCAATGACAAGCAGTAAAAATGGGTAAGCAAAATTGAAGCTTATGATTTCGACATTGAGTACATGAAAGGGGTGAATAATGTTGTAGCAGATGCTTTATCATGATGACCCCATTTGAACACCCTCACCAACATTACCACAGAATGGAAGGATGATATCATTGTGGAATATGTCAAAGATTCGCAAGGCAACGGTATCCTAGAGGGAAATTTGCCCAGTGAAGAGTACAAGATGGTGGATGAACTTATCCTATATAAAAATAGGATATTCCTTGCAGCCAATCCGAAAATGAAGACTAAGATCCTTAAAGCATATCACGAAATCCCTTATCAAGCCACCAAGGATACTATAGGACTTACAAACAAGTATAGGAGAGATACTCTTGGAAATGACTCAAGAAAGATTCTCCAAACAAAAATATTCTTCAAGGAAATCTTCCACTTACATGGTCTCCCAAGGAACATTGTCAGTGATCAAGATAGTCAGTTCCTAAGCCTATTTTGGCAAGAACTCTTCGGTTAGTAGGAACTGAACTGATACCTAGCGCAAGTTATCATCCTCAACGGATGGGCAAACCGAAATTGTTAACAAATGGATAGAAGGGTATTTGAGGAATTATGTTACAATCTAGCAGAACATGTGGATAAAATGGTTACACCTTGGTGAGTATTGTTACAATGCCACATCACATGTTGATCAGGATGAGTCCATTCAAAGAGTTGTATAGATATGAACCCACTACTTTCGAAAGTTTGATTTCACAAGAACGCTGAGTACCAAGGGCAAAAGATTTTGTACAGCAAAGTATGGACATCATGAATACCCTTAAAGATAACTTGCATCAAGCACAAAATCAACAGAAGATCCATGCAGACCGAAATTGCACTAAAAGGTCATTTGAAGTTGGAGAATTGGTCTTCTTGCGGTTGTAACCATAAAAGTAGTCCTCTATCAAGGTAAGCAAAGCAGAGAAGCTAAGGCCCCGATTCTATGGACCATACAAGACTTTGAGAAAGATAAGAGAAGTGGCTTATGAATTGGATTTACCCAAGAATAGTCATATTCACAATATATTTCACGTATCTCGACTGAAGAAAGTGCTAGGGCAGCAAGTCACCCCATGTTTAGAGTTACCCCCACTTGATGACGAGGGAAAACTAATCTTGGAACAAGAAAGAGTTATAAACAAGAGGGAAAAGTGATTAAGGAATAAGGCTATTCTCAAATTTTTGACCAAATGGAAGGGCCTACCTAAGGAATATGCTACTTGGGAAGGAGAGGAAATCTTCAACAATCCGAATATGAAATTGCTTGAGGACAAGCAACCTTAGGAAAGGCGGACTTTTGTGACCCCGTAAAATCAATAATACGAATGGAGAAATACAGAGGCATATCGGTTGCGGACAGCATTACACTCTACAAACTCATGCATTAGACAAGGTTCAAAGACAGCAACAGAACATGTTAAAAACACCAAATTTGTTATCCATTGTTTACTGTTAATGGAGCAGCAGCAATTCATTATGAAACGGCATAATAACTGAATCGACATTACTCCTGGAAGAGTGGTGACCATCGAAAAGACACATATCCTCGCTACCTTTGGAAGATATATTTACGATGAGTTGGCAGACCAAGAGAGGCATCGAAAAGAAGTAGAAAAAGTATCAGCAGACTGAGGAAACAGAAAGAATATAAATTCAAAATATACACATATCTTTATCTGCAGAACTGATACTTGTTGTGGTATGCTATGTATTGCGCGATATTTTGTAAACTAGCATTTGATAAAGATTACTCTTCTTTGCTGTTGATATCTATAGTAAATGTTCTTTATTGTACATAGCTATATGAAATGTTCTTTGCTATTAAATATTAATTGTTCTTAACCTGTTTTATATCTAACTCTGTATGTTATGAATATGACGACTCCTTTGATGATTCATATCCATTAAGCTATCTCATTTTGGAGGGGAGACATGGTACATATGAAGGGGTGTAAGTACCTAGGAAGCCACACCGATAGACACCCCGAGTGGGGCTAGGAGGCCGGATGGAGTATTCCATGCTCTTGGGCTGGGTGGAACGGCTCAAGGGGCCTTGTGTGCTCTCCCAATTGGTGCTCCATAATGATGATAATCTGGATAGATAGAACATCAAAAGGGATCTCATATGTACACCTTGAGTGTTATAATAGTAAGTTGGAATTCCATTTGTGTAATATTGGCTTATATGTTTATTTATCTTGTGATACTAATCTAGTTGCAGGAACTATATCAGGATACAAAAGTGAGAGTTCTCATTCCAAAACAATATCCAAACCCTAAAAGAGGATTTTATGGAAAATTGGATTAAATCTCAGTAGGGGACATTGTGGATGTCAAAAACTATTAAAAGACAAAATCTGAGAATATTCATGGATAAAGAAGACTCAATGAGAGAAACAAAAGACATACACCTGTCATAAGATATAATAAAACTCATTCAATTTCAACTGTACATGCAATATCTTGCTAGAGTCATCAGGAATATCAGTCCTAGTTACAAGGTTCGCACCCCCGGCCCCGTGCAGCTGCACCAAGTTTGCCCGAGTATGGGTACGCCCAGGAGAACTGCGTATGTTGTGGGTGCGCACCCACAACATACCTGAGGCGCTTGGGGATGCCTGGGGTATACCCTAGGGGCACTCAGGCCCAGAGCAAACCCACACCTAGGCAATTAAAGAGTGCCCGATGAATTTTAAAAACAAAATAACAATTTTAACCTTTATTTGGCAAAAAAAAACCCTTAAACAACTTAATATGAATTATATTATATGATATGACATAATATTGAAATATTGAGCTATCAATTGTCATTTGACATTGATCAATGATGAAGTATCATACTATTGAATGTATTTAGTTTTACAATTCTGTATATTTCTGTAAACTTTTTGTGTATAAATATAGATATAGATATATCTGTGTGTGTGCATGTGTGTACATGTATGTATGTATGTATATGTATATATATATATATACACATGTACCGATGTACCTTAGGGCAAAAATTTGCCCATATGTACTGGGTTCTCGTATCCGTACCTGCACCAGCAACTTAGATATTAGTCCACATGATTGATCAACCCCAACAGTGCCAATTTCATTATTTCATCAAATATGCACAGAATCAAGCATTAGTGTTGAACAGCCCAGGCCCAGAAAGTTGGTTCCTGACCTTGGATGTAGCAAATATGTAATGTCCCTTCACAAATGACAAGCCACAAGGAGTCAAATTCTAGCCGTCATATTCCCTAGGCTACAATAAATAATTAATAAAGGGAATATTTGATTTATGGCCAAAAGCTAAAGTACAATGAATAATTATTATAATTATTCATTATAACATAAAGAGGGGCTATCTTAAGTGAACGCATTATTCTCCCTAGGCAAGCAAACTTGAAGTTTATTTAGAACATTATGAGGTGGTTAATTAATAATTAATGAAGTTTTATTTATCCCTCAAAGTCACGTAGAAGGAAACAGCTAGAGTTCGACTGCTTTTTGGTTGAAGGAGTTTTATATAAGTCATCGACTAAGGTTAATTTAGCATCCACGAATTAATGTTTTACTGTTTACGCTCTACAAATAGATATCAAGCACAGGATGAAACCCCTGACATGGCAGCTCTGGACGTAGCCCTAGGTCTGCAGTAGTTCTTTCACAGTTGGGACGGCATAATAACTTCACAGAATACCTGCAAAAGGTGTTGGAAATAAGCAAAGACAATTTCTGGAAATATCGGAGCTTAGTGATGAGAAACACAGCCTATTTGGAGGTTCATAGCGCCTAATATTAACGACTACTATTGTTTCTTATTCAGTTCAGCAGCCATCACTAGTGCAGATCGATCAGGGCAAGCTAGTTATCCAGCAACCGATTCAAGCTAGCTTCTGTCGGGCCTCCAATCTGATTCTGCTGCAATGATTGGTACGCCGTGTATTCAACATTGGAACAATGATATATCCGGTTGGAATATAATTGGATAGACTGAATATTTGTTGTGAAATCAAGATCATCCTATAGAGAATATATATGAGTGTTGTACTGAAATAGATTACCATTGTGATTGATCTTTTCACCACCCATCGGTATGCATTTATATCCTTTGAACTGTCATGTTTGTGAAGAGCCATGACCATACGTGGCTTATGCTACGTAGGGTCATGACCCTTCATAACCGATTGTTAATATTAACTGCAATGTAACATATACAATTATCAACTGATCTTAATATATATATATTACCATATCCAATCGTAGCTATATCTTAACACTCCCTCTTAGCAAGAGAGGATCTAACTAGGTGTCATCACAATCCCCGACTTATTCGGAACTAGATTTTAGTGATAACTAAAATATAACTTCTTATCAAGATATCCAACATAGCTCAGGACATTAATATAATGTACTCATCCTGATAGAAGAGTTATCGCAATCCCCGACCAATTCGGAACTAGATTTAGCGATAACAATCAAGATATTCGGCACATTCCAGGACAACTTAATGTAGTCTCGTCTTGATTCACATGTTGTTATAATCCCCTACCAATTCGGAACTAGATTTAACAACTCCAAAAATTCAATGTCAGGACTAGTGACTACAATACATAGTCATACCTGACACTAGGTTAAGCTGTTGTCTAAGTCGTCACCTAGCAATAGTAACCCAACACATATGAAAAATCGTCACCTTTCATAATATAACATAAAATGAATGGGCCCATAAAGTCACACATATGACATCCACCTTGACTCTTCTCAGAGGGTGGATCCACCAAGGTTCATCCCAAAGAGTGGTGATGGAGCCTTAATTTGTAAAAATTAAGGCTTCCATTTGATTACTTTCTCTCATTTTCTTTCTTAAAATTATCATTAATAATTAATTAGATTATTCATGTGTTAAGATTTCTGCATATGTTTTACATACCCATAAGTTATGATAAATGGATTTTAGATTTTATATAAATTGCAAATTTTCATGCATTAATTTTGAAAGCATTTAAGTAACAAAGATTGATTATGATAATATGTTTTCGTTATATAAAGGTTAAAACTAAAAAAAGATAGACAATAATGTCACAGGCAATTGTTCTCAGCGTGATATAATGAAGTAATAGTTTTTTATTTTTGTAGACTATTACGCAGCAATCATTGTATTGTAGGGCCCAAGAAAGATGCAATTCTGGAATGTCCCTGTCCAGAACAGTCAATAATGACAATCAATATCAGAAGGGATAGTAGACTGCCAGTTTCAAGGATAATCAGAGCTCTATGAAAGGAATTCTTTTTGAGATTCTGTGTGATGACTATCGCAAGTGACAGTGTATTTTCAAAAAGTGCAGAGCACAGTTGGAAGCGTGCTGTAGATGTTCAAAATAATGATTTCAGGTGCAATATAACAGCGCTATACAAAAGAATATCTGGTCTCAGAATTATCAAAGTATTAATGAAATACTCATGCCGTAGAGTAATACAATATGGTGATGTTCACGAGATTGTGAAGCATCATTATAAAAACAACAGTGAACCAAGTGTTGTTTCCAGCAATTAGACTCAACAGGACGGCTTGGATATATGATCAAGTATAATGGAACAAATATACTACACAGAGAAAGGCGGTAATTATAAGTTCTTCAGTGATACAATATAGTGGAATACCTTTTTTTTGATAGGACAGTGAAGATGAGAGTGTATTCGACGGTGAAGTGCTCCAATTAAAGTCTGAAGATTCCTGAATGTCTATTGGAAGTCCTTCATCAAAAGTTTGATGCCAAGATATAAGCGCTAGCAGCCGAATCAATTGTTTTGGTTTAATTATCAATATTTAATAATGTTTTGTGCTTGTTACAGGTGTTCGCGCAGAGAAGATAAAGATACGCACACAGTGGATAGCCGTATCTCTTACCTTGCAATATAAAATGAAGCCTAAGGGAGTCGAGCCTTGACGATTTAGGGAGGAGCTCTGCCTGAACAAAGAAGAATAAAAGCGGAAGAAGCATACGAACATGGTGCTAATGTGAATCACGGGAATTTATATAATTGGAGCAACTGTTCAAATATTACATGCGTCATTGGTTTTATTGGCTCATATGCCCGCGTCACATGTGAAAGGAGGAAGTCACGCCAATGAAAGAATGTGAGAGCACAGGTGTGAATAAAAGCACAGGGAAGCAATATGACTCAACACGGGATAGTTCAGGCCACCGCAAATGAGTTGGCAAGTAGGACAATAGCGTTTCACCAGAGCAGAGGGTGTGAATGAGACACGGGATATTCGAGAGGTGTCTGTTTGCGGAAACTAAAATACAATGGTGATACAGATTTCATAATATACCCAAAAGTGTGAATGAAACAAACACATCACAATCATCGCTGGCATTTAATTAATAACCGGTGTTATAAATTAACTAGTAGTTACTCGTTATGAAGCAACGTGTTTCAACCGCCACCTGTTGCTTGCCTCCATGCCTATAAGAGGAAGTTTGGTCCCATTAAAGTCTAATTACAACAAAAACAGATATAAGATATATTTTATGAAGCCGTGTGTCATTTAAAAGCACAACCGCATGCCTTTTCTTTCTAATATAAATACATGATATAAATCAAAGCAAAGGGGGACGATGGATTCATGTAAAAAATAACTTTCAAAATTATTCAAAAACCTGTGTACTTGGATGTATTATTTTTCATTGGCAGAGGAATGAATTTTTGAACTAAGCCCATGAATTCTGGATTATAAAGTAAATATATTTATATGTGATTCTGAAGTCAAACTGCACTGGATAGATCATCCGTAAGGAGTGTCTGTAGTGCAATTTTATTTCCGGCAAAATCTGTAAGCGTATCTATTTTATTTGTGCGTATTGGAGTTTTTTAAAATTATTATTAAGTTGTGTCCTTTATAAATATTTTATTGATTTCTATAAATATTTTAATATTCGGATAAGTGGACTCGATCATTATCGCATTTTAAACTTGATAAACATAGATATTGTGAAATATTTAAGTGTTCCTATATTTATGTCTAGTTTGTCTCTGCACTACAGGAGTTAAAATACATCCTAGACTAGTTTAAAATAGCATTCATATAATTGATCCGTCGCGTCTGGGTTATTAATTTATTTATAGTTTTAAATTCATTAAAAATTTATAAAGTTGTACGTAGTAACCTTATAATATTGACTCTGTTTGCCCATTTAATTAGACACTGGTCTTTTTATTACTCTTAATTTGTAATTCATATGCTGGCAATTATTTATCTCTCCTTTGAAGATTTAATATATTCATTTGTGACATTAATTCATAATTATTATTTAAAATATTCTTATATTTATACAATTATTTACTCTTGTTATTATTTAACAATTTACAAAGCTTTCTATAATTCTTGCCATTTTGTAAGTTTTCATTATATTTGCAATTTAACCATTCTGCTATAAGAGTCCTAGGCTTGAGTATTTTGGTTCAGGAACAGGTGCACCCGCCTTGGCCTTGCAGAGCCAGAAGTGCAGGGAACCGGAATAATATCCCTTGGTTCCGTCAAGTTGGCCACAACTAGTTGGATATCCTATCATCGAGTTGGTGAGATTCGTAGGATTCCAATCCGTCGGTTTTGGGAACCAACAAGTGGAAACCAAGACTTCCACCTTAGACTTGTCTATCAAATACAAGAATCATTTAAGATACAAAATGATGGATCACTGAAGCTGAAACCTTCTTTTCAGTTAAGGCTTTACTCCTCAACATACCAAGGTTATCTGAAAGTACACAATCTTCTTTCTAGCAAGGGGTTTGGTAAGAATATCGGTCGTTTGTTCTCCACTAAATTGCATTTGTTTGTACTGTCTCATAGTCTCGGTGAATTATGAGCTTACAAAGTATACACCATCTTGACATGGTACACTCCCTCTGAATTTGTATGACCAAGATCCTGGGGTGCCAACTTAATTTGATCTTCTAGCTTCTCACTTTGACATATAGCCTTCTCACATGGTAATAATCATAATTCTTTGCTACAATTTCTTGATTACTAGAGAACCAACAAAACATGGTCTTATTCCCTCTGAATCAAGATCCTTGAATGTCCACAGATGCAGATCCTTTAGCTTCTCCCTCTGTCACAAAGGCATACCCTGTTTATATACTCAACTCAGTGTCACTGCAGGATGCCACTTCATACCTTCCTTCCTGAGAGAACCAATACGAATAATCTGAATAGTCATAAGGTTACATCGGCTAGCATAAGATGCATTTTGATCTTTTCCAAAGGCACAACATTAACACTCCCTCTTGGACTTGAGGGAAGATAATAAAGACCTCTAGTATGATGTTTATCTCAATAAGTTGTAGTCTCATGATGTATGGAATGCCTTAATCAGGGATTCTATCCACGTGCATCTCATCGGTGATTCTATCCACAAGTTCCTACTACTATAATCTCAAAATTGTTTTACCTTCAATAGTGAACTCCCTTTCAATCAATATGATCAAGTTTGTCCAAGTTGACTAAATCATCTGTTTCCTTAGAAGCTAAATTTCGCCAACTTCTTGACCTTTCTGAAGATGTCAAAGATAGATTACGAATAGTTCATAAAGCTAAACTATCCCGAACATAAAAATGATAGAAGCATACAAAATTTATTATTTAATGAATTACAAATTGCAAATTCATATGGATTAATAAACCATGAGATACTTATATTTTCAAATATTTTCAAGTATTTCCTTTCGTAAGGTGAGCCCATTAAGATGATACTCGTACCCATCGTCCTTCTTCATAACATATTGGTTTCATTCTGATCCTTAAGTTAATTTTCTTCTTTACAAATCATATCTTATTATGATAACTACCGATTAGATGTTGACTTCATACATTATCGGTATCTGATTATATTAATCATTGGTTACTATCCCACCTGTACTATCCCCTTTTTCGATTAACTTAGATAGTTGGGACAATTACCTTAACTTATCCTTCTCACTTCATCGAATGATGTTATGCATGATATAAATGATGTGTGTGTAACCAATTTATAATGCTTTCAACAATGTTTTTCTATGTCAATCCAAATATGCAGATATATTGGTCGAATGTTCTGTCGTCTTCAATAATTATTTGAGTAAGATTGTATGTTAACTGATCTCCCTCTTCTGTTCCGACCAATCTAGACTCCTTCCTTGTGGATTTGTATCACCCTCCAATCTGTTCTCCTCTCCATTGCATAATACATATATCCCCATGTGTTAATTCCTATTCCATTGATTTGTATTATTTTATTTTTATTTTTATTTTTCTTATATCATATGCTTAGGATGAGGAATCATGTGTAAAAGACACGAATCTGTATATTCGTAATCATTTGATTGATGCATAATTATTTATTCTATTATAGTATCATATCTCTTGTTCCTGGGACATTTTTTGTTCAAGATATATATATATATATATATATATATATATATATATATATATATATATATATATATATATATATATATATGATGCTCCATTTGCATCTCCAAAGACATGATTTCTAGAAACGGGCAATTACATCCCTCTAATTTTAATGTGCAACAAAACAGCCCATAAATTGAACATATTTTCATAAGTCAATATGTTATGAAATTAGCTCCACTCTACTAAATCAATAAAGCTTCCACTAATTTCAACCTTGATCAATTAGCAAACATGATTCATGAATATAGCAGAAATGCCAAAGTCTAATAATTGAGAGAGGCTACCAAAATACGGCCACATGAAATAAAAGCGCACAGTGTCCAAACTTGTATCCATTGCAGATGAGAAGTCCATCTCTATTGTTGCATACTGTGGCAATAAGAGCTTTTGGCTTTTACCCAACCTCCAACCCAGATCTGAATTGATGCCCAAACTGAGTGCCCGTCAAGAGAGACCCCACAAATTATTTTCACGGTACTGTAATGAGAAGGATATGGTGCGCTGATTCTTCCTTGAATATTAGAGGAAATATCCCCCTACTTGCGAGGATGCATACCTCTTCCTCACTGTTGCCCCATTCAAAATACAGCCAAACATATACAGAATACAGTAGAAAAAATGCTTTTTAAAACTGATTCACTCTCTCATCTGATGGCTCTAGTTTGAGTACCGTTGAGAACAAAATCCATACATGCTTTTTAAACCTGAGCATTCTCATCCGATGGCTCTGGTTTGAGTACCGTTGACAACAAAATCCAAAGCCTTGATCATTGTATATTATTACCTATACCCCGTACCAGTCAGACTTAATTCATGCTCTGCCGTGATACCCACATGTTCACTGCTACGCTCTAAAATGATCCTTTGAACCATTTTTATGCCATCTCCCTCTGTAATACTTTGCTCGGATATTACTTCGATGTCGTTTAGACTGAGAACATATATGGAATTTCATCACCAATATTGCTGCCAATTTATCACTGATTGCTTGTGAATATATTTTATTCTCTTATAGGTTAAGCTCTGATACCATGTTGTGAAATCAAGATCGTCCTATAGAGAATATATATGAGTGCTGTACTGAAATAGATTACCGTTGTGATTGATCTTTTCACCAGCCATCTATATGCATTTATATCCTTTGAATAGTCATGTTTGTGAAGAGCCATGACCATACGTGGCTTATGCTACATAGGGTCATGACCCTTCATAACCGATTGTTAATATTAACTGCATTGTAACATATACAATTATCAACTGATCTTAATATATATATATATATATATATATATATATATATATATACATATACATATTACCATATCCAATCGTAGCTATATCTTAACAATATTGTCTTTGTATGTTGACAAATACTTCATCGAATGGTCTGTAATTTGTGAAAGTTTCATGAGATAAATCGTTCCTTGGTTTGGCTGTAAGTTTGCATCAATTATTAACAGATTTTTCTATTAACAATATTTCAGTAGTATCAGAGCACAGAGATCCTACCAGCCTGTGTGGATTTTAGATGCATGTCATCTTTTTCAATCGCATGTCAGGATATATGGTTGCATGTCACTTCTAATCAATTGCATATCAGGATATATGGTTGCATGTAACTTCTAATCAATTACATGTCAGGATATATGGTGGCATGTCACTTCTAACCATTTGCATGTTAGTTTGAATTGGTTCTATGCACTCTAGAGGATCAGGATCACATAGATATTTCACCAGGAGTAGGGCTGAACAGCAGTGGGAAGAAGAGAATCCCTGGTTTGATCAAGGCAATATGGCAAAACATAGGAATGATGGGGGTAATGGTCAACCGAGTCTTCAGGACATTATGGCACAGAGGGCACAGCAACAACAACAAATGATGCAAATGTTTATGCAGTCACAACAACAGCTTTTAAATGCAATTGGAGATTTAAGGGTTCAACAACTGCATGCACAAGATCATGATGGAAATAGAAGCGATGTTGGGAATGAAAATCGTGTTAGAACAGCCTCTAACGCTGTTAGGACAGCATACACCAGATCTGATCGGCCTCTTAGACCGGTGTTCTTGCCAAGACCAGTTGAAGAAGAAGCGGTTCTGGAAGCTAAGGAAGAAACTCACATTACTGATGATGTTATGGCAGCACATGATGAGTATAGAATGCTTCCTGCTGATGTCAGACAACTAATAAACTTAAATCAATTCATGAACCAGCGAAAAGATAAAGCTAAATTCCAATTGGAAAGACAAGAAAGAAGACCTAGAGGGCCAAGTAGGCAAGGCACTCAGCCTCAAGAATTCAAAGATGCTTTAAATAAGGTCCCTTTGCCAACATTTAATGGAAGCAGGAAGGTTAGTGCAAGGTCTTGGGTACACAAACTTGACACATCCCTGTCACTTAAGCGTATGGAGGAAGATAGGGCCATGCAATTTGCTACAATGCATCTGCAGGGTGTGGCCTATGATTGGTGGCACCATGGATTAGTGTCACAAGACCATGGTATGATACATTCATATGAGGAGTTTGTCAATAGGTTGTTTACATGTTTTGACATTGAATTTTATTACAAAGATTTGGCACAGCTAAAGCAAGTGGGACCCTTGGTGACTTTACATTAATGAATTTCATAAGATTTCAATCATGGTTCCTGACATGCCACAAAGGCGGGTCACAATGCTCTTTGTAGAAGGTTTGAGTGATAAACTGAAAGGATTGGTCAAGGCTCATAGGCCTACTACATTAGATGATGCTATTGGGTTAGCCATGGACTTAGAAGTCACGCCTTCTCAGCCACACAAGAAGAACTTCAAAAATCAGAAATCAGATGATAAATCAGATGTGAAGACTCCTAATAAGCCCAAGGTCATGTCTCCTAAATTAGAAAAAGAATCAAGAAATGAGTTAAGAAGAAGAAATCTTTGTTTTCATTGCAAAGAACCTTGGGAGCCAGGACATAGGTGTCTTGGTAAGGGTAAGGCATATCTTATTGAGGTGAATTCTGATGTGGACAGTGATGAGGATAGTAAGCATGATGACAAGGTGCAAGGTACCCTTGCGTCCCTATCCGCTGGTTCCAAAAATCATCTTTTCGTACTTAAAGGGATTGTCAAAGGACAGGGAGTCATGCGTATGGTGGACAGAAGTGCTACACATAACTTTATTGATGAGGTCTTTGTAGTCAAGGAAGGACTACAAGTGGAGGACTTTCCCGGATTCAGCGTTATGTTGGCAGATGGATCCAAAATCAGTTGCACAAGGAAAATACCTAGGTTGGGCATACAAGTAGATGATTATACATTTGATGTTGAGTACTATGTAGTTGATATTGGTGGAATTGAAGTAGTTTTGGGAGTACGATGGTTGAAGTCCCTTGGAAGACACATCCAGGATTTCAGCAACATGGAATTTGAGTTTTCTCATGGAGGTCAACAAATTGTATTGAAGGCTACCAAAAATGATAACCCAAAGGTTGTGGCACCCAAGTGTATGCAAGCTCACCTTGATGATGAAAATACCATTGGGAGGCATGGGGATAAATCAGATTATCCCAAGTATGACAACAATAATGTAATCTCCTTATACGCATGATATGACAGCTTTGACACATAATGCTGCATCATGCTTAGCAATGGGATTTAATAGAGGTATACATACTGACAATTCATTGTCAGCCAAAGAATTGCACCTTCATTTGATATCTGATTTTTGGGATACTCATGCGGGGGCATGTATGGTTGTTATTCTTATTGGAGAAGGGTCAGTAAATGCTGTTATTGGCTTGCAGTTGGGGTAATGATACTTTGGATGATGGTTTGTTTTTATGGACAACAGATGTTTGGCCAAATTTGGGTGACTCGATGAGATACTACTTCACCCTGTATGGCGGGTTTCATATTGTGGTAGGGGATCCGGGTGTTGATTTTTTGGATGCATTGTCACGCTTGCGCCCTATTGAGTTGCTTCGCGATTTGTGGTGTTTAGACAAGTATATCAGAGTGGAGCAGCGGATAGTTTTGTGATTGCTGGAGGACCAGCAATTTCAGGAAGGGAAGACTGTAATCCCTTCTCAAATGACAGGCCACAAGGAGTCAAATTCTAGCTTCCATATTCCCCAGGCTAGAATAAATAATTAATAAAGGGAATATTTAAATTATGGCCAAAAGCTAATGTACAATGAATAATTATTATAATTATTCATTATCACTTAAAGAGGGGCTGTCTTAAGTGAACGCATTATTCTGCCTAGGCAAGTGAACTTGAAGTTTATTTAGAACATTATGAGGTGGTTAATTAATAATTAATGAAGTTGTATTTATCCCTCAAAGCCACGTAGAAGGAAACAGCTAGAGTTCGACTGCTTTTTGGCTGAAGGAGTTTTATATAAGTCATCGACTGGGGTTAATTTAGCATCCATGAATTAATGTTTTACTGTTTACTCTCTGCAAATAGATATCAAGCACAGGACGAAACCCCTGTCATGGCAGCTCTGGATGTAGCCCCAGGTCTGCAGTAAGTCTTTCACAGTTGGGACGACATAATAACTTCACAGGATACCTGCCAAACGCGTTTGAAATAATCAGTGACAATTTCTGGAAATATTGGAGCTTAGTGATGAGAAACGCAGCCTGTTTGGAGGTTCATAGCACCTAATATTAAAGACTACTATTGTTTCATTCAGTTCAGCAGCCATCACTAGTGCAGATCGATCAGGGCAAGCTAGTTATTCAGCAACCGATTCAGGCTAGCTTTTGTTGGGCCTCCAATCTTATTCTGCTGCAATGATTGGTACGCCATGTATTCAACATTGGATTAATGATATAAATGGTTGGAATATAATTGGATAGACTGAATATTTGTCTTTGTATGTTGACAAATACTTCATCGAATGGTCTGTAATTGTGAAAATTTCATGAGATAAATTGTTCCTTGGTTTGGCTGTAAGTTTGCATCAATTATTATCAAATTTTTCTATCAAGAATATTTCACAATAGTCCAGTGGATTACAACTATACTCAGTCATTAAAGGTCGTGACTATTATAATTCGGTCTGTCTTTAGTTAATAACTTAATTTCCTATAAAAAGCTCACTGAGCCTTTCTTGTTTGATCAGTGCCTTTATTTCTCAAAGCAGCTTTGCAGGTACATGTGTTTAGCCAGTTTTGGAACACCAGAAATCCTAGTATCTAGGATGTACAACCCATGTGCATAATCAATATGTGTGTGCAAATCCTACTCAGTCACTAACAGCATGGTTATCATATATCAGTAGTACATGCATATTGATTATGTACATAGTATTACCTATTATACATCCACGGTGCTATATTTTTTGTCGTTCCAAGACATATCTGCAAAGCTGCTTTGAGAAAAAAAGTACCCTGTCAGACAAGAAAGCCTGAGTGAGATTCTCATATTGAATTACCCAAGGACAGGCTGGGTCATAAATTAAACATAATATATAGATGTCCAGAGAGCTGCAGTTCATTTGTGAGTTTGGCAGAGTTTGAAATCGCCCACCACAATTCAACTCCAGCTACAATTCACCCCACCTAAATGATGCCAACAAAAGTCATGTCCGGCATGGAGGCCCTTGAATTTCAAAACACTTCTAACCATAATCACCCAGAAACTAGGGTTCACAACAAGGACACCAGCACTATGCCTTTAAGCACCACTCCTAGCAAGCCGTCGGTGTGTTTTATTGTTGCACCTAGTAAGTTATTCTCCTAGATTATAGATGCACATGTTGCTTAAGTTTACTTAGGGATCACATAGGAATATTCCCATTTTCACTAGTGTTATCACACTATCACTTTTCCACCTTAAGTGGGACTTTCACCTTGGAAGGTGATCCACCTTTAGTGGACATTTGGCACAAACATCTTTCCACATTGGAGGGTGATCCACCTTTAGTGGACATGTGGCAGAAACATCTTTCCACCTTATTTGGGTGATAAGTTATCTCCTCATGTATCATATCGTAAGATTAAGATATTTGTCATAATCTTATGCACTCTTATGTTCTCACCTTGGCCTATTTAACAAAGAGGTCTCCTTTGTGATATTACTTAAAAATGACATCCCCGACCCTATCACCATCTCCCTTTGGCTGAGTTCATAACAAATATACTAATGTTAAAAGCAAAAGAGAGAAACTCAAAGATACAGAACATTTTTTTTCTTACAGTTCTGTTTGACTGCTAACAACTTAAACAAAAAGGAGGCATTTCTCTACAAACTAATGGTTTGAGAAAGCCCGCCTCTATGACGGCACAAAATTTCAGACTCAGCTAGCTTACACAATATTAACATCTTTTGCTAATGTAATACAGATTAAAACATAATAAATTAGCATAGAGATTTCTGGGTTGAAAATTTTGATGGTCAGCTTGATTGGTGAATTTAATTTGGTTTACAGGAATTCTTTTTTAGCTGATAGTTTCTTTAAGAATGGAGTCTTTGAAAATTGTGGTGATTGAAAATCGACTTCATTCCTGATATCATTGTTCTTTGATATTATTATTACATCATTTAAAATGTCAATGCGTGTTAGTGGCAGCGGAGGTTGGGATTTTGATGACTGATGATGTCATCGAGTGGAAGGGAGATTTGGTGGAGATTATGTTCATTCTCCGTAGTAAGGCGAATTTAATGACATGCCTTGGCAGGATTGATTCTGACCGATTGATGGACCCTGAGAGTTTAGTGCCGGCAGACGGAAAGCTTAGTTGGATCTTAATATTTATTAGCCTCTGCTGTTCGGACGAGCCAAGAAGTTTTAAATTGGCGGATGGTTTACTGTGGTGGATCAAGACACATCCTTTTTCCATTGTGTTTGTTTGCTTTTTTCTCTTCTGTGCAGGTTGTAAGCAGTGGTCATGGAGGCGACGTTCACATTTAGAACATCCAAGCAGCAGAAGGCCCTATTCGGCCCAGTCGAAAACCATCGACTGAAACTTTTGCTCAAGTGCCCTTCAGACGCCGTTGTGGAAGCAGTGCAGGGCACACTCGGGTTTTTCTTCCAGAATGCATGTCATCGTTGGAAGCTGAACGTGGATATTGCAGCAATGATATTGGCATGGGGTTTGGAACTAGGTGAAGAGGTGGAAACTATTCGCTGGGTAATGAACTCCCTGTTTGAAGATGATTTGATCCCAGGGTTGGAGTCTATTTGTGAATGGGTCGTTACTGGTGAAGGGTTCGATTTCTCAGAGTGTTTTGAAAGTGACATTGCTGCTAGTGAACTGGGATTCGTTCCATTTGTGAGGTGGCCAAACTTGGTAAACAAGAGGCTCTACCTCAATATGATCCGACAAGAATGGTGCCTCTTCAAGGATGCAGTTCGTGATTATCAGGATTCTGGAGGTAGGAGAATCGGTCGACTTCCTCTCATTTTCCCAAAGCAGAAATGCAGTGCCGGGGGAGGTCGGAGTGTTTAATGGCAGACTTGTGTCATAATTTTGAAGCTATCATCTCTGTTTTTTGATGTCTTTTTTTGTAAATGGTTTCCAGCAAATTTGTGGCCAATATTAACATTGTAAAATTGCAGAATTTTTGTTTATCTCTGCTCGACGGCTAAGGAAATAGCCATAATAGATACTCTGTTATCAACTGCAGTGTGGATAGGGTGATGGTGGGGTTTTTGTAGTCAGCCTCTGATTATGATGAAAGGGCTTTGTTATCTATTGATAACCCAGTGTTATGTAATTGGGCTGGGGTTCGGGTTATTCTGGTTTTTTGAAACCCAGATATTGGTTTCTCAGAAGTTGTAATGTTTTCTTAATATCAATAAATATTAAAAATCAAAAACTTATTACCGAAAAAAAAAAATGAAGATAGATCAATCCTAATGCCTGCTGCCCAAAATTTTCATTTAATCTCTATTGTTCTAGGTTTAAAGCCTGCTGTTTTACGTTCCATTCGCAAGAGACCCTTTCCACAATAAATTAGCCAATACCCTCAAAATGCGCTTATGAAGATAACAATAACCATTAGCGTCCCTTTATAAAATGGCAAAAACTCATACCGTTTCTCACATTTATTCGCCTCTCCAATGGTCTCAGCGGGCCTGAGCCTTCCACGCAAGCTTCATAGAGTAATAATCTGCCATGTAAAAATAACAATAATTACAACACTCTGGCACTCAAGTAATTAGAAGTCAAATAATATGCTCATAAGTAACCAGTCATCCAAACTTTCACAGCAGAGCTCTCAGGTACAAATCGACATGTCAAATACCACATCCAACTTTGAGTGCAGCATAAACCAAGGTATGCGGCTGGTTGTAAAACATATTAAAAAGTTAAAACTGGATTCAATATCAGGCTGAAGAAAGCTGAAGTGCTGAAATTGAATAAATTGCTACATCAAACTGTCAGGGAAGGTGTGTTATCTACTGAAATTGAATAAAATACCATATTGAACTCTAACTTGGGGAAGACAAATTAAACGTTGAAATTGCATCAAATACCAAATCTAATTTGAGAGAGGGGAAAACATGTTCTTGTATTGAAAAGTGATAAAATATCGCATCTAATCCTACGCAAGGAAGGCATTCATTTTTAGCTTGGTAAATGAATGTGTGGGGCTATCCCTTAGTATCATAGTTATAGTTCATTAGGGAGTCATTAACCTGACTGGTACATGTAACCTGACTGATATACAGAAAATCTTAGTAATACATAAAATACTACATCCAACTTGAGATAAGAAAAATCCATGTGAGTATTGAAATTGGTAAAAACTTGGGCTCAAACTCTAGGGGTTGCGAGTTATCATCATATCTGAGAAGTCCTGGATATCAGCTTATCACCCAAGTGATAGCACTGGACCAGAGACGTGGAACTCACCATTGAAAACAATCAAGAATATAGCAAGTTATTTATAATTAACTTTCAATTGAATGGTTTTTGACAATTAAAAGAAACCCCAACGATGATTAATAGATATTCTCACAGTGCAAGTTCCCTTGCAGCTCGAGGGCTCCTGAATCGACCATCTTTATCTCGGGGCTTTGTTATGGGATTCCGATGGCGGTCTGTCGGAGAAGATAAGCGCCCATATTCATTGGGTATTTCTGAAACCGCATGAGAATTTTTTCCTGGTTGGGCCAAAGTAGCAGCGCACCTTACCGCCATAAGGCTCTGTACTGCATCACCAAATATTAACTTTCCATTTCTGAAGCCCGAGCAGTTTCCATGGCAGTTATTTGTGGTCCTAAATTGTGGCGTTAAAAGCCCAACTGGAGGAACCGACGAAGAATACAATACAGAATGACTAGTCCTTAAGCGAACCGCCATTGCTGGAACCATGGGTAAGGTCCCGCTGTCTACAGAAAATGTGTATTTAAGTGCATCCCTCCCGTCATGGTGATTGTTTTGCTTTTATTTTTTGTTTTGTTTTTTAAATCAGTTTACCAAATGGATATCGAAGGGATGAATCAAGCAACCTGGCCCACAAAAGTAATCCAGTTTTAAATCATATTTTAAACGTTCGTTTGGAGAAATTTAATACAAATTTTGGGAAAATTTTAGTTTGAATGAATGGAGGGAGGAATTTTTTTTAATGTTCTATTAGATTGTGATCACAACATCGACATATTTTCATATTTCTTTTATGTCGACTTTTCTATTATTAATATTGAGCAAGAAATCTGCTATTTTTTAAGTCTTGCATCTTCAAAGAGCTCATCTAGAATGTCCACCTTCAAAGTATTTTCAAATTGCTTATGGATATTCTTATATGTTGCAAACTTTATGAGGAATTACCGCTCGATTTCAACCATATCTTTAGCCTCGTGAACGTTAAAATTTTATTATCTTATCTTATCTTATCTTTGTTGCAAAACACACAAGTTCCTTCCTCCAACTTTTCCTTGGGGACAATCCATCTACATGTTTCCCATCTAAGGTCATGACAGTCTGTCCTCAAATGCACTATTAAAATTTTAGCCTTCCCTTTTATTACAACTCTTAAATAGGCCTTATTACATGACCAACAAAACCTAAAGGACACTTCTTGGTTTTCCAATCCCATAGCTCCACTTTTTTGGATTTGTTATGAAGAAGGTAAGAAGCTCTCTACCCCCCTTCAATCCTTCTTGCCCTACATGTCTCCTAATTGAGCCTATTGCGAAAATCAATTCTTAGGTACTTGTATTCTTCCACAAACTCCAAAGAACTTTCTTCTTTGGTTTTGTTAGTGTTCACTTACATCCCAAACTTTTCACAAAAGACCTCTAAAGCCTTCAAATGAGCTCTTTCAATCCTTAAGAAGATCTTGCAATTAGAATAAGGTCATTTGCATATATAGCAGCTTGACCACATATCCCACTAGCTAGATATCCTCTCTTATGTTGTTGTTTAACCATCCCTCTAGTTTATCAAAATACAAACTAAATAGTGTGGCTGAAAGAGGACACCCTTGATTAACTCTAATGTTGCTACCAAAGCACTCCTTGGTTTTGATAGTAGCTCTAACCCACTCATAAAACTTATGGATAGCTGCAAATACTCATTTGGAATCCCAAGCTCTTCCATTTAAATCCAAAACTTGTCCTTGGAAATAGTGTCAAAAGCTTTTTTAAATACACAGAGCAACAAAAGGCCTCTCCACCTTTGGTTTATGATTTTTTTCAATGAAGTGTCTAAGAGTGATGTAATGATCAATGGTAGAGTGTTTTGTCCTAAACCAACCTATCCTTTTGTCCTTTTACCTTATTTTTCTACCCAACATTCGATTTTGCATTATATCATGCTTCAAAAAAAAAAATCAAGAAGCTCAGATTGACTTTAATAGTATGGTAATTGGAAGGATTATTGATGTCGCCATTTTCATATAAAGGAATGACAACACTATTACTCCACTCAGTTGGGAAGCTACTTTGTGTGACATTGTTAAAGATTATTTTGATGTGTGGCCTCACTTTCTCAACACCCTCATTTAAAAAATTATATTTGCAACCCATCAATGTCTTAAGTTTTGCCACTTGATAACTTCTTTATGACTTATTTGACATCTTCCACTGAGATTAGCTTGGATGAATGTCAATTATGGGATGGTTACTTTTCTCATGTTCGTTTATAGATCTAAGCTTTGCATAATCTAAACATTTTGCATCAATGATATTATTTTCTTTTTGTTTTCTCTTTTATTGTAGTTCCCACCAAAAACCTTTGGGGTTATGCTTCCTTAAAGAGATTGATTCCTTTCTTCTTGAAATAAAATTGTGTTTTATCATTTATTTTTTATAAAAAATCATATTTCCAATGCTTGTCTCATTCTCTTTGAAGGATCTTCTACCAACTTTGCATTCTTTGTCATACTAGGGGTTAGTCGAGAAAGTGTTTGAAACTCCCTTCTTAGGTTGATATCTTTTATATACCTAAAGAGATTTGTGGATTAGAGGTCTTATCAAACTGTTCTAAATAGTATCCATTCCTTTACTATTGTTTTTGCCTTCTATATTTTTTTTTGCTAAGCGAAAGTGTTGTTGAAGTGAAGCAACAAAAACCTCTAACTTTCTTGATTCGCAAGAATTCTACCATGAGAATGGACTTTCTTATGTGATTGTTGGTTCTTCTTGTTGAACACACCACAAGACTAAGAGGAGAAGGGATAAGTCATTGGTCAGTTGCTTAAAGTTTTCAATCACAAAGTTGCATCAATTAACTTTAACCAACTTAACATCAAATAAAGATAAATAAATGAACAACATATACTTGAACGCCAAATTTTTATATGGAAAACCCAATGTGAGAAAAAACCATGATGAGGAAAACTTACTATATGAATAACTAAATACAATAATGTATTAGGTTGAAGGCCAAGGTAGCTCATTGTTGGCATAATTGATGTAACTGATGTAGATCAGATGAGTATGTTATGTTATGAGTTTGATGCAAGTATGATGATAGAATGATCAGTTATGATGTTGTCATTGATGTCAACTTAGTGGTTGTTGGTTGACAATGTTTCTGTTATGTTGAGGTATGTTCAAGTGGTTGGATCTAGAGCTATGGTAAGAGTTGGAGTGTGTGATCGTGAAGGAAGATTAATTGATGTCTCTAGATGATATATCCATGACCGCATAAGTTTATCTTAAGTACGTGGTGACTTATGTTTTTTGAAGGATGATAGGTAGACAAGAAGAACAAGTTGAAGCTAAGGAGTGATGATATGATTATTGTGTCAAGATGGTTTGGATTCTGGTGTTGTGATTTAGGATGTGTTATCTTGACTATGTCATGAGGTTGTTGTTGCGACAACATCATGTTTGGTGATTAGTTGACAGAGTTCTAGTGCACTGAATCTCACTTAGTGAAAGGCACAAGAAGTTCTTAGTACAATCGATCAGATCCTTAACTGATGATGTTGCACCGTGTTGCGATAAGTTGTTATGTGTCTAAAGGATCATGGTGATGTGTTAGAGCGATGTGGAATGATGAGTTGGCAGTCTTATGATCATGATGATTAGATTTCTTGGAGTTTTGCAAGTGCATTGGAGAGTGTGATATGGTTTGACTTTTTCTTTGTGAAATCATTTATGTGGTGGATCTGGAGGCCAACATGAAATTGTGATTGTAATTGTTAGTTGGTATTATATTTTAGGGTTTGAAAAATGAGTGAGAACTAATTATAATGATGTATTTAGGTCTTAGCTGATGTAATTAGTAAAAAAATATTTATATATCATTTCTGATGTATTGTATGAGAGTGGGAGAGGAGAAAGATCGATGTGTGGTGCTACTATTGTTGTTGCGGCAGTTTATGGTGATCAGAGGTGTTAGTAAAGAAGTGAAGAAGTGTTTCAGATCAAACCATTGATCAAGGATTACACTAGATCTATCATGCATTGAGTGAAACTATCATATCATTATTTACTTGCTGATTTTAGTAGGTTGAAGAGAGAAATCCCTTAACCGGGTCACTCCTAATAGGGTGAGCAGGATCCTAACAGGTCTGAAGACTAAATCCTCTAACAAAGTGACTTCTTAACTGGAGTTTTAAATCCTCTTACGAGGTAGATCCTAATAGGTCTTTGTTGTAATCTCTTAATAGGGTTGAACACTCTTAACTAGGTGAACCCTTAGCTGGAAAGATGTAATGCTCCTAATAGAGCCACTTATTATTGCAGTAGTGAGGATTTGTGTGTGCTAATTCCCACACATGGTTTTTCCCTCTAACAAGGGATTCCATAAGAAAAATATATCTGTCAAAGTGTTGCATTCTTTTGATGTTTGTTACTACTTAGTTATTTCCATTGCATTCTACATCTTAAGGAAGTTGGTGGTAAAAATAGATTGAGTTTTGATTACACTGATTCACCTCCCTATTGTGAGGTTTTCATAATACCACCCCATCACAGATGAGGCCCCCCTTTTTGTCATCTTGTTGTTGTTAGTTGGGTTGCAAGTGAGTAGAATTAAAAAATTGACTAAGTATTGAGGTGGGATTGATTTGATTCTAATCTTGGAGATGGACCGAAAATGGAATGAAGTTGGAGGTTGAGAATGGATGGAAGATGAGGTAAATTTGGCTAAGTTTAAAATATTTTTGGGATGGGAATTGTTTCTTTGTTCAGGAAAAACGTTGCTCATCTTTGAGCTGAAAGCATTCCAGTTCCATCTAAACATTGCTCATCTTTGAGCTGAACGCATTTCAGTTCCATCTAAACATTGCTCATCTTTGAGCTGAACGCATTTTAGTTCCATCTAAACGTTGCTCATCTTTCAGCTGAACGCATTTCAGTTCCATCTAAACGTTCCTCATCTTTGAGCTAAATGCATTTCAGTTCCATCTAAACGCTACTCATCTTTGAGTCGAGCACGTTTTGCTTCCATCTAATTTGTGTCTCATCTTGGGGCTGGGGCCTCTTTTCATGCATCGAATTTTGTTGTCTCATCTTGCAATGCACTATTTTAAGGCTTGAGTTTTTTTCATGACAGACTTAAGTTAGACCCTGTTTAGGCCCCCTAGGTTGTTTGTTACGAAGCATATAGCCTTGATTTTGAGGGGCAATGGTTGTACCTATGTCTACCCCTATAAAATTGATTATACAACTACAAAATTTGAAATTTTGACCCTTCAAAATGGCAGTTGTACCTAGAATCCGAATTTAACTTGCAAGGCAAATAAAATGGATTGAAGTGCCTTGGGGTCTCCTCTTTATATAGGGTGATTTGCAATTGGGCCAAGCCTATATCGTATGGAGTAAAGCATCAAACAACCCCTCATTTAATACAAATCTGGGCATTTAATTGGATTAGGGCTTGCCCTATTCTAAGCTTTGGGGTTCGAGGACCTTGGGGTCCATTTTAATTTTGAGATAGGGCCTGCCCCATCAAATCTGGGCATAGAAATCTGGGCGCCAAAGCATAAATCTGGCCTAAAATTTGAATCTAAACTAGCCCCATATCTAACACACACATCGAAACATTAGACTAGGCCCAAAACTCAAATTTGATTGGCATTGAAGCTTGTCCCTTATGAAACGTGGGGCCCATTTGGCCCTAAATAAATTCAAATATGGGCATTAAAAGTCAAATTTGGCCCCCAGCATGAAGTGTGTGGCCTTGGAGAATTAAATCTGACCCTATTTGAAATGTGAGGGCTGAAAGGTTGGGAGTTTTGTTGGAATTCAAAATTGGATCAGGCCCTAAATCTGCCTTAATTCAATATTAAATTCAAATCTGGGCTTAGCAAAAAATTAAATACGAATTTAATTTCCAGATTAATTGAGGTGGCCAGGTCAGCCCTTTTATTTAATGATAATTTAATTTCAAAATTTATTTCTTTTTTGGCCAGGTCAGCCCTAATCAAGTCGGCCCTATCCCTGATTTCAATTGACGCATATATATGGGGGATATGGTAATCATTTCATATCCAATTCAAAACCAAATATCCTCTGCTCTGTAATAGCGAATTTGGTCCTAGAAAGCAGCAATTTTATTAGTAGCAGGCAGATAAATTGAAGCCCTAATTGGGTTGCAAATTTTATTATAGCTGTAATACCCCAAAAATGGGCTATAAGTTCATTAATCTCCTACATCTACAAATCGAATGAAATCAACATCGAAGTCCTAATCTAAGGCACATCTAAACATCATTGAATCATAATTAATTATCTTAATTATCTTTAATTTTATAATTATTTGGCAATAAATCCAATTTATCCTAAAGTTTGATTAATTGAATATTTTCATATTTAATTAATTAGATTTAATATTTGCCACTTAATTGTTTAATTAAATTTAATTCTATCTATTATTAATTGTATTATTTAATTTTGACAATAAATCCAATATCCTATGAATAATTGATTAAATCTTTATTTAATTAATTAAAGCGAGTTGTCATTATTTAATAATATAGTTTTTAATAAAAGTTTGAATAAATAGTTAATTAACCCATAAATTATTTATTTATTTTAAAAAATCAGTTAAGTTGAGGATAAATCACATTATTTATTTATTTAATTCTTAATTATTATGCACATTCAAAAGAAACAGTTAAACTCCAAATCAGAAAATCAATGCAAGTTATTGACTTTTTGGAACTCAACATCCTTTTGGAGTTCAAAAAGTTGATCTAAACTCTAATTTGAGTTAAAAAGCTGTTTTTGCATGATTTTGAGAATTAACTATCTTTCATGATCAGATAACTCAAAAATCAACCCGAGTTATTTGAGTGATTTATGGCTTTCTTCCATGCACCTCCAAAGCCCGGGATTTCTATAAATTAAGGCTTCAACTCTTCACAAATCAATCCAAAAATTTGCACAATTACGATGCCAAGATCAATTCAAGAGTTACACAATCACGTTGGGGAATTGAAATTCAAGAATCAAAGCTCTTGCGAATCGACATCTTTGTGAGATCAATCTTATTTTTGCATTCATATTGCATATCATTGTTAGATTAGCATTGCATACCAATTTTCAATAGCATTCATAGCATATCAATTTCATCTAGCCTAGATTCATATCAAGTTTTCATTCCTTATTGCATCATAAAATCCAAAAAAAAATTAGCTTAATTGCATTCAATCTCATATCTAGGTCAATTTCATTCAAATCCTTCATTTAGGTGTCGTCTAGGTCGCTGATTTCGATTACAATCTAAGAACATCAATCTCGCACCTATTAGAAGGCAGTAAATCGCTTGGTTAGATTAGATTTCAATTTTGCACGATTTTGATTATAGCTAACCTCTAATGTTTTACTGAAGTGTTGTGTCTACAGATCAGGTACAATTTTCACACACACATTTCTAGCACCCACCGTGGGGCCCTGAAACGGGTTTCCAATTCAATTCTATCAATTTCTGTCTTTTTCTTCTCGGGATCTATGCAAAACTATGATTGTTAATTTTTGTACATACATCTATCGTACGAGTTTCTGACAAATGTCATATGGGAGCATACCCACAGTCGTATGATACTGGACCCACTGTCGTACGACAGTCTATCGGATCGAGACTCATTTCATCACATACCCACTGTCGTTTGGGAGCTCAACTGTTGTATGGTAGCATACCCAGTGTCGTACGAGTTTTTGGACTGTCGTCTGGGAGCATACCTACTGTCGTACGAGTTTTGGTACCAAATTTCAATTGTCGTTTCATTTTTGTAGACAGTTTGTTAGATTTGATTTTCAGATTTTGACTGACAACTAACCCTAACAATTGAAATTTACTATTTCTGATTGATTTCTGCTGATTTTGATTGGGAAAAGTGCAAGAATTGCTAAAAATCAAGTAAAATCTACTAAGCGCGTTGTGAGGATCACGAGGTATTCTCCTTGTTCTGAAAACATTTCGATTTGGACTTAAAATAAATCTCTCACGTGTCAAGCTTGTGTGCATCTTTTCATGCTTTTGATCTATTTCTACACACTTGCATAATTTGATACTAGGTTGTGATCCCTTAAGGATTCATTAAGTAGTCTTAGAATACTTGTGATTGATCTTGATTGCTATCTTGGGTTATTGGACTCGCTAATCCATCAGCCCCTCATTTTCGCCCCGTGGTTGCAATCTCAGCGCCATAAAGGGGAGGGGTCAACAGGACAGAAGCATTAAGTGTTCCACTTGGCAACCCTTTTGTGCTTTTAGGAACTCACTTGTTTTCTAAGTTGTGGACTCATTTTCAACTTGTGTGAGGTGTTAAGTGTTCCACCTTGTGGACTCATCTCATATTCGCTTTAAGCGTTAAGTGTTCTTCTTTCTACTTTTTGGGTACTTTTGGTAGATTTACTTTCAGGAATATATCTGTGCTCACATAGTAATTAGGCCCTATGAACACTATTCGTGATTCTTGAGAGATTGGATTCCTAGAGAAATTTTTCTTGATGACAGAATCCTTGTAGGTAGGGAGGATACTTAGTGCATTTCACATTCAACTTGGTTAGTGCGTCTTCTCTTATTGATCGACACATTCTCTCTCTGGAGAGGTTGATAGATCACGTGGGGTTGATATCATGAACTTTGGTGAATCAAAATTGGTTAGTGCATCTTCTCTTATTGATTGATACAGTCTCTCCCCGGAGAGGTTGATAGATCATGTGGAGTTGATATCACAGACCTTGGTGAAACAAACTTTGTCTTAGCGTGTCAGATTCATCTGCTTGCTTTGTTTGGGTTAAAAGTGAAGAGGTGTCAAAACCTTGAATCTGGAGCCAAGTCCCCTTGTGGTATAAATATGTGAGTCACCTTTAGAGAGGGTTAACCGTAGCGGATGATCCCTTCACAGGGCAAACTACGTTGACGGAACCTCAAGCGGTCATAGCCATTTCAGACGTGGTAGTGACAGCCGCTATATAAATGTCCTTATGGAAGAAATCTCCACGGGTATGGTTCATTGTTGGGTTGTCAGATCTCCCTAGCAGCTCTTGAAGATTAAGTTCTTAGACTGTGTCAAAACCCTGGTGCACCGGGATTGGAGTTCACCCATTTGAATCATAAAAGTTGCAGAGTCAAACCATTACTAAAAACCCTAGAGAGGCCAATTTTTCATTCTCAGGTATATGTCTGTTATTGCAAAACTTTTCAGAACATACACAATTAGTACTCTCAGGGATTAGCACAATTTGGTCACTTGATTGTTCATGCACAAAGTTTCTTTTGCCCTTGTTCATTGTTTTCAGACATGCTTGGAATCACTTGCTTGCTGTTCTACGTGCTTGTTTATCTACTTGGCTATTAAAAATGATCAAATCTGGTATAACCTTCAAAATCTGGACAATACAATTTGCAAACAATCCAAAATTGAAAACCCTAAGTTTTGCAAAATTTGACGTAAAATTCTTTATGGAGTCAAAAGTCATTTCAGGAAGTCAAAAGTCGTACGAGTTTTGTCAAGTGTCATTTCAGTATTGCCCATCTGTCGTATGATTGAGAACCCAATGTCGTACGAGTTTTCAAACCAGCAAATTCAAGAAAGTCAAAACCCTGTTAACAACTGTCGTATGATATTGACAACTATCGTTTCATTGCTACCCAATTGTCATACGAGTTTAGCAACTGTCGTTTCATAGACTACCCAGTGTTGTACGAGTCTGCAGAGTGTCATTTGGAAAAATTTGAGAGAGTTGTCAAAAATTGTCAAATTGCAAGATATTCGATGTTTCCAGCCTAGTTCCAGAATCTGTCAAAAATATCATTGTGTCAGGAACAGAGCAGTAGCTATTGAGCATTCTACCATTTTCTGAGATTGATCTTTTGAATCCGATCTAGCCATCTGTTTGATCAATTTGAGTCCTTTTTATCTCATGTCAAAACCTTGTCATAACTATCAATCTTCAATCAATCTTCAAAAATAGACTAAGTGTTGGGAACTCGTGTCCGCTATCTTTTGGGTGATCTATCCCATACATCTAGGGCACAGTTTCCTTCACCCACATCTCATTAGATCTTTAAAACAATCATAATCTTGACAAGGTTGCGTCATCCAATTTTCTCGAATCAAATAGATCTTCAGTTGTCTTCGTCCTTTTCTTCTGTTTCATTCAAAGTTAATGGTGGAGACCAGAGCTTCTTCACACAAGAAATCAGAAGAAACATCTCAGAACTTACTTTTACCCAATACCCCGGGTCCAACTCTTGAACAACTCATCAAGTCCAGTATCTACGAAGATGACGGTCTCGGTAACTTTCAATTAAAAACTGGTTACCTACCTCCTCTATCAACTCACAGAGGTAATCAGCAAACTCCTCCTCAATCTATTCCAGAGAGTCCAAAAACTCCTATCATGTCTCAAGTAGGGACAAACCACGGTTCTCTAGGAGGAGGATCCCAAGGACCCCATTCTCAACATAATGCCAACCAAGAACCTACACCCTCTGAAATCCATCGATGTCAGAATGATGATGAATTCAAAAGAATGATGAGGCATTTCTTGAAAGTGGATAGAGAGGCATACTTTTTACAATTAGCCCAGGAAGGAGCTAAACTTCCTCCTCACTTCAATGTCGATGATATCATCACGCATGAGGAAGAAACTCCACTCATAGCTATGACAAGATAGATGCATGCTATGCAAGTTGAACTTAACAATCTTAAGAAAGAGAAGGAACCTAAAGAGCTCTCCATGGAGGCCCTATGTCCTTTTCCATTCGACAGAAACTTGTATATGCCACCATTTCCAAAGAAAGTGGAGATACCAAAGTATGACAAATATGACGGACACTCTGATCCTCAAGATCATGTCAGAGAGTTTTGTACACACTCCATGGAATTCATGCATGAACTAACCTATCTGATGCATCTTTTTCCTAGATCCTTGGGAGGAGCATCCATTCAATGGTTTTCGAGATTACCTTCTATGATCAAAACTTTTGAGGAATTGATTAAATTGTTTTATCAACAATATTCTTACAATATTCAACATCCGATTACCATGATCGATATCTGTAACCTCAAGCAATATCCAGGGGAATCATTCCTAACTTTTCTCAAGAGGTGGTGAAAGAAGTTTTCTCTATATGCTAGACCAATTCCCGAAATGGAGAAACTTGAAATCTTTATCAATAACCTTGTTCCAAAGCTCAACTATCCATTACAAATGCAAGATCATGTATCTTTTGATAAAATGGTGGATAATGCAATCAAGATTGAGAAATTACTTGTCAAGAAAGGAGAAATCACACTTCAAAAGGACAAGTCTGAATCTAGATCTAGCGCAAAAGATAAAAATAAGAGCTAGAATAGAAACAAAGGTATCATCTTTGATGGTGTTGTTGACACTATCTGCACCCCATCAAAGGCACCGGCCTACAATCTCACCCTTGGCACCAAAGCCATTAAAGCTTCAGAGCAAAAATCTGCTGAATCATCTCCAAAGAAGCCATTCAAATGATGGGATAATAAATGAAAGTTTACTCCCCTAGGAGAATCTTTGGAATCTGCCCTGAGAACCCTGATAGCTGATAACATCATCTCTTTACCACCAATCTAAAACACTGATCCGGATCCAAAACCATATTAGTGGAAAGATAATGAATTCTGTGTTTTCCATCAGACTAAAGGCCACAAAACGAATGGATGCTTCCACTTGAAGCATACCATTCAAGACTTGATAGATCAAGGGGACATCACGATCGATAATCCTACCAGCAATAATGATCACACAACATTTACAGAACCGTTTCCACAACATGGCAAGGGAGTTTCCACTTCTCAGTCTAACATGGGGGCAAAAGTCAACTATGCCTACCCTGGAAATAATGTTGTCATCAATATGGTTGAACCATGTCTCTCTGAGAGCTACAATGTCATCATGATTATACGAAGAGATAGAAATCATTCCTCAGCTAATGCGGTTACCAGATCACAAGCTCAGGCTCATCTGGAAGGACAAACACCAAGTTCATCTAATGTCCCTAAGATACCTTTCAATCTCACATCTGCTTCTAAACAGAAGGCTGCCTCAAAATCTTCCAATCCAAAGGATACAAGACCTACATCTTACAGCATCGTCCAACAACTCCAGCATACCAATGCCAAAATCTCTATGTTTGAGTTACTTCGAATATCTCCAGCTCACAAAGATATCCTAGACAAAGCTTTTCTCGGCTCTAATGTTCCTGATGATCTAGATCTAGACAGGTTCCAGACTATGGTTGGTCATCTAACGTCTCCGCAATATATCTCCTTTTCAGAGGAAGATGACAACTCTTTGAGTCACCCACATAATCAGCCCTTACACATAGAAGTCTTGATCCAGAACCATCGAGTCAAACGTGTGTTGATAGATGGGGGCGCAGGCCTCAACATTTGTTCTTACAACTTAATCACACAGTTGGGATTCTCAGAGATGGCTATTGATCCTCGAAAGAAGATCACCATAAAAGCCTATGACGAACAAGAAAGAGCTTCTAAAGGCACCATTGTCTTACCCATCCAAGTGGGTCTGGTCATCAAAGATACCACATGTCAGGTGCTTGATCTACCATTGGCTTACAATATCCTTCTAGGGAGACCCTAGATACATGAAATGCAAGCTATTCCTTCTATGTACCATCAATGCTTGAAATTTCCCTATGAAGGGGTAGAAGTTACTATCCCAGCAGATCTGAGTACAACTTGCAATACATTGAAGGAAAGTGCCGATAAGCTTGTTCCCAATAACAGAGAATCTTCCATCAAGCAACAAAATGTGGCTTCCACATCCAAGATGGAAGACATTGCTAAAGAGATCAATATCAAAGAAAATGGGATGGGAGAATACACTATAGAGCCAGTCTTATCTCTGACATCTCTCCCTATCTCACCCAGGTCATATGGACAATCTTTGAAGCAATCTAAATCAGAACCTAAGGAACCTATGGAAGCATACAAAAGAAATTTTGTGGTGGAGCAAGTATCCAAACAAGAATTTGAAGAGGATGAAGTTGTGCTTGCATGGCTATACAAAGATGATTCTGAATCCAAAATTGTTCAAACTAGTGAATCTGTAGCACCTAAAATCCCTTCTACTTCATACGGTCCAGGGAACAAATTGATAGCTAAGATGGGGTATCCAGGTCAAGGACCTCTAGGAATCAGAGGAAAGGGTCTTGTGACACCCATTCCACATACTGGTAGAACAAACAAAGATACTGTAGGCTTAGGCTTTACAAAGAGACCTTATCATCTCAAAGGTGGTTGTTCTCATGTCATAGAACAAATTGCACCAGGAGAACCCCTTCTCAAGAAAGAAGAGACAGAACCCTCAGATGGTGATTCAGATAATTCAGAACTCATCCCCTATGAAAAATTACCTAAAGAGATCAAAGATCTTCTTGATGATAAAGATGATCCTATCAAAAGAATTAATGTAGTAGAAACACAAGAACCTACTGTAGGGCAAGAGATGGTTGCACCACAAGAACCAGCCAATCTCGAAGGTGATCAAACTGATCCAGAAGCAGAGAGTAGTTATTCTGACACTGATTCCCATGAATATGAATTCAAGTCAGAGACTGAGGGTAATCCTTCTTGGGGTATTCATCCTGATTTCACACATTTTCTAAGATTTCCTAGAGATCCTGAATCAGAAGCTGAGTCAAATGACTATGAATGGGGAGCCATTCCAGAAGAAGATGAGCTTATCACAGAGAAATATATTGATGTTATTCACCAATATGTATCTCAACCCAATGTAGGTCTAGAGCGAAACAATGAACTTAACGTGTCTGATCCACCTATGGCTGAAGAGGATTCCCATGATAACATTGAGCCTATTCACGAGTTAAACATTTTGAGCTGTAATATCACCTTTGAACTTGAGCGTCGGGTTACGACCAATGATGACATATCCACATCCGTGAACACCATATCCCAAGCCTTTCCCGCTTTGACTATCCAACGCCCTGATCTTATCGACCAAACTTCCACAAACCCAAGCCATGGTGTTTACACCTTTTCTAGTGACTATGCCCTTGCTTGTTACCTCAATGCAATCGAACCTATGAGGACTTCCATCAGCGAACCGAGCGTCAGCATGACCGAGTCGAACATCAAATATCTTAGTCAAAAAAATAAAAATCAAAAGAAAAAGAGTTCTGAGGGTGAAAACCACTTTGTGGCAGTCTCAGATCCTCCAAAAGTAAAAAGAAAAGACGTATCTAAAGGTGAAAACCTCTCTAAGGCACCTAAGGATGAGATATTTGATGTCCTTCCGAGTCATTTATAGGACAGATCTCTAGTTCTAATTGAGCCCACCCAATCCATCAATTTGGGTACAACAGAGGAACCACAATTGGTACATGTAGCACAATCTTTATCCAAAGAAGAGAAACAGAAATTTACTACATTCTTGACAGGAAAAAAAAGATCAACTTTGCGTGGAAATATTCAGATATGCCAAGATTGGATCCCAATCTCATCATGCACCATCTATCCATTGCTCCTGGGGTAAAACCAGTCAAACAGAAATTGAGAAAGATGCATCCTCATGTGGCACTCTTAGTCAAAGTAGAGCTAGAAAAAATCCTCAAAGCTGGATTCATTCGTGTCATAGACTATGCTGAGTGGATCTCTAACATTGTACCTATTTCAAAACCAGATGGTTCAATCAGAGTGTGCACGGACTTTAGAGATGTGAACAGAACATGCCCTAAGGATGATTTTCCACTGCCTAACATTGATATGATAGTGGACATGACTGCGGGCTATGAAATATATTCCTTAATGGATGGCTTTTCTGGGTACAACCAAATCAAAATTGCTCCAGAAGATCAAGAGAAAACAGCTTTCACATGTGCGTGGGGAACCTTCTGTTGGAATGTTATGCCATTCGGACTCAAAAATGTTGGAGCTACATATCAAAGAGCAATGACATCTATTTTTCATGATATGATGCATAGAACAATGGAGGATTACGTGGATGATACCTTGGCAAAATCCATGATTAGAATTGAACATCTAACAGACTTGAGCATGATCCTCGACAGAATGAAAAAATTTAATTTTTGACTAAATCCGAAAAAGTGTGCTTTTGGAGTCACTTCTAGCAAGCTCCTAGGATACATCGTCTCTAAGAAAGGTATTGAGGTCGATCCAGCTAAGGTGAAAGCTATCATAGAGATGCAACCTCCCAAGAATATCAGTCAAATGCGAACTTTGCAAGGGAGAGTACAGTCCATCAGAAGATTCATATCACAGTTAGCTGACATATCACAACCTTTCACAAAGACATTACATAAAGGTGTGACCTTTGCCTGGAATGAAGACTGTGCAAAGAATTTTGATCATATCAAGAATTATCTCTTGAATCCTCATATCTTAATGCCTCCTATTCATGGGAAGCCATTAATATTATATGTCTCCGCAATAGATACATCACTGGGGGCATTGCTAGCACAACATGATGAGAACAAGAAAGAAAGAGCCATCTACTATATCAGCAGAACTTTAGTGGCCTATGAGAAGAACTACTCAATGATAGAGAAGGCATGTCTTGCTGTGATCTTTGCATCGTAGAAACTGAGACACTACATGTTAGCTCATACTACTCATTTGGTAGCTAAAATTGATCCACTGAAATATCTCCTAAGCAAAGCTGCCCTCACAGGTAGACTAACTAAATGGGTCATGCTCTTGAGTGAATTTGACATTGAATATGTTGAAAGAAAAGCTATCAAAGGATAGGTCATTGCTGATCAATTAGCTGAAGCACCACTTTTTGATGATACACCCATGCAAATGGAATTTCTCGATTCCTCTATCATGCACCTCTCTTCTAGAGCATGGCGGTTATTCTTTGATGGCTCCTATACACAGAATGGATCTGGAGCAGGCATATTGTTCATCACTCCTCAAGGATACTCGATACCCAAAGCATTCAGACTAAAGTTTCCTTGCACAAATAATATTGCTGAATATGAGGCACTTCTCAATGGTATGAAAATGGAAATACAGTGGAGAGTTACAGAGATGCACATCCATGGAGACTCACAATTGGTTATCCACCAAGTCAATGATGTGTACCAAACCAAAGATGAAAAGCTCATTCCTTACAAGAGAATGGTAGATGATTTAAAGAAATAATTCATCTCTATCACATTTGAGCAAATACCCAGAATGGAGAATAAGGCTGCCGATGCAATGGCGACACTATCTACTCTCTTACAGCAACCCGAACATGAGCTACGCTATGAGTTCCTGGTGGAAACCCTATCCTATCCTGCATATGACTCCCCTAAAACCCGCATGATCTACACTGTTGTAGGTTATGACTCATCTCGCTACAAAAATTTGTTCTCCTATCTCCATGACCAAATCATCCCTGAGTCCTTTAACCATTTTGAGAAATGAAAGCTTATCTGATCTGCATCCCGACATGTCATCATTGGTAATGATCTGTACAAACGAGGTCTAGATGGTACACTGCTTAGATGTTTAGAATGGGAAGAGTCTCAACGTGCATTAGAGGAAGTCCACGAGGGTATATGTGGATCGCACTCAAATGGTTTAATGTTAGCTCAAAAACTTATTAGGGCTGGGTACTATTGGCTTGAAATGGAGAAAGAGGCTATTAAATTTGCTAAAAACTATCAACAGTGTCAAGTACATGGCAACTTGATTCATGCTCCAGGGAGAGATCTGATTCCCTTTACTACATAATGGCCTTTTCAACAATGGGCATTTGATCTCGTTGGTGCTATCCATCTGCACTCTTCCAATGGACATACCCATATAATCACAGCTACAGATTATTTTACAAAATGGGTAGAAGCAGTTCCTCTAACAAAAGCAATGGGAAAATAGATCTCTATGTTCATCCTGAACTACATCATTTGCAGATATGGGATCCCTCATTCCATAGTCACAGAAAATGGGGGACAATTCAAAAACAAGGACCTAAATGACTTATGTGCCAAATTCAAGATTACTCAACATTGGTCATCTATCTACTATCCTCAAGGGAATGGACAAGCAGAGGCTTCTAACAAAAATCTATTGAAGATCTTGCACAGAATAGTAAACAAAACCGGCAGAGACTGGCATCTCATGATTAATCCAGCTCTCTAGGCCTATAGAACTAGTATCAAAATTCCTACTGGGGCTACACCATTCGTTTTAGTTTATGGGTCTGAAGCAGTACTACCTATTGAGGTTGAAATCCCATCACTCAAAATCAGAATGCATGGACTTGTCACTGAGGATGACTACATAGTGTCTAGGTTACAAGAACTGGAACTACTAGATGAGCATAGACAAGCAGCGTATGATCATCTCATAGTGTATCAGAAAAGAATGTCTAGAGGCTACAACAAGAAAGTCAGACACAGAGAATTTCAGGTTGGTGATCTAGTGTTGAGAGAAAATCCTAAAAATCAATCACATTGAGAACGCAAGGGGAAGTTCGAACCCAATTGGCTGGGTCCCTTTTTTATCACTGCTACTTTTGGCTATGGTGCCTATCAACTCTCAACGACTGAAGGAGAACAACTCCGAGAACCAATCAACATTCTCCATCTAAAGAAATTCTATACCTAAGGCATTCAGTCTATGGTTAAATATCCTGAAAAAAATCTTAAAAATCAGAAAAAGTCCTAAAAAAATGAACATCTTGGTGAAAACCTAGCAATAGGCACCTTGATGACTCACAAAAAAATTGAGAAAATATCAAAAAATAAAAAAAATGAAAAATACAAAAAAAAAGAAAAAAAAAAGTGCCTTGGTGAAAACTTGGAAACAGGCGCCTTGGTAGCAAAAATAGAATCTCTGCCAAGATGGTGAAAACCTGACAAACGGGTGCCACTTGTTCAAAATGCTCCATCTATCAGCACAATCTTGGTCTTTCCCAGCTTTCAGTCTTGCTTTAATTTGTACATATCTCCCGGTTTGTTTCAACATTTCTAGTTTTCAATAAGTCGGTTTGTACACCAAACAACTCAAGCGTCTGTATCCTATCAATATTTAACACTTGGGGGCAATTAATGTCATATCCTATGGTCTCCAATATATCTTAGACATATCATATCCAGTCAGAGTCCTTTGAAGCTTCATGTGAGTCAGTCAATCAGTCTTGTCTTCAGAAAGGATTTTGCATCTACAACAACGCAATCAAACATCAAACAACAAACTGAAAATAATCTATGCTTTTTTACATGCTTTTATCTCCTTGTATGCTTACTGATTCACATTGAGATTTTTGCATATTATGTCCCTTTGAGCTCTTCGATGATGTCCTTTATAAGATTTAGAGAGTGATGACTGGGGGCATAATCTTTTCTTTGTTTTCTTCTTGTATGTGAAAATCTAACAACTTTGGAAATTTTGGATTGAAATGGTGTTCGACTATAAGAGCCTCTATCTTGAATTGGATGGCCATGCGTACCTCGACCATTGATACCCAGCAAATTCAAGGAAGTTTGATCTAACTATTGTCTTTTTGAGTAAGTTCTTTCTCCTACTGTGGAACGTGATCTTGCCTAAGGATGTGAACGATAAAGGGTCACTACGGGTAATTCACATTGGATTTAGAATGATCTCTTGACTGTTTGATGTGTTTGCAATGCAAGGTGTACTCAGGTCATCACAATGTTTATGTTTTGATGCTTGTACAAATTGCTATATCAAAATGGACATGATATTCAAGTCATCTTGGCGTTTGTGCCTTGGTGCTTATATCTAATCCAACATTTCGAAAACAAATCAATATTCATATGTCCATAGTTGTATAACCAGTGGGTGTTGTATTGATTCTTGCGCATACAAATCGATATTCATATGTCTATGGTTTCATGGCTAGTGGGCATTGTATTGATTTATCCGGTTACCTAAAAGTTCAATGATGATAACAAATCGACACATGATCAGTGACTAGGTCCTAGGTCTTAGGTTGCATTTCATCTTGCATGTCTCTTTGCATTTTGCATGTTTGCATGATCTCGCAATGGCTAAATAAACTTCGAAGCTTAAATGATTCTTCAATCACAACTTCAAATCTAACAAGAGTTGAACCTAACTCGAAGGTCTCTTCACAGAATCGCAAGCAATGATCCTCCTGGGTTAACCATCTTTTTGACATAAGACTGAGTACTTGTCTTCATCAACCTACAAAACATATCATGTATATCATTGCATTTACATATCATATCATAAACATTTATTGCATTACATTTACATCCATGGAATAAACATACATATTTCCATAATCATTACATCTGCATAACATTCATACATATGAAAGAAATCATTGCATTGTATTGATCCATACATACATTCTACACTACTCATAGCATTAACATCACATGATATCATCATACATAACAAAAATGACAAGTACACGAGATGTCACAACCAAAAATATCGATCTCATCTATATATCAAAAATCTCAAATAGTCAGGGGTGCACTACTGGCACAGGGTACAAACGAATGAGCTCTGTAGAGCTATCAGACACAATAATGTATTAGTGAGAAAGTAACAAATGAGAAGAGAAATCAACTGTCAGCATGCTCCTCTGCATCTGGTGGAGGAGGAGGTGGTGCATCTAGTATCGCCTCCACTCTCGGTGCCCTAGCTCCCTCTGATGCTGCCATGTACTGAGAATAGGTGGGCACTCTCTGTGCAGCAGGGACTACTACATAGTAAGCATATACATAATATGAGGCCTGCGTAGTCTGATGAATCACCTCTGCCTATAATCTCTACATCTCTGCGCGCTACTTTATATGCTACCTATTTTCCTCTCGATGCCTCTCCTCTAATCTGGCATTCTCTATCTTCAGGTCCCGGACCTGGACTCTAAGCCATCTAATAATCTTGGCCGAAGTAAGAGGAACTATAGGCTCTGCATCAGCTACTGGCATATCTGTGTCCTGTGCTGGTTGTGCTAGCTAATCTGCATGTGAAGAAGTGCTAACCCTGTGCGCCTTATGGCGTCTAACCTCAGCACCCAAATCAAATGTGTCATCCACACCTGTACCACCTGCAAACTGCTCAGCTCCTAGAACATCATCTGCAAATCCTACTCCACCAAGTGTACCACTCTCACCTCTGCTCTGTCTCTATGTCCCGAAAGATGTACCCACTGTAGATGTAGAAGGATGCGGAGGCCTCGCATGTCCTGGTGCTCTCTGTGAGGGAGCCATGGCTCTCTGTCTCGGAGGAGTAGGGTGTACCACCTGTGGTCTCGGTCCTGCTCTAATAGGAGCCCCTGTAACATTCATAGCCTCCTCCATGGAGGGTATCAGCTCTGTAGGATCAGAAAATTGGTGAATCTGGTGATCAGTAAGTCATGCCACATATGCATTTGTAACCCCTGCATCCACCACCTCTGGGTGATACTCCCAGTCTCTCCCAATGATATGACTGTACTCATCAGCACATAAAGCATAACTGAGCCGTGGTGTCCATCTGAGCCCTATCTCATGCACAATGCGGGCATAAGCAGTATACTCCTGAGGGACATCCTGAATACGTCCATACTGACGCTAGACTCTAGTAATCAAAAATCTCTCCAAGACGGTGGAGGTCTGTCCTATCAGTATTCTGCTTTGGAAAAAGAATAAAAATTGCTCTCTCGCAGTAGGCGAGGCCTCTATCTGTAAATATGGCCTCCAGATCACGAAGGTCATATCATCTAAACACCAGCGGAAGTACTTGGTGTGTCCCATGCGAACCTGTGTGACATAGCCGGCATAAGCATAAATGACAGGGTCCTGTGGCTGCCTCTGCGTCTGAAAAACTGGCCTCAAAACTGGGATATGCTCCCAAGCCCATATCTACAGTACCAATGCTCCTGAAGCAAATGTCTTGCAGTCCTGATACACAACCTCGTGCATCTCGGAATACAAGTGAGCCAGCAGACACTGACCCCAAGCAAGCTTAGTGGGTGTAGCCATCAAAAGTGCTACCATAGGTGCCCATCCCATCAAAAAGTCATTCTGTTGATGGCTAGGCATAATCAACTCTCCAATCATCCCCGCAATGATACACTCTAGACGATGTGTCTTCCCATATCTCTGCACGAGTGTCTCCCAGGATATAGACCCAGTCAGCTGGGTATCATCACCGAACAGTCGTCTGAAAGCATGCAGACCAGTAGATCCTCCGCTCACATACTCAGGCCGACGAGGACTATGAAATGGAATACGAAGGATCCTATACACGTCCTCTGGTGTAACAGTGATCTCTCTGGTAGGCAGGTGAAAGGTCTGTGTCTCAGAATGGTATTGCTCTATCAGCGCAGTCAGTAGGCCGTGATTTACCCTAATATCGGGTAAATGTATCAAGTGCTCAAAACCACATGTAGCAAGATGAACCCTCATAGGGTCTGGCAAGGCGATACACAATCTCTGGGTGGCCGGATAAGAATGGAAAACATGTACATCGAGATATGTGACCTAAATCATAAAGAAACAGGGTGTTTTATCAGAAATTTAGTTCAAAATCAGGCCAAAAGTATCAGAATGACATAGTTTTTGAAGTTTCAGAAGGTGGGGCAAAGTGTCCGCAATCAGGCAGAAGGATCAGAAAAGTTAGATTTTTGACCTAAGAATGAGTTTTTAACACTCTATTTTTCAAACGACATTCCAAACTGGCATCAAATGTCATACGACATTCCACAAAGACCAAATGACAATCCATAGTCATACGACACTGCGCCTGGATTCATATGAGTTTCGAGGGACCCGATGAAATGTCGTACGACACAAGGGTCCCTCTCATACGACACTTGGGCGTGGTTGAAACGACAATGTAAATTCAAATGAAATGTCATATGAGTCTGGACTGGGACTCGTACGAGTTTCTACACATGTGAAATTCTAAAGCTAAAAACGCGTTTGAAATTTTTTTTTAAATGCTATAAATCATCAAAAACATGCATTTTCAAATGGGAACAGAGGTCCACCTACCGGATGTCCATATTGTCGAGGTCTGTCATGTCTCCGGCTGCGCTCAAAATGGTGCGAACTCATAGGTACCTTCGGTTCTCGCTGGTCTGCCATTTTTCTCGCTCAGAGGGCCCCACAGAATCTCTAAAGTCAAAGGGTTGAAATGAATTGAAAATGACCCTTCCGGCCTTTATATAGCTTTCGACCTAATTTTTAAAAGTGCTCTGTTTTCCATGAAAATTGCACCCCTAGCTAATTTCGACGTTCTGAATCCATTTTCGGGATCAAAATTGAAATCTGAGATCGTTTATTATGTCAAAATCGTGATTTAAAATTTTTGGGACCAGGACGGTCTACTACTTGCATAATCGACCTTCAATCTTCACAGAAATCCAGAATTCAACTTAACTGATTAGCTTTCATCAAACTATCAAAATTTCAACTTGGTCAACCATGGTCAACTCATGGTCAAATCTAGTCAAATTCGGTCTCCAGGACCTCCAAACGATACAGAATGCGTTCTCGGACGTATATAACCACTTCTCAAATCAATTAACATGCTTCTAAACTATAACGCTGACTTTTCTTGTCAGATTTCAATTTTAATCCCGAAGGGGGCATGGTATTGCACATCATTCAAAGTCTGTAATCAAATTTGAAATCATATCTTTATGGAAATCAATATCTTTCGTCAGTGATCAAGACAACAATCACGTCTAGTCACTGATTCATCAAAAGTCCTCATCGCTCGGGGCAAATCTATCATCACTTGGGGCATATCAGATTCATTGATCCATATCAATCTGGTATTCTCTAAATTTTGTAATCTATATTAGCTTTTCGCAACCATCAGTTCATTAGTGTTATTTCCTTGGTTCTTCGACAACTGAAGGATTCAGATGTGATACCTGCTAGTTCTGCTAAGACAATCAAGTCTAGAACCCGTCACTCACTTCTTATCAATCCTAAGGTTCAGAATCAGGCATTTTGACACTTTTTCGCAATCATCATTTCATTGCTGCTATAGTAAACATTATCTCTGGTCATTCAGGACCTCCTATCTCAATATATTTCAATTGATTTCTATCTTGAGATCGGTTTATCTTTTGAATCAGTTTCATATCTTTATCAAACACAGACTATCTTTGAACCACTGCGCTTCGCACAGTAATTCAAAGAGGGGCAAAATGTAATACCCCAAAAATGGGCTATAAGTTCATTAATCTCCTACATCTACAAATCGAATGAAATCAACATCGAAGTCCTAATCTAAAGCACATCTAAACATCATCGAATCATAATTAATTATCTTAATTATCTTTAATTTTATAATTATTTGGCAATAAATCCAATTTATCCTAAAGTTTGATTAATTGAATATTTTCATATTTAATTAATTAGATTTAATATTTGCCACTTAATTGTTTAATTAAATTTAATTCTATCTATTATTAATTATATTATTTAATTTTGACAATAAATCCAATATCTTATGAATAATTGATTAAATCTTTATTTAATTAATTAAAGCGAGTTGTCATTATTTAATAATATAGTTTTTAATAAAAGTTTGAATAAATAGTTAATTAACCCATAAATTAATTATTTATTTTAAAAAATCAGTTAAGTTGAGGATAAATTGTTAGATTAGGTGAAATACTAATCTCCCAAGAACACCTGCATGCATAACCTTGTCACATGGAAGAAGCAAAGCACAGAAGCAAGAAAAATCATGGAGGCCAAAAAGACAGAGACATCTTATGGACATGCAAAGAGCAATCTCTATTATGATCCAATAAGTGAATGAATGAAATACAAAGAGGGAATCCTTATAAAAGGATACCAAAACCCTAAAGGTATAAAGCAAAAAATAAAGCTAGGTTGCACATTATAATTAATAAATATATTAATTATAATGCACCTAAAAGATAGCTTAAGTAAATAGAGTAATAAATGACTTAATTAATTAAACCAAAGTGATTTAATTAATAAGCATAAAGTATGATTACTCTAACACCCCCCCTTAAGCGTAGCTCAAGAGAGAAGCTAACCTAGCACAGCTATGAAAGCAGAAAATGGGTCCCGGCAACAAGGCCTGATCAGGTACCCAGTACAAGAAATAAACTAGATGAAGGAAACAAAGCCTCCAATCTAGGGAATGTCCCAAAGAAAGGAACAAGAAAGAGCATGAAGCATCTCCGAAGCATGTCTGAAAACTCTGTCAGAAGATACTGCTGGAACCCCCACTGAAGTGCATGACCAGGTAGAGAAGACAAAGTCTGAAGAGCTGATCAATCGAAGAGGTGACCTCCAAAAAAGGAATGAACGAGTGTCTATATAGTAGATGATCCATCTCACCGAAATGCATAGGTGCCTAGCCACTGCATCCGCCTAGTACATAGGAACAAAAACTGAATACGTAGATCACTCAACCAAACCAAGGAAGCAATAGAACCAACAGGTGAACCCCCCCATAATGCTGAACTGGGAGAGGGGTGACAGGAACACTGAAATGCAATGCCAGAAACATCTGCAAGAAGAAGAATTAGGAACACCAACAGTGCAACAGAAGTACACACACAGGATGAAGGGCGGTGTCGAAGAAGAAGAATAGATCTTCTGGACACACAGCATGGGCTAATGTCGTGGAAGGTACACTCACTTGACAAAGGTGGATGTGCCTAAAGCGGCATAAACATCATAACCCCCCATGGCACTTTATAACTGAGTGCGAGTACAAACAAACACAAGGAGTACAAGATCCCAAATATGCAAAAGTAGGCACTTTATCTCAGTGCGTTTACAGAAAAAAGAATGCAACAGTGGAGATATATACAAAACTCAAAAGAAGAAGGAAAGAAGAACAGTGAGAACAGAAGCAGAAGTCATCCCAAGAATGGAGATCCATGGACCTGTAAAAGCCAAGTAGTCCATCTGAGTGCAGAAAAGCAAAACTCAATGGAGGAAGAACCTGGTATAGAATCTGGAAATAAGACCGCTGAAACTGAAAAGTACACTGAACAAGCTTTCTGAAAATACCAAGTTTGCTGAAAACTGAGCCTGAATGTGAGAGATATAGTGTCTGAAATGCAAAAAGTACCTGTGACTTTGACTGGCAGAAAACTCCTGCAAACAGCAAAATCAAACAACCAAACTGAAAAAAATAGAACGGTCTCAGAACCAGCTTTCCGTCGATATCTCGTTTGGCAAAAAATGCCATCGTATGCTCAAGTTACGGCAAAAACAGTGACAGGTGCTCTAGCAGGCACCTAAAAAAGAAAACCTCTAAATTCAACAGCCTGGTGCGAAAAATGGAAGAAGAATCTGGAAAAAAGTATCTGTATAAAACGACCATCTCGGAATCATCTTTCCGACGATGTCTCGTTCGCCCACTAACTCCTCCGTATGAGCAAGTTATGCCAAAAAAAGCATTAGGTGCTCCAGGAAGGCAAAAAAATAGTCCTGCCTTCGAAGGCATGGTACAAAAAATGAGGCAAAAAACTCGAAAAGAAACTTTCATAATTGCGTTCATCTCGGAAAGAGCTTTTCGATGATATAAAAAACTCCCAAATACGCCTCCAGATGAAGAAGATATGGCAAAAAAGGCCCAATTACCCTTAAAAACAGACTTCAAAAAAAATTGTAAAGCCCCTGGGGCTGAAAATGCAAAGCCCCTGGGCGCATGGCACACGCAGGGGGCTAAATCCAGAGCCCTTGGTTACCATAGGACCGTCGCTGGGCATTAGAAAAGCCCGCAGGGCTTAAACACCCGCCGAGCGGCCCAAGCGGTGGCGCGGCCAGCGAAGGGCTGGTGGAGGGCTAGCGCAGCGGAGCCGGGTGGCGGTGGAGCGGGCCAGCGGAGCACTAAGGGCGGCGGTCTCTAACAGCGGCGTTCTCTAGCGGGGCGCGCGGTGGCGGTGGCGATGGAAGATGCCGGTGCCGATGGCGCAGAGGAGGAGCGCGGCAGGCGCATTTTCAAAACGCCTAGGTGGCCGCCGGGTGGTGCCTGGGTGGCCGCTCGGCGGCCAAAATATATATAGATATTTTTTAAAATCGTCGACAGTACCTACCTCGGAGTGCGTGCCAGAGCCGTACGGCCCTGGTATGCAAATTTTTTTTGCCTTAGATGGCAAAGATGTCCAAAATGGACAAATTTTATATGGATTTAGGGGTTCTTGGGCCTTCTAGACACAATGCTGGTGTCCGTTTTTGCCCAAGGTGAGCCAAATTTTGGCTCCCCCCCAGATCCATAAAAAAAATTCTGAAACCCTTGAAAACCTCCTGCTTCTGAAACAATTCAACAAAACACGAACAACGAGCAGCAAGATGGCTCTGATACCATGTTAGATTAGGTGAAATACTAATCTCCCAAGAACACCTGCATGCATAACCCTGTCACATGGAAGAAGCAAAGCACAGAAGCAAGAAAAATCATGGAGGCCAAAAAGCCAGAGACATCTTATGGACATGCAAAGAGCAATCTCTATTATGATCCAATAAGTGAATTAATGAAATACAAAGAGGGAATCCTTATAAAAAGATACCAAAACCCTAAAGGTATAAAGCAAAAAATAAAGCTAGGTTGCACATTATAATTAATAAATATATTAATTATAATGCACCTAAAAGATAGCTTAAGTAAAAAGAGTAATAAATGACTTAATTAATTAAACCAAAGTGATTTAATTAATAAGCATAAAGTATGATTACTCTAACATAAATCACATTATTTATTTATTTAATTCTTAATTATTATGCACATTCAAAAGAAACAGTTAAACTCCAAATCAAAAAATCAATGCAAGTTATTGACTTTTTGGAACTCAACATCCTTTTGGAGTTCAAAAAGCTGATCTAAACTCTAATTTGAGTTAAAAAGTTGTTTTTGCATGATTTCGAGAGTTAACTATCTTTCATGATCAGATAACTCAAAAATCAACCTGAGTTATTTGAGTGATTTATGGCTTTCTTCCATGCACCTCCAAAGCCCGGGATTTCTATAAATTAAGGCTTCAGCTCTTCACAAATCAATCCACAAATTTGCACAATTACGCTGCCAAGATCAATTCAAGAGTTACACAATCACGTTGGAGAATTGGAATTGAAGAATCAAAGCTCTTGCGAATCGACATCTTTGTGAGATCAATCTTATTTTTGCATTCATATTGCATATCATTGTTAGATTAGTATTGCATACCAATTTTCAATAGCATTCATAGCATATCAATTTCATCTAGCATAGATTCATATCAGTTTTTCATTCCTTATTGCATCATAAAATCCAAAAAAAAAATAGCTTAATTGCATTCAATCTCATATCTAGATCAATTGCATTCAAATCCTTCATTTAGGTGTCGTCTAGGTCACTGATCTCGATTACAATCTGAGAACATCAATCTCGCACCTATTAGAAGGCAGTAAATCACTTGGTTAGATTAGATTTCAATTTTGCACGATTTTGATTATAGCTAACCTCTAATGTTTTATTGAAGTGTTGTGTCTACAGATCAGGTACAATTTTCACACACACAATAGCAGGCTTGTCTACACTGGGCAGCGAGTTGGCTTTATAGATAGAAACTTGATTGTAGAGAGGAGATAAAGATAAGGATTCAAATCTGGGCTATTCACTTTATGATTCCCAAGAACATCAGATATCAGAGGGGGCTGCGAATTGCAGATCTAGATGCAAAATTAGGATTTAGAAAGGTGAATCATGCCAGATTGAGAGTTGATTACAAAACATTGAGATGCATCAGGCTTAAGGGTTGAAAAATCATAACATTGTGGAGGAGGATAAGTGCTGAGAAGGCTGATTACAAGACATGCCAAACCTAATTACATAGATTTGAAACATTCTTAGCATGTTTCTAGACTTGTAATTGACCCAGATCCACCATCCAAACTGAGTCACGCCACCAAGATGATGTTGATGTGTTGGAGTATTATTGATCTGAGCATATATTAGATCATTCAAAGCTTACAAAACCTCAGGTCTGTTCCTCAATTTCTCATTACAACAAGGTATATTATTATGGGTACGCTTACTTGGCATTCATATCATAAACTCATAGTTGTGAACAAGTTCAAAGAAGTTTCTTTATAATTAACAGTCTGAAAGTACTTGCTATTGGATTTGTAATTAGATCTTTAGAATTTGTTCTTACAGTATCATGGAAGCTTATTAAGTTAGGAATTAGGATCTGGTTTCATTTCCAAATTTGTTGAGAAATGATTAAGTTAAAATCTAATTAGAATCCTATGTGACAAGTTGTGGAGTGACAAAGCTAAAAAGGATGATGAACGTTGAAAGGCAAGAGCATCAACAATGAAACCAAAAGGTCGAATTCATCCAAGAAAGAGGTAGATGGAGAAGAGGCTCAACACGATCGATGGAAGAGCAAGATCAACATGATTTAGAAGATGTCAAGGAAAGATACTGCAACATAAAAGAAATTTCAAAAAGAAGCAATTAAGAATATGAGCCATCACAATTGAAAGATTAACAAATGATTTCTCATCAAAAAGTTAAAGGCTATTTATCAAGCTTAAAGATGAGTTTGCTAAGGTGGCAGCCATATCCTCATTCAATAAAAGCATGTCAAGTGTCACATAGTGACAATTTGATGAGATTATGTCTAGGTTCATTGAATCTTAAAGGAGGATGAAGATAAGGAACATAATTCCCAAGGTGATGAGGTGGCTTCTTCTGCATGTGCTCTCTTCTCATTGATCCACATGTCATTGATCCTTATCCGATTTTTAGGGATTTGAATTTTCTTATTGGTCCATGGAGACAATGTAATTTTTCTATTGGCCCACATGGTGGTGCTTCATTGTAATTGGGTAGACATTAAATATTTGTAGTAGGTGGTTATGGAAACCCTAATCAAGGCTTTTGCCTCTTAATCTTGGACCTTGATTTAAAGTTTTTGCCTCTTAATCTTGGCCACTCATTGTACTTAAAGCCTCTATATAAGGCCTTCTGCTCTCATTTGTAAACATTGGAATATTGAAGAAAGTTGTTGCTTAAGTAATGCCATTATCGTTCTTCTTATCATTGTTGTATTTTGCATGGTGATTGAGTTGGAACACTTGGTATTATTGCATGGTTTCTACTTCCACGATTAGAATAGGATTTTATTTTGAAGTTGTTAAAGTAAGAGTAAAATAGATAGATTGTGTGGTGACATTGGTGGATGTTTGATTGGATTCTATGAAACTGGGCCACTAGCTCCTTGTAGATGCAAGGGTGCCTTGTGTGGTAATCTAGTAAGTGTGCTCAAGTTCAATTGGCATTAGATCCTTAATTTGTACCCCAAGTTGGATTGAGGGGAAGATGTTGATATGAAAACCATTTAAGATCCTTTGAAGCTTTGCACTAGGTGGAAGTGAAGTCGCAGGCAAGCCTCCATTTGGTAGGAGTCCTAGTTCATCCATTATTTTCCCATTCATAGTTAGGAACAAGAAATAGTCTAGATAGTAGAAGTTTGAAGAGAAAAGTTGGAAGTGATATAAATCATGGATATACTTTATCATACACTGCAAAGCAAAATCTTTATAAGTACAAGTTGACACCCTTGAATGAATCACGTAAGCCCACCTAAGTGATTAACCAATAAATCACATCATTTCAACTGAGTTAGATATCCACAAGTGTAAGGAACCTTGGAGTCATTTCATGATCTTCATTGCAAAGCTTAGCATGGGAGATGACTTTGTTCAAGAGAGGATTTAATGTTTTATGTTTCTCCAAGCATTGAATATTTAGTCCTACATGTTGTGTAAGTGGAACAAAACTCGCATCAACAGAAATTGGCGCTAGAAGGAGTAGGGCTCAACATTGTTTACTCAATAGGTTGTCAATATTGGAACATGATGAAGGATGGGGCTTCCTTAGCTATGACAACCTAAGGAAAATTGGCAATCATACCAAGACAACATTATTTTAACATTTCACTCTTTCTCTTGGAACCAAAGGATAAACGGTCGTGAGTACTTGCGCATAGCTGACATCCTAGACAAAGAGGAAGAAAAAGCTCAAAGAATTGATAGAGAGGTTCAAGAAATACTTGAACGTGAAAGAAGAAATTGAAGGATGACAAAGGATGGTTCTTCCTAGGTTGAATCAACTTAGAGAAAATTGGGGAACACTTCAAGATAATATTATGATTACATTACGCATAGTCTCGCGGGCAGAGAGTGAGGATACTAGAGAATATCTACATACCGCTAATGTATTGAATCAGGAAGAAAAGAAAGTGCGAGCCATTGAAAGGAGAATTTAGAGAAAGTTGGAACACCAGAGAGAGCTAGAAAGGAAGCTTGAAAGAGAAAGAAAAGCACAAAGTTTGGCCCAATCTACTCTTCAAGGGGATCAATATTGAACATAAAGTTGGATAGAAGGATCAGATCTTTCTCTCCTGAAAGATTTGAAAGAGTACTGTCGGAAAGAAGGTAGAGGATATTAAGGTCTACACCACACCAAGAGGAAGATTTGGTTGAATTGCAATTTCATAAGAAAGGAAGAAATCATTGGGCGGATGACACTGCAAGTTGGACACGCTCTTCAAGTAGCCCGACTCAAATTCCCAAGATTCAAGGTGTTCTAGCTCAAGTAAGTCAGTTGGTGCCATCTCAAACAAGTCAAGTAGTTCAAGGCCAAGTCAACCAAGTAGCAATGGCACTACAACAACCTCCTTGGATTCAAAACAATGCCTCGCCTCTTACTTTCAGTCAATATAATAATTTTCCTAAGAATTTAGAACACTTTTGTTCTAAGTTCCATGTCAATGATCCCAATCGTACGGTAGAAGAACACATCAAAATATTTGAAGATGCATTATGTAATAGGTGAATTCAGCATGAGGATGTGGCATGTAGACTCTTCCCTCACTCTTTGGGAGAAGAAGCATTTTATTGGTTTGTAAATTTGCCAACCTCATCTATATCCGGGTGGGATCAGTTGAAAGTGGCACTCGTCAGGAAGTTTGGCATTCCCATCACCTCGTCAGATTTGTATAGGCAATTTGGGAAAATTAGAAGACAAGATCAAGAGCCCATAAGCTCATTTAACAATTGCTTTCATAAGGCTTACATGCAATTACAGGATCCCTATACAGTCCAGGATACAGGCGCTCTAGAAATATATTATCATGCTTTGGATTCTCAAATGTCTATGTTCGTAAGAGTCTCTAACCCTGCCCCAATGAATTTGAATGAAGCATACACTAAGGTGATGGAGGTAGGAAAGCAAATGGGGCAATGGGTGTCTGGATTCCAAAATAGCCAAGTCCCACCACTCACATATCAGGCTCCATTTAATTAGCTTGTGGTACACTCGGGACCCCCATTATCCCAAGCACTACCATCAGTACCAGTCTATCTGCAAGGTATGAGTACATCTACAAGGTCCCAAGAAGAGAAGGATGAAATGAAAGAATTGATTGAACAAGTAAAGAAGTTATCCACATAAGTTACCTACTTGAGGAACCAAAACAATCAACTCCAAGCTATGCACAAGAATAATCAAGGAGGAAATTTCCAAGGCAACTGTCAAAGAAACAATCAAGATGGTGGATATCAAAGGAATTATCAAGATAGAGATTACCAAAGGAACAACCAAGGTGGTGGGTACCAACGAAACAATCCAAGTAACAACTACCAAGAGGGCAATCAACCACATAACCAAGGGTACAATAATCAGAAGAGGACATGGAACACAAGCCCAAATAATGACAATGTGGTGTCCCCACTCGATAGTCAACCTCCAACAGATAACAAACTAGTGGAGAGGATATTTCTAGCAGAGTCTACCTTGTCTTAGTATTGCAAATTCCATGAGACAAACCAGCATTCAGAGTTGCAATGCGTTGAATTCAAAAAAGCCTCAAATTTGTTCCAGAAGATGGTGGATGAATCAATCAATCAGGAAGATACACCAATCATGAGGTATGAAATAGTTCCCACCATGAGATATGATCAGTGTTTAACTTTCGAGGAGTTTTCTTTCCCGCTTGAGTTTGAAGCTTATGAGGAGCATTAGGGAAGATTTCCCCCAGCCTCAGCTAATGGACCAGTGGATGAGCCAATAGTCTCGGATGAGTATGGCAATGAATCAGAGTTCTCTTTTCCCCCATTAGGCAATAGTGTGTTGGTGCAAGGTACTAGTGAGGTTCAAACATTTCAATAGTCGCAAGGGAATGCAATGAAATTTTATCAAAGGAATAACAGGAGGAATGATTAACCTCTAACATCTTCCATTCCACCAAACAATTTCAATACACCTCCACATCCTAATGCTAACAATGTACCCAACTACCCAAGGGATGCACCAGAGTAGAGACAAAGTAACAATAACAATGGCAATGGCCAAAATGCTGGCATCCCGCAGAACACATGTGGAATTCAAGGAGGTGGTAAAGAGAAGACAATGAGTAATCTTACCAAAAATGATGAATTGAGGAAGCTTGGACAGAGTGTGACAGAAGAAATGAAGAAGATCAAGATTAGCTTACCACTGTTCAAGTTATTGAAAGTAATTGAAATTAGAGATACCTTCCTCAACAACTTAAAGGATAACAAAGAGTAAGGAGCTCAAACTCAAGCTCCCACAACAATGGGTCAAAGCACCTCAATGGTAGGTAGGCCTCCTCCCAACATGATAAATGTGATTCAGGAGACTAGTCCTACACAAAGAATTTCATATGGTGATCTTGACGATTTCAACAGGCCACATGAGCCTCAACCAATATGTGTAGCACAAAGTTCGGCACTAGCCAGTTAGGAGGTACAAGGAAATGAAAACCCAATTAAAAGCAATGGAATGACAAAGGTGGGTGAATCGACGCAACTAGTTGAAACGAGAATGAAGCCTAAACTTATATATAAAACACTAGTGGTATTTTATCAAGGGAAAGATGAGCCAGCGCCCTTCCTAATTTCAATAAGAATATTTGGGAAATTACTTCATAATTGCCTGATTGATTCAGGGGCATCTAGCAATGTCATGCCCCTAGCAATTTGTAGAAAGTTGGGAATTGTCCCGACAGGATCAAACAAGAAGGTCACTTAATTAGATAAAACAGAGGTGCCAGTAGTAGGTGAATTAAACAACATACATATGTAGTTGGCATCAGATCCCAAGATGGAACTCCTCATAGATATATCAGTTGTGGATGTAACAGATTATTATGGTTTGATCCTAGGTAGAGATTGGGCCAGAAGGTTGAATGGTTACATGGTCACCGACTTTTCCCATATGTGGCTCCCATGGAAGGGACTCCCTAACTAGATAAAAATTGATAGCACCCCCAAGATAAGACTAACTGTCACCGAATACTAGGAGAAAAATGAAGTGTTGTTTGCCGAGACAGATCTTGGCGTCTATAGGCCCAAGACCAAGGAAGTTCTAACTTTGAATATCATAAGTAAAGAAAAAGAATCCATGAAAATGCTAATTGAGTCAGATCTGGATACTTCATCAGAAGAAGGTGAGGGAATGTTTGAAAATTTCAAAAACTTTGTATTGAGAACAGCACAACAAGGTGTACAGTTGGGAAACAAAACGTCAGTAAAAGATTTGCTACTACCCAACTGGTGTAGAATTCACAACACCTTTCATTCAAAGTTATCTTGCGCCATGTGCAAAGTTGCCTTAGAACAAGTAGAGAAGAGAATCCCAAGAGCCTTAAAGAGAGAAGATTAGTATAGCAAGCAAAAGATTGAAGTTTTACGAGCAGAGACTGTGGAAAATAACAAGGTATGTGAAACAAAGAGTCAGACCACATCACCCGACCCAAAAATAGAAGAGAATGATAAATTGGATAAGCTCGAGAAATCAATGCGGGACCAACAAGAGAATAATGAAATTTGGATGCTAAGGTTTGACGGTTCCAAAACCAAGCAAGGAGTTGGAGTAGGATTCGAATTGACTAACCCAACAGGGGCAACCTTTTTGGCAGCACATAGACTACAATTCCCATGCACCAATAACATGGCCGAATATGAAGCTTTGATCCTTGGTTTGTTGTGTGCAATAAAGAAAGGTGCAAAGGTGATTCATGTATACGGAGATTCATACTTGGTGATGGAGCAAGTGAAGCAAAAGTTTTCTTGTAATGACAAGAGATTAAAGAAGTATAGAAACAGAGTATGGGATTCGATTGAGAGCTTCGAGGCTTTTAACATCAAGTTTGGTTATAAAGTGAGTAATAAGGTGGCAAACGCTCTCGTGCAAGCCGCAAGTTCTATGGCGCCTATTGAACTGGAGGGGTTGAAAATGTTTAGAGTTGAATTAGCATAAACTCCATCAGTGCTCGATAATGTAACCAATTTCTAAGTGTTCGAGGATGACAAGCATATTTTGAAATTCTTGACAAATTCAGATGTTTTCACAGCCGAGATCATTGATAATTGTGAAGAAGAAGAAGTAGAAATCAATCCAGAAGGGATCATGAACTTAAAGACCAATACTATCCCGAAGGGGATGATCGAGCTAGAAAGGATATTTGATATTGACCAGTTCAACAAAGTGCCATATCAACCTACAGGGGGGAACAAATGCGACAAAATAAATCTTGAGACCAAGGAGGATCCGAAGATTGTACAAATTGGAAAAGTTTGCACACCTGAAGAAAAGGATGGTATCGTTAATCTAATGAGAGAGTTCCCATATGTGATTGTCTGGGGATATGAGGATTTGAAGACATACGATCCTTCGATTATAACACATACTATCCCTTTGAAGGAAGGAAGCAAGTTGTTCAGACAACGACAGAGGCCAGTCAACCCTTTATTGGAACCATTGATCTTTCAAGAAGTAAAGAAGTTGTTGAATGCAAAGATCATCTTCCCCATGCGACACTCAACATGGGTCGCCAACCTTGTCCTAGTAAGAAAAAAGAGCGGTGATATAAGGTTGTGCGTGGATTTTAGGAATTTAAACAAGGCATAAGAAAAAGATAATTACCCATTACCGTCATTGGACGAGGTATTGCAAATAGTAAATGGAGCACAAATGATGACTTTCATGGATGGATATTTGGGATATAACTAGGTTATAGTACAAAAGAAGAAGACAGATTGAAAATGGCTTTCACCACCAAGTGGGGAACGTTTGCCTACAGGAGAATGCCATTTGGCCTAATCAATGTGGGTGCAACATTTCAGAGAGTAATGGACTATGCCTTCAAGGACTTGAAAGATAAGTGCATCATCATCTATATGGATGATATCATAGTGTTTTCGAAAAGAAGAGAAGATCATATAGAGGATTTGAGGAAAGTATTTGTAAGATGCAGAAAATTTGGTGTCTCTTTAAATCCCAAAAAATGCATTTTTGGAGTTACCGAAGGAAGATTGTTGGGTCATGTGATCTCAGAGAAAGGAATTATGATCGATCCTGAAAGAGTGGAAGCAATTTCCAAGTTGAACTTGCCAGCTAGCAAGAAAGAATTGAAATCATTTTTTGGAAAGATCAACTTTGTGAGGAAGTTCATATCGGCGTTTGCAGATATAGTGAAACCCATGAACGACATGCTAAAGAAAGATGCCAAAATGGATTGGACTCCTATAGCCAAGGTGGCATTCAAAGAAATCAAACAAGCTATTATCAATGCGCCTATTTTGGTAAGTCCTGACTATGCTAAGCCATTCTTCATATATTCATTCGCCTTTGATCATGCATGTGCGGCTATATTGACCCAAAAGAATGAGGAGGGCGAAGAGCATCCAATAGCATTTATGAGTGCCCCCCTCAAAGAGGCAGAATTGAAGTATCCAAACATAGAGAAACATGCATATGTGTTAGTAAAAGCAATCAAAAAATTTTGACATTACATATTAAGGAGCAAGATATATGCGATCGTGCCAGATATAGCAATAAAAACTTTGTTGATGCAAAACAAGCTCGGAGAGAGAAGAGGAAAGTGGGTCACCATAATTGAAGAATATGATATAGAGATCCAGTTGATGAAGCTAGTTAGAGGACAACAACTAGCACAAATGATGGCATGTGATGGACCAGGCTTGGTGCATCAGGTTTATGAATTGGAGGAAGTATGCCTAGATGAATGGTATTAGGATGTTATCAGCTACTTGTTGAATCATCAGTGCCCTATGCATTTGAATCCAATATAGAAGAAGGCCTTAAAGTTTAAAAGAAAGAAATACATGTTACAAGGGTCAATGCTCTATAGGCAAAACCATGAGGGCATATATTTGAGATGTGTCGGTAAAGAAGAAGTGTGGAGAATTCTGGAGCACTTTCATGAAAAATGGGAAATCGGGCACGAAGCAAGTCTGGCCACGGCTCATAGGATATTGAGAGCAGGCTATTACTGACCAACTTTGTTCAAAGACACCCATGAACACGTGAAGATTTTCCATGTTTGTCAAACAATGGCTATGAAAGAGAGGAACCTAGCGATGCCATTATAGCCAGTGATCGAGGTGAGACCTTTTGCAAAATGGGGGCTCAACTTTATCGGCCCAATCAACCCACCATCTTCGGTACAACACATGTATATCCTGACCGCAACTGATTATTGCACATGGTGGTCAGAAGCTCAAGCTTTCAAGAATTCCACTGCTGATATCGTTATCAAATTTTTGGAAGAGAAAATCATTACCAAGTTTGGTTGTCCTTATGCATTGGTATCTGATAATGGTTCTACTTTTGCTTCTCTAAGATTCCATAATTGGGCATTTGACCATGGAATTATTTTAAAATTTTCATCTAACTATTATCCCCATGGAAATGGCTTAGTGGAGTCCATGAATAAAAACCTTTTGACTGTAGTTAGAAAACTGTTGGATAAAAACCCGAGAGACTAGCACACTCAGTTGAAATACGCTTTGTGGGAAGACAAAACAAGATCTAAGGAATCTTTAGGAACTTCTCCATGCCACTTGGTATATGGACAAGACCCAGTGTTCTCGGTCCAATTGAAAATCCCAACATTACAATTCATACAAGAATTCTGTGACAATGAAGATAGAGTATAGGCTAGGTTGTCTCAACTGATGCGGCTAGATGAAAAGAGAGATGAAGCCCTAGATAAATTTGCAAAACATCAAGGGGTTGTCAAGCGATGGTTTGATAGGAAAGCGAAGGTGAAGGCCTTTAGAATCTTGGACCTAGTTTTATACTGGGATAAGGCCCATAAAAGGCACAAAGATCATGATAAATTTGACAAATTGTGGAAGGGTCCCTTTCAAATATTTGAGATTTTGGGAGATAATGCATTTAAACTGAAAACACTTACTGGCAGGGATGTCTCGTTACTTGTCAACAGGCAATTCCTCAAACATTACTTCCAAGCTTAGGCCTCCCTGCGGAGCCCATTTGTACATAGCTAGTTTAGAGTTCATCTCGAACCCTTTGGTTTGGGAGGTTAGAGTAGGTTTCCTTTTGCTTAGAATAGTTTTCCTTCTAGTTGTTAGTTTAGGCTCGGTTTGCCTAGGGCTGGTGGGTCCTAGTTTTTGGCCTAGTTTTGGGTTTTGGGCTTTGAGGTTCAAGAGGTCCAGATGGTAACTCATGAAAGATGTGTAGGTTTTGCAACTTTAGGTGTCAAAACTGGAGTCCATCTTGGTCATTTCTTGGATACATTTAATAAGGTTCATAGGATTAAGGGTTGTGCTTGGTCATCAGTCCTTTGATAGGATTGGTACTAAATTTGGGTCGGGCTCGATTGTTATTCTTAAGCCACCTTTGACCAGAGTTATGACATTTTACTCACATTTAATTTCTCCAAGAACTTCAGTAGTTTCAAGGTGAAGTTGAATTTAGTGAAAATTTTACACCGGCTTCAGCGCCATTGTGGTCTTCCAAACCCTTTGCAGGCTTCATTGCCTGCAAGCCAAACAAAAGATTGACAAGTGAGAAGAAAAGGAAATATCATGACAAAAGATAGAAAATAAAAGATGATGAAAAGTGAAATATCCAATAAAAGATGAAAAGGAAGAATTTTGGCTTAAGGGTGTGCAAGCATTTCTACCTGTGCTATAAAAATAATCATTAAAGGTAGAATCATGTTTGTGGTGCCACAACAATAACCTCATCGGGGCTATAGATGCCTGACTGGAAATGAGGCTCTGTCTAGGATGCTTTTGAAGTAGGGGTATTGGGATAGCTAAGTTCAATGAATCTAAGAGATTACCGAGTTCTTGTTGAGAAAGGAATCAATACACTTGCACACACATGCATAACTTATGGTCAAGACGCTTAGGTTTAACTTGAGGGTTTCTTCCCTTGTTGAGTACTCATCCTTATCACCGGATTGTCAGACAAGTCACCTAGAATTCTAGGTTCTAAGTTATTTTATTCTTGAAATGTTCAAGAACATTTCTCTAGTGGAGTCGCCAGATGTTGTGAGGTTTTCACAACACCACCCCATCGCAGATGAGGCCCCCCTTTTTGTCATCTTGTTGTTAGTTGGGTTGCAGGTGAGTAGAATTAAAAAATTGACTAAGTATTGAGGTGGGATTGATTTGGTTCTAATCTTGGAGATGGAGTGAAAATGGAATGAAGTTGGAGGTTGAGAATGGATGGAAGATGAGGTAAATTTGGCCAAGTTTAAAATATTTTTGGGATGGGACTTGTTTCTTTGTTAAGAAAAACATTGCTCATCTTTGAGCTGAATGCATTTTAGTTCCATCTAAATGTTGCTCATCTTTGAGCTGAACGCATTTCAGTTCCATCTAAACGTTGCTCATCTTTGAGCTGAATGCATTTTAGTTCCATCTAAACATTGCTCATCTTTGAGCTGAACGCATTTCAGTTCCATCTAAACATTGCTCATCTTTGAGTTGAACGCATTTCAGTTCCATCTAAACGCTGTTCATCTTTGAGCTGAGCACGTTTTGCTTCCATCTAATTTGTGTCTCATCTTGGGGCTGGGGCCTCTTTTCATGCATCGAATTTTATTGTCTCATCTCGCAATGCACTATTTTAAGGCTTGAGTTTTTTTTATGACAGACTTAAGTTAGACCTTATTTAGGCCCCCAAGGCTATTCGTTACGAAGCATATAGCTCGGATTTCGAGGGGAAATGGTTGTACCTATGTTTGCCCCTATAAAATTGTTTATACAACTACAAAATTCAAAATTTTGACCCTTCAAAATGGTAGTTATACCCAGAATCCAAATTTAACTTGCAAGGAAAATAAAACGGATTGAAGTGCCTTGGGGTCTCCTCTTTATATAGGGCAATTTGCAATTGGGCCAGGCCTATATCATATGGAGTAAAGCATCAAATAGCCCCTCATTTAATACAAATCTGGGCATTTAATTAGATTAGGGCCTGCCCTATTCTAAGCTTTGGGGTTCGAGGACCTTGGGGTCTATTTTAATTTTGAGATAGGGCCTACCCCATCAAATTTGGGCATAGAAATCTGGGCGCCAAAGCATAAATCTGGTCTAAAATTTGAATCTGAACCAGCCCTATATCTAACACACACATCGAAACATTAGACCAGGCCCAAAACTTGAATTTGATTGGCATTGAAGCTTGTCCCTTATCAAACGTGTGGCCCATTTGACCCTAAATAAATTCAAATATGGGCATTAAAAGTCAAATTCGGCCCCCAGCATGAAGCGTGTGGCCTTGGAGAATTAAATTTGACCCTATTTGAAACATGAGGGCTAAAAGGTTGGGAGTTTTGTTGGAATTCAAAATTGGATTAGGCCCTAAATCTGCCTTAATTTAATATTAAATTCGAATCTGGGCTTAGCAAAAAATTAAATATGAATTTAATTTCTAGATTAATTGAGGTGGCTAGGTCGGCCCTTTTATTTAATGATAATTTAATTTCAAAATTTATTTCTTTTTTGGCCAAGTCGGCCCTAATCAGGTTGGCCCTATCCCAGATTTCAATTGACGCATATATATGGGGGATATGGTAATCATTTCATATCCAATTCAAAACCAAATATCCTCTTCTTTGTAATAGCGAATTTGGCCCTAGAAAGCAGCAATTTTATCAGTAGTAGGTAGATAAATTGAAGCCCTAATTGGGCTACGAATTTGATTATAGCAGGCCTATCTACACTGGGCAGCAAGTTGGCTTTATAGATAGCAACTTGATCGCAGAGAGGAGATAAAGATAAGGATTCAAATCTGGGCTATTCACTTCATGATTCCCAAGAACATCAGATATCAGAGGGGGCTGCGAATTGTAGATCTAGATGCAAAATCAGGATTTAGAAAAGGTGAATCATGCCAAATTGAGAGTTGATTACAAAACATTGAGATGCATCAGGCTTAAGGGTTGAAAAATCAGAACATTATGGAGGAGGATAAGTGCTAAGAAGGTTGATTATAGGACATGCTAGACCTAATTACACATATTTGCAGCATTCTTAGCACGTTTCTAGACTTGTACTTGATCCAGATCCACCAACCAAACTGAGTCACGCCACCAAGATGATGTTGATGTGTTGGAGTATTATTGATTTGAGCATATATTAGATCATGCAAAGCTTACAAAACCTCAGGTATGTTCCTCAATTTCTCATTACAACAAGGTATATTATTATGGGTATGCTTACTTGGCATTCATATCATAAACTCATAGTTGTGAACAAGTTCAAAGAAGTTTCTTTATAATTATCAGTCTGAAAGTACTTGATATTGGATTTGTAATCAGATCTTTAGAATTTGTTCTTGTAGTATCATGGAAGCTTATTAAGTTAGGAATTAGGATCTGGTTTCATTTCCAAATTTGTTGAGAAATGATTAAGTTAAAATCTAGTTAGAATCCTATGTGATAGGTTGTGGAGTGAAAAAGCTAAAAAGGATGATGAATGTTGAAAGGCAAGGGCATCAACAATGAAACCAAAAGGTCAAATTCATCCAAGAAAGAGGTAGATGGAGAAGAGGCTCAACACGATCAATGGAAGAGCAAGATCAACATATTTTAGAAGATATCTAGGAAAGATACTGCAACATAAAAGAAATTTTAAGAAGAAGAGATTAAGAAGATGGACCATCACAATTGAAAGATTAACAAATGATTTCTCATCAAAAAGTTAAAGGCTATTTATCAAGCTTAAAGATGAGTTTGCTGAGGTGGCAGCCATATCCTCATTCAATAAAAGCATGCCAAGTGTCACATAGTGACAATTTGATGAGATTATGTCTAGGTTCATTGAATTTTAAAGGAGGATGAAGATAATAAACACATTTCCCAAGGTGATGAGGTGGCTTCTTTTGCATGTGCTCTCTTCTCATTGATCCACGTGTCATTGATCCTTATCCAGTTGTTAGGGATTTGAATTTTCTTATTGGTCCATGGAGACAATGTAATTTTTCTATTGGCCCACATGGTGGTGCTTAACTGTAATTGGGTAGACATTAAATATTTGTAGTAGGTGGTTATGGAAATCCTAATCATGGCTTTTGCCTCTTAATCTTGGACCTTGATTTAAAGTTTTTGCCTCTTAATCTTGGCCACTCATTGTACTTAAAGCCTCTATATGAGGCCTTCTGCTCTCATTTGTAAACATTGGAAGATTGACGAAAATTGTTGCTTAAGTAATGCCATTATCGTTCTTCTTATCATTGTTGTGTTTTGCATGGTGATTGAGTTGGAACACTTGGTATTGTTGCATGGTTTCTACTTCCATGGTTAGAATAGGATTTTATTTTGAAGTTGTTAAAGTAAGAGTAAAATAGATAGATTATGTGGTGACATTGGTGGATGTTTGATTGGATTCTATGAAATTGGGCCACTAGATCCTTGTAGATGCAAGGGTGCATTGTGTGGTAATCTATTAATTGTGCTCAAGTTCAATTGGCATTAGATCCTTAATTTGTACCCCAAGTTGGATTGAGGGGAAGATGTTGATATGAAAACCATTTAAGATCCTTTGAAGGTTTGCACGAGGTGGAAGTGAAGTCATAGGCAAGCCTCCATTTGGTAGGAGTCCTAGTGCATCCATTATTTTCCCATTCATAGTTAGGAACAAGAAATAGTCTAGATAGTAGAAGTTTGAAGAGAAAAGTTGGAAGTGATATAAATCACGGATATACTTTATAATACATTGCAAAGCCAAATCTTTAGAAGTGCAAGTAAGTTGACACCCTTGAATGAATCACGTAAGCCCTCCTAAGTCATTAACCAATAAATCACATCATTTCAACTGAGTTAGATATCCACAAGTGTAAGGAACCTTGGAGTCATTTCATGATCTTCATTGCAAAGCTTAGCATGGGAGATGACTTTGTTCAAGAGAGGATTTAATGTTTTATGTTTCTCCAAGCATTGAATATTTAGTCATGCATGTTGTGTAAGTGGAACAAAACTCGCATCAACACCACCCCCCCCCTCTCTCAATTTCATCTAGCATTAACAATTGGTATTAGAGCTAGGTTTCCTTGAAGAAGCCTAACCACTTGGGAAAGATCCTTAAGGAAAATATGGAGGGTTTGAGATACAGAAGACAACTTGAAGAAGTTGAAGATATGATTGAAAATATTAAAGAGAAACTGAAGATCTCAAGGGAGAAGATAAAATAGCTTGTTGAAGAACTGAATGAGCGCCAAGACTACATTGAGAAATTGTCTGAAAAAAGTGGATCTACGGAATCTGAGATAAAATGCAAGATCTAAGAGGTGGTCTCAGCAATTTATCATAATGCATCTCAGGGATGTCTCATTGCAGGGATGGCTTCAGAAAGTTTATTTTCCCACTTTTGGGTCGGCTATTTCGGGCTTTGAAATGGTAAACTCTTAAATGATATTTAAATTAGGTCCACTTCCAAGAATAAAGGCTTAAATTGGAATTTAATTCTCCTATGTAGGCCTCTCTAGAAGTTTGTGTTGTAACTTGTATAAAAGGAAGCCTTCCTCTCTCATTTTCATATCCATCATTCATTGAATTCAAGCAATTATCAAGAAAGAAAGAAGGAGAAGGAAAGCATTCAAGAATTCAAGCATTCAAGATCCAATTCATCAAGGAGATCCATTGGTATCCATTGAAGGATTCAATCTCTATGGAGCCCTCTTGTTGAAGATTTCTCCATCCACATCCATTCAAGCCTCTTCCTATTCTAAGATCCATTCAAGATTGGTGTTGAAGATCTAATGTAATTGATTTGAGATATCCTACATACAATTCTACATTCATTTGGAGCATCCATACTTGTGGATTCAAGGATTTGAATCCTCCACAAGGGTTTCAACATAAGCAAGGTGAATTGTTCCATTTACTTTGTTTATTGCTAGAATTTCAATTACATTTCAAGGTTAATTCCAAAATCAGGGTTTGACTAAGGCAAACCCCTAAACCAACAACAAAAACCCTTTTCCTTGTAGGTATAGGTGCGGGACAATGAATCACAGATCAAATCTGAGTACCCTTTTCGGTGAACTTTTGGGATCTGTGAATAGAATTTCTGTTGAAATAATGCAGGTCAAGGTTGACTTTTAGGGGTAAGATTGTGCCTTGGGGTAAGATCTTACCCCTATTTTGGGTCAAAATCGACCTTTCTCAAAACAACAAAAGGTTTCTAGGTTTTCTCTATTTCTTTGTTTCCAGGTCAGATCCGGTTGCAGAATTTCTCGAAACTAAGTACAGACACCAGAAAATAGTATTTTCCAAATCTATCATATTTTGAGGTTTGTACTTGTCTTCAATTCAATTAAGATTTTTGTCTTTCCTTTCTATAATAGAATACAAGGTTTTCTTCTTTCTTCATATTCTTCATCGATTGATTCATTTGTGCATTAACCATTCTCTTTTAGTTGATCAATTTGGATCTTTCCTTTGGGAATTCGGGGTGAGGAAGAAGATCTTACATTCCCCCTCTACTCACACACACACCATATTTTATACATTACCCCTAGATCCCAATTGTATCCATTACATAACTAATCTATCTTTAAATCTTTTCTTACCTCCATCCTCTTATTTTAGCCTATAAACCCATTTATTTTGTAAAGCCCTTTTACCTGCAGGTAACTTACATAAATCCCATGTTTGATTTTTGAGAAAGGAGTTCATTTCATCTATCACTATAGACTCCTACTGAAGCTTTGTATCCACCTGCACAACTTCATTATAACATTCAATCTCACCAACATCTGTTAATAAAATAAAATACGAAGAGGGAGAAAATCTTTCTGGAGGTCTACTTAGCCGTGTTGATCATCTAACATTCATTGGGGTTTGTGATATTTGTTGTTGCTATTGTTGGGGAGCATAAGGAACTACTGGAATATCATCTTTTGGAGTATCATCTAGTACTACATAATCATTTCCTTTCTTCTCATGTTGCTGCAATAGATCTTTGTACAACACTTTATCATTGAATATGACATCCCTACTTCTTATAATTTTATGACTTTCAAAATCCCAAAGCCTATAACTAAATTCATCAATGTCATATCCAAAAAATACACATTTCTTTGACTTAGCTTCCAGCTTGGTTCTATTTTCAGAATCTATATGTGCAAATGCTTCACAACCAAAGGTTTTGAGAAAAGAATAACTTGCCTTCTTACCAGTCCATGCTTCCTCTGGAATACCACAATCCAAAGGAGTAGAGGGACCTCTATTGATTAAATAAATAGTTGTATTAACAACCTCTACCCACATGTTCAAGGACAACCTAGCATGTAACCTCATACTCCTTCCACACTCCATTATTGTCATGTTCATGTGTTCAACCACTCCATTTTCTTGTGGAGTCCTTGGTACAATGTTCTACCTACGAATACCATTAGAGGAACAATAATCTTCAAATTATGTGTTGAAATACTCACCACCATTATCAAATTTGAGAAATTTTAGCCTTTTACCAGTCTCATTCTCAACCAAGAATTTTCATTTCTTAAAAGTTTGAAATACATCAGATTTCTGTCTAAGGAAATAAATCCATACTTTTCTTGTTGCATCATCTATAAATGTAACATATTACAAAGAGCCACCAAGGGAAGATACCTGAGTTGGTCCCCATACATTTGTATGCACAAGCTCTAATTTCTCATTTTTATTTTCCTTCCCACTCTTCACAAAACTAACTCTCTTTTGTTTTCCATACACACAACTTTCATAGAAATCCATATTGACACATTTCAGACCAAGTAAAGCTTTCTTTGAATGAACTAATTTCATACCTTTTTAACTCATGTGCCCAAGTGTGTTGTGCCAAAGTGTTGTGTCAGAATCTACAACAATTGTTTGATGTTCTTCTTGCTCAACTGCATTAATTGTTCTTGAACATTCATTTTTCTCTGAAACAATTAAAGTAGAAGGAACAATATGACGTGTACAAAGATACAAGGTGCCTACTTTCACACCTTTTGCTACTACTAAGGAACCTTTTGAAACCTTCCAATTTATATCATTAGAAGTAACTATGCAACCCTCATCACCCAGATGCCTTGCTCAAATTAAATTCCTACTCAGCCTTGGAACATGTCTTACCTCTTGTAGTATCCAATGATTCCCAATTTGCAACTTAATCTTAATTTTCCCCTTTCCAATAATCTGACAGGGCTCATTATCTCCCAAATAAACTATCCCCAAATCCCCTTGGACATAATCAAGAAAATAACCCCTATGGGGTGTAGCATGAAATGAAGCCCCAAAATCTAAAACCCATGAATCATCAACACTTTCTAAAGAAAGAGGCAAAACATCATCTTCAAATTTATTACTAACTACATTTGCCTCCTTGTTACCTTCTTGTTTGTCTCCTTATTTATTCTTCCAAGACCAGCAATCTTTCTTCTTATGACTTGGTTTTCCATAGTACCAGAAATCATTTGGCCCTTTGGATTCAGACCTCTTTCCCTTTGAGTTTCCTCTTGATTTCCCATGATTTCCAGAATTATTTCCTCTCTCATTCATTCTGCCTCTACTTTGTGCATTCAAGACACTTCCAGATGTAGATCCACCTGAGATTTTCCTATGAGTTTCCTCACTCAAAATTACACCGATAACATCATCAAATTTTACGGTATTAGAACTAGAAATAGAGTTACTAACAACCATTACCAAGCCATTCCAACTTTTGGGCAAAGAACACAAAATCAAGAGAGCCCTAATTTCTTCATCAAAAATAACATTTAGAGAAGATAACTAATTGGTAACTATATTAAACTCATTCAAATGATTAGTAACAGATCCACCTTCTTCCATCTTCATATTAAACACACGCTTCATGAGAAATACCTTGTTAGAAGTGGAGGGATTTTCATACAACTTCGCTAGGGTTGGCATCAAATCTTCAGTCATCTTTTCTTGTGTAATATTAATGCCACCGATTGTGCTAGGCATAATCAAATACTACCAAGTGCCTTTCTATCAAGAATATCCCTCATTAGTCATTGTTGACGGTTTCTTGGATTTTCCTCACAATGGTCATCATAGATCCTTCTGATAGAGATAGTCCTCCATTTAAATTTTCTATAACTGAAAGTTTTGCATGTTAAACTTCTCAACCTTTAGCATAACCTTGCCTGCCATTGCTCCCACTCAACCATGAGACTCCCACTAAACTGTGAGATCTTCCTGTAGAGAATAACTAAAAAAAAAAACCTCACTCTGATACCACTTGTTAGGTTTAACAAGATAGAAATAACAGTTACATGCAAATATAACCAATATCAAAAAATAATAAACCACACAAAAGAGGACACAAGACACAAAGATTTAATGTGGTCCATCCAATCCCTAGGCTACATCCACGAACAATGAGTCCAATATTATTATTATCCAGTGATTACAATCCGCAATCCCTTACAACTCAATATTGCCACAAGAAGATACTAAAACGTACATCATAATGAAATCCATAACCCTAAGCTATTTTATACAAGCTTATTTTTTTGCTTTAGGGTTACAACATGTCGGCCCAAAAAATAGCCAAAAAACATCCCCCCTCCCCAAAAAAAAGGTGAGGTCGGGGGGAAAAGTGTATAGTACTTCCTTGATCAATCACCACAATATAATAGAATCCAAGGAGTGATGATTTGATTATTGTGTCAATATGATTTGGAATCTGGTATTGTGATTCAGGATGTATTATCTTGATTGTGTCATGAGGTTTCTATTGTGACCACATCATGTTTGGTGATCAATGGATAGAGTTACAGTGGACTAAAGCTCACTTGATGAAAGGCACAAGAAGTATTTAGTAAAATTAGTCAAATCCTTAACCAGTGATGTTGCACCGTGTTGTGATAAGTTGTTATGTGTTCTAAGGATCATGGTGACATATCATATCGATGTGGAATGATGAGTTGGCATTCTTATGATCTTGATGATCAAATTTCTTGGAGTTGTGCAAGTGCATTGGAGAGTGTAATATGGTTTGAATTTTTCTTTGTCAAATCATTTATGTGGTGGATCTAGAGGTTGACATGAAGTTGTGATTGTAATTGTTAGTTGGTATTATGTTTTAGAGTTTCATAAATGAGCAAGAATAAATTATAATGATGTATTTGGGTCTTAGCCAACCTTATTAGTGAAAATATATTTATATATAATTTTTGATGTATTGCATGAGAGTGTGAGAGGAGAAAGATCAATGTGTGGTGTTGTTATTGTTGTTGTGGTAGTTTATAGTGATCAAGAGTGTTAGTAAAGAGTGAAGAAGTGTTTAAGAGCATACCATTGATCAAGAATTGCACTAGATCTATCATACATTGAGTGCAACTATCAGATCATTCTTTACTTGTTGATTTTAGTAGGTTGACAAGAGAAATCCCTTAAATGAGTCACTCTTAACAGGATGAGAAGGATCCTAACAGGTATGAAGACTAAATCCTCTAACAAGGTGACTTCTTAACTAGAGTTTTAAATCCTCTTGTGAGATAGATCCTAATAGGTTTTTATTGTAAGCTCCTAAAAGGGGTTAACACTCTTAACTAGGTGGATGTAATGCTAATAATAGGGTGACTTATTATTGTAGTAGTGAGGATTTGTGGGTGATAATTCCCACTTGTGGTTTTCCCCTCTAACAAGGGTTTCCACAAGAATAATATATGTGCCAAAGTGTTGCATGCTTTTGATTTTTATTACTACTTAGTTATTTGCATTGCATGTTATATCTTAAGGAAGTTGGTGGTGAAAATAGATTGTGTTTTGGTTACAATGATTCACTCCCCACTCTCAGTGTCATCTAGCATTAACAACTCATAATTTTTCTTGTAGGATAAGGTGTACAATCCTGTGGTAAGATACAAGTGACTTGCAAGTTGAGACATACAATCCCTTGTCAATATACAAAGGAATTGTACGTTGAAGCTCATTGCTCCATGACAAGATCTACAAATTTGCACAATTATATCAAAAGGACACACTATGTTCCAACAAGAATAGAAATAATATGAATTGAAATGAACAAATTTCTAAAAGAGAAATTTAAATTTCTTGATATTGCTTCTAGATGATGAAAAATAAAACACAATAAAAAATTTAGAAGCAATATTAAAAAATTAAATTATGAATTATAGAAATCTTAAATTATTGAAAAATGAAATTATCCTTAAATCATTGTCACAAGCGACCAACTTCATGACAAACACCACACACACATTCATTGTCTCAAACTCTAATATACTGAATGATATGATCATGAAAGTACACCACAAAACTGATCTTCACACTTCTTCTTCACCAAATATTCTTCCACATCTTTATGTAATCCATAACAAACAAACTGAAATTATCTTTGGTATAAAACAACTAATTCATCAAAACCTTCAACTAGGTTTAACATAAATAGAACAACCATAATTCAAACCAAGACAAACACTATACATAGTTTTGGTTAATGTAATTCACTTAAAGGGAGAAAGGAGACCAAAATACATCATAACACATATTCCTAAGCTTCTTCAAATGGATCACACATAAAACACATCCTCTAGAGTCTACATAAAATGTAACATATAGATTGATAATGTAGTACCCAACCAGTCAACCCATAAACATCATCTAATGAAAATAAATCAATGCAGATCTTCACACACCATAGTAAGACTCATAAAAACATCTTAACTCATCCTCTAATGTAATTTTAGACCTAAATATGATGTTCTAAACATGAAAACAAACAGAGTTATCCATAGACCAATCACAAACAAACAATACCGAAAAACAAAATATCACAACTTCTTTTGTGAAGTATATCACCTAAAATTTGGACTGATACACTTCACAAACAATTTGAAAATGTCCTCTAAATTGAGAAACCAAAAACAACATTGTGAAGCAATGTAGAGCATTCTTTGGACTAGTCCTAATAAGAAGCTACGTTGTTAACATACTACAACTACTAACAACATAAACTATATTATTGAGGGTCTAAAAATGCAACAATGTAACATCCACAAAATATAAACATTATATCCAAAACCACAAGCCATAAACACAAAATGTGGATAAATGTAGAGCATTCCCAATTACAAACTTCAAATTCTCTTTCCTACACATTCCAACTTCCAATACTATCACCTTCCATAAACAACACATACTCCCTGAAGATCATCACTAGATCATATAAACATTTGAACACTTATTTCCAGACCTCCATACAGATCAAGTTGACATCAATTACAACAATAAACTCATATTTTTAATAATCTCCCCCTTTTTCATTTATGGGAACACTTGTAATATCTCATTATCGCTCCCCCTCAAGGTTACTACCATAATACTCTCCCCCTTTACAATTAAGGATAAAGGGCACAACTCTTAAAGATTCTCTCAAAAAAATCTCTCCCTTATGGGTACATCTCACTCAAATTTGTTACTCTCCCTCATTAGGGATATCTTTCAAACTTCTACAAAACATTTCCAACAACCAAGAAACCACAAAGTTCTTGCACCCTTTGAGAGCAGTGGCTGCATCAATCCAGAAGAAAAAAGAAATATTTTGAATCTCCTCTTGGAAAGATGCACTATTTTATGCATCTAGTTACAAGTAGGAGGGATAATGACCCTAAGTTCTATGGGAGATACTCAAAATTATCCTTTGACAATGTCTTGGTAAAAACATTTGCAATCTTTTGTAGGTGGATATTCTAATTTGACTTCCTTCTCTGCAAAAAAATTTCTTAATAAGTGATACTAGATAGAAACATGTTTAGTCCTTGAGTGCATCACTAGATTATTTGAAATTCCAATTGCACTTGTATTATCTCACATAATAGGAATACCCTCATCATACATCACCTTGATATCTCTTACAATCTACTTCATCCACATTTCTTGAGTAGAACATAATGTTGTAACAATATACTCTACTTATGTTGTTTTGGATTATGGAAAAAACAAGTTTTAAAGGGGACCCTAAAACCCCTTACAAAGCATTACAAAATATATTCAATAAAGTTCACCAAAAAAAGACATTGTTGGCACATACACAACCTGTAGAACCAATCAATGACCAACAACACAAAACCTGACAAATAGAACTAGCAACCAGAGAACAACATAGACAAAATAGAACACAGAAGCAAAAAAAAATAGAAGCCTAAGCCAACTCCTTGAGAGTGTCAGCTTCCTACTTTTGTATGATAGTAACATCCTCCTCGGTGTCCTTCAGAATTTGAATGGCCAAAGAAAAGTTCAGGATTTTTTTCCTAAGGTTGACTCGCATTCATTGTCCTAGACCCTCCTTGGCAACAACAACAACAACCTCCTTATCCAAAACAACCTGGCCAGCTTCCATATTCTCTTCTTTCTTTTCCATTCGATATGAAGCATTTTTGGGCTTTTGGATAATTATTTTTATTTTCTCTTTATTTCCATGAGGAATATTCTTTGGGACCTCATAAAAAGAATTTATCTTCTTTGAGATCTGCCTACACCTATCTTCTAAACTTTTCCTGACCCGAATCTCATTTTCCAGTTGAACCTGCAGACTTCCAACCTTGGACTTGAGGTTGTGAATTTCATTGTAAAGCTAGTTGTCCAGAGCAAGAGAATTATCTACCTTAATTTTAGCCTTGTGGAGAAACTCTAGCTGAGCACCCAATATATTCCTAGGAAACCCAGAGCTCAGATGAAAAGAGTCCTCCTCCCCCCCAATGCCAGAAACACTATGAATAAAGAAATTTTTCTCAATGATATTTATAGGGTTAGAATGACCCGCAAAAGAGCCAGAACTAGGATACCCAACTAAGTTGAGAATATGTTTCTTACCTACCTCACCTTGTTGTACCTTCTCACCAATTTTTAGAGTCTCATTATCAACAACTTTCTCATTTTTCCTTTTCTTCTAGTTTCCCTTCTTCCCTTGGGCTCCCTTATATGAGGAAATCTCCTCCTTCTTCTCATTAGTGTCCACATCATCACCTTTCTCAACTTTCAAAGTAGAGACCTCTTTCATCTTACTAGAGTCTGCATATGAATCATCATCATCCTTAATTTCTATCCCTTTGCCTTCATCGAACCTTGGCTTGACAACGCTTTTTCCTTTCTTCTTAGACTCACTCTCATTATCATCTCCTATTTCCATACCCTTTTCACTATCAAAATACTTCTTGAGGCTTAAAGGGGTATTCTTATTTAATTTCATATTCCAAGGTCTTTTCCTCATAGCTTCATCAGACCCCTCCCCCTCAGATTTCCTCTTTATTTTGTCATTAATAGTAAGTTTGGGAGTCCTCAACTTACAATAATCTAAAATAAGAAAATTGAGGCCTTCATGCAAGACATGCTTACTAGGTTTCTTCCTATGTTTGACCAGACTGTGAAATATAGATTTGAGAAGAAAATAGGGGAAAGAAACCCTATCCTTATGGTGAAAATGGTTTAACAAATTGAAGTGATAACTATGAACTCTAGAGTACCTCCCATCAAAGGTGAAATAGGCCATGATACAAGTGAGAACCTTATGCCAGATGATTTTGATCTATTCTATATTGTAATAATCCCCCACCTTCACAAAAATCTTTGAAGCACCGCGACATTAGAAACCTTCCTTTCCTTAAGGAATTCCCTCCCAGAGCTACGAAGACTAGTTATCTCATAAATAAATTTAACATTCAACTCAAAATTAACACCATACATAGTGATAGAATCACCATTCCATCCTTTAATGAATTCAAGAGTTACCTCCCTTTTGAAGCCATGAAGGAATTCCAGGTATGTGGTGATGCCACCTTTTCTGAGTCACCTCCAAAATTCCTTCGTGTCTTTCCATTCTCTACATGAATTAGGTTCATGTCACTTTGGATCTCCTCCCATGGTACTATGAACAATATACAAACCCAGAATACTCTTCAAAATATGACTGAGAGTGATAGCACAAAATAAAACCCATAAAATGTGCCAAACAAATTTAAAAAGGATTTTATTGTACTTTCCCCAAATAATAATCATGTTATCCCTGAAACTGATGTGCTTATATGTTGTTTCCATCTTTATCAAAAATATTTCCCACGTAGTTGTGAGTCATATAAGCTTTTATTATCTCCTTTAATTCATTGTCGTGCTTAATGCTTATGTCTGAATATGGACCTCAAATTCAACCATAGACCTCAACATGGTCATTGCTCAATGATCAAATTACGACAATGAATATGAATTATCCACTTTGCAATCTCGATTGAATTGACTTGTTGCCTCCTATTTAAATGGGGTTATTGAATTACTCTCAGAATGAGAGCCCAACAACCATAGACCAAACTAAAATGGAGGATTTGAATGCATAAGAAAATGATTGCAAAATTGAGATTAAACTAAGAATGATAGTGCAAATTAAGCTACAAACTTCTAAGAAAGAAGAGTATTATACTAAAAGCATGATAAAACAAACTAAATTAAGAATTGAAATTGCATCATAATCTAAAAATGAAACTATTCTAATTATGCAATATGAAAAGCTTAAGCAATGTGAAAATGAGACAACAATTCGACAGAGTTTTAGTACTCAAAAATTGCCTCCTCAAATGAGGAAAGAGAGGTTCATAATATAGAAGAGCTCGGGCGGAGAGTGAAGAGTTTCTTGCAAAGAAATGATCATCTCTTCATCTCCTTGGTGGGAGGTGAAACAATTTGGAGGAATTATTTAATTGAGTAAATGAATTGCCACATGGGTGGCTTTTTGAATTATTTGAATTATTAATTTCAAGTGGGGATAATCCATTTAAATAACCAAATAATATTTAATTCCCTTGATGTGTATTAGCTAAAGAGGTGGAATTAATTTAATTAAAGCACTAGGACTTTAGAATTAAATTAATTAATCATAGGGATTATCTAGCCAATAAATGTTGAATATTTAGGAATTAAATATAGTGTATGATTAATGCAAAATTAGGGTTTTTTCATTTGACACCAAGTCAAATAAAGTCAATTAGGAGACATAATTGCCTAGTACAATAGGACTTTGATGATGTAGAAATTTGACGGAATGCACCAAAATTGATTTAGAATCGTAAGGTGCCAATTTTGGGGTATTACATTTTGCCCCTCTTTGAATTGATGTGCAAGCAATGCCTTGATTCAAAGAATAGTCTAATGTGATGGTTGATGAGGTTTCAGGATTATCTCCAGAATAGAGTTTAACCCTTGAAAGTCAAGGTTAGAATGCCAAGACACCGATCAGATCAAGTTGCAGAACCATCTCCAGAACGAAGCTTGATTCTCCAAAGCCTAAGTTAGATTGTAAAGGCATCAATCAGATTACCACTTTAAAGGAAGAATGTCCCTAGAAGGATGCTTAATATTTAGGAGTTAGGGTTAGATTGCCCCAATACCTATTGATTAAATGATAACTAATGCAGATTTAGGACTATCTCTCGAATGAAGCTTAGTCCTCCAAGACCTGGGTTAGATTGCCCAGATAACGGTCAAAAAAAGATTTTGAGAGTCATCTCCAGAATGAAGCTTGACTTTTAGGGATTAGGGTTAGATTGCCCCAATACCTAATAAATTTTGAGAACCATCTCCAGAATGAAGCTTGATCCTCGAGGATCCGAGTTAGATTACTCAGATAACTAAAAGATAGATAACAAGATGACAAGATGTGAGGCCTAGAGATTCCCCTAGTGATGAGATGCCCTAAGCGATGAGGACTTTTGATTTAGATCAGACTGATTCGAGAATGATTTGACAAGATTTAATGATGCAATCATCCTGTCCCCTCGGGAGCGAAATCAAAAGATGACATGTTAGAAAGATGATTGACAACAAAAGGTTGCAGATATAGATAAAATCAAAGATCCAGAGGAATTTAGAACAAATTACGAAAGGATCGAAAATGACCCGAAGTGATTTGGAGGTCCTGTTGATCAAGTTTGACCATGGTTGACTAGATTTGACTAGAGTTGAATTTTGATGGAAACATTGAAGATCTTGAGAAAATGATGATGAGATAAGATTCTGGCAAGAAAATGACACCATAAGATTGACTGCACAAGCATCCGATCATGTTGATCCTAGAAATTTTAAAATGCAATTTTGAGTTGTCTAGAGATGTCAGATTTTGATTTCGATCCCAAAAATGGATTCAAAATGGTCAATTTAGCCAAGGGTGAAGTTTTTGCACAAAATGAAGCACTTTTGAAAATTAGGTCAAAAGCTATATAAGGCTTGGAGGGGTCATTTTCAATTCATTATTCACTTTTGTCTTTAGCGAATTTGAGAGCTTAGATTGAAATGGAGAATGTGCCAATGCGAACGCATCGATTCAAGCACTCTCGATGACACAACTGACCACTAGAGTATGACGCACCTATAAGTAGTCAAAAACTGATCTTGCATTTCAATTTCTTACCACTTTTAAGGATTAGATTTGCTTGATTTAGGTCAATTTAGGGCATGTTTGGGAGGTTTGCTTCAAGTCTCGCATGAGGAAATAGTTTCCTCGCGTAAGCCTAGCTCGCCTCTCGCATGAGGAAACAATTTCCTCACGTGGGTTAGGGTTCCCTCACATGGGGCACCTCCGTGAGCTCGCGCGAGGTACTCGACGATGCCATGAGACTTCATCCTCAGTGATGAACTCTTGCATGAATAATGATACCAGCTCACGCGGCAACAAAATCTTGTGCAGGGGAACAATTTCCTCGCGTGAGAATCTGCTGCAACATTTTAGAGTCTTTGTCCATTTTTTTGTAAAATCAACCAATTAGAGTGTCCAAGAGTCATGTTTAGGATAGTCACATAGTTCCAGTTGTGTGTTTTAATTTTAAAAAATCATCATGATCAAGATACTAATTGATTGTTGTTTCTTGCATTGCAGGTTGACTTCCCAGATATTAGGTTCTAGGCTCACAACCCGGTTGTTAGTGAGCTAGTGCGATGACTAGATGATGCCGAGGGTGCCCACATAGATGGGCTAGGATTGTCTTACTTATGTGATGTACCCGATATTCAGGTAAATGATGGTCTACTAGGTGCATTGGTTGAGCATTTCCACTCAGAGACGAACACCTTCCACTTGGCGTTAGGGGAGATGATAGTCACCCTAGAGGACATCTACAAGATTTTGAGGATACCATTCCATGGCACACGTGTGGAGTATGATATCTAGCTAAGAGCGGGCACACTGACATTGAGAGCCATATTTCGTGATGATTTAGTGATGGGTTAGGCATCTCGTGGCAGGATATGATTGGCCAGTATGGTGTAGGGCACAAGTTAGCGATCATGTTAGCATAATTCTTAAGTTGTTACCTGATGCCAGATAAAGGACATGGACTGGAGTGTGGTTGGAAATGCACATTGCATAGAATGTTAGATAGGCCTCCAATGAGATTTGGATGGGGTGAGTGTATGCTAGCCCAGATGTATCATGAGATGCACGAGATCATGTATCAGGTTTCTAAGACTATGGCTGCAGGAGTCTTTGTTCTATAGATCTGGGCCTGGGAGCATCTCCCTGTATGTAGGCTAATTTTTCATGATACTAGATAGCTATTGGAGCCCTATATCTAGAGGTACACATGTCCTATGACTCAGCTAACATTGGGTAAGATGGATCAATGGTGAGGGTAGCTGGACAACATGGTTGCAGTGATTTGGCATCCATGGGTGGCGACAGAGGTATAGGATGATGCTAGGCATGAGCTCTCTCACATGTTATTTTCACATTCTTTGATCAAGCGGACTATTTCTATCATTGAGCGATTCCCTCTATCACGGGTCTTACGATAGTTTGGGAGGCCTTAGGACATCTCCTAGGAGTATTGTACTTATTCTTGATTCATTGATGAGGTGAAGAAGGGCTGGCAGCTGAGGTTGGATCAGGGATGCTGCATGATCAAGGCACAAGTACCTCTAGCCTGATGGGATTACCTAGCAGCTATCACAAATGCAAGGATGACACCGGTGTATAGGGACCACATATTGGCACATCCATATCCTAGATTCATAGATCTTGTTGGCATGGGCCAACGGGTACAACAAGTAGTTCAGCAGCAGCTTGCACAATAGCAGGTATCACAACAACATGGACAACAATAGAGGGTGATGAGGTCGAGGACTAGGCAGACTCCCATCCCTCCTAGGTAGATGGGTTCAGATATAGGTGCAGGTAGTAGAAGGGCCTAGGATAGGTCCACTAGGTAGAGGACCGATGACACATCTCAACAACTACCTCCTGACAAGGAGGCACAGATCGGTGATACAAATATGTAGGATCAAGTTGCATAGGATCCACATGCGGGAGGTCATGTCGCCAGTTATAGGAGGCTCTATGAAAGAGTCAAGAGAGGATCTGGCAGGTGCCAAGAGAGAGAGAGAGATGACTTTCATACACAGGTCATCGTGCATGAGACCTGAGTAGCAGAGAGGGATCAAGAGATCATAGGGCTATAGGAGGCATTGGCTAGGGCTCATCTAGAGGCTAGCTATGAGGCTACATAGGCAACATATTATTATGTAGCTTATGTCAGGGTAGTGCCAGATTTAGTGGAGTAGGCTCTACCATTTTTAGAGTATGCTGGGGCATGGGCAATTCCATAGGGACCACCACCACAAGGTCCACCACCTCCACCAGGTGGTGGTGGGCAGAGCTAGCTCTAGGACATATGATGATACATTGATGTATTACCCCATTTTTGATAGATTATGCTCGAGTAGCACCATTGTTTTTGTACACTAACATTGATAGATATATATGAGCTCAACTTTTGGCATCATTGTACTTGTGTATATATTGCTTTGGATTTTTATGCATTATGAGATGTTTCCTATATGATTAGATGAATAGATGTGAGATGCACATGATTCCTTTACGTATATGCAAATGAATATGCACATGTTTTATTTTATATATGAGTATGCAATGTGAAATGCAATGATAGATGGTAGATGAATAAATGCAATGTATGATTTGATTTATGCTTATGATGAATACACATGTATATGAATATGTAGATGTAGAATGTATGCATATGAGTTTATGGATGAAATGAAAATACAATGGAAATGCAATGTTTATGTTACTAATCATCTCATGCAAGATTTTGCAATATATGACAGGTACTAACCAAAATAATGTTTGAAGATTGAGAGCAAGGATTAGACACTTGTGTAGCCAAGATGAACCCAAGACATGAGATGAGAATCCTTAGTGAATAAATCAAGAAGGAGACAATCAAGTGAACACCAAAACACTGACTCAATGCAAGCCTAGAATGAAAATGCAAGCCTAAGCTAAATGCAAAACCCTAGGACTTGGTTGTTGGGTCCATTAGGTTATCATCATAGAGTTTTTAGTAACAGACGATCGTAGGCTACCATACAACCCTCACTGACATTGCAATCATGAGAATATGAATATGACATTAGTCTTAGATTTGTCAGAATGAGGTATAAGCATTAAGGCATAAGAAGTCAGAATGACCTGAACACCTATTCCTTTTGATTTAGCAAGTTAACATAAGCATCAAAACATAGTTGCTAGAATGACTTGAATGTTGCTTGCATACAAACACGCCAGACACATGAGAGTTTCTTCCTTTTTCTAAGTGAATGATAAGCATATCAAAGGTTCTTGCAGTGACCCTTATGTTCACTTCGCAGGATGAGTGTTTGCAATTCCACTTGTAGTAGAAAGAAGTTACTCAAACAAACAAGGAGAAGAACCAACCTCACCAAAGTTTCCATATAAAAGGAGTCGAGGTACACATGGCCATCCAACACATGATGAAGGCTCTCATAGTGGACACCCCTCTTATATAGATTCATTGGATCATTGGAACTAAACCAACAAACATAAAGCAAATGAAAGATCATGCCCCTAGTCTTCACTTCCCTTGGTCAAGAGAGATGTCTTAGAGTTTCTCGAGGAGGAATGATAAAGCAAAAAGACAAACACACAAAAGAAAAGCTTAGCATGCTTCAGAGAGTTTCAAATCTTGTTTTTAGTTTTAGTTTTAGTTTGAGTGGATTGATGTTGGATTAGAAGTATATAGTGCGAGAAGTCTCAATAGGACGACGACAGTAGACAGATGCAGTGAGGACCACTGGTGACTGATGCAAGAGACAGTCTCAAAGAGGGATCAGAGTACTAACGAAGTATCAACAGCTAGACACAGTGAGAACCAATGGTGACTGATACAAGGGATCCTCAAGGAGAGAGATCTGAGAGTGAACAAAACATCAGCAGACAGATGTAGTGAGAACCACTGGTGACTGATGTACAAGGGATCCTCAAGAAGAGAGATCCGAGCAGTAGCTAGGTATCAGTAGGTAGACACAGTGAGAACCACTGGTGACTGATATAAGAGATCCTCAAGGAGAGAGATCTTAGAGCGAACAAAACATCAATAGGCAGACACAATGAGAACCACTGGTGACTGATGTAAAAGGGATCCTCAAGAAGAGAGATCCAAGCGGTAGCTAGGTATCAATAGGCAGACACAGTGAGAACCACTGGTGACTGATGCAAGGAAAATCCTCCAAAAATGATAGGAAAAATCCCCCTAGACCAGGAAGGTGCCCCCAAGTGTGACCAGTTTCAATCCATGTAGAGTCAAGCATAGTCTTGAAGATAGCTGAAAGTGAGTGCATGAGCTAGCAAACTAAAGCAGGAAACAAACTAAAGCAGGAAACAAACTAAAGAAGGAAAGGCGGGAAAGAAAACTGCACAAGGCCAAGTAGTGCGACAATAGGTATAGCATTGGGGAACAAGAGGCACCTGTTTACTAGGTTTTCACCATCTTGGCAGAGATTCTATTTTTTCTACCATGATGCTTGTTTGCCAGGTTTTCATCAATGACACATTTTTCTCTTTTTCAATTTTTTTGTACTTTTCTCTTCTTCTTTTTTTGTATTTTTGTATTTTTCAATTTTTCAATTTTTTTGATTATTATCAATGTGATTGTTTACCATGTTTTCACCAAGATAATAGATGCATTAAAGTGCCTGTTTACCAGGTTTTCACTAAGATGATCATTTTTTTAGGACATTTTGCAATTTTTAGGATTTTTTTAGAATAGAGTATGTACATGAGCATACAGAGAATGTATCAGCTGTAGAACCGCTTTAGGTGTAGAGCATTGATCGACTCTTTGAGCTATTCTCCTTCAGTAGTAGAGAGTTGGTAAGCACCAGACCCAAATACTGCAGTGATAATGTACGGACTGAGCTAGTTTGGTTCAAACTTTCCCTTTTGGATCCCCTGCTGTTGATTCTTAGGGTTTTCTCTCAGGACGAGATCACCCACTTGGAATTCCCTTGGTCTAACTTTCTTATTGTAGCTCTTAGACATTATTTTATGATATTCTCGAAGATGATTGAATGCCACTTGCCGACGTTCATCCAGTAACTCTAGCTCTTGTAGCTGAGATATTCTAATGTCTTCATTAGTAATGAGGCCCTTCAGAGAGACTCGCAATGTAGGAATCTCAACCTCAATAGGCAACACAATATCCACACCATAAACTAAGGAAAAGGGTGTGGCCCTTTTTGGTGTTTGAATGCTTGTTCTATAGGCCCATAAAGCCGAATTAATCTAGTGGTGCCAATCTCTACCAGATTTGTGAACTATTCTGTGCAGGATCTTGAGGATTGTCTTGTTGGAAGCTTCTGCCTGTCCATTACCCCGGGGATAATAGATTGAGGACCAATGCTAAATGATTATGAACTTAGTACATAACTCCTTTAGATCCTTGTTCTTGAACTACCCCCCATTGTTAATAATTATTGAGGAGGGTACACCATATCTACAGATGATGTAATTCAGTATGAACCTGGCTACAAATTTTCCATCAGCTATAGTTAGAGGCACTGCCTCAACCCATTTAGTAAAATAATCTATGGCAGTGATAATGAACTTGTGCCCTCTTGAGGAAGAAGGATGAATCTGACCCACCAAATCAAAGGCCCATTGCTGAAATGACCAGAAACTGATGAAGGTAATGAGCTCCTTGGCGGGAGTGTGAATCAGATTTTCGTGAAGCTAACATTGTTTGCATGATTTGGCATATTGTATAGCTTCTTTTTCCATATCCGGCCAATAGTAACCAACTCTAATAATTTTATGAGCTAATGTCAGACCGCTTGAATGAGAACCATAGATGCCTTCATGAACCTCAGCTAACGCATGTTTGGAATCATCAGGCTCTAAACACCTAAGGAGGGTACCATCTAGACCTTGCCTATACAAGTCATTAGCTACAATGACATATCGTGAAGCACTACAGATCAAGTGACATTTTTCATTCTGGGTATAAGTGTCTGGGATAATTTGGTCCCAAAGGTAGGAGTAGATATGATGGTAGTAGGATGAATCATGTCCAATGACTGAACAGATCATCTTAGATTCAGGGGTATTGTAGGTTGGGTACCGTAATGTCTCCACTAGGAATTCATGTTTGAAGTCATTTTTTGGCATCTATAGCATGAAGGTAAGGGTAGCCATTGCATCAACTACTTTATTATCTGTTCTTGGAATCTGCTGGAAGGTAATATGTGTAAAGTAATTTTTTAGATCATCAACCATTTATTTATAAGGTACCAGCTTATCATCCTTTGTTTGATAGATTTCATTAACCTGATTGATGACCAATTGTGAGTCTCCAAAGACTTTAAGCTCATCCACATGCCATGCAATGACTATCTTCATACCATTGATGAGGGCTTCATATTCGACGATGTTGTTTATGTAGGGAAATAACATTTTGTATGCTTTAGGAAAAGAATATCTTTATGGTGTAATGAAAAATATTCCTGCACCTGACCCTTGCTGGGTGAATGATCCATCAAAGAACATGTTCCATGTTTGATGTGTGAGAAGCATGATAGACTCATCTGGGAATTCAATGTTCAACGGTTGATGATCCTTGAGAGGAGCTTCCACCAACTGATATGCAATTGCTTATCATTTAATGGCCTTTCTCTCTACATACTCAATGTCAAACTCACTGAGTATCATGACCCATTTCGCTAGTCTGCATGTGAGGGTAGCTTTGCTGAGTAAGTACTTTAATGGATCAATTTTAGCAATGAGTCTTGTAGTGTGAGCAAGCATATAGTGTCATAATTTCTGTGAAGCAAACACCACTACTAGACAAGCTTTTTCAATGACTGAATAGTTCATCTCATAAGAGACCAAATAAATGGCTCTTTCTTTGTTATTTTGGTCTTCTTGAGCCAACAGGGCACCCAGAGATGTGTTTGTAGCTAAGATATAAAGGATGAGTGGCTTCCCATGAATAGGAGGCATCAAGATTGGTGGATTTTCAAGATATTGTTTGATTTGAGTGAGCCCTCTATCACATTCTTTGTTCCACTCATAAGTCACACCTTTATGTAGAGTTTTGGTGAATGGTTGTGACTTATCAGCTAGTTGTGCAATGAAGCACCGAATAGATTGTAGTCTACCCTGAAGTCCTCTCATTTGACTGATGTTCTTTGGTGGAGGCATTTCCATGATAGATTGAAATTTCTTGGGATCTACCTCTATGCCTTTAGCAGATATGATATAACCCAACAGCTTGCCAGAAGTGACACCAAATGCACACTTTTTTGGGTTGAGCCTTAGATTGAATTGTTCCATTCGATCTAGTATAGGACCTAGATCTGCAAGATGTGTCTTCTGCTGCATGCTTTTAGCAAAAGTTTCATCCACATAGTCTTCCATTATTTTGTGCATCATGTCATGAAAAATAGTGGTTACGGCCCTTTGATATGTAGCTCCAGCATTTTTAAGGCTAAAGGGAATGACATTCCAACAGAAATTTCCCCAAGCACATGTGAAGGTAGTCTTTTCTTGGTCATCTGGCGTGATCTTTATCTGATTGTAACTGGAGAAACCATCCATTAGTGAATACATTTCATAGCTTACTGTCATATCAACAATCATGTCAATATTGGGTAATGGAAAGTTGTCTTTAGGACATGCCTTATTTAGGTCCCAGAAGTCTGTGCAAACTCAAATGGATTTATCATGCTTAGTAACTGGAACAATAGTGGAAATCCATTCTACATAGTCAATGGCTCTGATGAAACCAACTTTGAGAAGTTTTTCTAATTCAGCTTTGACTAAGAGTGCCACATGTGGATGCATCTTTTGAAGCTTTTGTTTGACAGGCTTAACGCCTGGTGCAATAGAAAAATGATGCATGATTAGATTAGGATCCAACCTAGGCATATCAGAGTAAGTCCATGCAAAATTGATTTTCTTGCTTCAAAAGAAATTGGTGAACTCTTCTTTCTCATCTGTAGATAGTGACCATGCTAAATGAATAATCTAAGGTGCAACATCCGTACCCAAGTTCATTGGTTGGGTTGGCTCAATCAACACTGATGATCTTTCTTGAAAATGACTGGGAAGTGTATCAAGTATCTCATCCTTGGGCACCTCAGAGAGGTTTTCACCCTCGAATACGTCTTTTATTTTTACTTTTTTCAGCACTGACACTGCCACAATGTGGTTTTCACCATCAAAACACCTATTCTTTTTTCTTTTAACTTTATGACTAAGATACTTGATATCAGCTTCAATCATGTTGATACTATCTTCACTGGTGGAGAACATTATAGGTTCGACAACATTGAGGTAACAGGCAAGAGTATAGTCATTCTAGAACATAAGGACTTCGCTAGATGGAGAGGGAGAGTTCTAGTCGATGAAATCAGGATGGTGGAGTGAAAGAGAAGTGGTGGGTTCAAGTTCGTTCACATTATAGCCATCAAAATCATGAATGAGTAAGTCAAGACCTAGAGCAATCTCACCCAGAGGTGCGTTCGATTCCTCTTGAGACATCACAGTGGAAGTAGAGGGAATGTTAACATTAGTGGAATCACACTCGGTCATCCTAACACTAGACCCTTCACCTACTTCGAAAAAGGTTTTCATACACATGAACAACATCTATATCTTTATCAAAATTTGCATCAAACAGAGAATCAAACTCATACTCATGTGAATCAGTGATGCTTGATATGGGAATTCCATCAACACTTGTTGTGCCATCTAACTCATTTTCATCTCTTGTAGTATTGATGCTTTGCTAAAGTTGATCTTGTTCATACTGCTCTTGGAAAGCTGACGGTATGTACCATTCACCCTAAAAATCAAGATCAACAATTTGCATTGCTCTCCATTGGTCATATGTGAGTAGATGCACTGAAGTGATGTCATCAGAATCACTATCAGTCTCTACCAGATGGACATGTATAATAGGATCATATAATTTTGTAAAGAATGTGGTAAGATCTGGAGGAATGGGATATGGAAAGATATCCTTGTCAGAGCCATCCTCTAGATTCGCAACTATGGTAGTGTCTTCAGATTTTGGCCAGAATTTTGGTTCTGGTTCTAGCTCTGGTACAAACTTGTTAATCCTTAAATGAAATGGGATTTTCTTGAAGCCTAGACCTGTGGTGTCCTTGGTTAGATGACATGTGGCTTCAATTGGTTCAAGTAAACCATTATCATTCATCCCTATAGGGCCACTCCCTTTATAATTGAAGCATTTCATGAGCTTGAAACCTTCACTGTATGGTTCTTGTTCTAAGTCATGAGTAGGAGTGATTTGTTTAGATGTATCCTTCCCTTTGTAAGGCCAAGTTGTAATAGCTCTTTCCTCATCCTCATCTTCTAGTGGCATTGTGGCTTTTACAAAGGCACCGTCATAGACTATTTGAGGAGAACTGGCTGAGGGTTCATTGCTCTTAGAGGGTCTCCCATAGGAACGTGGAGATGGAGGCAAAGCTGCTGATGATAACATAGGTTCTATCTGATACCCTCCCATGTGTGTATCTTTGAGCTTCAGAGTTTGTTCTATTTCTTTGAGTTTGGCATCATAGAATTCAGTAAACTCTCTATTAGTTGGGACAACACTATTTGTAGATTGTGTGAGTGTGTTGCAAGAATAGTTGGTATTGGAAGGTACTGTCACTTCTACTCCATGGTACAAGAACTTGATACATTGGTGATATGTGGATGGAACTACCTGCATTTCATGGATCCATGGTCTACCCACCATTATGTTATATGCAAGGGGAATGTCTAGAATTTGATAGATAACATCCCTCTCAATAGGTCCAACTTAGATGGGCAACACAACCAGACCTTTGGATTTGCATTCTTCTTCATCATATGCCTTAATGGTGATTTTCTTGTGGGCATATATGCAATCTTCATCATAGCCTAATTGGTTGAGCAGCTTAGTAGAGCAAATGTTGAGGCCAGCGCCATTGTCAATGAGGATGCGACAAACGTGCTTTGGGCCTATCATGACTTCAATATGCAAAGGGGCATTGTGCGGATGGCTTAGTGAGTGGTCATCTTCTTCAGAGAAGGACAAATAATGAGGTGAGGTCAAGTGATCCACGATGGATTAAAACCGGTCGAGATCAAGATCTTTTGGGACATTTGCCTTAGTGAGGGCTTTATCCAGAATCTGCCTATGAGCAGGTGATATCTTCAACAACTCAAAAATAGTGATCTAAGCGTTGGTACATTGCAGTTGGTCTAAGATGATGTAATTAGCAGTGCTAGGTGTAGGGATCGACTTTGAAGTTTTGTTGGTAGAACCAACAATAGTTTTATCCATAGGTTGTTTCGGTGTGGATGTAGAAGGGTGGGGACCCTTAATGGTAATCTTTGCACAAGATCAGGTAACGATGTTTGCACATTCCTGAGATGATTCTGGTTTGGAAGAATGAGACTCAGGGCCTCACAAGACAAACATAGTCTTAGGCTTAGGAGCATCCTCGCTCCCCTTGATAGTGATCACATCACAATATTCAACCTCCATAGGTTCAATCATGTTAATGACATTGTCGTTGGTACCATATGTGTAGTTAACCTTGTTGTTGGCATTCTTGGCCTTGGAAGATTTGCCCTTCTCGTGAGCAGGAAAGGGGTCTTTAAATGCCTAATGATCTGAGTTCTTATTATGACCTCTTATGACAATATCCCCATTGTCGATAAAATCTTGGATCTTGTGTCTAAGATGAATGCAACCAGAAGTCTTATGATCCTTGTTTTGGTGATAATCACAGTATGCGGTTTTGTTCCACCAAGAAGGTCGCAATTGCGGGTCATAGGGATGTAAATTTTCCAAAGGAGCAAGTATCTGGTTTTGCACAGGAGTCTTGTAAACCACATCAAGGGGTTCTCCCAAGGAAGTAAACTCACACTTTGGTCGAGAGGCCCAAGGTTTGTTCCTGGAAAATCTCGAAGGTTGATGAGTATCTGTCATAGCCTTCTCAATGGTTTTCACCACCTATAAACTAGAGGTAAGGTTGAAAACTAACTTTGAAGGTTTTGGGGTCACATTGTCAACAACTCCATCATCTACAACATCTCTATTCTTGCTAACAAGCTTACCTTTGTATTTGTTCGAGGAGGAAGACCCTTGTTTGTTATCCTTGTTCAAAGTCAACTCTCCTTTATTAACCATGAATGCTTCTACCGTCACATCTTGTTTAATCATATTATCAAAAGTTAGGGGACCTTGCAACTGTACTTGATATCCAAACTAAGGGATGAGATTATCTAAGAAGATATCGAGCTTTTCAGACTCAGGTAACTTACGAGGATATTTTGTGCAAATTTGTCTCCATCTTTGGAGGAATGCCAAGAAAGGTTCCCCTTGTCGCTATTTTAGATTACAAAGATCTTAGATATTGACTGGATGCTAGATATTGTGTGAATAATGCTGGATGAACAAATTAGCGATTTCGTCAAAAGACTTAATACCAGTGGGTAGTCGAGAGAACCACTCCATAGCTGACCCACCCAGGCTACGAGGAAAGAGGTGCATGAGATATGTCTAGTCATGTATGAACTCCATGGACAAAGCACCAAACTCCCTCAAGTAATCCTGGGGATTAGTAGTTCCCAAGTATTTATCATATTTGGGGAGCTCTACTCCTTTGGGAAAAGGAGGCACTTGAAGACTCTTATCGAAGGGGAAAGGGAAATGCTTTCCATCATGAACTATTATATTGGTTTATCCTTATCCTTCGCAAGTTGGATAATTTGGTCTTGCATATCTTGAATCATCTTTTGTAACTTGGTAGTCTTAGTCTCTTCTTCTTTGGCTACAAGTGTCTCTACTTTGAAATCTAGGGGTAACTTGGCTCATTGTTTAGCCAATTCTAGAAAATATTTCTCCTTTTCCTCTAGAAGGAGGATTTACATCATTTTGATGAGACCCTTATTGGATTTTGCAGGATCTATGTCATTTTGGGTTATCCTCTCATCGTCATTACCAAGAATTTCAAAAATGCTTGGAGCTTGATCTTGATTCTGGTAATTTTGAGAGTGATAATGATATTATTGCCGGTCATTTTGAGATTGATCATGATGTTGGTCATTTCGAGATTGATCATGATGAGGTTGATCATGAATCTTGTTGTATTCACCCTCTGGGAAATGGAATGGGTCTCCCATATTATTGGTGTGCGAGTGTGCAAAGTCCACATACTTAGTATGAGCGTGTGTAGTATTTCGAGAGGTCGTGAAAATAGGATCAAAAGGGTTGATAGGTTCAAAAGGATCAATAGGTTTGATGTGATCAAAAGGATTGATTGGATCTATAGGATCAATTGGATTAATTCTAAAAAGTGACCCTTCAGAGTCTTGCTCGTATTCCCACAATGGGTTAAGATTGTTTGGAAACAATAAGCTGTAACGCTCTTCGAACATTGGATTCTAATTCAGATTGAGGTCTAAATGGAATGAATGTTTGGTGCTAGGTTAACTGATAGGAGATGAAGATTGAGGCAGACTCCCTTTTGAGACTCCTGGTGAGGAATCCTCACAACACTTGGATTGTGTGGCAGGTTGAGAACGACCTCTTCCTTGACTACAAGATCTACCTCTACCTCATTCAATACCACGAATGGGGAATGTGTTACCACTTCTAGTTGTAACAGACATAGACAAAGATTAAGTGATGAGAAGGAACTTAGGATTATGCTCATAACTCTATCTCTAGGATAGCAAAGAAAAAGAGATGAAAGTGAAATGCACCCGACATGAATCGTCGAGAGTGTGGCTAGAACAACCGAGATGTGACTATCGTGTCACAAGGTACAAAAGCACAGTAGGATAGGATAAGAAATAGAGAGAAAATGCAAGTTTAAGTAGTAATTTTTTGGTTATCATCTTGAGACACTCAGTTTTAGATAGTGGACGAAAGGAGAATAGGCAAATAGACCCCAGACAAGAATCATATCAGGCAAAAAGTTAACTAGTCAACAAGAAATAGCTCGCTATTTTGGAAATCAGGGGATAGTCTTGTGTGAGGAAGTGCTAGTTCGCATGAGGAAATGAAAAACTTCACATGAGAAAGTGTTGTCTCACACGATTAAATGCTTAAGAAACTGAATTCTCGCGTGGGAAAAGACCAAAGTTGGATATATCAACATAATTTTTGAGACAAAGATCATATTTCGAGACACAACGTGGACTATTCTCTAACATAATTTCTAGTTTTTGGATAGTTTGAATCAACAATCTCAGTTTGAATGTTGCAAACAATCATTTACAATCATAAAGTTTGGACCAAGCAATAGTGATGCAATCAGTAGTCGCAAACAGTTCTACCAAGGACAAAGCAACTTGGCAGAATCATGGGAGTCTTTGACAAGTTTAATCATGATGAACAGTTTAAGACTTGAAACAAACACTCAATTATCCCTACAAAGAAACATGGTAGAGATGACAAAATCCATGCCTCACAACGTATGTGCATGCGTTCACCTCACACAGCCGTGTCACCCCCTAGAGGGTGCCTATGTTTTTGATGTTTCCAAGGAATCAATAGTATATGTTCAAAGGTTACCCTTGAAGTAGGGGCCAGTGTCATATACCACCTTCAAACATCTAGGTGCATGCCTATGGTGAGAATCTAGGGGAGAGATTCTTCCCCCTCCTTGCGCAAATATTATGTCTCCTTTCAAAGGTGATCCAAGTAGGCTACTAACTAAGAGAGTGTTTAGTGGGATTTTGTTCACACTAACCTTCAATTCCCCTGATACATGGCTGGGGCCTCATAGCCACATTAACACCTGAAATTCATACACCCCCGCAAGAAGGGCTAGGAGCGGTGTCGCTCAGTACAACAAATAGAGATTTTTCAAGATGATAGTCGAAATCAAGAGAAAGAAGTTAACATGGCTTTGGAGTCTTTAGACTCAACAAATATTTCTTTATTATAGTGAGGTGGAATCACCGACAATAGGTGTGTACTCACTTTGGTCATTCCCAGAGGTTCAACTTCCGACAGGCCCTCTAAAGGTCACACAGACTTTGGCTTGGATCCAAGGGTCAGATTTTATGATTCTCTCAAAGAGAGAAGAGCATACTTCTCTACCTCTTCACCTTACCCAAACACACAAGACATGTTTATCATTGAGCTAACTCCTCTTCAACCAAACCACAAGCTTTTGGGTTTCTGGTTCTCTCAAAGAGAGAAGAGCATAATCCCCTAACAGATGGATGTGCTAAAGATTCATTACCTTTCCTTGCTTCCCCAAGTATCTATCATGCTAGCAAAATTTGGGTCTCAGATTCATCCATGGGTATCACTTCCATGTAATGAAGAGCCTATTACCCTATCCTTCTATCAAGACCCTTAAGAAGTCTTCACAAGGCCCTAATTATGCTATGTAAATAAAGCAATGAACAAGTAGAAAGTTTTTGAATATCTTTGACAACCGTCCTACAAGAAAACCGTCAGTATGTTATGTCTTGGTTAAGCATCCTGCAGCCCACTATTATGCTATCAGAAAAATAGAGATATAAAAAATCACAAAAAACAACAAACATTATAAATCTGCAACAGGAAATAGAGAAATTGAATTTTTTAAGAAAACTGATGGCAAGACTCACACGAGGAAGTGCAATGCTGCGTGCGAGAAAGTGCAGGACCCTGTGTGAGATTGTGCTTTTTTATGTGAGAAATTGCTAATGAAATCACAACTTCACATGGCACAATGAGAAAGCTCACACAAGATTCTGTACACAATGATGTATGAATGTATGTTAGAGTGCAGAATTTTAAAAAAATGTTTGGAATTAATAAGGCCAAAAATCAATTTTCTACCCTACGTTAGGCACCAAAATATTTATGTCTGAATATGGACCTCAAATTCAGCCATAGACCTCAACATGGTCATTGCTCAATGATTGAATTACGACAATGAATATGAATTATCCACTTCGCAATCTTGATTGAATCGACCTGTCGCCTCCTATTTAGATGGGGTTTTTGAATTACTCTTAGAATGAGAGCCCAACAACCATAGACCAAACTAAAATGGAGGATTTGAATGCATAAGAAAATGATTGCAAAATTGAGATTAAACTAAGAATGATAGTGCAAATTAAGCTACAAAGTTGTAAGAAAGATGAGTATTATACTAAAAGCATGATAAAACAAACTAAATTAAGAATTGAAATTGCATCATAATCTAAAAATGTAACTATTCTAATTATGCAATATGAAAAGCTTAAGCAATGTGAAAATGAGACAACAATTCGAGAGAGTTTTAGTGCTCAAAAATTGCCTCCTCAAATGAGGAAAGAGAGGTTCATAATATAGAAGAGCTCGAGCGGAGAGTGAAGAGTTTTTTGCAAAGAAACGGTCGTCTCTTCATCTCCTTGGTGGGAGGTGAAACAATTTGGAGGAATTATTTAATTGGGTAAATGAATTATTGCCACATGGGTGGCTTTTCAAATTATTTGAGTTATTAAATTCAAGTGGGGATAATCCATTTAAATAACCAAATAATATTTAATTCCCTTGATGTGTATTAGCTAAAGGGGGTGGAATTAATTTAATTAAAGCACTAGGACTTTAGAATTAAATTAATTAATCATAGGGATTATTTAACCAATAAATGTCAAATATTTAGGAATTAAATATAGTGTATGATTAATGTAAAATTAGGGTTTTTTCGCATTTGACACCAAGTCAAATAAAGTTAATTAGGAGATAGAATTGCCTAGTACAATAGGACTTTGATGATGTAGAAATTTGAAGGAATGCACCAAAATTGATTTAGAATCGTAAGGTGCCAATTTTGGGGTATTACACTTAATATTGTCTTGCCAAGTCATAATGTCTTTACTCATTATAGCCAGGTTGGCTATATGATCAGCTACTTTGTTCATTTTACAGAATACATGGGAAATAAACATCTTTTCAAAGGTACTAAGGATGACCTCAACCTCCTTAATGATAGGCTTAATTATCCATGAGGCCTTACTCTTTCCAAGTAAACACCTGATTATGTTATTTGAGTCACCTTTGACCCAAAGGTTGTGGTAGTTGAGGTGTTTATAAAGTTTGATGACTTGGAGGACACCTGTCACCTTATCCACATAACTAGTCTGCACACCCAAAGGGATAGCAACAACTCCAACATAATTACCATTCATGTCTCTAACCACCTCTCCACAACTAACCTAACCTAGATTTCCTTTAGCAGCACCATCAAAGTTGGCCTTTAGTCAACCTTCAGAAGGAGAAGACCAAACCACACCCTCCCTATCTTTCTTTTTCTTCCCCTCAAGATCAAGATCACATAACATGAAGGAGTTAGGATCATATCCACCTTCTTCAACATTATCATCTTTTTAAATTGAAACATAATTATCTTTAATAGTCTTGATAGTCCTTCAGGAAATCACCTAGGATAAAGCCTCTCTATCCCTAAAGACCCTATTGTTGTGTTCCTTCCAAATATTCTAACAAACATGGGGAGAAACTAGTGACCATACCCTCTTCGAGTCCAAATTAGAAACTTGACAAACTCATTAAGCAATGAAGTCCATGATATTTCCAGGAAGCACCCAAGAAAGGTTCCACCCATTAAGGATGTGACTCCACACCTCCAAGGAAAAATGATATTGGAAGAAAATGAGGTAAACAAATTCCAAATTATTCTTGCAAATAAAGCACTTGTTAGCTAAGAAAAAACTCCTCTTGCACAAGTTATCAATAGTTAGAATTTTGTTTTGAACAAGCAACTAGTAAAAGATCTCAATTTTAGGGATGAGGCATTTAACCTAGCAAGACATCCAATACGAATTATCCCCAATAGAATGGTAGAGAACAAACAACCTTGAAGAAATAATAAATTTTCCGTTGGGGTTATACACGCAAATCAAAGAGTCAGATTGACCTTCTCTAATAATGCTGGAATTGAGGGTGATCTAAATCTTCAAGTGGTTTGGGTCTAAAGAACATAGATTGACCCAAGAACCATTATTCCAGTAGTCAGAAACCCACTCACCAAAAGAGGAATTACATCTCTAAATGATGTTCATGTCTTGATGAATAGCTTCTAGTAGATCTTCATGCACCCAACAATCATCCCAAAACCTAATTTTTCTACTATTACCCAATTTTCATGTATTCCCTTGTTAGAATATTTAGAACAATAGAGAGAGGGAGGGGTGGGGGGGTGAATTAGTTGTTCTTAGGTCCAGATGTACCAATTGAACTTTTAAACACTTCAACAATCTCAGATCTAATCACCAACACAAATCAGTCTCTAAAGTATATATCAGAAACATATAACATGCAATCCACTGTCCTAATGTAAATAAATTATAGAATATAACAACATTCACATCAAAACATTCACACAAGTATAACACCAGGATTTATAGTGGAAACCCAACTTGGGAAAAAACACTTTGTAATATGTTACTGATATTTTCACTCTTTTGAAGTGAGCTCATGAAAAAATCCAACCTTATTAAAGGTTTACAAACACACTGCTAGGTGTGACCCGGTTAAAGGATTTAAACACTTTGTCAAAAGTGACATGGTTAAAGGATTTAATTACATTCCATTAGAATGCCACCTTGATTAAAGGGTTTATACAATGACTGTTAGGTCAACCTTGATTAAAGGATTGAGGCTGATACAATGGTTAGAAAGTAATAGTAGTTTATGATCTGAAAAACATACGACTCACTTTGTAAATAATAGATCCACTTCGCACATATATGTTGATTTACTGACTGAGCTCCATTTCCATCTCCATCACTAATATGCTCAGAATTCACTTCAAGCAATCACAACTCTTCTCAACTTCAGCCTTGTGCTTAGACTTATCAGTCAATAACATCAACAACTTCAACCCATGTTGTAACCTCACAATTAGGTTTTCCTTTATACCTCTTCAATTAGTTAGATCCATCTTTTGTCACTTTATCTCCTCCATAGATCTTAGGTTTAGGTCATATCCATCGAATCCTTCCATCATTTAAGTTCTTCATCCTTCCTTCTAGATACATCTTCAAAATTCTCTTTGAATCCATAATAAAATGTTTTACCATGCATTAAATTATCAATACAATCAATTAATATAGTCAACACAATTTACATATCCCAAGAATTCAACTATGTCAGCTGGGGATCTCAATTATTTCTCCAAATGTAAATTGCTGACACTCAGTCAATACTATGTTCATCTCCTCAGTCACTACTGCGTAACTCAGTAATCTCTACAAACTATCTTCCTTGACTAACATTGTCTTTGCTTGGTAATTTGATGCAGTTTCATCCTAGCTTATTGCTCGATGCCTGAAGATTTTGGCAGTCTCAGTAACTATCTGGTGGAGTTTGATTACTTGGCTGGTGATTTCGGTAGAAGACTGGAGTTTCTCGGTCTTGACGGTGATTCTTAGTTGGAAGTTCTGGTGGATCTCCATAGATGATGGTCACTCAGTGACTTGGTGGTTTGTTTCTCGATGCTTGGTTACCGATGAGGTCTCGGTGTTTATGCCTGTTGCTTAGTTTTTGAAGTGGCTCGGTCACTGGAGGACTCGGTCACTAAAGGGAGCTTAGTCATTGAAGGAGACTCAACATTGTTGGTGCTCGATAATGCTTGGAGAGCTTGGTTGGTGTGGATGCTTGGTGTATTTCTTGACGCTCGGTAGTTTGGCTTACTGATGGTTGTTCTTGGAGATTCGGCTTGGCCGACTGATGCATTTAATCTGGGTCACGTTCCTTGATTTATGGATTGATTGTTGGATGTATGGGGACCTAGATTTGGTGTGTTGCATTATCTTATGTGGATCTAGAGGCTGACTTGGTGAATTAAATATTTGTGAAGTTATTTGTAAGCCAACTAATGTTTGGCATTTAATATTTGTATATTTGGAAGTTGACTAGCTTTTGGGATTTAATTGTTTGTAAAGCTGACTTGTGGCTAGGGTTTAGTATTTAAGTAGATGTTTGGGTATTTGTTTAGGGGGGAGCTGGCAATAGAAAATGTGTGGATCTGTGAAAGAAGAGTTAGTAGCTTGCGAGCTTAGGTAGCAGAAAGATTGCTTGGAAGTTTGAGTATAGGTTCAGATCTTTCTTGGAGTGCCTACCAATGTCCTGTTGTGTTGCAGACCTGGGCTAGCTGAGAAGTGTGTTGGATCCTTTATGATCTTGTAGAATTGTTTCTTGCATTATATTTGGCCATAACCAAGAAGGCCTTACAACCTGACACATTACATGTAATCAGTTAATTGATGAATAAAGACATCTATTTTCTTTCAGATCTGGTTTCTTGTTGTGTATTTTTGCTGTTTTGGTGTTTGGTTGTAAGGTTAGATAGTCCTTAATTGGATCCACCAACCTTGACTACATCAGGTGGTATTAGAGTGAGAGTTTGATCTTGTTGGAGTAGAAGGTTAACCTAGCAAGGCTGATCTTGCGAAGTTGATCTTGTTGGCGAAGAGATTGTGCACAATTTGAGTTGCAGATCCGTGATGCTAAACTTGTGAAATCATGCCCTGGTTGTTCATGCAAGATTGTAGATTTTACACAAATCAGAGGTTGTCACAAGGTGGTCGGTTGGGTTTGTTGCAAAAGGTTTTCAAAGATCTTTGGAGATGTCTCTGAGAGGATTGGACCTTGGTGATGTGATTTCTGAGAGGTTTGCTCGATTGGAAGAAGATTTGCTGAACTGCATGGAGAACTGAGTTAAGAACCTTTTGAGAGAAGGTGTTGTTGAGCTTTGTAAAGATTACCAAAGTTAGAGCATGCCAATCCAGAGGAAAGTTGTTTGGCCAGTTAGAAGACTAGTTCATGAGAGAAGACATCTTGACAAGGTTTCTTGTAACAGTTCAGAGGTTGAAGAGGTATGTGAAATTGGTTTTGATGTTTAGTTAGTGGAGTCTGACATCAAACCTATAGAGCAACTTGTGTTTGTTGTTGAGTTACCTATGATTACTGATGATGTTGTTGATCTTGTTGAGGATGGTGAGGAGATTGGTTTTCACGTTCATTTGGTTGTGCCTAACATGGAAATTGCAGAGCATCTGGTTGTGCTTGATCAGATTATTGTTGGTTTAGAGTTGCTTTCTGTTGAACACCTCGGTGATGTTGGTATTATTGAATTAATTTTATTTGATGTTGAGGTGCAGATGTTGTTTGCTAGTTGCAGACTTGAGTTGTTGGTTGATAGTGATAAGTCTGGTGATGAGATTCTGAGATGGGATTCTTCGTTGATTCCTGGTGATGGATTGAAGGCTTGGTTTGTTTAGGATGTTGAACATACTGATTGGTTGGGTTGCAAATTGGTTCTCTTTCTTGTGATGAAGATGAAGATGAAGTGGAGTTGGTGTTTTTTAGATGTTCCCTTTGGTGAGAAAGTGTGGTACACACTTTTCTTTGTACCTTGGGAGTCTGATGCAGTGGCATCCTAGCTTATCACTTGGTGCCTAAAGATTCTGGCAGTCTTGGTAACTATCTAGTGGAGTTCGGTTACTTGGCTGGTGATTTTGATAGAAGACTAGAGTTTGTCATTCTTGACGGTGATTCTTAGTTGGAAGTTCTGGTGGATCTCCATGGATGATGGTCACTCAGTGACTTGGTGGTTTGTTTCTTGGTGCTTAGTTACCGATGAGGTCTCAGTGTTTATGCCTGTTGATCAGTTGTTGAAGTGGCTCAGTCACTAGAGGAATCGGTCACTAAAGGGAGTTCAGTCATTGAAGGAGACTCAACATTGTTGGTGCTTGGTAATGCTTGGAGAGCTTAGTTGGTGTGGATGCTTGGTGTATTTCCCGACGCTCGATAGTTTGGCTTATCGAAGGTTGTTCTTGGAGATTTGGCTTGGCTGATTGATGCATTTAATCTAGGTCACATTCCTCAAGTTATGGATTGACCATTGGATGTGTGGGGACCTAGATCTAGCATGTTGCATTATCCTATGTGGATTTGGAGGTCGACTTGGTGAATTAAATATTTGTGAATTTATTTGTAAGCTGACTAATGTTTGGCATTTAATATTTGTATATTTGGAAGTCGAATGGCTTTTGGGATTTAATTATTTGTAAAGATGACTTGTGGCTGGGGTTTAGTATTTAAGTAGATGTTAGGGTAGTTGTTCAGGGGGGATCTAGCAGTAGTAGATGTGTGGATCTGTGAAAGCAGAGTTAGTAGCTTGTGAGCTTAGGTAGCAGAAAGATTGCTTGGAAGTTTGAGTATAGGTTCAGATCTTTCTTGGAGTGCCTACCAGTATCTTGTTGTGTTGCAGACCTGGGCTAGCTGAGGAGAAGTGTGTTGGATCCTTTGTGATCTTGTAGAACTATTTCTTGCATTATATTTGGTCATAACCGAGAAGGCCTTACAGCCTGAAACATTGCATGTAATCAGTTAATTGATGAATAAAGACATCTATTTTCTTTCATATCTGGTTTCTTGTTGTGTATTTTTGTTGTGTTGGTGTTTGGCTACAAGGTCAGATAGTCCTTAATTGGATCCTCCATCCTTGACTACATCATAATTTCCTATCACTCAGCATAAACTGATGTTTGGTCAACATTAAATTTACTCAGCATATACTAGCGCTCGGTCGATACTAACATCACTTGACTTAAACTATATTTCTATGCTTTTTCTCAGTTAATCCTACCTCTTTAGTCTTTCTTCGTACTTAGATAAATAATACATTATCTTATCAATGTGTCAGCTAATCAAGTACTCATTGAAGTATCAAATAACTCAACCTTTCCTTAGGTTCTCTTGTTATCTCCTTGGCCCTAATCCTTTTCATCAATCAATAGATATGGTACTCTCTTAGATAGAAACTATCTTACTAGTTAATGTTTGACATCAATGACAATACAACAATTGCTTCAATTGTAGTTTTCAACAATCTCCCTCTTTGGCATTAATGACAACAACACATGAATAACACATGATTTAGCAACCAATCCAAAAACTTTGTCTATGTATCAGAAAGTTTTATAATAGCCTTAGCTTCATTCTAATTCACAATAACTTTTTCTTGCCTGACCATTCACATAGTTACTCCCTCTGAATCTCTTCAATTAACAATTGTCACTGAATCTCAATGTCTTCTATCTATGTGTTTTCATCTAAATCTCTCCCTCTTTGACAATAATGCCAAAGCAATATCTATCAATTACATCTTCCACATGTAGATGTCTTCTTGTCAGTTCAGTATCGGTATTTCTCCCTCTATCATCTCTCTTATGACTGATTATCATCTTTTCTTTTCTTCTCACAACTCTAGGTAGCTCCTAAAGTGTGACCTTTTCTGCATCAATTTGTCAGATATTCTATGTAGCACATTTGATGCAGTGCTCCTAGTTGACTAGGTAGCCTCAGTTAGGGGAATCACCCCTAGTTTACCTCTAAGATATTCATGAGCATCCTTAGGTAAATATTTTGTGAATATGTTTGCTAGTTGTTCATTTGTATTCACATATTCCATTCTCACCTCTTTATCTTGTACCAGTTTTCTAAAGTAATGATAATGATAGCAATATGTTTAGTCTTTGTGTGCATTATTGGATTCTTTGATATGTTGATATCACTTGTGTTATCATAGAAAATAACAACCGGCTCAGTGATTTCCTCTCTCATTCCTTTCAATAATTGCTTGATCCATACCAAATTTGAACAATTCACTGTAGCTGCTATATACTCAGCTTCTACTGTAGATTGGGAAATGAAGTTCTATTTCTTGCTTGTTTAGGAGACTAATCTCTTTCCTAGAAGAATACTCCACCACTTGTAAACTCTTAGTTCAAATTTCTCATTCTTCTTGAAGTAAAATTCATAATCTTTTGTCCCTTTTAGATATCTCAGTATTCTCTTTACTGCCATCATATGGTTTTCCTTGGATTGGAAAAAAATCTTGCCATAATCCAAACTGCTAGGGCTATATTTGGTCTATTAAGAACAACATATTGTAGCTTTCCAATCATGGATCTATACAGGGTTTGATTCACTTCAGTAGTATCATCAGTTTTAGATAGTTTTTGTCCAGTAGCCATAGGAGTACTTACTAGTCTGGAATCCTCCATATCAAAAATTTTTAGTATCTCTTTGACATATTTAGATTGAGTAATAAAGACACCTTTCTCCATTTGATAAACTTGTAAACCAACAAAGAATTTTATCTCACCAAATATAGACATTTCAAACTCAGTTTGTGTTAGGAATGAGAACACTGAGAGGGGGGGTGAATTAGTGTTCAGTATAATTAATCTTTTCTTTTACTCTTGAAACTTAAATTCAATGCTTAAGTACTGAAATGAACATTAAAATAATCAAGATGCATAAACACAACACATAATATGGTTATGGGGAAACCTAAATAGGTAAAAACCTGGTGGGAATTGACACCCACTAATAAACTGCACTAGTGTCTTGTGATCCTTGTTAGAAGATCTTTAACCCTATTAGGAGTTATCTTTACATTGCTTTTAGTACAATGACCTTGTCAAGGGTCAGACCCTGTTAAGAGTGTTTTACAGTAACCCTGTTAGGGGTGGGGACACACTATCCTAGAGCTCACTTCTCAAGTGGTGAAGGCTACAACCTTCTGATCTCAAATACACACTATATCTGCTGGATGAACTGGCACTGTGACACTACTTTTTTGATCAGTTCCTTTGATGCACTAATGCTTTGACCTCTTGAAAAGCTCTAATACATCTTAACTACTCTTCACACACTTTTTATTTTCTTATCTCAAGTCTATAACTACTTCTGTACTTATTACAAAGGGCGCATCTCATATTTATATGCTCTTATCAAAATAATTAACTAGGTCGGCCTATAACCGATTACATACAATGCTTCCAATTTAATTATCTCAAGCGTGTTTACATACAAACTTAATTACATGTCTATAACCTAAATACAATAGGCACATAGCCTTTACAAAATAATATTATCATTGCTAATCAAATTACCAACAACCGACTACATACTTTGTTATGTTTTAGCATTCATTGGTTGTACCTCTTCAACTATCTGTATCTTCGACATATGGTCTCATCTGATCATGCACTCTTAGACTTAGCATGAATACATACATACAAGCTTAACTTCAATGGTGCATACCTTAACTAGGTCATACACACGTGCACTGATGCTCTGATCTACTGGTGCTCTGTTAACTGTGTAGTCTTCTATACTTAAACCAAAATATGATCTTATGATGATGTGCGCTGACTCCAAAACACTATATGACTTTGTTGCCATAATGAAAACACTATATTTAGTCATATACAATCAGTATAGTCAACTTGCCAACAATCTCCCCCTTTTTCATTGATGGCAACAAAGGAATATGGCAAAGTTACTAACTGTACCCTTATACAAAAAAAATTTGTAACATGCTTTATCTTATATCTCCCTTAGAATTTGTACTATACATCTTCTTTACATATAAGACTCCAGGAATTCATATTCTATACATTACTCCCCCTTTGACATTAATGAAAATGGTGCTTCAAAAAATGTATCTCTACAAGTACTTACAGTGTGAGGACATCCGAATATGCTATCTGTAAGTTTTGGATCTCTTGCTTCCATAATGAAATCAGTGCATTAAATATCTGTACATGGGTGCATAATGCATATTGCAGCTTCTCCATTTTCTCCAAGTCTGTGTTAGGACCTTGATCATATGTCACCATGGTGGCATCGATCTCCTTGATGTTGTGATTTAGAATATTTAGAGAGGGCGCAAGAGCATTTCTGAGCTTTGTCTGCCTTGCCCTAATCTTAGACATCTCTTTTTTAGCCTTTTCTATCTTGTCTAACTTCCCCTGGTATATATTTTTGCACATGTTCACATCAGTGGAGGGGTCTTCTACTGATTTCCTTACTTTTTCTATCATTTCTTCTACCTCTTGGATTTTCTTGTAATGATCACCAGTCAACTTATCTTGGTTCATACAATCAAAAATGATTTTCCTTGCCTTGGATGTGAATTCCTTTAATGAGGCTTGACCAATCTTCAATGAACTTAGGTCAAGTGAAAAGTTTCCAATTAGTTCTCTCAATCTTTTCTTCTAACTTTTCTTCCTCTTTTTCTGTCTCTTTTCTTGTCTCATTCTCTTCTTCTTGTTGTAACTTGGGTGAATTGTCACTGCATAGATTTTCAACCTCTTGTGTGCTTATAAAGGCCTCTTCAAACTTGTCCAAGTCATTATATGTAGCTGCCATAGCAATCTCTACATTATCAATAATGATAGTATCATCTTTTTGAGTCTCTGTCATGGGCGCAGACTTCTCTACCTCTATGGGTATTTCAACTATAGGTGTTGAATCCTGAGGACCTATAAATGGTATATTAGTGGTCTTTGACTCCTTGGCTACCTTTGTGGGCACTTGAGCTATGGGCACAATTGGTGGATACATGTGCCTATTTAGAAAAACCTTCTCAAAGGCTTTATCTATTTCCTTGGCTGTCAACTCAAAGTTTTTATCCATTATGTGCAGAGTTCTCAACTTTGTTCTTAGGTGCGGCTTCACCAGATCTAGAAATAGTGTTTTCTCTTCTAAGGAACACACCAAGAGACTTTCATCAAGAATATTTTCCCTTATCCTAAGATCTTCTTCAATAGCCTGTTCCTTCAGGGATTCCAAGATATTCCAAACATTATCCAGAATGACTGTCTTAAGTTCCAAGACTGTCTTCTTGAACTTAATCATATGTTTGATGACCATTCCATGAATTTATGATTCTTTTATTTTATTGTACATCTCATAAAAATTTCCAATCTGATCCAATCTTCCTTCATCAACAATCCTTGTATTCAATACTTTAAGACTAGGTCTGAAACCTACTTGTGGAGGTGCTTGATTGTTCTTCTTAAATTTGGTTGCTCGCGAGGATGGGTGACTAGTCTAATTTCCTTCTTCCTCTTAAGCATTGCCTTATACTCAGGAGGAGTTGTAAGATCAATTGTTTCTATGGGTGCATGAGGGGAAACATCAGATTTACCCTATTTATCCTTTGGATCATCTAACTTTTCAACTTTGATCTTCTTTAACTTAGGATCATCTTCCTTAGCTTCTGCTGTAGATGCACTCTCAATTCCCAAAGCAATATTTTCTTGTCTTGCTTTGTCAAGGTCTGCCTGAGTTACTCCATGAATTCTGAGTATCTTAGAAGTAACCTTAGCTACTTTCCTTTTAGTTGCTACGCTATTCAAAACTGCATCAACTTCTCTTGTCTTCTCTTCATAAGTACCCCACCTAGGTTCGTTAGGGTCCTTAGGTGTAGATAGTAGTACTTGAGCATAGGCTTAAAAGATTTTTTCATCAACCTCATATCGAAGTGGATGGATCCACTTTGTTCTTGGGTCAACAACTTCCATACAAGTTACATCAGTTTCCACCATAAAGAAAATGTTGTCCTTGTATTTCTCAATAATACTCTTTGGTATTCTATACCTCATCTGCATTTTGGCTCTAAATGTTTTCAATTCTAGTGTCATGTAATCATTAAGTGTACTCTCAGTAGATGCCTTGAAGGATATCTTTGGCATTGTAGGTAAACTCTTGTCCAAATATAAATTTGACACCTTTCCAAGTATGTGGAAGTACATGTATATTATCAAAGACCCAAACCTAAATATTTTGGTCTTGTCATGCTTAATGGCTTTAATATTGTCTAACAGTTGTGAGCATAGGATCTCGCATAGATTGAACTCCCCATTTTCTCTCACAAGTCTTATTGCTACAAGAATAGTGGCCATAGACACACTATTCACCCTGCTGGTGTGTTGAAACTTGTATCCCAGTATCATAGACATCAATTTGATGTCTTTATCCTCTATAGGCTCAATTGTCATTCCATGCCTATCACTTATTGACTTACATATTTGCTAAACTATCTTCCTTACATCCTTACCCGCTGGAAGAATGATGCCTGACCTTGAAAGGTCTATCATTTCATGAGTTAGGTCTCCTATAATTCTTACTAGTACTTCACCTATCCAGAATAGGTCATCATGAATTCTCATGAGTAAAATCTTTATCCATTCAAACTCATAAAACTCATATGCCATAGCATATTCAATTATGGGATGGTTTTCCAACTGCGTGAACTCATCAAGGAAGGTTTTATCTGGTTTCATCATAGTCTCTATGTGCACTCTAATTCTTTCAAGACCTACTGGCTCCTTCTTACAGTAAATGTATGCACAAATGTCTTCCACATACATAACATCCATAGGGGTTTGGGGGAATGCTCCCTCTAAATCATCTAGGGTAGATTTGAAAGGGTGCCTCTTGAAAATGTATCTCTTCTTCTCTGCAATATCAAACACAATAGGAGTAGCCATAACTTACTTGTGTATCTCTTTAATTAGGTTTCCAAAAGACTTTTGAATCGTCATGATAGATTAGGGCTTTCGCAATAGATCAAATACATTTCTTCACTGGTGAATCACAGTTCAATCCTTCTCAATCAACTGCTAAGGCTTTTGTGCTCTCTAACCGCTCAAATTCAAATGCAATGAGTGATCTGTAAGTCTTTGAGTACTTTAAAGTGAAAAATTCCACCATTAATGCTTGGCGCATAAACTAGACTGTTAGAATAATTGAGAGGGGGGTGAATTAGTTATCCAGTGTCCCATAATTCAAAATGTATAATCCAAAACAATTCTACTACTTTTTCTATTCGGTAAACATAAAATACTTTCACTGTCTATGTATTTACTGATTGACTGTCTAAACTTTATAATAATTACCGATTAAATCTAATATGTAATATGCAAAGTATGATAACAAACAAATATCACAATCAACACATAACATAAGAGATTTAATGTGGAAACCTTGTGAAGGGAAAAACCACCTGGGATCGGCAACCCAAAATTGTTCACTCTTCTGAAGTGAGGTCGATGAAGACCCAACCCTGTTAAAGGTTACAAACACACTGTTAGGTGTGACCTTGTTAGAGGATTTTAGACCAGAAGTTATCATCCAACCAGCTGTCACTCTGGGGTTGACAGGATAACAAAGTTCACTCTATGAATGAAACATAAAAAGACTTTCATAGTCCACTCGGTTAAGAGATTTGACCGTGTACAATGGTTAGATATGTAACAGTAGATGATCTGCCTTAAAACAACTTCAGTTTGCAATTTACAAATCAATGTTCAACTCATTCAAATATTTCTGATCAATATAACACTTCAGATTCAATACTATATCAACTTACTATCTATCGGTAATTACTCTTTGTAGCTTGGTAACTATTCTACAACTTGGTTCTTATTAACTAGTATGATCAGAATGCATGAAAACTTCTCCATGTGATAATTCTATAGTATCTTCTTCTTCTGGCATATTTTTCATAATGAAACCAATGTCTCTTATATAGATGAGTAAATCATTTTCTTTTCCTCCATCATATTTTGCTACTTAATCATATTCATAGATTTTTCTGCTTTAAGCTCCCTCGACTGATGTGTTAGTAACACATTTCAATCTACTCCATTAGATCCTTTTTGATTTATGTTAGCCGTCGATCTTCATAACAAACATTATCTATTACCTTGATTTCATACACTTTATAGCTCATCACTTTATCAGCTAAACTGATCATTTAATTCCTTTCTATTTTTCTCGGTTAACAAAGAAATGCGTCAGTGAACACAAGCTCGGTTAACACTACGCTCGGTATACACTACACTTCGTCGGTGTATACTGAAATGCTTTATTTACCAACAACACTACTTTGTGTCTTTCAGCTCTATTCTTCATCATAGATGAATGCAACATAATAAAGTCAATTTCATCAAGTCATAGACTCATCAACAAGTTACTCAGTGTATTCCTTATCCTCATCTATCATATACATCTTCCTCATGTAGATATTTCTATTCTTCATCTCTTTCACCTTCCTTTAGATGTGTCGGTATAGTAACTTACAAGATAAGTATCATAAAGCTAGTTGACATTAATGACAACATAATACTGATTTGATCATCTTGCATATCTAATCATCAACTTCTCAGTAATCTTAAATTACAGATTCTTCATTTAGGTTCTAAATCAATTGTAGTTCATCATAGACTTTCATTGAAAATCTCCAACTTTCATTTTGCAATCAATCAGGTAGTGCGCTCTTGCACATAAGTTCTACTAGTCTCCAAAAGGTTAAATCCAAAGGCGCATACTCTGAGGGTGAGTATATCGACTGTGCAAGGGTCTAGAGCTAAATTAGCTCCCCCTATGACCCTGAGGGTCATTCATCTAGATGTAGAGGGTGCATCCACTATGGATGCATCCAATACATTCTCATCAACCTTATCCTTCTTCGCCTCTGACCAAATCAAGCTCACATCTTCTAAAGCTTTCACAAACTTGACTTCTCCTTCGGTATCCAAAATTGATTCTTCTAGCTTTTTAGGGATTTCTTGACTTTGCAATCTTGATCTATAGAACTTTGAGATGTGTCCAACCTTGTTACATGAGTGACAAATAATTGGAGGCCTTAAATTCCTTTGCGCATTGATATGAGTCACCATTTTATACTGTTTAGCTAAGTGACCATTATAGTTACATATCTGACATGTAATACTTTGGGAACTTCTTGCATTTGGTTGATTCTAATTTCTCTGATTTTGCTGAGTCTTGCTCTTCTGACTTGTTTTAAAATTCATATCTTTATGACCAAATTTATTGCATGAATAATAGTAACCATTGAAAGGTCTTACCTCTTTACAATTCCTTGCTATGTGTCCATGCTTGTTACATGCATAACAAGTTCGGTCTACTGGCTTGCGCTCATCCTTAGATGGTTCAGTATTGTCTTTAGTCTGATTTCCTATTTCCTTAGCATCTATGGTTTCTTCTAGTGCTTTCATCCTTCCTCGCATGTCATCAATCTGATTTTGTGCTTCATTGAAGCCAATGCTGCTAGTATCTCTTTTAAGCTTCCGAGCATATAACTGAGATTCTATCAGATCCTTTCTTGTGTGTAATTTATCAATATGATTCTTAGCTTCTTTTAACTCAAATTCCAAGTTTTCTTTATCATTTCTTAGCTCCAAGATTTCCATGTTTGCTTTCCTCAATTCTTCATTCAGTTGAAGGTTCTCTTTGATTTGTTCATCATAAACTTCTTGATTGTTAGTTATCTTTTCATCCAACTCTTCAATATGATCTTTCAAAGATGTGTTCTCTTCATTTAGCTTTTTGAACATCTTCCCTAAATCACCATTTGAACATTCTTTTAAATATTTTCTTAGTCTTTTGATGACTACTTGAGAATCACTAACTTTTTCTTTTAGTTCTTCAATTTCTTTTTTAGATCTGTCAAGGTCTTCAAGAGTAGCTTCAAGATTCTTTTTCAGATGTTTCATTTATGTCTTATCCATGATATCCTCAAGTGGTTAAGCTTCTTTGCTAAGGACTAGAGCTCTGATACCAATTGTTAGGAATGGGAACACTGAGAGGGGGGGGGGGGTGAATCAATGTTCAATATAATTAATATTTTCTTTTACTCTTAAAACTTAACTTCAATGCTTAAGTATTGAAATAAACATTAACATAATCAAGATGCATAAACACAAAACATAAAACCAATATGGTTACAGGGAAAACCAAATAGGTAAAAACCTCGGTGGGAATTGACACCCACTAATAAACTACACTAGTGTCTTGTGATCCTTGTTAAAAGATCTTTAACCTTGTTAGGAGTTATCTTTACATTGCTTTTAGTACAGTGACCTTGTCAAGGGTCGGAACCTGTTAGGAGTCTTTTATAGTAACCCTATTAGGGGTGGGGACACACTATCTTAGAGCTCAATGCTCAAGTGGTGAAGGCTACAACCTTCTAATCTCGGATACACACTATATATGTTGGATGAACTAGCACTGTGACACTGCTTGTCTGATCAGTTCCTTTGATGCGCTGATGCTTTGACCTCTTGCAAATCTCTAATACATCTTAAATACTCTTCAGACACTTTTTCTTTTTTTATCTTGACTCTATAACTATTTCCACACTTATTACAAAGGGCACATCTCATATTTATATGTGCTTATCAAAACAATTAACTAGGTCGGCCTATAACCTATTACATACAATGCTTCCAATTGAATTGGCTCAAGCGTGTTTACATACAAAATTATTACATGTCTATAACTTAAATACAATAGGTGCATAGCCTTTACAAAACAATATTATCATCACTAATCAAATTACCAACAATCGGCTGCATACTCTGTTCTGTTATGGCATTCACTAGCTGTACCACTTCAACTATCTATATCTTTGACATATGGTCTCATTTGATCATGCACTATTAGACTTAGCATGGATAAATACATACAAGATTAACTTCAAGGGTGCATACCTTAACTAGGTCATACGCATGTGCGCCGATGCTCCGATCTACTAGTTCTCTATTAATTGTCCAGTCTTCTATACTTAACCAAAATCTGATCTTTTGATAATGTGCGTTGACTCCAAAACACTATATGACTATGTTGCCATAATGACAACACTATATTTATTCATATACAATTAGTATAGTTAACTTTCCAATAGTTTGTATCTCATTTGAAAATTTCTAACATAGGACATCTTGTCCTCCAAATATGATATCATCAACAAATATTTCAGCTAACAAAATCCCTTTACCTTCTTCTTCTTTCATATATAGATTGTTGTTGTCATTTGTTCTTGTAAATCCAATCTTTATCAAATAATTGTGTAGCCTCTGATACCATGCTCTGGGGGCTTATTTCAATCCATACAACACCTTGTTCAATTTGCAAACCATATTTTTCTTGCTTGGGTCAATAAATCCTTTAGGCTGTTCAATGTATACTTCTTCTAATATACCATTCAGAAATGTATATTTGACATCCATCTGATATACTTTGAAATCTTTGTATGCAACATATGCAAGTAGAGTTCTCACTCCTTCTAATCTTGCTATAGGGGAAAATGTTTCCCCATAGTCTATTCCTTCTTCTTGTGCATAACCCTTGCATACCAATCTTTCCTTGTTCCTTGTGACTTGTCCATGTTCATTAAGCTTGTTTCTAAATACCCATTTTGTTCTAATAATATTATTGTCTTCTGTTCTCAACACTAGAGTCTAGGTATCATTCTTTTCTATTTGATCTATTTCTTCATTCATAGCTTCTATCCAGTCCTCATTCTCTAAAGCATCTTTTATAGTCTTAGGCTCAAACTCACATAGTAAACATGTAGGGTCTTTCAACTTACTTCTTGTGAAGACTCTAGATTCCTTATCTCCAATGGTTTTCTTAGGCTTATGATGTCTTCTTACATACTGTGCCATTGTAGGTTCAGATTTCTTTTCTCCTTGATCTTTAGGTTCATCATGTAAATTGTCAGTTTTCACTTCTGATTGCTTCGCAACATCCTCCTGATGCTCGGCAACATCCTCCCGATGCTATAGCTTACCCATGACTCTTCATCTAGTGTAGATGTGTTACTTGTCTCTCCTTCTTCCATGTACACAAAAGAACTATAATCTTCAGGTTCTTATTTTCCTTCCAATTCATTTTTTTCTACATATTCATCAACTCTCACATTTGTACTTTCCACAACTTTTTTAGTGTTAGAATTCAAACACTTATAAGCTTTTCTCTTAGTGGAATAACCTAGGAATATGCCTTCATCACTTTTTGCATTAAATTTTCCACATTAAATTTTCCATTCCTATTATCTTTCAGTATATAGCATTTACTCCCAAAGATTCTAAAATATTTAACATTAGGTGCATATCCATGCCATAATTCATAAGGTGTAGCATTTGTACCTTTCTTGATTTGTACTCAATTTAAGGTATAAATAGTTGTGCTTACAAATTCTCTCTAGTATTTTTGTGCAACATTATTCTCAATCATTAGTGTTCTTGCACAATCCATAATTGACTTGTTTCTTCTCTCAGCTATACCATTATGTGGAGGTGTTCTTGGTGCAAACATCTGTCTCTTGATTCCTATATCATTGCAGAACAAATTGAACTCATTTGATATAAAATTTCCACCTCAGTTAGATCTCAGACATTTCATGCTTCTACCCATTTCTTTTTCAAATTTTTCCAAATACCACTTAAACAATTGAAATGCATCATATTTTTCTTTCAAAAACATTACAGTCATCAACAAACAAAATAAAGTACTTATCACCACAATAACTTTGTACACCCATAAGTCCACAAAGGTCAGTATGAACCAATTCCAAAATATTGTTAGAAGTAAATGTCTTGCTTTTTAAACTAGACTTTGTCATTTTTCCCAATTGACACTATTTACACATCACATTATCAGGTTTCTTCAATCTCGACAAACCTCTAATTTTCTTGTTTTTACTAATATTTACCAGATTGTCAAAATTTACATGACACAACCTCTTATGCCATAACCATACATCATCAAATTGTGCAAACAAACATGTCTCTTCATATAGGTCTAGATAAAACAAGTTACCTCTAGTCTGTTCTCCACTTCCACTTAGTTCACCAGTGCAATCAAATATTTTATCCTTTCTATGATGAAACTCCACTTGGTAACTAGTACTGTTAAGTTGTGCAACACTCAACAAATTGTAGTTAAGACCTTAAACCCAATAGGCATTTTCACTTGTGATCTTATCAGTTAGCTTAATTAATCCTTTAGCTCTCACAGAACATGGTGCATCATTACCAAACTTAACACTTCTACCTTTGTAATGATCTAGGGTTTCAAATTTATTTTTATCACTAGTCATGTGATGTGAGCAACCACTATCAATGATCCATTTATCACCTTTACTCACATAAGAAATAAGTTCATTTTTCTCATCTTCATCAGAATCATCTTTCATAACAACATAAACTACCTCAATATCAAAATTATCAGTGTCACTGTTAATTTCCTCTTCAGTAATATAACATGATTTCTTACCTTTGTTCTTGTAGTCTCTGTACCTTTGGTGATCTCTGTTATCTCTCTTATCCTTGTACTTTCTTTCTCTTTCCTCATCCTTATCTTTCCTGTCAAGACATCTTGCTGCAATATGGCCAACTTTGTTACATGAAAAATAGATTATAGGAAGTTTACCTTTATATTTTCCTTTCCCTCTTCTTAATCTTCTAGCCATGAGTGGCTCAAGATCATCTAGTTCCTCATCAGAAGTGTCACTATCACTATCACTGTCACTATCACTTTTCACACATTTTTCTTTTTCCCTCTTAGACTTATGCAAAACCATTTGTGACTTGAATGCAGATTCAACATTAGGAAAAGTGTAGTTATCATAGTTAGATAGCTCAAAACCAGTAAGCTTACCAACAAGGCTTTCCAGAGTTAGAACATTACCAGGGTTACATCTTGATTCTTGAATTGCATAAATAGCATAGATAGGAAGCAAAGTTCTCAATACCTTACTAATAACAGTCTCATCATCAATGATTCCATTAGCTCCTTTAATAGAATTCACTATCTCCTTAATTCTACCACAATACTGAGCAATATTTTCACCTTCTTGCATTTTCATTTCATCAAAATTACCTCTCAAGCTTTCAACTTTTTCTCTCAATACATTTGTATCACCACCATAGATAGTTGCAAGAGTATCCCACATTTTCTTTGCAGTAGTGTAGTCTTTGATATCTTCAAATTTAGGATAGCTTAAGGCAGATGCAATCTCAAACATTGTTTGATTGTATTCATGTTTTTCTTTCATCTCCTCAGTAGTCAAAGGTGTAGCAGGTATAACATAGTCATGTTCCACATAGTACTTCGTCGAATCACCAATACCAGCTAGATGTAATTTCATCAAACTTTTCCATGCAGGGAAGTTCTCTTTGTTCAACTTCGGTACCTCCTTTTTATACATCTTGATCATTATCTTCAAGTACCTTTAAAATTTTCTCTGTAAGCACCGACAACTTTGATACCAATTGTTAGAATATTTAGAACAACAAAGAGCGGGGGATGAATCAGTTGATCTCAAGTCCAGATGTACCAATTAAACTTTTAAACACTTCAACAATCATAGATCTAATCACCAACACAACTCAGTCTCTAAAGTATATACCAGAAACATATAACATGCAGTCCACTATCCAAATGTAAATAGCTTGTAGAATATAACAACATTCACACAAGTATAACACTAGGATTTATAGTGGAAACCCTGACGAGACCAAAGTTGGTCTATGTTTTATGATATTTTATGCTCTGTTCCTAAAACATTCCTGAAACATTTGTGTGACCTTTAAGTGTTTTAAGCTTGTATATACTCCATAAGTACAATTATATCCTTAAAATTTTGGTTAGGAAATAGTATACACACCTTGCCAATATTATATATATACATAATGCAGTATTTCATATAGCTATTTTAATGTGTGTTTTAAAATTTGGATGAAATTGATTAGTTTGAATATATGAATGTGCATGCATAGGATACTAACCTACCAGGAATGGAGGAGCAACTAAAGAACAAATCGGTTACAACAATGAAGGACTGGAGATGTTTTGGTCATGATCAGAAGACCCATCAAGATAGCCATGGAATAACCTACAGAATCAAAGGAATAAATGAATGCTTTAGGGAATATAGCAGAGCACAATCATCCTAGATCTTCTTCGTTGATTAATGTTATGTTAAGATGGTTATTTGATCTTTATGATCTTCTGTTATTGATTGATGTGTTCTCCTTCTTTCATGGATGAATTAGTCAAGTGTATCTGAATGTTTTGAATGTAACTCTCTATATATAGGGAGTTGTTTGATGGAAATCTAGTTAGACAAAATAGTAATGTTATTGCTATATTGAATCAAGTTGTTCTTCAATTCTATGTTTTGATTATAATCCATGTTTCTGAATATATGAAATGAAGGAATAATTTGAGTTATCTTCTATGTTAGTAATTAGTTGAAACCAACCAAGGAGGGCCCACTTGGGAGGTGGAGTAGATTAGAGTAGAGAGGAGTAGTTTAATTGTTTTCAACATTTAAAGTAGTGTTCACTGTTCATTCCTGTAGCATTGTAATTGTGTTAGTTCCTGCAGCATATGCATAGATAGTCATAGTTCATGTGTTGTAATGGTAGAATGAGTTGAAGTTAGACCTATGGTTGATTATATTAGTTCATTTGTTCAGTTGTGTGTTTTACCTTTTCTATAACAATAGTTTGGTTCTTTAAATGCATTTTCCTTTCCTGCAATAGTTTAAGTAAGATGACTCTATGTGAAACTTAGTGCACAAACTATGCTATCCCATTTCAAGTATACGTCCCTGGGTTGACATTCTAAATGCACTTTGTGATAGGAAAAATAATACCTAGTTTGAATATACTATTCCTAGGGAAGGCTTTGGCATAGTTATTATTACCTATTATGAGGCAGTTCATTTTTTGGCACTGTTTCCAGGGATGGTGTCAAGCTGAGAATCCCATTGAGTCATTCTTGATAGTTTCTTATTTTCTAGGAGTAGTTTGTAAAATCTAAACTTGTTTCACAAGTTCATCAATTCACTTGTATGCATCGAAGGGGAAGAAGAAGAGATGTTAATGGCAGATTTCTCCCAAGAGAACCATCAAATTTGAATGAAGAATCTACAAAAATGAAATTACCTTTTGTTGATGTGAGTCCAAAATTTCTTCCATCCACTTCATTAGTATAGGACCCATTTGATCCATCTGACCTTTGGCCTTCAGCTAAAATCTTGACCAATTTTCTTGCGCACACCACCCTGAGTGCACCAAATGCTAATAGTACACCACTGAGTGTAAACATTCCACAACAAATTCTAGTGCAAGTATCAGCAGTAATGGCTCAGCCTACATTTCCATTTCTACTCCCTAGCCTTATCAACAATGCTAATCTTAAAAATATTCCCACTACTGCGTTACCAAAGTTCTATGGCCTGATAACTAAAGACCTTGATACTTTCTTATTTGAGTTCGACATTCTTTGCAAAATATTTGACTATAACATAGATAGTCATAAACTCAAATTGTTTCTAGCTACATTAAAGGAGTCAACATTAAGATCATTTATGGGACTAGGAGCAAATGCAACAACTAATTGAGATGGGATGAGAGATCTATTTCTATAGAAATATAAAGAATACTGCAAAGGAGGTGATTTGAGAGGAGATGATATCTTCCGCATGTTACAAAAAGAAGATGAAACTCTGGTAGACTACATCTCACATTTCTTATACAATTTGCAGAAGAATCCTCAACATGCATTGTAGGAGGATTCACAAAAACTCATCTTCTTGAGAGGAGTGAATGATAACTGTCAGGAAGCATTGGACCTTATGGATGGAGGAGATGTATCCCACCCTTCCTGGGATGATCTCAAGATTTTTTTTAAAAACTATTCAAGATCAAAAGTAAAGAAGGGAAGAGGATTCCATCCAACACTTGCAAAAAGAAGTAGCTCTGGCATATCAAAGATGGAAATCTCAAACTTGTTATCAAATTTCAAGCAGGACATAATCAATGATGTTGCAACCCACTTGGATACAATGCAAGCCAAAAAGAAGCATGAAGAAGCTGAGTTAAGTTAGCAGAGTACTGTCCACACTATCGACAACAAAAGAAAGATTGTAGATGTAAGCTGGTAGCCAATTTGGAGACACATCATGTTCCAACTGAGTTTAGGAAGATTGAAGGGGAGGATGAGAAAGTCTTCTTTATTTCTCAATGTTTCCCATGGGCTCCACAATAAGGTATGCCTCAGGATCCATTAAAATATTTCAATAATTATAATAATCAATGATAGACCTAGAATTCCCAATATCCTTCACAGTCTTTCTAGCCTATGTGGAATAATGCATGGTAAAATACCCAGCTAAACCAATGGTATAGCTCCCAACAACCCCAATAGCCACAGTCACAACCTCAAAATCAATGGAAACCACCACAGGGAAATTGGCAGCCATATGACCAATGGAGGGGACCTCAATAATGGCCTAGTCAAAATCCTAGCTATCAAGAATTACCACCTCCCATACAATAGCCAACACTTATGCCACCTCTTGCAGCCACAAATTCTTCTCCATGACCAACACAATTACCGATTCAGCCACAACCAAGTCCTAATAATAAGAAACAACAACCAGTCTATAATGATGAAGTCTAACAGTACCCTTCTTATGCATTGGACATCACTGATATCCACCTGAGATATGGTACTACTCTACCAACACTAGAACCACCTGTTATAACTGAAGTACTAGGTACTCCTGCAACATCAACACAACAACCAGATGTTACCTTGCCAAATCCAACCCTACCAACTAAGATGCCTGAGCAGGATGATCCTAAAACTCAAAATAGACCTCCATTACCTTAGAAGCTTAAAATGGATAAACCTACACTCCAAGAGGAAGCACCATTTGATATCCTAGACCAATTAAAGAACATGCACATCCAAATTCCACTATTTCAGGCTATTAAAGATGTTCCACTCTATGAAAAAGCCATCAAAGAAGCATGTCCTAAGAAACCTCGAAGGAAGAAAAAGGATCCCCAAATAGTGCATGTAATAGGTCAATTAGTTGATATAATGTTGGGCAAGATTATGGTTCCTAAGGAATCTGATCCAGGAACTCTAGTTGTAGACATAATAATTAATGGCCAGTTGGTAAAGAATGCTCTAATAGACCTAGGTGCTGCTATAAATGTTATGACCAAGGACACTATGCATAGGTTGAGTATAGAGGGATTAAGGACAACTCCAACAATGTTACAACTTGCAGATAGTTCCATAGTTACTCCAAATGGTATGGTTGAAGACATAGTAGTCACACTAGACTCTTGGGAATACCCTGCTAATTTTATGATTATGTCACCTAAAGTAACCCTTGCTGGTTATCCAATAATCCTTGGAAGGCCTTGGTTAGCAACATCAAATGCTAATATCAGCTATAGATCTAGAAATATGACCATCTTTGAGGGCCAAAATGTCAAGAAATTAGCATTGTATCCTCTAGCACAACCACAAGAAGATCTAAAAAATCCTATTTGGCCAAACTTGGGAGATGAGGAAGAGAAAATAAAATATATTGCTCAGCTGATGATGCTGCATAGACAATATTTTTTGAAATTACAAGAGGATGATGATATAATCCAAAGTATCCTCACAAATGATTGTGTTACAACAAGAGACATTTCTCAAAGCTCAAATTTGCAATTGACTACCTATGAAAATTGTGTCTTTCCAACAGAGCCAAAAATTATACAGCAATTGTTACCTTGTGAAATATCAACCAGCCCTGTATCAGAAGCCTCCATATTAGAACTAACCACTGCTGTGCAACTCTCACCTAACTAGAATCTTCATGTTAACAATAAATTATCTCAGCAACAATTAAAATTGTTAACACAACTCTTATGCAAACATGAAAAGGATTTTTCTTGGGAATATGGAGACATGAAGGGATTAAGTCCAAAACTATGTACTCATAGAATATACATCAATGAAGGGAGTCTACCTCTATGACAACCATAGAGAAGGATCAACCCAGCCCTTAGAGAGATTGTGAAGACCAAACTGCAGAGACTACTAAATGCTAGTTTCATATATCCAATCTCAGATAGTAAGTGGGTTTCACCTCTTGTGATAGTACCTAAAAAGGGGGGTAAGTTGAGAATATGTGTAGATCATAGAGAGCTTAATAATACAACAAAAAGGGGCCATTTTCCACTACCATTCATTGATCAGGTACTAGATACATTAGCAGGCAAAAAATACTTCTCATTTCTTGATGGCTACATTGGCCATAATCAGATTAGCATTGCACCTAAGGACCAAGAAAAGACAACATTCACATGTCCTTGGGGAACTTACGCCTACTCTGTTCTACCATTTGGGTTATGTAATGCTCCTGCAACCTTTTAGAGGGTCGTGATCAATATTTTTGCTGACATCTCACATGATTGCATGAAGATTTATATGGATGACTTCACTACATTCAGAGTCACATTTGAAGAAGCATTGAAGAATTTGGAGAAAGTTCTAATCATATGTAAAGAGCATAACTTGTCACTTAATAGTGAGAAGTGTTTTATGATGATGCAAGAGGGAGTCATTTTGGGACACTTCATTTCATAAGTTGACATACAAGTGGATCCATCAAAGATATAGGTAATTCAAACATTGCCCACTCCTACTAAGCAAAAAGAGGTTAGATCATTTCTAGGACATGTTGGATACTATAAACATTTTATTCAAAACTTCAGTTAAATAGGAAGTGCATTGTACACTTTTATTACAAAAGAGGTCGAATTCACATGGACCCCAACTTGTGAAGAGTCATTCCCACAACTTAAGAACCTTCTTAAAAAAGCACTAGTATTAAAAGGCCTTGATTGGACTTTGCCATCTCACATATATATAGATGCATCAAATTATGCATTAGGAGTTATTTTAGGTCAGAAGTCTGGAAACCTTGAAAATGTTATTTACTATATTATTAAAAGTCTACATGGCCCAGAGCTAAACTACACAGTGACAGAAAAAGAACTATTAGTAGTAGTATATGCTCTAAACAAGTTTCGATACTCTGTAACAGGATACCCCATATTTTTTTCATATTGACCATGCTACAATAAAATATCTCATGAACAAACTTGCCATTTCAAGTAGATTAGCTAGATGGCTACTTTTGTTACATGAATTTGATCTCACAATAATAGATAAACTAGGAAGAGCTAATGTAGTAGTAGACTATTTGTCTAGGTTACAACATGTAGACACAGATACTTAATTGATAGATGACACATTTCCATATGAGCATCTGTTTCACATTGGTATTAAAACTCCATGGTATGCTGATGTAGAAAATTGTCTTGTAGCCAACAAGATGCCAAAACACTTCTCTCTAAAGGACAAGAAGTTGCCAGTGGAAAAGATATTTCAATACTCCTAGATTGATAATACATTATTCTACACAGGTCCAAACTAGGTCATGAGGAGATGTGTCCGAGAAGATGAGACCTATGATATTTTGCATGCATGCCATGATGAACCTTGTGGGGGACACTTTGCAGCAAAAAAAATAGCAATGAAAGTGTTAATAACAGGCTACTATTGGCCAACACTTCACAAAGATGCAACCAATTACACTAGAAAATATCATAAATGTCAAAGGATGGGCATGCCAACCAAATCAGATGAGATGCCACTCAACCCACAAGTAGTTGTCACACCATTTGACAGATGGGGAATGGATTTCATTGGTCCCATAGACCCTCCATCAAATGGAAAATCATATATCTTGGTATGCACATATTATGTCACAAAGTGGGTAGAAGTGAAAGCAATGAAGCATGCACATGACAACAAGATAAAGTTTGACTATGAAAGATCGGTATGTAAGGGATACTCGCAGCAAGAAGGAATTGACTATGAAGAAATTTTTGCACCAGTAGCAAGAATTGAAGCAATAAGAATGTTTTTGGGAAAAAGATAAAGTTTTTAGAATACTGATTCACCCCCCCCTCTCAGTATTCCCTATTTCTAACACCCTCCATCAAATGGAAAATCATATATCCTGGTATGCACAGATTATGTCACAAAGTGGGTAGAAGTGAAAGCAATGAAGCATTACATGGCAATTTGGTTGAGCTAAGTACATAGATGTTGTGATTATGGAAACATATGATCCACATGAAAAGCACAAAGTTTAGAGAGCAAGTATAGAAGAGCGCATTGCAAATTTGTCTAAGTGTGAGACAACATTTTCACCAGTGTACCCAAACATAATTTTTGTTTGTGATGTTGACTGGAGTAAGTTCAATTCTTGTACACTTGAACATAGAGTCTATGATGTCTAATCATGACCCATATCAAAGTGCAAGTTAGTATGACATGTACAGAATTAGCTATGACAATTTTACTGAAGATAATGTTAAGCTGACAGGACAATTTTGAAGATAGAATTGGTAAAGAGTTAAGGGATTATTTTGTTTATCAAAATAATGTCTTAACAATATAAAGGGATGAAATCCTAGATGTTAACCCTTAGATAAAGATATATTGAAGCTGACCATGTAAAGTTATTAGCCTTAATAACTTGTATATATGTAATTATAAATTGTAAGAAGAAAGAAATGTAGTAATATTGTAATGATATGATGTGAATGTAAGAGCAGCAAAAAGATATTGATGCAAGCAGCATAAGGTTATGTAACTTAATCCATTTTTGTAATCAGTATACATTGTACATTACTTGTTTGGGTAATGGGCTCATCTAGTAATCAGATTTTGTATTGACAACTCCTAACAGGGTTGAGGCTTCTAACAAGGCCTATAGTCCCTTAATCAGGACTGATACACTATATGCTTGTAATAGACTCCTAACAGGGTCAATATCCTTAACAAGATACTTTTGATTAGTGGATCTTTGTGAGTACTATCCCCACCAGGGTTTCCCTTGGCCAAGGTTTCCTCAAGAACATATCATGTGTTATGAGTTCTTTAGTTTTATTGCTATGCATGTTGTTTAGCTTCTTATGTTATGCATATGTAAAGATAACCTGTTATATCCATATTTGGGAAAAAGATAAAGTTTTTAGAATACTGATTCACCCCCCCCTCTCAGTATTCCCTATTTCTAACAATTGGTATCAGAGATTAGTTACTCGGAAAAGAATCATTCAAGGAAAGCCTAGTAGCTTGAGTAAGATCTCTATGGATATGGATCAACTACAAAAGAATATTGAAGAAGCTCTTGAATAGATTGATATGCTTACTAATGAAAGAGACACTCTGAAAGGGAAATATGATGATGCAAAGAACCTCATTGAGAAACTAAAAAAGAAGTTGGAAGATCTGAAATCTGAAATTCTTATTGAAGATTGTGATGACAATTTAGAAAAAGAAAATGTGATCCTTAAGCATGAACTGAAGATAGAAAAACTAAAATTTAAGTTTGAAAGATGGAAATAGCAAGAATGAAGAAAATCTGAGATCTGAGAATGAAAAGTTGAATATTGAAAATGAAGAACTGAAATCTAAACTTGGCAATGTAACATCTGAAATTGAGAAAGTCAATTTGCAGTATGCTGAACGTGAGAAATACAACAAGATTGTGAAAGGCGAACTGACTCAATCTAAACAACAACTTGAAAGGCTATATTCAAATAGTGAGAAGATCAATGAACAAGTATCTTTTGGGAAACCATCCTATGATAAGACTGGACTTGGATTTAACATATTCAGAACAAGTGATGAGAACAAGGAACCAGATTTGAAAATATCTGAAAGTCTAGATGAGAAGAAGTATGATGAGATCAACAAATTAGAAGAACCACCTAAAGGAGAAGAACCACCTAAGCAAGAAGAATCACCCAAAGGTATGCAAAGAGAATTCAAAGGTAGATGTTTTGGTTGTAATACTATTGGTCATATGAAGAGAGATTGCACAGGTAAGCAATTTAAACCTCTTAATGGTTATTGTTATAATTGTCATGGTTTTGGACATAGAGCTATTGAATGTAGAAAACCTAAAGTTATTGAAAACAATTATGGTAGTAGAATGTTTAGGAATACTAACAATGCAGATAAGAGACCTACTAAAGATATGAATAGAAGAAATGGAGTAGTATGTTATAGATGCAACAAGGTTGGACACATTGCTAGAAAATGCAGATCGCAAATCAATCAACAAGGACCAAGATATGGAAATAATGGAACTGTTTGTCAGATATGCAACAAGATTGGACATGCAACAAGATTTTGTAGAATGAACAATGGAGCTTTTCATCCTAACCCTAACCCTAGAAATCATGAAAGAAGAAATGAAGATGCAAGAAACAAACAAAAAGGTTGCTGTAGTAATGCAGATGAAGTAAAGTTTGTTAAAGGCATAGATCAAGGAGACATATTTAACATTGAAGGTAATCAGAAAGGTGAAGTATCAAGTGGTAAGAATGAATCCTTACCTGACCTATCTGGAAGCACTTGATTTATGAAAATTACAGTAGATTAGGAACTTAGAATTAGTGTAGAAGTAGATTTATGATGAATTAAGTCTTGTGAAATTAATGTAAGGTAGTTTATGATGTAATAATGCTATGGTTAAGAGCGCAAAAGAAAATATTATGTTTTGCGAGATCACAAGAAGTTTTAAGTTTTTGCAGGTTAGTAGAAACAACTTTTTGGAAAGAAGGGGAAAAAGAATTGAATGCGATGTCAGACCTAAGTGAGATTGAAGTAATAAAGGTTATGATCAATTTTATTTGATCATCAAAGTGAGTTGAAGTGTTTAGGAGAGCAAAGAGCAGTGATTGGAAGCATTTTGCAATGATTTGGTGAAGGATTTGAGCGCCGAATCTACGCAAGCCATAGAATCATGAATTTGAGGTATTTTACTTGGCAGATCTTTGAATCAGTATAAAGAACTAGAAGCAATCATGGATGTATCTTTAATTCATAATGTCAGAGACAAAAATAGACCTAGAATGAAGAGGGAACCAATAGAACCCTTGGAAGAAGATAACCCTAGTTTAGCATTATCATCCGTACCAGATGGAGTTTTTCATTTAGAGAATGTGAGAAGTTATCTTGGATGCAAGTTAGAAACCATCAGTGATAGTGATTTTACCAATGAATATCAGAAGATTTACAATTAGGATATGACATTGAAACAAGGATATGAACATTTGAAAGACAATGAGATTGTTAAGTATGCATTGCAGTATGAATTTGACAATGAAGAATGCACTAAGATTATTTTGAGCAGAATTCACAATGGAAAGTTTTGGCTAGAGGATAGAATGATAGACATTACAACTGACTTGATTCATGAAGTCACTAGACTATCTAAAACTGGTGCTATTCCTTTAAATGAAAAGAATATGAGGAAAATAGTCATGGACAACATAGAATCAACCTATAATGGCAGAGGAATTGTGATTAGCAAGATCAAACAACATGATGTTAGATATTTATGCAAGTTTCTAACAACTAAGTTTTGTGCAAATTCTAGAGAAGATGACATGGTAGCTGGAATGATACACATAGCCTTTTTAATGTGTATTGACAAGGTACCAGTTGATATGTGTGAAATTCTGAGAATACAATTATTTGAAAACTTGGAGAAGATTAAGAAAACTAAGTATGCACAATTTAGATTTTCATCCTTAATCACATACATGTTTTTCCACCTATTGAGAAGATTTCTGTACACCATTGCAAATGATTGGAATGATGGTCAATCTACTATGGAAAGGATAAATAAAGTATATATGAAACATGTTATTGACAAAGTGAATGAGAGTGCTATGTTAGTGATGAAGACATTTTAGAAATTGGTAATCAGCAGATCAAGGATTCCACAGTCTATTGTGGAGAAATATAAAGATGATATATGTTTTATGGTTGACACTGACTTTACCTATATTGAAGCAGTGAAGCCTAGAATTGAGTTCATAGACCCTCTTGGCTATGAGATATCTGAGATAGAAATAGAAGAATATGTTGGTAGATTACTTAAGTGTAAGTTGGACACTCAGTGCAAAAGGTTTGGAACTTTTGAAGAGAATTTCAACTCTACAAAAGCTATAATTGAGGAGAAGCAATCTAAGAAGAGAGTTGAAAACACTATAAAGAAAATATTGAAAGATTTAGGATTGACACAACATGAGTTTGAGATAGCAAAGAACACAACAACAACAATCAGAATGAGTGAACAGAAAGAAGTTTTGTCTACCCCACCAATTGCAGTACAATAGAAAGAACCTCAAGTCAAGGTGAAAGTAGAGGAACCAGAGATGGAACAAGAGACAAGCAAACCTACTAGGTATACCTCCTCCACTCCTAGAAAGATAATGAAAGAAATTTCTACTGGACCTGGTAAGAGGCAGAAAATTTTGGTGCCACCATTCATAGGAAAGTTGTAATAACTAAATATGATGACACTACTTTGGTTAAGAAGAAAGCTTGGAAACCTAAAGTTGAAAAGCTTAATGAGAAGATTATTGAAGATGGAGACTTTACCAGAATGTATAAGTACTATAGTCTTTATGATTATTCAGACAGACTTAACTTGGAGAATGCAATTGTAAAGCACATGGTTTTTGCATATAAGAAGTTTGACACTATTCAGGGTCAGATACCTGATGACTTGTATAACAAACTTGTAAATAGAAAGAAGATAGCACAAGAAGAAGACACTTCTATCAGAGAGAATCTAGTAAGAAAGCTTTGTGATGTGAGAGATGATGCACACTTGAAGCAGATATTGAAGGCCTTAAGCACCCATCTGAGAACCAAAAGGAGAACCATTCTAATTATGGGAGGTAGATATGAAGAAGTTAATTCTGATACAGAGCAGGCAATAATCAAGGTTATATCAGAAATTGTTGGAGAACCATCAATTGCAACAGATCAAGTAGGTGAAGCAGAACAAGAGGATATTCCCTCTCCTCTAGCTATTAGCATTGAAGATGAATCAATGAATGTAGAAGGTACAAAGGTCACCTTGGATACTGATGACAATGTATTCAAGAATTTAGGAAACATTGTTGACAATTCGGCTCTTGATGAACCGGATACAGAAGTAGAGCAGACACAAACCACTGTTGAAGAACCTAAAGCAACAGAGATTCAAGCACCTATTCCTATCAAAGAAGACATCAATCTTACTCTTGAGACTGGAAAGAAGAAGGAAATTGGATCTTTATTTGAGGATTTAGGAAAAGAAGTTGATGATGATGATCAGTTGGAATTGATCACTTCTTTGAATAAGATTATTGGCAAGAACAAGAAAGTGAAGAATCTTGAAGGGAGTCTAAAGGAACTAACTAAGAAGTTAAAAAGCATTGTAACTACATAAATTACAGAGGTAGACCCTTTGGAGAAAGCTAAGAAGGTAATGAGCACTTTTGATAATGAATTCACTAACCTATCTGATATTGCAAAAGTGAGAGCTCAAGCAGCTTATGAAGCTGAAATGCTTTTGAATATTAGCCAGAATATCAGGAATGATATTAACAGTCTTGATATCTGTATCAAGGACTTTAAGAAGCATTTGGAAATAAGAAAATCTTTGTACATATAGTGTACAAAATCAGAGACCTTAACAACAGAAGAAGATAAGAAGATAAAGTTGAAAGAAGCAGAAATTCAGAATGAATGTAACCTTCTTTCTAGCCCCAATGTGAAGGTATTAGATATTGAGAAGAAAGTTAGGAAGCTTTATGATGAAATTAGAGTTTTGCAAGATGAAAGGAATAGAAAAATGAGAAGATTTACTCTTTTGAGAGAGCACACTTCTATGAAGTTAAGTGTAATTGAAGAGGAGTTGGAAGAATGTCTTTTGGCAAAGACATCTTTTTAGAAGTTTAACTTTGAAAACTTTCAAGCATGTCAAATAGTAGCTTATGGATTGAGCACTTTACTCAATGTGGCAGATTCCATTAAGAAATCATAGGAGAAGGAGATAGAAGCAATGAAAGTTGATTTTGCAGGTTGTGTTGCAAGCCTACCGGCTTTGCAATAAGGAACTAAGGTATAATCTTTTTTGTGACACAATTTTGTAGCCCTCCCTACTTTATTTTGTCATTGTTGTCAAAGGGGGAGAGATATAGAGCAGAAAATATTTTCATATGATATGGATTGATACTCTTAGGGGGAGTATTGTATTAGAAATTATATTTTGAGGAGTTATAAGGATAGTATATGTATATGTTATACTATGGCCACAATTTTGAGATTTTGAGTTGTACACTTAGCCAATTTTTTCATATGTTGCCACCAATGAAAAAGGGGGAGATTGTTGGAAATTTGGCTGAGCTGAGTACATAGATGTTGTCATTATGGAAACATATGATCCACATGAAGAGTGCAAAGGTCAGAGAGCAAGTATAGCATAGCGCATTGCAAATTTGTCTAAGTGTGAGATAACATTTTCACCAGTGTACCCAGACATAGTTTTTATTTGTGACATTGACTGGAGTAAGTTCAGTGCTTGCACACTTGAAAATAGACTCTATGATGTCTAATGATGACCCATATTAGAGCACAAGTCAGTACGACATGTACGAAATTAGTTATGACAGTTTTACTGAAGACAGTGTTAAGCCGACAAGACAGTTTTGAAGATAGAATTGGTAAAGAGTTAAGGGATTATTTTGTTTATCAAAATAATATCTTAACAATATAAAGGGATGACATCATAGATTTTAACCCTTAGATAAAGATAAAGTTATTAGCCTTAATAACTTGTATATATGTAATTGTAAATTGTAAGAAGAAAGAAATGTGGTAATATTGTAATGATATGATAAAGTGATATGATGCGAATGTAAGAGCAAAGAAAAGATATTGATGCAAGTAGCATAAGGTTATGTACCTTAATCCATTTTTGTAATCAGTATACATTGTACATTACTTGTTTGGGCAGTGGGCTCATTTGGTAATCAAATTTTGTATTGACAACTCCTAACAGGGTTGAGGCTTCTAACTGTGTAGTGTAAAAATGACCACACTTCTATGAACCATTACTTGCAAGGTTGCTCAACAATGAGGCCTCACAAAGCGGCTCATAGCTCTTTATGCATGGAGTTGCAAAGGACTTATGAGTTTTGCTCTCAGCTAGAGCTACAAGAATGTGACCTTGCTAGTCAACCATGCAATGAGAGATTCAAGTGAAGACAAGGGCAAGAGTGCCAATGTCCCCAAGAATCTAAATGAAAAATGCAATGCAAATGCAACTAGTATGAATGTATAAGCCTAATCTATCAAATGAAGTGCAAACTAAACTATGAAAAGAAGTACAATAGATTCCAAGCCCCTAATTAAGCTATGTGAGATCTATTCTATTGCATAAAAGGAAATCTAATCTATGATGCCATGATCATGCAACTAAGAAAACAAATATAAACTAGATGATGAAAGCAACAAGTCTTCAATGTCTTCAAACTCCAAATGCACCTAAAACTTGCAGCATAACATTAGCATAAAACATGAATATGCAAATGGAGGAGAGAGTTCTCCTTTTATAAGAAATGAGGTGAAATGGACCATTGAGATTAAGAGGCAAAAAGTCTTAATCAGCGGTGGAGCTTGAAAAAGGAGCAATCCATGTGCACGCATATCCTCCAATAGAAAAATAAGAGTTGACTTTATGTCCATATGAGACAAAAAGTGCTTTTCTCCTTTTTATAAAATAGGAATAATGCTTTATTTGTGCAACTTAGGATAAGAGGAAAGTGAGGGCTTTTTATTTAATTAAAAGGGGAGGAAATATTCCTTTTAATCAAATAAAGACTTAGGATAGATGGTTAGCCCAAGGATAAAAATCTAATATATGATCGAAATTAAGACTTTGATCAAGAAATTGATATTGTTGAAAAATATTGATTATTGATAAAAATGATTCAGGATTGATAAATTGAATAAATGGGGCCCAAAGTCTAGGCGACCATTTTAGGGTGCATACATTTGCCCCTCTTTGACTAATGTGTGATCGATTTGGGAACACATGTAGTCAAAGAATGAAGTTGAAATGTGAGATCGATCTGGGATCACAAAATAACTCAGATATGAGGTCGATTCGGGATCATATCCGGACAAAGCATAAACAAAGGCCTTTGAACATGAGGTCGATTCGGGATCACATTCAAAGTAGGAGATAAGAATCTCAAATTTGAGCGACAGCTCACAAAAGATGTCTGAATCAGGAAAATCAAGGAAATCAGGGATGAAAATCCCATAGGTACTGCCCCCTCAGAATCGAAATCGAAATCAGGTAGAGAGGAGAACAACGAATTGATAAGGATTTGATCAAATCAGAATGAAATCATAATCGAAGGTAAATGATAACAGGATAACCATTAGGCAATAGAACATGCCCCAGCCTGACTGGAAAGATGCAGTCAAACGTGAGAAATGAGGGAATGGAATGAATATGAATGAAAGACTAGAAGTTTGGAAGACATGAAAAGGAAGGAATGACGATGCCCCAACAAAGATTAAAAGATTAGGCCTCAAAAGATCAGCCAACTGCGCAGAAGGGGGGAAGATTTTGAAACGTGATTTTGACTATCAAGATGACCTCAGATTTCGATTTCAAGTCCAAAAATGGATTCAAGATGTCGAAATTAGCTAGGGGTGCAATTTTCACTCAATTCTGAGGTGTTTTGAAAATGAGGTCAAAAAGTCAAAAGACTATAAAAGGGGTCAAAATGTCATTTTAAAAAATTATTTGTCTTTTAGCGATTTGAGAATTTCAGAGCTTTAGAGAGAGAAAATGGCCCAGCAAGCAAGAGTTCCCATCCACAGGCATCGATTCGAGCGCGCCCGATTGCACAATCGACCACCACACTATCCTGCCCCGGTATGTTTTTGAAAAACTTGAGTTTGTTGGTCATTTTTAGCATTTAATAGCTTATTTTAGCACGTTTTTTCAAATTTTAAATTTCAAATTTTTTTCTTAGGTGAAATATCGCGCTATACTTTAGAAGTATCGCGCACTTTGGGGAGAAGTATCACGCGATACTTCGCGCGCCCCCAAAGTATCACGCGACCTTAGGCACCAGTATCGCATGATACTGGGTGAAAGATCGCACGATACTGGGCGAAGTATCACGCGATATAAGGTTTATCGCCCCACTATTGGGAGAAGTATCACGCGATACTTTTCCAGAAAAAGAATATCACCCAGCATAAAATATTAATTTTTAATGCATTTTTGAGCAAAAATGACATGGGTCTAGACAATGTTACGTTTTTAAGATATTTTATACTGAGTTTTTGGACATCCATCATGATATGTATTAACAACGGGCTTGGTTTTGGCTTGCAGGAGGTTTTTCCAGCGCTCATCATCAGAGCGCCGAAGGTGACAGGATTATAGTGTGTGTGAGATCTGGATGATCCGGGCAATGCCGACCTTAGGGCGATGGGATTCCGGTATCTGTTGAGGTATCCATATATCCGAGCGGACTATGGGTTGTTGACTGCGCTGGCTGAGAGATGACACAGCGAGCACAACACCTTCCACCTTCCTACAGGCGAGGCATCCATCACACTGGAGGATGTCTATAGGATCCTTCGAGTTCCATGCCACGGAGAGCCTGTAAGTATAATCATGTTTTTGAGATAGTCATGTAAAATGTAATATTTTCAAAAGATGAAAACTAACATAATTTATGTGTTGTCATAGGTATACTATGATCAGGATGCCACTGAGGGGCGTCGATTGATTCAGGAGATGTTTCAGGATGTGACTATCCTGGACAGGCATGTCAGCTGGGAGTGACTGCTTGATGATTTTGGCAGAGATTATCCGGTGCCATGCATTGTGACATCTATCATTTCACAGATCCTGATGACTGATCGCAGTCAGAAGGGATTCCCGCTTGGATGGGGCAAGTTATTGGTAGACTTGGTAGGCAGGCCCTGACAGATGGCATGGGGGCCTGCGATCCTGGCAGAGATGTATCATGAGCTGCACGAGATCATCTACAGGGATGGTCGGACATGGGCATGTGGTGCCATCCTAGCACAGGTATGGGCATGGGAGCACATCGCTGTGGTGCGCCCCAAGGTTCAGCCGAGGGAGAGGAGGTACCCCTACATCTATAGGTACATCGAGTTTATATCACATGCCCATTCTGGGGATGTGACCTATTACAGACAGATTCTGGATGATATAGCCTCATTTACGTGGAGGCCGTACAGGGAGGTTGAGGTTTGGGGGGATGCAGCGGATGAGTTGAGCTACATGCTGTGCAGTCGGCCACTAGTAGGTTGATATGCAGAGATTGTAGAGAGATTCTGCATCACTCGGGTGTGGCGGCAGTTTGGGAGGCAGCAGCAAGTCTCGACAAAGACTACTACATATGCCAAGGCTAGGGATGAGGAGAGTCATGGGTGGCTACCTATGTTGGATTATCAGTAGGCTGTCGCAGAGACAGCAGCTATCAGGAGCGAGCCTTGGGATTATTTCCCAGATGTGGCAGATGCAGGGGCTGATGGAGCCTACAGGGCAGAGCGGCAGAGGGTACCATTCCCTCGGTTTACAGTACCAGATGTACAGGTGTCAGCGCCGGGAGGAGACGGAGGGGACGGAGGGGACGAAGGAGAGGGAGGAGGGGAGGGAGGGGATGGAGGAGATGGCAGGAGGGGGAGAGGGAGGAGGATGGAGAGAGGAGAGGGGTTGAGATCAGGTGGCCAAAAATGGTCACGGGGACAGTGGTCAGCGACACCTGAGGAGGAGGCGAGACCAGCTCACCGACAGGCAGAGGTACAGCAGAAGCAGCCTGCAGGGGGAGAGGACCTGAGAGCCCAGATACAGGCTCAGAAGGTAGAGATACAGCAGTTGCGGACCACTATAGCTGTGAGAGATTAGCAGCTCCTGGATCTGAGGGCAGAGTGGGATCAGTAGATAGTTGATCTCAGAGCAGAGATAGCACGCCGTGAGGTGATGGCACAGGCTGAGGCACTAGAGCTTCGACGAGAGTCAGCGAGAGCTGCCTATTACCACGGGTTATATTTACAGGCCGTCCCAGAGGGTGAGAGAGCACCATCATACTCTCAGCGGGAAGGGGTATCAGATGTGGTACTCGATAGGAGAGCTATGCCTCCTCCACCACCACGAGCTCCTCACGAGGGTGGCAGCGAGTCTTAGGGTTAGGTTTTAGATGTTTGGACATATTTTGAGACTGTTGATCCAGATTTTGGGATCCCATATTGTATTGTATATCATGACATTGTATATGAGATTACTGGATGTTCGATGTATCATGTGTATTTGTCTCATTTGTGATGGATGTATTAGTTTATGTATATTATCTTGTCATTTTGCTCAAAATGCTTATGTATGTGCTTATGTATGTTCTCTCTCATAGATGTATGTTTAATTCTCATATGTATGATATAAACTTATGTTTCTTGAAAATGATAGTTTTGATATAGATATGATGATATGATTAACCCCTTGTGATGAACAGGAACAAGTTTGAGATGAAAAGACGAGGAGCGAAAGACATGATGGAGAAGAAGAAAAGGTGAGCGCAGTCGACTGATAGGTCCACGTAGGATGAAAAGGAGAGCTCTTTCCATATGCAAGATGCAAAACCAAACTATCATGAACCTAAAAATGCAAGCTACAATGAAAAGTGGTTGAATTGCAAGGTCACAACGCTTATAGACATCTAATTATCATCATCGAGCGTTATTGGTAGCATCGTGAGATCATACAATGCACACTAGCATAACTATGTGGATATGAGTATGATCTTTATCAGATAGAGATGTGGGAATCTCACCTAGGCATCAAAGACATATAGGTCAAGATGACTAATGTAGTGAGATCACCTAAATTTGGTATAGCGAGATTATGCTTGTATCAAGACACATGAAAGTCAGGATAGCTAAAAGCATGCACTCGCAAAATAGTCAAGGATAATACCTTGTCAATCCATAGTGTCAAGTAGGACCAGCATAAATGCTCATGACAGTTAGGATAAACAAAATATACTCACAAGCAGATAAAGAAAGAAAACATGTTCTCATTCCCTCAGTCTTCTAGCTATGCATCATCGAAAACTTCTCAGGGAGAGATCACTCATCAAAGAAATCCTCATAGACAGCACACAAAGAAAAATAAAGTCATCATATCGTCAGCGAGTTGATTGTTTTTAAGTGCGTGTGTGTTGGTCATAGAGTCAAACTCTGAGTATCATATCTGCTAATGAGAAATATCACATCATACTTTAGACTATTGGGTAAGACATCTGATAAGTGTTAAGAAACACTCGACGCAAGGGTAGTGTTGAAAAACACTATTTGGGGTGGTGTTGAAAAACACCTGTTGTGAAATGCCCCAAGAGACAAACGCACCAAAAGGACCTATGCGAACAGTTATGCTCCCTAGACAAAGACAAAGACCAATTCCAGACTAAGCCAAATAAGGTCAAGGCATGATGGGAAGTGGCTAAGTGTCGAGGACGCATGCTAACAAATAGGGGTGCAAAGGCCTCAAGTAGCGCCTGTTTCCAAGTTTTCACCACTTGGAATCTTTTTTCATTTTTTCATTTTTTTGGGGATTTTTGCTACCAAGGCACCTATTGCTAGGTTTTCACCAAGGCACTTTTTTTTATTTTTTTGAATATTTTGATTTTTTTGTATTTTTTTAGGACTTTTTATGCTTTTTAGAATTTTTTCAGCATCATATATCAATTTTTTTAGAATTTTTTCAGGATCAATAAGATATGTACAAAGGATGCCCCCAGACAGACGGGCATCAAGGATAGAACTTCTTGAGGTGCACAATGTTGATGGGATTAGGGAGCTGTTCTCCATCAGGATCTGACAGTAAATACGCACCAGTACCAAAAGTAGCTGTGATGACATATGGTCCAAGCCAGTTAGGTTCAAACTTGCCCTTTTTCTCTCTGTTTTGTTGGTTCTTAGGGTTCTCTCGCAAAACAAGATCACCTATTTGAAATTCTCTAGAGCGAACCTTCTTGTTGAATGCCTTGGACATACGCTTCTGATACACTCTCATATGATCAAAGGAAGCCTTACGCTTCTCATCTAGAAGTTCTAACTCCTGTAACCTCATGGCGCGGTAATCCTCATCTGTAATCAAACTTTTGAGTGAGACTCTAAGTGATGGTATCTCGACTTCTAAAGGCAATATTGCTTCAACGCCATAGGTGAGAGAGAAAGGAGTGGCTCCTGTAGGTGTGCGAATGCTTGTTCTATAAGCCCATAGTGCTGGATTGATTTGTAAGTGCCAATCCCTACCATTCTTGTGCACTGTTCTATGAAGAATCTTAAGAATGGTTTTGTTAGAAGCTTCTGCCTGTCCGTTTCCCTGTGGAAAATAGATGGAGGACCAATGTTGCTTGATTTTAAACTTTTTGCATAGGTGCTTTAGGTCCTTATTCTTAAATTGACCTCCATTGTCAGTAATGATCTCAGAAGGCACTCCAAATTGGTAAATGATATGATTCAAGATGAATAAAGAAATGGTCCTTCCTGAAGCAACAGAAAGTGGTACAGCCTCCACCCATTTTGTGAAGTAGTCAGTGGTAGTAATAATGAACTTGTGTCCACCTGATGAGTTGGGATGAATCTGCCCAACCAGATCAAAGGCCCAGCGCTGAAATGGCCAATGAGAAACAGAAGGAATCAGCTCCCTACCTAGAGCATGAATCAGGTTACCATGTTTTTGACATTTTTCACATGACTTAGCAAAGGTGACTGCATCTATCTGCATTGTGGGCCAATAATATCCTGCCCTAAGCAACTTTCGAGCCATGGAAAGACCATTAGAATGTCTACCACAAATGCCCTCGTGGATGTCAGCTAACGCTTGGTTGGATTCCTCCTTTTCCAAGCACCTAAGGAGCGTCCCATCTAAACCCCTCCTATATAAATCACCAGAGATGAGGGTGTGGCGAGAGGCATTATGGATGAGGTTTCATCGTTCGGAGTGGGTGAATGTGTCGGGGATGATGCCATCACGAAGATATGAATAGATAGCACCATACCGGGAAGACTCGTGTGTGATAATGGCACAAATGACATGGCTTTTAGACGAGTCAAAGATGGGATGGTGTAGCTCTTCCACCAGGAATTCAAATCTATATTCATGTGTCTCCAATTGAAGAAGTGAAGCTAATGTGGCCATGGCATCTGCAGCTTTGTTCTCTGCCCTAGGGATTTGTTGAAACATCACAAAGGTGAAATAGCGTCTCAAAGAATCAACCATCTTTTTATAGGGTATCAATTTGTCATCCTTGGTTTGATACTCTTCATTGACTTGGTTGATGATTAACTGGGAATCCCCAAAGACATGTAACTCTGTGATGTTCCATTCTATAGCCATTCTCAAGCCATTAGTTAAAGCTTCATATTCTGCAATATTATTGGTACATGGGAATAATAGTTTGTAAGACTTTGGAATGTTGTACCCATGTGGAGAAACAAATAACACTCTGGCACCTGATCCATTTTGCATGCGGGAGCCATCAAAGAACATTGTCCAAGTGCGAGTAGTGGTATATAAGATGTGTTCGTCTGGGAATTCCACTTGGACTGGCATACTATCTTGGATTGGAAAATCAGCTAATTGGTCGGCAATAGCTTGCCCTTTTATTGCCTTCCTTTCAACGTACTCTATGTCAAATTTAGTTAGGACCATCATCCATTTAGCAAGTCTACCCGTCAGGGCAGCTTTACCAAGCAAGTATTTAAGGGGATCAATTTTGGCAACCAAATGTATGGTATGAGCAAGCATGTAGTGGCGCAACTTTTGAGAAGCAAACACCACCGTGAGACAAGACTTCTCAATATTATTGTAATTGATCTCATAGGAGACTAGAGTACGACTGATATAGTAGATGGCTCGTTCTTTTCCAGTATCATCTGATTGAGCCAATAATGCCCCCAGGGAAGTTTTTGTAGCTGAAATATATAGGATCAATGGTTTCCCTGGAATAGGAGGCATGAGGATCGGAGGATTGGCCAAGTATTGTTTGATCTGATCTAGGCTCTTTTGACAATCCTCGTTCCAAACACAAGAAGCGCCCTTATGTAATGTCTTGTTGAAGGGTTGCGCTCTATCTGCAAGCTGAGAAATAAACCTCCTAATTGATTGAAGACGTCCCTGAAGACTTCTCATTTGGCTGATATTTTGAGGAGGTGGCATATCTAAGATTGCTTAGACCTTTTCGGGGTCAACCTCAATACCTTTTGCTGATATTATGAATCCTAAAAGTTTGCCTGAGGTGACGCCAAATGCGCACTTCTTTGGGTTTAATCTGAGTTGAAATTGTTCCATACGATCTAGAATTACTTCCAGATCATTGAGGTGTGTGTCCCTTTTTCTTGATTTTGCCAGAGTATCATCCACATAATCTTCCATATTTTTGTGCATCATATCATGAAAGATAGTCGTCATAGCTCTTTGGTAGGTTGCTCCTGCATTCTTTAACCTGAATGGCATGACGTTCCAGCAGTAGGTTCCCCATGCACATGTGAATGCTATTTTCTCTTGGTCTTCAAGAGCTATTTTGATTTGATTATACCCCGAGAAACCATCCATTAGGGAATATATGTCATAGCCCGCCATCATGTCCACTATCATGTCAATGTTTGGAAGTGGAAAATCATCCTTTGGGCAGGCTTTGTTTAGATCTCTAAAATCTGTGCAGACACGAATGGACCCATCATGTTTGGAGACCGGTACTATGTTTGAGATCCATTCTGCATAATCGATGGCTCTAATAAATCTAGCTCTCAAAAGTTTTTCTAATTCTCCTTTGACAAGTAGAGCTACATGTGGATGCATTTTTCTTAATCTCTGTTTTACTGGCTTGACTCCTGGAGCTATAGATAAGTGATGCATTATGAGATTCGTGTCAAGCCCTGGCATGTCTGAGTAGGTCCATGCAAAATTAATTTTCTTTTTCTGTAAAAATTGTACATATGCCTTGGTCTCTTCCTCTGATAAAGACTGAGCAAGATGGACTATCTGAGGATTTTCTTCTGTGTTTAAATTGACCGTCTTTGTTGGTTCAATCAATATTGATGATCTATCCTGGAAATAACTCGGCAAGTTATTAAGTACCCCATCCTTAGGTGCCTCAAAGAGGTTTTCACCTTCGGATGCATCGTTTATTTTTACTATTTTTGGTTCTGACACCGCCACTAAGTGGTTTTCGCCATCAGACCTATTTTTCTTTTTTTCTTTTGTTTTGAGACTGAGGTACTTAATATCAGGCTCTGTCATGCTGGTTGTTGGTTCACTGGTGGAAGAAGCCACGGGTTCGAGAGCATTCAGATAGCAAGCAATTTCATAATCATTGTGAAATGTGAGGAATGTGGGCTCTTGGTGGCGCTGAGACCAGTCAATTAGGTCAAAGTGAACAAGGGGTAAGTCAATGGTGGGTTCGATGTTGTTAATGCGAAAGGTGTCATCTCTGGTGATCATATAATCGGAGTTCATCAAATCTTCTCCTAAGATACCCAAATTAGGACTTATCCTATCAAACGAAGCGTCGTCTACTAAGGCGATTTGAGGAGGGAAATCCTCTAGTCTGACACTAGGATCGTTAGTCGCATCGGGTTGGGTACTATAGGCATGAATAATATCCACGTCTAGATCAATTGTTGCATCTGAAAGTGAATCCCATTCATATTCATGGGAGTCTATCTCTGAGTCATCATTTAGGCCTCGTGATGTAGAAGCCTCAAGGTTAGGAAGGGTTTCCCCCTCTCTAGTGCTAGTATTGGTACTATCCATCACAACTAGGACAGTAACACTTTCCTTTGTCGATCTAGCAGTCACACAGTCACTATCCATCGCAGTTGGGATAGTAGGACTATTAAGCATCAAATTTGTTGAATCTCCCCAAAGGAGATTCGTTGAGGGCACCTAATCATTAGACACATCTTGTTGGTTGGAAAGATCAGGCGTATAATCTGCATCACTGTCACTGTCTGTCGCAGCTGGGACAGGGACACCTTTCTTCTTCTTATTCTCAAAACCTAAGCCAATCGTGGACTTGTTCTTTCGTCCAAAAAGAGCATGATCAAGAGGCTCAGCTTTAGCGTCCAGCCTATGACTAAGGGGACCAAATCCCAGATATCCCATATTTTTAACCAATGTATACCCTTTCCCATAAGTTTCAGGTGAGGGAGCAAAATTCTCGTTATGTTTGTATTTCTCCTCATGATATATCCAGTCCCTTACAGCAACTTCCTCTTTTTCTTCTTGAATGGGGACCGAAGACTCAATAAATTTCCCAAATAACATCATTGCTGATGACGAAAGCTTCACATTTGGGGATGGTCTCCCATAAGACCTAGGAGAGATTGGTATTTTTGTAAAAGAATCAATCTTATAATCTCCCATCCCAAGATCCATGGTCTTGAACTGCTGCTTGCATTTTTCGAGTGAACTACTAGGATTGTCAGCTTCCCTATTCAAAGGTACATGTGATCCCCCAAAAATGTTATTAACTGATAGAGCACTATCTCCAGGGATGCAAATTTCTACACCGTTATGGGGAAACTTAACACACTAGTGATATGTTGATGGGACTGCCTGCATTTCGTGAATCCATGGCCTACCTAGCAAAATGTTGTAGGCTAGAGGTCTAACATCAACAATTTGGAATAATATATCTTTTTCTACGGGACCAATGCGAATAGGCAAAACATCCAATCCCTTAGTACTTCTTTCTGCCTCATCATATGCTTTGATTGTGATCCTTTTCTTTGTGTCAATGATGTTCTCGAAATACCCTAGAGCTAACAGCAAACTCAGGGTACAAATATTGAGCCCCGCACCCCCATCTATCAGTACATGCCTAACACGGGTTTTATGAATCATGACTTCGATGTGTAAGGCCAAATTATGTGGCTGACTAATGGATTTGTCATCTTCTTCTGAGAAGGTGAGGTAATGAGGGCTAGCCAAATGGTTGACCATGTTTTGGAATTGGTCAATATCTAAGTTATTAGGGACATTGGCTGCTCGCAAAGCATCCTCGAGGACGCACTTGTGCTTAGCAGATAATTCTAAAAGCTCAAAAATGGATATCTGAGCGGGTGTACGTTGTAGCTGGTCAATAAGATTATAATTGGAATCAGGACCAATGGCAGATTTGGGAGGAGCACCTTTGGACACGGGCTGTTTAGACTTGCTAGTGCTAGGACCTTTGATGATAATGGGTGCTTGGGCCTGACCCCTAGTGACAGCATTGAGGGACTAGGGCATTCCTTGTGAGTGAGGACCTCTTATCACCACAGCGGGTCTTTCATTAGTCATAGGAGTTGAGTCCACATTATGTCCATAAGGATCTTTCTTTCTCACCATGTTGATGTTATCGTCAGCCACTTCAAGCATGTTAATCACATTGTCAGCATGTGTGTATGTATAGTTAATAGCCGCCTTGCCATTCTTACTGCTAGAATTCTCTCCTTTTTCATATTTAGGCAAGGGCTCTTTAAAGGCTTTATGGTCTGCATTAGTGGTTAACCCATCCACTTGTAATTGTCCTTTCTCAATAAGGTCTTGGACAAGATGCTTGAGTTTAAAACAATTTTCTATGTCGTGTCCAATCCCATTATGGAAAACGCAAAAAGCCTTAGCATCCCACCAATGAGGTAAAGGATCCGGTATTCGATGTTTTGTAGGATCCTGTGGGTGCGCCAAATTATGAGCAACTAGTGTCTTGAAAACATCTGCATAAGAGTCTCCCAATTTAGTAAATTGTCTTTTCTCCGTTTTAGATCTCTTTTGATACTTAGGTTTGTCTTGTTGCGTTGAAGATGTTTGCAACTTCATAGCTTGAATTGCATGAGAGAGGTTAAGAACTCCTTCATTTTTGACCTGAGATGAATCAACAACTCCGTCGTTGATCACTTGCTTGTTTTCGTTCCAATAGGAGTTCTTTTTATCCTTGTTACCATTAGTATTATTATTTTGGCTATTGTGGTTATTTGTTGGTTTAGCCAAAATTCCTTGTTCTTTTAGGACATCCTCAATGCGACATGCCACCTCTACCATAGTATCAAAGGAATTAAATAGGATTTTCTTGACTTCATATCTGAGTTCTGGTATTAGATTGTTCACAATGATATCAATTCTCTCTTCTTCAGGGATTGTCCGTGGGTATTTCGAACACAATCACCTCCATCGTTGTAAAAATGTGACAAAAGATTCCCCTTGATTTTGTTTAAGTTTACACAAATCAAGCATTGTGACCGACCTAGATAAGTTGTAAGCAAAATGCTGAACAAATCTTTGGACAAGCTCTTTAAATGTCTTTACCGGAGGGGAAAGGTTGGTGAACCATTCCATGGCTTGACCTTTTAAACTCCTTGGGAACAATCTCATCAAGTAGGAGTCTTCATGGTGAAAGGAAAAGCTCATTATGTAGAACTGTCGAACATGGTTGTGAGGGTCACCAGTGCCATCATATTTGTCGTATGTTGGGAATTCAACTTTCTTAGGGAATTCTACCATCACCACACTTTTGTCAATGGGGTTAGGACATATGGAGTCCAAATGAAATGTGCTCTTGGGAGCCTTCATCCTGTCTATATCCTTTTGCATTTGTAAGATCACCTCATCAGTTGAAGGATTCTGTTTCTTGATCTTTTGGTGAACATCAAAATTATATGGAACTTTAGCGCCTTTGTTGATAAGACTTTCCAAGAATTGGTCTTTGTTTTGTTCCACATATTGCTCCACATAGGCTTGAAAGGATGGTTCTTGTTGCATAGTCATGAAGTCCATATGATCAATTTTAGCATAACTGCCTCCATGTTGTGAGCCATGATGTGCTTATTGGGAGGGTTGCTTTGAATGTTTATGAGACGACTGTCTCCTATGATGGTCATATCCTGAAGTCCTCCTTCCTCTAGGACTTGGGGATCGTGAGGGTGTCTTTGATCTTCTTCAAGGGCTAGGGGAAGGGGTAGATGGGGGCGAGTTGGTCCCACTATTGGCTCCCCTCCTGTTAAATCGGCTTTGGAGTTGTTGTGCATAGAGTCTATCTTCTTCTTCTTGGGTGACTCTTTTCTGTATATCCAACAATGCACGTTCCTCTTCCTCTAGTTGTCATAATTTTTTCCTTTTTAGTAGCCTGTTCATCTAAGTAGGCTTGCTTCTCTCTCTCAATGCTTCTCAATCTTGTATTTGCATATCGAGAGGTGTCTTTAAGTGGGGAGGTTTGTCTTGAATGCCTCATTGCATTAGTTGCGTTGATATGGTGATCACTAGATTCGTTGTTCTGGTCTTCGTGTTGTGACCCTGAATCTGAGTGAGCTTGCTTATGATGTCTTTCGGCTCGTTGATGAGCATCAAAATACCTTGCATTGTTAGGAGGTGACCTGGGTGGACTAGCATGAGAAGAACCACCATACTCTCTTTTGTGTCGTTGGAAGATATCCTCAAGAGTTTGATTCATGGCTTCTCTTTGTTGTCGGGTGAAAGTGTAACTCATGTCCATACTTGATGAAAGTGGTACAAAAGAGGTGCTCACTTCACTAGAATTAGCTCCCAGGTTAAAAGAAACCTTGGATTCACTCTTAGGAGATTGGTCAAAAAGGGGTCCTTTTCCCTTAGGTTGTCGACGAGTCTTGACGGGTGGTAACTGGCTAAAGGCAACAGGGGGTCGCTTCCCTTGATTAACTTGGTACCTTGTCGTAACTGACATGAAAGAGAGATATTCTCAATGATAAGGTGACCTTTCAAAGTGTCAACACCAAACCAGGATAATCAAAGTCCTCTATTGTCCAAAGAGAAATGAAAAGAAAAAGAGGGCTTTACCAACACTGTCAAAGAGGTGCTTCAAATCAAAGGGTGACCACCCTTGCACTTTTGAATCAGGAGGTTGGACTAGGCGAAAAGATAATTGAAATTGAGATAAAAATGAAAGCGATTTGGACAATAAGAGAACTAAAATTTTTCTAGAATATAGCTAACAATTTTAAAGATGAACCTTGGCACCAAGAATGGCTTTCTAACTTGACAATTATTCCAAAGTGACTTTGTAAATCAAATGATGCTATCCCAGAGGACTAAAAACTAAAAATTTGGAGTCAAAACAGATCTCAAACGTCAGGGTGAGAAGCCTGCTCTAAGACCTAGCCTAATTGACAGCAACTGAAACTGACCAAAATTTAAGCACGGCAAAAATAAACCAGGCGATATACTCCAGGCTACCGGGGCGATAAACCTATACCCACGCGATACTTCACCCAAAGCCAGGTGATACTTCTTAATACTGGCGGGCGATATACTCCAGGCAGGCCAGGCGATAGTCCGTCAGGGGTGAACTATCGCGCGATATTTCTCTTCAAAGAGGGCAATGTTTCTAGCATGCGCGAAGTATCGCGCGATACTTCGCTTTACAGGGCATGATACTGTTGCAGATTTGTTTAACTCATGACCAGAATTGTGTGAAATTTGCATTTTTGGGTCTGTTTGGTCAAAATTTCTAGTCTGAGGGTTGATGTTTTCAATTTCAGTCACAGTATCAGCAAAATTTTGGTAGGTTTGCAAATAGCAAGGGATCAAAACATGGTCTCAAACACTTGAAACAAGGGCAAAAGCAACCTTGCCAAGACAAACACTTGTGATATCAAAATTGAAACAACACCCTATGAATGCTACCGATTGTTTGTATGTAAGAATGTTTGCACTGGTATCACACAATTGAAGACACTTCAAGCAAATCTATCCTAGGAAGTCAAGGCTCAATACTTACCAACTTAGCCCAGAACTTGATGCCCCCTCGCTTCACACCAAGTGGTTACCCACAAGAGATGTTGGCTTTGTCATGGGAATGTCAAATGACACAACCAAAGGGACACATATGGTGAGTATCTTAAGGTGATCCGGGTAAACCACTTGGATCAATCCTTGCACTAAGAAGATAAGCGGCTAAAAGAGGGTGGCTTCTATCTAATGGTTCTTAATAAGGATTTCCGTTCACAACACCCCTCTTACTCCTCATAAAGGACTAGGACCTTGCGGCCTCAAGAGTACCTTAAGCATTCTTGTTCAATGTTTTCCCCATGGTCGCAATCCCATGAGCTACTCACATCAAACGAAGACAAGTGTTATGTCTATCAAGGTTTTTGGTGTCCTTGATAGCCTTGAGATTATAATGAGTTGGAATCACTTGCCACCAAGGAAAATGATGACAAGGTTGTCCCCACTTGAGTCATTCCTCTTAATTGCTCAAGATCAGGCCCGCTAAAGGATTCCTAAACTAAACAAAAATGGATCAAATCTTGAGGTTCAAGGTTTTTGATTCATCACAAGGGTGAAGAGCATACTCCCCTATCTCAAGAATCTCTCCCAAACACACCAAGCAAAGAGATTCAATTACTCCCTTGCTTCCAAAACCTTAAGATGGGTCAAGATTTTCTGATTCACCTAAAAGTGAAGAGCATACTTCTCCTACCACCTCAAGATCCCTTTCACAAGGTATTAAGATTCCTAATACAATTAGTGAATGCCACACTTGAAAGGAAAGTAAATAACAAGCAAGAAATAATTTTTTTGTTTTTATGCTTGGGTAGCCCTGCAAAAATTGTTAGTAGCCCTCTTTGACATGCGTTTTTAGCAATTTTCAAGCAAAGGAGAGCACCTACAAACACAACTTGTTAGACCCACAATGTTAACAAAATCAAAATCCAAATGTAAATGTGCAATAATCTGATAGATTTAAGCTAAAAGATACAGGTTAGACCTATCTAAACACAGCAAAACAAAATAGCAAGCTAAAATAATCAAATTCGGACAAGAAAACTGAAAACGCAAGTCTCTGCCAAACCAGGCGATATTTCTCAGACTTCAACAGTATCGCACGATATAGTTTCCTATAGTCGGGCGATACTTCTTAGTCACATGATATTTCTCAATCGCACGATACTTCGCACAATGCCAGGTGATACTTCGCCCGATGCCAGGTGATAGACTTCAATATATTCGTGCGATACTTTTTCCGCGTGAACTATCGCGTCAAGATAGAAAGTATATCACGCGATACTTCTGAGAAGTGTCACGCGATAATCTGAGATAGAAAACCAGAAAATGCAGCATTTTGCGAAAATTAATCTGAAAATGATGAAAAATGCATCAAATGAAAGGACAAAGCTATCTACTCTGCCCCACGGTGGGCGTCAAAAATGTGTAGTGTAAAAATGACCACATTTCTATGAACCATTACTTGTAAGGTTGCTCAACAATGAGGCCTCACAAAGTGGCTCATAGCTCTTTATGCATGGAGTTGCAAAGGACTTATGAGTTTTGCTCTCAGCTAGAGCTACAAGAATGTGACCTTGCTAGTCAACCATGCAATGAGAGATTCAAGTGAAGACAAGGGCAAGAGTGCCAATGTCCCCAAGAATCTAAATGAAAAATGCAATGCAAATGCAACTAGTATGAATGTGCAAGCCTAATCTATCAAATGAAGTGCAAAATAAACTATGAAAAGAAGTACAATAGATTCCAAGCCCCTAATTAAGCTATGTGAGATCTATTCTATTGCATAAAAGGAAATCTAATCTATGATGCCATGTCATGCAACTAAGAAAACAAATATAAACTAGATGATGAAAGCAACAAGTCTTCAATGTCTTCAAACTCCAAATGCACCTAAAACCTGCAGCATAACATTAGCATAAAACATGAATATGCAAATGGAGGAGAGAGTTCTCCTTTTATAAGAAATGAGGTGAAATGGACCATTGAGATTAAGAGGCAAAAAGTCTTAATCAGCGGTGGAGCTTGAAAGAGGAGCAATCCATGTGCACACATATCCTCCAATAGGAAAATAAGAGTTGACTTTATGTCCATATGAGACAAAAAGTGTTTTTCTCCTTTTTATAAAATAGGAATAATGCTTTATTTGTGCAACTTAGGATAAGAGGAAAGTGGGGGCTTTTTATTTAATTAAAAGGGGAGGAAATATTCCTTTTAATCAAATAAAGACTTAGGATAGATGGTTAGCCCAAGGATAAAAATCCAATATATGATCGAAATTAAGACTTTGATCAAGAAATTGATATTGTTGAAAAATATTGATTATTGATAAAAATGATTCAGGATTGATAAATTGAATAAATGGGGCCCAAAGTCTAGGCAACCACTTTAGGGTGCATACACTAACAAGGCCTATAGTCCCTTAATCAGGACCAATACACTATATTCTTGTAATAGACTCCTAACAGGGTCAATATCCTTAACAAGATACTTTTGATTAGTGGATCTTTGTGGGTACCATCCCCACCGGGGTTTTCCCTTGGCCAGGGTTTCCTCAAGAACATATCATGTGTTATGAGTTCTTTAGTTTTATTGCTATGCATGTTGTTTAGCTTCTTATGTTATGCATGTGTAAATATAATATGTTATATCCATATTTGGGCAAAAGATAAAGCTTGTAGAATACTGATTCACCCCCCCTCTTAGTATTCCCTATTTCTAACACCCTCCATCAAATGGAAAATCATATATCCTGGTATGCACAGATTATGTCACAAAGTGGGTAGAAGTGAAAGCAATGAAGCATGCACATGAAAACAAAGTGGCAGCCTTCTTATATGAAGAAATATTTAATTGATATGGAATACCAAGAGAGATAGTGACTAATCAAGGGGTACAATTTACATCCAATTTGATAACAAAACTCATGAATGAATATAGAATTAGATATAGAAAATCCAGTCCATACCACCCTCAAGCCAATGGTCAAGTGGAAGTCACCAATAGGGAAATTGAATCAATACTTACCAAAACAATTCAACTCAACATAAGAGATTGGAGAAGCTAGTTAGCAGAAGCAGTATTGGCATACCGAATCACATGGAAAACCACAACTAGGTTGAATCCATTTGAGCTACTCTATCGAAAAACAAAAATGCTGCCAATTGAGTTTGAACAAAAAACATTGAGGAATGCTCTAAAGTTGAATATGGACCTTCCTGCAGCTCAACATGAATGCTTGTTAACTCTCAACTCCTTGGATGAGATGCACAAATCTTCCCTTGAGTGTACATAAATAGTACAAAAATAGAGGAAGAAATGGCATGACAACCACATCAAGAGAAAACAAGTCCAAGCAAGTGACTGGGTGCTACTATTTGATTCTAGATATCAAGAGACACAAGGTAATTTGCAAACAAGATGGCTAGGGCCATATGAAATAACACATGTATTTGAAAATGGAGCGGTTCAATTGACAAAAATTGATCCAGTGCAGTTCAAATTGCTAGTTAATGGCCATAAACTTTGTCTATACAAACAACCACAAACCAAGACAGAGTTCTTGTAGCAATTCATAGACGATGGGCCAAAGGTAATACAGGTAATCACTCATGCAATAGAAGGTGACAACCTTCTTCCTGCAACTTCACCCTAGCATACAAGAGCGTACATCCATAATAAAACTTTATTTTCAATGAAGTCCAATTCCACATTCACTTTTCTACAATTATCTTTCCAACTCACCTCATTTCTTTACCTTCCACCCATCCAAATTCCATGTCACCCACATTGCTCAATTTTATAAGTTTTCAATAAAATCCACGTGAGCATAAATTCATTCAGGAACAATCAATTTCAAGGTACAACCAATTCTTATTTTTCAAGCACACACATAAACATAATGACAAGTACATATATTCAATTTATTCAATTAATTTCCACTTTTAAAACATAGATTTTGACAATTATATTTAGTATTGCATGTGTCTATATATTATGGCATTACACCATTTTTCTCTCCCCTATGAAGGAGGACAAGTGTGGACACTTGTCATTCTTTTGTACGGGGGAGAAAAGTATATTAATTTCCAAGTTGCTATATCTTGTACCTATCATTTCAAACCAGATTGCACATCAGCCAAATCAATACTTATGTGATGTGTCATCAAGCCTTTGTACTTAATTGCCCATATTATTCTCGATTCTCACCCTAGGTGACGTAGTTAAATTTGTGTGAGGCTTAATTGCACTTAAAATAAATATAATTCCCCATCGTCAAGTGTCATTATCATTTCTATTGCCCAATTTTCAAAATTATACGACACAAAGATTGAAGGGAGATGAAGTGAAGTGTAGTTATGAGCTAAATAAAAGGGGTTTTTCAAAGGACTTTAGAATATTTGGGGTTTTAGAGCAACTGGACATTGTGAAATTGCAGACTAAGGAAGGGCTTGAGAAAGAATTTGAGAAGGAATTTTGAAGGCAAATCTAACATAATGGGTGGACAGTTAATGAGGAATGAACTTGATGTTCATACTATTTTATTGACAGATGTTGAAGCTATTCATAGATTCCATGACTATGGATGGCTGGGTTACTTCTTGAAATTAATGGAGTTTGATGAAGAAGTGGCAGCAGAGTTCATGAATACATTTGACAAGGAGGAAGCTACTGTGTGGGGGGTGATTGTTCTAGCAATAGAGGAAATAATTGAAGAGGTGTTAAACTTACCTATAGTGGGAGAGCATTACCCAAATGAGCACGATGCTAAGTCTACACGTGCCCAATTTACCCAACCTAGTGATCCTCCATTGGAAATAAATAAGAAAGGATGTAAAAGAATGTCATTACCAGTTCCATATAATGAACTAGATACACATATCATCAAGTATTTTACTTGTGAAGGGAGATTTTCCAACTTGCATGCTCATCATTTCAAGTTACTTAGTTGTATCAAGAATAATATTCAAATAAACATTTTGAACTTTTTGTACAACATGTTAAGTATCAGTGTTGAAGAGACACAAAAGTGTAAACCAAATTCCATTTACCATCATGCCCCAATCAAAATTATAGTTGAGAGAGCCCTTAGGATGTCTCTCCTATGGAATGGAAAGAATTTGTTGAGAACAAAGCCTTGCAGCCCCAGAATGAGCCTATAGAGAAGTCAGTTCCTAAAACTGAAATACCTCATGAACAAGTAGAAGTATCCCAAGAAAAGGAATCAAAGAGTCCAATAGAAAAATCACCTTCTCCTATTCTGGTTGATAATGTACCTACCCCATCCCAGAGGAAAGGGAAGCAAAAGGTTGATAAAGAAACTTCAGTTTCGGAAGCAAAATCTCAAAACCCTACAGTTTCAAGAAGTCAAAAAATAAAACCAGCTCCTGCAACAACTGATCCTGCAGTAGAAAGACCAAAGAAGGTTAGTAAAAGGAAAACTATAGAACTAAAGGAAACTCCCTTAAGAAGAAGCTCTAGGATGAGAGGACAGATTCCTAAGGATTCCCTAGAAAGTCAAAAAGTTCCACCAAAAAAATCTCCTACAGAGCCTCATATTCATGATGTTGATTCTCCAGTTCCACCAGATATTCCAGAACCCCCTCTCAATGTAGATGATTCATTCCTACTAAGTCTCCTAAACAACAAGGAAGCCCTAAGGGAAGTGCACAGATGATTCAAGAAGATTGTCATGAGAACTTGTAGACACCTCAGTCACCTGTCTACTCCTATGCCCACAATGCCATAGTGCCTTTTAGAAGGACTTGGTACATAGACTATTTTGAACACGCTCATATTACAGAAACACAAAAGAGGGCACAATTAGAGGAGCCTCGCCTACCTAATTTATAGTCAATTTTGTTTAGTTTGTATACCTAATTTGTTTTCAAAAATATTATGTGGGGAGAGGAGGAGAAAAAGTTGAAAAAGGAAATTAAAAGCCTAAAAGAACAAATGGAAAAGAAAAAAACAGAGACTAGATCATGCCCTCAAGCTGGCTGATCAGATTATAGCCTGTAGGCCACCCCCAAGGGTATATACCATTTGTTTAAAAGAATAATTCCTTATGTTCCAACTCATGATGACCATTCAGAATAAGGATTTTGAGTTCAAAACAGCTGAAGAGTTCTATGGTCTTTATCAAACACTTCCTACTTGGTAGAAGAATCTTCTCTGTGAATTATACATTCATAATTTCATTATTTCTAATGAAATTGATTGGAACCCCCTCCTCTATATAGGAGATGTACATTTGAAAGCACTGATGTCTTGGATGCAAAATGAAGCCAATTATGACAGGAAGCTGAATAACTACAAAGATCAGGAAAAGTCTAAACCTTTACCTCTAGAGTTGAATCTAGAAAACCAGATGTCTTTTTAAGGGATTGGTTAGCACTCACCTATGGAAATAAGAAACCTGAAGTTAGAGATAATATCTTCACTCTCAGAGATAAATTTTACAAGGAGTATTAGGGACTACCTTATTTTTCATTTTAAAGGGGCCTAGCCGGGGTAAGAAGTAGGTGGAATAGACTACTTGGGGTTTTTAGGAAATTTGAACTGCATAGTCCAATTAATTTCAAAGTAGTTGTGAATAGGGAAATGAAGTACATGTAGCTAGGAAGGAAGATCAGAAGAGAACTCTGATGTCCTATAACTTTCCAGCCACCTATGCTCATGTGGCCACAATATGATATTAACACTACCAGATTAGACCAGTTGCAGGAAGATCATAGGATGGACTTTTGGGAGTGGACCAAAGGATTTTATTACACCTTCAAGAGAAAGAGAAGAGGCAAGACAAAAGTTTGTGAATTCAGAATAGTAGCCAAGAAGAGTAATGCTTGAGGACACACATTATAATTGTTGGGGGGAAAATGATGAGACCACAGTTGGTCTATGTTTTATGATATTTTATGCTTTGTTCCTAAAACATTTGTGTGACTTTTAAGTGTTTTAAGCTTGTATATACTCCATAAGTATAGTTATATCCTTAAAATTTTGGGTAGGAAATAGTATACACACCTTGCCAATATTATATATATACATAATGCGGTATTTCATATAGTTGTTTTAATGTGTGTTTTAACATTTGGATGAAATTGATTAGTTTGAATATATGAATGTGCATGCATATGCTACTAACCTGCCAGTAATGAAGGAGCAGCTGGAGAACAAATCAGTTACAACAATGAAGGAGTGGAGATGTTTTTGTCATGATTAGAAGACCCATCAAGACAGTCGTAGAATAACCTACAGAATCAAAGGAATAAATGGATGCTTTAGGGAATATAGCAGAGTACAATCATCCTAGATCTTCTCCATTGATTAATGTTCTGTTAAGATGGTTGTTTGATATTTATGATCTTATGTTATTGATTGATGTGTTCTCCTTCTTTCATGGATGAATTAGTCAAGTGTATCTGAATGTTTTGAATGTAACTCTCTATATATAGGGAGATGTTCGATGGAAATCTAGTTAGACAAAATAGTAATGTTACTGTTATATTGAAGTAAGTTGTTCTTCAAGTCTATGTTTTGATTGTATTCCATGTTTTTGAATATATGAAATGAAGGAATAATTTTAGTTATCTTCTGTGTTAGTAATTATTCAAAACCAACCAAGGAGGGCCCACTTGGGAGGTGGAGTAGATTAGAGTAGAGAGGAGTAGTTTAATTGTTTTCAACATTTAAAGTTGTGTTCACTGTTCATTCCTGCAACATTGTAACTGTGTTAGTTCCTACAGCATATGCAGAGATAGTCATAGTTCATGTGTTGTAATGGAAGAATGAGTTGAAGTTAGACCTATGGTTGATTATATTAGTTCATTTGTTCAGTTGTGTGTTTTACCTTTCTTGTAGCAGTAGTTTGGTTCTTTAAATACATTTTCCTTTCCTATAGTAGTTTAAGTAAGATGACTCTATGTGAAACTTAGTGCACAAACTATGCTGTCCCATTTAAAGTATACATCCCTAGGTTGACATTCTAAATGCACTTTGTGATAGGAAAAATAATACCTAGTTTGAATATACTATTCCTAGGGAAGGCTTTGGCATAGTTATTTTTACCTATTATGAGGTTGTTCAAACCCAACTTGGGAAAAACCACTTTGTAACATGGTACTAATATTTTTACTCTTCTGAAGTGAGCTCTGTGAAAATCCAACCTTGTTAAAGGTTTACAAACACACTGCTAGGTGTGAGGCCCGGTTAAAGGATTTAAACACTCTATCAAAAGTGACCTCGTTAAAGGATTTAAGTACATTCCATTAGAATGCCACCTTAATGAAATGGTTTATACAATGACTATTAGGTCAACCTTGATTAAAAGATTTAGACTGATACAATGGTTAGAGAGTAATAGTAGTTTCTGATCTGAAAAACATACAACTCACTGTGCAAATAATAGATACACTTCACACATATATACTGATTTACTGACTAAGCTCCATTTCCATCTTCATCACTGACCTCCTTAGAATTCACTTTAAGAAATCAAAAGTCTTCTCAACTTCAGCCTTCTGCTTACACTTATCAATCAATAACATCAACAACTTAAGCCCATGTTGTAACCTCATAATTAGGTTTTCCTTTATACCTCTTCAATTAGGTAGATCCATCTTTTGCCACTTAATCTCCTTTGTAGATCTTAGGTTTAGGTTAGATCCATCAAATCATTTCATCATTTAAGTTCTTCATCCATCCTTCTAGATACATCTTCAAACTTCTCTTTGAATACATAATAAAATGATTTACCATGCATTAAATTCTCCATACAATTAATTAATATTGTCAACACAATTTACATATCCCAAGAATTTAACTATGTTGATTGGGGATCTCAATTCTTTCTCCAAATGTAAATTATTGGCACTCGATCAATACTATGTTCATCTCCTTGGTCATTATTACGTAACTCAGTCATCTCTACAAACTGTCTTCCTCAGCTAACATTGTCTTTGCTCGATAATTTCATGTCGCTCGGCATAAAATGATGTTCAGTCAACACTAAATTTACTTGACATATAATGGCACTTGGTTGACACTAACATCAGTCAGCTTAAACTAGATTTCTACACTTTTGATCGGTTAAGCCTACCTCTTCAGTCTTTCTTTGTACTTAGACAAATAATACATTATCTTATCAATGTGCCAGCTAATCAAGTACCCATTGAAGTATCAAATAACTCAAACTTTCCTTAGGTTCTCTTGTTATCTACTTTCCCTAATCCTTTTCATCAATCAATAGATATGGTTCTCTCTTAGATAGAAAATGTCTTACCAGTTAAAGTTTGACATCAATGACAATACAAAAATTGTTTCAATTGCAGTTTTCAACATTCCCTTTCACAACAACTTCCTTAACTTCCTGAATTGAATTCTAGATGAAAAGACCATTTGAGATAGTAGGAGAGTAGAAAAAGTCCTCAAGGGAATGAGCATTAAAAATATACTTTCTTTTCCAAATGAGGTTCCACTCCCTCTCTTTCCTATACATCCTCTAGATTTGTTTAGCTAGCAGGGCTCTGTTGAGAAATCTAATTGAATTGATCTCTAGCCCCCCTTGATTTTTAGGTTTACAAATCTAGTCCCAAGTAACCAAGGAAATATCTTTCTTTCCTATATTCTATACCAAATAAATCTTTTCTTAATTCTTTCCATTATATCTGCGAACATAGATGGGATTTTAAATAATCTTAAAGCATATAGATGGGAAGATTTTGAAGACATCTATTAAGAAGAAGCACTTTACCTACCTAACTCAAAAGATTACCCTTGCAACCCTCCAATTTATTGTTGAATTTATCAATTAGAGTGTTCTAGAGGGAATTCAGGGATTTAAGTCCCAGGGACAACCCTAAATAGGTTCTTGGCAGGGAAAAATGACACATCCAAAAAAAAATTATATCTTTTGTTTTCTTTCCTCTGGAGTGTTGACAAAGAAGATAGAGCTTTTATCCTAGTTGATTAATTGTCTTGAAGCGCTAGTGTAAAGGTTCAAGGCATCCTCAATGTGTCTCACCTCTTTGATAAAAGCTTCTCCCATCAGGATGGTATCATCTACAAATTTCTCATGGGAGAAATTTTGTGGGTGAGACAAAGGCTACAATTCTTGAATAGTCCCATATCTATTAAGTTTAACAAAGTTTCTCCCAAGACATTCTACCAAAATTACAAAAATAATAAGGGAAACGGTATCCCCATGTATAAGCCCCTGAGATGGTTTGAAAAAGTTAGATGACACACCATTAAACATCACATCACTAGAAGAAGTAGAAATAAGCTGGTTGATCATCTGGATAACTCCATTCCCAAATCCAAAATCCCTAAGAACCTTCAGAAGAAAATCCCAATCAACTTTGTCATAGGCTTTGGACAAATCCACTTTCATAAGGAGACCTTGCTTAGAAGATCTAATTAAAGAATGAATGTTTTCATGCATTGCTATAATGGAATCCAAAATTTTCCTTCCAGGAACAAACCCATTTTGTTGGGGGAGAAATGAGATTTGGCAAAAGCTTCAATAATTGGGAATTCAACACCTTAAAGATAATTTTGTACAAGGAATTACATAAGTTGATAGGCCTAAAGGAATCCACCACATCAACCCCTATCTTCTTTGGAATCAACATAATAAAGGTGGCATTAATTTCTATTAGGATTCTACAATCCCCAAAGAACTCCTTCACAACATCATAAACATCCTTACCAAGATTGTGTCATATCTTTTGGAAAACAAACATTGGGAAACCATTTGGGCCTAGCTCCTTATACCCTTCAAAGGAGAAAACAACATCTCTAACTTCATTAAAAGAAGGAATGGCTTCAAGAATGTATTTCTGAGGCTTAACTGATAGTAGGCAGAATAGTAGAAAGAAGCACTACCTGATTCTCCAAATTAAGGCCAAGATCAGCAAAAAGAAGCGAGGAGAAAAATATCACCATTTCACTGGTAATGTCCTCGTCCTTTTTGAGTCTTCCACCAAAAGTAAAGAGAGAGGAGATCTGGTTGGCAACTCTATGTTTAAGCATTTCCATATGAAAAAAATTAGTATTCTTGTCTCCCTCCTTCAGCCAAATGGATCTTGACAACTGCCTCCACAAGGTTTCCTCCATAATAATGTCATGATACTTTACCAAAATCTCATTTTATTTTTCAATAAAGAGAAGAGAACATCCCTCCTCCTAGATTTTGTCTTGAATGTCTTTGATATCTAGGTGAATATTAGATTTACAGTTAAAAATATCCCCAAAAGAATGCTTATTCCATTTCATAATATAGTCTTTAACATTCCTTAATGTTTTAGTGAACTTAAACATACTAGGACCATCCATCTGTATATCCCACCAATTTTTGAAGAGATATTCAAAATGGGGGTGAAGCAACCATATTTTTTCAAATCTAAAAGGGAAGTTTCAATTTCCAGTAAAAGGCTCAGCCATAAAAACTATGGGGAAGTGATCAAAACTAATCTTAATAAAAGAGGAGAGAGTGTAGAGATACCTCTATAACCAATCATCATAAATCAAGCAGCGGTCTAATCTTACTTGAATCAAGTCTTCACCCACTCTTATGTTTGACCAAGTAAGGTTAATCCCTTGGAGATCAACATCCATAAGAGCTTTTTGATTTATAAACTCCATGAGATCAAGTCTTCCATCCAGCTGATTTTGAACTCCTCCAACTTTATCACAGTCTCTTAAAGGGGTGTTAAAGTCACCCATGACCAGCCAACTAATGCTTGGAAAAGAAATTCTACTTAGAGAAACTTTGTCCCAAAATTTCTTCCTACTAGATTTATTATTTGGAGCATAAATATTAGAGACAACCTAGGAAAAGTCATCTCTAATGTGATGAAGTTTGACAACAACAAATTTTCCTTCAACCAACAACACCTAGCCTGTGATGTAATTTTGATTCCAAAACATAACTGTACCTCCAAAAGCACCATTAGAACATCTTCCAGTTGCACCATAGTTTTGAAGATCTTAAGTTTTTTTGCCTTTTCTTTATCCATCTTAGTTTCTTGAATTAAAACCATATCGGTTTTATGATCTCTAACCATATATCTCAGGATATATTGTTTGTGGAGGCTATTTAACCCCCTTATATTCCAAGAAACAATCTTATTTTTTTAGGGTGTAGTCAAGGTTGGTGTCTTGTTTCCCATCTACTATATTTTGCATACTTTCCATCTCTCTCACATGTTTTGTAGACCTTTTTCCAATGACATTCTTTGGGGAACCAACATTATCTTTGGTCCTTCCCCTAGTGGTCATAGTAGTTTTGGAAATAGCAGAGGAAGAGTTCTCCCTTTCCCTTTTCTTTCTCCCCCTTTCTTTTTGGATGATCCTTCTAGGTCTTCAACAATGAATTTTTGTTGATATCTTTCTTTGTTACTTTTCTTTTGGCTACTAGAGGGATTGTCAACTATTGGGAATGAAGATTTAACAATATCCACCTCTCCCAGCTTAGTAGAATCACTCAGCGGGTCATCACCCAAGATATTTCATTGTTGGGCATCATTGAATGATTCTCCCATGTCATTGTTATTAGAACCCAAAGAGTCTTCCACTCTAGAGGGCTGCATAAACATATTTTCTTGATTCTGGTCATTCTCCTTTATTTCCCCCCCTTCCAAGGCATCTTTTGCCTCATTTTACTTACCCAAATATTGGTCCCCCTTAATTAATTCATCCATAGGGTCATTCTCTTGTCCTTCTTGTCTAAACTCATATGTCTTATTTAAATCCTCTTCCTGGTTACTACTTTTAACCAGACCAACTTTGTGGCCTTCAAAGGGATTGGGATCATATATTTCATTTTCTTTGCATCCTTTCCCTAGAGGAAAAGAGGGTTCCCCTTTGTCTCCTTTAGCTTGATCTTCCCCTTTCTCTTCACTTTTTTTATTCAATAGGTTGTTCTCATTTGAGACTTTTGAATCAGAGTTTTTGAGTTTTTGTTCTCCATGTTCTTTGCCCCTAGATAAAGTTTTTTAGCATTTTGTTTTTCCTTCTTCATATAACTCTTGGCCCAATGCCCATTTTTCTTACAATAAAAGAAAGCAAAAGGAAAATCTTCAAACTAAACATCTTGGCTCCATTTCTGTATTTTAGAGACAATGTTAATTTTCTCGGGGAGATCTGTAAGCTGATGGATATTAATACAGACCCATGCAAAAACCTGGAATATGCCAACCCATTCAAAATATCCTCCGTAACTCTCCAAAGGAATATGCCAACCCATTCAAAATATCCTCATTCAAGTATTCTAGTGGAAAAGCTGGAAAACAAACCCAAACCAGAGTTTTGATAAAAAAAGTATCAGTAAAATCCACTTTAGGCCCCCATTTCTTTAACATCAGATCCAACTTTCCAAACATCCAAGGTACCCCACAAAGAACAAATTCAAGATCCTCCTTGTTTGAGAAGACAAACGTTAGGAAACCCTTAGGGAGAGCAACAATGTCGACTTGACCTTTGAGTTTCCATTTTCCTTTGACAATCGACCTAACCACTTTCAATCCACTGTTGGTTTTCCCACTCTTTTTCCACTTTCAATCCACATTTTTACTCTACTTATGTTGTTGATAATGGTATTGAATCTTGTTTCTTACTTATCCAAAAGACCAAACTATGTCCTTATAAAAATGCACCACCATTGGTACCTCTTCTATCATCAATACATCTAGCACAATCAATATCTATGTAATTTAAAAAAAATAAATGCTCATTCTTTTAATACCAAAAACCAAAACCCAGAGTCCATTTCAAATATCCAAATATACTTTTTATTACCTTGTCATGAGATTGCCTTGAATTAGCTTGATATCTTGCAACCAAAAAAATTACATACATATTATTTGATATTGAAGAAATTAAATACAAAAATCCACTAATTGTAGATCCATAAAAAATTTGATCCACTTCCAAAAATTCTTCATCCTTTCTCAAATGGCTATAGGGGTATCAACTAGTTTAGAGTTCTTCATACCAAACTTATTCAACATCTCTTTGATCTATTTCAATTGAGAAATGAAAATACCATCATTTAACTAAGTAACTTGAAGACCAAGAAAAAAATGACAACTCATCAATCATTGAAATCTCAAATTCCTTATGCATTTCTTATGCAAACCTCTTAAATACATCATCTCCACCAAAAATGATATCATCAATATACACAACTACTATCAAAAGTTTATCTTTATCAAACTTTAAATAAAGATTATTATTTTTTGTACATTTCTTGATGTATCATTACAATAAATACCTAACCAATCTTGCATTCCAAGCTCTAGTACCTTTATTGAGACCATATAGAACCTTCTTGAGTGTGCATACCATGTATGGATCATCTAACTATTGAAAGCCATTTGGTTGTTCAATTTGAACTTCTTCTTCAAAATCCCTAGTCAAGAATGTTTAATTAACATTCATTTGATACACCTTAAAGTTTTTGTAAGTACTAAATGCAAGAAACATCCTTATATCTTTCATCCTAGCCACCAAAGAAAAATTCTCCTCCAAATCAATGCCTTCAACTAGTGAATAGCCTTTACAAACCAGTCCAGCTTTGTTCCTTGTGAATTATCCATCTTCATTAAGCTTATCCCATAACATGTACTTTGTTGCTATTACATCATTTTCCACCACTCTAAGCACTAGTTCCCATGTTTGATTCTTTTCAACTTGATTCAACTCTTCTTTTGCAACGATCTTTGGCTCCCCGTTAGATAGGAAACATAAATTGTCTTGTTCACTTTCCTTGGAAAGTCTTATTTGAGTCTAAACTTCTTTGTCCTTATCTCTAATAATCAATTCCTCTAAATGATTCTTCTAAACATACTTTGCAAGTGTCTTAGGTGCTTTCTCTAATTCATTATCTTCTACATCTAGTTCTTCTTTGTTTCCATCTTATTTCTCTTTTGTAATGTAGGGGGCATCTTTTATCTCACAAATATCAAGTTCTAGAGAAAATTGATTCAATTTTTATCTACTTTAACATTTTTTGATTCCACAATCCTCTTTATTCTCCTATTGTAACACCAATATGCTTTACTTCTTGTAGAATATCTAGTAAAAATTAATTCATCAAACCTTGAATAAAACTCTCTAAGATCTTCATCTCTCTTGATGTAGCACTTTCTTCTAAATATTTTTAAATAATTTATGGTAGGGGGTCTTCCATGCCATAGATCATAAGGGATCTTAGAATTATTAACCCTAACTTTTACCCTGTTAAGAATATATAAAAAATCATGCATAACTTATTTCTAATACATATCAAGTAGGTTAGTATATATTAACATTTTCCTAGACATCTCTTGAATAGTTCTATTCTTTCTTTCAAAAACTCTATTCCTCTATGGATTCCTAGGTGCAGATAGTTTTCTTCTAATACCATTTCTTCACAAAATATTTCAAATTCATTTAATGCAAATTTTCCACCTCTCTCAGACCTTAAAAATTTGAACTTAGCTTCAACTTCATTCTCAACCATAAATTTGAACACCTTAAATCTTTCTAGTGCTTATAATTTTTCTTTTAAGAAAGTAAACCATGTAATTCTAGAGTAATCATCAATAAGAAACATAAAATAACTTTCACCATTTAGTCCTCTTATTCTTGTATATCTACATAGGTTAGTATAAATCAGCTTCAGAGGTCTTGTAGTAGAAAACTTTGTGTTATTGAATCTAGTCCTTGTCTGCTTCCCCATTTTGACATTTCTTGCATATTGTATTATTAGGCTTAATAATCCTTGGTAAATTTCTTATTGTTTGAGTATAATTAATTTTCACCATATTGTCAAATTTTATATGTCCCATCCTTTTGTTTTATAGCCAACTTTTATTGCTTTGTGCCATCAAATAGGCTACTTCCTCTATTTTCTTTCAAGTAATAGACATTACCATTGATCCTAATTCCTTCTATAATTAGTCTTCTAAAATATCCTTTTTAGATCTCACATGTGAACCCATGAAATGTAAGATTGTATCCTTTACTTCACATCCAACTAATAATCAAAATATTATGTCTTAAACCCTTAACATAATGAACATATTTTGTATCACTCTTACCATCAATTGATATGGTTCCATTACCACATATCAGAGTAACCTCTTCACCATCGAGCTTATTAGATCCACCATCATACTTTTCAAATTTAGTAAACTTTATTCTCTTATTGGTCATGTGACTTGAGCATTTGATGTCAATTACCCAAGCTTTAGGTTCTTCATTTGCATGTAAAGCAATTTATACAATTTGTAAGGAATAAAATAGGGTTGTTGGTATTTGACTAGGATGAATGAACAAACTAAGAAGTGTGGACCTATCTCCTCTTACATTAGAAGGAAGATGCTCCACTAAGATGAAGAAGGCTCAAGCTATAGGTGAATTCAATAATCCTTCATTGTTATGAAAGATGACCATACAAATGAAATGCAAAAAAGCAACATCTAGGGCTAGATGGAGAGAAGAGTTTTCTACATGTACAAACATATTGTAGATTGATAAAAATTTTTTGGGACTAGATCTAGGAAGAAGAAATAGTAACTGGCCTATAAACTCAATATCAGCCTAAAATAGGAGGTCGAGAGCTACTTTGATGGTTAGGATCAAGTCAATGATTAGGTGTGATTCAACTCACCTTTAACCCAACACTTTTTATTAAAATGATATGCAAATTGTAGCTCTCAATCTGACCTTTTTGTAGGTCCTTCCACATAGGTGCCACATGTTTCCTACACACACAAAAATATGGAAATTGTTGTAGAAAAGTATTTGTGCAATTCAAACCTACATAAAATAAAAATGAAATGTACTAAGTGTGTTGATATATAGAAAAAGCTAAATCAGAAAAACAAAATTTCTTATACCTTGATGATGCAATGATTTTGGAAAGTAATCACAAGTGTTGATACAATAGCATGGAACCAAAGAAAACCTAAAAGGAAGTCATGAAAGTGTTATACACATTGATTTGTTCTTGGCATGGTTGTCATTGATGTCAAAATCTTTATACCAACATCTTGGCAATATTGATTAGTTGTTGGTAGTTTTTGGTTATGTACATGTTTGCCATCAATAACGCATCAGATTTTTTGGTTATTCATAGGATAGGTTCAGATGAATAGTTTTTTTGTTCTATGGCAAGTGTACTTGGTTCTAATCACGACCTACATGTTTCAGTACACTTGTATGCTTTCAATAATTAGTATTATTTAAAGTTTTTTCTCAGTCCCTTATGATTGTTATGCTTATAATGTTCTTCTAAGTATTTCTAATATCTAGACAATGGTACAATTCATCAAATGGTTTTGGTATATTGGTTACATCATGTTCTAGATAAATTCTATTAGGTTTCATCTATTGGCGGCTTAAGATATCTTGTGGATCATCTTTTGGTCTTGGTTTTGGTGATCTCAATAAATGTAATATGCATTGTATACATCTTAAGTACAACCTATTTTTGGGTCTTGTTGTAGCATGTTGTAAAGTTTTCTTAAGTGTGTCCTAGATTTTAGATTGGTGGTAATGTATTTAATGTATCGTTTGATTTGGGCCCATCACACATGTTTGGTTTGGATGACATATGTATGTTCAAATACCTATATAAATAAAGGAAAACCTTTTTATTTGAAGGATGATAATGATAGTATGAGAATAGATGTATGTTTTTGAACTATAGAAGAAGATTTAGTGTGAATATATGGTAGTGATGTATGTGAGAGTAGGTTTATGGGGCATATAGTTGGAGATGAAGAAGAGGCTTACATACAAGATTATAGTGGGTCAGATAGTGGCATACATAGAGAAAGAAAATCAACATTCAAATCTAATGTTGGTGATGGTAACTAAGCTTAATTGTTGAAATGTTTCATGCATATTCAGATACAATTGTATCAATTCATTATTTTTCATCTCTATTGTAATATATCTATTATATAAGGGTAGTTATCCTGAGTGGCAGTGAGCCAACCTATAGTGAGAAAAATAATAACATGAGCCTTTGTAAAAACCACCTTAACCTGTGTTTATTTCATGAGAATTAGCTTCTCTACGGTTTTTCCCATTTTGGGTTTCCCTATAAATTCCAGTGTTCCCTGTTTTGGTTTTTTTATGTGTATCATCTTAAAATGGAAGCACTTCCATCTTGATACATTTAGCACCCTCTTTTAGTGCATTTATCATGATAGACTTTCATTTAGGATGCATTTGCACTTGATTCCTTCATTCTAGGTGAAATCAGGGTTAGGATCTCAAGGATTCTCCTTGATTTCCATCCTCTATGGCTCTATTTTCTAGGTAGGATCTAGGTATAGGTCCTCCTAGCCTTCAACATGTTCATCATAGGCCTTTGTGTCCTTTTCTAGCACTCTAACCTATTCTATCATCATTTCTAAGTCTCTGGGCATCCTCGGGACCTCCTATTCTCAACACTTACTAGATCTGGACCCCTAGGTCAAAGTTGAGGTCATCCTTGACCTTTGTTAGGATTTGATCCCCCTTTTCAAATTTTGGTCCTAGAGGACCCTGAAATCAATGTCGGGCTTCTAGATCTGAATGCAGAAGGGTTTTAATTTTAAATTCATTTAATTATTTTCCCTCCTTAGTTGGTTATTGTGATTGGACCATAATTTGAGGTGAAATTTGAATTTTGTGCCCTTACATTGCTCGAGGAGCCTCACCTTCAAACCTCTATATAAAGACTCTCTCTTGCCTTCATTTTCAACAACAAGAGGATGGAGATTTCATCAAGCAAGAAAGCGATGGTGAAGTGAAGATGCAAGACTACAAGAGGATGATATATAAGATCAAGCCATTGTTGATATCAAGTATTTTTGTGAGCACACTATTTTGGACATTTCTTTGGATCAAGAGAGATCCCTTCTTCCTTGGTCCACCATTTTCAATATTCAAGAATTCAAAGATACAATCATGGGTTAGCAATTATAGATAATGAGTTCAGTAAGATTAATTTAGCCTTGGAGGCTTGGTATGCTTTCTTATCATATCCAAATCTATGCATTTCTTTCTCATATCAATTCATGCTAGGGTTTCAATCTAGAGGATTAGATCTTGGCATCACACATTCAATACACACATATTCTATTACATCCGGCTATTCGTGGAGGTGGAGATCACCAAAATGGGGGTTTGACTAAGGCGGAACCCTATATAGCCATCCCAAAACACCATTTTTAGATATCTATAGTCGTTGTTTCGGGAGTTGCATATCATATTTGAGTACCCTTTTGGCAAAATTTCTAAGACTTGCAAATAGATTTTCCATCAGAGTAGTTCAGGTCAAGGATGACTTTTAGGGGTAAGATTGTACCCTGGGGTAAGATCTTACCCCAACTCTTGGGTCAAGGATGACCTTCCTCAAAATTGAAAAAGCTTTCTGGGTTTTCTCCGTTTCTATTTTCCTGTCCCAGATCTGGTTGTAGAATTTCTCAAAACTGAACACAAACACCAGAAAATATGTATTTCCAGATCAATTTTATTATAAGGTATGTATTTCATCTCATCTAATTTCAAGCATTTCTAGATTTGGTTTTACTTATCATTATCAATTCATATGTATTATGGGAATGTGGGTTTAGGATCTCTATCAGGTACATTGTTAAAAACCCTTCCTACCTATACTCACATTTTCCACATTACATTTTGGTGAACCCATTTACGATAACTCTTTATTTTTTGGTGTTAGATTTGCATCTTGTTTTAGATCTTGCATTCTTATAAAAGTAGATTTCTTTTATGCTCTTGCATTTATATTTCAAAAATACAAAAAAATTGCAAAAATTCCTTTAAAAATACAAAAATATTTACATTTTTCATGCTTGTAGAGTTACTTTGTGTTCAACATGTATGATTCTTGTTTTGAATACTTTGATGAGGCTTTTATTGTACATGGAAGTGAGAATGAAAATTGTTTGAATGAGATCTCCATTGATCCTATTCCTATTTTACTCTCCTCCACAACCTCTCCAATCAACCTTTACTATAGGGTGTGTGCATGGCTACCTTCATGTTCCATTATTTGCAACATTGATAAACCTAAAATGATATATCCTAAACCTTTGATGATGGTAAAAGGATGTCCTCAAATAACAATTAAGGGTAAACCTAGAGATCCTTTGGATATCTTTGACAACACAGATTTTGTTTCACATGCTTATCGCACATGGAATAACCCTCAGCCTACTGTTCCAGTTTCTTTACCACCTTCTCAACCTATGCTTCCTCAAGCTCCTAGGTTTCCTTCTACTTTTAAGGAGTATGACTTAGTTGACCAATTACGTGCTACTCCTACTAAGATATGTTTATGGGAATTGTTTCAAACTTCCCCAACATATCACGAGGCATTGCAAAAGTCTTTATCTACTCTTCCTGCTTCACCTCCTAATCAAGAGAACATTCATTCTATTTTGTAGTGCATGCATACTATGCCTTCTGTATCTCTTATTGTATTTTTTGATAATGATCTACCTTCTTCTAAGGTGCAGAATCAATATGATGCTCTTATGGTTATTGTTTCTATTAATCAGAGTATCATTCGTAGAATGTTAATTGATAACAGATCTGGGCTTAATGTTTGTAGCATGGATATGCTTGAGGCAATTAATGATGATCTCACAACTATTCAACCTGATAATGTCCCTATACGTGGATTTGACAATATTGCAAAGAGAACTTTGGGCATTATTACCTTACCTGTTAAAGTTGGTCCAGTTATTCTAAATACACCCATTCATATTATGCTTGGACCTCTCAATTATAACATTCTTCTAGGAAGACCTTGGTTACATACTATGCATGCAGTTCCTTCTACTCTTCATCACAAGGTTAGGTTCATTTATAACAACTTAATGCATACATTACATGCTGACGATGCGCTGAATCATTGCTTAAATGTAGAATATGTTAAAATTTTTGAGTCTCTTCAACCAAGAAAAGAAACTGAAAAACAACCTGAGAGTAAACAAACTGAAGCTCCATCTTCTTCTTGGAAGGAGGATGATTGGGTAACATTAGACTTTAATCCTACTTTCATTGGAGAATACAAGGTCTTTGATTTGGAATTTATGAAACAACAAAGTGAATTTGAAAAATAAGTTTTTACTCCTTCCCCACTTTCTGGGGAATTAAAAAGTAACTTTGTTGCCACCTCGATTGAAGAAACAATTGAAATAATAAAACCTAATTACTATGATATTGTGACATATGCCTCTCCTTGGACTCCATCTGATATGGCTGATCAATATGGTTTTGTTTATCATCTGCTCAAGAAGTCACGATTCAATGGGAAAGGATGTGGTAAATATGAGCAAGGTATACAAGTGCCTTTGGATAATGAAATTTATGATCATACATATGGATTGGGATTCAATCCTTATAGACAACCATCACTTCTTCCTCTTAATGTTAATCATATATGTGGTGGACGGTTGAAGTTGGTTAACCCACTCCTCGTTGACATTAATCAAAGACCTACTTTGGATATCTTTCCCAAAGATGAAGCCTTAGCAGATTTTTTAGGGGTTTATGGGGATTTACCTAAGTTTCATAAAAAATAATGGAAGCCTTATTGTTTAAGTACAAATTCTTATTTTGGAGAACATGATAAAAATAATATTTCTCCTTTACCAAGGAATTCTCTGATACAAAGTGATTTGCTAATAATTGAGACTATTGATATTCAAATAGATGAAATTAACTTTGAAAAGATGATAAAAATTGGGAAATGTTTGAATTGGGAAGAACGCGATCAGTTGGTTTCCCTTTTACTTGAATTTAAGGACATTTTTGCCTGGACATATTTGGATATGTTGGGTATAGATTCTAAGATTGTTACTCACAACATTGTTCTCAAACCAAATGTGAAACCTGTGAAACAAAAAAATTGAAAAATGAATCCACAAATTGCTTTATTAGTTAAGGCTGAAATTGAAAGATTATTGGACTCTGGATTTATCCACTCTATTGATTACTCAGACTGGATTTCAAACATTGTGCCTATTTCAAAAGGATAAAATTATTGGACTACAACTGATTTGGAATCTGATTGAAGAATCTATGATTAAAGATCACTGAGGAGTTGTTGATTAGATATGTAATATGATTAAATTAGTATTATGTTGTCATTGATGTCAACTAGTTTGACAACACTTATCTTGTAAGTTACTATACTGAGACATCTGAAGAAAGGTGAAAGAGATGAAGAACAAAGAAATATACATGGGGAAAGATGTACATGAAAGATGAGGATAAGGAACACATTGAGTAACTTGTTGATGAGTCTATGACTTGATGATATTGACTTTATTATGTTGCAGTCATCTATGATGAAGTATAGAGTTGAAAGACACAAAGCAGTGTTGTCGGTAAATGAAGCATTTCTAGTATACACCAACGAAGTGTAGTGTATATTGATCGAAGTATTAACTGAGCAGTGTTCACCGACGCATTTCTTTGTTAACCAAGCAAAATAGAATGAACTAAATGATTAGATTAGCCGATAAGATTGATGACCTGTAAAGTACCTCGATTTCAATGATAATAGATAATGTTTGTTATGAAGATTGATGACTAACAAAATTAAAGGAATATCTAATGGAGTAGATTGAAACATGTTATTCACACATCAGCCAAGAAAGTTTGAAGTGGCAAAATCTATGAATGTGGTTAAGTGGCAAAATTTGATGGAGGAGAAGAAAATGATTTACCCGTCTATATAAGAGACTATAATTTCATTATGGAAGGATGCCAGAAGAAGTAGAAACTACAGGAATATCGCGTGAACAAGGTTTTCATGCATTCTGATCATACTGGTTAAGTAAGAACCGAGCTACAAAATAATTACCAAGCTACAAAGAGAAATTATCGATGGATAATAAGTTGATACAGTATTGAATCTGAAGTGAAATATTGATCAGAAGGATTTGTATGGACTGAATATTGATATGTAATCTAAAATTGAAGTTGTATTAAAGTAGATCATTTACTGTTACATATTTAACCTTTGTATATAGTCAAAATCTCTTAACCAAGTGGACTCTGAAAGTCTTATGATGTATCATTCATAGAATGAACATTGTTATCCTGTCAACCCCGTAGTGAATGCTGGTTGGACGATAACTTCTAGTCTAAAATCCTCTAACAAGGTCACCCTTGATAGTGTGTTTGTAAACCTTTAATAGGGTTAGGTCTTAACCGACCTCACTTTAGAAAAGTGAACAATTTTTGGGTTGCCGGTCCCAGGTGGTTTTTCCCTTTACAGGGTTTCCACATTAAATCTCTTGTGTTATGTGTTGATTGTGATATTTGTTTGTTATCATACTTTGCATGTTACATGTTAGATTTGATCAGTAACTATTATAGTATTAGACTGGTAATTAGTAAAAGCACATATAGTGAAAGTAATTATTGTTTACCGAGGAGCAGAAATTGAAGAAGTTATTTTGAATTATACATTTTGTATTGGGACACTAGATAACTGATTCACCCCCCTCTCAGTTATTCTAACAATTGGTATCAGAGCAACGGTTGCTTAGAACAGAGTTTTAAGGACTTAAGCACAAAGGTCTCAAAATGTATAAGAGGGAAGTACTGAAGCTGAACAAAGAGAACTTCACAATATGGCAAAGCAAGATGACACTGCACATATTTGGAATTGGGAATTCTAAACTAGATCTGATGGAGAATGGCTACATACAATCGCCCACTGGTCCCTTAACTCTTGATCAACTAAAGGACAAGCATGAACACAATATCACTATGATGGAACTTGCCACTGCCTATACCAATGCTAATTTTGAAGACATCAAGGGTTGTGATACTGCTAAGAAGATGTGGGACAAGTTAAATCTGATATATAGTGGAGATTTGAATGTCAAAAGAGCCCGAGCTAAAAGCCTAAGAGGTAGATTTGATGATATGAGAATGAAAGAAGGTGAGAACATTGTACAATACTCAAATAGACTAAAAGAGGTGGTACATGCTATTAGAGCATCTGATGGAGTGATTGATGATGAAATAGTGATAAGCAAGATTCTCAAAACTTTTCTACCAGTTTATGCAATCAGGATCTCTACAATTCATGAAACAAGAGCTACATCCAACCTTACTCTTAACACTCTGATTGGTAAACTTACAACCTTTGAATTAAACAATTTTGATAATAGTGTTGTTCCTTCTATTGAATCCACTTTCATGTCTTCTTTGAAGATTGGAAAGTCTAGCAGGAATAGTAAGAATTATGATAGTGATAGTAATATTGATGAAGAACTTGATGAGCTTGAAGCTCTTATGGCTAGGAGATTGCCCAAAGGAAAAGGAAGGTATAGAGGTAAGCTACCTTTGGCATGTTTTAACTATAAAGAAGTCGGTCACATCACTGCTAGATGTCCTCAGAAGAAAGATGATGATAGATCTAAAGACCAATTTGAACGAAGCTATGGGAGAAGAGTCAATAGAGGCTACCGACACAACAACAGAGACAACCGAGATGATAAAGTAAAAAAGGTATGTTACATAGCCGAAGATATTGAAACTGAATCTAATTCTGATGATGACATAGAAGTTGTATTTGTTGCAATGAAAGATGACTCAGAGGAAGAAGAGAAACATGAAGAGACAACACTAATCTCTAAAGTAAGCAGAAATGATACATGGATCATAGACAATGGCTGTACACATCATATGACCAGTGATGTAGAAAAGTTTGATCATCTTGTTGAATATAATGGAGAATCTGTGAGAATGGGAAATGATGCACCTTGTATGGTAAGAGGTAAAGGTTCACTGATGATCAATGACATAATACAATGTGAAAATGCATATTGGGTTGATGGATTGAACTATAATTTGTTAAGTGTGGCTCAGATGAACAACTCAGGTCACTGACTGGCTTTTGAGAGCAAAAAGGTGAAGATCTATGATGATGAAGGAAGACTTGTTGAAACTGGTACACAATCCAGAGGTAATTTAATCTATCTTGATATGGATCAATCTTCTTGTTTGTTAATAAAGGATGAAGATGCTTGGTTGTGGCACAAAAGGTTATGCCATGTGAACTTTGACAACATGGTCAAGATTAGTAAAAAGAAAAGAGTTAGAGGATTTCCTAACTTGACAAAACTTGATCATGCCATGTGCCATGAATGTCAAAAAGGTAAGATGACTAAGTCTAGTTTTAAAAGTAAAGACTACTCAACAAAGAAGATACTTGAGTTGGTCCATACCGACCTATGTGGTCCTATGAGAACTTAGAGTTGTTCTGGTGATAGATATTTTATTCTTTTTGTTGATGACTATACTGGACTGATGACTGTTATGTTCCTAAAAGAGAAATATGAAGCCTTTAAAATGTTTAAGTGGTATAAAGCTAAGGTAGAGAAAGAGACTGGAAAAGAAATAAAATTCTTAAGATCTGATAGAGGAGGTGAATTTATCTATGATGAATTTACTAATTTTTGTAATGAGCATGGAATTAAAAGACAAGTCTCTACACTGAGGACACCTCAGCAAAATGGCATTGCTGAAAAAAGGAACATGTCTATAATTGACTGTGCTAGAACATTGATGATATAGAAGAATGTTGCTTAGACATATTGGAGGGAAGCTATCAGTATAGCTGTGTATGTTCTTAACTGAGTACAACTAAAGAAGGACAACAACTGAACACCTTATGAGCTATGGTTTGGACACAAACCTACTGTAAGTTATTTCAAGATTTTTGGAAGTAAATGCTTTATTTTGAAAGATGAAAGAAATGGAAAATTTGATTCTAAAGGAGATGAAGGGATATTTCTTGGATATTCCTCTACAAGTAAAGCATATAAATGTTTGAATAAGGTTACAAATAAGATAGTTGAAAGTACTAATGTTCATGTTGATGAGTTTGATGACAAGAACATAGAGGAAAGTACAAAGGAACCAAAAGACTATGGTAGATCCACTTACATTGAACATCCAGAGTATCTACCGATGCCACAAGCTGTGACAACCAGTTAGCAGGGAAATAATATAGGACAAAAAGCAACACAAACCAATGACCAAGATGGAGCTACTGAGCAAGGAAATGACCCTGAGTAGGATGAGCAAGAAAGAAGAAACCAAGTACTGGCTAGTTTTGTCAGAAGACATCATCCTGAAACACAAATCATTGGAGACAGACATGTTGGAATGCAAACTAGAAGCAAAACAAGACAAGGTATATGTCTAGTTTGTGAATTTGAACCTAAAAATGTGAAAGTTGCATTAGAGAATGAAGAATGGGTTAATGCAATGAAGGAGGAAATAGAGAAAATAGAGAAGAACAAAACCTGGTCCTTAGTACCCTAACCTAAAGATAAGAATGTTATCGGTACTAAGTGGATATTAAGGAATAAATTGAATGAAAATGGTGAAGTCACAAGAAATAAAGCTACATTGGTATGCAAGGGATATGCATAGGAAGAAGGCATTGAATATGGTGAAACATTTGCACCTGTTGCTAGATTGGAAGGAGTTAGAATGCTACTTGCATATGCTACACACAAGAAATTCAAAGTCTATCAAATGGATGTGAAGTTAGAATTTCTGAATGGTATACTTGAAGAAGAGGTCTACATAGAACAACTTGAAGGATTTGTTGATCTTGACAATAAAGACATGGTATGTAGATTACATAAAGCTTTATATGGCTTGAAGCAAGCACCTAGAGCATGGTATGAAAGACTGCATACTTACTTGTTAAGTATTGGATTTGTTAGAACAAGTGAAAACAACAATCTGTATATGAAAGGTGATACTGGTGATACTATTATCATTGCTGAAATATTTGTTGATGATATTATTTTTGGAGGCTCAGATCTTGTATGCAAGAAATTTGCTGATGAAATGCAAAAGGAATTTTAAATGTCTATGTTCGGAGAGATTAAGTTCTTTCTTGGACTACAAGTGATTCAACAGAGTGATGGAATATTCATCACACAATCTAAATACATAAAGGAAGTATTGAAGACATTTGGCATGGAAGATGCTAAACCTGTGGGAACACCGATGGATACTAGATGCAAATTGACAAAGGAGGATGAAACTATAGAGGTAAACCAGAAACTTTACCGATCCATGATTGGTAAGTTAATGTACATAGTTCACAGTAGACCAGATATAGCACATGCTATGGGTATTGTTGCAAGATTTTATGCTAATCCTAGAGAATCACACATGATAGCTACAAAAAGGATCTTAAGATACCTGAAGAAAATAGAAAATTATGGATTATGGTATCCTAAGGAAGGGAAGTTTGAACTGAAAGTTTACACCGATGTTGATTGGGTTGGAAATGTGGATGATAGAAAAAGCACCACCGGAGGAACATTTTTCTTTGGTGAAAGACTTGTAACCTGGACAAGTAAAAAATAGGCTTGTATTTCTTAGTCTATAGTTGAAGCAGAGTATATTGCTACTGCTACTAACTATTCAAACATTGCATATATCAAGCAAGTGTTGGAAGGGATGAATGAGGTAATCACTCACCCAATGATTATATATTGTGACAACACTAGTGCTATTAATATTTCAAAGAATCCTATGATGCACTCTAAGACAAAGCATATATCTATTAAGTATCATTAATTAAGAGAACATGTGTAAGAGAAGCAAGTGAAGTTAGAATTTGTCACATCTAAAGAACAACTTGCAGATATTTTTACAAAGCCTCTACCGAAGGACACATTTGAATACTTGAGGACTAGACTTGGGGTCCGTCCCTTGTCTATCGGTCACTAAGGTGATCTGGTTATTGCATCAACCTACTTTTATCAGAAGATCATTCATGTTGATGCAGCATAGTTCACACTTTGAATCATGTTCAAGGTTGTGGTTAAGTTTGGAGAACTTGAACCGATTAGTATATCAGTATACTGAGATACAGAGGAGGACATAATTGTTTGTTTATTTGTTTCTTTGGCATTGCTATCAAAGGGAGAGATAAATAATATGAAAAGGGACAAGAACCAATGATAATTATCTAAGGGAGAGACAATCTAATAATCTGAATGAGATAGAGTATTGAAGATCAGTTACAGAGAACAGAAGCAGGAACAAGAGAATTGAAAAGAGAACTAAAAAGATCACAACTACAGAATGGTAAAGCTATATTATCTAATGCTATTTAGTAATGTAGTGATTAACCATATTAAGTCTATTTGACTTACAACATTTTGTTCACAAAGTTGTAGAATATATGTTTGGTATGTGTATGGTACATTTCATATTACTTGAGTTGCCATCAATGCCAAAGGGAGAGATTGTTGGACTACAACTGATTTGGAATCTGATTGAAGAATCCATGATTAAAGATCACTGAGGAGTTGTTGATTAGATATGTAATATGATTAAATTAGTATTATTTTGTCATTGATGTCAACTAGTTTGACATCACTTATCTTGTAAGTTACTATACCGAGACATCTGAAGAAAGGTGAAAGAGATTAAGAATAGAGAAATCTACATGGGGAAAGATGTACATGATCGATAAGGATAAGGAACACATTGAGTAACTTGTTGATGAGTCTATGACTTGATGATATTGACTTTATTATGTTGTGTTCATCTATGATGAAGTATAGAGCTGAAACACACAAATCAGTGTTGTCAGTAAATGAAGCATTTCTAGTATACACCAATGGAGTGTAGTGTATACCAATCGAAGTATTAACTAAGTAGTGTTCACTTACACATTTCTTTATTAACCGAGTGGAATAGAATGAACTAAATGATTAGATTAGCTGATAAGATTGATGACCTGTAAAGTACCTCAATTTCAGTGATAATAGATAATGTTTGTTATGAAGATCGACGGCTAACAAAATTAAAGGAAGATCTAACGGAGTAGATTGAAATGTGTTATTAAAATGTCAGCTGAGAAAGTTTGAAGCGGCAAAATCTATGAATGTGGTTAAGCGGCAAAATTTGATGGAGGAGAAGAAAATGATTTACCCATCTATATAAGAGACTAGAATTTCATTATGGAAGGATGCCGAAAGAAGTAGAAACTGTAGGAATATCGCGTGAACAAGGTTTTCATGCATTTTTATCATACTGGTTAAGTAAGAACTAAGCTGCAGAATAATTACCAAGCTACAAAGAGCAATTAATGATGGATAGTAAGTTGATACAATATTGAATCTAAAGTGAAATATTAATCAAAAGGATTTTTATGGACTGAATATTGATCTATAATCTGTAATTGAAGTTGTATTAAAGAAGATCATTTACTGTTACATATTTAACCATTGTATACAGTCGAAATCTCTTAAACGAGTGGACTCTGAAAGTCTTATGATGTATCATTCATAGAATGAACGTTGTTATCCTGTCAACCTCATAGTGAATGCTGGTTGGATGATAACTTCTAGTCTAAAATCCTCTAACAAGGTCACACCTGACAGTGTGTTTATAAACCTTTAACAGGGTTGGGTCTTAACCAACCTCACTTTAGAAGAGTGAACAATTTTTGGGTTGTCGGTCCTAGGTGGTTTTTCCCTTTACATGGTTTCCACGTTAAATCTCTTGTGTTATGAGTTGATTGTGATATTTGTTTGTTATCATGCTTTGCATGTTACATGTTAGATTTGATTGGTAATTGTTATAGTATTAGACTAGTAATCGGTAAAAGAACAGATAGTGAAAGTAATTATTGTTTACCGAGGAGTAGAAATTGAATAAGTTGTTTTGAATTATACATTTTGTATTGGGACACTGGATAACTGATTCACCCCCCTCTCAGTTATTCTAACAGAAATAAGATAAGGATGTGTACTGACTTTAGAGACTTAAACAAGGCATCCTTAAAAGATGATTTCCCATTACCTAATATTGATATGATTATGGATTAAAGAATGTGGGAGCAACTTATCAATGAGCTATGACTTTGATTTTTCATGATTACATTCATAAGATTCTTGAGGATTATGTGGATGATATATTAGCAAAATTTGTACAAAGAGAAGATCATGTTAGCATTTTATGACATATATTTGAATGGATTAGAAGCTATAATTTGAGGTTGAATCCTAAGAATTGTGTCTTTGGAGTTGATTTTGGTAAATTATTAGGATTTATAATCTCTAAGCGAGGATAGAAGTAGATACTAAAAAGATTGAAGCTATTGTTAATATGCCTCCTCCTAAGAATATTTCTCAATTATGTAGTTTACAAGGAAAAGTTCAAGTTATTCGTCGCTTTGTTTCCAACTTAGCTGATAGAACTGTTCCTTTTACTTACTTTCTTAGAAAGGATACCACTTTCTCCTGGACCAATGAATGCAAAAAATCCTTTGAGAAATTTAAGGAGTATCTCATTAATCCTCCTATCTTGCAACTGGGTAAATTTGATAAACCATTTTATTTGTATACTTCATCCACTCTAAAAGTGGTGAGTTTGTTGTTAGCTCAGAATGATAGTGAAGGTAAGGAAAGACTTGTGTATTACATTAGTCAGACTTTACTTGATTATGAAATTGTTGGAAAGTTGACTACACTATTGTATATGACTATAATTAATTTTTGTCATTATGGAAACAAAGTCATATGGAGTTTTGGAGTCAGCGCACTTACTCATAAGATAAAAAAATGGCTATGGAAGACTAGACAGTCAGTAGAGCACCAGATGAACAGAGCATCAGTGCACATGCGTATGATAGAGTTATGGAATGTTCCCTTGAAGATAAGATTCTGAGTATGTAATCATGCTAAGTTTAAGAGCATATGATCATATGAGCTAGTATGAAGAAGTTATAGCCAGATGAAATGACACAGACAGTGAGCAACAGAACATAACAGAACATGGAGCCGACTGTTGGTATTTTGGTTAGCATGTATAATATTATTTTGTAAAGGCTATGCACCTATTGTATTTAGGTTATAGACATGTTAATATCATTGTATGTAAACACGCTTGAGCCAATTCATTTGGAAGTGTTGTGTGTAATAGGTTGAAGGCCGACCTAGTGAATAGTTTTGTTTGCGCATATAAATAAGACATGCACCTTTGTAATTAAGGATGGTATGAGATGTAGATTTGATATCAGTAGAGTAGAAGTATATGAAGAGCAGTTATAATTTTGTAGAGCTGTACAAGAGGCTAAAGCATTAGTGCACAAAAGGAACTGATTAGACAAGCAGTGTCAAAGCAATAGTTCACCATCGACAGATATAGTGTGTATCTAATATCCAGGAGGTTATAGCCTTCTCATTGAGTAGTGAGATCTAGAAGTGAGCCACCACCCCTAAAAGGGTTACTGTAAAAGACTCCTAACAGGGTCCAACCCTTAACTAGGTCACTGTACTTATTACACTTTAAAGATCAAATCCTAATAGGGTTGTAAGATCTTCTAACAAGGATCATAATACACTAGTGCAGTTCTTAGTGGGTGTCAATTCCCACCAGGTTTTTTTAATCTATTTGGGTTTCCCTATAATCATATCTAGTATTATGTGTTATGGTTTTTTTATCTTACTTGCATTGATATTCATTTCAGTACTTAAGAAATTAAGTTAAGTCTCAAGATATCAGAAAAACTAATAATATATATTCACCCCCCCCTCTCAGTGTTCCCATTCCTAAAAATTGGTATTAGAGCTTTGGAAGAAGTGAAGCATCTAAAGAATAATCTTGAAGTATCTCTTAAAGACCTTGACATATCTGAAAATGAAATTGAAGAACTGAAACTAAAGGTTAGTGGTTCTCAAGTATTCATCAAGAAACTGAGAAAAGATTTGAAGGATTGTTCAAACAATGATTTAGGGAAAATGCTCAAAAATATGAATGAGGAAAACACATCTCTAAAGGATCAGATTAAAGAGTTGGATGAAAAGATATTTAACAATCAAGAAGCCTATGAAGAACATGTGAAAGAAAACAAGCAGTTGGATGAAGAACCGAGGCAAGCAAACATGAAAATCTTGGAGTTAGAGAACATTAAGAAGCAAGTGGAATCTGAATTGACTGAAGCTAAGAATCATATTGACAAATTACACTCAAGCAAGGATCTAATAGAATCACAGTTGTATGGACAAAATATTAAAGGAGATACCTGTGGTATTGGATTCAATGAAGCCCAAGTTTAGATTGATGCTATGCGAGATAGAATGAAATCTCCTAGAGAACCTACAGAAGCTAAGAAGACTAAAGATCCTATTGAAGCTAAAGTAGAACCATCTAAAGATGAGCGCAAGCCAATAAACAAAACTTGTTATGCCTATTAGAAGCATGGTCACATAGCAAGAGATTTTAAAGAGGTAAGACCTTTCAATGGTTACTGTTATTCATGCAATAAGTTTGGTCATAGAGCTATCAATTGTAGATCAAATCAAAAAAATCAAACTTAGAAAAATTAGAGAATTCATCCACAAAAAAATGTTAGAAGTCCTCAGAATGTTACATGTCAGATATATAATTATAATGGTCACACAGCTAGACAGTGCAAAATGGTAACTCACATCAATGTGCCGAGGAATATAAGCCCTCCAGTTAGTTTTCACTCTTGTAAAAAGGCTGGACATATCTCAAAGTTTTTCAGATCAAAATTGCAAAGACAAGAAAGCCCCAATAAGTCACAAAATTCAATCCTGGATGAAGTAGGAGAAGTCAAGTTTGTGCAAGCTACAGAAGATGTGAGCTTGATTTGGACATAACCAAAGAAGGATAATGTTGATGAAATAGTTGAGGATACATTCACAATGGTTGCACCTCCTATTTATGGTTAAATGACTGTCATGGTCATAGGGGGAGCTAGATTATCTCCAGACCCCTGCATGGTTGGTATACTCACCCTTAGAGTATGTGCCTTTGGTTATAACTATTTGGAGACTAGTAGATGCAATATGCAAGAGTGTACTGCCTGATCAATAGCAGAAAGGAAGATTGGAATTCTCTGTGGGATTCTATGTTTATGTGGCAAACATTAATGGTAGAAAGTTATTTTTATAGTCACCGCAGATACTTTATTCAAACATTTGCATTCAAGTTTGAGTGTCTGAAGATCACATGAGTTCAAGTAGTTGAGTTGTGAAGAATTGTAGTTAGATTATCAGCAAAGAAGTGTGTCTGTACTGTGGAACCTTAGTTTGGTCGCAATGATCCAGAAACCCTTGGAAAATCATTTGAAGTGATTAAAAAAGTAAGCTATGGCTACTCCAGTTGTATTTGATGTTGCTGAAAGGAAAATATACATATTTAAGAAGCATCCATTCAAGTCTACCCTATAATTTTTGGAAGGAGCATTCTCTAGGACTCCTATGGGAGTTATGCACATAGAGGACATACACACATATATTTATTGCAAGAAGGAACTTGTTGGATTAGATAGAATCAGGTCACACATAGAAACCATGATGAATCTAGAAAAAAACATTCACTGATGAGTTCACACACTTGGAAGACAACCCTATTATTGAGTATGCCAGAACATATGAGTTTTACGAATTCAAATGGATAAATATTCTTTTGACCAAAACTCATGATGAGTTATTCTAGATTGGTGAAGTCCCTTTTAGAATAACTACTAATCTCATTCATGAGATGACTAGATTACCTAAGACTGACGCCATCCTTCCCACTGGAAAGGATGTCAGGAAACAGGTGGAACAAGCCTATAAGTTCCTCAGTGATAAGCGTGACATGATCATTGAGATGATTGAGGAGAAAGACATCAAGCTCATTTCTATGATACTTGGATATAGGTTCCAATATGCAAACATGGTAAATAGTGTGTCTGCAACCACTATTTTAGCAGCCATAAGGATTGTAAAAGAAAATGGAGACTTCAACTTGTGTGAGATCTTGCGCACATAGTTGATGGACAATATCAGGGCAATCAAACAGAACAAGAGTAGTAGATGAGGGAAAAATTGATCAAATAACTAAGTTTTATGACAAATATCATGAGATAGACAAATTTGAGATCCATGATATGTTAATCAAGCATATGATCAAGTTTAAAAAAATTGTTCTGGAACTTAAGACGGTCATTCTAGATAAAGTTTGGGAAATTTTGGATACATTGAAAAGACAAGTTGTTGAAGAAGATTTTAGAATAAGAGAGAAGACATTGGATGATAACCTACTGGTATGTTTAGTTGAAGAAAAATATTTGTTAATGAATTTGGTAAAGCCACACCTCAGAACCAAGATGAGAACCTTACAGATTATGAATAAAGATTATGAACTGGTTGCTAAGGAGACTGAAAAAGCCTTTGAGAAGGTATTTTTGGAAAAATGCATGCATCCATCATCTATGCCCACAACCCAATTACCCTCTAAGCAAGTAAAAGTAGTTGAGACTCTAAATGCACCTATGACAGGTCCATAGCATTCTACGCCTATGTTTAAAGCCAAGGAGGACATAATTATGATAGATACTATAGAGATATCAATGGTGGCCACAAATAAGGACTTGGATAACTTTGAAGAAGCATTTGTGAACACTGAAGAAATAGAAATCTTATGCGCTGAATAAATTCCCAAGCAGTAAGAAGTTCTCATTGAAGATATAACCGGACAAGAAGAAGAAGAGGAAAAAGAAAAAGAAAAGGAAAATGAACTAGCAGATGAACCCTCTATTGAAATACCTGTAAGGGTAAAAATAGAAGTGATGGATAGCACACCTCTCACTCCCATGCCATCAATTTCATTATTGTCAAGTTTGACTCTTGACACAACAAGTTTAGACTCATGGGGAGAAGAAGACCTGATTAAGATCAATGTGCTTGCAATGGAAAAGGCAAAGGAAAAACAAGTGATGAGAAATCCATTATTTGTTGAGTCAGTCAACATTATGAACAGTCTACTGCCAGAAGAGAAGAATGTAAAAAAATTTCATTTAGTGGATGATGTCAGTACCATCCTGACAAGCTTCAAGGAAAACTTCTCTAGCCTAGAAGAATCAAAAGCCAAGGTTGCAGAAGAAAAGTATCTCAAGAAGAGGCTAAGTAAATTGATAGGAAACTTCACACTTGACCTTAGGTCTTTAAAAGTTGGTCAAGCTTTGTTGAAGGAGATAGCAGCTAAAGGAAGAAAAATCATAGCTGACTGTATGGACAAGGACAAATTAACTATAGACCTCTCAAAGAAAATTTAGGAAGCTGATTCAATGATGGAGGCAATAAGGAAATTAGTAGAAGATCCCTCCAAAGATGTAAATATGTGCAATAATTTCTACCAAGGACAATTGGATAAAATAGAGAAGGCAGAACAAGAAATGGAGAAGATAAGGGAAAGGCAAACTCAACTAAGAAATGCTCTTTCACCCTCATTGGATGTGCTAAACAAGAACATCAAGGAGATCGATGCCACTATTGTGACATATGATCATGGTCCGAGTTCAGATTTGGAGAAGATGGAGAAATTGACTTATGCTTTGTGCGGCCATCTCCAAACAGTAGATGCACTAAAGGCATTTTGGCAACAAGAAATTGGAAACCTTCAGACTGCATATCATGATGTATTATCAATGTAAGTACTTGAAGCTCAGTTTTTGTGCACCTTTGTCATTAATGTCAAAGGGAGAGTATAATATATAGTAGAAGGGAGAATATAGAGCTATGTATATGATGTAAAGGGGAGTAGAGTATATAGTAGAAGGGAGATATAAGATAGAGTATATGTTAGAAAGTTTTGTATAAAGATACAGTTAGTAACTTTACCATATTACTTTGTTGCCATTAATGATAAAGGGGGAGATTGTTGGAAAGTTGACTATACTATTTTATTTAAGTATAATTAAGTGTTGTCATTATGGAAACAAAGTCATATGGAGTTTTGGATTCAGTGCACTTACTCATAAGATCGGAAAAATGGCTAAGTATGGAAGACTAGATAGTCAGTAGAGCACCAGATGAACAGAGCATCAGCGCACGTGCATATGACCAAGTTTTGGCATGCACCCTTGAAGATAAGCTTATGAGTATGTAATCATGCTAAGTCTAAGAGTGCATGATCATATGAGCTAGTATGAAGAAGTTAAAACCATATGAAGTCACACAGACAGTGAGCGAAAAAACATAACAGAGCATGGAGCCAATTGTTGGTATTTTGGTTAGCGTGTATAATATTCTTTTGTAAAGGCTATGCACCTATTGTATTTAGGTTATAGACATGTTAATATCATTGTATGTAAACAAGCTTGAGCCAATTCATTTGGAAGCATTGTATGTAATAGGTTGAAGGCCGATCTAGTGAATAGTTTTATTTGCGCATATAAATAAGACATGTGCCTTTGTAATTAAGGATGGTATGAGATATAGAGTTGATAGAAGAAAAGTAGAAGTATGCAAAGAGTAGTTAGAATGTTGTAGAGATTTACAAGAGGCTAAAGCATTACTGCACAAAAGGAACTGATCAAACAAGCAGTGTCAAAGCAACAGTTCACCATAGGTAGATATAGTGTGTATCTGATATCCAGGAGGTTGTAGCCTTCTCATTGAGTAGTGAGCTCTAGAAGTGAGCCACCACCCATAATAGGGTTACTATTAAAGACTCCTAACAAGGTTTGAACCTTGACCAGGTCACTGTACTTATTGCATTGTAAAGATCAACTCCTAATAGGGTTGTAAGATCTTCTAACAAGGATCATAATACACTAGTGCAATTCTAAGTGGGTGTCAATTCCCACTGAGGTTTTTACCTATTTGGGTTTCCTCGTAATCATATCTAGTGTTATGTGTTATGGTTGTTTATCTTACTTGCATTGATATTCATTTTAGTACTTAAGCAATTAAGTTAAGTTTCAAGATATCAAAAAAACTAATAATATATAGAACACTGATTCACCCCCCCTCTCAATGTTCCCATTCCTAACAGAAACAAGATACACAAATTTGGAAAGACAATGCTTAGTTTTAGTTTATGCTTGCCAAAAACATAGGAATTATCTTTTAAATGCTAAAGTTAATGTGATTGTTAAATTCGATCCTTTGAAACATATTTTCTAAAAAATTGATCTCTCTGGCCGTTTGGCAAAGTGGGTCATGTAACTTACAGAATTTGATCTTAATTTCATTTCTTAGAAGTCAATTAACGGACAAGCTTTATTAGATTATTTGGCTGAAGCTCCTTGTCCTCATTCTGATAAATGCTTTACTTCAATAGAATTCCTTGATGAAAATATTCTAGCTATTCAACAAGATGATGTTTGGGAATTATATTTTGATGGGTCTAGATGTAAGATAGGTTTTGGCATCGGTATTATCTTGATCCCTCGTACAAAAAAATGAATCCCTTTATGATACAAATTAACCTTTCCTTGTACTAATAACATTGCAGAGTATGAAGCTCTTGTAGCTAGTCTGAGAGCAGCTTCATCCCTTAACATCAAACACTTGCCAATATATGGAGATTCACAATTGATTGTTGAACAAATTAAAGAAGGATATCAGACTAAGAATTATAAAATGACACAATATAGAGATTTGGCTCTTGATGTTCTTTCACAATTAAAACTTTACCTAGGAAAGATAATCAACATGCAGATGCCATGGCAAGCGCAGCTTCTTTGGTTTGTCTTGAGAATAATGCTGAAAATTTTCAATTTACTATACAAACTCTTAAAACCATGCAATTTATAATAATGTTACCTCTAATTATTTCAATTTGCATTTGGATGAATGGTATTCTCATATCTTTCATTTTTTGAAAGATGGTACTTTTCCTGAATCGGCAACAAGGAACACACGTAATCATATTAGGAAGCTTGCAGCACATTAAATCATTTTAGGAGACACGCTTTACAAACATTCTTATGAAGGATTACTATTAAGATGTCTTAATATAACTAAAATTCTGGTAGCTTTGGAAAAAGCTCATTCTGGTTCTTGTGGGGGACATTTTGGTGGAAAATCTTTGGTTAATAAACTGCTTAGAATGGGATATTATTGGCAAATAATGGAACAAGATTCTTTCATGTTTGTTAAGAAATGTCCTCAATGTCAACAACGTAGTAATTTGATTCATGCTCCTTCTTGTGAGCTTCATAATCAAGTTTCTCCATGGCCTTTTAGTATTTGGGGTATTGACCTTATTGGAAAAATCTCTCCAGCTTCTTCTCAAGGACATAGGTATATCTTGACTACTACAGATTACTTCACAAAGTGGGTGGAAGCTGTCCCTCTTCGTTCAACAACCACGAATGTTATTTGTGATTTCATCCTTAACAATATTATGACACGATTTGGTATCCCTTCAATGATAATTTCAAATAATGGTACCTCTTTTAAGAACAAAGAAGTCACAAAATTCTTGGAAAAATATCAAATTCAACATAGATTTTCAACTCCTTATTATCCTTAATCTAATGGACAAGCTGAAGCATTGAATAAAATCATTGAACAAATTTTGAGAAAAATAGTTAACAAGCATGTGAAAGATTGGCATACCCAATTGACCTATGCTTTATGGGCTTATAGGACTAGTGTTCCTACTACCATAGGTACTTATCCTTACAATCTTGTCTATGGTACTATTGCTATTATGCCTTTGGAATTAGAAATACCTTCTCTACATGTTTCATTTCATGGGATAATCGACAAAGATACTTTTTGAGAACAACGATTACAAGAATTGGAAATGTTAGATGAACAATGAATACATGCTTTAGAACATATAAAAGCTTATCATAAATCTCTTCAAAAAAAATATAATCATAAGGTAATTGAATGAACATTTCCAATTGGTGACTTAGTCTTATATGAGAATCAACAAAATGTGAATGCTTTACTTGGAAAAAAAGGAAAGTTTAGCCCTAATTAGCTTTGACCTTTTATTGTGATTGAAGACTTTGGTTCAAGTGCTTATAAACTTGCTGGTATGGATGGTGTTTCTCTCAAGGAACCTATCAATATTATGCATCTTAAACATTATTATCCTTAATTTCTTTCTTTATTTCCCTATGTATTTATGTATTCCTTATATAATAATTATGTTTGTTTTATAGGTTATGTACTTTTAGAAAAATTACATTCGAATACATTTATGCACCTTCTTTCTTTCTGTTAAGTTTTATATTGATGAAAATATAGTAATCAAACATAGAACTAATTAGTAGAGAAAGTTTTCCATCTATAAAATCCTTTTCAGTTCTGATACATATGTGGCCCATGGCCCTATTTATCACTACATCTATCTCTATGCTTTGATGGTTGATGACTCCCATATCTCTCTAGTCTATGATAGGAAGATGTAGATATGTGTGTCTATAAGTGGCTCCTTGATATGCTCATATCACACATGCACTCCTGGGCTCTTTGTAAGTTAGCTATTAGTTTCTCTTCTCTCTCTCTCTCTGCACAACCTTAGCTCTTGTTGGACACATGCAAAGATATTAGCATGCCTGTCAGGATCTCTGTGGCCAATGGAAGACTCTCACTCACCGATTGGTAGTCAGTAGGATATACATGTATCCTTTAGAATCTTGAATACAAAACTCCTCCACTCCGCTACGCTAGCTATAGAATGGAAATACATTTATCAATTTAGTGCTCTTTCCTCATAAATTAAGTTACATTTTTCAATCAATTTCATATTCCATACCCAGATCTCCCTCCTGGGAATCACCAAAGGATCTAGATGGTGGGGGCATGGAGTGACTACTCTCTCCACGGTCACTTTGTCTAGGTCTTGGTAGTGGTGTCTCTGTATGGGCACATAGAGGTTGTCATGATCTTAGTGGTGATGTGTGACAAACATGCACATCCACACCAGTATCACTGGCTGGGGACATCTCCTCTACTCTCTCCTCTACTCTCTCCTTCTCCATGGGGTCTCCCTCGGAGATGGGATCCTCCCCATCTCTGTTATCCTCATCCTCCTCTGCCATGCCACTACCTCAGTGTGTCCTCTTTGAAAGGCCTGGATCACCTGTGGGATAGTCCTTAGGGAAGATGGGGTGGGTTCCCTTTAGACTCCATTACCTAATGTAGTCTCATCTCATTCCTAAATAAGATACATCTGGTGGTAACTCTATATCCTCTATCTCATCTGCATCATTGTCTACTATGTCTACTACCGATGGTTGGCATATGGCATCGGGTCTCTGATAATACCTCATAAGATGTACATAATGAGGAACCTCTCCAAGGACTCCCTTTAAAAGACCGAACTGTCTCATCACTCGATCATAGGAGTATGGCATCACTGTGTGACTCTGATGACCCTCTAGCAGCTTGCATTGTTGTGAATGTCTCATCTAGTGTTGCATATTTGGCCACTCTATCATCTGGTAGCACGATCTCCATATCACATCTATGCCTAGAATACGGTCTAGAAATACCCTCCAATAGAGGATATCTCCGAACTGCCAAACATCTCTTAGAGGATAAGAAAAGCCTCTCGATGTGATAGCATCTACCATCACTAGAACACCCTATGGTCATGTACATGTGAAATGCTCAAAAAACCAAATCTACAAGAGTGTACATACCAAAAGACTCTCTCTCTAATATCTCACCAGCTGACATAGCTTGTGGTATAGCTGGGCTAACATGTTGCGACCCCATGAGAAAACAATCCTATCACTCTCCATCCTCCATGAAAGATGGGTGAGAAGTGTACAAAAGAATGTACCCTTTGTGTTGGGTACCACAACCAAGGACAGTATACATAGCATCACTCTCCATACCAAAGGTGTAGGGCCTGCCAATATGGATGATAAAGTGATCTAATCTTCCTGGGTTTACATATGTGGAACCTATCCTAAACAATACTCTACATCTACATGGATCTCCTCAGAACCTCATTGTGCTCTTGGTCTGACAGGCTCACCTTGAACTGGAAGCCGCAAGATTCTGTAGACATCCTCCAATGTCACAATGATCTCACTAGAAGGAAGATGGAAGGAGCATGTGTCCTCATCCCACCTCTTTATTAGAGCTGATAACATGGCTTGGTGAAGTCTGATATGTAGTAGGCCTATCACCCAGTACATCCCTATGTCTCTCAGAAACTAGATCTCATCCCCACTCAGCTTGAATAGTTTATCTCTGATAACCCCTAGTAACCCTCCAAAGGGATACTCTCAGAGATGAACCAGGTCCTGTTAGCACAAAAAAACATCATATCAACATTCTACAACATCAAATCTATAAATCAAACTTGACTAGCTCAAGGTTGACCTCAATTAGGTCAAGGTAGACCTTCCTAGGTCAAGGTCAACTTTACTGGGTCAAGGTTGACCTTTTTGGGTCAAGGACAACCTCACCCCAAATAAGGTGGAGACCTTCTAGTTCATGTCGACCTTTTTGGGTCAAGGTTGACATAACTGGGTTAGGGTCGACCTTTAAGGGTCAGAGTCAACCTTGCCTACAAAAATAAAAAACAACAAACTCACCTTGGGAAGCGGTCGTTTGGTAGCGAGGCATTGTCTCAAAAGCTCCATGCACGTCACTCGAAGTTCTTCTCTCCTCGACATCTTGCTTTCTCTTTTCAAATCTACAAATGGTAAGAATGGGTAAGTATGATTGCTTTTTCCTTGTTTATAGACATAATTAGGGTTTTTCTTAGGGTTTACTCAAGTTAATTTGAATTTCCCTTTATATGCACTTAGATAGGCATTTAATATTTTCATCATAACTTGAGTTTGGTAACTCCATTTTTAGTGTCATTAGTGGCGTTGGAATCCTGATTCAAATACCTAACTCCTTGAATCAATTTAGGAAGGATAGGAATCCTTATAATTGGTTTAGGAAAGAAATTTTCAACAAACTGCATATCCAGTGTATAAAGTTATCCTTATCACCCTGTTTCACCCTTCAGAAGTAGAAAGCCAAAATAAGGGGGCATAAGGGGCTTTACGCACTTCTCAATTTTTCATTTAGTAAGCTCTAGGTGATTTATGAGTTTTCATTAACCTTGTAGTGAAGGAATCAAAGGAGAAGGTAGAAGATATGGAAAATAAGTTGAATGACAAGATGAATACTAAGGAATTCATCAAAGATGGGTTAAAACACAAAATGAAAGGTGTTAGGATAGTTGAGGTAGAACTAGAAGTTGCAATGGAAGAAAGGAAGGAATCTAAAGAAAATCTCAAGGAGATCATGAAGAAGAGGTAAGAACAAAATGAGAAGATGGAATTGGAATTGAAGAAGCTCGGATTTAAATAAAATGTATGTGAAAATAGTTCTATTTTGGATCAATTATTATCCCTTTAGAAGAGTCACAAAGATAAAGAAGGATTAGAGTTTACCGATGAATGCTCAAATTAGAAGGACAAAGGAAATGAGATGGTAATTGAAGATGATGTTAAGGTTGAAGTAACAAGAAAGGTAAAAAATTAGAATAAATCGAAAAGAAAGCCTTCAATAAGACAACCAAATGCTCAAAGGTACTCATTGGTTATTATTATATTTGCAAGAATTTTAGTCATAAGATAGTTGATTGTAAAATGAGAAAGGGATAAAAAGTTTAGTGCTTTTGTTGTCATAAGTTTGGTCATAAGGAAAGTTTGTGAAAAAATCAAATTTCAAATCAAGAAAAGAAGATTGTTGTGAATAATATCTTTCATTGGAGTTTTTGTGTGTCACAACTATGGTCACAAGGCTAGTTAATGCAGATCTAGAATTCAGTTGGTGAGATCTGGCAAGAGGAATGTTAATTGTTTTAATTATGGAGAGATTGGTCATTATGATAACACATGTAGATCTAGTGATTCTTTAGTAAATGTTGGAGATGGTAACACTATTACAGTTTCAAGTGAATATTAGAAGACTAACATGACATGGAAAAAGAAGGATGTTGCTAGTGTGGAGAGCCATGTAGTACTGAATCCTAGTACTAGATCTTCTGACAATTGAGTTGAATTCTTTGGCTTAGGGGGGCATTAACATGATACATCATACACCTCCCCTACCCCAAAGCGACACTGATTACAACTAGCTTGTTTCTGGTGGGAAGTATGAAAGAATTAATGATGATAGATGTATTGGTCGATTGATGTGCATAGTATAGTTGAATTCTGTTAGTAATAATTAATTGCATTGGGAATATCAACTATGATGGTTTGTGTCTATAAAGAAGAAATTTTAAAAATCATTCGGTATTGTAGCAATAAGAGAATATTTGAGAATTTATAGAGGAAGCTTAAAGAGAGATATTTTTGAGTGATTATGACATCTAATTTGGTTGCTCAACATGTTGGTGCATTTGCAATAAAGAAGATGAAGAAGGTTGAGATGAAGGAACTTGATCACAAAATAATCAAGAAAATGGAGTTTGGATTACATGTAGAAGATATGAAAATAATAAAAAATATTGGACTATATATCTAGGGAGAATTTTCCTAGTGCAAAGACAAAGAATTTATTTTGTTTGTACTGAGTTAGTTTCAAGGTGAAACCCTAGTGCTATATAAATCCTATGCAGTGATGAAGGAGGTAATTAGAGAAATCAAAAGATTATGCAACACCGGTGAGTTGCCTAGAAAGAAGATGATTAGCTACTAGGAGGTAGAAAATTTGACTGCGATTGGTCAGGATCAATGTATATTTATTATCAACACTTTTGAAGATTTGATAGTGAGGTATGTCACCTACATCATTTCTTACAAGATCCAGTTTCAAAATTGTGATGGTTCAACTTCTACATTAGTTGTTTATTTGCAAACAAAATTGTAAAGGAGAATGTTCATATGGATCTTTGTAAGATGTTGCAAGATAAATTTATTGAAAATGTAAAGATGATGGTTGAAGGTGGATGTAATTTTAGATTTGGATCATTAGTTATGTGTTTATCTTTATATTTATTAAAGCCATTACCTATCAAGGATAATGTTGAATGGAAGACTGACATTCCCATCAGTAAGCAAATTTACAGATACTTGGTTGTGTTGGAAAATAGAACAGATGCCTGTAAGGCATACTTTATGTCCTTGCAAGATAATGTTGGGTCAAGTTTAATGGTTACTGGTGTGCTACTAGTAAATGTGTGCTATAAATGTGACCACACTTCTATGAATCATTACATGCAAGGAAACTCAAGAATGAGCCCTCACAAATCGATCCATAGCTCCCTAGGCATGGAGTGCAAGGGTTTTTAAGAATGCTCTCAGCTAGAGCTATTTAGCCAATAACCTTGCTAGTAAACCATGAAATGAGAGATTCAATGAAGATAAGGGCAAGAATGCCAATATCCTCAAGAATCAAGAATGAAATGCAATGCAAGCTAGTTTAAGAATGGAAATGCAAGCTAAACTATGGAAATGAAAGATGCAAGTATTACAAAGCCTCCTAGTTAAACTAGATGAATTAATCTAAAGCATAAAGGAAATCTAAGCTAAGAATGCCATGAAAATGAAGCTACTATGCAAGAAATGAAATCTAACTATGAAGCAAGAAAGCCATGATGATGCAAGAATGAAGACAAGAAGATAGAGTGTTGATGAAGATCCAAGATGAATGCCAACAATGCTCCAAATCTTCAAACCCTAGATGCAAGAATATCTCCAAAAGCTCCAAGATGACCTAGAAAACCTGTAGCATAACAATAACATAAAAATTGTGTGTGCAAATGAGGAAGAGAGCTCTCTTTTTATAGGGAATGAAAAAGGAATGGGCCATGGAGATTAAGAGGCAAAGATTTAATCAACGGTGGAGCTTAAAAGAGGAGCAATCCATGTGCACAAGTATCCTCCAATAGGAAAATAGGAGTTGACTTTTGTGTCCATATGAGACAAAAAGTGCTTTTCTCCTTTTTATAAATAAGAATAATGCTTTATTTGTGCAACTTAGGATAAGAGGAAAAGTGGGGGCTTTTTATTTATTAAAAGGGGAGGAAATATTCCTTTTAATAAATAAAGACTTAGGATAAGATGGTTAGCCCATAGAAAATAATCGAATAAATGATAGAACTAGGATTTGATCAAGAATAAGTAATTTATGATTTAGCAAAAGGGGCTAATAGTCTAGGTGACCATTTTTAGGTGTATACATTTTGCCCCTCTTTGACTAATGTGTGATCGATCTGGGAACACATGTAGTCAAAGAATAGATTAGCCAAGAAGGCAAGCAGACAACCAAGAAAGCAAGCAATAGCGATTTTGACAGATGTGAGATCGATTTGGGATCACATACAGTCAAAGAAAAAAATAGCCAGGAAGGCAAGCAAGTAGCCAAGAAGGCAAGAAGATAGTGATCTGACTCCAAAGAATGAAGTATAGAGAGATAGCAAATCCTGCATGGTCAGCCTGGTAGCGACAGTACTGAACACTTAGGAAAGAGATAGCTAATAAGATATGATGTGTCTGCCCCCTCGGGATCGAAAGCGAAATCAAGTAGAGGGAATGCAGAAGCAAGAGCAACATGATCAAATCACTAGAAATCATAATCGAAGCTGAAGAGAATAGAACAACCATCAAGTAGTGAAGGTATGCCCCACACATGGGACACAGGGCACGAACCAAGCGGTCCCTCAACCCGAAAACACCATGGAGAGGGGGAAGAATTTGAACTTGAGATTGAAAGTGAATGAAAGAATAGAAGTTTGAAAGAGATGGAGATGAAGAGGTGAGGAATGCCCCAGCGAAGATTGAAGGATCAGGCCTCAAAAGGTCAGCCAACTGCGTGAAAGAGGGGGAAAAAGTGATTTGGATGATCAAGGTGAACTTGGATTTCGGTTTCGAACCCGAAATGAAAGGAAAATGATGTGATATGAAAGACAAGAAAGTGAAAGACATGATCTGGAAGAAGCGAAAGGCGAGCGCAGTTGATTGACAAGTCCATGAAAGATAAAAAGAGAGCTCTCTCCATATGCAAGATGCAAAACTAACTAACATGAACCTAAGAAATGCAAGCTACATGAAAAGTGGTTTACTTTCAAGGTTACAAAGCCAATAGACATCTAATATTCATCATTGAGCGTTATTGGTAGCGTCGCAAGATCATACAATACACACTAGCATAACTATGTGGATCTGAATATGATCTATATCAGATAGAAATGTGGAAATCCCACCTAGGCATCAAAGACATGTAGGTCAAGATGACTAGCACAGTGAGATTACCTAAGTTTAATATAGCAAGATTATACTCGCATCGAGACACAAGGAAAGTCAAGATGGCTACAAGTATGCACTTGCACAAAAACAGTCAAGGATAATACCCTGTCAATCCACAGTGTCAAGTAAGACCAGCATAAATGCTCATGATAGTTAGGATCAACAAAATATACCCACAAGCAGAAAAAGCAATAAAACATGTTCTCATTCCCTCAGTCTTCTAGCTATGCATCATCGAAAACTTCTCGGGGAGAGACCACTCAGCAAAGAAATCATCATAGACAGCATGCAAAGAAATAAATTCAAACAAATCTCAGCAAGTCAAGTGCGTGTGTGTAGGTCATAGAGTCAAACTTTGAGTATTGCATCTGCAAATGAGAAATATCGCATCATACTAGACTGCAGGTAGGACATCTGATAAGTGTTGAGAAACACTCGACGCAAGGGTAGTGTTGAAAAACACCATTGGGGTGGTGTTGAAAAACACCATTGGAACCAAGTTGCCAAAGAAACCCAGACGCACAAAGAGACCCAAGATAAGCTTAAAGCAACATATGCCCCCTAGACTAAGACAAGAATCAATTCTAGGCTAGGAGAGGCAAAGCGAGAAGTGGAGCGAAAGAGCACCACGCAAGACTGATAGACATAGGTGCAGAGGGTCTCAAGCAGTGCCTGTTTCTAGGTTTTCACCACTTGATAGATTTTTTCAGGACTTTTTTATAATTTTTTTGTATTTTTGCTACCAAGGCACCTGTTTCCAGGTTTTCACCAAGGCACTTTTTCTATTTTTTTTTGAATTTTTGAATTTTTTTGATTTTTTTGGTGAGACATCAAAGCGCCTATTGCTAGGTTTTCACTAGGATGCTCATTTTTTCAGTACTTTATATGCTTTTTAGGTTTTTTTCAGCATCATATATGAATTTTTTTAATAATTTTTTCAGGATCAATAAAGATATGTACAAAGGATGCCCCAGATAGAAACGGGCATCAAGAATCTGCTTCCTCTAATGTAGATGACTGATAGGCCCCAGGCCCAAATGCTACAGCTGTGATGATAGGAGGTCTCAACCAGTTCGACCAATAATAACCTACCCTAAGCAATGTCTGAGTTAGTGGAGGATCATGAGAATGTGATCCACATATGCCATCGTGGATTTCAGCTAGTACTTTTTCTGACTCCTCTATTTCTAGACACCTAAGGAGAGTTCCATCTAGACCCTTCTTATACAAGCCACCAGAGACAAAGGCAAAGTGTAAGGGATGGCGGAAAGAATAGCATGGAGGAGTATGAGGTGGAAGACATGGAAAGATGGTAGGATTGTAAGATTTGTGAGCAGGATAGCGTAATTCGTCCACCAGGAACTTGAAGTGAAATTTATGCTTTTTAATTTGTAAAATGGATGTCGAAGCAACCAAGGCATTAGCAACTCTTTTCTCAGCTTTAGGAATGGGCTGAAGTATAACAGTTATGAGATCATGCTTGAAGTAATGCACCATTTGTTTGTAGAGAATCAACTTCTCATCTTTTATTTTGGAGTCATTATTTTTGAGAAAATTTTTATCTTTACTTTTCTTAGGTTCGGATACTGCCACAATGTGGTTTTCGCCATCCGACCATTGCTCTTTTCTTTTGACTTGATGACTGTGATGCTTGATTTCTGATTCAATCTTTTTTGTTGCTAGTTTGCTGGTGGAAGAAGTAACAAGTGTTGATGCGAGATGAAATGGAGTGACTGGTTCAATAGCATTTATGTGAGGGATGTCATCTCTGGTGACAAGAGAGGTTGAGCCTATAGGGTAGGCTCCAAAAGTAGCTAGATCTAGAGTTGTCATAGAAGGACCAACATAGTCTACTAAGGCAATACGGGGAACAAACTCATCAGACCCTACACGAGACTCATCAACTATGTCAGGTGGGTTACAAGAGGTATGAACCACATCAACATCCATATCTATCATGGGAGGATCTTCTGGAAGAGGCTTAATATGCTGAGAAGTAGAAACACTCATGTCGTTATGTGATAGATCACCTCTCTGTAGCAGTCGCTCAATGTTGTGACGTTGTCTATCATAGTGCAATGATTCTTTAGGAACATAGGTTCTAGACATAGAAGACTCAGCAATATCATCAGTAGGCATACATGCTTCCCCCCAAAGAAGTAAAGTAGAGGGAAGATCATCTCCCATTTGAACCATAGTGTGTAGCGGTGACTCATCTGTATCTGTGTCTGAATTACTGAGCATGGGAGTATGTCTAGAATCCTCTCTATAAATCCACTCTTGAATAGCTTGTTCTTCTCTGTCTGCTTCTAAAGGAATGGATGGAGGAACAAAAGTATCAAAGATCACCATAGCAGAAGTGGAAGGCTTCATGTGATCAGAAGGTCTCCCATATGACCTAGGAGAAACAGGTATAGAAGCAAAGGAACCCAGTTTATATTCACCCATACCAAGGCTCATCATCTTAAATGATTTCTCAGCAGCAACTAGAGACGTACTAGGATCAACAAAAGGTTCATTATGAGGAACAAATTTTTCAGTAGCAGCCAGAGAATTAATAGCAATAGTATGGTCTCCAGGAATCACAACTTCAGTGCCATTGTATGGAAATTTGACGCACTGATGAAAAGTGGAAGGAACAGCCTGCATGTCATGGATCCAAGGATGACCCAAAAGAATGTTATATGCGAGTGGGATGTCCAATACTTGGAAGCTAATATCTTTCGTGATAGGGCCCACTTGGACAGGCAGTGTGACAAGACCTTTGGAAGATCTTTCCACTTCATCATAAGCTTTTATAGTAATCTTCTTCTTGGAATCCACAGCCAATTTTGACAAACCCAATTGTTGTATGACATTGAAAGAAACAATATTTAACCCTGCACCATTGTCTATCAGGACTCGGCGGACTCGGGTATTGTAGACTAGAACTTCAATGTGTAAAGCTAAATTATGAGGGTGAGCAATAGATATGTCATCTTCTGCAGAAAAGGAGAGAGATAGCGGAGATGAAATGTGGTTGACCATAGCCTGAAATTGATCTGGATCAATGTCATTGGGAACACATGTTGTACGTAGAGCTTTATCAAGAATCTCTCTATGTGAAGGGGATAACCGAAGCAACTCAAGGATAGATATCTGTGCTGGTGTCTTTTGTAAATGTTGGACAAGATCATAGCTAGGGGTGGCTGAAGGAGCCACTTGTTTGGAAGGCAAAGCCTGCTTGGGATCTTGCGCAGTTTTAAGGACAATCTTGGCTTGCCCCCTAGTAACAGCATTCAGTGTCTCACTTCGGGAAGATGAACTACCACGTGTTTGTAAGACCAATTTTGGCTTACCATGATTGGCTTTATTATCATCTTGAGACCTCATCATTAGAACACTCTCAATGGGCTCTACCATGTTAATCACAGGTGCATTAGAAGGATATGTATAATTGATCTTTGCATCATGATTCTTCTTATGTGTTTGAGAGGTTTCCCCCTTATCATGCTTAGGTAGAGGATCTTTGAAAGCTGTGTGATCAGAATTTTTAGTTAAGCCATCAGTGGAGATTGTGCCATTCTCAATAAGATCCTGAATATCATCCTTAAGCCTAAAACAATTGTCTGTTGGATGTCCCTTGTTTCTGTGATAATGGTAGTAATGATCCTCTCTCCACCAATCAGGCTTATTTATCGGATCCCAGTTACCAGGTTTATCAGGAAGCGTAAGATATCCATTGTCAACCAAAGTCTTAAGGATCACATCGTAAGGTTCTGCCAACTTGGTATAGACTCGCTTTCGAAATGACTTCTTAGGCTTATCTGCATATTGAGGTTTAGGAGCACTGTGAGCGTTGGCAGCTTCTTGTTGTTTTGCTGCATAGATAGCATTCGAAAGATTGAAAGCGGGCTCTTTAACTTTAGGAGCATCAACAACCCCATCATTAACAACATACTTGTTTTTATTCCAAGGTTTGTTCTTGTCTTTACCATTGCCTTTAACATCTTTATTAATAACAATATCCCCTTTTCTTATAGCTACATCCTCAATTTGATATGCACTTTCAACCATGTCATTGAAAGAGGAGAACAATTGTTTCCTTAGATCATAATACAGCTCAGGCACAAGTGTGTTGACGAAAATGTCAATCTTTTCTCTTTCAGGTAGCTGACGAGGATATCGCGAATACAATGACCTCCAACATTGTAAGTAAGTTGCAAATGGCTCACCTTGATGTTGTCTTAGATTACCGAGATCTATCACAGTGACAGGTTGTTGGATGTTGTAAGAGTACTGTTGGGTAAATCGCTGGGCTAACTCATCAAAAGTCTTAAGCGGTGGTGTCAATTTCGCAAACCATTCCAAAGCTTGTCCTCTTAAGCTTCGAGGGAATAATCGTAGAAGATATGTGTCTTCATGAAGAAAGTCCATACTAAGAGCATAAAAGTGACGTACATGATCATGGGGATCACCATTTCCATCATACTTGTCATATTTAGGAACCTCAATATCTTTAGGAAACGGGACCATGTATAGATCTTTATCAAAAGGAAGAGCACAAATTGATTGTACAAAAGAGACCTTTGGAGGCTCTCTTTCTAATGCCATTTGGGTAAGGCGTTGATTTGTTCGAAGTAATTCTTCTTGAAGGACTTCCAATTCAGTTGGTACTCTTTGTTGGACAATTTGTCTGACATCATAGCCAGGAGGAAGCTTGTATCCTCTAGAAGTCATATATTGAAAATATTGATCGCCATTACGCTCTAAAAGCTTATGCATCATTCGTTGGAAATCCACATCTTGTTCACATCTCATAAGATCCTCACTAGAAATCTCATCATTAGCCTTTGCCTCATGTTGAGAGGGAGGAGGTCTAGGTGGTGAAGAAGGCATAGCAAAAGTTGGCCTTGGAGGAGATCTTGGTGGTGTGTTGTTGTCATTGTTGCCATTGTTAAAAAGAGGTCTATGCTCATGATTACTAGTCTCAGGTTGCTCATGAAATGTCCCTCTATAAGCCATGTGCCTAGTAGCATCCATCCTTTGTTGATTGTGTTCTTTGTCTAAGCGCGCTTGATTATCCTTACGCTCAAAGTGTTCTTGCAAGAGTTGAAACTTTTCTTGTTCAGTCAAAGTGAGTGAGACACTGTCTGTGTTTTTGGGGGTCTTGAATGCGGAAAAGAGGAAACCTCCTTTATACCACGGTGTAGCCTTAGAATTCTCAGATTGGTCAGAACTAGAACTTTTGTTGCTAATGGGTGCTTTTGAACGCCTAGTTGGAGAAGGTAACTGTGTATAATTGAACGGAGGATGACTCTCCTACTCAAATTGAGACCGAGTTGTAACTGGCATGAAAAGAGATGTTGGTTGACTAATAGAATGAGACAAAGTTTCTCAGATTTGAGATAAGCAAAGCTAATAAAGATCACTTGTCAAAGTAGAACAATAGAGAGAGATGGCTCGTCAAAAGTGCTCAAGCACTTACAACAATCAATTGACTAAAGCCGAGCAGCGAGCAAGAAGCTCAATAAGCAAGTAGCTAGAGAGGTAACCGTGATGCGACAAGTGATCAAGAGTAGCATTCGTTAAACTCAAACCCAATAGTTTTAGCTCATTTGTTTCAGTCTAGAACAAATCTAAGCATGTAGATAATAGACCAGTTTCAGGTAAGAACAGAAAAAGACACTCTACGCCAGGTTAAAGTGCAAGTTTAGCAACTCTGAATTGCAGCAATGACAGGACAGTAGAAATGACTCAGGATTGTTGGTTGAGGGTATGCAAGGATACTTCAATATCATATGAATCTTGACCAGTGAACATGAAAAACTCAGTTTTGAAGCGCTTGGACCAAATTTGTAGATTGAACAGTGCAATTTCTTAGTTTGACAAGCAGTAGCAATAGATAAAAGACAGGTTTGCAAACAGTATGGGATCAAACATGTCATAAAACACTTGAAACAAGGGCAAAAGCAACCTTGTCAAGACAAGCACTTGTGATATCAAAATAGAAAACCTTATGAATGCTACCGTTTGTTTGAATGTTGAGAATGTTTACACTGGCATAGCACAATCGAAGACAAGTCAAGCAATTACTACCTAGAAGGACAAGGCTCATTACTTAGCAATGTGGCCCACAACTTGATGCTCCCTTGCCTCACACCAAGTGGTTGCCCACAAGAGATATTGGCATTGTCATGGAAGTGTCAAAGACACAACCAAAGGAACACATATGGTGAGTGTCTTGGGGTGATCCGGGTAAGTCCACTTGGATCAATCCTTGCACCAAGAAGCTAAGCGGCTAAAATAGGGTGGCCTCTATCTAATGGTTCGTAATAAGGGTTTCCGTTCATAGCACCCCTCTTGCTCCTCATAAAGGACTAGGACCTCGCGGCCTCAAGAGTACCTTAAGCATTCTTGCTTAATGCTTTCCTCATGGTCACAATCCCACAAGTTACTCACATCAAGCGAAGATAAGTACTATGTCTACCAAAGTTTTGTGTCCTCGATAGCCTTGAGATTATAGTGAGTTGGAATCACTCGCCACCAAGGAAAATGATGACAAGGTTGTCCCCACTTGGGTCGTTCCTCTTGATTGCTCAAGAGCAGGCCCGCTAAAGGATCCTAAGCTAAACAAAGAGTGGATTAATTCTTGAGGTTCAAGGTTTTTGATTCACCACAAGGGTGAAGAGCATACTCCCCTATCTCAAAAACTTCTCCCAAACACACCAAACAAGATCCAATTACCCCTTTGCTTCCAAAACCTCAAGATGGGTCAAGATTTTCTGATTCACCTAAAGGTGAAGAGCATACTTCTCCTAGCACCCCAAGATTCCTTTCACAAAGTATTAAGTGCCTATGAAATGAAACAACTAGTATATGCCGCACTTAATAAAAAAAAGTAATTAAACAAGCATTTGATTTAGTTTTTATGCTTAGGGCAGCCCTACAAAAACCATTAGTAGCCCTCTTTGACATGCGATTTTAGCAAATTTCAAGCAAGAAGCACCTACAACCATAACTTGTTAGACCCACAATGGTTAACACATGAAAAATCTGATAATCTGTAAAAATACTTGATCAAATGATAAAATCTAAAAATGAAACCATCATGGTTGGATTGGGCTCGGAAAGACCTTTCCAACGATATATCACACTTAAACTTTTGATACCATTTGCAAAATTTCAAAAAAAATGGGCACCCGTTTTCCATAGTGGCACGGATTTGAAAACGCTGGAAATTTCAGAAAATTTTAAAAAGATAGCTAAGAACCTAAAACTTGCAAGATAGATAAAATAGCCCAAAAATAGGTCACTGCCAGGTTCAGACACAGTATCACGCGATACTTCGCCCGACACCAGGCGATACTTATCAGTCCACGCGATATTTCACCTGACACCAGGCGATACTTCACCCGAGACCAGGCGATATACCTCAATACTGCCGTGCGATTCTTCTCTGGCGTGAAGTATCGCACGTGTATAGTAAGGTATATCGCGCGATATACCTGAGAAGTATCGCACGATATTCTGAGACAAAAAACCAGAGCGCTAAAAACTTGCCGAAAAATTGACGAAAAATGACGAAAATGCAGAATTTAAAGGACAAAGTCTATCTACTCTGCCCCACGGTGGGCGCCAAAAATGTGTGCTATAAATGTGACCACACTTCTATGAATCATTACATGCAAGGAAACTCAAGAATGAGCCCTCACAAATCGATCCATAGCTCCCTAGGCATGGAGTGCAAGGGTTTTTAAGAATGCTCTCAGCTAGAGCTATTTAGCCAATAACCTTGCTAGTAAACCATGCAATGGGAGATTCAATGAAGATAAGGGCAAGAATGCCAATATCCTCAAGAATCAAGAATGAAATGCAATGCAAGCTAGTTTAAGAATGGAAATGCAAGCTAAACTATGGAAATGAAAGATGCAAGTATTACAAAGCCTCCTAGTTAAACTAGATGAATTAATCTAAAGCATAAAGGAAATCTAAGCTAAGAATGCCATGAAAATGAAGCTACTATGCAAGAAATGAAATCTAACTATGAAGCAAGAAAGCCATGATGATGCAAGAATGAAGACAAGAAGATAGAGTGTTGATGAAGATCCAAGATGAATGCCAACAATGCTCCAAATCTTCAAACCCTAGATGCAAGAATATCTCCAAAAGCTCCAAGATGACCTAGAAAACCTGTAGCATAACAATAACATAAAAATTGTGTGTGCAAATGAGGAAGAGAGCTCTCTTTTTATAGGGAATGAAAAAGGAATGGGCCATGGAGATTAAGAGGCAAAAGATTTAATCAACGGTGGAGCTTAAAAGAGGAGCAATCCATGTGCACAAGTATCCTCCAATAGGAAAATAGGAGTTGACTTTTGTGTCCATATGAGACAAAAAGTGCTTTTCTCCTTTTTATAAATAAGAATAATGCTTTATTTGTGCAACTTAGGATAAGAGGAAAAGTGGGGGCTTTTTATTTATTAAAAGGGGAGGAAATATTCCTTTTAATAAATAAAGACTTAGGATAAGATGGTTAGCCCATAGAAAATAATCGAATAAATGATAGAACTAGGATTTGATCAAGAATAAGTAATTTATGATTTAGCAAAAGGGGCTAATAGTCTAGGTGACCATTTTTAGGTGTATACAGTAACTCTTGGTTAAGAGGGTTCCTCCTTGGGATAGAAGATATTGGATGTAGCTATCAGTGGCTCCTATCTTGAATTGAACAAGAGGAAGACAAGTAATAAAGGGAAGGAAATAGTTACCATTTCAGAGGATGAAGAAGAAGAGGAAGAAGAGGAGGAGAAAGATGTGATTTCTTTGACAAAATCTAAGCCTGTGGATTCTAATGTGATCTAGACTCTAATGGAGAATGATGATTATGATAAGATTGTGATAGGGAGGTGGGGAGAGCCAATCACTAGCTCTTTCCTAGGTCCACCTAGTGACCTTAAGGTTTTCTCAACTGACACCAATTGACCTATAAGATCCCTCTAGAGGTTCAATCCCCTGGTATACTTATCCAACACAACTACCAAGTAACATCTACCAAGACAAAACAAAATTATTGGTGCTTCCTTCCTTCATGCTCACACTGACCCTTAAGGCCCTTTAAGGGTTCACCACTTCCAAACTAACATAGGCTCTTGCAGAGGTGAGGAGGTGCTTGAATATGTCTTACTTAGTTTAAATTGATGTCTTAGAGGTCTTACTTACATACTGTGTCTTACCGATCTCATAGATCCTTCCCAAAATAGGGCTATAAGGAAGAGCCCCAATTAGGCCTCCTATTCCAGAGAAAATAGGGATTTTCTCCTAATCACTTCCAAAGAACCCTAAAACTTGATAATTGGTTCTTGGTTAAATGCCTAACCTCTCAAATATTTTGGAGGTTTTAGGGTTTCATCTGGCCATATAACCCCCTAACCAAAAATGAGTGCTTTTGGGAGGGTTTTAGGCTTTTACTGATTATATGGCTTGTCTTCAAGAGTTTGGAGACAAAATGGATTGGTGGAACCTTATACCTTCATTAAATTCTTTCCAAATACCTTTCCTTTGACCTCCAATCATTGATTGATGATTTCACACACCTCTACAAGTTACAATCCTTTTGGCTCAGTCTCTCCTAGCCGAGCTCACCATATGCTCACCTAGGGAAAGACTGTATATATTCTTGGAAAGATTTATAGGGCCCATGATCATGTACATATTACATACATGGAGTCTAATCACTATCCCCAAAAGATCATACATAAAGAATGGTGGGATAGTGAGTTAGATCCCCATTTCTTACACCCTCCTAGTTTGAACCAGTGATCAGGGGTAAACTAAAATATTTAAGAAAAAACAATGAAATGAAAGAAAATATCTAATCTAAAGTCACACACTACAAATGAAAAATCTACAATACACACTTCATTAATCACAATCCATCTTACAACTCAAAACATAGTTCTTGCATTCACTAATTACAAAGTTGTGGCAAACTTCCACACACTGTTCACACTTTGAGAATGAAATCTCCATACAAAAGAATGTCCAACCTTGGGATTTGGTCCAATATTGACTTAAATAGTTATATGTTGGTCTTAGGTTGGATTTAGGGCACTCCTAGGCTGATTTAGGGCATTTGGACAACTTTTGTCCGAGCAACTTTTACAACATTTTTACAACTTTTCACAATCTTGCCAACCATAGACCTTAGCTAGGTCCTATGGAGTTCTAGACTCTATAAAAGACTTAAATATGATTTTTCACATACCCTAATTCCTATGATATCATAGTGACATCACCTAACCACACTTAACCAAGAAAGAGACTCTAACAGATTAGTCTTAAGACCTAAGACATAGGACTTTATTGGACCCCTAATCCCCATTGGATCTCACACTTTGGTCAACATGACCTTAGGAAAATCAAACACTTTCCAAAGATGGATACAAAAAAAATAAAATATGGATTGGTTGAGCCAATCCTTGGGTGCTCCTGCTCCATGCTCCCCCTCTACACAAAATAAATTAAGGCACAATAGGGATATGAGAGAGCAATAAATGCCTAATTTCTTGAAGTTGCTTTCTTCCACCCATGTAGCTTTAGATTCAAGGTGATCCTTCCACTATACGAGATGCTCAATGTAGACCCTATGTCTATTATTCTTCTTTACTCTATATTCTAGTACCCTCTCTTCTTGAGGCTTGGGCTTTGGAGGTATAGCTACTGGATTGACATCTGACAGTACCTCCTAAGTGTTCTGACTGATCTTAGTCAATGGTCCCTCATACTTGACCAAGTCTACAATGTTGAAGACTGGTGAAATGGATAACTCTTGAGGAAGATCTATCTTGTAGGCATTGGATCCATACTTATCTAGAATTTTACATGGTCCTGCCCTCTTCATCTGCAACTTGGTAGGCACTCCCTTTTGCAATCTAGATTTGTTTAGATGTACCATGACATAGTCACCCACTGCAAATCAAACATCCCTTCTCTTCTCATCCACTTTTTCCTTCAAATTTTGAGTTTCTTCTGCTAGGGTCCTTTTGACTTGTTCTTGGACCTCCTTCATGGTTTAAGAGAAGTCCTTTGCATGTCCACTTCTATATTCCATGTCTCCTAAGTCTCTGAGTTTATTTACTCCTCTTGGTTGCATCCCATATACTACCTCAAAAGGGCTTTTACCAGTGGTTCAGTTCACACTATCATTGTAAGCATACTCTGCTTGAGGGATGACTATATCCCATGTCTAACCATACTCTTTAGCTATGGACCTTAGGAATTTACCTAGTACCTTGTTGATGAATTTAGTTTGACCATCTATTTAGGGATGGTAAGATGAACCAAAAGATAAATTATTACCCAATCTTCTCCATAGGGTCTTCCAAAAATGGTCGATGAACTTTGCATCTCTATCTAACATAATGCTAAATGGAAGTCCATGGATCCTCACAACCTCCTTGAAAAAGAGACGAGCTATGTGGCTAGCATCATGAATTGTCTTGCAAGGGATAACATGACTCATCTTTCTAAACCTATCTAACACTACATAGATACTATCCAACCCTATCTTGGTCTTAGGAAGCCCCACTATTGTCCATGTTGATTCATTCCCATGGCCTATTTGGAATGGGTAAGGACTGATATAAGCCTACATTGCTGGCTCCTCCTTTGCCTTTCATACATATGACACATTTCTCTACATATCTCCTCAGATCCCTAGGTAGTTTAGGCCAATAATAGAAACTTTGGACTAACTCCATTGTCTTACTGATGGAAAAATGGCCACTAAGACTCCTATTGTGCTTCTCCTGAATGAGATTCTCTCTCATTGATCCCTTAGGAACACATAACTGGTTCTCTTTGAACAATAGCCCACTCTGTAAGGTGTATTCAACAAAATGAATGTGGAAATGATTTTGAAAATTAGAACATACCTTATAGGCCTCTAAGAAGTCTTCATCATCCTTATAAAGGTCCTTGAAGTTATCTATCCCAATACTTTGGAGTTGAACTTCCTTGACTATCAACAATCTCCTACTCAATGCATCTACCACCTTGTTCATCTGTCCCTTCTTGTGCTTGATGGTGAAGGTCTACAGATACTCCATCCATTTGAGATGTCTATTTCTTAGCTTCTCCCATGTGTTGATGTAGCTTAAGGCCTGATTGTCTGTGAACACCACAAACTCTTTAGGAAGGAGGTAATGCCTCCACTTCCTAAGTGATTGTACTAGAGCATATAATTCTAAGTCATGGGCTAAGTACTTCTTGTTAACCTCATTGAGCTTCTCACTAAAGAAGGCTATGGGTCTACCTTCTTGACTTAACACTCCTCCAACTGCTATCCTACTTGCATCACATTCCAAGGTGAACAACTTATCAAAACTTAGTAACAAGAGGATAGGTTGGGTTGCCACTTGTTGCTTCAACTTATCAAATTCCTTACTAGCTTCTTGTGTCCATTTGAATTTTGTCTTCACTCCACCTTTAATGATATCTAGCATTGGTGCACATATGCCACTGAAATTCCTTATGAATTTCCTATAGAACTAACCAAGGCCATGAAAAATTCTAACTTTTGTCCCTATGGTTGGTGTAGGCTAGTTTAGAATGGCTTCCACCTCACTTGGATCCATCTTCAATTGACTCTTAGATACTACAAATCCCAAGTAGACTAGTTCTTGTTTGAGGAACTCACTTTTCTCCAAGTTAATGGCTAACTATTCTTCACAGAGTCTCTTGACCACAACCTCCAAATGTGTTAGGTGTTCCTCCTCTTCTTTTTTTTCTTTTTTTCTGAAGATGAGTATATCATCAAGATATACCACCACAAATCTTCCTGTATAGTCCTTTAGCACTTCATTCATCAATCTCATGAATGTGTTAGGGGAATTAGTAAGCCCAAATGGCTTCACAAGCCACTCATACAACCCTTTAGTGGTTTTGAAGAGTGTCTTCCACTCATCCCCATCCTTTATCGTGATTTGATGGTATCCACTTTTGAGATCTAACTTGGTGAAGTATTGGGCTTTGTAATACCCCAAAAATGGGCTATAAGTTCATTAACCTCCTATATCTTCAATTCGAATGAAATTGACATCAAAGTCCTAACCTAAGGTACATTTGCACATTATCGAATCCTAATTCATTTTATCCTAAATTCTGCATTGGGGAATATTCCTAGAAATATTCCTATTTTATCCTAATTATTCTTAATTTAATAATTATTTGGCGATAAATCTTATTTATCCTAAAGTTTGATTAATTGAATATTTTGAATATTTAATTAATCAGATTTAATACTGTCACTTAATTATTTAATTTAATTAAATTATTCCTAAATTATATTATTTAATTTTGACAATAAATCTAAAATCTCATGACTAATTGATTAAATTCTTATTTAATTAATTAATGTCAGTTGTCAACATTTAATAATATAGTTTTTGGATAAAGTTTGATTTAATAATTGATTAACCCATAAATCAATTGTTTTAATTCAAAAATCAGTTAAGTTGAGAATAAATCACTTTATTTTTAATTAATTTATAATTAAATCATGCACAATCAGAAAAGCAGGCAACTAGAAATTAACAAGCAATTTTAAAATTGAAACTCAACATTTGATGATGAGTTGAAATTTGATCTAAACTCTATTTTGAGTAAAACTCTGCTTTTGCATGATTTTTGTGAGTTAATTATCTCTAATTTCCTGATAACTCAAAAATCAACTGGAGTTTATCCAGAGTGATTTATGGTTTTTCTCAATGCATCCTCAAAGCCCTGAATTTCTATAAAATCAAGGCTTAGCTCTTCATTTAAAAAAAAAAAAACTCAAATTTGCACAATTACTCTGGAAAATTGGTGATTAAAGGATTGAGCACTTGCGACAGGTGATTTGTGAGATCTTTCATAGTTGATCATAATCTTTGCATAGTTTCTTATCATAGATTTCATCTTCATAGCATTCTTAGATTAAAACTGCATTCCATTTCATTCATATAGCTTAGATTCATATAGATTTCATATTATTGCATAGAAAATACAAAAATATAGCTTAATCTACATTCATCTAGTCTTTCATATTTTGCATTCAAATCCTTTGTTTAGGTGTTGCATTGTCACTAATCTCAGTTTGATCTGAGAGTATCATACTCGCATCTACTAGAAGGCAGTAAATCGCCTGGTTAGCATAGTTTCAATTATTTGCAAGATTTTGGTTTTCGCTAACCTCTAATGTTTTACTGAAGTGTTGTGTCTACAGCTAGGTACAAAATTCACACACACATTTTTGGCACCCACCGTGGGACCCTGAAATGGGTTTCCATTCAATTTATATCAATTTCTTGCCATTTTTTGGTTAAAACTGTGATCTTTTATTTTATGTCCATACATTTTTCATATGACTTTTGTCAAAAAGTCATACCAGGAGGTACCCACTTTCGTACAATAGGTGATCTTATCGAGGCTCGTATCAAAAGCTGCACATTATCATTTGGAAGTTCGATTGTCGTATGAGAAGACACCCACTATCGTACGAGTTTCCAAATTGTCATCTGGGAGGTAACCCACTGTCGTATGAGTTTTGACTCCATGATTCAATTGTCATTTCAAAATTTTTGGTAGTTTTTAGATTTGGACTAACAGCTAACCCTAACAATTGAAATCTTCTATTTTTTATTGATATTTACTACATCTGAATGGAAAAAGCACAAACTAAATTGCTAAAATAGGTAAAAATATACTAAGCGCATTGCGAGGAATTCAGGTATTCTTCTTTGGCTAATAACATTTTGATTTAGATTAAAACAAACTCTCACGTGTCAAGCTTGTGTGACTTTTCTTGCTTTCATATCACAGACTTTGTTTTTGGGCTATAAAACCAACATAGATTTGCTTTCTGCATATCTGTTACACATAGTAAATAGGCCCTATGAACACTATTTTTGGATGATCTTGAGAGAGTGAGCTTCTTTCTCTTATTCATGCATGTGAAGCTCTTCTTGACGAAGGATCCCCTTAAGGGTAGGGAGGTTACTGAGAGAGTCTCACGTTCTACTAGATTCGTGTGTCTTCAACTTTTGATTGATACATTCTCTCTTTGAAGAGGTTGATAGATCATAAGTGGTTGACATCATAGATCTTTATGAGATAATCTTGGCCTTAGTGTGTCAGATTAATCTATCTACTTTGTTTTGGTTAAAAGTGAAAAGGCTAGAGGACTATGCTCTACTCCCTTTTTGGGTAGTATCAAAAAATCAGATCCTTGAATCTGGAACTAGTATCCATGTGGTATCTTTTGTGAGTCACCTTTAGAGAGGGTTAACCATAGTGGACATTCCCTCAATTGGGTCAACCACATGGACGAAACCTCAAGCAGTAATAGCCATTTTCGTTGTGGTAGCAATAGTCACTATATAAATGTCCTTGTGGAAGAAATCTTCACAGGTGTGGTCTCTTGTTGGGTGTTAGATCTCCCTAGTAGAGCCTAATTGATTAATTTCTTAGACTGTGTCAAAACCCCGGTGCACCTAGATTGGAGTTTTCCCTCTTGAGATCACAAAAGTTACAGAGTCAGACCATTACTGCAAACCCTAGTGAGGCCAAATTTTCATTTTTCTAGGAATATGTGCGTTATTGAAATTTTTTTTGGAACATACACAATTAGCACTCCTAGGGATTGGCACATTTAGTCACTTGATTGTTCATGCATAGGGTTTCTTTGTCCCCTGTTCATTATTTTCAGACGTTCTTGTAATCACTTGCTTGCTATTTTGCGTGCTTGTTTATCTATTTGGTTACCAAAAATGAATGATCCCAAAATAATCTTCAAACCTGGACAGAAAAATTTGTGAACAATCTGAAACTGAAAACCAAAAATTTGCAAAATCTGAAGTAAAATTCCTTTCTGGAGTCAAAAGTCATCCCACAAGGTCAGAAAGTCATACGAGTTTTGGTGATTTTCATCTCAGAACCCCTGTATTGTCGTATGACAGCTTGTATAGTGTCGTATGAGTTTTGCCACCAGTCAAAAGCAAAAAGTCAAAATCTTGCTATCAACTATCATGTGAGCTTTTCAATTATTGTACAAGTTTTGTCAACTGTCATTTCAAAGCATACCCAGTGTCGTATGATCCTGCAGAAAGTCATTTGAGAAATTTGGAAAAATTGATAGAAAGTGGTCAAAATTGTCAGAGACTCAGTTTTTACAGCCTATTTCCAAAATCTGTCGAATAATTCATTGTGTCAGGTATAGAGCAGAAACTAGAACAAATTCATTCATTTTCCTCAAGTGAGCTATTGAGTCTGATTTTGTCTTCTGATTAATCGATTTGAGTCTTTTTCATCTTGTGTCAAAACCTTGTCAAAATTATCTTCAAATTCAGTCTTCTTGCTAAAATGGCTAAGTGTTGTGAGCTCATGCATGCCATCTATTGGGTGTCTACCCACACTACTGTGGAAAATTATTCTGCATTTATGTTTGATCTAATCTTCAATCAACTCAATCTTGACAAGGTTGCATCATTTGATCTTCTTGAACCAAGTCCTTCTTCAGTTGTCTTCATCTTGCTTTCTTGCTTCACCCAAGGTTAATGGTGGAAACTAGAGCTTCCTCACATAAGAAATTCGGAGAAGCAATTAACACCACAACTTTGTCTACTCACATAGGTCCAACTCTTGAGCAACTCTACAATTTTGGTCTTTACGAAGATGACAGTCTTGGCAATTTTTGATTGAAAACTGGCTATCTAGCCCCTCCATCAACTCAAGGAAGTAATCAACAAACTCCACCTCAATCTAATCTAGGGAGTCCTAAAAGTCCTAACATGTCTCATGGAGGGACACATCACGGGTCCCAAGGACATCACTCTCAACACGGTATGGATCAAGAACCTACACCTTCTAAAATTTCCCAATATCAAAATGATGATAACTTCAAAAGAATGATGAAACATTTCTTGAAGGAAGATAGAGAAGCATACTTTCTAGAGTTAGCTCATCAAGGAGCTAAAATTCCTCCAAACTTTAATGTTGAAGATATCATTACACATGAGGAAGAAACTCCTATCACAGTTATGATGAAACAGATGCATGCCATGCAAGTCAAACTTAACAAACTTGAAAAAGAAAGGGAACCTAAGGAGTTATCCACAGAAGCTCTATGCCATTTTCCATTTGATAAAGACTTGTACATGCCACCATCCCCTAAAAGGGTGGAGATGCCTAAATATGATAAGTATGATGGAAACTCTGATCCTCAAGATCATGTCAGAGAATTCTGTACTCAATCTATGGAGTTCATGCATGAACCAACTTTCTTAATGTGTCTTTTCCCTCAATCTCTGGGAGGAGCAGCCATTCATTGGTTCTCTAGAATGCCTCCAACTATAAAAACTTTTGAGGATTTAATCAAACTATTCTATCAACAATACTCCTACAATATTCAACATCTAGTCACCATGATCGACATCTGCAATCTGAAACAATATCCAGGTGAACCATTCCTAACTTTTCTCAAGAGTTGGAGGAAGAAATTTTCTCTATATGCTAGACCCATTCCAGAAACTGAGAAGCTAGAAATATTCATCAACAATCTTGTTCTAGAAATCAACTACCCTTTACAAATGCAAAATCATACATCTTTTGATAAGATGGTAGATAATGCAATCAAAATTGAGAAAGTACTTGTAAAAAAAGGAGACATCACACTTCAAAAGGACAAGTATGAATCTGGATCTAGTTCTAAGGACAAGAACAAAAATTGGAACAAGAATAAAGGAGTTGTCACAAATGGCATTGTTGATAATATTTGTGCCCCATCTAAGGCACCTGCTTTCAATCTCACTATTGGTACCAAGGCCATCAAAGCCTCCAAAGCTAAAGCAATAGAGTCCAAAAAAAATTCATCTGATTATAAACCTTGGGATACAGATCCTAATCACAAATTCACTCCTCTTGGAGAATCCTTGGAATTTGCCATGAAAACTCTATTGGTGAACAAAATCATATACTTGCCTGAGATAAAAGTATTTGATCCTGAACCTAAACTGAAATGGTGGAGAGAGAAAGATTTTTGTGAATTCCATCACAATAAAGGTCATAAGACTAATAACTATGTTCGCTTGAAGCACATCATACAAGACAAAATTGATACTGGAGACATCATGATTGACAATCATAAGAGCAATAATGATCGTACAACATTCACAGAACCATTCCCTAAACATGGTAAAGAAGATTCTTCTTCTCAGCCTAATATGGGTGCTAAAGTCAATTATGCATACTCTGGAAACAATGTTGTCATCAATATGGTTGAACCATGTCTATCTGAGCATTGCAATGTCATCACAATTATTAGAAAAGATAGAGAAAATCAATCAGCTAATGCAGTTACTTGATCACAAGCTCAGGCACACCTACAAGGACAACTACCAGATTCATCCAATGTCCCTAAGGTGCCTTTCAATCTTTCATTTACTTCTAAATAGAAGGCTACATCTAAATCTTCAAATCCTAAAGACACAAGGCCTACTTCATAAAGTATTGTCCAACAACTCCAGCACATAAATGCAAAAATCTCCATGTTTGAGTTGCTTCGGATATCTCTAGCTCATAGAACCATTCTAGACAAAGCTCTGCTCAGATCTAATGTTCCCGATAACCTTGATTATATATAGATTCCAAACTATGGTTGGTCATCTTATGTCTCCATAGTATATTTTATTTTCAGAGGAAGATGATAACTCCTTGAGTCATCCAAATAACCAGCCCTTGCATATTGAAGTCTTGATTGAAAACTGTCATGTCAAATGTGTGTTGATAGATGGGGGCGCTGGTCTAAACATTTGTTCTTTCAGCTTGATTACACAATTGGGATTTTCAGAAATGGCCATTGATCCTAGAAAGAAGATAACTATCAAAGCATATGACGAGCAAGAAAGATCTTCCATAGGAACAATTGTCTTACCTATCAGAGCAGGTCCTGCCATCAAAGATACTATATGTCAATTTCTTGATCTACCTTTGGCTTAGAATATCCTTCTAGGGAGACCCTGGATACATGAAATGAAAGCTATTCCTTCTACGTACCATCAGTGTTTGAAATTTCCTTATGAAGGAGTAGAGGTGAGGATTCCAACTGATCTATATACAACTTGCAATACATTAAAGGAGAGTGTTGATAAACTTGTTCCTAATAACATAGAATCTTCCACTAAGTAGCTAGACATTGCTTCAACATCCAAGATGGAAGACATTGCTAAAGAGGTTAAGATCAAAGAAAATGGTATGGGAGAATATACTATAGAGCCAGTCTTATCTTTGACATCTCTCCCTATCTCGCCTAAGTCTTATGGACAAAATTTGAAACAGTCCAAACTAGAGTCTAATGAACCTCTTGAAGCATATAAGGGAAATTTTGTTGCAGAACAAGTATCTAAGAAAGAGTTTGAAGAAGATGAAGTTGTTCTTGCATGGCTATACAAAGATGAACCCAAATCTCAAGTGGTTAAAAAATGTGATGCCAAAATACAGAATATCCCTTCTAAGTCATATGGCCCAGGAGACAAATTGATCACAAAAATGGGATATACTGGAAAAGGACCTCTAGGACTATAGGGTAAAGGTCTTCTTTCACCTCTTGACCATCGTGGCAGAGAAAAAAAGAATACAACAGGTCTTGGATATAAGAAGAAACCTTTCTATCTTAGCAAGAACTCTCCACATGTATTCGAACAAATTGAGCCATCCACAACCAATCAACTAAAGGGAGAAACAACAGAACAATTTGATAGTGATGATTCAGACACCACTAAAGATCTCATTCCCTATGAGCATTTGCCTAAAGAAATAAAAGACCTCCTTGACGCTGAAGATGATCCAATAAAAAGAATTAATGTAGTAGAAACACAAGAACCTACTATGGTGTAGGAGATAGTTGCAACACAAGAACTAGCTAATCTCGAAGACAATCAAACAAACAAAGAGGAAGGTGGTAGTTATTCTGAGACAGATTCTGATGAGTATGAATTCAAATCTGAATCTAAGGGTAACCCTTCTTGGGGTATTCATCCTGACTTTACTCATGTTCTTAGATTTCCTAGAGGCATAGATGAAGAATCTAATGACTATGAATGGGGAGCCATTCCAGAAGAAGATGAGCTTATTATAGAAAAACATGTTGATGTTATTCACCAATATGCACCTAAACCCAATGTAAGTCTAGAGCAAAATGATGAACTTATCGAGTCTGATCCATCGATGGCAGAAATGGACTTCCACAATGACATTGAATGTATTCACAAATTGAATGTCTTAAGTTGCAATATCACCTTTGAACTCAAGCCTCAGGTTGGGACCAATGATGACAGATCCATATCCATAAACACTATTTCCAAATCTTTCACGACTTTGACTATCCAAAATCCTGAACTTCTTGACCAAACCTCTACAAATATGAACCAAGGTATTTATACCTTTCCCAATGACTATGCCCTTTCTTGCTACCTCAATGCAGTTGAGCCTATGAGGACTTCCATTAGTGAACCAAGCATTAGCATGATGGAGTCAGACATCAAGTATCTTAGTCAGAAAAAAAAGAATAAAAAGAAAAAGAAAAGGAGTTATGAGGGTGAAAACCACTTTGTGGCAATCTTAGAACCTACAAAAGTAAAAATAAAAGACATATCCAAAGGTGAAAACCTCTTTGACACACCTAAGGATGAGATATTTGATTTCCTTCCAACTCATTTATAGGATAGATCTCTAGTTCTAATTGAGCCCACTCAATCTATCAACTTGGGAACAGCAGAGGAACCACAGTTGATCCATGTAGCACAATACTTATCAGAAGAAGAGAAGCAAAAATTTACAACATTCCTAATAGAAAAGAAGATCAAATTTGCATGGAAATAATCAGATATGCTAGGGTTGGATCCTAATCTTATAATGTGCCATCTATCTATTGCTCCTGGAGTAAAACTCATTAAACAAAAATTGAGAAAGATGTATCCACATGTTGCACTCTTGGTCAAAGTTGAATCAGAGAAACTACTAAAAGTTGGATTCATCCATGTTATTGACTATGCTGAATGGATCTCAAATATTGTACCTATTTTTAAACTAGATAAATCAATTAGAGTGTGCACAGACTTTAGAGATGTGAAAAAATCATGCCCTAAGGATGATTTTCCACTACCTAACATTGATATGATAGTGGACATGACTGCGGGTTTTGAGATGTATTCTTTAATAGATGGTTTTTTTAGATATAATCAAATAAAAATTGCTCCAGAGGATCAAGAGAAAACTACTTTTACATGTGCATGGGGTACCTTCTACTGGAATACCACTCCATTTGGGCTTAAAAATGTTGGTGCTACATATCAGAGAGCTATGACATCTATTGTCATGACATGATGCATAGAACTATGGAGGATTATGTTGATGATACTTTAGAAAAATCTATGATTAGAGCTAAACAACTAAATTAATTGAGTAAGATACTAGATAGAATGGAAAAAATTAGTCTCAGACTAAATCCTAAGAAGTGTGCTTTTGGTGTCACTTCTGGAAAGTTCTTAGGATACATAAATTCAAAGAAGGGCATTGAAGTTGATCTAGCTAAAGTAAAGGCTATAATGGAGATGCAACCCCCAAAGAATATTAGTCAAATGAGGACATTACAAGGGAGAGTACAATCTATTAGATGCTTCATATCTCAGCTAGTGGACATATCACAACCTTTTACAAAGACATTAAATAAAGGTGTGACCTTTGCATGGAGTGAGGAATGTGAAAAGAATTTTAATCATATCAAGAAATATCTATCAAATCCTCCTATCTTGATGCCTCCTATTCAAGAGAAGCCTTTGATATTATATGTCTCCACTACAAGTACATCACTGGGGGCATTGCTTGCACAACATGATGAGAACAAGAAGGAAAGAGCTATATACTATATCAGTAAAACATTGGTGGCATATGAAAAGAATTATTTTATGATTGAAAAGGCTTGTCTAGTTGTGATCTTTGCATCACAAAAATTGAGACATTATATGTTGTCTCATACCACACATTTAGTAGCTAAGATTGATCCACTAAAGTACCTACTAAGCAAAGCTTCCCTCATGGGTAGATTAGCCAAATGGGTCATGCTCTTAAGTGAAGTTGACATTGAAAATGTTGAAAGAAAAACTATTAAAGGCCAAGTTATTGTTGATCAGTTAGTAGATGCACCTTTGTTTGATGACACACCAATGCAAATGGAATTTCCAGATTCCTCTATCATAAATATTTCTTCTAGAGAATGATAATTGTTCTTTGATGGCTCCTATACAAAAAATGGATCTAGAGCAGGCATCTTGTTTATCACTCCTCAGGGATACTCCATTCCTAAGGCATTTAGAATCAAATTTCCTTGTACAAACAATATTTCTGAATATGAAGCCCTTTTAAATGGTATGAAAATAGCAATTGAGTGGAGAGTAACAGAATTACACATTCATGGAGACTCACAACTTGTAATCCATCAAGTCAATGATGTGTACCAAATGAAAGATGAAAATCTCATTCCATACAAAAGAATGGTAAATGATCTAAAGAAATACTTCATATCTATCACATTTGAGCAAATACCTAGAACGAAGAATAAGGCTATTGATGCAATGGCAACATTATCTACTTTATTATAGCAGCCTAAAGATGAGCTATGCTACGAGTTCCTGGTGGAAGCACTATCTTATCCTACATATGATTCCCCTAAAAACTGCATGATTTTCACTATTGTAGGCCATGATTCACCGTGATATAAAAACCTATTCTCCTATCTCAAAGACCAAATCATTCCCGATACCTTTAACTACCATGAAAAGAGATACCTTATCCGAAATGCCTCTCAATATATCATCATTGGTCATGATCTATACAAATGAGGTCTAGATGGTACGCTACTTAGATGTTTAGAATGGGAAGAGACTCAACATGTGTTAGAGGAAGTCCATGATGGTATTTGTGGGTCACACTCGAATGGTTTAACACTAGCTCGAAAACTTATTAGGGCTGGGTACTATTGGCCTGAAATGGAAAAAGAGGCTATCAAGTTTGCTAAGAACAATCAAAAGTGCCAAGTGCATGGTAATTTAATTCATGCTCTAGGGAGAGATCTAATTCCCTTTACTACACAATGGCCTTTTCACCAATGGGCCTTTGATTTTATAGGAGCCATACATCCTCATTCTTCTAATGGACATACCATATTATTACAACTACAAACTATTTCACAAAATGGGTAGAAGCAGTCCCTTTGACACAAGCAACTGGAAAACAAATATCTATGTTCATCTTGAACTACATCATATGCTAGCATGGTATTTCACACTCTATAGTCACAGATAATGGTGGACAATTCAAGAATAGAGACTTAGATGATCTATGTATCAAATTCAAGATTACACAACATTGGTCATCTATCTACTATCCTCAAGGGAATGGACAAGCAAAGGCTTCTAACAAGAATCTATTGAAAATCTTGCATCATACAGTTAATAAAATAGGAAGGGATTGACATCTCATGATCAATCTAGCTCTCTGGGCCTATAGAACAAGTATCAGAATGCCCACTGGGGCTACACCATTCACTTTAGTTTATGGGTCTGAAGCGGTACTACCTATTGAGGTTGAAATCCCATCACTAAGAATCAGAATGCATGGTCTAGTAACTAATGATGACTACAGAGTGTCTAGGTTGCAAGAACTTGAACTACTAGATGAGTGCAAACAAGCAGCGTATGATCATCTCAGAGTATATCAAAAGAGAATGTCTAGAGGATAAAACAAGAAAGTCAGACACAGAGAATTTCAGGTTGGCGATCTAGTCTTAAGAGAGAATCCTAAAAATCAATCACATAGAGAACGCAAGGGGAAGTTTGAACCCAACTAGTTGGGTCCCTTTGTTATCACTGCTACTATTGGCTCTGGAGCCTATCAAATCTCAATGACTAAAGGAGAACAGCTCTGAGAACCAATCAACATTCTCTATCTGAAGAAATTCTATGGCTAAGGCATTTAGTGTATGGTAAAATGTCTCAAAATTTTTTTTTAAATCTAAAAAAGTCCTGAAAAAATGAACATCTTGGTGAAAACCTAGCAATAGGCACCTTGATGATTCACAAAAAAATAAAAAAATACCAAAAATATCAAAAAAATTGGAAAAATGAAAAATACAAAAAAATGAGAAAAAGAAAAAGTGCCTTGGTGAAAACCTAGAAATAGGCGCCTTGGTAGAAAAAAATAGAATCTCTGCTAAGATGGTGAAAACCTGACAAATGGGCACCACTTGTTCAAAATGCTCCATCTATCAGTGCAATCTTGGTCTTTCCCAGCTTTCAGTCTTGCTTTAGTTTTTACATATCTCTTGGTTTGTTCCCGCATTCCTATTTTCAATAAGTCAGTTGGTACACCAATTGGCTCACGCGTCTGTATCCTATCAATGCCTAACACTTGGGGGCAATCAATGTCATATCCTATGGTCTCTAGTATACCTCAGATGAGTCATATCTAGTTAGAGTCCTTTGAAGCTTCATCCTAGTCAGTCAGTTAGTCTCCTCTCCAGATGGAGATTTTGCATCTACAACAATGCAATCAAACACAAATTGAAAACAATCTATGCTTTTTTTACATGCTTTTATCTCCTTGTATGCTTACTGATTCACATTGATATTTTTTCATATTGTGTCCTTTGAGCTCTTCGATGATGTCCTTTACAGGATTTAGAGAGTGATGACTGGGGGCATAATCTTTTCTTTGTCTTCTGCTTGTATGTGAAAATCTAACAACTTTGGAAATTTTGGATTGAAATGGTGTCCGTCTATAAGAGCCTCTATCTCGAATTGGATGGCCATGCGTACCTCGACCATTGATACCCAAAAAATTCAAAGAAGTTTGGTCTAACTATTGTCTTTTTGAGTGAGTTCTTTCTCCTACTTTCAAACACGATCTTGCCTAAGGATGTGAATGATAAAGGGTCACTACGGGTAATTCACACTAGACTTAGAATGATCTCTTGACTATTTGGTGTGTTTGTAATGCAAGGCATATTTTGGTCATCATGATGTCTATGTTTTGATGCTTATACAAATTGCTATATCAAAATGGATATGATATTAAGGTCATCCTGGCATTTATGCCTTGGTGCTTATATCTAATCCGACATTCCAAAAATAAAATCAATATTCATATGTCCATCGTTGTCTAGCCAGTGGGTGTTGTATTGATTCTTGCACATACAAATCGATATTCATATGTCTATGGTTTCATAACTAGTGGGAATTGTATTCATTTATCCGGTTACCTAAAAACTCAATGATGACAAATGACCGACACATGATCAGTGACTAAGTCCTAGGTCTTAGTTTGTATTTCATTTTGCACTTTGCATGATCTCACAAATTGCTTGAACACTTAAACGATTCTTCAAAACCACAAATGATAAACATGACACAAGGATTGAGCATTGTATGAAGGTTCCTCCAATGAAACAGTAAGTAGAATCCTTTTTTGGGATCAAAATCAAAATCTAAGATCATTTATATTGTAAACTGCTTGCATATTTGACCTTCAAACATCACAAAAATCTAGAATTCAACTTAATTGATTATCTCACATCAAACTATCAAAATTTAAACTTGGTCAACTATGGTCAACTCATGGTTTAACCTAGTCAAACTTGGTCTCCAGGACCTCTAAACGATGCAAAACATGTTCTCACATGTGCATAACCACTTCTCAAATCAATTAACATGCTTTAAACTATAACACTGACTTTTCTTGTCAAATTTCAATTTTAATCCTGAAGGGGGCATGGTATTACACATCATTCAAAGTCTATCAATCTATTTTTGAAAATCAAATCTTTCCTCAGTAATCAAGACAACAACCACGTCTAGCTGCTGATTCATCTAAAGTCCTCGTCTCTTGGGGAAAATCTATTGATCCTTGGGGAAATTCTATCATCTCTTGGGGCATATCAGATTCATCAAGATCCATATCAATCTGGTATCCTAAATCTATCTTGTAAACTATATCAGGTTTTCATAACCAATGGTTCATTAGCGTGATTTCCTTATTTCTTCGTAACTGATGGGTTTAGGATGTGATACCAATATGATTCATACAAGGACATTCAGGTCTAGAATCAATCACTCACTTCTTCGCAATCATAAGGTTCAGAATCAAGCATTTTGGCACTTTTTTGTAATCACTGGTTCATTGTTGCTATAGTTGACATTATCTTTGGTCACTCAGGACCTAAATCTTAAATCTTGAATATTTAAATATTTCAATTGGTTTCTGTCTCAGAATCGGTTAATCTTTCAAATCTTTCAAATCAAATCAGTTTCATACACCTTTATCATACACAGACTATTCTTTGAACCACTACTCTTTGCACAGTGATTCAAAGAGGGGCAAAATAAAATACCCCAAAAATGGGCTATAAGTTCATTAACCTCCTATATCTTCAATTCAAACAAAATCGACATCAAAGTCCTAACCTAAGGCACATCTGCACATTATCGAATCCTAATTGGTTTTTATCCTAAATTCTGCATTGGGGAATATTCCTATTTTATCCTAATTATTTATAAATATTCCTATTTTATCCTAATTATTCTTAATTTAATAGTTATTTGGTGATAAATCTTATTTATCCTAAAGTTTGATTAATTGAATATTCTGAATATTTAATTAATCATATTTAATACTGCCACTTAATTATTTAATTTAATTAAATTATTCTTAAATTGTATTATTTAATTTTGACAATAAATCTAAAATGTTATGACTAATTGATTAAATTCTTATTTAATTAATTAATGTCAGTTGTCAACATTTAATAATATAGTTTTTGGATAAAATTTGATTTAATAATTGATTAACCCATAAATCAATTATTTTAATTCAAAAATCAGTTAAGTTGAGAATAAATCACTTTATTTTTAATTAATTTATAATTAAATCATGCATAATCAGAAAAGAAGGCAACTAGAAATTAACAATCAATTTTAAAATTGAAACTCAACATCTGATGATAGTTAAAATTTGATCTAAACTCTATTTTGAGTAAAACTCTGCTTTTGCATGATTTTTGTGAGTTAATTATCTCTAATTTCCTGATAACTCAAAAATCAACCCGAGTTTATCCAGAGTGATTTATGGCTTTTCTCAATGCATCCTCAAAGCCTTGGATTTCTATAAAATCAAGGCTTAGCTCTTCATTTTAAAAAAAAAAACACTCAAATTTGCACAATTACTTTGGCAAATTGGCGATTAAAGGATTGAGCACTTGCGACAGGTGATTTGTGAGATCTTTCATAGTTGATCATAATCTTTTCATAGTTTCATTGCATAGTTTCATATCATAGATTTCATCTTCATAGTATTCTTAAATTAAAACTGCATTCCATTTCATTCATATAGCTTAGATTCATATAGATTTCATATTATTGCATAGAAAATACAAAAATATAGCTTTAATCTGCATTCATCTAGTCTTTCATATTTTGCATTCAAATCCTTCATTTAGGAGTTGCATTGTCATTGATCTCGGTCTGATTTGAGAGTATCATACTCGCATCTACTAGAAGACAGTAAATCACCTGGTTAGCATAGTTTTAATTATTTGCAAGATTTTGATTTTTGCTAACCTCTAATGTTTTACTAAAGTGTTGTGTCTACAACTAGGTACAAAATTCACACACATAGGCTCCTCCTAGACAATCCATTATATCCTCTATCCTAGGTATAGGAAACTGTATTAACTTAAAATGGAAACACTTCCATGTTAAGAGTGTTTAGCCCTCCGAGTAAGTAGTCTGGGTCATGTCAAGCACTTGGAATTAGCTCTTTTCTTAGATCATACTTTTTCTCCTCATTCTGCCTCTATCTATCCCTGATTTTCACTCCAATCTGCATTTCCTAGCATTCTGGGTCTGGATCCTGAGGTTTTTGACCATAAGGTCAAAGTCAACCTTATGGGGTCAAAGTTGACCTCTATCCTAACCTAATCAAGATTGACCTTGACCCTGACCTGGTCAGTTCCAACCTCATCCTTGACCCCCTATCTAGATTTCAAGTTTCCTTGATTTCTGGGTGTCGGGTTTTGGGGATATTTGTTTTCCCGCCTCCGGGTCGGCCATTTGGGGTTTCAGAATGGTAAATCCTTTAGTTACATTTAATCTAGGTATATTTTCTAAAGGTTAGAACCTAATTGGGATTTAATTCTCCAAGGTGGCCCCTCTAGAGGATTGTGCCCTAGTTCACTATAAAAGGAGTCCTTCCTCTCCCATTTTCTCCATCAAGTTTCCAAGAAATCTCATGACCAAGGCATCAAGTTTTGTGAGAACATATCTCAAGCTCTTAAGGTGATCAAGAAAGAATTCATTCAAGCATTCAAGTTCTCTTCTTTATCCAAGTTCTCCATTGAAGATCAAGGATTCAAGCATTCAAGCCATTGAAGGGATTTGGTTCAAGCATTCAAGATTCATCATTCAAACCCTAGATCTAGCCATCATGATGGTGTGATCTTCCTTCAAGATCCTTTTGTTCATCTTCTTCATTCTTCTATCAAGGTGGATTCCAAGCATACAATCATGGAGGTTTGATTTACATTTTCCATTGTTGTGTTCAAGCTTTCATATCAATATATTTGTTTACATTCAAAATATAATTACATATCTATCAAATTGCATAGCCTCATTGTTAGATCCATTTCTACTACTTGCTATCATTCTTATTTCAATATTAAGGTTGATTCCAAACCAGGGTTTGACCAAGGCAAACCCCTCAAACAAACAACAAAACCCTCTTTTTCTTGTAGGTACAGGTGCGAAATTTCAGATCTGAGAGTAGATTTGGATACCCTTTTCGATGAACTTTCAGGATCTGTGAACAAAGTCAGAATCGACCTTCAAATAAAGAATGTAGCCTTTGACCTTTTATGAGGGTCAAAGACTACCTGCCATTGGAAAGACAAAAGATTTCTAGGTTTTCTTCGTCTCAGCATTTCTAGTCCGAAATAGCTTGCAAAATCGCTCGAAAGTACACACAAACATAAAAAATTGGCATTTTCCAAATTTTCCCTAATTTGAGGTTAGTACTTGCATTTCAATTATTTTAGATTTCAAACACTTCAATTCCATCAAAAGGAAATATAGGGTTTTTCTCTCTCTTTCATATTCTCCATAGATTGATTCAATTGTGTATTAACCTTTAGGTTGATCAAATTGGATCTCTCCTTTGGGAATTTGGATTTAGGAGTTGATCTCATATTTCCCCCATACACATACATCATATACATTACATTAAATAGAGGTGATTCAATTTTACCCCTATTCATTTTGGTGAACCCGACAAGCTTACTCTCTTTCCTTTTGGTGTTAGATTGCCTTTTAGATTAGGTCTATTTTATGCTCTTGCATTTTAAAATTCAAAAATACAAAAAAAAATAATCTATCTATTCAATAAAATCCAAAAATATTTCTTGCATTTCATTTTCTATGGTGATTGTTAAGATGCTTTGGTGTAGTTATGTTATTTATTACTCTTCTTTTAGCATCTATTTATAATACCTATGATGTTTATGAGAGTATCATTCACTTCATTATGTTGATGACCCTTCACTTTGCTCTTGCTTATGCTTTTGTGAAGTTGACCGACACTAGTCTGCATACATTTAAAACCTTCATTAAAGATTTATGTGGTAGACTTATTAATCTTTTGGATTATGTGAAGAATTTGGTAGATGATATACCATCTCCTAATCTTCCTAATCCTAATCTTCCTAATCATAATCTTCCTAATCCTAATCCTATCAATCCTAATCGTAATCCTATCAATCTTAATCCTAATTTGATACCTAATTCTCCATCTGTTCATCCTCGCTCTTTCCATACTAATGATGGGATTCAAGCTATAGTTTAGGATGTGGATGTGTAAGATTTATTTGATTTACCTTCTTTACTCATGAACATGATAAACAATCACCTCCTATAGAAGCCTTACATAATATGTACACTACTAGATATAATATGGTGACTAAACAAGGTTATAAAGGTTTAGGCCTTGGGGTTAATGAGCATGGTATTAGGTTTCTAGTTCATATACCCCCTAAACCAGATATGTATGGTGTTGGTTGTTCAAGATCTCAAGTTAAGGTAGGTGATGCTAAACATCATCCTGCTCTTCATATTCTTCTCCCCACACCTATCTTAGAAAACCCTAATACTCGTCAAGAAGTGGCTAAAAAGGTATATGTTGAGCTAATGAATTCCAAGAAGGAAATCTTTAGACCTATGCCGATCGATGCTTTATACAAATACAAATGTCCTTTTCATTATAGTAACAAACATTTACTTGCTGATTGTAAACATTTCAAGTTATATGTTAGAGAAAGAGCTACTTTAGGAATTATATCTCACTCTCTTGCAATTTTACAATTCCTTCATAATTTTGATATAGGGGATTCCCCTCCTTTAGATATAATGTAGATGATCTTTCCCTCTTGTCTCATGACTGGGGGGCAAGAGTTGTATCTTCATCCAGTCTCCTAGAATCCATTAGGTCTTTTATTAGGACTTAATTGGTATTCTTTCTCTCCTATTTTTCTATGGCTTTGCATTATGTTTTCAATCATCCATAGAATCTATATTTTCTTTTCAAGATATCTTTTCTAAGAAATTTGTTTTATGAAGGTATCCCTTGTCTCTATCTCTCGGGAGCAAGGTACCTCTTTCTTTGTCTTTGTCTAGGGAGCAACTTTCCTTAGCTTAGTGGTATTTATTTATATTGCAATATTATTTCATCATATTGATAGATGTTTTGACTATGGATAATCTTCTTATATGAGAAGTTGTTGTCCTAAGTTGTCACTTCTTCTCTATTTTGAAAATTATGTTCTTTATAAACTCTCACCCTTGCTTTGGTGTTAGAGTTGTTTCCCTCATCCCAAAGATTCCTCTTCCTCTTGTTTGTAGGGGGCTTGATGATTGAATCTTTGTTCCTGCTATTGAAAGATGATATTTTATCTAAAGCACTCCTCTTTGGTGGGCAGTTTTGTTGATAAGATCCCTATCTTTGAGGATCCTTTTCCATGAGTGACATGTCCTTTTTACGATTATCTATATTCTTGGATGTAGGGGTCAATATCCCTCACTAAGCATATGGTATACATTGTTGTAAACAAGATATCTCCTTTCCTTGTGAAGTAGGTATCCTCTTCCATCTTTGTTCCTACACTTGGGGGGCAAGGATGCTATCTCCTTCTGTCTTTTTGGGATTCACCTCTTTTCTTGGGTAAGCAATATTTATCTATTATGTGATATCCAATCATACATAAAAATTTTGGTTTGCATTGAGGATCTTTGTCCTTGATCACAACCTATTTTATTGTTTGACATTGGGTTTTCATGGTTGATATAACTCTCACCCTGGAAACTGAACAGTGTGCTATCCCTCATAAGGGTTACTTTCTTTTCACTTCTTGCATGATATCTCTTTACATTTGTCCCTTCCATGGTCTCATAGGAGTTGTGACCTTCTTGGCTTGGATTGGGTGTTGTTTGTGGACATTGTCTTGATGTTGAAGAAGGCTTTATCCTTGTTCTTTTCTTTCCTTAACATGTCAAAATAGTATGTTTTTTCCATATTAAGGAGGGGAGAATATATAGGGCCTCCCTTGTACTATAGTTTTTTTAATTTTTACATGCTAAATCTTGGAAGGTAATGCACATAAGTTGCTAAATCTTGAAAAGATACACATCTATATGCTAAATCTTCCGAAGGTAACGCACATAAGTTGCTAAAACCTGAGGAGACATGCATTTTTCAAATTTTTCAATATGCTAAATCCTCTTAAGGTAACACACATAAGTTACTAAATCCTCTTAAGGTAACACACATAAGTTACTAAATCCTAAAGGGACACACATTTCCAATTTCAAATATGATAAATCTTGGAAGGTAATGCACATAAGTTGCTAAATCTTGAGGAGACACGCATTTCATATTCATAGTGATACAAGAATGTGGATCTATGAGTATTTCAAAAGCTGTTAGAAGATGCATTACAATTGCAAGCATAGTTTATGGGTGAACCTGTTGGACTCTCCCTCCAGGGTGATTCATGGTAAGGTGGGCATCTTACTAGGTGAGGTAATCACTCTTTTCCCTTTCTCTCTTTTTGCTTTCATGCTAGTAGGAATGGATCATGAAGCTATGTCATTTATAGTATTGTTCTTGTCTTTCTTATGTAAACATTTATGCTATTATGATAGCTTTCCAAATATGATGTTAGTATAAGAAATGTGTCTTAGCAAGGTTTCTTATGCTAGTTGATTTGGGTTTGTTTAGTACTAACCCCTCTTTTGTGTCCTTTTTTTTTTGCCCCCTTGTGCGTGTATGTTGAGTTAGAATCCTTAGCCTGGGGGCTTGTGTCTCTAACTAAGTTTCATTCTGTCTCATTTCAAATCCACTGGGATCTTTTCTTCCTTCTCCTTTACCAAGAGTTTGCATTGAGTCCATACTCTTGCTAAAGTGGGGGATTAATGTATCATCTTAAAATGGAAGCACTTCCATGTTAAGAGCATTTAGCCCTCTGAGTTAGTAGTCTGGGTCATGTCAAGCAACTAGAATCATCTCTTTGCTTAGATCATACTTTTTCTCCTCATTCTGCCTCTATCTATCCCTGATTTTAACTCCAATATGCATTTCCTAGCATTCTAGGTCTGGATCCTGAGGTTTTTGACCATAAGGTCAAAGTCAACCTTATGGGGTCAAATTTGAACTCTATCCTGACCTGGTCAGGGTTGACCTTGACCCTAACTTGGTCAGTTCCAACCTCGACCTTGACTTGGTCAGTTCCAACCTCATCCTTGACCCCCTGTCCAGATTTCAAGTTTCCTTGATTTTCGAGTGTCGGGTTTCGGGGATATTTGTTTTCCCGCCTCCGAGTCTACCATTTCGGGTTTCAAAATGGTAAATCCTTTAATTACATTTAATCTAAGTATATTTTCTAAAGGTTAGGACCTAATTGGGATTTAATTCTCTAAGGTGGCCCCTCTAGAGGATTGTGCCATAGTTCACTATAAAAGGAGGCCTTCCTCTCTCATTTTCTCCATCAAGTTTCCAAGCAATCTAATGATCAAGGCATCAAGTTTTGTGAGAACATCTCTCAAGATCTCAAGGTAATCAAGCAAGAATTCATTCAAGCATTCAAGTTCTCTTCTCCATCCAAGTTCTCCATAAAAGATCAAGGATTCAAGCATTCAAGCCATTGAAGGGATTTGGTTCAAGCATTCAAGATTCATCATTCAAACCCTAGATCTAGCCATCATGATGGTGTGATCTTCCTTCAAGATCCTTTTTTTCATCTTCTTCATTCTTCTATCAAGGTGGATTCCAAGCATAAAATCATGGAGGTTTGATTTACATTTTCCATTGTTGTGTTTAAGCTTTCATATCAATATACTTGTTTACATTCAAAATACAATTACATATCTATCGAATTGCATAGCTTCATCATTAGATCCATTTCTACTACTTGCTAGCATTCTTATTTCAATTTCAATATTAAGGTTGATTCCAAACCGGGGTTTGACCAAGGCAAACCCCTCAAACAAACAACAAAACCCTCTTTTTCTTCTAGGTATAGGTGCAACATTTTGGATTTGAGAGTAGATTTGGATACCCTTTTCGGTGAACTTCCAGGATTTTCGAACAAAGTCAAAATCGACCTTCAAATAAAGAATGTAGCCTTTGACCTTTTATTAGGGTAAAAAATTACCTATCATTGGAAAGACAAAAGATTTCTGAGTTTTCTTCGTCTCAGCATTTCCAGTCTGAAATAGGTTACAGAATTGCCCGAAAGTACACACAGACATCAGAAATTGGCATTTTCTAGATTTTCCCTAATTTGAGGTTAGTACTTGCATTTCAATTATTTCATATTTCAAACAATTCAATTCCATCACAAGGAAGTATAGGGTTTTTCTCTCTCTTTCATATTCTCCATAGATTGATTCAATTGTGTATTAACCTTTAGGTTGATCAAATTGGATCTCTCCTTTGGGAATTTGGATTTAGGAGTTGATCTCATATTTCTCCCATACATCATAGTGCACTTCTCTAAGTCATTACTTCCAAGGGAATCCATGAATGGGAAACCTTGAGAAAGTGACCTAGAGCTCCCTAGGCATGGAGTCACAAGGATGTTGATGGTGCTCTCAGCTAGAGCTATTGAAGCATGCAACCTTGCTAGTAAACCACACAATGGGAGATTCAAAGAGACAAAGGTAAGAATGCCAATATCCTATAGAATCAACAATGAAAATGCAATGCAACTATGCTAAGAATGAAGATTCAAGCTAAGCTATGAAAGGAAAGTATTACAAATCCTTGCTAATTAAGCTATGTGAGCTAATCTAGAGCATAAAGGAAACTAAGCTAGAAAGCATAAACATGAAGCTAAGATGCAAGAATGAAAGCTAAATGCATGAAGATCTCCAAAGCTCCAAAGTATCCAAGAAATCCTGCAGCATAATATTAGTATTCAAAGTTGGGATCCTAGAATGAGAAAAGAGCTCTCCTTTTAAAGGAATTGAAAAGGAATGGACCATGGAGATTAAGAGGCAAAAGATTTAATCAAGGGTGGAGCTTGAAAGAAGAGAAATCCATGTGTACAAATCTCCTCCAATGAGAAAATAAGAGTTGACTTTTGTGTCCATATGAGACAAAAAGGCCTTTTCTTCTTTTTATAGAATAATGCTTTATTTGTGCAACTTAGGATAAGATGAAAAGTGGGGGATTTTTATTTAATAAAAGGGGAGGAAATTACTTTTAAATAAATAAAGACTTAGGATAAAATGGTTAGCCCATAGAAAATAATCGAATAAATGATAGAGCTAGGATTTGATCAAGAAAATTGATATTTGAAAAATGTTGATTTTTGAAAATACTGATTTAGGGATTTGATAAATTGTTGAATGGGGGCCCAAAGTCTAGGTGACCATTTTAGGGTGCATACATTTTCCCCTATTTGACTAATGTGAGATTGATTTGGGATCACATGTGGTCAAAGAATGGAATTGAGATGTGAGATCGATTTGGGATCACAAAACAACCCAGATGTGTGTTCGATGGATGGGAACACATCAGGACAAAGATAAGCATAAGCTGAAAAAGATAAGCTGAAAGACAAGACCAACATACCTGTAAATAGGAAATTGTCAAGTCTCAAATAAGAGATAAGAATCTCAAGCAAGGTTGATTGATAAGCTGAATCAAGGATTAAAGCTGACAGGTACTGCCTCCTCAATATCAAAATCAAAATCAGGTAGAGGAGAAACAACAAATTGATAAACTTGATCAAGTCACTAGAAATCATAATCAAAGATGAAAGATGATAGGATAACCATCAAGCAGTGAAGACATGTCCCAGTTTGACTAGGTCTGAATGAGAAAGATATAGGATAAAAATGAAGTCAAACCTCAGAGTGATGAATCGAATGAAAATGAATGACATACTAGGAGGTTGAAAAGAGATGGGGATGGAGAAATGAAGATGCCCCAACAAAGATCAAAGGATCAGGCCTCAAAAGGTTAGCCAATTGCGCAGAAGAAGGAGAGATTTTTAAAATGCAATTTTGACTATCAAGATGAACTCAGATTTTGATTTTGATCCTGAAAATGGATCCAAGATGTTGACATTAGCTAGGGGTGCAATTTTTGGAAAATTTTGAGATGTTTTGAAAATTGGTCAAAAAGTCAAAATGCTATATAAAGGGAAAAAAGGGTCATTTTATATATGATGATAAGATTAAATCATTGTGATGACAAGAAAAGGATGTGATGTGAAAGACAAGGAGTGAAAGACATGATCGAGAAAAGGAAAGGTGAGCGTGGTTGAGTGACAAGTCCATGAAAGATTAAGGAGAGCTCTCTCCATATGCAAGATGCAAAACTAAACTAACATGAACCTAAAAATGCAAGCTACTATGAAAAGTGGTTTACTTGCAAGGTTACAAAACCATTAGTCTCTAATATTCATCATTGAGCATTATTGGTAGCATCGCAAGATCATACAATACACACTAGTATGACTATGTGAATCTGAATATTATCTATATCAGATGGATATGTGGGAATCCCACCTAAGCATCAAAGACATATAGGTCAAGATGACTAGTGCAGTGAGATTTCCTAAGTTTAATATGGCAAGATTATACTCACATTGAGACACAAGGAAAGTCAAGATGGCTATAAGTATGCACTTGCAAAAATAGTCAAGGATAATACCTTGTAGACCCTATTGTCAAGTGGAACAAGCATAAATGCTAATAATAGTTAGGACCAACAAAATATACCCACAAGTAGAAAAAGCAATAAAACATGTCTTCATGCCCCCAGTCTTCTAGCTCAACATCATCAAAAACTATTAGGGAGAGAACACTCATCAAAGAAATCATCATAGACAGCACACAAAGAAATAAAGTCAACCAAGTCTCAGCGAGTCGAGTGTTTAAGTGCATGTGTGTAGATCATAGAGTCAAACTTTGAGTATCACATCTGCCAGTGAGAAATATCATATCATGCTAGAATATGGGTAAGATATATGATAAGTGTTGAGAAACACTTGACACTAGGTAGTGTTGAAAAACACAGCTGGGGTTGGTGTTGAAAAACACCGTTTGCAAGATGTCCTAAAGACCAATGCATCCTGGAGACCAAAGGTAACATAGTTATGCCCCCTAGACAAAGACAAAGACCAATTCCAAACCAAGGCAACAAGGTTAAGGCATGATGGAGAAAGGCTAAGTGTCGAGGATGCATGTCTAGAGACAAGGGTGCAAAGGCCTCAAGTAGCGCTTGTTTCCAAGTTTTCACCACTTGGAGATTTTTTTTATTTTTTCAATTTTTTGTATTTTTGCTACCAAGGTGCCTGTGTCCAAGTTTTCACCAAGGCACTTTTTCTATTTTTTAAAAAAAAATTTAATTTTTTTGTATTTTTTTTTTTTCAGGACTTTATATGATGTTTAGAATTTTTTCAGCATCATATATGATTTTTTTTGGAATTTTTTCAGGATCAATAAATATATACAATGGATGCTCCCAGACAGAATAGGCATCATGGATAGAACTTCTTTAGGTGCAAAACATTAATAGGATCAGGGAGCTGTTCTCCCTCTACAGTAGACAACAAGTAAGCACCTGTCCTAAAAGCAATAGTAATAATGTATGGTCCAAGCCAATTAGGTTCGAATTTTCCCTTTTGCTCTCTATGTTGTTGGTTCTTAGGGTTTTCTCATAGGACAAGATCCCCCACTTGAAATTCTCTAGGGCAAACCTTCTTGTTGAATTCTTTGGACATAAGCTTTTGGTAGACTCTCATGTGATCAAATGATGCCTTACACTTTTCATCTAGAAGTTCTAGTTCTTGGAGCCTCATGGTGCGGTAGTCTTCATCTGTCACTAGACCTTTAAGGGAAACTCTAAGAGAAGGAATCTCCACCTCTAAAGGTAACACTGCTTCAGCGCCATAAGTGAGGGAAAAAGGAGTAGCCCCTGTTGGAGTACGAATACTCATTCTATAGGCCCACAAGGCCAAATTTATCTGTAGATGCCAATCTCTACCATTCTTGTGAACTGTTCTATGGAGAATTTTAAGAATGGTCTTATTTGAAGCCTCTGCTTGTCCATTTCCTTGCAGGAAGTAAATAGAGGACCAATGCTATTTTATCTTGAACTTCTTGCAGAGATGTTTAAGGTCCTTATTTTTAAACTGACCTCCATTGTCAGTGATTATTTTAGAATGCATCCCATACCGACAGATGATATGGTTCAAAATAAATAGAGAAACTGTCTTGCCTGAGGCAACAGAAAGTGGGACAGCTTCTACCCATTTGGTAAAGTAATCAGTAGCAGTGATAATGAATTTGTGTCCACTTGATGAGTTGGGATGAATCTTCCCAACAAGGTCAAAGGCCCAGCACTGAAATGGCCAATGAGAAATAGATGGAATAAGCTCCCTACCTGGAGCATGTATCAGGTTACCATGTTTCTGACACTTTTTGTATGATTTAGCAAAAGCTACTGCATCTATCTACATGGTAGGCCAATAGTACCCCACCATAAGCAACCTTCAGGCCATGGCAAGACCATTGGACTGTCCTCCAAAAATGCCCTCGTGAATGTCACCTAACGCTTGGTTGGACTCATCCTTTTCCAAGCACCTAAGAAGTGTCCCATCTAAACCCCTCCTATACAGATCACTAGAGATAAGGGTATGGCGAGAGGCATTTTGGGTTAAGTTTCTTCATTTAGAGTGGTTGAAGGTTTCAAGGATAATGCCATCATGGAGTATGAGTAAATGGCACCATAGCGGGATGACTCATGGAAAAAAAGGGTACAAACAACTTGGCTTTCTTGGGAGTCATAGATAGGGTAGCGTAGCTCTTCCACCAAGAATTTGAATCTGGACTCATGTTGTTCTAGTTGAACAAGTGAAGCCAATGTAGCCATAGCATCAGCTACTTTATTCTCTACTCTAGGGATTTGCTGAAATGTAACAAAGGTGAAATATCATCTTAATGAATCAACCATTTTCTTGTAGGGTACCAATTTTTCATCTTTTGTTTGGTATTCTTCATTAACTTGGTTGATTATTAATTGCGAATCCCCATAGATATGTAGCTCTGTGATTCTCCACTCTATTGCCATTTTTAGTCCATTTGTCAAGGCCTCATACTCAACAATGTTATTTGTACATGGGAATAATAGTTTGTAGGACTTAGGAATTGTGTACCCATGAGGAGAAACACATAACACCCCGACTCTTGAACCATTTTGCATGAAACAACCATCAAAGAACATCTTCCATGTTTTGGCAATCATGTACATTATGTGCTCATCTAGAAATTCAACTTGAATTGGTGCTTTATCTCAAATTGGAAAATTAGCCAATTGGTCTACAATGGCTTGTCCTTTTATAGCCTTACGCTCAACATACTCTATGTCAAATTCTGATAAGATCATCATCCACTTGGCAAGTCTACCTATGAGAGAAGCCTTACCAAACAAATATTTGAGAGGATCAATCTTTGCAATGAGGTGTATTGTATGCGCAAGCATGTAATGTCGCAACTTTTGGGAAGCAAATACCACTGCAAGGTAAGATTTTTCAATACTAGTGTAAATAAACCTCATATGACACAAGAGTATGACTAATGTAATATATAGCTCTTTCTTTTCCAGTATCATCAAGTTGAGAAAATAAGGCCCCCAGGGAAGATTTTGTTGCTGACACATACAATATGAATGGTTTTCCTAGGATAGGAGGCATTAAGATTGGAGGATTGGCCAAGTATTACTTGATTTGGTCCATGCTTTGCTAATAATCTTCATTCCAGACACATTTAACCCCTTTGTGCAAAGTCTTATTAAAGGGTTGAGCTCTATGAGCTAGTTGTGAAATAAACCTCCTTATAGATTGAAGGCATCCCTAGAGACTCCTCATTTGGCTGATGTTTTTGGGAGGTGACATATCTAATATCACTTGAACTTTCTCTGGGTCCACCTCTATTCCTTTGGCTGAAATGATAAATCCTAGGATTTTTCCAGAGGTGACTCCAAATGCACACTTTTTGGGATTTAATCTTAATTGAAACTATTCTATACGATCTAGAATAAATTCTAAATCTCCTAGGTGTGTATCCCTTTTTTTAGATTTTGCCAAGGTGTCATCCACATAATCTTCCATATTATTATGCATCATGTCATGGAAGATAGTTGTCATAGCTCTTTGATAAGTAGCTCCTGTATTTTTTAATCCAAATGGCATGACATTCCAGCAATAGGTTCCCCATGCGCAAGCGAATGCAGTCTTTTCCTAGTCTTGAGGAGCTATCTTGATTTGATTATACCCAGAAAAACCATCCATCAATGAATAGATCTCATAACCCGTGGTCATGTCCACTATCATGTCTATGTTCAGAAGTGGAAAATCATCCTTTGGGCATGCTTTATTAAGATCTCTAAAATTTGTGTGGGCGTGAATGGACTTGTCATGTTTTAAAACTAGTACAATATTGGATATCCATTCGGCATAATCAATGGCTCTTATAAATCTTGCACTGAGGAGTTTTTCTAGTTCAGCTTTGACAAGAAGAGCTATGTGAGGATGCATTTTCCTCAACTTTTGTTTTACTGGTTTTATAGCTGGAGCTATGGACAATTGATGCATAATGAGATTAGTGTCCAATCCCGGCATGTCTGAGTAAGTCCAAGAAAAATTAATCTTCTTGCTCTATAGGAACTTGGTATATGCCTCTTTTTCCTATGTTGATAGAGACTGAGCCAAATGCACTATTTGTGGAGCCTCTTCTATATTCAAATTAACTAGCTGTGTAGGCTCAACAAGCACTGAAGATTTGTCCTGAAAGTAACTTGGGAGATGATCAAGTACCTCATCCTTAGGTGCCTTGGAGAGGTTTTCACTCTTGGATACATCCTTTATTTTTACTTTTTTAGGTTCTGACACCGCCACAAAATGGTTTTTGCCATCAGAACTCTTATTCTTTTTTTCTTTTCTTTTCATTTTGCAACTAAGGTACTTGATATCTGGTTTTTTCATGCTTGTAGTTGATTCACTGGTGGAAGAGACTATAGGTTCAAGGGCATTTAGGTAACATGATATCTCATAGTCATTTTGGAATGTTAGGAGCTGAGGCTCTTGATAGCATTGAGACCAATCAATTAGGTGAGGATTGGCAAGGGGTAGGTCAATGATGGGTTCAATGTTGTGTATGTGAATGGTATCATCTTTGGTGATTGTAGAGTTAGGGTCCGTCAAGTATCCTTCTAAGGTACTCAAATCAGGATTTATCCTACCAAGTGAAGCATCATCCACTAAAGTGACTTGCGGATTTGAATCCACTAATCCTACACTAGACTCGTTAGCTACCTCAAGTTGGGAACCATATGTATGGACAACATCAATGTCCATGTCAACTATAGAACAATTAGAGAGAGATTCCCATTCATACTCATGTGAGTCTGTATCTGAATCCTAACTGGGATGTTTACACCAAGCATATTTTTGAGGCCTTGAGGTAGAGGCTTTGATGTCACCAAGGGTAACACCTTCTTGAATTCCATTTGTGTATTTTGTTCTTGAATAGGATCCTCAACATGATCTTCAACAATAGATTCTTCTTGTTCTAGGTCTGAAACTATTGGATTGGCAACTGGAGTATCTGAATCTCCCCAAAGGAGATTTGTGGAAGGGACCCAATCTTCACACCTATCTTGTTGATTTTGCAAATTGGGTATGTAGTTTGATTCATCATCACTATCCATTGTAGCAAGGATAGGAGTAGTTTTCTTGTTCTGACTTTCAAAACCTAGGCCAACCATTGTTTTAGACCTGCATCCAAAAAGAGCATGATCAAGTGGTTCATCTCTAGTGTCTAATCTATGACTCAGAGGACCATGACCTGGATAGCCCATATTTTTGACAAGAGTGTACCCTCTTCCATAGGCCTTAGGAGAGGGAGAGAAGTTCTCATTATGTATGTATTTGTCTTCTCTATAGATCCAGTCCTTGAAAGCCACCTCTTCTTTTTCATCCTGGATAGGCACCAAGGATTCTACAGATGTACCAAATAGAGTCATGGTTGAAGATGAAGGACGCATCTCTTGTGAAGGTTTTCCATAGGACCTGGGTGAGACTGGCATTTTTGTAAAGGAGTCAATTTGGTACCCCCCCATACCAAGGTCTATGGCCTTAAACTTATTCTAGCATTGTGCTAAAGTTTCATCAAAATCCTTTGCTTACCTATTGAGGGGAACATGAGTCCTTGCTAAAATTGTATTAACAGATAATGTGCTATCCCTGGGTATACAGACTTCTACTCCATTATAGGAGAAATTAACACATTGGTGGTAGGTGGATGTCATTGCTTGCATGTCATGGATCCACGGTCTACCAAGTACGATATTATATGCTATAGGACCAGCATCAACAATTTGGAACAAAATGTCCTTTTCCATAGGGCCAATCCTGACAGGAAGGATGGCCAAGCCCTTGGAGCTTCTCTCTGCCTCATCATAGGCTTTAATGGTAATTTTCTTTTGAGTATCAATGAATTTCTTAGAATAACCTAGTATCTTCAACAGACTCAAGGAATAGATGTTGAGCCCAACACTCCCATCAATCAATAAATGCCTAACATGGGTCTTATGAATCATGACTTCGATATGAAGGGCAAGATTATGTGGATGGCTCAAAGCTTTATCATCTTCTTCTGAGAATGTTAGGTAATGAGGGCTAGCAAGGTGATTATCCATGTTCTAGAATTGGTCAACATCTATGTTGTTAGGAACATTGGTTGCACGCAAAGCATCCTCAAGAATACGCTTATGTCTTGGAGACAATTCCAAGAGTTCAAAGATTGAGATTTGAGCTGGCATTCTTTGTAACTGGTCAACAAGATTATAGCTCATTTCAGGGTTGACTGCTGATTTGGTGGTGACATTCTTGGATGTCACTTGCTTGGGTTTGCTAGATTGGTTGGAACTATGACCTCTAATAACTACAGGACCTTGATTTTGGCTTCTAGTGACAGCGTTGAGAGTTTGGGATGACCTTTGAGAGTGAGGACCCCTAAGAACCACCATAGGTTCTTCATTAAATATAGGAGGAGAGCCCACATAATAACCATAAGGATCTTTGTCTCTCATCATGTTGACACTTTCCTCAACAATCTCAAGCATATTGACCACGTTTTCTACACCTGTGTAGGTATAGTTGATTTCAGCCTTATCATTCTTGGGTTTAGAGGTTTCCCCCTTTTCATATTTGGGCAAAGGCTCCTTGAATGCCTTATGGTCTACATTGGTATTCAACCCATCAATCTGAAGTTTTCCACTTTCAATAAGATCCTAGATAAGGTGTTTAAGTTTCTAGCAATGTTTGATGTCATGTCCAATGCCATTATGGAATTTGCAGAAAGCTTTTTTATTCCACCAATGTGGCTTAACGTTAGGTATGTGGAAATTTTTTTGATCTTGTGGTTGTGCAAGGTTATTGGCAATAAGCTTCTTGAAAACATCCTCATAGGAGTCACCCAGTTTAGAAAATTGTCGCCTCTCCTTCTTAGGCTTTTCTTGATACTTTTGTTTATGCTCTTGTTGGTTGGAGGATGTGTTGAGCTTCATATCTTGAACTACACTAGACAAATGGAGGACTCCTCGATCCTTGGGTTGGGAAGAGTCCACAACTCCATCATTGACTACTTGCTTATTCGTGTTCCAGTGTGATTGTTTGCCTTTGTCCTTATTAGCATTGTTAGTATTATGACTGTTGTTGTTGCTATGTTTGGTCAAAATGCCTTGCTCTTTCAAGACATCCTCAATTTGACATGTGGTTTTGACCATAGTGTCAAAGGAATCAAAGACCATCTTCTGAACCTCATACCATATTTTAGGCACCAAATTGCTAACAATGATATCAATCCTTTCATGCTCAGGGATAGTCCTAGAATAGCGAGAGCACAATCATCTCCATCTTTGTAAGAAGGTAACAAAGGATTCCCCTTGGTTTTGTTTCAAATTGCACAAGTCTAACATAGTGACTGATCTTGACAAGTTGTATGCAAAATGTTGAAAAAATCTGTGGACAAGTTCCTTGAAAGTTTTGACGGGAGGGGTTATGTTGGTAAACCACTCCATGGCTTGGCCCTTGAGACTCCTTGGAAATAATCTCATAAGATAGGAGTCATCTTGGTGGAACTCAAAACTCATGATGTAGACCTGATGCACATGATCATGTGGATCGCCATTGCCATCATACTTGTCATACTGGGGGATTTCAACTTTTCTAGGAAAATCCTTCATATTGACACTTCTGTCGAAAGGATTGGGACAAATAGAATCGAGTGAAAAGAAACTCTTAGGTGCTAACACCTTTTCCATCATACACTTGAGTTTCTTGATCTCCTCTTCTTGAGACAGTCCTTGTTTCTTGATTGTCCTATCCACATCAAAGTTGTAAGGGACTCTAGCACCCTTGTTAATCAAGCTCTCTAGGAACCTATCCTTGTTTTTATCAAGATACTTCTCCACATATTGTTGGAATAGTGGCTCTTGTTGCATTCTCATAAAATCTTGATCATAAAAACTTGCACTACTTCCTCCATGTTGAGAGTTGTGATGAGCTCGTTGGGAGGGTTGTCTCGAGTTTCTAGGAGGTGTTTGTCTCCTATGTTGTGAAATCCTCCTTCCTCTAGGACTAGGAGATCTTGAAGGGGTCCTTGACCACCTTCTACTTCTTGGGGTTCTTGAGGGAGTAGATGGTGGAGAGTTGTTTCCACTGTTGGTACCCCTATTGTTGAATTGGTCATTGAGTTGCTGGGCTAAAAGCCTATCTTGTTCTTCTTGGAATGCTTTTCTTTTCAACTCTAACAAGGCTTGTTGCTCCACCTCTAGGTGCCTAAACCTTTCTTCTTTAGCGGCTTGTTCATCCAAAAAGGCTTTCTTTTCACACTCAATTCTTTTAAGCCTTTCATTAGCATACCTTGAGGTTGTTTTGAGTGGAGAGTTGGGTCTTGAATGTTTGAACAAGTCATTAGTAAATGCTGCATTTACATGAGCATCACTAGATTTTTTGTTTTGGTCTTCATGCTATGACTGTGCATCTTGGTGAGCTCGCCCATAATGTCTTTCAGCTCTTTGATGGGTGTCTAAATATCTTGAGTTAATAGGGGGTGATTCAGGTTGATTTTCATCACCAAATAGCATGTTATCCCTGTCTTTGGAAAATGTCATCAAGATTTTGATCCATCGCTTCTCTCTCCTTTCTAGTCATGGTGTAGCTCATGTCCATATCTAATTGAGAAGGTGCTAAAGAGGTACTCAAATCAATAGGATTGCTCTTTGGGTCAAACCAAGCTTCAGAATTGCTCCTAGGTGATTGGTCAAAGACGAGTTCCTTTTTCTTTTGATGAGTTTGGACTAAGGGTATTTGATCAAAGATAACTTGAGGTCATTTTCCTTGACTAACTTGGTACCTTTTCGTAACCAACATGAAAGAAAAAGACCCTTAGTGATAAGATGACCCTATGAAATGTCAATACCAAACTAGGATAGTAAAAGTGTTCAATTGTCCAAAAAAGAGATGGTAAGATAGAAAGCTGCAAAAGGTGTAAACCAACACTGCCATAGAGGTGTATAATAAAAAGATGAGTATCCTAACACATATGGACTAGGAGGATGGATTTAATAAAATATATTTGAAATTGAAATTAAATTTTGATGGAAGTGATTTGGACAAAAGAGTACTGAAACTCTCCAAGTGTGTTACCAAAGAATCTAAAGGTGTACTTTTTCAACAAGGATAATTCCTAACTTATTGATGCCAAGCAAGACTACTTTGTAAAATCAAAGAACACTAATTCAAGGGGTCTAAACACAAGAACCCAAGGTACAAATAGGTTTCCAACGGTAGATTAAGTCACCTACTAAAAATTTGGTTGACTAAGGAAAGACTGAAAATAGCATAAACTAGACAGACAACAAAAAGACTCTGTGCGACAATTTCTAGGCAAACAATGTGATACAATCTGACCAAGCGATATTTCACACTAAGTAGTGTGACAATTTCTAGGCAGCCTGTGTGATACTTTCCAGGAAAGCAGTGTGATAGTTTTGCAGTGATGAACTATTGCATGATAAATCTCAGTACAATGTGCGATGAAGTTTTAGGATGGTATGACTCTTGACCAGTGAGTGTTAAAAATCTCAGTTTTAAGGACAATTTGTTCAAAGTTTCAATCTGATGGTTGGATTTTTCAATTTTAGGCATAGTACTAGTAGTAATCAGACAAGTTTGCAAATAGTAGGTGATCAAACATGTCATAAAACACTTGCACAAGGGCAAAAGCAACCTTGCCAAGACAAACAATTGTGATATCAAAGTAATAAAATCCTATGAATGCTACCGTGATGTTTGATATTTGAGAATGTTTACATGAGTTGAGAACACTTCAAGAACTTACTAGCCTAAAAAGACAATGGCTCAATACTTAACAACTTGGCCCACACCTGATGCTCCATTGCCTCACACAAAGTGGTTGCCCACAATAGATATTGGCTTTGTCATGGAAGTGCCAATGACATAACCAAAGGAACACAGATGGTGAGTAATCTTGGGGTGATTTAGGTTAGTCCACTAGGATCAATCCTTGCACCAAGAAGCTAAGTGGCAAAATAGGGTGGCTTCTATCTATGGTTCTTAGTAAGGGCTTCCATTTGTAATACCCCTCTTACTCCCCAAAGGGACTCCTTGCCTTGCGGAAAGTAATGGACCTCGCGGCCACAAGATTACCTTAAGCATTCTTGCTCAACATTTTCCTCATGGTCACAATCCCACAAGTACTCACATCAAGCGAAGACAAGTACTACATATACCAAGGTTTTGTGTCCTTGATAGCCTTGAGTTTATAGTGTGTCAGAATAGTCGGCAAAAAGCTTGTCCCCACTTGGGTCGTTCCTCTTGATTGCTCAAGAGAAGGCCTGCTAAAGGATTTTAAAAAATAAACAAAGAGTGGATTAATCTTTGAGTTTCAAGATTTCTGGTTCACCTCAAGGGTGAAGAGCATACTCTCCTAGCTCAAAAATTTCAACCAAACACACCAAGAAAAGCTTCAATTACCCTCTTACTTTCAAAATCCAAAGATGGGTTAAGATTTCTGTTTCACCACAAGGGTGAAGAGCATACTCTCCTATCACCAAAAGATTTCTACAATAAGATATTAAGTGCCTATGAAAAGAAACAACTAGTATATGCCGCACTTAAAAAGAAAGCAATTAAACAAGCACTTGATTGGTTTTTATGCTTTGGGTAGCCCTGCAAAAACCATTAGTAGCCCTTGTGCATTTGGAGCTTTGACATGCATTCTTTTAAGCAAACATTTAGGCAATGAGAGCACCTACAAGCACAACTTGTTAGCCATACAAGGGTTAGCACATCAAAACCAAATAAAATCTGCAAATCAAACTCTGTTCTACCAAAGCAAATCAGAAATCCAAATCAAACCAATTAAATCTTGCAAAGAAATGTCAAAAATTACTCACTTCCAGGCCTGGGTGATATTTCTGTCAGAGAAAGAATCGTGTGATACTTCGCTATATACGGCTGTGATACTTTATCTCTGTGCGATAGTTCGCAATACCTTTATGTGACAGAGAACAAAACAATAGTGTGACAGAGTTTGCAAAGGTGCGTGATACTTTAACTGGTAAAGTATCACACTGGTATACAAGAAACTATCATATGACACTGGAAAACTATTGCACGAGCTGAAACAATAAGCAAATATTGATGAAAAATTGACAGAAATGCATAAAAAGAAGGACAAAACAAGAGTGTTCTACACCACGGTGGGCACCAAAAATGTACACACTAAATAGTGCACTTCTCTAAGTCATTACTTCCAAGGGAATCCATGAATGGGAAACCTTGAGAAAGTGACCTAGAGCTCCCTAGGCATGGAGTCACAAGGATGTTGATGGTGCTCTCAGCTAGAGCTAAAGAAGCATGCAACCTTGCTAGTAAACCACACAATGGGAGATTCAAAGAGATAAGGGAAAGAATGCCAATATGCTCAAGAATCAACAATGGAAATGCAATGCAACTATGCTAAGAATGAAGATGCAAGCTAAGCTATGAAAGGAAAGTATTACAAATCCTTGCTAATTAAGCTATGTGAGCTAATCTAGAGCATAAAGGAAACTAAGCTAGAAAGCATAAACATGAAGCTAAGATGCAAGAATGAAAGCTAAATGCATGAAGATCTCCAAAGCTCCAAAGTCTCCAAGAAATCTTGCAGCATAAGATTAGTATTCAAATTTGGGATCCTAGAATGAGAAAAGAGCTCTCCTTTTAAAGGAATTGAAAAGGAATGGACCATGGAGATTAAGAGGCAAAAGATTTAATCAAGGGTGGAGCTTGAAAGAAGAGCAATCCATGTGCAGAAATCTCCTCCAATGAGAAAATAAGAGTTGACTTTTGTGTCCATATGAGACAAAAAGGCCTTTTCTTCTTTTTATAGAATAATGCTTTATTTGTGCAACTTAGGATAAGATGAAAAGTGGGGGCTTTTTATTTAATAAAAGGGGAGGAAATTCCTTTTAAATAAATAAAGACTTAGGATAAAATGGATAGCCCATAGAAAATAATTGAATAAATGATAGAGCTAGGATTTGATCAAGGAATTTGATATTCAAAAAATGTTGATTTTTGAAAATACTGATTTAGGGATTTGATAAATTGTTGAATGGGGGCCCAAAGTCTAGGTGACCATTTTAGGGTGCATACACATGCAACAATTCTTTTCCACTGCTCAAAAACACACTAGGGGTTTTGGTCTACACCTCATCATCATCCATCAAAGACTGGATCTTGAAAGTTCTTCCATCTTTCTTGAAGGTAACAGTGTTCCCTCTCCCATCATACATGGATTCTCTGTCATATTGCCATGGTCTTCCCAATAGAAGATGGCATGCATCCATAAGTAGCACATCACCTAGACACTTATCCTTATACCCTCCAATAGAAAATTCAACCCACCTTTGTTCATTTACTAGGACACATTTCCCTTTGTTCAACCATGTCACTTTGTAGGGATTTCTATGAGGCACTTTGGTGAGGTTGAGCTTCTTGGTTGATTCTTCTGCAAGAATATTATCTATGAATCCATAATCCAAAATCACCTTACACACTTTTCTCATGATTTTACACCTCACTCTAAAGAGAGCTCTTCTTTGTTTTGGCTCCTCTTTCATTGGTTGTCTAATGAGGACCCTTCAGAACATGAGGTTCTCTCCCATCTTTGACTCTATGTGACTGATCTCTGGTGACTTGACACTTGATGTGTCTTCTTGAGTGTAAGCCACTCTCTTCTCTGCATTAGAGGAAGATGCCTTTTTTGGACACCTATAGGATGGATGTCCCATCTACCCACAATTGTAACACTTCATGCTAGAAAAATAGGAATTACTTCTCCCTGCACCTCTTCGTTTACTAGAGCCTCCTTGATTTCCTCTACCTCTTCCATAGTTCCCTCTAGAGCTAGTTTCACCACTTTTCTCTATAATTTTGGACTCTCCTTGGCTTCTTTGATCAATCCCTCTACCTTGGTGACCATCTCTATGACCCCTTTGATCTCTTCCTCTACCTTTGTTTCTTGAACTAGAGTCTTGTCTCCTCTTACCTTTCTCTTTTATCTTTAGTTCCAATTGATAGGACCGATGTACTATCTTGGGAGTTAGGAAACTCATCTCCTCTTGGATAGACCATTTCAATCCATTGAGATACCTAACAACTTTGATACTTTTCTCTTCTACCACCTTAGACCTTAGACATAGTTTTTGGATTTCTTCGATATAGGTGTTGACATCATTGTCTTTTTTCCTTATAATTTTCCTCCTTTTGTGCAATTGGATTTCATAGTCCTCTAGCATGTAAGCTTCTTTCACTTTGGCCACCATTCCTTTCCATGTAGCTATGGGGTTTTTTTGTTATTTCTCCCTCTCTGTTTGACTGAACTTCCACCATGTGAGAGTAGAGCCTTTGAGTCTTGACTTGGCTACTCTCACCTTTTGAGCTTCACTAATTCCATCACATTCAATGTGATTCTCCATACCCTCAATCCAATTAATGACTGCATCAAGCTCTATTTTTTGACTAAATAATGGTACACCTTCTAGTGCTTTGCCACTTAAGGCCTTCAAGGCTTTGAGGAAGTGTTCTTGCTCCACCACTGGATCTAGTTTAGGAACTTCATCTTCCACTAATATAGCCTTCCATGCTTTCTCATCTATCTTTTCATTTACTTCTTCCAACTTCTTGGCTAGTAGTTCTATCATTTCCCTTAACTATCTATTTTCTTCCTCTCAGTCTTCTAACTTCTTGGCCAACTTTGCATTGGTCTCCATCCTAGAAGATCCAATGGACTCACACTTTTACATGCACTCACTTCTCAAATCTTTGAGGCTCTAATACCAATCTAATAGGGAGGTTGGGAGAGCCAATCACTAGCTCTTTCCTAGGTCCACCTAGTGACTTTAAGGTGTTCTCAACTGATGCCAATTTACCTATAGGATCCCTCTAGAGTTTCAATCCCCTAGTCTACTTATCCAACCCAAATACCAAGTAACATCTACCAAGACAAAACAAAATTCTTGGTGCTTCCTTCCTTCATGCTCATACTGACCCTTAAGGCCCTTTAAGGGTTCACCACCTCCAAAATGACATAGGATATTGTAGAGGTGAGGAGATTCTTGAGTATGTCTTATTTAGTTCAAATTTATGTCTTTTAGGTCTTACTTCCTTACTATTTCTTACCAATCTCATAGATCCTTCCCAAAATATGGCTACAAGGAAGAGCCCCAATTAGGCCTCCTATTCTAAGAAAATAGGGATTTTATCCTAATCACTTATAAAGAACCCTACAACTTGATAATGGATTCTCGGTTCAATTCCTAACCTCTCAAATATTTTGGAGGTTTTAGGGTTTCATCTGGTCGTACAACCCCCTAACAAAAAGTGAGTGCTTTTGGGAGGGTTTCAGGATTTTACTGATTGCATGGCTTGTCTTCAAGAGTTTTTTGACCAAATGGATTAGTGGAACCTTCTCCAATTTTTAAGTTCTTGTAAAATACCTTTCCTTTGACCTCCAATCACTGATTGATGATTTCATACACACCTCTACAAGTCACAATCCTTTTGGCTTAGTCTCTCCTAGTCGGGCTCACCATAGGCTCACCTAGGTCAAGACTGCATAAATGCTTGGAAATATTTCTAGGGCCCATGATCCTATACATATAACATATATGGATTCTACTCACTATCTCTAAAATTCCATATGGAAATAATGATGGGATAGTGATTTAGATCCCCATTTCTTACACCCTCCTGGTTTGAACTAGTGAACAGGGGTAAACTAAAAGATTTAAGAAAGAACAATGAAATGAAATAAAATATCTGATCTAAATTCACACACTACAAAGGAAAACACTACACTACACACTCCATTAATCATAGTCCATCTTACAACTCAAAACATTGTTCTTGCATTCACTGATTACAAAGCTGTGGCAAACTTCCACACACTGTTCACACTTTCAGAATGAAATCTCTGTATACAAGAATGTCCAACCTCAAGATTTGGTCCAAGATTGACTTAAATAGTTGTAGGTTGGTCTTAGGTTGGATTTAGGGCAGTCCTAGGCCGATTTAGGTCATTTGGACAACTTTGGTTTGAGAAAATTTTAAAAGTTACAAAAGTTGCTATGCAACTTTTACAACATTTTTACAAATTTTCACAATCTTGCCAACCATAGACCTTGGTTAGGTCCTATGGAGTTATAGACTCTATAAAAGACTCAAATATGATTTTTCACACACCCTAAGTCCTATTATATCATAGTGACATCACCTTACCACACATAACCAAGAAAGAGACTCTAACACATTAGTCTCAAGACCTAAGATACATGACTTTATTGGACCCTTAATCCCTATTGGATCTCACACTTTGGTCAACATGACCTTAGGAAAATCAAAAAGTTTCCAAAGATGGATACAAACAAAAGAAAAGATGGATTGGTTGAGCCAACCCTTGGGTGCTCCTGCACCAGATTGGTGGATTGTGGTCTGATTTTTCATCTATTAATAAGACTTTGGTGATGAAATTGCTAACTAATTATTTGATAAGTAAAAGAGTTACTCTATCTAGTGTGTCTAGTATGTTACCATCTGATCTTTTTATAGACATTGAAAATAATTTTTTATAGTATGGTATATATTTTCGAGTGGTGAAAAGATCTATTGAGAAGAAATGTGAAAATGCAAAACAAAGACTTTCCAGGATTATTAGTAAGATAAAGAAATGTGTGAAGGATATTAAAGAATTATACAAGTATTTTCTTTGGTAGCCTACTGTTGTAGATAGTTTCAGAGGTAGAAGTGAAGTGATTGAGGAAGAATTGAATGAGCTTGGAAATACATATGATGTCTTTAAGGAAAAAGAAGGAAAATAGAGGATAAAAGTTCATGAGCTTTAGGAAGAGTTGTTGTTATAGAGACAAAGGGAATATTTGGTTAAAACCTTTTGGTTAGTGAAGGGAATGGTTGAGGTCTGATTGGAGTATGTTACTGGCATCCTTGCTGATACAAAAGATTATGAGCAGTGGTTTTAGTCTTCAAACTAGAGCAAATCATTCGACAAAGTGGTTAATGTGACAATTTGTGTGCCTAGATGGGGGCTACCATTTCAAAGTGGAAGAAGGAGATTCTAGTTTTGAAGGAGAGGTCTAAGAAAGTGTTTTCTAGAAAAAAATTTGTATTCATTTGACTTTCTTTTTCATGTTTTTGGCCCTTTTCCATTATGGAAAAAAGGGGGAGAGAAAGAGGAAAATAAAATTAAAATGTTGCATCTACTCAGGGGGAGTTTTTTGGTTATGAAGAGTAGAATTATTTTTGTTTTGGGTGTTTTTCCATCAATTCCAAAGGGATATATTGTTAGATATAATGAGATATTGCTATCATTTTTTTCATTGATTTTAAAACCATCATACCGACATCTTGGCAGTATCTGTTAGTTGTTGGTAATTTTTGGTTATGTACCTGTTAATTTTGGTAATGCATTAGAGGTTTTGGTTATTCACAAGACAAGTTCAATATGAATATAATTGGTGTTCCATGGCATGTGTACTTGGTTCTTCTCATGACCTACATGTTTTGGTACACTTGTATGCTTTCGGTAATTGGTATTGCTTGAAGCTTTTTGTTGGTTCCTAGTGATTTCTATGCTTACAATATTCTTTTGGGTGCAATTCATCAAATGGTTTTGGTATATTGGTTGCATCATTATCTAGATAGATTCTATCAAGTTTCATCTATTGGTGGTTTTAAATATCTTGTGGATCATCTTTTGGTCTTGGTTGTGGTGATCTCAGTGAATGTAATATACATTGTATATATCTTAAGTACGACCTATTTTTGGGTCCTATTGTAGCGTATTATAAAGTCTTATTAAGTGTGTCTTAGATTTAGGATTGGTGATAATACATTAAATGTATCTTTTAATTTGGGGCCATCACACACATTTGTTGTGGCCAACATATGTATGCTCATATATCTATATAAATAAGGAAAAAAAAATTAGTCAAAGGATGATAATGATGGTATGCAAATAGATAGATGTGTGTGAACTATAGAAGAAGATATAGGGAGAATATATGGTGGTGATATATGTGAGTAGAGGTTTGTGAGGTAGATAGTTGGAGATAAAGAAGAGGCTTGCATACAAGATTGCAATGGGTTAGACAGTGGCATATAGAGAGAAATAAGATCAAAATTTAGATCAACTATTGGTGATGATAATTAAGCTTAATTGTCAAACTATTTCATGCATATTCAAATGCAATTTGATGCAAGGAGGGAGATGAATGAGGCTGGACACACATCCAACCACCAACCTACCTTGCAAATCTATACTCAGAAGCAACAACACAAAACAAGGGGAGAGAGAATGCATAAAATAACATATTATTCATCACAAGATTCATACATGTTGGGATGTAAGGCCTTTTCGGGTACGGCCAAATACAATTAGTCCTCCTACATCTGAGGATTCAACATCTAGATTCTATCTTCTAAATCTCCATTTTTCAAAAACTCACTCCTAAGATCTACAACATACTACTTTATTTATACAAGAGGCTACTAAATCAGGTCGGCCTTAAGATCCATTAGATCCAACATTGGAGAAAGGAATGACCCAGATCTAGGTTCACACACTTCCCAATGATTGATGCAATCATGAACTTCGTGACCAAAATTAAATGCACAAGTCAGCCTGAACATAAATCTAATATAAATCACTTAGTGAACAAGGCTACTGAGAAACCAAAACCAACTTGGTGAACAAACCGAACCAACTCGGTGAATAAACCAAATCAACTCGGTCAATGAATGAACTGAACAACAACTGAGCCTCATCAGTAGAAACAAGAAAACTTCACCGAGAACCCAAAAGCAGCTACCGAGCACATCTAACAACTCTAACATATTTTTGGTGATACATGATTGCCAAGAACCCAAGATGCTCTTGTATCAGACACCTGAGGTTGTTTTGAGATGATTCTCTGAATCATGTAGTAGGTACAACATGAGTTGAAGCCAACTCAGATTGTGAAATCCATGAACTATCTTCAATTGATCTTTTCTTCTACTTTACCAGATATTCCATGTACTCTTTTCCTCTTGTTCTTCTACCAACTCTTTTCTCCAAAATATGCTCAACTTCTTATGTATATTTCTTAGGATAATCATTCGGTATTATCATTTCTTCATCAGATTCATGATACTTATAAAAATCTACAATGCTGAATATAGGTGATATATCCATGTCATCATATAACTCAATCTCATAATCATTTCCACTGTCAAACTTTCTCAATATCTCACAGGGACCAAATTTATTCATCTTCAATTTTCCATAGGTGCCAACATGAAATCTACCTTTCTTCAAATGAATCATTACTTCATCTCTAACTCTAAAAGTTTTATGTCTTCTTGATCTATCTGCTCTATCCTTGTATTTCTTATTACTATGTTCCAACTTATGTTTCAATTCTTCATGCAATGTCTTCATGAACTCAAAAAATTCTTCTCCTTCAACACTTCTCTTCTCTTCTCCAGCAATGTTCTTCAAATCTGATATACCTCTCAGTTGTGTACCATTAACAATCTCAAAAGGTATTTTTCCAGTACTATTGTTCACTGAATTATTGTATGCAAATTCTCCTTGTCCCAACATAGAATCCCAATTACTCAATTTGTCTCCAAATAAACATCTCAATAGGTTACCCAAACTTTTATTTACAACCTTTGTCTGTCCATCAGTAAGTGGATAAAATGTAGAACTATACTTCAACTCGGTACCCAGCTTTTTCCATAGAGTCTTCCATAAATAACAAACAAACTTACTGTCTCGGTCAGAGATGATACTCCTCAGTAATCCATGCAATCTGAAAATCTCCTTAAATAAAAGATATTCTATATGCACTACATTTGATGTTTTTCTATAGGGTATGAAATGTGCCATTTTAGAAAATTTATCCACAACAATAATTGTAGAATCACTACCTCTTATTTTCCTTGGTAAGCCAAGAACAAAATCCATACTGATATCAATCCAAGGTTTCTTAGGAACAGAAATTGGTGTATACAATCCAATATTCTAACTTACTCCCTTTGCAACTTGACAAATTCCACAACTTCTCACAAATTTTTTAACATCCTTATACAATTATGGCCAAAAGTATCTCTCCTTAATAAAATTCAATGTTTTATCAATGCCAAAATGTCCAGTCAAACCACTACTATGTTTCTCCTTTATAAAATTAGTTTTCATTGATCCTCTTGGTATACACAATTGAATACCTTTAAACAACATACCTTCTTGAATGAAATAGTCTTCCCATTTAGTACTCAGTTGATCTTGAATAGGTGCTCTACACTTTTTCCACAGATCAGAAAAATAAGGGTCAGTTTCATACAAATCCTTCATGTCATCAAAACCAAGAACTTCAATTCTCATTTCAGTCATCAAATATCTTCTTCTACTCAATGTATAAGCAACTCGATTAGTGACTCCACTCTTATGTTTTATCACAAGTGTATAACTCTGCAAATACTCAACCCATTTCATATGTCTCTGATTCAACTTATTCTGACTACCCAAATATTGTAAAGCCTTATGATCAGTATACAAAACAGATTCACTCGGTATCAAATAATGTCTCCATTTCATTAGGGCTTGAACAATAGCATATAAATCTTGATCATACACAAAATATTTCCTTTTAACATCATTCAATTTCTCACTAAAGAAAGCAACATGTTTACCTTCTTGACTCAAAACAACTCCTATTGCACTACCACTTGCATCACATTCAACTTGAAATACCTTACTGAAATTAGGCAAAGCTAACACATGCAATTTAGAAACCCTCTACTTCAAAGTCTCAAAACTTTTATTAGCTCCATGTGTCCACTTGAATTCTCTTTTATCTCCTTTCATAGTCTTGGTCATAACATTACAAATTGCACTGAAATTCTTAATGAACTTTTGGTAAAAAATTGCCAGACCATGAATAGATCTTACCTCACTAGCATTTTTAGGTGTAGGCCAATTCAAAATAGCTTTCACCTTCTCATAATCCATCTTTAAACCATCAGATGAAATAAAAAATCCCAAATATACAATCTCCTCTTTCATGAAGGAATACTTTTTCAAATTAATCAGTAACTTTTCTTCTTTCAACCTCTGCAATACCTGTTTAATATGCAACAAATGTTCTTCTTTGGTCTTACTAAATATCAAAATATCATCTAGGTATACAATCACAAATTTACCCAAGAATTTCTTCAAAACCTCATTCATCAATCTCATAAAAATAGTCAGTGCATTAGTTAAACCAAAAGGCATAACCAACCACTCATACAAACCTTCTCTTGTCTTGAAAGAAGTATTCCATTCATCACCTTCTCTGATTCTGATATGATGATATCTGATCTTCAAATAAGTTTTAGTAAAATACTTTTCTCGAGTCAAACTATCCATTATGTCATCTATTCTCGATATAGGAAACCAATATTTCTCTATTATCTTGTTCATTTCTCTGGAATCAGTACACATTCTCCACTCTCCATTCTTCTTTGGTGCTAATACAACTAGTACTATAGATGGACTCAAACTTTCTTGGATCAAACCTTTCTGCAACAAATCTTGGATTTGTTGGTTAAGTTCCTCATTCTTGATAGGTGTTAATCGATGTGGTGCTTTATTTAGTTAACTAGCTCTGGGAATCAGAAGCATACAATGATCAATGCTTCTCTTCGGTGGTAAGTCATCAAGTACATTATTAGAACTGATCTCCTTGTACTTGGTGAGTATTTTATCAACCTCTTTAGGGACACTATCCATTGTTTTCTCACTCAATTTTTTAGGAATCACAACAAAACATACATCATTCTTCTTCAAATCTTTAACAAACTTTCAAAGATGTACAAAAATTACCAATAGATTCTTCAATCAAAGGTAACAATATTTTTCTTCTCCCATAAGCCCAAATAGTATATTTATGCAATCTCCCATCATATATAGCATGTCTATCATATTGCCAAGGTCTACCCAACAAAATATGACAATAATCCATAGGCATAATGTCACACACCTTATCATAGTACTTGCCAATTTTCAAATTCACATAACATTGTTCACTTACCAATAATGTATGCTCATCCTTGATCCATGAAATTTGATAGGGCTTCAGGTGTTTCAACCTTTCAAACTAAAATTTTTCAACCATTTCCTTAGATGCCATATTCTTCGAGCTTCCATTATCAATGATTACCTTCCACACTTTATCAACAAATCTGCATATGGTTTTGAACAAACTTTTCCTTGCGGATCTATCTTATTACTTTCACTCCATAATGCTCTTCTAACCATCAAGTTATTTTCCTTCTCTGGTTCATTTGGTGAGTCTTCTTGCACCAAGGCATTTCTACTACTACCAAATTTTTTGCTTGCATGTGTACACTCAAATGACCTATGTCCTTCTCCTCTACAATTGTAACAAGTTCCTTGGAATTCACCTCTTCCATAGCCACCTCGATAGATACTGCCTCTTCCTCTAGAATAATTTTCACCTTTCCACTCAGTCTTGCCTTTATTCTGATTTTTTTTTGTCTTGATAAGATCTACTATTTTCACCATAAGATCTACCTCTTCCTCTAGAGAATCTACCACCTCTTCCTCTTTGTCTTTGCTCATCTCTTTGGTTCAATTTCTCCTTAGCTTTCAGGACAAACTGATAAGCTTCTTCAATGTTTTCCAACTTAACCAAACTAATTTCCTCTTAGATAGAAACTCTCAACCCATTCAGGTATCTAGAAATTATTTCTACCTCATCCTCAATATGTCCAGATATGATGTCTAATCTATAGAATTCCTTGATATAACCTTTTACCGAGATATGTTTCTACCTAAAACTTTGCATTCTCCTAACTTGGTTAATCTGATAATCACAAGGCAAGAACTTGCCTTTCAATTTATTCACCATCTTATTTCATACCTTGATTTTGTCTTTGTCTTTCCTCTTTCTATCCAATTGTAGATGTTCCCACCATAAGGATGCATGACTTTTCAATTTTGTACTTTAAATTTTCATCTTCTTTTCCTCTAAAAAATTTCATATTCAAAATACTTTTCCATCTCGATTATCCAATCCATCAACTCATCTGAATCTAGCCTTCCACTGTATTTAGGAGGATTGAAATATGGTGTAGCCTTCAAATTTGTCAATGCCTTCAAAATTATTTCTTCACCTTGATCCATCACCGGTGCAGGTTCCACTTCACCTTATTCATCTTCAGCTTCTTCATCACTAACATCATCGAGATGTCTTCCTTTGTGCTGGATTATTTCAATAGCTTCCAATCTAGCAGCAATCTGCCTTGGCATATCCGCCAAGCCTGGATCTGCATCTCACCTCCCACAAACCATCTTGAAACCCTCTACAATTGTAGGTTAGATCACAATATGCCACCCCATAACAAGATATCAACTAGGGCTTACAAGAAGGAACTAGATCTAACCTTTCTCTAATACCACCTAACGTAAGGAGGGATATGAACGGGGCCAAAGGCACACCCAACCACCAACCTACCTTGAAAATATACACTCAGAAGCAACAACACAAAATAGGAAGAGACAAAATGAAAAAAATCATATATTATTCATCATAGGATTCATACATGCTAGGCTGTAAGGCCTTCCTGGTTACAGCTAAATATAGTCAAAATTTTATTACACTCAATCCTCCTACATGTGAGGATTCAACATCCAAATTCTATCTTCTAAATCTTTATTTTTCAAAAAATCACTCCGAAGATCTATAACATACTACTTTATTTATACAAGAGGCTACCGAATCAGGTCATCCTTAAGATCTATTAGATCTAATATTGGAGAAAGGAATGACTCAGATCTAGGTCCACACACTTCCCAATGATCAATGCAATCATTAACTCCGTAGCCAAAATTAAATACACAAGTCAGCCTCAATAGAAATCTAAAATAAACCACTCGGTGAGAAAAGGATACTGAGAAACCAAAACCAACTCAGTGAACAAATCAAACCAACTCAGTGAATAAACTGAATCAACTCGGTGAATGACTGAACCGAGCAAAAACTGAGCCCCGTCGGTGAAAATAAGAAAACTTCACCGAGAGCCCAAAATCAGCTACCAATCACATCTAACAAATCTAACATGTTTTTGGTGATACAATATTGCTAAGAACCCAAGATGCTCCTGCATCAAAATTCTATTATTTCATGCTTTGTCATCTCTGTTGTGATATATCTATTATATAAGGGTATTTAGCTTGATCACCAATGAGCCAACCTGTAGTGAGAAAACCAACAGTGAACCTTTGTAAAAATCACCTTAAGTAGTGTTCATTTCATGAGTTAACTTCTTTGTGGTTTTTCCCAGCTTGGGTTTCCACGTAAATTCATGTGTTCCTTGTATTGGTGTTTCTATGTTTTCATGTTTATATCTATTATAATTATTTGATGTGGTTATCGATAGAACATAAGTTAAAGTAGACATATTTGTTATTATCATTTGCATGGTTTATGAGTTTACTGACATAGTAAAAAAAAATTAAAGTGTTTGAGAATAACTGATTCACCCCCCCTTTTTTATTCAACCTATTCAACAAAAAGACATGCTTGCATGAAGGATGTTGAAGCTTGCAACAATGAAGGATATGGTGGTACAAAATTCATTGAATTCTTTAAATGCTTGAATTCTTCTTATTGCTCTTTATATGATTGATATCACGAATGCTTGGACTTGAATGTATAGCCATTTTAAGGTGAAAAACTTTTAGCAGACCACTATGCATTTGGGTATCCCTCTAAAACCAAATAACCATTACCTGATTAAATCTAGGATCAATTCTTTGGATAAGATGTGACTCTTAGGTCAAGGGTGACCCAAGTCACCCTTACTCCACCCAATTTCTCTTGACTGCCCGATAAAAATCCAAATTTGGACACCATTACCCCCCATTTTTATTTTTGTCAAACCTTTCATAGTTTCTTCTCGAGCCAAAATGGGTTTATAAGTTCGAACCTTTTCATTAAACTTTATATGGGAGTTTAGAAGTTCATTGATTCAAGGTTCTTGTTCTATTATTGAAAGCCTTTTGCTTTTTGATTTTTTTGTATACTAAAGTGTATGACTTTGAACCTTCCAATTGAACCTCATGCAAGAGTTAGACAGTTCAATAGTTTAACGGTTCAAGGTTCATTGTGGGACAACCAAATTTTGTGTACATATATGTCAATCAAAAAATACATCTGAAAAGAAGTTGTAGTTTACTTAAATCTAAAGACAACCCTCATGATATTTTGGCCTTAAATGCTCCTAGTTTCAATCTTATGACCATACAAGCTCATATGATATGTTATTTTAATACTTCTCAATGGAGTGATATGGTTGATAGGGCAGTTTACAAAGGAAGTACCTTGATTTTGTGAGTTGTTAAAAAATAGTTAATAAACCCATGTTTTATTATAATTATCATAACCACTTGCAATTTTTCATGGCCCCAGGTTCGATCAACCCATACTGAATTCAATCAAAAGTGACTGCGGGAGAAATTAAAATATTTTCTCACTCATTTATGTACAATAATTTAAAATGTTTTAAAGATGTTTTAAATTAGTTTGAGAGAAAAAATTTCATGAGAATGTAAAAGGGTTATTTCATTCTCATTATCAATAATCAGTTACAAAAAAAAAACTAAAAGTCTCAATGAAAAAGAAAGAGGCTATATATGTAATTGAAAGAAAAGAAAAGGGGGAATTTTTTTGCTGTAAAGGAGAGAGTAGCATAGTTTTTTGGGCTGCACAAGTTTTATTTTACAAAAATGTTGAGTCTGTAAGCTTACATTTTGGCATTGAAGAAATAAAAAAGATTTTGTTGATCTTGGCATCTGTCAACATCTTCTTTTGATTACCATGAACTTTGATTCTCTTGTAATTACCTCTCATTGCCTTTTCTATTACATTAAACTATCTATATACATTTAATTCTAAAACTTTGAATTAAAAATTAACTTGTTTATCAAAAAGAAATATGTTGTTATCTCTTCACCTGGTATTTTCGTGGGTGTCGGTAATTAAACTTTGTTTTATTTATCTTCATTCACTTCATTTTAAATCAATTTTCCACATCTACTTTCATGGTTATGGGTAGGTATTAGTTTGCCTTTTTTGCTTTATGGTGAAAAGAATACCCTATGTTTTCATTCATTTTAAGTAGAGAGAACTTGCAAATACTAGTGCAAGTGACTCAATGGTTAGTTCTCTTTTGTCTTTTAATTTGGGCATTGCGAGTTAGTTTTAATGATTCTTTTAAGAAGGATGAATGTGTTAAACAACATATTTTTGGTGACTCCTCTAGGGAATGAAAGGACCAACACCTTTCTTGGTTTGAATATTTAATGGTACCTTCCTAGAAAAGAAGGACAATGACTCTAATTGTTTAAAGATCTCAGAAAATGATTTGAGGCCAAATCCATCCAAGAAGACAATTTTGAAAGAGGCCTACTATTGAAGAAATAAATATTGAAGATGATCAAATACTCCAATAAATTTGGAATGCTTATAAAGAAAGAATTTGTGAGGCTGAAAAGAATAAGTTAAATCCAATTGAAGATTACAAATCTACACTACTACCAAAGAATGTCCATAAGAGATATCGTCAACTGAGAAATCTTGAACAAGAAACCTATCAGGCTGTAGAAGAAAGATTAAAAGAACCAATATCTCACAATTTCTCAATTCTTGGGGAACAAGATTTTTGCCAACATTGGTTGAATCATTAGTGCCTTAGGATCATAATAAACAAAGAATAAATTTGTATCAAGCTAAAAATGTAGATCTTGAATCTTTTTCAGCATGCACCACTAAAAAACCACCTATTTCTCTTGGAGACCAAGCCAAGAAAAAAAAATGATTCAGAAGAAGATATGCACCAACAATTGAAGAAATTAATATTGAAGATTAACTAACACTTTAAACTTTTTGGAATGCTTTCAAAGAAAGCATATGCGAAGCCGAGAAGAAAGGATTGAATCCATCTGGAGATTTGAGATCTGCACTATTAAATAAAAAGTGTACATCAAATATATTATCGACTCAAGAACCCAGAGCAAGAAACTCATCAATTGCAGGCTATGATAAAGAAACCAAAATGGTTGAAAGAAGATGAAGATCTAACATCTTATAACTTTTCAATTTTTAGTGAGCATGATGTTGTACAAACTTTGATTGAACACAATGACTTATCAAAACCTTGGGTTCAAAATTAGAAGCAAGAAAGAAGTCCTCATTATATTGAAAATAAGGAACCTAATTTTTTTTTAACACACATGAAAATAGGGCCAAGTGAGAAATCTTTTAGTAAAGAACCAAAATAAAAGAGCTTACAAGAAGAGGACATGCATGCACAAAAGAATGGTCAAGTCAAAACTGATGAAGGTATGGAAAATTTGCATTTTCAGCCTGTGTGTATCTTAAATGAAGATTTTCTTTGTGTGAAAGTGAAAGAAGCTTTTTATGTTAAGATTGACTCCATGCTTTTAGAATGCAATGCCCAAAGGTCACAACTAGAAGCATGCATAAGTTCTATCAACCATTCCCAGGGAGACTTTTTAATCTCTGATTCTTCCTTTATATGTTCAAATGAAAACACAATTAATAATGCATGTGAAGAAAAAGTTGCAAAATTTACAAAAGTAGAGGAACAATCAGACTTGAAAATAAAATTGGTTGGGGTGAATGTAATTCATTATATGTACCAACTGGGTATTGTGAGAAATCAAGGGGGAGAGAGAATCCTCTTTTTGAACTATATGATTCTCAATCCTATGATAAGGGTTTATCCATTCCTAATGACAAAAATGAACCAACAATATCCATCTTTAAGACTAGTTCTAAAAATACTGGCTTTGAAAGTATGTTACATAAACAAAAAGCAGAGAGTCGCATGGATGTTAAATCTAAAATTTCAAATTGTTGTGAACAAATGAAGAATGATCATTCTCAAGTTACTAATTTATGCTTGAAAATTTATGCTAATGATTGTGTGTTTGTGAAAGAAGTTCTTAAAGATTTTTAAGCTCACAAAGATAAAAATGTTGATCCAAAGCTCTTTGAATTGGTGGTTGAAGAAGATTAGATCTCTTCAACAAGTGGTGACATTTCTAGTTTGTGTCAAGTAAAATTTTATTTGAGTCAAGGTGTACAATATGATTTCTTTCAAGAAGATTAGTCTCATTCATCTAAAATAGATCATGGAGGCATGTTTGGTTGTTTTCGAAAGGCCACATATGTGTATTATGAAAAATGGCTTTTTGGTTGCATGCTGGCATACAATGACTTCTTGTGTGAGTTAGGTTTCTACTAGACTTACATGTTGTTTCTAATTTTATTGGTGCTTCTCAAGTGTATTCCCCTTCTTCACAGTAGGTCATATTTCTCCTAGCTCGTGAATGGCTTTGCATAATTCATCTAGGGCTTCCTTGAGGTAGGGTTTTTCCTACCATACATATTTGTAAATAAGTTTTGGATTTCCAGCTTTTGGTGTTCTATAGGTCTTAATTAGTTTTAAATGTGCCTCATTCAAGTCTCCACCATTCTATAAGTATCACCCTACATTATGCCTCTTGACTCTATTGCCTAATGGACTTAAGCACTGGACTTAGCCAAAGATTATGAAGTTCTCTATTTTCTGCAAGAGAAATCAGTCCCTAGTTAGAGCCATTATTACCCCCCATTTTTGTTTTTGTCTAATTTTTCATAGTTTCTTCCCAAGCCAAAAATGGATTTATAAGTTCAGACCTTTTAATTGAACTTTATACAGGAGTTACAATGTTCATCAGTTTAAGGTTCTTGTTCTATTATTAAAAGCATTTTTCTTTTCATTTTTTGTGTATACTAAAGTGTATGACTTTGAGCCTTCCGATTGAACCTCATGCAAGAGTTCAATGGTTCAATGGTTCAAGGTTCATTGCGCAAGAGTCAAATTTTGCATACATATCCATCAGTCCAAAAATGCTTCTGAATAGAAGTTGTAGATTACTTAAATCTAAAGACAACCCACCCGATATTTTGGCCTTAAATGCTCCCAGTTTTAATCTTATGAATATACAAGCCCATATGATATGCTATTTTAATACTTTCTCTATGGAGTGATATGGTTGACATGACCAGTTTACAAAGGAAGTACCTCAATTTTGTGAGATGTTAAAAAATGGTTAATAAACCCATGTTTTATTTTAATTATCATAACTTCTCATAGGTTTTCATAGCCCAGGATGCCTGGTCAACCCATAGAGAATTTAATTAAAAGTGGTTGAAGGAGAAATTATTATTTTTCTCTCATTTATGTAAAATAATTTAAAACATTTTAAAGATGTTTTAAATCAGTTTGAGAGCAACAATTTAATGAGAATGTGAAAGGGTTATTTCATTCCCTTTATCAAGAATCAATTACAAAAGAATTGAAAGTCTCAATGAAAAAGAAAGAGGCTATATCTGTAATTGAAAGAAAAGTAAAGGGGGAATTTTTCTACTACAAAGGAGAGGGAAACATAGTTTTCTGGGTTGCACAAGTTTTATTTTATAGAAATGTTGAGTATGTGAGCTTACATTTTGGTATTGAAAAAATAAAGAAGATTTTTTTGATCTTTGCATCTATCAACATCTTCTTTTGATTACCATGAGCTTTAATTTTCATTTAATTACCTCTCATTCCCTTTTATGTTACATTAAATTGTGTATATGCATTTAATTCTAAAAAAAATTTAGGCTTAAAAGGCACTAAGAGAGGGGGAGGGTAATTAGTGTAGCCAAAAGTCTAAAACTCTTTTTTGACAACTTTAATAATAACAAGCATGCAAAGGAAAATATCACATAGAGACTGATCGCATAAAGTATTCACACAAATAGAACTCACTTGACACAAGATTTTTTTGTGGAAACCCTTTTTAGAGGGAGAAAACCCTGTGTGGGAGTGATGCCCTCAATATTCCACTTATGCACTGATGAAATTTGTCATGTTAGGAGCAATTAAAAACACCTTTTTAAGGCATACCCAGTTAAGAGTATCATTATCTCAGTTAAAACCTAGAATCAAAGTCTTGTTAAGAACACCATTTTAAGGGTTTTCAAAATCCTTCTATGAGATACCTGGTTAAAGAATTTAATCTATAGATCCTATTAGAGATCTTTCTCACCCTTTTAGGAGTGACCTCGCTAGAGGATTTAACCTGCATACTTATTAGGGTTTACCTTGAGATGGACCCAAGATGATAATCGATTATATAATTTATCACTCTAGTCAGTTGAATAGTATTCCTGGAAGAGCCATTCATACAACATATTTGATGGTAAAGGAAAATGAATATTTTGATCTTACTAAAGAAATGAGGGAATAGTTGATGCTAAACTTAGAGAAGATAAAGAAGGATAGAAGAAAGGAGTTCAAGTTCAATGAGATAATCATGTATCTATTCTTCTACTTTCAGAATATGTTCCCTAGCATAGAAAAAAATTAGTGGACATTAGGTGTCCTATTCTGTATTCAGATCAATAATTACATCAGAATCCTAGGGAATGATTCCACTAGTAAAGTATGGGGTTATTTCAAAGATTTCCAAAAAAGGATGCATGAGAAGGAAAGGACACCATCAGAATACTGATACAATATGCTTCATGGTTGATACTAACACATGTCAGATGGAAGTAGTAGAGCTTAAAACATCATGATTGATGCCAATGGGTTATGAAGTGAAAGGTAATATTCTTACTTTGTATTCAGAGAAATTGCTAAGTGAACTGGTAGATACCAATACTGCAAGGTTTGGGACCTATGCAAAAAAGTCTCTACAAGTGCATAATGAGTTAATGGAACCAGTAATAGGTAAAAAGTTAAGGAAGTTGAAAATTTTATGATTGACAGAGGCTTTACTAAGGAACATATAGATAAATAAAGTTCCAGACATATTGTTGAGCAAGAAAATGCACCAGGTGTAGCTGAAGATGATGATGTTGAAGTGGTTAGTGAAACCGGTAGTGCCCACACCAGTCAGAAAATAAGGAGGAACACACAATTAAAGTAGGAGAAACCCTCTCCACCTGTGAAGACTCAAGTTAAGAAATAAGTAAGAGGTTTCAAGCCTAAATCTCCATCGATAAAGAAGGCACCAAGCATAGAAAAGGTATCAGTCAGTAAAAGGAAGAAGGAAAAGACAAAGAAAGAAAAGGTAATTGCTGAAGATGAGACTGAAGAGACAAAATCAGAGAAAGAGGTAAAAGAAATCATATCTAAAGGAAAGAAGACAAAAGTGGTAGGCTCTCCCACAACTAAAATTGTAGTCTAAATCTGAAAAGGTAGTCACTGTAGATGCAATAATTTAAAATTTTAAAAAATATAGAATTCTAGTAGGAGTGAAAAAGTATTATCATCTATATGGCAAGGAAGATCAAGATAAAATTGAAGATGTTGTGATTTCTAGTATGCATAACCTTAGTCAAGTTCTAATGAAATTAAAAGGACAAATTATTGATGAATTCTATAATAATATAGATGCGAGATGGAAGGAAACTATAGCACAAGATAAATAGATAATTAAGTTTATTCTACTAAATCTTATGCCTGATACATTAGTGGAAGATATTGAGGACATGGTGAGAAAGTTAAGACACATTTTCAACACCAAATCCAGAGTCACAAAGTTGTTGATTAAGGAATCCAAATTTTTAGAAGGTGAGATAGGAGAAATTTTGAGAAAACATCTAAATTTTCCCAAGAATAAGAGTGAAGAAGCTCATATGGATGAACTAGTAGAGAAGAAGAACAATGACCTTGCAGTCATGCAAACTGATGAAGGTTTTATAGTTGATGGTGTGAAGGTCACACTTGAGGTGGATAAAAGAATGATGGATGATGTAGGTGACATGCCTAAAGTGGATGTACAAGATGAACCCATAAATATTCAAGATCAATTAGAATCATTGAAATAGTAAGAAGAAGAAAAAGAAAAGGAGGAAACTGAGGTTGATATGCAAGATCAACAAGGAAAACTTGAGAAGAACAAAGGTAAGGAACTAGAAAAGATGAAATAAATTAGATGAGCATTGATAAAGAATATATTTTGAGTAAGGATCAAATAGACTTAACTGGTATGACCCTAGATGAGATGATAGTGTTGGAGATTTGCCAGAAAACTAGATTGTTGACTATATGTTTGTCATTGATGACAACATATGGTAAGCACCATGCGTGGAAACCTGATGGAGAGAGCTTTGAGCATATGTTGCATGGATATGTTATCAACATGATATCATAGACGCAGAGGTTGATTCTGAGTAAAGACAATAGTAAAGTTGTGTATATTAGTGAGTGTTTCTGATAAGTCCCAGGAACAGTTCTGTGTATGATTTGTAGTAGAGACTTGCACATTTATATTTATGTTGTAGACATATTTATGATGTTATGTTCATGGATGCATAGTCAGATATGCAGTACAGGTTGAGTTATGAAGTCTCTAGCTGATAGTCACAGTTTCCTGAATCTATCTAGAAGAGCCGACAGTGTTTATATGATTGTGGTAGTTGCACCTATCATCTTGGTATGCATGCTTTGATTTATGTTAAGAGGAGAGTTAAGAATGTTTGGTTAAGAGCACATGATGTAATTCAATATGAAAAGAAAGTTGAAGTTAATTTGGTGGAGTTGACTATGTGTAGCGTTGCATCTACTCACATGGAATTATGTAGTTCTAATTTATGTTGCGTGATTAGTACAACTGAATGAGATGTTATTTGAGAGTTTTATTGTTTCTCTAATATGATTTCTAGATGGTTATAATAGGTCGACTTGATTTTATCATTTAGAGGAAATATATTTATAGGCAGTCATTTGTGATTGCTAGGTATGGCTTATAGTTGAAAGATAAGAGCAAAGTAGAGAGTACAAAGTGTTGAGCCATCAACAAAAGGTCTATGTGATATAGTAGAGAGTATATGTTATTCATTGGAACTGATCAAGACATCAGGTCTACATGCAATTCACCAAGATCCAAATATAGTGTGTATATATTAAACAGAAGGTTGCAACCTTCACCCCTTTGAGTAGCTCTCAGACAGTGTGTCCTCACCCCTAACAGGGTTAATTGTAAAAGACTCCTAACAGGGTCTGACCCTTGACTAGGTCACTGTACTTATTGCATTGTAAAGATCAGCTCCTAACAGGGTTGTAAGATCTTCTAACAGGGATCATAATACACTAATGCAGTTCTTAGTGGGTGTCAATTCCCACTGGGGTTTTTACCTATTTGGGTTTCCTTGTAACCAAAATTGTGGTGTTGTTTTTAGTGTTCTTTCATTGTGTTTATGCTTAATATACTTAATCAGAAAATAATTGAATCTTGTAGATAACTGATTCACCCCCCCTCTGAGTTATCTCTTGGGACTATTCCTAACAGATAGTTTATGCCATGACCATCAAGTCTAAGGCCAAGAAGGACTAGATGAAGGAGGAAGCTCAAATGATTATCAATGATAGGGATATTCTATTGGTCTTAATGAAAAAAGTAGAGTATGATGAGACTGATACACAGATAGAGCAATTAGCTCATTTGGTTACTGCAGCCGATGAGAAAATGAAGACCTTGGAAGATGCATCAGTGGTGTGAGTAGAAAAGGAATATGAGAAGAAATGAATAGCCAAAATCACACAATATATTGCTACAGACTACAATTCACTTATTTTGGATACCAATCAAGCAAAGGAAAAAATGGGGAAGGTGGTAAGATATTGAAAACTATTTTTGATCATTCCCTGTTTACTAAGGACATAGTGAAGGTTAAAGATGAGGTGCAGAAAGAACTTAGAATTTTGGTTGATAAATTTGATCCTTTACATGAGTTGGCTATTGATTTTGGCACCAAGATCACACCCTTAAATCAAAATTTGGCACACTATAGGACTAAGGAAGATAAAGAGATTTCCACCCTTCAGATGTTGCAGAACCTATTGATTCCAAAAATGGATAAATTGCAACAAAGCTTGAAAGAAGTAGAGAAATATTTGGTAGTCCCATAGGTATCTACACTTGAAGAATTGGAGGGCCTTTCATTTATACTCAGTGGACAAATTGCAATCATGGCAAATCTACTCAAGGCATGGGACACTGATTTGAAGATTCTAAGGATGATTGCAAAGTTATTTTCACTAGAATGTAATGTTATTTAATGACTATTGCTACTCTTTTATTAATAAAATTTTGGCATACTTCTATTTTACCTTTGTCAATGTTGTCAAAGAGGCCGAACTAGTGCAATTTATGCAAAATTTTCTTTAATGCTCTGCAATGGTTAAGTGTAGCTAGGTAGCTAGATACTTAGCAAGTTTTGTCTAAGTGTTGCCATCAATGCCAAAGGGGGATATTGTTGGAATTTGATGAAGATGATATGTGCTCAGATCTTATGGTTGTATTATTGTGTTGTCATTGTTGGCAAAATGTTTAGTTTAGGTTATTATATCATTTATACCGATGGAGTTGAAGGGTCAGATCAACAATCTGTCTAAGTGTCCAGGCAATCGGTGAATAGCCAGTACCCAAGTATAGTCAGTTGAATTGGACAATGAAGATCATTTTAAGATGCAGAATCATGGATTTATCATCTATAAAGGTATATATAAATGTATCTACAATCACACAGGTTAAGGTGATGATTTGCATGAGTTATCAAGGATTCAAGTGATGCTACCAGGAAGAACATGAGACATGATAAACAGTTTGGTTTGATCGGTCAATTGATCAGTTTTATGGCTGACAATTTTTTATTTTTTACTTGTTATATTGAGGGACAACCTTATATTTTTTGAATTTGGGCTTTGGCGTGGTCAATGGAAAAGGTTGGTTGGTAGGATGACTTAATCTAAGACGATGGAAAAATCTTTTAGCTAACATTAATAAGTTGTTATAAATGCATGATTGAATTGATTTTTTCTAAAGTAAGTGAAGTTGAGATTGTAGATTTAGTTTGTTTGATCCAAAAACTAAAGTTATAACAGAGCAGAAGTGAATCTGTTAGACATGAAGTGTCACAATAAAATTATTTCATCTTGGGTCTATCTCAAGATGAAATAATCTAATTTTGACAGTTCCTGTCTAACATATATGATTCAACTCTAATACCAATTGTTAGGCCTAAAATACACTAAGAGGGGGGTGAATCAGTGTAGCCAAAAATATGAAACTCTTTTCCCTTAATAATAACAAGCATGCAAAGGAAAATATCACATAGAGACCGATCACATAAAGTATTCACACAAATAGAATACTTGACAAAAGATTTTTCTATGGAAAGCCTTGTTGGAGGGAGAAAACCACATGTGGGAATGATGCCCTCCTCTCAGTTTATTTTAGGCCCAACAACTTTGAATTCAAAATTAACTTGTATATCAGAAAGAAATTTGTTGTTAGCTCTTTGCCTGGTGTTTTTGTGGGTATGGGTAATTAAACTTTGTTTTATTTATCTTCATTCACTTTATTTTAAATCAACTTTCCTCATCTACTTTCATGGTTATGGGTATGTGTTAGTCTTCCTTTTATGATTTCTGGTGAAAAGTATACCTTGTGTTTTCATTCATTTTATGTCATTTGAAGGTAGTTACACCTTGTAAAATAAGTAGAGAGCACTTGCAAATACTATTGCAAGTGACTTAGCTATCGGTTCTCTTATCTTTCAATTTGGACATTACAAGTCAGTTTTAATGATTCTTTTAAGAAGGATGAATTTGTTAACCAACAAAATCGAAGTTTAATTTGTTAGGAATAACAGTCCACAATACAACTAAGAGGGGTGGGGTGAATCAGTTGTATGGAAGATTATTAAACTTTAAACTTTAAGTAGCAACAATATCAGATCCAATGAACACAATGAATGCCAACACAATAACACAATATTTTGGTCTCAGGGAAACTCTGGTGGGAATTAGCACCCACAAATGATGTACTAAGAGTATAGTATCCTTGTTAGAAGATTTAGCCATGTTAGGAGCTTATAAAAACATTACAGTACATAGTCCTTATTAGAGAAAAGACCTTGTTAGGAGTTAAGAAGAAAGGGAGGGCTCACTGCCCAAAGAAGGTTAAATCCACCTTCAGAACTCATTGTTCACAACACAAGTGTATATGTAGAAATACACAATCTTTTGAACTATTCAGCAACAATTGTCTTTGCTTGATCAGTTCCAATGAAGTCCACTAGTAAACCTCTACTCTACATATAACAGACACAAGCTCATGACATTCACAACCTTTTCATATCACCTTTTCCCCATCCATATCTTTTCCAAAGAAAAGAACTTTCATTTATACCTTATTACAATTCTCATGATCAGGTCGGCCCATAATCCTTTCCTAATTACAAATAATTACATAAATCCTTGCTAAGATACACACGGTATCTAAAACAAGTATACAATGATTACATTACAATATTTATGGACCGACATCCTTAATTTATGTTTTCTAAGCAAAACAAATGCTACATCTCCTAAGTCAGCTTCCAAATAGGTCTTCTTCAGAACACACACCACAACTAACGTCACCAAGCAATCTGTACCTTGCACTGACCAATGAACATCCTTCAGTACCTTGTCTTTCATCCCTCATGTTGGAGCTCAAAAAATCCTGAATATGTTTTGAGTCCATATTTGCAAAACTTGTCTAAGTGTCGGAATTGTGCCTTTGAAAAATCATTGTAAGAGCTTAATTCGAGTGCATTGAAAATGGGGCCTGTTGTTTTTCATGATGAGTCACTTGGATAGGGTTTTTATCACCTATAATTTGAAATATTTAATAGGTTTTAGGTCATTTTTTTTAGTTTTGATAAGTTTTTGAAGTGGTCATTTGAAGGTGTTCCCGAAAATTTGCATTCTGTCTGTCCAGAATTTCACTAAGTAGCCCACTTCGAAGGATTGCATCTTTTACCCAGTTGATGTTCATTGCATGCAGGTTGTTGCATCATGATTTAGGAATGAGAGAGAGTATTCATACCCATTTTTAGCCCCCCATGTGCCCATTTGATTAGTTTTCTAGATCCATTCTATTTGCAGATTGCTAAGTTTCATCAAGTGTGCATAGTTCAAAAATCTAAGTGACCTATTTTGAGGCCTTATGATTTGCACCTGGTTCAAAGTCAAGTGAAATTGAAGGGTGTCCTACATTTTATACCTAGGATTGACTCTCTCTTAAGAATTTTAGGTCTCTACCAATCCCTCTGGTCACTTTCCTAAGCAAATTCCAAACCCAGTTTCTGCATAATTCACTGTTTTAATCTTGAATACTTCTAACAGACTGACTTTTGTGTTCAATGGCATTTCACCTCTTGATCTTCTAGGTATGCTAGTTGTGGATTCATCTTCCTTGTGGGGAGGTTAATTAGTGCCCAAGTTTCCAGTTCATGAAGGTCTCTATTGGAAATTTTTCAGAGCCAGTTTCTGAGGTGATTTGTGCAATTTGATAGTGCAGACTAATTCAGTTTTCTGAAGTGCCATGTTTGATCTTTAAAATCTTTTAGCTCAAGTTTTTCTAAGTGATCTCCTTTGGTGAGCGTACTTACATGTTGGAATTCAATGTGTATTTCTGATAGTGCTTTCCTGTGAAGCCTTTTGGTGAGTTTTTAAGGCCATTTCCAGAAGCCAGTTGTGGTTTTTGGGCATTTTTCAGAGGCATAGTAAAATGACTAATGTGATTAAATTTTTGATGCACCATGGTCTTGTCTTCATCATGTGATTGCATTTTGGATATGTATGAGATATAAGTTGAGGTTTAAGTATTGGTCCTCTAATTGTACTTCCCAGTTGACGTTCTTTTGGTGCATGAGATTACATTGATATTATAGTCATTCCAGCCTTGTATGTTTTATTTAATGTATTGTGTGAACTTGTAAAAGAGGGGATGCACAATGGTTTGGATGCCAACACCACACTATGGGCTACACACACTTGCCAATGTATTTTGTGCACTTAGATTTGGGGTACAAGTAATCAAGGGTTACATACTCAGCAAAGAAGAAATGAAAGTCACAAAGGTAAGTGGTGTGCATGCCTTAACTAAATGGAGCAAGGCATATAAACATACTAACATGAGTATTCTGAATGCAATTTAGGTAGAAAACTAAAACACAAGGAAGGTGTGTATGAGCTAAGGAGGTTGCCAAAGGGGTGGTGCATAAAAGGGAAACATGTATGGGTTGCGTGAATTGTGAAGAGGCAACCAGTCTACATGCCAAAGTGAGTTGCACACTAGACAAGATACAAAATGAAAGAAGGGCTATGTATTTATGTAAAATAGAGGGTGCATAGGCCAAAGGAAGCATGACATGTTTTTGAAGACTAGTCAAAGGAGTGCCAGTTAAACTGTTAGGAATCTATGCACTAATTGTGTTGGGTGTGCGTGGAGTTGGAAGAAAGTTGGACATGTGGTTTGGTGGCAACGTACCAGTCAAAGGGGTGCATGAAGAAAATGATTTGTTGTTGAAAAAAGATAAATACAAAAAAAAAATTGGAGGACATTGCCATGCCTTCCCTATGCACAAGTATTTTAATATTGGGTTCACTGTAAATGTAGTGCCTACACTTAAATGAGGTTGCATGAGCATCGCAATATGCGGCACACACCATTTGAGTAGTGATTTTGGTGTGCACAAAGGAATAAGATGGGGGCTAAGTTTTTTGGGAATGGCATGTACAACTAGGTGAAGGTTGTGTGCAACATTGCAAATACATACACCAAATAAGGATTGGGTGTTGCGTGAGGCATCACAATTGGATACACCATTGAATGACTTTCACACAACAATGCTAGTGGAGGTTGCATGTAATGGAAAGCTTATGGTGCGTGCCAATGCCAAGGAAGGGGTGCGCATTAGTCTTGGTGCCTATAGCCAAGACAAAACCAATGTAGCGCACCAAAATGGAATATGCACATGCTGCCCAAAGGGATTTAACAAGTAAAATAGGGGGTGTGCACTCAGTAAATACAAAATGAAATGGGAAGGAGGTGCATACCAAAACCTTGAGTTGAAAATTCTAAACATGAGGTGTGCAGGATGAGTAATAGACAATGGAGAGTATGCACATGCTAAACAAGGTAAGAAAGAAGATAAAAAAACAAAGAGTTGGTGGTGCATGAGGTTTGAAGGATGCCAACATAGCAAGGGGTTGCTAGCGTGCCAAGACTAGGAAGATAGAAATACAAAATATACGTGAGCAATGGATAAGGAAATGTATCTAGCCAAATAATGAAAGTGCACGTACAGGCCATGAGAAGGAAGAGAAAATGTGAAAGGGTGTGCATGTGGGTTAATCCCACATGCACCCTGATTTGGGTTTTTGAAGTATTTTAATACAACGACACTCAGGTAAGTTGTAAATTGAAGTGAAGAGAGGCTATGTGTGGTTGGCCTCTTGGCTTGTGGGCCCACCTGGATGTGCGTGCTAGCTGGGTATATGTACAAAATTTTAATGTAATATTTAAAAAGGCTCACAGATTCAGTCCCACGTTGGCCAGGTTTGGGAAGTTTGAGATGTTTAAAAGGTAAAGTCCTCACTAAGTGATTTGAAGGAGCTAGAGGCTATGCACGTGTGTGCACTCCGGAGTTGCATTAGAAAGTATGCCAATGGACTGATGACCGCACAATTTTGTAGATAGGTGGTGGTGAGTAGGATGGAGATGGGACATGTGGCAGTCAGTCGTGTGTTCACTGAATGAACTGATGCTTAAGGAAAACCTCTAGCGACTCAGTGGGCAGTTAGTCGCTAGATCACTGAATCCTCGACAATCAGTGAAAAAATCTAGAGATTCAGAGATCATGCAGTTGCCCAATCACCAGATAAGTTCGTGGTTTGAAGAAAGATCATGAGAACATGAGATAAAGGGCATTCGCTAAATCTCCAAGTGTAACCATGGTTAAAAATGTATCTGGAGATTCAGAGAATAGTCTATTTGCTCTATCGCTAGATTTGACCATGGTTAAGGAATTCATTCAGAGATTCAGAGACGAAGGAAATTTGCCCAATCTCCAGATCAGAGGTTAAGGCCTAGGTTAGGTCTTAGCACCAATCAGCTTGTGACAAGTGTCACAGGAGATTAACATGCAGTCCAACTTGGCGATGAGGTGGATCAATGAGCCAATCAAATAATGCTACGTGGCACATGGGGCACACATTAAAATTAAAATGTCTGCAAAATTATCAAAACAAATGATAAAGTTTGCACTTTAGAGATAAAATAAAAAATTTAAATGAGTGTGTCTGCTCACAGAAATAATGCCCGGAGTCTTTATTTTTACCCAAATATAGGCATATTATATGTTTTTAGAAATGGCAGGAAATGAGGGATCCAATGGTGATGATTGATTTCAGATTCTACTTGGCTGGAAAGAGCAGTAAGGGCTTGCATTTCAGAATCAAATCAATTGAGGAGAAATGATTTTAGGTTGAGGCAGTTGAAGAAGATCAAATGGAGATCAAATTTGGAGGAGAATTTTGGAGATATTTTGTGCAAAGAATGGACAGCTATCAGTTGGCTCTAATTGACCACTTTCTCCTATATCTCAATTTTTCTTCATTGTTATAGGGATGGTGTAATTAACACTACATAGGCATTAATTTGGCTTTGGAGTCTAGTTTTTGTGGTTTTCATGGTTTCTTAATTTTATTGAACCATAAATTTTCAATGAAAAACAATGGAATCCCAATCTTTTATTGGTGATGTCTTCATATATGTTGCTTTAAATTTGTGTGTGTTAGTTTGTAAGGCACTCTAATACTAGTTACAAGGTGACTATGAGATTATGTTCTTAGTTTCTTTCAAGGAGAGAGTAAATCTCTGGGACAATTTCTGAGAGTTTAACATTGTATATGAATTTGATGTCTGGGTAGAGGAATGAGAGAATGATTTGTAAGGCACTTCATTTGGGTTTTGTATGTTTGGAGTTGTGGGATTTCTGGGGATTTACTTTTATCTGACTCTGCTACCCAATTGATAAGGCACCAATCATTGCTTGTCATTGCACCTTTCACCATCAAATCTAAAAATCAATTGAACATTTACTTTATGTTGAAGAGCATGTAATGTTTATATTTTGTATTTGCAGAATAAAATGCAGTTAATGATTCTTTGAAGAATGAATCCTAGGTTAGCCTACCTAAATCTTGAACTCAAAGAGAAGAATAATTTATCCTTGTCACATGTGTCATTTTCCTAGTCCTTAGAACACTTATACAATATGGATCTTGCATAAGACTGGTTGAGTGTTGACTCCCATTTCTTACGGTTCTGAGAACTATCCACTACCTTTGTCTACATAGTTGAGGTTATGTCCAAAAGAAGTTATCATAAATGCAGATTCATGTTTGAATTAAGTACACCCATCTGAGTCTGTGGAGCTCAAAGAGAAGAAGGACTTGGTCCTTGTTAATTAGTCTTTTCTTTCTAGAACCAAGATTTTAGGAATCATAGAGTTCCATCTAAGCACTCAGGGCTTGTATTAGGATTCAACAAGAAAAATATCTAACACCTCAAGCTCGCATACCTTGAATCTATATCATCTGGAAGATATACCAGAAACACAGAGTCTAGCTCTATCATTTTTCATTGTCATAGTCTAGTGACCAGTCTTCACCAAAACATCTATAACTCATCAAATATGAAACATTACATGATGTGATCTTGGATATAAGATCACAACACCTTCCTCAACTCTCATATGTCTTTGTAGCATCTGAAACATATGTACAATGTCTGTACACTGTGATAACCAACTTGTTCTCCTCACAGAAACATATGTTGACATCAGTGACAAAACATAGATGACAATAGTATGAGTGCCCATTCAGTAACATAGTGATCAAACATATTAAATGTCTCAATCACCTCCCCATGAATTAGCAATATCCAACAATCTCCCCCTTTGGCATTGATGTCAGCATATGGGAAAATCCATCATCCCAAAGTTATATCAATCCAAAGTTTTACAACCAAACAATCTCCCCATACAGTAGGGATTTTCTCATAGCAACACTCCCCCTTTGACAACAATGGCAAAGGGTGCCATGAGTCATCAACTTCTTTCCAACATCTTTCTTCCATGATCACTCCTGAGGAGTAGATCCCTACATCCAGTCTAGATTATGATACGGCTCTGAAAACCTCTAGACTAATGCATCTCTACATCATTTAATTATGACTAGGAGGGGCCTGAACCCCCAACATACCTCTAAGATATTCAAAGGTATCTTTTGGCAATGGCTTTGTGAAGATGTTTACAATTTTCTCTTTTGTACTAATATATTCTAATTTTATTTACTTCTCTACAACCTTGTCTCTCAAGAAGTGATATTTGATAGAAATGTGTTTAGTCTTAGAGTGCATCACCAGATTCTTTGACATATTCACTGTACTAGTGTTATCATAATGGATAACCATAGGCTCATCAAAAGTTAGTCCTATGTCCTTCATCATTTGTTTCATCCAAACAATTTGAGTGCAGTTAACAACAACAGTGACATACTCTGATTCAACAGTAGATTGTGTTATACAATCTTACTTCTTACTTATCCAAGAAACCAACTTTTTCCCAAAGAAAAATGCACCACCACTAGTACTCTTTTTGTCATCAATGCTTCCTACCCAATCAACGTCAGTATAAGCATGAAGTTCAAAAATATCATTCTTATCATACCACAGGCCATATTCAATTATCCCTTTTAGATATTTGAATATACTTTTCACAACAACTAGGTGTGTTTCCTTTGGCTCTGTCGGATATCTAGCCACAATTCCAACAACATTAGCAATATTCGGTCTGGTATAAGTCAGATATTGTAATCCTCCAACCATTGATTTGTACTTGGTTTGAAATACACACTGAATCTCATCATTACATGATAGCTTATTACCGGTCACCATGGGTGTTCCTATTGGTTTACAGTCTTCCATTCCAAACTTCTTTAGCATTTCTTCGAGATACTTAGTCTGAGAAATAAATATACCATTCTCATTCTGAATTATTTATAGTCCAAGAAAGAATTTCATTTCACCTATCATGGACATCTCAAATTCACTTTCCATTTCCTTTTAAAATTTCTTACATAGATCATCATTACCTCCAAAGATAATATCATCAACAAAAAGTATGAAATACCTTTCACCATAGTATGATCTTGTCCTTGTAGGTCTGCATAGATCTATATGAACCAAATCCAACTTTCATTTTGATGTATATGCTTTTCTTTTGTAACTAATTCTAGTCTATTTTCCCATAACACATTCTCTGCATACAATGTTAGATGGTTTCACAATGTTCGGTAGATCTCTTACTGCATTAGCCATACTTGCCTTCACAATGTTATCAAAATTAACATGACATAATCTTCTATGCCATAACCAACTATCATCCACCTTTGCAATAAAATAAGAGGCTCTAGATGTATTTAATTCTAATACATTACCTCTAGATTTAGTACCAGTTGCAATCAACTTACTTGCCTTGCTTCTGATAAAACATTTACCATCAACAAAACTTAATTGAAACTCTTTATCGATTAACTATTCATAACTCAACAAGTTATGTTTCAGTCCATCAACAAGTAGCACATTATCTTTATTAGTCTTTCCATCCAAAGTAATAGATCCTACACCTATGATACATTTAAAAAGATTGTCTCCAAATCTCACAACACCACCATCATACTTCACTAATTTAACAAATTTATTTCTATCTCCAGTCATATGATGTGAACAACCACTATCTATAATTTATTCGGTTTTCTTGTCAACATGAGATACTTGTGAGGCCTCACCCTGACCCGTCATAGCATCTTTCTTTTTCTGCATTTTGATACAGTGATACATTTGTTGATCTATTTTGGATTGAGACTCGAGATATGATATTTTGATGGTGATTATTATATTATGTAGGTGTGGATGTGAATCTAGAGTACATCATGATTTTTATTATGCATCGTTGATTAAGTGAATTATTCATGATTAGATTTGATTACTGCACATGATGATTATGTACTTATGATGTTTGAATATTATTGAATGGAAAATTGTGATTTGAATTGAGCTATACATATTGAGTTATGATACTAAATAGGAAATTGAATATGTATATTTCATGTAATGTTATCATCTTGAACTACTGATGCTCGAAGTGAAGTGTGCAGGTACGAGAACCATGGGAATTATCAGAGAACCAAGGTTAAACACATGTGTACTGAGTAAACCAAGGCTTAGTCCAATGTGGGATTACAAAGCCTCGTTGTAATGTGAACTTGTCGTAAAAGTGAATTTTCTTGTGCATTAGTAGTTAGCTTCGTGTTGTCTTTCTTGGCATTTGTATGTAATGTGCAATTGTTAGTGTCACTTGACACTTGTAATGTACTCATTTAAATTTATTTTATTCCAGCCACTTCTAGAGGCCAATAAGGAGTTCTAGGGGTCATTTTTGGCATAATTTATGTATCTTAATGTTAGGGGTATGGGTTAGGAAGGTTTTGAGCATACCCTAAACCCCCTAGAGACTTTGGCAACCCTTTTTTTGACCCATTTACCCTTACCTACGAGATTGGATGGATCTTGACCCTTACCCAACTTCACCTTTCCTTCCAATCAAGCATTAATCATGGGGGGACAAGGGAAATCAAGGAGACCTTAGAGTCAAATCTGCAATTATGATTGGTGGGTGGGTAGAATTTGGAGCCCTTTTTAGAGGCCTTGGATAGAATTAGAGGGTGTTCACCCACTCTCTAATTTTAGAGACTTTAGGGTTTTGGAGGAGGAAGAAAAAGTGGATAAGCTCTTCTCAAATTTCCATTTCCATCACACTTGTGGAGGTTGGTTACTCTTCTCATGGAGTCTTTCTACTTGTGCATTAGATTAGCTTGTATCTTTCCCTCTCATGTATATGAATCTTGATTCTTGTTGTGGCAATGTGTTGTAAGGGAGGGATTTTGGGTTTGATTTCATGGTTTGATCTTGTTCTTTTTGCTTGATTGAGGGAGTTCTTGTTTATGGGTGTGAGGCATTACTCACCCTTTGGGAAGGGAAGAAGTGGCCTATGGGTGGAGGGGTTAGTTGGGCTCTCCATGAGGTGAGAGTCTCTTCTCTTGGAGAAGAGGGATAAGTCCATGGTGTATGGGCACCATGGAAGCCATTGCATTCTTGTATTTTGAAGAGGATGTTAAGCAAAGTATGTGTATGAAGAGGCATTTGGATATGCATGGATATGTAGCCTTGAAGAGGCATTTGGATAGGTAGCCTTGAAGAGGCATTTGAATACTCATGGTGAGAAAATTTGTATGTAATGGCATTCTCCCCTTGGAAAAGCCCACCTCCACCCTCTCAATGAGCTTGTAAGACTCATTTGTGTAACCTTGGAAGGGAGTAATTTGTTGTATGTGCATTGTGTAAATTGTTTGTGAGCATCTTGTTGATCTTGTTGCATACCCGTTTAGCCTTGGTTCTCCAAGCTTGGGGGTGGTCTCATAAGAGACCTTGGTTGGGTGGTGAGCACCCATGGTTCTCCCCTTTGTTGCAGGTTTTGAGGTCAACACCCAAGTGGAAAAGCTTGAAGAAGTTTCTCTTGTTGAGCTTGTATCAACTCTCCTAAGTTGTTGTAATATTGACCTTGAAGGAGATCTTTTTCTCTTGTATATTGTAAATAATTTCCATTATTGAGTTCATTGTAAAATAGTAGATGTATATGAAAAGGTGTATGTAATATGATGAAGTGAAGTAGCTCTTTTATGTTGATCTCTCATTGAGTATTTCATCAAAGTGTAATATATAATTGTAATGTAAATGCTTCTTCACCATAGAGATTATGTAATGAAATTGATAGGATGTCTATAATGAAAATGCAATGTATTTCTATCTTGTCTAATTGATTTTTGCTTCTTAAGATAGTGGAGTTATTTTCTTTTTATAAAAAAAGTTATTCAAAGTTGGCAAGAAAGGTCATGAAAATCATTCAATAGCATGTAAAATTTCATTAATATGGATAGCCATGAAACTCTTAATATTTGGATTCATAGTTGTAAGCTCATTGCAATCTATCTTCTAATTTTAGACCAAACTCATACTTAATAAAACTATACTTGGATGAAGAAACTTGGTCATTTCTCATTCTCTTTCAATGAGACTATCCATGGAATAATTGACAAGATGAAATATCAAATGAGAGACATATATGCATTCTAGACTTACTAATTTCCTTAATTTCATTCTAAACACCTCACCTATGTCTAGTAAATAAAATAAAGAAATCAAGTTGATGAAGTATTAGCCATAGTGTAAAAAAATGACATTCCAGAATTTTGTTTGAGCATTTAGCTCTCTGGATTTTGTATGGAGAAGGAAAATATTCCCTTACCACAGAGAATATTCTCCTTCTCCTCTTAACATCAACATCTAATGGAATTTAATAGACTAATCTACACTTTAACCCATGCTTAAGTCAATACTATGTTGTTGATTAAGTCTAAATAAACTTTACTATAAAAAAATTGCTATAAAGTTCTCTCCACTTGCTAGTGGACCCCACCAAATCCCTCTTCCTAGGCGCAGGTGATGGGCATGGGAAAGCACTATGTTTAATGCTCAGTCAAACACCTCCCTACGTGGGTAAACAGGGGCCTTGAGAAGTGACCTTTAACAGCAAAGGAGGTTTAATGCATTGTTCTTTTACTTGTGGCTTTAATAAACTTTCTAATCCTTCAAGTACCTCCTTGCAAACGCACCCAACTCTGACTTAAAGATCTGACACCTCCTCTTTTGTCATAAAAATAGTCCTTCCTCCTTGCTAGGCGCACCATCCACTTGGTCATCTTCTTGGGGAATGCAGCACACTTGTCTTGTTTGTTGCATTGACTTTAAACATCTTCTTAATTTCTCTAGCCTTGGGTTGTGCGAAAATCCCATCCATGAGATTGGTGGGGCCCTCAAACCTTGTCTTCCCTTTTGTCCTCTTAAAAGTGCGCTCCCCTTGGCTTTATGATTGGCTAGTGGGTGATGTAGGTTAGCATAGGGGGTAGACTAGCCTTTTTAGAATTTGAATTTTTTTTCCTTGCTAATTTTAATTATTTGTTATTCCTTTCCTTGTAATTATTAGTAAATGGGGTAATTAAGTTATAGGTTTGATGAGTTGTGTATAGAGTGAATTATGCACTAACTTTCCTTATTAAGGATAAATTATTCTAGGGATAGTTTATAATGTTAGGCTATGGTTAGGAGATGATATCCTTATTTAACTTTTAATGTGTTAAAATATTAAGTAATGTTTAAGTTTAATTAATTTGGTGACCTGTCTATATTAGACCAGCTATGTTAAACCTCGGAGACTTATTGACACTTAAGACGATTGTCCAATTACTTACTAAAATTTTTAGTAGGTCATGGGTTCAATAAGTGAATCAATTAGTTAATTAAGGGATGAGTACAAGATGTTTAGGAAATAATTACTTGTTGTTATGTTAGAATTCTTTTAGAGGAGAGAACATAGTATTAGGAAGTGATAGGTATGGTGAATCTTTAGGTGAGGGTTATTGGAGCAGGACATTAGTTTTTAGGTGCCAATTATAATCCTTTAGCCATTAAATTCTAATTTTGGTAATTAATGAATTAGATTTTTAGTTAGCAGTATTATGTTCCAACCTAACTAAGAATGATTTAAATGATTAATCTAGTATTTTTGTCGGGTTTATATTCATACACATCTAGCAGTGGAACCTCTTAACAAGATAATAGTCAATTCAATTAAAGTTCATCCTGATAACAGGACCTGCAACATTTTCTTGATGAGGGCTTAGTTGAGATAGATTCCCCTTGATAGATCCACTTCTTGTTACTGTCATTGCAAGCATATCCCTAACCATTTCCAGCATAGGCGTATCTGTGTTGATCTTTGGCTAAGTAGATCGAAGTACGTGACAATGACATATGTTATTACATTTCACCCTTTAAAAAAAAAATTTGTTACGTTTTTGGTTGTTTATTTTTTGGGCATGACATTTGGTATCAGAGCTAAGTTTTCAACATTGGAACCTTTAGACCCATTACGTTTCAACTCATCTAACTTAACCTATTGTGTAGGATGCCTGTTGTCACACGAGCTGGCCGACGAGGCCGAGGTCGTAGAGCTGCACGAGTCGGTGCAGAGCAGGGAGGTGGACCACCACCGCCACCTCCACCACCACCACCTCCACCACCAGACCCTAATCAGGCTATCATGAACGCCCTTCAAAATTTGATTGGGGTAATTCAACAGAGATTACCACTTGTAGATCATCAGCAGGAGCAACAGGCTTCTGAGAGAGGAGCAGAGGTTCCAGGGGGAGGTGGAGCAGCTAGCAGAGAGAGGAGTAGGATTCCTCCACCCAGGGGTGCCGAGGGCCATGGTGATCATGAGGATGAGTCAGTTCATCATGGGATATGAGACAGAGGTAGACCCCCTAGAGATGTTGGGGATGAGATTCGGGAGATAATACGACTCCAGCCACCCTTATTTTTGGGATCCACTGACGGGTCAGTAGCAGAGGCATGGTTACAGAGTTTACAGTGATGCTTTGGATTGCACCCTTACGGGAGTAATCTAAAGGCACAAGTTGCAGTTCATCTCCTACGGGATAAGGCCTCCATTTGGTGGCAGCAGGAGGAGTCCATTGGAGGGGTGGCTATTGACACACTCACTTGGGAGTCTTTTGTAGCCCGATTTCGAGAGAGGTATCTCTCCGAGCATTTCAGACAGAGACAGATAGAGGAGTTCCATGATCTCCAGCAGAGAGGCCTCACAGTGGCCCAGTATGAGAGTCAGTTTCTCGAGCTCCTTCCATATGTAGATTATATGAAGGATGAGAAATTGCGTATCCATCGTTTCATTAAGGGACTTAATATGTCTCTCCAGGAGACAGTACGTCTAGCTTTTCCTCCCACATTCAGAGATGCAGTTGAGACGGCACTTGTAGCTGAGGATTTTCGCACTAGACGGGAGTCTCGAGATCGGTCTCAGCACCGAAACCCTTCATCCCAGCAGTCAGGACAGCAGAAATACACTTGGACGGGGAAACAGGACCATTCAGCAGGATCCTTTAAGGGTCAACAGTCTCAGCAGCAGGGATCTCAACAGGGTTCTAGACAGAGACATTCACAGGGTTATCAGGGCTCTAAGCCCAAACAGGGGCAGTCTCAGGGCCCTAGACAGGATCAGAGGACACAGACCCCTCAGGCACAGCCAGCTAGGACTCAGCAGTCCTCTAGGGGTGGATACAGTGGTTCCAGTAGGACTGGAGGATCACAGCAGCCTAGGACACAGGGAGTACAGATGCAGACCCGAGGACCATGTTTCACTTGTGGTGGTATGGGTCATATTGCGAGAGAGTGCCCACAGGGACAGTTAGCCAGTGGTCAGAGAGGAGCTACCTCAGAGCCTACAGTCGGTGATATGGGTAGATCCCATAGAGTGTTTGCAGCGGTTGATAACCGCCAGGCCGAGCACCAGGCCACGGTCATAGAGGCTATAGGTATGATTCAGGGTATCAGTGTATCTATCTTATTTGATTCAGGAGCCACAGACTCCTTTATTTCCCCATATGTAGTGGAGCGTTGTAGGCTGGTGGCAGTTAGACAGGATGTCAGTTGGGAGGTCGAGTTAGCCTCAGGAGCTAGGGTGTCTGTTAGTTCCTTAGTTCGCAGTTGCCAAATTCAGATGGGAGACTTAATCATGATGTCTGATCTCCGCATCACCCCTCTAGGTTCTTATGATGTAGTCCTTGGCATGGATTGGCTATATGCCCACAATGCCAAGATGGATTGTCGACAGAAGAGGGTTGAGTGCGTTGATGATCATGGTACTTCTATGGTGATATTTGGAGTACAGAGACCTGTATCCCTTCGCATGATTTCCGCTATGCAGCTTAGGCGGTGTGTGCGGAAAGGGTGTCAGCTTTTTGCCATCACCATTAGTGATAGAGAGGAGGATTCAGAAGGGGAGCCTTCGCTTGAGGACTACCCTATTCTTCAAGAGTTTGCAGATGTATTCCCTACCAAGCTACCTGGCATGCCTCCACCTAGGGCAGTTGATTTTCATATAGACCTTGTACCAGGAGCCGAGCCTGTATCTAGAGCACCTTACAGGATGACCACACATGAGCTCAATGAGCTCAAGATTCAGTTAGAAGAGCTCTTGGAGAAAGGGCATATTCGACCTAGTGTGTCACCTTGGGGTGCACCAGTGATTTTTTTGAAGAAGAAGGATGGATCACTTAGATTGTGCATTGATTATCGATAGTTGAATAAAGTAACAATTAAGAATCGATACCCACTCCCCAGGATCGATGATTTATTTGATCAGTTGCAGGGTGCCCGAGTATTCTCTAAGATAGATCTGAAGTCAGGGTACCATCAGTTGCGGATTGTGGAGAGTGATATCCACAAGACTGCTTTTCGTACGAGGTATGGTCACTATGAGTTTACAGTGGTGCCATTTGGCCTCACGAATGCTCCAGCCGTGTTCATGAGCCTCATGAACAGAGTATTTTGTACATTCTTGGATAAGTTTGTGGTAGTATTCCTTGATGATATTATGATATATTCTCGAAATGAGGAGGAGCACGAGGAGCATCTGAGGCAGGTTTTACAGCGTTTGAGAGAGAATCAGTTATATGGCAGCTTGTCAAAATGTGCATTCTTTAGATCTGAGGTACATTATCTTGGTCATGTTATATCCGGTGATGGGATCTCTGTAGACCCATCGAAGATTAGAGCCATTATGGATTGGCCAGCACCCACCAGCGTCACCGAGGTTAGGAGTTTTATGGGCTTAGCAAGCTATTATAGGTGCTTTGTGGCGGGGTTTTCTAGGATAGCGCATCCCATTACTTCCCTTCAGAGAAAGGGGAAAAGGTATGAATGGTCAGAGAAGTGTGAGAGGGCTTTTCAGGAGCTCAAGAGAGCTCTCACTAGTGCTCCGATTTTAGCAGTGCCAGATCCTTCAGCAGACTTTGTTGTGTGCACTGATGCATCTTTGGATGGTTTAGGAGCGGTTCTTATGCAGGATGGGCGTCCTATAGCTTTCGAGTCAAGGAAGCTAAAGACCCATGAGCTCAATTATCCTACTCATGACCTAGAGCTTGCAGTAGTAGTTCATGCCTTGGTGAGATGGTGACATTTTCTTCTAGGTCACCGATTTGAGCTCCATTCAGATCACCAGAGCCTTCAGTACATCTTTTCACAGCCCAATCTTAATGCTAGGCAAAGGAGATGGATGGAGTTTTTGTGTGAGTACGATTTTGATGTTCATTACATCAAGGGGAAAGAGAATGTTGTTGCAGATGCCTTGAGTAGGAGGCGACACGAGCTCTCCTCTATGGTTTCTAGTACGGATTTGAGGGAGCGCATTTTGCATCACTTGCCAGAGGATGGCTTCTATGTAGAGGTTTGTCAGATTGTTCGTGCTCAGAGGTCCCTTGAGGGGAGATTTGCAGAGTATTCTTTAGAGTCCGATGGACTCCTACGTCATAGAGGACGCATCTATGTACCCTCTTCGGGAGACTTGCGAGAGTTTATTGTACTTGAGGCACATAGAGCACCTTATGCAGCTCACCTAGGAGTTAAGAAGCTGCATGCTGATCTGAGACAGTTGTACCATTGGCCGGCATGAGATTGCAGATTGCCAGCATAGTGGCTAGATGCCTAGAGTGTCAGAGAGTTAAGGCTGAGCACAGTCACCCAGGTGGGCTCCTACAGCCACATGAGATTGCCGAGTGGAAGTGGGATACTATATCCATGGACTTCATTGTCGGTCTTCCTATGTCTTCTCATCACCATGATGCCATCTTGGTGACGGTCGACACATTGACCAAGGTTGCCCACTTTTCACCCATGCGTACTACATTCATAGCACGAGATGTAGCGCAGATGTTTTTGCAAGATATTGTTAGACTTCACGACATTCCCCGTAAGATCATCTCTGATAGAGACTCCTTGTTCACATCAGCTTTTTGGAGAGAGCTACAGGCAGCATTGGGCACTAGGCTCAATTTTAGTACGACATATCACCCTCAGACAGATGGGCAGACAGAGAGGGTTAACCAGGTGTTAGAGGATATGTTACGTATGTATGTGATGGACCATCAGGTCAAGTGGGAGGAATACCTACATCTGGTAGAGTTTGCCTATAACAATGGGCATCATTCATCTATTGGTATGCCGCCATATCAGGCCTTATATGGTAGACCTTGCAGGACACCACTGAGTTGGGATAGGATTGAGGACAGGATATCTATTGGACCTCAGTTGGTCAAGGATATGGAGCAGCAGGTGGTCTTGATTAGACAGCGCCTTAGAGAGGCCCAGGATCGACAGAAGAAGTATGCTAATGCAAAGAGGGTAGACCACGAGTATATGGTTGGTGATAGGGTCTTCTTAAGAGTGCGACCGCATAAGAGTCCAATTCTCTTTGGAAAGGGCTCTAAGTTAGCACCTCGCTTTGTTGGACCATTTGAGATATTGGAGAGGATAGGACCAGTTGCCTACCGTGTAGCATTGCCACCCAGCCTGTCACGCATTCATGATGTGTTTCATGTATCTGTGCTATGAAAATATATTTATGACGAGACTCACATTATAGATTGGGATGCCTTGCAGGTGGAGTCAAATGGACAGATGGCTTTGGAGCCCATTCGCATTTCCATCCAAAGTAATAGATCCTACACCTATGATACATTTAAAAAGATTGTCTCCAAATCTCACAACACCACCATCATACTTCACTAATTTAACAAATTTATTTCTATCTCCAGTCATATGATGTGAACAACCACTATCTATAATTTATTCGGTTTTCTTGTCAACATGAGATACTAAAGCCTTTTCCTCATGCATTGGTTCATCTTTAATAGCAACAAATCCAATATCTTCATAATCTAAATCATCATCATCATAAATGCCTTCACTAGCATAATAACATTCTTTATCCCTTTTAAACTTGGAAAAATTAGGTTTGTACTTAGGAACTCTTGTAGGACATCTATATGCAAAATGACCTACGTTCTTGCATGAAAAAAATTTCAAGGGTAAATTGCCTTCAAATTTGCCCTTACCTCTCTTTTCTCTTCTAGCAATTAGTGCAACAAGTTCATCCATCTTTATTTCCTCTGCCATTATCTATTCCCATTCCTCACCATACTCACCAAGCTCTTCTTTTAGGTCTTCACTACTGGTGCTCAAAAGTGCAGACATTTTCTTGTGTGCAGATGCCTTGAATGTAGATTCCACTTTAGGTACCAAATCTCCCATTTCAGCAGCCTCAAAGGTAGTTAGCTTTTCAATCAACATCTCTTTGTTAAAATCTAGAGTTAAGGGTATAGTCTCTTGAATAGACATAGCCTTGAAATTGTATATAGGTGTTAATGATCTAAGGATCTTCGCAACAACTTCTTCATCATCATAAGTGCCTCCACAATTTTTGATTCCAACCATAAATTATGCAACCCTTTGAACATAATCCCTAATGCTTTCATCATCCTTCATTTGGAGCTTCTCCATCTTAGTTTTCTAGTGTTGTAACTTTGCTTGCTTGGTATATTTGCCTCCTTCATATAATGCTTCTAATATTCTCCAAATCTCATATGTCAAATCCAAGTCTTTAACTTCAGTTTACTTACCTTTAGATAGTGCACTTATCTGTGCTTCCCTTGTGACCATGTTGTATGAGAATACCTTCTTTTCATCATCAGTAACTGATGGAAAATCACTCTCAGTCTTTATAGCCACCTTATTCTTTGTGATCAACCAATAGTCAATGCCCAAATGTAGCAAATGAGTTTGCATCTTGTTCTTCCAAGTGTCAAAGTTTTCAGGATCAAATTTTGGACCATCCTTCCTATAGAGTGTCATCTCCAAGATCACCTCAAGTTGTTAAGCTTTCTCTCTAAGGACCACAAGCTTTGATACCAATTGTTAGGAATAAAAGTCCACAATACAACTGAGAGGGGGGTGAATTAGTTGTATGGAAGATTATTAAACTTTAAACTTTAAGTAGTAGTAATATCAGATCTAATGAACACAATGAATGCCAACACAATAACACAATATTTTGGTCTCGGGGAAACTCTGTTAAAGGTAAAAATCCAGGTGGGAATTAGCACTCACAAATGATGTACTGAGAGTATAGTATCCTTGTTAGAAGATTTAGCCCTGCTAGGAGCTTATTAAAACATTACAATACATAGTCCTTGTTAGAGGACATACCCTAATAGGAGTCAAGAAGAAAGGGAGGGCTCACTACCCAAAGAAGGTTAAATCCACCTTCAGAACTCACTATTCGCAACACAAGTGTATATGAAGAAATACACAATCTTTTAACCTATTCGGAAGCAACTATCTTTGCTTGATCAGTTCCAATGAAGTCCACTAGTAAACCTCTACTCTACATACATCAGACACAAGCTCGCAAAATTCACAACCTTTTCATATCGCCTTTTTCCCATCCATATCTTTTCCAAAGAAAATACCTTTCATTTATACCTTATTATAATTCTCATGATCAGGTCAGCCCATAAGCCTTTCCTAATTACAAATAATTACATAAACCCTTGCTAAGTTACACATAGTATCTAAAATAAGTATGCAATGATTACATTACAATATTTAAGGACCAACATCCTTAATTTATGTTTTCCAAGCAAAATACATGCTACATCTCCTAAGTCAGCTTCCAAAAAGGTCTTCTTTAGAACACACGCCATAGCTGACATCACCAAGAAATCCATACCTTGTGCTAACAAATGAACATCCTTTAATACCTTGTTTTTCATCCCTCAAGCTCACATACCTTGAATCTATATCATCTGGAAGATATACCAAACACAGAGACTAACTTTGTCATTTCTCACTGTCACAGTCTAATGACCAGTCTTCACCAAAACATTTGTAACTCATCCATTATGAAACATTAGATGATGTGATCTTGGATATAAGATCACAACACCTTTTGAAATCTCATCTATCTTCGTAGCATCTGAAACATTTGTACAGTGTTCGTACACTGTGATAACCAGCTTGTTCTCCTCACAGAAACATATATGTTGACATCAGTGACAAAACATAGATGACAATAGTATGAGTGCCCATTCAATAATGTAGTGATTAAACATATTAAATGTCTTAATTACCTCCCCATGCATTATTAATATCCAACATAATTTGGTATGAAGATGTTAGAAATATGCACAAAATCAAGGTGTGATAAGTGGAAACATATGCAAGAGGCCAAACATGCTAAAATAGGGCCTAGATAAGAAATAAGTTGAATAGGGATATAATTTATGATGTTACACAATCATTGATCTTTCATTATTTTCTTCAATATTTAGAGTACCAAAATTTTCACTACCATCTTCTTTATGGATAGAAAATGTCTCATCATTTTAATCATCACAATCTTCATCTTCAGATTAGTGGATTTTGTTTGAGTAAAAACTCTTCTTTTCCTTATCTTTTCCATCTTCTATTTTGTTTTTGTCATCTCTTCTATAATTATATTTTCTTTTGTTCTCATCGTCAACCCTTCTATAGTTATCTTATTTAAAATTATACCTACCAACATAATGACCAATTCTTCCACAATTCAAACATTTAAAGGGAAACTTATCTTTGTATTTTATGGATCCTTTCCTCAATCTTCTCACAAAGGTTTCTTCTACATCATCTAGATCATTTTTTAGGTTTTTCTTCAATCTTCTTACCATATGTGAATTGATATTATCATGTTCAAATTCCCACATCTCAAAGGTGAACATCACTCCTTAGAGTTGATCCCTAGTATATGTGTCCATATTATGATATTACTCAATGACATATATCTAAGGTCTATAGGATTTAGGAAATTTTCTTATCACTTTTCTCATAATCGCATTTTACTCCACGGTCGTGCAAATACCTCTAATTGACTTTAATAATTCATTTACCTTATGAAAATAACTATCAATGTTCTCTTATTTATACATGCTTAGATTCTTAAACTAGTACTTTAGGTTTTGTATCTTGACTTGTTTGATATTCACTATCCTTTCTAAATATTGCTAAGCTTATCCCAAACATCCTATGTAGACTTGTAATGCATGACCTGTAATAGTTTTGAATCACTCAAACCACTTATAATTTCATTTATTGTCTCAAATCATTATTCTCATGTTACCTAATACCATTATGAGTTGGAGGATTATCAACATGGGAAAAATAACCTTTCACAATAAATCCTCATATTCCAAATGATAGAGAGTTCAAACAATAGTCCATCCACATATTACAAAAAGAGTATTTTGTGCCATCAAATTTTGGAACTTTGTAACCTTCTTCTTGTGCCATATCACAACTTCCTTGAGTGGTTAAGCTTATTATATAGGAACTTGTCTCTAATACCAATTTTTGAACACACCAAAACACTAAGAGGGGTGTGAATCAGTATTTGATCAAATATTTCAACTTTTCAATCACAAAATCACATCAATTAACTTTAACTAACTTAACATTAAAGAAAGATAAATCAATGAATAACATACACATGGACACAATATTTTTACATGTAAAACCTAATGTGGGAAAAGACCATGGTGAGATACTCACCATATGAATAACTAAATATATTAATGTTTTAGGCATAAGGCCAAATTAGCTCAAATCTCATGATTTAACTTGCAGGCTAAGCTACACAACTTTATGACAAGATACAAGTGACTTTCAATCTAAGATACATGTAAGAAGTATACAAAAATTAAAATAAGTTAAGGAAAGAACCCAAGAAAGTGTAATGCAAGATTGTATTTTACCATAACCACTAAAAGTGAGACATAGATTTAAGATCAATCACCATAACCATGAGAATGCTCCAAGGATCCAAACAATGAGCCAAGAGATTTTGAAAGGGGAAAATAAAAGAAAATCCCCTTGTGATATTATGAATGAGGCCATAGCCTAAAGAGAGAAAGGAGAGAAAGAGAGAAATATGCTCAATACAATAACTTCATCATGAGAAATGAGAGAGAGGAGCATCTCTTAAATAGAGATGAGAGAGAGGAGTTATAATGTAACTCCCAAGTCTATGAATGCCACCATTCATAAGTGTGTGTGACAAGTGTCAATGTCCTCTTAAGGAGGAATAAACTAATTTCCTTATTAAAGGAATTACAAAATATGAGTTGTCCTCTCACTTGGACTAGAGGACAAAAATACATGAAGGATAACTTGGTTTATCCTTATTTATATATTACAACCAAGGAAAGATTATAAATTCTAACACCTCCCTTCAATCTTTACTTGGGGATTTTACAATAAGGGGTATCAATCCCAATTTTTTTAAAAATGTACAACTCATTCTTCAAGATGAAGTAATTTGATTTTATTCAAGCCATATGGTACATTTGTAGATCCAAGAGAAGTACATGAGTCCTTTGAATGTGATCAAATGGAAGCATAGCCACATCGTCATAAAATTATGTGTAAAACTAAGAATGCGCCTTCATGGATCACTTGCAAAAAGACAAAGAACAAAAAAAACAAGGCACCAATCCACAAGTAGAATTACATTATAAAGTCAAGTTAGTAAATATTTGTTGTTTTAATAATAATAAGAAACAATCATAGAGGATAAATGAACTTGTTCACCAACATGCAATGAAGTTAACATGATATCTAACATAAATCATAAGCTCAAAAAGAACATGACAGGTATAATAAAGCTCTCATAAAAGAAATATACTAAAGCACAAATGGCCACAAACAAGGCCAACTAATGAAACTTGCATCAACATTGTGTCAATCACATTGATATAGACAATCCACTAATGAGTCATCTCACTGCAAGTAAATGGGTAGCAATTCCACAACCTGCATGAATCACGATCTAGGCAATGAAGTATGCGGAGCATTATCACATTAGTATTTAATTATCAAAGAAATATAAGAGAGACAATGATAGAACATGTGCCTTAAGCATTAGATCAATTCAAGATTCTAATTTGCCAATCATGATTTATGATGCAGATCAAGGAAAGGTTTATGAGGAGAAACAACATATTGCCTTCAAATAAGAAATCCATCATGGACCTCAAAAGGTATTTCAAGACCAATATCCTTACCATGAGGAAAAAGATCAAGATGGGTCATATCAACTTTCATGAATATCAAATTTCATATGTGGAACCAGATGGAGGGCAAAGCTCTAGAAAAATATCATACTTCTTATGTAGACCAAATGGAGAGGAAAACTCCATAATCATCAAACTTCATACGTAGAACCAAATAGAGGGGAAAGCTCCATAAAATATCATCCTCTCACTGAGGAACAAAGTGGATCAAAATAGAACCAAATAAATACTTTCAAAGTGGGACAAACGTAAGTGCACACCAATTATAGGATACTCCACGGGTTAGATAAGGTAACTATGAGCCAGTTAAAATTGTTAGGTCCACCATAGTTAACCTTGAAAAATTGGATCCTGATGCAACTTACACAAGATCAAATAAAATTCATATAAACCAATGGTATAAAACCATAAACTGCTAGCATGAGCATAAAGAGATGCTATAAAAGCATAAAAGTGCAATTATGTGCAAATAGATCAATAAAACATAGTAAAATTGAATCAAATTACTAAATAATGAAGGCAATGGTGTAAGATAACTCATAAACCCAAATAATTTTAGATAAATAAGAAATATTTGGACATAAGTTATTAGATATCAGTTAAAATCTCCATGCAAGGTGAACACAAGTGTGAATATTGAAAGGATGGGCCCACCGTGGAAATATTCGAAAGAATGAAATCATGTATCCAGATTTTTTTTTGAAAAAATGAAGAACAAGGCAAGGATCGAGCAATCAATTATTAATAGTGAAGTCAGATTAAAGTATGAATTAGTTTAAAGTGCATGATAGTTGAAAGTGCAAAATCAATTTAACGAGCAAGTCAGTTTAACAGAATGTTAAACAAGGAGTAAGCGAGAAGCTTATAAAAGGTTTGATACACCAAGTTCAATGATACATATGACCTCGGGTGACACGGGGCCAACCTAATACATATAATCGCAACTCATAGCATCACCGTCACAAAATATGTTTTACATATGCATAAAATCATTATTTTTTTTTAAACCAATAAACACTATTCATTTATAACTTATATAGGTTTTTAACCATATTGAAATACACTCACAAAATTATAAGACAAAGCTATGATCAAGCTATATTGAACTTATACCAAGGAGTCACCTAAACTTTTCATAATACTCATAAAGACAATTTTGTTAGATAACTCACAATACTTGAACAATTATAATTTGACAAAAACAATGACTTTGTTTTCTTTGGATCAACTATTTTCCACATACTTTTTGCTTCTTAAAATTAACAATGTAAATGAAATATGTGTTTTTCATGAATGATAATAGAATGTACAAAAAAAATATCTACCCACTTAAAAGATTTTGATATTTTAAAAAAATTCTTACTTTTATAATAATTAATTTTTTCAAAAATAAAATAATTCAATCTCTTTCAATTTAAAATGAAATTATAAAAGTTTAAATGAACTTTAAAAAAATATAATAATTTTAAAAGAAAATAACATACTAAATATTAATTTTAAAAATTTCAATTAAAAAACTTTGATTTTAAATTAATGTTACAAACTAAGTAAAAGAGAATTGTCATAAAGGAAATTTTTTTTAAAGAAAAGACAAAGGCCACATATTCTTTAAAAAAGACAGTTAGAATCTTTAAACTACATGATAGATGAACTTTAAAATCTTGAAAAAAGGAACTCTCACGTAATATTAGAAGCTGTTAAAATATTTTTAAGACATGAATATTAGAAGTAAGGAAAGGTTTTACGTGGCTATTTGAATATTAGCATAAACTATGAATGAAGTATTATGTGTCATACAATGATAATAAGGACAGTAAGGAAATAACTGAAGGTTTGCTATTATTATACGGATAAAGAGAATAATGTTGATAGATTAATAAATGACGACAATAAGAATAGATTTCATAGAGGAATCTACTGGAAAAAAATAGATAAGAATAACAAGCAACAATGAAATAAAATTATTAAAAAATATATTCTGAGACAAATTTTAAAAATTGATCAAACAAATTTAAAAAGATATGCGCATATAAGGTAGATATGTTAAACATAAAAAAGACAGAAGGAATCAATCAACAAATCTAAATATAGCTAATAAGAAATGATTTTAAGAACTGCAAGAACCCTGCATAAACCAGAAATCTGCAATGTAATAATGAAATGAGAAAAGAGATAACCAAAAAAATGCCAAAAGGAAGAAACGTTATAAGAATTTTTGAGCTAAATGCTAATATAAGAGACAAATAAATGTCACACAGGACTGTGTTAAAGAACAAACCACCTGAAATGATTGATGGGAAGCATCGATGGACTTTGAATGGGATTGTTGGATATTGCTAATGCATGGAGAGGTGATTGAGACATTTAATATGTTTAATCACTACGTTACTAAATGGGCACTCATACTGTTGTAATTTGTGTTTTGTCACTGATGTCAACATATGTTTTTGCGAGGGAATCAGACTGAAAATCACAGTGTACGGACACTGTACGGATGTTTCAGATGCTACGTAGACAAATGAGAGATCAGGAGGATGCTGTGATCTTATATCCAAGATTGCATCATGTAATGTTTCATATTAGATGAGTTACAGATGTTTTGGTGAAAACTAGTCACTGACTATGACAGTGAGAAATGACAGAGTTAGTCTCTGAGTTTTGTGTACAACTTTTTGGTGATGCGAAATTAGTGCATGCGAACTTCAAAGATGAAAGATAGAGTATTGAGGAATTTTCTATGAACTATGCAAGGTACAGAATGCAAGATGATGTCAGCTATGGCATGCACTCTGGAAGGCGATCTATTTGGAGGTCGACTACAAAGATGTAGCGTGTATGATGGATGAAAAACTTGAATTAAGGATGTCAGTTCTTAATTGTCATAATGTAATCATTGCAGGCTTGTCCTCGATACCGTGTGTATCTTAGCAAGGGTTTATGTAATTGTTTGTAATTAGGAAAGCCTTATGGGCCGACCTATTTATAAGAATTGTAATAAGGTTTAAAAGGTCTTTTCTTTGGAAAATATATGAATGAAAAGAAGATGAGATATAGAGGTTGTGAAAGTTGTGAGCTTATGTCTGTTGTATGTAGAGCAAAGGTTTATTGGTGGACTTCATTGGAACTGATCAATCAAAGACATTTGTTGTTGAACTATTCAAAAGATTATGTATTTCTTCATATACACGTGTGTTGCGAACAGTGAGTTCTGAAGGTGGACTTAACCTTCTTTGGGCAGCGAGCCCTCCCTTTTGTTCTTGACTCCTAACAGGGTCTGTCCTCTAGCAAAGACTATTTACTATAATGATTCAATAAGCTCCTAACAGGGCTATATCTTCTAACAAGGATAACTATACTCTCAGTACATCATTTGTGGGTGCTAATTCCCAACGGAGTTTTTACATTTAACAAGGTTTCCTCGAGACCAAAATATTGTGTTATTGTGTTGGCATTCATTGTATTCATTGGATCTGATATTGTGGTGCCTAAAGTTTAAAGTTTAATAATCTATTATACAACTGATTCACCCCCCCTCTCAGTTGTATTATGGATTGGTATTCCTAACAATTGGTATCAGAGCTTTTGGTCTGTAGAGAGAAAGCTTAACAACTTGAGGTGATCTTAGAGATGGCATTCTATAGGAAGGATAGTCTGAAGTTTGATCCTGAAAACTTTGACAATTGGAAGAACAAGATGCGAACTCACCCATTTTTTTTTGGGATCGACTATTGGTTGATTACAAGGAATAAGATAGCTACAAAGACTGAAGATGAATTGAAAACTACTACTAAGGATGAAAAGAAGATATTTTTACTAAACATGATTGCAAGAGAAGCATTGATCAACGCACTCTCTGAAGGAGAGTTTACTGAAGTTAAAGACTTGGATTCGACTTTCCAAATTTGGAAAATATTAGAGGCACAATATGAAGGAGACAAGTATACCAAACAAGTGAAGTCACAAAACTGGAAGACAAAGATGGAGAAGTTGCAAATGAATGAGGATGAAAGCATTAGGGCCTATGTTCAAAGGGTTACAGAATCTGTAGTTGGAATCAAAAATTATGGAGGTACTTATGATGAATAAGTTATTGCAAAGATCCTCAGATCATTAACACATGCTTACAAGTTCAAGGCTATGTCTATCAAGAAACTATACCTCTGACTTTGAACTTTAGCAGAGAGATGTTGATTGCAAAGCTAACTACTTTTGAAGCTGCGGAATTAGAAGTTGTACCTAAATTTGAATCTACATTTAAGACATCCACACACAAGAAATTATCTGCACTTCTGAGCATTAGCAAAGAAGACCTAAAAGAAGAGCTTGGTGAGTATGCTGAGGAATGGGAACATATAATGACTGCAGAAAGAAAGATGGATGAACTTGTTGCACTAATTGTTAGAAGAGAAAAAAGAGGTAAAGGCAAGTTTGAAGGTAAGTTACCCTTAAAATGTTTTTCATGCAATAAGGTAGGTCATTTTGCATCTAGATGTCCTACAAGAGTTTCTAAATATAAAGCTAATTATGAAAAGATTAAAAAGGACAGAGAATGTTATTATGCTAGAGAAGGAATCTCTGATGATGATGATTTAGATTGTGAAGAGATTGGATCTGTTGTTATTAGAGATGAACTAGTACATGAAGGAAAAGCTTTAGTATCTCATGTTGACAAGAAAACTAAATGGATAATTGATAGTGGTTGTTCTCATCATATGACTGGTGATAAGAACAATTTTGTTAAATTAGTAAAATATGATGGAGGTGTTGTGAGGTTTGGGGACAATCTCCCTAAATCTATCATAGGAGTAGGATCCATTACTCTGGATGGAAAGACTAACACAGACAATGTACTGCTTGTTGAAGGACTGAAACATAATCTATTGAGTGTTGGACAATTAATGGATAAAGCATTTCAGTTAAGTTTTGTTAATGGTAAATTTTTTATCAGAAGTAAGGAAGGAAAACTGATTGCTAACGGTTCAAAATCTAGAGGTAATGTATTTGAACTAAACACATCTGGAGCCTCTTGTTTTTTTGCGAAGGTAGATGATAGTTGGTTATGGCATATGAGATTTTGTCATGTTAATTTTGATAACATTGTGAAGGCAAGTATGGCTAATGTAGTAAGAGATCTACCAAAGATTATGAAACCATCTAACATTGTATGTAGAGAATGTGTTATTGGAAAGCAGACTAGAAGCAGTTACAAAAGCAAAGCATATACATCAAAAGGAAGGTTGGATCTGGTACATATAGATTTGTGTAGACCTACAAGAACAAAGTCATACTATGGTGAAAGGTATTTTATACTCTTTGTTGATGACTTTTCTATAATGATGTGGGTTACTTATTTAAGAGAGAAATCAAAAGCATTTGATAAATTCAAGTTGTTCAAAGAAAAATTAGAGAATGAATTAGGTTTAAAGATCAAGTGCTTAAGGTCAGACAAAGGTGGAGAGTTTACTTCAAACTTATTCAATTCATACTACGAAGAGCATGGGATAAAGAGACAAACATCTGCTCCTAGGACTCCACAAAAGAATGGGATAACAGAGTGAAGAAACAAGACTATATTTGATGCTGCTAGGACAATGTTGATTGAAGAAAATGTATCTCATGTACATTGGAGAGAGGTTGTTGGAACATCAGTGTATACATTGAACATAATTCAAATCAGAGAAGGTACAAGTAAGACTCCCTATGAATTATGGTTTGATCATACTCTTGTAAAATATTTCATAATATTTGGTATTAATTGTTATATCAAGAGAGATGATGAGATAGGGAAGTTTGATGCTAGAAGTGATGAAGGAATTCTCCTTGGTTACTCTATTAAAAGCAAGGCTTACAAATGTTTCAATCTAAGATTAAGGAAGATGATTGAAAGTAACAATGTAAGAATAGATGAAAAGTTTCAGATACAAGAAAGAATGTATGACAATAATCATATTTCAGAGAAAAAATAAACTACTACTGCTGCAGAAGGAGAAGAACTTGTTGAGGTAGAAAGTGAAAAAGAGGCTTGTGATGCTAACACAAGTAAGGCTACTGAGACTCCTAAAACACTGATGTATGTAAAGAATAACCATCCTGAAAATCAAATTATTGGCAATACCAGTCAGGGAGTGCTAACTAGATCAAAGGTTAGAGAAGAAATTTGTTTGATTTCTCAAGTTGAACCTAAAACTATAGATGAAGCATTTAAAGATGAATCTTGGATAAATGCTATGAAAGAAGAGTTAGATCAGATAAAGAAGAAGAATTCTTGGGAACTAGTTCCTAGACCTAAAAACAAAAATGTAATCGGAACAAAATGGGTTTTTAGGAAGAAAATGGGTTTTTAGGAACAAGATGGATGAAGAAGGAACTGTTGTAAGGAACAAAGCAAGACTAGTGTGTAAGGGATACTCGTAGCAAGAAGGCATAGACTTTGAAGAAACATTTTCTCTTGTTGCTAGAATAGAGGCAGTAAGATTTCTCTTATCTTATGCTACACATAAAAACTTCAAGGTGTATTAGATGGATGTAAAATCTGCATTTCTGAATGGAGATCTTGAAGAAGAAGTCTATATAGAACAAACAGATGGATTTCCTCTATGCGAAGATAAAGACATGGTGTGCAAATTGAAGAAAGCTCTAGATGGGCTGAAGCAAGCTCCTAGGGCTCAGTATGCAAGGTTAGACAAGTATCTACTTGGGCTTGGATTCATAAAAGGTAATGCATACAGTAATTTGTATTTAAGAATTAGTGGAGATGGAATCCTGATAATAGAAGTCTTCGTGGATGATATTATCTTTGGAGGCAATGATGATCTATGTAAGAAATTTTCTAAAGAAATGGAAAATGAATTTGAGATGTCCATGATAGGTGAAATGAAATTCTTTCTTGGATTGTAAATAACTCGGAATGAGAATGGTATTTTCATTTCTCTGACCAAGTATCTCAAAGAATTTCTTAAGAAATTTGGAATGGAAGATTGTAAACCAGTAGGAACACCTATGGTGACTGGTAACAAGATAACAATTAATGATGAATCAAAGTGTGTTTTTCAGACTTTGTATAGATCAATGGTTAGAGGACTACAATATCTAACCCACACCAGACCAGATATTGCTAATGTCATTGGAATGTGGCTAGATATCAGGCAGAACCCAAAGAAACACATCTAGCTACTGTGAAAAGGATACTGAGGTATATAAGAGGAACCATAGACTATGGATTATGGTATGAAAAAAATGATAGCTTTGAACTTCATGCTTACACTGATGCTGATTGGGCAGGAAATATTGATGATAGAAAAAGTACTTGTGGTGGTGCATTTTTCCTTGAGAAAAAGTTGATTTCTTGGCTAAGTAAGAAACAAGACTGTATAGCAGAATCTATTGTTGAATCAGAGTATGTTGTTGCTGCTATAAACTGCACTCAGATTGTTTGGATGAAACAAATGCTGACAGACATTGGAATAAATTTTGATGAGCCTGTAGTTATCCATTGTGATAACATAAGTACAGTGAATATGTCAAAGAATCTGGTGATGCACTCCAAAACCAAACATATTGCTATCAAGTATCACTTCTTGAGAGACAAGGTGGCAGAAAAGGAAATCAAACTAGAATATATCAGTACAAAAGAGCAGATTGCAGACATCTTCACAAAGCCACTACCGAAAGATACCTTTGAATATCTCAGAGGTATGCTGGGGGTTCAGACCCCTCCTAGTTAGAATTAAATGATGCAGAGATGCATCAATCCAGGGGATTTCAGAGCCTTATCATAATCTGGACTGGATGTAGGGATCTACTCCTCAGGGGGAGTGATCATGGAAGAGAGATGTTGAAAAGTAGTTGATGACTCATGGCACCCTTTTCCATTGTTGTCAAAGGGGGAGTGTTGCTATGAGAAAATCCCTACTGTATTGGGAGATTGTTTGGTTGCAAGACTTTGGATTGATATAACTTTGGGATAAGATTTTCCCATATATTGACATCAATGCCAAAGGGGTAGATTATTGGATATTGCTAATGCATGGGGAGGTGATTGAGACATTTAATATGTTTAATCACTACGTTACTGAATGGGCACTCATACTGTTGTCATTTGTGTTTTCTCACTGATGTCAACATATGTTTTTGTAAGGGAATCAGACTGGAAATCACAGTGTATGGACACTGTATGGATTTCAGATGCTGCGAAGACAGATGAGAGTTCAAGAAGATGTTGTGATCTTATATCCAAGATCACATCATGGAATGTTTCATATTGGATGAGTTACAGATGTTTTGGTGAAGACTGATCACTGACTATGATAGTGAGAAATGACAGAGTTAGTCTCTGAGTTTTGTGTACAACTTTCTAGTGATGCAGAATCAGTGCATGTGAACTTCAAAGATGAAAGATAGAGTATTGAGGAATGATCTATGAACTGCGCAAGGTACGAAATGTAGGATGATGTCAGTTGTGGTGTGCACTCTAGAAGGTGATCTATTTGGAAGCCGACTACATAGATGTAGTGTGTATGATGGATGGTGAACTTGAATTAAGGATGTCAATCCTTAATTGTTGTAATGTAATCATTGTAGGCTTGTCCTATATACCGTGTGTATCTTAGAAAGGGTTTATGTAATTGTTTGTAATTAGGAAATCCTTATGGGCCAACCTATTTATAAAAATTGTAATAGGGTATAAAAGGTCTTTTTTTTGGAAAAGATATGAATGGGAAGAAGATGAGATAGAGAGGTTGTGAAAGTTGCGAGCTTGTGGCTGTTGTATTTAGAGGAGAGGTTTATTGGTGGAATTCATTGGAACTGATCAAGCAAAGACAGTTGCTGCCGAACAATTCAAAAGATTGTGTATTTCTTCATAGACACTTGTGTTGCAAACAATGAGTTTTGAAGGTGGACTTAACCTTCTTTGGGCAATGAGCTCTCCCTTTTGTTCTTGACTCCTAATAGGGTATGTCCTCTAGCAAGAACTATGTACTGTAATGATTCAATAAGCTCCCAACAGGGCTATATCTTCTAACAAGGATAACTATACTCTCAGTACATCATTTGTGGGTGCTAATTCCCACCGCATTTTTTTTTACCTTTAACAGGGTTTCCCCGAGACCAAAATATTGTGTTATTGTGTTGACATTCATTGTTTTCATTGGATCTGATATTGTGGTGCCTAAATTTTAAAGTTTAATAGTCTATTATACAACTGATTCACCCCCCCTCTCAGTTGTATTGTGGACTATTATTCCTAATAGGGATTTCTTACCATGCTCCTGTAAGTCCTCTCAATTTTTCTAACTAGAGTCTACAAGCTGACATAAAGACTTGGTTGGCTGCGCACAATGCCAAGAAAGTTGGCTGACTGTGCACAATGCCAATAAAGCTAGCTGCACACAATGCCAAAGAAGGTTGTGAGGGAGCTGCATGGGAGATTTTCAAGAGAAGAATGGAGATGTTGGAGCTGTTGAAGGATGGGTTCTACAACATAGGATGTGGAAACCCTATAATATATTTAATTTGTATTGAAGGAAAAAAGAGAAGCAAAGTGTTATCCCATGTACAATTTTTTTTCTATTTAACTTCTCTAGACTCTAATAAAATCTTCGATAAAACATACAACAACGAATAGAGGTGACGACAATTTTAATGACAAAAATATTTTTAAAAAAACCATAATGTCAAATTGTAAAGCATTAGGGATTTCAAAGAGGAGTTCCATGTTCAACTATAGAGGGTGGATGATAACATAATGAAATTAGATAACATCCCTCCCAGACTCTTCATATGAAACACACAACAATAAACTAAGATAGAGAAGAGTCATAAATTGAGGGAGAATAAATATTTTACATCTAAACATTCAAGTTAAAAAGCATCAATCGGGACTTATAACATATTGAAAATAGGCAATGTACCCACCCAATTGACTTCGAAAGCATATAGGAACAAACCAAGACATAATAGCATACCCAAGAAAATCAAGCCAAAATAACTTTTCTCAAAATAGATCTGCCTTTTACCAAATCTAGAGCGAACCTTAACTAGCCAAGATCAACAAACAAGCCAACGAATACACAAAATTTAAATAAAAGGCCAAATGAATTTAGCTCAAACAATGAACTTCCAAATATAAGACTTGATCTATTAGAAGTGTTAATTGAGTTAAATATATATAAAACATGCTGGTGCGGCTTAGCCAACAAAACTCTCATAGAAAATCCATACCGAAGGTCACCCACAAAATGAGATATTTGCATAATTTGTAAGTGATAGAAATGAAAAAGAAATCTTTACAAATAAAGAGAGATTACATAATTAAAAGGCTGGGAGGGCAGCCAAAACAAGAAAAGGTAGAGGCATCTAATAAAATGCACAAAAGGCTGGAGCGGGATAAACTAGAGAACTAGTAAAATAATAAAAGGAGAAAACATACTCCAGACATGAGAAATGAGGTAAATAGAAATAATTTAAACCTATAAATCAAATGCAGTTAGAAAAACACAAACATAATTAACATCTAGATGAAGTGATTAGGTACTTATCATGTAGCAATTATTTAAACAATGGGATTTAAACACAGTCGAATCCTGCAAGTGCGAATGTGAAATATTGAGTGCAATTATCCTGCAGATGAAACTTATTAAAAAAAAGAATTACAAAGAACCTTGTTGTCACAAATGAAATGCAAGAGATTTGAGTCTTGCATGTATGAATAAGGAACAAAATTTGAGATAATAGATATTTGAATCCTGCAAGAATCTAACTAGTAGAGGGCTAATAAAAAGGAATGATAGAGTAGAGAAAATGAACAAAATGCAATCCTTTGTGGTCTCCTGAAAGAGGATGCTAATAGATCTAGATACAAAAAACTTGAAATGAAGATTATTAAACTTAGATCTGGTGGCAAGCCATCCAAAACTAGTTATTAAGAACTATAAACTAGATTTGGCGGTGAACCATCCAAACCCCAAAAAAATTTCAAAACCCTAAAAATAAAACTAGATCTGAAATAACAAAGGAGAAAAGAAAGAGCTGCAACAAGAGTTAGATTCACAAAAAAAATGAAAAACCTACAAAAAAGTTAGTCAATCAACAAAAAAGCTTTCTCCTTCTCAAACGAGATATCCTTCGTATGGTACCTTCATGCAAAACACTCAAAACAAGGATTTAGCTAGCTCTGATACCATGTAAGAAGTATACAAAAATTAAAAGAAGTTAAGGAAAGAACCCAAGAAAGTGTAATGCAAGAAGGTATTTTACCATAACCACCATAACCATAACCATGAGAATGCTCCAAGGATCCAAACAATGAGCCAAGAGATTTTGAAAGGGGAAAAGCAAAGAAAAACCCCTTGTGATATTATGAATGAGGCCATAGCCTAAAGAGAGAAAAGAGAGAAAGAGAGAAATATTCTTAGTACAATAACTTCATCATGAGAAATGAGAGAGAGGAGCATCTCTTAAATAAAGATGAGAGAGAGGAGTTAGAATGTAACTCCCAAGTCTATGAATGCCACCATTCATAAGTGTGTGTGACAAGTGTCAATATCCTCTTAAGGAGGAATAAACTAATTTCCTTATTAAAGAAATTACAAAATATGAGTTGTCCTCCCACTTGGACTAGAGGAAAAAAATACATGAAGGATACCTTAGTTTATCTTTATTTGTATAATACAACCAAAGAAAGATTATAAATCCTAACAATACATGATCCTAGAAAGATGCAAAGGACTTATAGGTTAAACCTCACTACTTTTGGGCAAGATACAAATCTACAAAATTATGTGAAAAGCATATGATCTTCTAGGTGCACAAGAATGATATGAATTAAAATGAACAAATATGTCCTTGAATCCTTTCTCAAGTGCTTACCTTCATGGAAAACACCACACACACATCTATCATTTCAAACTCTGATATAGTGAATGATATGATTAGGAAAGCACATCATAATATTGATCTTTCCACTTCTTCTTCACCCCATATTCTTCTACATCTTTGTGTACTCAATCCACACCCAATACACTAGAATGACCTTCAATATATAACAAATTATTCATCAAAACCTTCAATTGGGTCGACCAAAAATAACACAACCATAATTCAAACCAAGTTGGCCACTAAAATTATTTGTGGTAAATGTCATCCACTTTAGGAGATGAAGATGAGACAAATACATCATAACACATCTTTCTAAGCTTCTTTAAATGGACCGTGCAGAACACATCCTCAAAATTTAGCATCAATTGTAGTGTGTAGATAGATAATGTAGCACACAACTAATCAACCCAAAAACACCATCCAATGCAAATAACTTGTAGATGCCTAAAATTGTCCTTGTGTAATTAAATGAATAAATTATTTATTTAATTATTTAATCAAAATTCCTCTATAAGTTATTTAGATATTTATTATATATTTGATTAATTCATTAGCCTCTTTCTCTATTATTATTATTTATTTATTTACTTCACTAGAATTTTCTATCTCACGATTAAATAACATCTCTTTATTTAATTATCCATTTTCTACCTCCTTTTCTACTTTTAATTATCTAAATGCTTTTATTTATTCAATTAATTCATGATTCATGTTTTCTAGAGTCTCAACCAATTATCTCCATTCACATGAATCAACACTAAATTTTTAGGCATGTGACAAATGCCATTTATCTCTTCATTTGACCTTTTCTTTTTCATGTCTCTAAATATGTCTAGATTCAATACATCTTGTGATTTATCACCAAAAGTCAATATTTTTTACCAAATACTCAATCTCATCCCTCCATTTCCATTAACTTCCTAATCTCCTTTACTCTCATTATTTCTCACATTATCCTTACTTTCTAAATTTATCCATCCATTCTTTTACCCTTAGTTTTCATGACTTTTGTAAAAGAACATTTTCTCCTCTCATTCTAGGACCTAATGCTAATGATCATGCTATTTTGATCTTATGCATACTTACCTACTTATTATTTGTGGAGAACCCTTGCTATCACCACATCTCCATAGCTATTATCTTGCATAAATCAACCACACTCAATTCCTTTAATGTCTTCTTGTACATGTGCTTATTTTTTTGAGGGTAACCATCCTTCAATAAAAGGTCTTAAAGGATAGGAGAATAATGGAGAACAATGAAGTCAAGCATTTCTTGAGTATATTTGGACATATCTTTGTTTTATTTCACATGTTCATGAAGAATAGCTTCATTGATATGGTGTTGATTTCATTTTGTAGATCTAGGCTTGTGGTTGGGCTTGATAAGGTTTACAAATAGGTGGTACAAATTTCAACATTGACATAACTCAATGTAGATCTTCACATGCCACAAGAAGACTCTTAACAATATCTTAAATCATCCTCAAATTCAAGTCTAGTTCAAATGAACATGATCCAAACAAGAGAACCAAGTCGTCTACAGATCAATAAAAAATAATAACGCTAGGAAACAAAACATCACAACTTATTTTGTGGAGCACACCATCACCTTAAATCTTAACTGATACACAACCAAAAGATTTCCACAAAAGAAAAAACAACACTGGATTAATGTTGAGCATTCATCAAACTAGTCCTGACAAACAACCACATTATCAACAAATCACAACTACAAACCACGCCAATAGAAATATTGAGGACTTCAAAACATAATAGTCCAACATCCATATAATATAATCATTATATCCAAAAATATAATCCATCAACGCCAAATTCAGAAGAATGGAGTGCATTCTTCCATATAGACTCCAAATACTCTTTCCTACATGTTCTATCTTCCAATATTGTCACCTTCTAGAAACAACACATATTTCCTCAAGATAATCACTACAAATCATATGAACATGCAAACACTTATTTTTAGACCTCCACATATTAGGTTGACATCAACAATAATATTGAAGTTATATTACTAACACTTATCTTTATGTCTACTATTATTGTGTGTTGGATGCTCCAACTAATGCTCTGAAAACTCCTAAGAATAAGCTAATTTCTATCAATAGAGAACTAGATTTAGTCATCAATGAACATGATTCAATCACAAGACTAAAATCTTATATTGTTCAAGCGTTGTAAGAGGTCGGGGGTGACTCTTTTGACATTTAAAGATCTATCAAATTATAACAAATATTGAACACTAAGTTGATAACTCCCAATGAAATGTACCAAGGGCTTCAAATTTAGTTATACTCTTGGAAATGTTTCTTTCACTTTAGAATTTAGGAGCATGAACTAAACTATTCCTACTCCTAAAACATAAATGAAAAGAGATTTGATATTTGATTGGTTTATGAAAAATGCATTAAGCCCTACACAGATTAGTGTATGATCCCATACCACAAAGTCAAATATAAAATTATAAAAGAGATCTTATTAGAAAATCAAATTTAACTAGTGGATTTAAAAACATGTCAATGCCTTACATTAACAAATCCACTCATATTGTCACTAAGTTCTACTTACATTAACAAATCCACTCATATTGTCACTAAGTTCTATTTATAAATCCATTTCATACACTCAAGATCACAGTTACTTGATGAAAGTGATTTAACTCCTTACTTTAAAGAGACCAAAGACCAAATAACACAATTGCAGTTAAAGGTGTAATGAAAAATTTAAACACCCTGGGTATATTGAATTCATATGATAAAAAGTGTACAAATCTGGAAACAACTTCATGAAGTATTATCATGGTTGCACAAACTGATTAAAGTATTCTTTTAAAATGAAACTATTACAATTCACATTTTCTATCTATGACCCGAATTCAACATCATTCTATTTACATGCTTAAGAAACAAATTCAAGACCTAGTACAATGAGAGAAAAGAAGAATATAAAGAGAAATAAGCTCCATATTTAGTCTATTGATGACATGTGCTCTTCTACCAATCAAATTTTATTCAAATATTTTCCACTTGCTCTACTCTTTCTAACTAAAACAACACTATTTCATCTCTTTGATGTGCACTTTTCCCATTTTGTTGCAATTTAAAACCATATCAGTTTCTACGTTATTCTTTTTTGCAACTAAAAATATTTGTGCCTTTTTTCCTTCTTGCATTTACTTGCATTTCCAAAGAAAAATATTCCACTTTTAGTGAAAACATAATGGTCCATTTGCTAAAAATATTTCCATATGCCTTTTAATTTGTAATTTCACACATTCTAAAATCTTCCATGAAAACATTTTTTTTTATCTATGAGTAAAACATTTAATGGTGAAAATTCTCATTTTGTTATTCCCTTCACCCATTCTAAAATCTTCCATGAAAACATTTTTTTAAATCTCTAACCCCATGTCCCCATGCGGCTGCTAAGTCTATTTTTTGCTTAAAAATAAGCTATGCAAGTGTCCCCATGTAATATTTTAATAACCGACAAAGGAAAATTTGGAATCTTCTCCTATTTTCATGGAGCAGTTGCTACTTATAAAAAATAAAGAAGCTGTCAAAAAAATGAGGGGCTCAAAATAAGCAGCAATTGCATATTAAAAAAATGACAGGTGGCTGCGTAGAAAATTTTCCCTCCTTTTTTTTCATTAACTTTCAGTATTTTCCCTCCATTTTATATTTACCTCCATAATGTATGTTAAAATGTATAATAAGTAATTAGAAATTAATTTTAAGATGGAGAAAAAATAGTATTCATGGGGTCACCCACTCCACAAAATGCTCCTTAAAATATTGAGCAATGACTGCTAGCCAAAATAAGCTAAGCAACCGCATGGGGACTTGCCCTAAGTGAAATATTTAGTGGTGAAAATTTTCATTTTGTTGTTATTCATCCACTCGTTGAAATAGATATTTGCAACATCAATTTTATCGCATTGGTGAAAAATCATCATTTCCAAAATTATTTGTGTGAGATGATTTCAATTTTTAGTAAAAATGGTTTATCTTTGCACATAAAAGCTCCTTATGCTATCATGAGGTAATTTCACACAATTTCCCATTTTTCAGTTTAGTTTGAAAAGAATGGTCACTCCCTCATATTGATTGCGGTGTGAAGGCCCAATCATAATCATCTCCAAGATTATAGAATGGATAACACTTTGGCTTGCAAACAAACAAAAGTTGGTTAAATAAATAAACCAAGCACCTTGTGTTCCCACACTAATGGCTAATGATGCCCTAGTTTCCTCACAGAATGATGGGGTACCAAAAAGCTTATAAAAATACTTTATCATTTGTATTTATATCTATCACCTGAAACACCCATAGTCAACCTTGGTTGGACCATCTCACCTCATGGGACAACGGGGAAGACTATAAAGCTACACCAATTTGATTATTTCAATTGCACAAAGCTTTTCCTTGCAAGCTCATAAACAAACCAGGTACCTAGAAACTTTAAAAATCTTTTGAGGGATGGTGAGGAAAAGTGATACATGTCTCCAATGGGACCCACAAAACTTAACATGTCCATTTCAACTACTTAAGAACTTTTAATTTCAGATAATTTCAAGAAATGATTTAAATGATTTTTCCCTTAATGCCCATGACTATTTGAGATCTTTTGGCAAGATGCTTGTGGGATAGTAGGATTCAGTTTGCAAAGAGGCACATATCCATTTTTTTCCCTACAAACTCATATAATTCCCATCTCAGTTTACTTCTCATCTAGAAATTCTACCTAGAATATAAATAAAATTCTTACCTATAACAAAAATATAATGTGATTCCATTTGGGATGAAATATCATGAACCTATCATCATAACCATGCTCATTAAAAGAACATTAGTGGCATTATATGTTCCCTCTCATTAATTACATATAAATGATGTAAGGAATTGGATCAAACAAAAAAAAATATGATCATGTAGAACTAAATAAACATGTATGAATATAAAAGTATTATTGTGTTAAAATTTGTATTGGCATAGCAAAATATTATTAGGAAAGCATAGGTGAAAGAGGAAGCAATATGCCCTCTAATGTTGCCAAGTGATGGAAAATAATATGTGATAAAAGTCATGAATGCTATAGAAAAAATATCCCAAGTGTCAAAATCTAAGATGTCATCATTAAAAATGTCAATAAAATATAATAGTTGTGTAATACTCATATACATTTGGTTAGAAGATTTAAACATAATAAGCATATGTGCAATCCTTGATGAGCCTAAAAATATATATTTTTAAAAGTGTTTTGGGTTAGTTCTATGTTGCCTTATCAGGCTTTATTAAGACCTTTTATACTTAAACATATGATCTTGAGCCTATTGTAATCACCTAAAATTTGTCTAGTAAAACCTAAGCCCCTAATTTGATCAATTCCCCTTAAGTAAAATTTTGAATCTCAAAGACATAATTAGGTAAGCAACTTGGATAATCCCCCTTTCATAATTAAAATAATCTCTAAAAATCAAGCATAAATCATTTCTAAATATCAAAGTTTGAAAATCATTTAATTGTCAAAATATTTCCTTTAATATAAAGTCCTAACACTTTTATTAAAATAACTCATTCCTCACATGGGTGTGCAACTTAATCTTGATTAAATGACAATTAAAAGGGGATTTGTTATTTTGTCTTATTCTCCCATCAAGATTGGCCAATCAAAACTCTTGAATCCTATCACATTGATTGATCTCCCTCACCACTTATCTCTACCTAACATATTTTTCCTCTTAATCTCCACCCTCCATTCTTGAGGCAATTTCTTTAAAGTGAAGCTATTCCTTGGCTCAAGGGTCCCAATCTTGATCATTTTGTGCATTCTAGAGTTACTATGCTATTTTGAGTTCTTTGTGCCTTCTTGAGTTCTTAGTTGCTTTCATCATAGTTTCTTGCACTCATATCTCTCTTGCATCCTTAGTTTAACTCATTTCTAGAATAATCTTGCATTGTCATCTAGTTTTGAATCTATTTTACTTGCATAGTAGTGTTGATATTGTTAGCTTAATCTTGCATTATAGCTTCATTCTAGTTTTTCATTGCATATTTAGATCATCTTGGAGTGGTGAATTCAATTATTGCATCTCATTCATGTATTGAATCTTCTATTTTGTAGTAGTCAAGTCACTAATCCTTCATGCCAATTTGATGAGCATTACAAAAGGATTAAACTCACTTCCAATAGGAAGCAATGAGCCACTTTTGAGGTTTTAGTTATTCATTTGATTTGAATATTAGTAGCTAAATTATTTAGTTAATGGTTTATTGAGTGTTGGTTACATTCCAATTGAATACCAATTTTATACCACACACATATACTTGTGTGATGTAGTTATTAATTTTAGTTACTTGATGTGGGTCATTCCCTCTGCCTATTTATTAATATAATCATTCAAGTTACGAGTAAATGTGACTATCATATTCACATTGGAAGATTTAATGAAACCACTCGCAACAACCTTTTCCCTTCTTGTAGCTCCATCAAAGTTGAGCTTCTACCATCTTGGGTTTGGTGGTTTCCACCTAGTGTTCCTTCTTGCTAATCTTTTGGAGTTGTCAAACCTGACATAAGAATTAAGTATGTCCCAATTTTTTGTCATCTTATCATCAAAGAAGGTGGGGGGTAGGATGAGCATTTCCAGGTAGGGACCAATAAATTCTCATTAAGCAATTTATAGAGATTTCTAAAGACATCATCTACTAAGTTTTCCTAAAGATTACGTTGTTCATTTCTCTCCACATGCTCTTGCCAAAGTGCAAGGCGAGTTGCCTCCAAATATTTCTGACCAAAGGGTTAAAAGTAGGTCATCTCCATTTAAAGACAAGTTGTTGAATATTACTAATATAGACCAATGGTATTTCAAGTTTCATTAGCAACTTTTTCCATAACTCACGAGCAAATTGACAATGAAGAAAAATACAAGGAATAAACTCTTCATCATGCTTATAGAGAACACACTTGTTAGGTAATTTGAATCCCCTCTTAATCAAGTTATCTTGAGTTAGGATTTTATTGTGCATGACCATCCACCAAAACGAGTTTATTTTGGGAATCAACTACAAATTCCATATCTTCTCTAGGAACCTGAGGAGTTGTCATAGTTCATCACCACATTGTAAGCCGATTTAACTGAAAATACCCCCTTCTGATCTTTCATCCAGATGAATTTATCCTCCCTTGGAAATAAAGGAATTGTGACCTTCTTTATCATTCTTTGCAACTTTGTAGCCTTTTGTAACAAATTAGGTTGGTTTTGATAACATTGAGCAAGATCCTTCTAGCACTTTAAAGGGGATATATAGTCAGCAACTTGGGTACCAAAAAAACTCCTAGCATATGTAGAAACTGATGAAATATCAGATTCAACTCCAAGATCCAGCTGCATGCAATAAACCTGTTACAAAGAATGAAGCTAAAAACTAGAAAAAGCAAAACCCTCTTGTGCTCAAGATGTTAGAGCTCAAAATGTATTAAGAGAGAATTTTTGGAAATAATTACAAAAGCGGCTTATAAGAACAGAAACCCTAAAGCCACAAAAAACTAGGATGTGCAATAATAATTAATAGAAATATTAATTATTATGCACCTAAAAGAGATAGCTTAAGTGAAAAAGAATAATAGAGGACTTAAGTAATTAAATCGAAATGATTTAATTATAAAGTCAAATATATCTATTACTCTAACAGCATAATCATACAGACTTCTAAAATTCTGATTACAAGTCAAAGGAATGTCCCTAATTGAGACATCATAATTATTATTAATTATTATAATTTTAAACATTATAATTTTGATTAGAGTTAAAATTAAAAACATGGTAATATTGTAGTTAAAATTATTTTAAAATTAAAATAATTAATTAATTTAAATGTTAATAATTAGATTTCAAGTTTCTCATATTTTATTTATCAAATATTGAGTATTTTAGATCTTATTCTTAATATTAACTCATAAGTTTGTTTTGCAATATAGGCTATATATATTATTTCTTTATCAATAAAAGTCCTAATGAGTATAATCATTTTCAACTTTGTACTTGTTACATATAAAAATTGAAGCCAACATCATCTAGAAAAATTATTAAGCCGATAGGCTTTTCCTGTGGTGAAGCTCGTGTACGACTGTGGCACTTATTTCTCACGTCAGCTTTGTTGTCTCACACCCGGAAATAGTTTAATGTTGATGTCTGAAAATAATAACCCTCCATATTTTCAAAGGGAACAATATCTGTTCATACATGGTCTTTTGTCAGAAACCAACTGTAGCTTACCATATTTTTTCAGACTTACATGTTGTTAGAAACTAAGGGTTGCACACATATATAATATATTTGTTGGGGTTTTACTATATTTAAATTAAATGTTATACAGTATAATATGCATTTTTATATTTTTATAATATATAAAACATATAATATATTATATTATATAATTTCTATATTATATTTTGTATAAATTTTTTATATTATATATATTTTTATATTATGTATTTTATGATATTATATTTTTTTGTATTAGATTATTATTTATAATATTTTTTATTTTTATATAAAATATATAAATTCATATAACTTTAAAAAATAAACTTAATTTTTTTAAATTTATTTTATAATTGTTATATTGAATTAATTCAATATATTTTATGTGTTATTTTATTTTACACGAGTATTCAATTTATTTTATTTTTCCTTTTTCATTGTAATTTATAATTATATATATTTGCATTAAATTAAAATATTAAAAGAAACAATTTAAAAATAGTTTAATCATACAAATTATTACTTTAACTAAAAACTAATATTTTTTCACTCTCATAAATATAAAATTTCCTCAAAAAAATAAAAATAAATTTTCACTCTCATTTTTTTGTTTAAAGAGCTAAAAATAACTAATTAATAAAAATAAAATTAATAACTACAAAAGATAAAAGTAAAACCATAATACTATCTATGACACAACATAAAAAAAATAAAATAAATGAAAAGATAAAAACAATAATAATAAGCACAAGAAAATAGTCAAGAAGGAGAACATGCTTAAAACACAAGAAATAGAACCCTAAAACATTAAGAAATTTAACTTTAAAAATAGAATTCTAAATCTTATTGGAGAAAAAAAGGAAGAGAAAACATAAACATTAAAAAAAAATACTACAAATAAGATAACTACAAAAATAATTAAATTGAATGCACATTAGATTAATAGCTCACTACAAAATAAAATAAGATATAAATTATATTAAATTATTTTAATGTAACAATAGTAAAATTAATTGAAAAATTAAGCTAAGTTATTTTATTTTTATGTTATATTAATTTTTATACCAAAAATTATATAATATAAAAATGAATACAATATAAAATATGTTTTAATATAATTTAAAAAAATTATAATATAATATTAATGTAATATATTATAAGTTTTATATATCTTATAAAAATATATAATATAATATTATATTATATTATATTGATGGAATATGGATGAAGTGACTGAGAGGGGGGGGTGAATCAGTCAACCATAAAACACTTCACAATTAATTCTTTCCAGATCCCTTAGGATATCTTAACAATGTTATCTGTTTTAGCACTCGGTAAGCAGATTGCAGTAACTTTGAAGATGCAGAAAGTATTAGCAATATTATCTTTATATATTCATCAGCACATGTATATGATTGAGAAAGCAATTAAGAACACAAGAGACACAAGATTTAACGTGGAAACCCAATATGGGAAAAACCACCAATGTATCTAGATACTGATTTTCACTTTTCTGAAGTGATGCCCGGTTAGAAGCCAACCCGGTAAAAGGTTACAAAACACACTGTTAGGTGTGACCTTGTTAGAGGATTTAAAACACCCTGCTAGGAGTGGCTTGGTAAGAGGTCTTGAAAACAATTCAATGGAATTGTCACCTTGTTAGAGGATTTACAATATGGTTGTTAAACCAACTCGGTTAAGAGATTTAGAATTCACTGTTACAATGATAAGAAGGTAACAATGAAAAATGACTTGTATAATAATGCAACTGTCTTGCTGATTACAGATCTCTGTTCTGCATAAGTCTGATCCTTTCTGATCGAATAAATCTCTGCTGCACCTCAAGGATATCTGAACATCCTTCACAAATTCGCATACACCTTTCCTGCTTTTCTTCTGTAAAATCTTCTGCTGTTTTTTTTTTTTCTTTTCACATTTGACCTTTTATTTATATGATTTTAGATTTGTCAAATCAACATTATTTAGTATAACAGTCGGCTGAAATAAGAAAACTCTATTTGCAAAAATCCTTCAAGGGCCGACAGTGCTCGGTGACCATAACTTTCTATAATCTTTTGGAGACCGAGGGAACTCGGTAAACACCGACAATCTTTTACCTTCGATAACCGATTGAACTCGGTAAACACTAACTTTTCTTCGATGACCGACTGAACTCGGTAAATACTAACTTTTCTTCGATGACCGACTGAACTCGGTAAATACTAACTTTTCTTCGATGACCGACTGAACTCGGTAAATACTAACTTTTCTTCGATGACCGACTGAACTCGGTAAATACTAACTTTTCTTCGATGACCGACTGAACTCGGTAAATACTAACTTTTCTTCGATAACTTACTGAACTCGGTAAATACTAACTTTTCTTCGATAACTGAGTGGACTCGGTAAGCACTAATATTCCTGTCTGGCAGAACGACTGAGCTCGGTAGAAACTGATTGCTGCGGACTATGACATTGTGTGACATCAAAGACAATACATAATTGAGTAGCAATTTCCTTCAGACAATTTTTTCCAACAATCTCCCTCTTTGGCATTGATGGCAACACAATATGTCATATCATAAGAAATTTGAAAGAGTTAGCTCGGTTTAGATTCAAATCTCCCTCTGTCAGCAAACTTCCTGTATCCTGAAAATTTTTCCTTCTGACTATTGAAAATTTCTTGAAGTAATAGCAAAGACATAGCAAACACTCCCTCTTTGACAACACATGCCAAAGACAATTCACATATTACCGATGAAAATTAATGTACCTCAAGTACTGATTCATATGCAATGATTCCTTGAATATGCTGCATCAACAGGTTGATTTTCAATCATGTTCTGGTTGATGCATCACTAAAACTGTATTTAGTGAGCCTCGGATAGGGGAATGACCCCTAACTTACCTCTTAGATACACAAATGCATCCTTAGGTAATGGTTTGGTAAAAATGTCTGCAATCTGTTCTTTTGTATGAATATATTCTAATCTGATTTCCTTGTCCTGCACCAATTCTCTGACAAAGTGATATTTAATAGCAATGTGCTTGGTTTTGGAATGCATCACTGGATTCTTAGAGATGTTTATTGCACTGGTATTGTCACAAAATATAACAACTGGTTCTTTGATTTCAACCTTCATACCTTCTAATAGTTGTTTAAACCAAACAATATTTGAACAGTTTACTGCAGCAGCAACATATTCTGCTTTAGCTGTGGATTGAGATGTGCAATTCTGCTTTTTACTAGTCCAGGATACCAGTTTTTTTCCAAGAAAAAATGCTCCACCACTTTTGCTTTTTCTGTCATCAATGTTTCCTGCCCAATCAGCATCAGTAAACACTTTTAAGTCTAGATTGCCTCCAAATTTATATCACAAACCATATTCTTCAGTTCCTTTTAAGTATCTTAAGATTCTTTTGATTGCCATCATGTGATTTTCCTTAGGTTTTGCTGCGAATCTAGCTACTATACCGACTGCTAAAGCAATATCAGGTCTTGTATGTACTACATACTGCAATTTTCCAATCATAGATCGGTATAGGGTCTGATCGACTTCTTTTGAATCATCATTCTTGGTAAGTTTCAGTCCAGTACACATGGGTGTACCAACTGGTTTTGAATCTTCCATACCAAACTTCTTAAGTACTTCCTTAATGTATTTGGATTGAGTAATGTATATACCATTCTTGCTTTGCTGAATTTGAAGACCAACAAAGAATTTTATTAAACCAAACATAGACATTTCAAATTCTCTATTCATTTGCTCTGAAAATTCTTTGCACTGATCCTCATTCCCTGTAAATATAGTATCATCCACAAATATTTCTGCCAATACAATTTTGTCATCCGGTCCTTCTTTAATATACAGATTACTGTTATCATTAGCTCTTTTGAAATTAATCTGGATCAAATAGTTATGGAGTCTTTCATACCATGCTCTAGGAGCTTGTTTTAAACCATACAATGCTTTGTGTAACCTGCAGACCATGTCCCTTTTATCTGGATCAACAAAACCTTCAAGTTGTTCAATGTAGACTTCTTCATCAAGAATTCCATTGAGAAATGCAGATTTTATATCCATCTGATATACCTTAAATCCTTTGTGTGCTGCATAAGCAAGTAGAGTTCTTACACCTTCTAATCTTGCAACAAGAGCGAAAGTTTCTCCATAATCTATACCTTCTTCTTGAGAATAACCTTTACATACCAGTCTAGCTTTGTTTCTAGATACTTGACCATCTTCATTCAGCTTATTCCTGAATACCCATTTTGTTCCAATTACATTCTTATCTTTAGGTCTAGGTACAAGAGTCCAAGTTTTGTTCTTTTGTATTTGTTCTAATTCTTCATTCATTGCTTCAATCCAACTTTCATTTTCCAATGCATCTTTGATATTTCTAGGTTCAAAATCAGTAAGCAGACATGTACCTTTTAGCTTGCTTCTTGTCATAGTACCATCTGATTTGTTTCCAATGATTTGATCTGGTGTATGATGTCTTCTGACATATTTGGCTAGTATAGGTTCCTTGCCTTTTGAATGATTCATGCTGTTGTCTTCTAGGATCTCTTCTTCAGGTTGCTCGGGCTCGGTAGATATTTGCTCGGTAACTTCAGGCTGAGACTCGGTCTGAATTTCTTCCTGTGACTCGGTTTGAACTTCTTCTTGTGACTCGGTTTGTGACTCAGTAACTGTGCTCGGCTCGGTAGATATAGCTTCCTTATTGATAGTTGTGTCTGTCAATGTTTCAGGTTCAATGTAAATGAATCTTCTGTAGTTCTCAGGTTCCCTTTTGCTTTCTTCCTCAGTCTTTTCTGCAAACTCATCAAATTTTACATGTATACTTTCTATGACTTTGTGAGTAGATAAGTTCAGACATTTGTATGCCTTGCTTTTGCTAGAATATCCTAGGAATATTCCTTCATCACTTTTCACATCAAATTTATTTCTTCTGGATTCTTTTAAGATATAACACTTGCTACCAAATATTTTCATGTAACTTACATTAGGTTTATAGTCATACCATAATTCATAAGGAGTTTTGAATGTGTCTTTCTTCAATTGTACTCGGTTCAAGGTATGAACTGCAGTGCTGATAGCTTCCTTCTAGTACTTTATAGCGATGTTCTTTTCTATCATTAGAGTCCTTGCACAATCCATAATAGATCTGTTTCTTCTTTCTGCTATTCCATTCTGCTCAGGAGTTCTAGGAGCTGATACCTGTCTTTTGATTCCTCTTTCAATGCAAAAGTTGTTAAAATCATGGGAGATGAATTCACCACCTCTGTCTGATCTTAAGCATTTCAATCTTTTCCCTGTTTCCTTTTCTACTCTTGCTAAGTACCATTTGAACTTTTCAAATGCTTCTGATTTTTCTCTTAAATACATAACAGTCATCATTCTAGAATAATCATCAACGAAAAGAATAAAGAATTTATCTCCAGTATAGCTTTGTATTCCAATAGGTCCACATAAATCAGTATGCACAATTTCCAAAATTTCTTTAGACTGATAGTTCTTACTCTTGAAACTAGTTTTACTCATTTTGCCAATCTGAAAATTCTTGCATAGACCAGTGTCAGGTTTTTTAAAAGTAGGAATGCCTCTAACCTTCTTGAATTTGCTTATTTTTATCATGTTATCAAAATTCACATGACATAACCTTTTGTGCCATAGCCAACTCTCTTCTATTTGAGCAATAAAGCATGAATGTTCACTGAGATCAAGATAAAATAAGTTACCTTTTGTTTGTTTGCCTGATCCAATGAGTTTTCCTTTTCCATCCAGCAGTCTTGCTTGACCATTCATGAATTCAACCTTGAAACCAGTGTTGATTAGCTGTGCTACACTTAGAAGATTATGTTTTAGTCCTTCAACCCAGTAAGCATTATCACATATGAGTTCTTTGGTTAATGAGATTCTTCCTTTTCCTTTTATACAACAAGGTTCATTGTTTCCAAATCTTACATTACCACTATCACAGTCTTCTAGATATTCAAATTTTGTCTTGTCACCAGTCATGTGGTGTGAACATCCATTGTCTATTATCCATATATCATCTTTGCTTATATGAGAAATAAGTGCCATCTTATCTTCATCATCATCAGATTCATCTTTTATAGCAATAAAGACAATTTCTTCTTCACTATCATCAGAATCTTTAGCCATAAAACATGATTTCTTACCTTTATCCTTGTATGATTTGAAATTATTTTTGCCATAGTACTTGTGACTTCTCTTCTCTTCCTTGACTTGCTTGTTTGGGCACCTAGCTGCAATATGTCCAATTTTTTCACATGAAAAATAGATTAAAGGATTTTTACCTTTATACTTACCTTTCCCTCTAGAGTACTTCTTTGCAAGTAATGCTTCTACAATTTCAAGATCACTATCAGAACTTTCTTCTGATACTTCTTCACTTTCTGACTGAACTTCTTTAATTTTCTTGTTCTTCTTTAGTGAAACCTTGGCCTCAAATGTTGATTCAATATTTTTGGAACTAGGAACATAGTTGTCATAGTTGTCTAATTCAAAAGCTGTCAATCTTCCAACTAAAGCATCCAAAGTTATATTGTGGTTTGTTTCACATCTTCTTTCTTGAATAGCTGATACTCTTATTGCATAGATAGGGAGTAATGTTCTGAGTACCTTACTTATAACAGTCTCATCTGAGATTGTTCCTCCAGAAGCTCTAATTGCACTTACACTTGCTTTGATTCTTTCAACATATTTTGCAATGTTTTCATCTTCCTTCATATTCATCTTGTCAAACTGTCCTCTTAGGCTTTCTGCTTTGGCTCTTTTCACATTTGCATCACCACCATATATTTTCTTCAGTGCCATCCACATTTCATATGCAGTAGTGCAGTCTTTAATATCATCAAATTCTTCATAGCTGAGAGCAGATGCAATGTCTATCATCATGGTGTTGTGAGTCTTTTTATCTGCAATGTCTTCAACAGTTAATGTGCCATTAGGAATTGTGTATTCTTCATCAATGTATTTGCATCCTGAATCACCAATGGAGGCCAGATGAAGTCGCATGAGACCTTGCCATGCTGAAAAGTTATCTCTGTTAAGCTTTGGAATTTCCCTCTTGTAAGACATCCTGATCTTTAGCTTAGGTCTTTGAAACCCTTCCTGCAAGCACCAAAAGCTCTGATACCAATTGATGGAATATGGATGAAGTGACTGAGAGGGGGGGGTGAATCAGTCAGCTATAAAACACTTCACAATTAATTCTTTCCAGATCCCTTAGGATATCTTAACAATGTTATCTGTTTTAGCACTCGGTAAGCAGATTGCAGTAACTTTGAAGATGCAGAAAGTATTAGCAATATTATCTTTATATATTCATCAGCACATGTATATGATTGAGAAAGCAATTAAGAACACAAGAGACACAAGATTTAATGTGGAAACCCAATATGGGAAAAACCACCAATGTATCTAGATACTGATTTTCACTTTTCTGAAGTGATGCCCGGTTAGAAGCCAACCCGGTAAAAGGTTACAAAACACACTGTTAGGTGTGACCTTGTTAGAGGATTTAAAACACCCTGCTAGGAGTGGCCTAGTAAGAGGTCTTGAAAACAATTCAATGAAATTGTCACCTTGTTAGAGGATTTACAATATGGTTGTTAAACCAACTCGGTTAAGAGATTTAGAATTCACTGTTACAATGATAAGAAGGTAACAATGAAAAATGACCTATATAATAATGCAACTGTCTTGCTGATTACAGATCTCTGTTCTGCATAAGTCTGATCCTTTCTGATCGAATAAATCTCTGCTGCACCTCAAGGATATCTGAACATCCTTCACAAATTCGCATACACCTTTCCTGCTTTTCTTCTGTAAAATCTTCTGCTATTTTTTTTTTTTCTTTTCACATTTGACCTTTTATTTATATGATTTTAGATTTGTCAAATCAACATTATTTAGTATAACAGTCGGTTGAAATAAGCAAACTCTATTTGCAAAAATCCTTCAAGGGTCGACAGTGCTCGGTGACCATAACTTTCTATAATCTTTTGGAGACCGAGGGAACTCGGTAAACACCGACAATCTTTTACCTTCGATAACCGACTGAACTCGGTAAACACTAACTTTTCTTCGATGACCGACTGAACTCGGTAAATACTAACTTTTCTTCGATGACTGACTGAACTCGGTAAATACTAACTTTTCTTCGATGACCGACTGAACTCGGTAAATACTAACTTTTCTTTGATGACCGACTGAACTCGGTAAATACTAACTTTTCTTCGATGACCGACTGAACTCGGTAAATACTAACTTTTCTTCGATAACCGAATGAACTCGGTAAATACTAACTTTTCTTCGATAACTGAGTGGACTCGGTAAGCACTAATATTCCTGTCTGGCAGACCGACTGAGCTCGGTAGAAACTGATTGCTGCGGACTATGACATTGTGTGACATCAAAGACAATACATAATTGAGTAGCAATTTCCTTCAGACAATTGTTTCCAACAATTTATATAACATTTAATAAAACACTAATAAATATATTATATCCGTGTGCAACCTTAGTTTCTGACAGACATGTAAGTTTGAAAAATACGATAAGCTATAGTTAGTTTTGATAGAAGACAGTGTACCCATCCATCCGTTTGTACATACATTACCATAGATTTTTGTCCGTTGGATAGCCAGTGCCAAGCAAAGAAGCAACGAAGAAAGAGCATATAACACGTCAAAAATTTATTTCAGTCTGATCAAAATGGTACCCATCTGACAGGTTTTGTAATTTCAATTATTACCGATCACCTAGTTACCTTCCTCGAGATATGCCCTGCTAAGAAATAATTTCATTCTCATCATTATCTGTCAAGTTTCTATTTTCTGTCGATTATCTTAGTTCATTTTATAGTTTTTTTGCAGGTAATTTAGAAGCTCGCTTTAAAATATAAGTTAGACGCTGAAAATTTAGTTTTTTGTGAGGCACGAATGTTGTCTATCGTGCCAATCACATCTCGTTGGGTGTTGTTGTTATTTTCACCAGACTAGTCTTACACCGTGTTTATTTCCTAGGGTTTCACACCACTCTTTTTCAATTCATGAGTTTCACGCCACTCTTCAATTCGTACACCTCTGCATAAAACAATAACTTCATCTTTCTATCTATATGATACAACCATGAAAATATTGAATCTTGTGTGAGGCATCATAACAGTCCATTGCACATGAAGATCGATGGCCAAAGTTCCTTAAGTTTTCTTCTCTTTATATGCTTTCAAAATGAAGCGATGGTTAGGGTTTTAGTGAAACATAGGCAAAGGAGGAGGGCACTTTTATAGGAGTGCTTTGGAGTGGGAGATGGATCAAAATTCCTAAAATATTTGGGTATCAAAACATAATTAAATGTAATCGTATGATGACTATGGATATCCCTAATAGAAATATGTAGGGAAGGTTTCTTCTCCCACTTAGGCATATGTTGCGAAGATGTTCACATTGGGAGAAATCAAATCTAGCTTCAGAATGTGTGGGTATGCTAAAATGACCCCCCTCGATGTAAAGGTCATCACATTAGAGAAGCTACAGTCTTTCCTAAACCAGGTAATCCAATTTGTCTCAATGTAGCAGTGGCATTAATCCATGTATTGTTGATATAGACCTTTATTTTTTTATCCAACTCTAAAACCCACGTTGATAGCAGGTAGACCATTGGTATCCATAAGCCATTTCTATTCACCATAACACACTTGATTTGCCACAATCATTCCTCCACCCCTGGTCCTCACTCATCACCGTGATCACACAAGACTACTGTTACCCAAATTTTCCTATGCATACAAATTTGGCAAAGAACCATCCCCAATCCTCTATTTTTACCTTGTCAAACACCCCAAAAAATTTTGAGTCTACCTCTTCTCCCCTAGTCTCTGCAATATCTTTTAGGTCTCTGGCTAGAAGAAAAACCCTTAGAAAAATTCATAAACTAGCCATTACCCTGCAAAACCCTTTGGCCGCATTATAATTTTATGTTACTTTATCCCGATCACTTAAGTCATCCCAATTTGCATGTGTGTTTTAGAAATCCTTCAGTCACCAAGTCTTCGATTCCCGACAGTTAACCCCTTAACATTTAGTGATCCCGTGAGCGGTTACCGTTTCGGTTGGCGGTCTCAGATCGGTGGCCAGGTCAAGATTCTAGATCTGATGGTTATTGCATGATCTCATGGCCTCGAAAGATTCCATGAGATCTTTTGACAATCATCAATCTTCCTATCTGCAGAGTTCATCTTGTCAGTGGGACCGGTGCCACCTCATCTGATTTGGAAGCTCCTGATTCGTCGGCGGTGTCTGATTCGACAGGTTGTCAGAGGGGCCATCTTCTTTGGCGGGTTAAGTTTTGACTTAATCGTGTGGTCATCATTATACCAGAGGCTCAAGATGCACGTGTTTTATCATGGTAGTATAGCGACAGTCATTGATCCTTCTCCATCGCCTGACTTCTGACAGTGGGTCCTGTGTTAGAGATAGATGCTACGTGTATCTCGATTGTCAGTTTCTCATTGGTTGTTCAGTATGCTACGTGGTGGTTGTCAGTGGGCCCGTGGGTTCAAGGCTTTCTAAGCGATTAAATCTCTGCAGGATCTCACGGCTGTCGTTACACCGCGGATCCAAAAAGCTTGATTGTTACGATCACGGTATAGCGACAACCGTCCAATGGTGTTCTTAGGGACGTGGGTCCAAAGTCTGCTAGGTGCGATGATGTGCTCAATTTTTATTGGCTGCTGACTTCCAGGTGGCATTTGACTTGTCAGAGGGGGATTTTAAGTTGTTTTCTCAGTGCATCACGGTCGTTCATCTGCCGGGAAGGATTTCTCATCGACGGTTGCATTTTAAAAATTTGCCGCTAGCCATTATATTTCAAAAATTTGAATGCTTTCTACTGGTTTTGCTAGGGTTTTGCGTTCTTTTGGCCATGCATGACATCAATTAGCTCAGGAATTGATTTCTTAGGACGGTTGTGGTTGAGAGGGGGATGGAGGTGACTTTTGGTCAGTATTGCAGAGTCCTTTGCCGCATTTTCATGGTAGGAAGTGCCAGAAGCATTGGTGCCACCTTTTCAAGCGGTACTATTATCTAGATATTTGTGATCAGATTTGAAGCCTTCATGGCTTAGTGGAGTTGCAGATGGGTTGGTGGGCCGAGGTTGTTGCATCTGTAGGTGTTTTTAGTTTAGAAGAATCAGCACACAAGAGAGATATGATTTGATCACCGGTTCTCAAAGATTTTCATTAATAGGTGATCAGTACCCTAGGGTTTGATATCATTGATTAACCTTGTAACCCTAGTTAGGTTTTTGACTCCTGCCTGCGTGCAGTTGAGTATGTATATAATGTATTTTTAGAGCTTTTAAGCTTAGAGTTGGACAATTGTAAAAGAATTTTATTTTTCTTAAGGGTCATCTATGGTATCATCTCTACCCTCTAGCTTATACAGTTGTATTTCTCCCATTGATGAATTCAAACATTGCAGAGGTATTTTGTGAAAATTCTTCATGTCCCTATACTTCCTTGTCTGAGTTTATCTCTTATTGAATTGAAGTATATGATGTTTTCAGTGGTATCTTAGGGTTCTTGATCCCTCTTATTTTTTGTAACTGTGTGTGTTATTGTGTTTGATTTTATTTAGATGCTTTTGTGGGTATACTCTAGCCCCCTAACAATCTTGTCTCAATCCTATACCAAGTTGCAGAAGTGAATGTCTACTTGTAGGTCATAAATTGTGTCTTATGTTCAGACCCTTCTATGAAATAATTATGCAAGCCTATTCAGTGAGTTGTGACCTACTAGACCTGAGCTTTTCATTGATTCCATTCCTCTGTACTGAGATCCAAACCCTAATTTTGGTGCATCACCTAGTAGGTAGTTTGCTTTCCAGTCATTTCCTTTTAAGCACTCCTATCCCTTTCCTTCAAGATCTACTTTTTCATGTTTAGAAGTAAATTAAGGTGATTATCCAAGAGGAACCAGCCTAGAACCTAGAGGTCTCATCTCAGTTAGCATAGGTCCCACAGCCTGGAGATGATTCCCATGTTATACTAGGTTATCAAGACTATGAGAGCTTGAGACAAAGGCGCAAACTTAGTGTATAACAATTCTGGAACACCCGGTGGGACTACACAAGAGGTTTATTGTTTGAAGATTATGTTACCTCTGATATGCAGATTGCATAAAACAAACCTTTAGAGGTTGTTTCATCAAGTATATCTGGCGACTCCACTGATTTCAAAGATCCAGGCTACCTTGTTCAAAGTTTTATAAGAAAGATTGAGACTAGGAGCTTAAAGCCTACCCAATTTTCAGAGTTGCCCTCAAGAAGAAGTCAAAAAGGCAGGTCAACTCAAATAACATCCCCTGCAAGGAGAGTTCAATCAACACCTCCTGATACTTCAGAAAGGAGACCTTTTCCCTTTCATTCCAGAAGAAGAGGTAGATCTTTAACCAGAGATTTAGAAGAGGATTCAAATCCAGCAATAAATACAGCTCATATAGTTGTCAATCTTCAGATTCCAACTCCTACAATGGCAAGACCATTTGCATTTGCACCCTTTAATCAGGGTAGTCCATTGAATTTTTCTCAACATCATGATGTACCCTTGGTGGCACTCAAGAGTATACCTGATTTCATAGGTGAAGGGCAGACAACTGATTTTGAACACATAAGAGATGTGACCACCATCTGCAGCATTCACAACATTACTCAAGAGGATGTGGCCACAAAGTTATTAGCAACCTCTCTAAAAGGTAAGGCTTTAGAATGGTTTAGAACTCTAACTGTTAGTTCTATTACTTCATGGGATGAGTTAGGGGATGCATTAAGCAAACATTTTGAGGATAAACCAGATAACTTGTCTCTAGTTGAGCAGTTAACAACTATTAAGAGAGACCCTCAAGAGCAAATGACAAATTACAATAGTAGATTCCTCAAAACATGGAATAGAATCCCAGTCTTAGTAAGACCATCAGCTGACCATGCTTTCCTATGCTACTTGAAAAGTCTAAATGGTCAGATCTCTATCATGATCTAGTCTATGGGTGGTACTTCTTTACCCCAAGCCTTTGACATAGCTGTCAGGGCTGAAAATTGTTTGATTCAAGTAGGCATGATTGCTAGAAGGCCTCCAATGCCCATTTTTCCTAGCCTTCAACCCATTGCACCTACCCAAGTACCCCCATTTACTCCTATCCCCACCATAGCAACACCTCAAGCTAGTACCAGTGGTTAAGAACATGCTAAGGCAAGTTTCTCTCAAGAGTTGCAAGAAATCAAAAGTAGCTAGCAAACTAGTATACAAGAGATGACCAATTTATTGTAGACCTTGACTAAAGAGGTCACAAATCTAAAGAAACAAGGTCAAGGAATCAGACCACCATTTCAGCCATAAGGCCAAGGTCCTAATCAGCAAGTCAAAATCAAGGACAACTTTATCAACAAAATAGGCCACCATACCAAGGAGGTTATCAAGGACAAAGACAAAGTTTTAATCAAAGGCCATTCCAACCATATAACCATGCACCTCTCAATTCTACAAATCCAGTGAGGGATATGGTTCCTAGCCAAAATAATATGGCCATGGAGAATGAATGGTGTTTCCCTTGTAATTAGCCTCACAATCGGGCTACATGTTCAAATGGATGGATGAACCAAGCTCTAATGGTTCAAAGTGCCTCACAAGCTCAATCAGAGGTTTCATCCAGTGGGTCAATGCCTCAACAAGAATCACAAAAGAATGAGACTGCTCTTTTCAATTGGGAGCAACCAGACTTCAATGGAGTCAATGATGAAGTTTCTTTTGTTGCCTTTATGAGAGCAAAAAGAAGAGCTCAAGACATGGAGAGAGTAGATTCTAATGCCAAATCCACTACATCTACAGAGCCACTACAACAAGCTACTCCCATCACACCTAAGGAGGTCCCTATCATACCAAGCAAAGAGGGCCAACATTCTAAAGAGGTGGACCCCATCATGCCAAAGACACAACAAAAAGTACACACCGTGACACCTTTTAATATTGTAGACAACATGAAGAAGGTGCATGTCACCATGTCCATGTGGGACTCTTTGGCTCTTCCAGGACAACCTAAAATTTTGAAGAAGGCCATGACAGAGGTAGCAACTCCTCCACCTGCAAAAGAAGCTACAAAGCTAGTGTTGGTTAACACTGATCAAGAGAAGGAGGCTCCAAGTAGCAACTCCAAAGGCAATTCCATTCAAGGTAGGAATTCAAAGCTAACTCCCTTTTATGTATCTTTAATCATTGGAAAGTCTTTAGTGCATAATTGTATGGTAGATTGTGGAGCTACTAGCACTGTGATGCCCAAAAAAGTAGCTGACCAATTAGGACTAAAGTATGGACCCTTCCAAAAGAAGGTAACACAACTTGATGGATCCTCAGTCAATACTATAGGTGTGGCCAAGGATACCAGTCTAATCCTTCATGCTAGTCCTAATTTTTCCATCCTCCTTGATATATATATCATAGATCTCCCTGCATTATTTGCTATATGTCTTTCAAGGGAGTTTACAGCTAAAATAGGAGGCTATCTATCTTTTGACTGGTCTCACATGTTATTTCATACAAGATATGGGACCAAGGTCACCATTAAATTAGAACCATTGGCAGCACACCATATAGAGCCATATGTGTCCAATACCATCAATGTAAACTGCCCTATATTTGATGACAGTGACTTCCAAACCATTAGCGAAGCAAGCACAAAGATAGAGAGTATCCCTGATATTTTTCTAGATGAAAGAGCTTCAAAGGCCCAAGAAAGTCTTTTTTGGGAAGTTATCTAATACAAGAGAGTGGAGCCATAGAACCAAGCCTTTTCAAAGAAGACATTGATTCAGAGGATCAGAGCAATCAAGTTTGGGAACTATTTTTTGATGGAGCTAGAAGTAGACATGGTTCTGGTGGTGGTGCTATGTTAGTGTCCCCAAAAGGAGAAAGGTATTACACTGCCTTTAGATTCAGTTTCTCCTACACTAGCAATACTGTAGAGTATGAAAGCCTAGTCAATGGACTAGAATGGGCTAGAAAAAGAGGGCTTAAAGCCTTAAAAGTTTATGGTGACAGTGAATTAGTTGTCAGCCAAGTAAGAGGGATAAGTGCAATAAAAAATGACACCATGAAAGCATACAAGCATAGAGTTTGGGATGCAATTGAAGATTTTTGTGCTTTCAATATTGTTGCCATCCCTAGAAAGCTAAATCAAAATGCAGATAGGTTAGCTGCTGTTGGATCCCAATATGACATTCCAAATAGCATTTCAAAAGAAGTAGATCAACAGCATATCAAAGTGATTGTTAGACCTTCTATTCCTGATAATGATGTCAATTGGCAAGTGTTTGACAATGATGAACAAATTCTGCAGTTCTTGTTTGAAGAAGATGTCTTTTCAGAACACAATCAAGATAGGCTATCACAAAACTATGGTAGTCAAGTGATACAACTCAAGTCCAATAAGATGCCTAGAGGTCTTGTTACATTAGAGACTATCTTCAACAAAGATGATGAAGTTAAGAAGAACAAAGCTGGTCTAGTAGTCCAACAAGAACATTGTGTTGAACTAGAGTTGGAACCAGGTAAGAGTCTACAATTTGGAAACATAAACACTGAATTGGAAAAGCAAGCTTACACTCAGTTATTCAAAGAATTCAGTGATGTTTTTGCATGACAATATGAAGACCTCAAAGGTTTTGATCCTACCCTTGCTTAGCACACTATTGAGTTAGAACCAAATGCCAAACCAGTGAGGCAAAAACAAAGGCCTGTTAATCCCAAGCTTGAGCCACTGATGCATAAAGAGGTGCTCAAACTAATAGAAAGTGGTATCATCTACCCCATCAAGCATACTAGTTGGGTTTCTAACCTTGTTCCTGTCAGGAAAAAGAATGGGGAGTTGAGGTTATGTGTTGACTTTAGGGATCTTAACAGGGCCTCATTAAAGGACCTCCATCCATTACCCTCTATGGAAAAAATCTTACAATGTGTCTCTGGATCTGAGAGATTTTCATTATTGGATGGCTATTCGGGATACAATCAAATCCTGGTTAATGAAGAGGATCAATATAAGACTGCATTTACAACCAAGTGGGGAACCATGGCTTATCAAAAGATGCCCTTTGGTTTGTCAAATGCAGGAGCTACATTTCAAAAGGTGATGGATATGGCCTTTAAGAGCCTAATGTACACGTTTGTGTTGGTCTACTTGGATGACATAACTATCTATTCAAAGCATGCAATAGATCACATTAGACATTTGAGGAAGATCTTTGAAAGGTGTAGAGAGTTTGGGATATCTCTTAATCCCAAGAAATGTGTGTTTGCAGTTCATGAAGGAAAACTGTTGGGATATGTAGTATCCAAAGAAGGAATCATAGTAGATCCTGAGAGAATTGTAGCCATCTTAGAACTACCCCTACCACATCACAAGAAAAGTCTCCAATCTTTCATAGGAAAGATTAATTTTGTTAGGAGGTTCTTGCCTAACATTGCAAATTTATTAAAGCCTTTGACAGCCATGTTAAAGAAGAGTTCAACTTTTAGTTGGACCAAGGAAGGGAGAATCAATTTCCAAGCTATCAAAGAGGCCTTAACAGAAGCCCCTGCTCTCCGAAATCCAAATTTCAGTAAGGATTTTATCCTTTATGCTTATGGGGGTCATGATGTTATATCTGCAATGCTGACCCAAGAAAATTCAGATGGATTGGAGTAGCCTATTGCTTTCTTTAGCAAAGGCTTAGAAGAGTATGAACAGAGATACTCTTTTGTAGAGAAACATGTACTTGTTGTGGTAAAGAGCCTTAAAAAGTTCAGATATTTGTTGACCCATAGCAAGATACATTTAAAAGTTACTCATCCAAGTGTCAAAGAGTTTTTTCTTTCCAAAGACCTAAATGAGAAAAGAGTTGGTTGGATCACCAAGGTGATGGAATATGACATTGATATTCAAACTACCAAGCTGGTTAGAGGAAGAGGTCTTTGTGAGCATTTGGCAAAGGATGAAAGTTCAAAAAAATTAGAGCAAGTAGATGCATCTTTGGTGGTGCATTCTACAGAAGAACAAACCAAGGCAACAAGCTGGTTGCCTAATATGATCAATTATTTGAAGACATGACAATGCCCTGCAGGCCTAGATTCAACAAAAAGAAGGTATTATAGGTTACAATCTATTCCTTTTGTGCTAATAAATGAAGTTCTTTTTAGGAAGGATCACAATGGTGTCCTTTTGAGATGCATAGATTCAGAAAAGATAGCTGACGTCCTATTTGAATTTCATGATGGACCTTCTGGAGGTCACTTTTCTCCTAGGACTATTGCTTTTAAAATCATGAGGGCTGGATACTATTGGCCATCTATCTTTAAGGATAGTCATGATTATGTTAGAAGATGCATCAAGTGTGCCATGTTTGCAGGAAAAGAAAGGCTTGCAGCCTTGCCCCTACAACCAATCAGAATAGATCAGCCCTTCATGAGGTGGGGTATAGATTTCATTGGCATGATCAACCCTCCATCTAGTGTAGGACATAAATGGATAATTACTACAACAAATTACTTCACCAGATGGACAGAGGCAATTGCATTAAAAGAGGCCAATGAGAGTGTTGTCCTAAGCTTTTATGATGACTTAATTCATAGGTTTGGCACTCCAAATTCCATCATATCAGATAATGCATTAGCATTCATAGGCCTCAAAGTCTCAGAGTGGGCAGTCAAAAATGGCATCTATCTGAATACCAGCTCCAACTACTACCCTCAAGGCAATGGCTTGGCAGAATCCACTAATAAGAACTTGATTAGGATAATCAAGAAGACTCTACAAGATAATCAGAGAGATTGACATACTAGGTTGAGGTCTGCATTGTGGTTAGACATAATTACCCCAAAGAAAATCATTGGTAATTCTCCTTATGTACTAGTGTATGGCAGAGAGGCTAAGTTGTCCATTTCAACTGAATTACCAGCTTTGGACCTAGCTACTCAGTATGCCCTATTTGATGAAGGGGATCCCTTGCAGGTCAGGTATGCTTAGTTGATGGAATTAGAAAAAATCAGAGGCAAATCAATGCAAGATATGGAATTCCATTAGATTCAGACAAAGAGGTGCTTTGATAGAAGAGCCAGAGTTAGAAATTTCAAGGTCGGAGACATAGTCCTCAAGTGGGATGAGTTCAGGTCTAGACCTGGCAGGCACACAAAATTTGACTCCTTTTGGGGTGGACCATTTGTAATCATAGAGTGAAAGGGATCTAATGCTTTTCAGCTATCAACTCTTGAAGGAGCTACCTTGCCAATTTCAATAAATGGTTTCCATCTGAAACCTTGTTTTGAAGTTGACCCCTCTTTGTAAATTTTGAAAGTTTCCCTGTTTTCTTTCCTTGCTTTCTAGTTTAGTTTCCTACTTTTCAAGAAGTGCTCTGAGCACATTTTTTGATTTTGTCCCTCTATAGAATTTTTGTTCCTATAATAACCCCATGCCCAATGGATTGTCAAGGTCACTAGTTTCCCATGTCTAGCAGGCTGACATCTAGCAGAAATCACCAAAATGTTACCCAAATTTTCCTATGCATACAAATTTGGCAAAGAACCATCCCTAGGCCTCTGTTTTTACCTTGTCAAACACCCCAAAAAAATTTATGAGTCTACCTCTTCTCCCCTAGTCTCTGCAATATCTTTTAGGTCTCTGGCTAGAAGAAAAACCCTTAGAAAAATTCATAAACTAGCTGTTACCTTGCAAAACCCTTTGATCACATTATAATTTTATGTTACTTTATCCCAATCACTTAAGTCATCCCAATTTGCATGTGCATTTTAGAAATCCTTCAGTTGCCAAGTCTCTGATTCCCGACGGTTAACCCCTTAACATTTAGCGATCCCGCGAGCGGTTACCATTTCGGTTGGCAGTCTCAGATCGACGGCCATGTCAAGATTCTAGATCTGACGATTGTTGCATGATCTCATGGCCCTGAAAGATTCCATGAGATCTTGTGATGATCGTCGATCTTCCTATCTGTAGAGTTCATCTTGTCAGTGGGATCGATGCCACCTCATCTGATTTGGCAGCTCTTGATTCATCGGCGGTGTCTGATTTGGCAGGTTGTCAAAGGGGCTGTCTTCTTTGGTAGGTTAAGTTCTGACTTAATCATGTGGTCGTTGTTATACCGGAGGCTCAAGATGCACGTGTTTTATCATGGTAGTATAGAGATAGCTGTTGATCCTTCTCCATCACCTGGCTTCTGATATTGGGTCCTGTGTTAGAGACAGATGCTATGTGTATCTTAGTTGTCAGTTTCTCATTGGTTGTTTGGTATGCTATGTGGTGATTGTCAGTGGGCCCATGGGGTCAAGGCTTTCTAAGTGATTAAATCTTTGTAGGATCTCGCGGCTGTCGTTACACCGTAGATCCAAAAAGCTTGATCATTATGATCACGGTATAGCGACAGTTGTCCGATGGTGTTCTCAGGGACGTGGGTCCAAAGTCTACCAGGTGCGATGAGGTGCTCAATTTTTATTGGATGCTAACTTCTAGGTGGCGTTTGACTTGTCAGAGGGGGATTTTAAGTTGTTTTCTCAACACATTGCGACCGTTCATCTGCCGAGAAGGGTTTCTCATCGATGGTTGCATTTTAAAAATTTTTTGCTAGCCGTTATATTTCAAAAATTTGAATAATTTGAATGCTTTCTGCTAGTTTTGCTAGGGTTTTGCATTCTTTCGGCCATGCACAACGTCGGTTAGCTCAGGAATTGATTTCTCAGGATGGTTGTGGTTGAGAGGGGCATGGAGGTGACTGTTGGTCAGTGTTGCAGAGTCCTTTGCCGCATTTTCACGGTAGGAAGTGCCAGAAGCATTGGTGCCACCTTTTCAAGCGGTACTGTTATTCAGAGATTTGTGATTGGATTTGAAGCCTTCATGGCTTAGTGGAGTTGCGGATGGGTTGGTGGGTTGAGGTTGTTGCGTCTGCAGGTGTTTTCAGTTTAGAAGAATCAACACACAAGAGAGATATGATTTGATCACCAGTTCTCAGAGATTTTCATTAATAGGTGATCAGTACCCTAGGGTTTGATATCATTGATTAACCTTGTAACCCTAGTATGGTTTTTGACTCCTGCCTGCGTGCAGTTAAGTATGTATATAATGTATTTTTGGAGCTTTTAAGCTCAGAGTTGGACAATTGTAAAAGAATTTTATTTTTATTAAGGGTCATCTGTGGTATCATCTCTACCCTCTGGCTTATATAGTTATATTTCTCCCATTGATGAATTCAAACATTGCAGAGGTATTTTGTGACAATTCTTCATGTCCCTATACTTCCTTGTCTGAGTTTATCTCTTATTGAATTGAAGTATATGATGTTTTCAGTGGTATTTTAGGGTTCTTGATCCCTCTTATTTTCTGTAACTGTGTGTGTTATTGTGTTTGATCTGATTTAGATGCTTTTGTGGGTATACTCCAGCCCCCTAACAATCTTGTCTCAATCCTACACCAAGTTGCAAAAGTGAATGTCTACTTGTAGGTCATAAATTGTGTCTTATGTTCAGACCCTTCTATGAAATACTTATGCAAGCCTATTCAGTGAGTTGTGACCTACTAGACCTGAGCCTTTCATTGATTCCATTCCTCTATACTGAGATCCAAACCCTAATTTTGGTGCATCACCTAGTAGGTAGTTTTCTTTCCAGTCATTTCCTTTTTAAGCACTCCTTCTATCCCTTTCCTTCAAGATCTACTTTTTCATGTCTAGAAGCAAATTAAGGTGATTATCCAAGAGGAACCAGCCTAGAACCTAGAGGTCTCATCTCAGTTAGCATAGGTCCCACAGCCTGGAGATGATTCCCATGTTATACTAGGTTATCAAGACTACGAGAGCTTGAGACAAAGGCACAAACTTAGTGTATAACAACTACACCCAAGCAACCATCCATGCTCTACATGACTTCATCTACATCTATTTTACTCATCCTTGCAACAAAGTTGTCCACGAATGCATCATATCTTACCAAGGGGGAGACTTAGTTTTTTTTCACCCTCTCCTTATATATTTTGTGTTTTAGTTTCCTGGATAACCACTTCCGATCATATGTATATGATATTGGTACCATAACAGCTTGTCAAACTTATATTTATAATTTAATTTATTTCATCTTCAAAGTAAATTTGAAACGTATTAAGTTTGAAGAATTGGTAATAATTAATTTTGTTGCAGGTCATCCTCCAAAGGAACCTCGACATTTGGTCTGCTCTCTTCTAAATAAACTTACTTTCAAATCAAACAAACCCTTTAGTTTAGTGAAAGTAAGGAAAAGCAAAGTGAAAAATCCATTCTTGATGGTAAGATCAAATTCAATGCTTTATGTGTTTCTAATTTTTATGAAGTTTGCGAAAAGATTGTCTAACAGGATGTCCTTTCTCATCTCTCAAGCAATCTATATAGTGCATTTTACCGTAGATATTAACTTTATACTATTATGAAGTCTATTGAAATCATTAGTTCAGAGTGAATGGTGAGGTTAAATACAAATCTACTAAAGGGATGTAATCAAGGGCCATGTTATCCACAGATCTATTGGGTTAAAATATTTTCTATTTTTTATTTAATAGTTACTCAATATTTATCAAATAATCTTGATTATAATGACACTTGTGTGAGCCAAGTTGTTAAACTATCTATAATTTGTGGATAGTTTCAATTATTATCAATATACATTGGTATCTATTTATTATGCTGACATTTTGAATTTTCTCTTGAATGAGAATGTAGCTAAAGGAAATTTCATAATAATAATACTATAATTTAAATACTTAAAAATTATTATATAGCTCAAACTTCAAGAATAAAAATTAGTGCTTAAAATTTGTCTATTTTACATATTACATAATTATGCATTTTATCTATTTAATCAAGTGTGTTGTCTTAAAATGGAAGCACTTCCATGTTAAGACTATTTAGCCCTCCTTAGGGGCTGTTTTGGGCCATTATCATGTTGTCCTCTAATTTTTGCCCCTTTTCCATCTTCTGTGCCTGTTTAGGACCCTGATTGGGCCCCTTTGGGCACTGCTTTCCCCACCTGGCATATTTTCCAAGGGTCTTAACCCCCTAGGTCAGGGTTGACCTTGACCTTGACCCAGGTCCCCCCTTTTTCATTGGAAAGTGTACCGGATGTGGGGGAGACTCAAAAGTTCTTTTTCCCGCTTTCGAGTCAGCTGCTTCGGGCTTCAAAGTGGTGACTCTTAAAAGACATTTAATATAGGTCCACTTCTAAGGGTATGAGCCTAATGAGAATTTATTTCTCATATGTCAGTCTCTCTAGAAGTTGGTGTCCTAGACTAGTATATAAGGAAGCCTTTTCCTCTCATTTTAAGGGGGAAGAGAAAGAAGGAAGAGAAAAAAAAGAGGAGGAAGAAAAGAGAGGAAAAAGAAAAGAGGAAGGAGGATCATTCTACGCATAATCTATCGTCTACTTTCAAGCTTCCAAGTGTTCAATCAAGGTTTTCAAGTCTTCTTCTCAAGATTTATTCATTATTCCTTCAAGGTGGATTCCAAGCATATAATCATGGAGGTTTTGATTTACATTTATGGTTTTTAATGTTGAGTCTAAGCTTTCATTTTAACATACTTGTTTACATTTCAAATACAATTGCATATCTATTGAATATCATAGCTTCATTGTTAGATCTTCTTCTACTACTTGCTAGCATTCTCCATTACAGTTTTGATTTCAAGGTTAATTCTTAAATCGGGGTTTGACCAAGGAAAACCCCTCCCCCAACAAACAAAACCATTTTTCTTGTAGGAACAGGTACAAAACAATGAATTATAGAACATATTATGATACCCTTTTCGAAAAAATTTCAGGATCCGCAAACAAATTTTCTGTAGGAACAGTTTAGGTCAAGGTCGACATAAAGGGGCACAATTGTGCCCCCATATTTGGGTCAAGGTCGACCTAGTTTAGAAAAGAAAAAGATTTATGGGTTTTCTCTATCTTTGTGTTTTTGTTCTAGATCTGGTTGTAGAATTTCCAGAAACATGATACATGCACCAGAAAATAGGTATTTCCAGTCTAATACATTTCAAGATAAGTGTTTCATTTTATCCTAATCTTTCTGATTTATTGTTTTACTTTATAATTAAGAAATTAGACCCCCTTTCCCTCTTTATCCATAATCAGATGATTCCTTTTTGCATTGATCGTCTCCTTTCGGTTAATCGATTGGGATCTCCTTGTCTTGGATTAGGAGGTACTATATATCTACAACATTTTCAACACAACCTCCGCCCCCCCCCCTGCCCCCCCCCCACACACACACACATATCTTACATTTTGGTGAACCCACGATAGACAACTCTTTCTTTTTGGTGTTGGATGCTTTGCCTCTTTTCCTTAAGACTAGCTTAGATTAGTTTTCTTTTATGCTCTTGCATTTTAAAATACAAAAAAAATAAAAATCTACATACTCATCAAATACAAAAATATTTCTTGCATTTCATTCACTATGAAGATCCTTAAGATGCTTTGGTGTGTGGTTATTTTCCTCATTATTCTCCTCTTAGCATCTATTTATAGTACTTATGATGTTTATGAGAGTATCATCTATTTCATTATGTTTGTCACTCTTCATGTTTCACTTGCTTATGCTATTATGAGATTGACTAATACTAGCCTTCCTACTTTCAAAACTTTTATTAAAAATTTGTGTGGCAAACTTATTACTCTTTTGGATTATGTGAAAAATATGGTAGATGATACACCATTTCCTAATCTTCCTAATCCTAATCCTATCCTTCCTAATCCAATTCCTAATATTCCCATTCCCATTTCTCCATCTACTATTCCTAGTTCTTCCCACACTTATGATGGGGCTTAAACTATGGTTCATGATGCAGATGTGCAATAATTCTTTGATTTACCTTCCCCTTCTTATCCGATCCATGATGATATTAAAGGGGAGAGAAAAGAAACTTCTTCTAAACCTATCATTCCACCTTACACAACATTTTCTCATGATCACCATAAACAATCACCTCCTGTAGAAGCTTTACAAGATATGTACACTACAAGATACAATATGATGGCTAAACAAGGTTATAAGGGTTTAGGGCTTGGTGTTAATGAACAAGGTATTAAATATTTGGTTCATCTATCCCCTAAACAAGATATGTGTGGTCTTGGCTTTCCACTATCTCGATTTAAGGTGGTTGATTTTGATCGTCGCCCTCATCTTCATGTTATTCTTCCAACACCTTCCTTAGATTACCCTGATACCCCTCAAGATGTGGCTAAGAAGGTGTATGTTTAGTTAATGAATTATAAGAAAGAAATTTTAAAACCTATGCCGAAAGATGCTCTCTCCAAGTACAAATGTCCTTTTCACTATAGTAATACATATTTACTTGTTGATTGTGTGCATTTCAAGATGTATGTTAGAGAAAGGGCTGCTTTAGGAATTATACCTCACTCTCATGCGGTTTTACAATTTCTTCATAATTTCCATACGAGGAATACCCCTCATTCTTCTATAATATAGATCTTTTCTCCTCTTGTCTCTTGACTAGGGGCAAGAGGTGTTTCTTCCATTTTTCTAGGATCCATTATGCTCCTAGCATGTATTTTGTTTTGAGCTTAATTGGTTATTCTTTCTATATTTTATCCCTATGGTTTTGTATTATGATATCTTTCCTTTGCTCATAATCATCCATAGCTCTCTTCTAGTATTCATGATATCTTTTCTAAAGACAATTTTTTTGCAAATATATCTCTTTGTTATGGCATATCTTGGTATATCCCTTGCTTTCATCCCTGGGGGGCAAGGTTTTCCTTCTTTCTCTCCGTCTAGGGATCTACTTTCCTTAGCTTAGTGGAATTTGTTTATTCTGCAACATTATTTCCTTATACTGACTAATGTTTTGGCTATGGATATCCTTTTATGTGAGAGGTTGTTGTCTTAGGTCATCACCTCTTCTTTATTTTTCAAATTATGTTCTTTATAAATTCTTTCCCTTACTTTGGGGTTAGAGTTTTCTTCCTTCGTTCCAAGATTCCTCTTCCTCTTGATCACAGGGGGCTTGATGATTGAATCTTTGATCCATCTTTTCTTTTCTTTGAAAGATGATATTTTATCCAAAGCACTCCTTTACGGTGGGGGTCTTGTTGATAAGATCTCTTTCTCTTTGAGGATCCTTTTTCCATAAGTGACATATCCTTTTTCACGATTATCTATGCTCTTTGATGTAAGGGTCAATACTCTTTGTTAAGAAGATAGTGTACATTGTTGTTAACATGATATCTCCTTACTTTGTGAAGTAGGTATCCTCCTTCTCTTCCTTATCCTGTCTATTAGGTAGCCATGATAAGGAGGGGGGCATATATAGGGTCTTCCTTATACTATAGTTTATATTTTACAGCATGCTAAATCCTCAGAAGGTAACACACATAAGTTGCTAAATCCTGAAGAGACACACATTTTCATTTTTGCTAAATCCTCAGAAGGTAACACACATAAGTTGCTAAATCCTGATGAAGACACACATTTTCAATTTCAAATATGCTAAATCCTCGGAAGGTAATGAACATAAGATGCTAAATCCTAAAGAGACACACATTTTATATTCCATAGTGATACAAGAATGTGGATCTATGGGTATTCCAAAAGCCGTCAAAATATGCATTACAACTATAAAGCATAGCTTATGGGTGAAATATTAGGTTTGGCTACCCGTTGGGCTTTCCCTCCTTGGTGATTCATGATAAGGTGGGCATCTTACTGGGCGAGGTAATCACTCTCACTTTTCTCTCTTTCGCTTTCATGCTAGTAGGATTAGATCATGAAGCTATGTTATTTATAGTGTTGCTCTTGTCTTTCTTATGTAGTCATTTATGCTTTTATGATAGCTTTTCAAATATGATATTAGTATAGGAAGCATTTCTTAGCAAGGTTTCCTTTGCTAGTTAATTTGGGTTTGTTTTTGTACTAACCCCTCTTTTTTGTGTCTTTTAGCTTTGTCTTTGTTTTGTCTTTGTTTTTGTACCCTTGTGCATGTATGTCAAGTTAGAATCCTTGGCCTGGGGGCTCATGTCCTTAACTAAGTGATGTTCTACCTCGTTGCTATCCACTGTAGTCTTTCTTCTAACTTTACCGCGAGTATGTTCGATTTCCATACTCCCGCTAAAGTGGGGGCTTAATATATCATCTTAAAATGGAAGCACTTCCATGTTAAGACTATTTAGCCCTCCTTAGGGGGTGTTTTGGGACATTATCATGTTGTCCTCTAATTTCTGCCCCTTTTCCATCTTCTGTGCCTATTTAGGACCTTGATTGGGCCTCTCTGGGCACTGTTTTCCCCACCTGGCATACTTTCCAGGGGTCTTAACCCCCTAGGTCAAGGTTGACCTCAACCCTGACCTAGGTCAGGGTCGACCTCGACCATGACCCAAGTCCCCCTTTTTCATTGGAAAGTGTGCTAGATGTGGGGGGAGACTCAAAAGTTTTTTTTCCCTCTTCCAGGTCGGTTGCTTTGGGCTTCAAACTGGTGACTCTTAAAAGACATTTAATATAGGTCCACTTCTAAGGGTATGAGCCTAATGAGAATTTATTTCTCATATGTCGGCCTCTCTAGAAGTTGGTGTCCTAGACTAGTATATAAGGAAGCGTTCTCCTCTCATTTTAAGGGGGAAGAGAAAGAAGGAAGAGAAAAAAAAAGAGGAGGAAGAAAAGAGAGGAAAAAGAAAAGAGGAAGGAGGATCATTCTACGCATAATCTATCATCTACTTTCAAGCTTCCAAGTGTTCAATCAAGGTTTTCAAGTCTTATTCTCAAGATTTATTCATTATTCCTTCAAGGTGGATTCCAAGCATATAATCATGGAGGTTTTGATTTACATTTATGGTTTTTAACATTGAGTCTAAGCTTTCATATTAACATACTTGTTTACATTTCAAATACAATTGCATATCTATTGAATATCATAGCTTCATTATTAGATATTCTACTACTACTTGCTAGCATTCTCCATTTCAGTTTTGATTTCAAGGTTAATTCCTAAATCGGGGTTTGACCAAGGCAAACCCCTCCCCCAACAAACAAAACCATTTTTCTTGTAGGAATATGTACGGAACAATGAATTACATAACATATTTAGATACCCTTTTCAAAAAAATTTCAAGATCCGCAAATAGATTTTCCATTGGAACAGTGCAAGTCAAGGTTGGCATAAAGGGCCACAATTGCGCCCTCGTATTTGGGTCAAGGTTGACTTGGTTCAGAAAAGAAAAAGATTTTTGGGTTTTCTCTGTCTCTATGTTTCTGTTCCAGATCCAATTGCAGAATTTCCAGAAACACGATATAGGCACCAGAAAATAGGTATTTCTAGATCTACTACATTTCAAGATAAGTGTTTCATTTTATCCCAATCTTTTTGATTTATTGTTTTACTTTATAATTAAGAAATTAGACCCCGTTTCCCTCTTTATCCATAACTAGTTGATCCCTGTTTGCATTGATTGTCTCCTTTCGATTAATCGATTGGGATCTCCTTGTCTTGGATTAGGAGGTACTATATATCTACAAAATTTTCAACACAACCCACAAACACATTAAAACACACACACATATATATCTTACATCAAGCTACAAATTTTCTTCTAAAATTTGACACTTAATCTACACATCTAACCATCAGATGTTTGGGTGAACAATCCACTTTTAGGAGTGATGTCCAAAATGTTTCTATTAAAAGAAGGCATGATGAGAACAAGCAAATCAACCTCTCCTTCGAGTATCTACATCACATGCCTAATTGTCAGCCTTTTTCAAATTCCTCTTCATTAATGTGATTATCATTATGAACATATGCATTATTTTCAAGAAAGTATTTGCAATATATTTTTAAGTAAAAGAGCTACTTTAATTCCTCCAAAGGAACTCTGTTAATACTTCCTTCCATCATGCTACATGTTTGTAGAAGTAAACTTCAAAACACTTCCTTTAATTTAGTTGCTGACACATTTTTCTTCCACATTCTAGACTTTTACTCCATCTTTTGTAGTGAGAACCTACCCTAGAGGTTTTGGATTCCCGAGACAAAAATAGTTATTTTGTATAAATTTTCCTTCAACAATAGTTATTTTGTATAATTTTTCCTTAATTATGTTCAAGGTAAATCATTACACTCCTTATTCTCCAATTCTTTACATTGAAAAATGTCTTCTCAATTGATTCCGTTACATTATGTTGCCTTCTCATTTACAATTTTAAACACTTACTTGTATTATGTCATGCTTCAATTATACTTTCAAATTAAATGCCTATCAACACATCCCTTGAACCTCTATTGGGTGGAAGTGCTAGTTAATGAAATATATTGTCTACTCCATCTTTAAACTACTATATCATAACCCATTGATACTTTCCATCCTTAACCCTTAGAGTTGTCTTTTCTTTTGTATATATATTTTGTGCCCTCAAACAACTAGATGACAAGATTGTTACCTATACAAATGGAGTTGATAGAGATGGACAAGTATTAATGCAAAGTTCATAACTCAAAAAATTATAAGTTTTAAGTTGCCTTTTTGTAAAAGTGACTTGTGTCACTTATGGTAACCAAAAGTTAGGAAATGGATTCTTTTTGCGCAAAAGTTGAATGATTTCTAACTAAACATTTTTTGTAATGTTTAAAGAGGAGACTTTTATGAAGGGGAAACTCTAATTTTTTTCTAGAGAAGTTGTTGGGGAACTTTTATATTCACTCTTTGTACCTAAGGGTTTTTGAACCTGTATATTTACAAAAGAATAATGAAGAATGCATTTGGTTTGTATGTCTATTGATTTCTTGTATGTTAATTTGATAATCCCTTTTTGTAAATTTGTTAATCCATTGGTTTCTATTGTAAGTGATATATGTAATTGATGATACACAATCATACCTTGGTACCTTGATTTGAATGTGATAAGATAACTATTTCTTTGTATGTTGAAACCTATTCATAAAAAAATACTATTTTTATTATGCTAAAAAGGCAAATATTAGGAACACTTGTTAATATTATTTTTGATTAATAAAATATTAATTTTATCGAAATATATAAAATTATGATTACATAATCATCATTAGATAGTGATATTGGACCAAAACAGGATGCACCCTAGCATACCAAGCCCCCCCAAAAAACCCAATTAATCTTCATGCAAATTTACCTTAAAGGGTTCCAAATACACATTTAATTTACAAACCATAGCCCTGCAAAAATAAAACTCAAAACAAGAAATACAAGCTAAAACAGGGGAATCCACAAATTTAGCCTTGCCCAACCAAAAAAATCTTCACATCGATGCGCCTTGCAAGCAAAATAGAGAAGAAAAGAAACCTCGTTCAAGTCCATCTTCAACCCCTTCTTCTCCTTCCTCTTTGAGAACCCGTCTCCCTAAAACTGGGTGAGCTTCATCTTGGCAGTAATCCGCACATTTATAACTTTAGCCTTCTCTTCTCCATTTTCCCTTGGGCACTCCAAAAGCTAGTGCCATCTCCCAATCCTTCACATAATCTTTGATAGACCCCTAGATTTGAGTCACCTCACCTTGTTGTGAGTCCTTGTCCTAATTCAAAGCCCTCCATAGAATAAACGGGTGCAGAGAAGGTGGAGCACTTGGCACATCCACCCAATCTCCCACATTGGCTACAAACTCACATCTTGGCTCAACAATTGCCAAAAACATATCTAGCCCTTGGATCCACTCTAGGTGTACATACCTTTGCATGACCCTCTTCACCTCATTCTTCTCACCCAACTCCAAACATCATGCACAAACATAGAAGCAATATCAATATTTGTTTGGTACTTATATTTTGCTAGCATGTAGTCATCTCCCAACAAATAATGAACAAGTAAGAAGAAGAACATATCATCAATTGTAAATATGTTTTTCAATATGTCCTCTGTGACTATCCCCCAAAAGGATATTTGTTGCTTGGTAGTGAGGAGGCTGAAATTTGCTTCCATCTTGACTCCGAACTTTACCTTGCACAATCGAATGAAACCTTCTCATGAAAAACCTTGAATGAGAGTATTAATGCACACTACCTTGGGCTCTATGCAATATAAATGAATGTCTTTTTTATGGACACCAACTTTCCCTCCCATGATACATTGTCACATCTAATTGCCACAAAATTCCAAAAAGGCCACTGCTAAATTTGACATGAAAAGACACTGCTAATTTAGAGAGGGTGTCAGCGATGGTATTACCCTTTTGAAAAGTATGAGAGCTTTTAACTTTTTTTAACTTCTCCATCTTTTGTTGAATAATATGAACCACCTTATCAATTTTCCTTGCATGAGCTTTGTCATTCACAATAACATTGCCAAGAATCTGAGAGTCGTCCTCAAGGTGTAACTGATCTATCTTCTCAGCCAAATCAACTGCAAGTAAGATTGCTTACACTTTTGTGTAGTTATTTGTACCCTCTAATTTTTTAGCTTCAATAGATAGAATGTTACCATGTGCATTACTTACTACACACTATACTCCAAAATTACCCTTACACTCCATTAAAATTAATTTTGACCCAACCTAATTCTAAATATTCCTATACTAGCAATTGCATGCTTTTGTACATGCAATGATGAGCTGATAGGAGTTAGGTTTTCTTGCAAATTATATTTGTTGAGATCTGTGTCAAATATGTGAGTGGTTTATTGTATAATATTGATAGCAAATAAATGATAAATGAAACACTAAACTACATTCAAAATGTGAGAACAATCTGTCATATAAATGTGAAAAAAGAGTTAAGAAATAGTAAAAATCAAACCCTATATTTATTATAGTGTTGCAAATACAAAATAATATTCGTTATTAATTTTTAAAATACAAATAGATCAAAATTAAATAGAAATTTCCTTGCTCAAACTCATTATATTTTTTAAATATATATTTAAAATATAAAATAAAAATTTAAACAAATTTAATATAAGTGTCTTTAAACATATATCTACTTATTATTCTATATTTTTAGGTCAATATATTAAAATTATCTATAATAAATCTTAAAAACTATTAAACTATATAGATAAATGAATAATATATTTTAAAAAATTCAACAATTAAGAATAATTAAAAACGTCATTACTCAAAAAAATATATTATAAAATATTTATTTTCATTAACTATTGTCTTTTTTAGCTTTTATTTTATAAGTATTTTAAATTAGAAACAAACAGAAAATTTTGTAACAAATTTTCATTTATAAGTGATAAAGAGAACTTGCTATTTTTGATTTAGGAATCTTTTTCTAATTTCTAAAAAATGAATTTTTTTTTTCTAATTTCCAACTAAAAAAGAAGAAAAAACTAATACTTTCCAAAGCTAAAAAAGGAAAACTATCCAGCCCTTGTCATTCCACACAAAGCCTACCTATCGGCTTAATTAAAGTTGTCTAAAGTTGGAAGAAGATAGATGACCTAAAGTTGTCTTTAATGATACATTGTGTAAACGAAAAAGTACATGGATGCAACAAAACATCAAATGAATGAGTAAATGGAATATTCAATTCAATATGTGCCCCACAAATAACAAAGAAATAAATATTTTTGTTATGGAGAAATTTTACAAGAGAAATTGGGGGAATGAAATCAGGAGGAAGAAAATATATTATATAAATGAGTTCAACCCCACATGTGATCAACTCCAAAAAGCGTACATAGGAGCCAACATTTCTTGGAGGGCTAAAATTCTTATTGCTCAGTTGAGAACCAACTCTCACCAACTTCGTTGTGAGACTGGGTGTTGGAAGAGGCCACAAGAGGCTTGAGAAGAGAGAATTTGCAGATTTTGTAATTTTGGGAAAGTGGAAATTGAACAACACTTTATTTTAGAATGTGAGGCCTACAAGGACAACATAGATAAATTTGCGGATACTATATGTGATAGCTCTTGGCATAACCAATTCTGCGAAGAGTACATTGAGTAGCTGGGTGGGCTCATCATCAACTTGCACAAGAAATGAACGGAGTTACTTAAATTTGCTTAAATTGTCTTGCTGTCCCATAAGCTATTTTTAACCTCGCAGACATTAAAATTTTATCTTATCTTATCTTAATAATAATTACCTTTGATCAAGAAGTAGGATGAACCGTGGGGAGCCCATTGACAAACGGAAACACTGGTTAGTATTAATTGAAAGATCCACAATTACTTTTCTTAAACTTGATACCTGCTGATCCAGGAACTCCTTTCTAATATGCCCAAGCTAAGGTACACAAATAATTGCTTCTATTAAACTTACACCACAAAAATTTAAGGTTATCCATCCGAATCGCCCATGAACCCTTTTCTGGTATTAGTAGGACTCAGCGATATCTGCTGAACTCAATAGAATTAAAGCATTTGCGGCGAACGGTCGAGAATTCGGAGCCAAACAGTCTTAGAGTGCGGAATTCACTTCCTAACTCTGAAACAGATAGAGAGCGCGAAAATCAGTAAGTCACAGCAGTGACCTGTGAAGGAGAGTAAAAAGGAAAAACATTTAAGGCTATGTGATATGGCAGTTGCACGGACTGGTGTATACGTCGACGACTATCTCGATTGTAGGACGAATCCAAAAATCCAATCTTAATAGAATTTGTAAAAGTGCCTGATTTTTTTTCTTTTTGTCTCTTCTACTTTTGACTGAATGTGATTGTATTTATTGAATGAAGATGTGAGCACACTACCGGCAGAAATACAGAGGCATCTGTCGACAATGAGGGAGCTGGACGATCGATCGAACTGTAATAAAATTAAACAAGATATTCTTTCAAATGATTATGTTATGAACATAGCAATTTCATTTATTTTTAATGTGTATATGTTAGTGTTTGGAAGGGATTCTGTGTGCGCATGTTATTGAAAGCCTTGTGTGTTGTGTATTCAGTGATGTTGAATCAGACTAGAGAGCAGACAAGGCAGTGTTTAAGTTTGCCTTCTCAGAGTTCGAATAAAGCCTCGTCTGAGCAGGAGGAAACAATTGAGAAGCTGAGGAAAGATATTGAGGGCAATCAGGAGAATATACTCAACCTCTCTACAGAAAAGGTGTTGCTTGCCAAACAAGCACAGGATCTGGTAGGAATTCTTCAGTCTACGGGCCTAATTCTAAAAGTTTGTTTAATATTTTACTTTTCATTAATGAATGTGTATATTTTCTAAGAATTTAATTGTGTCAAAGTTTGGGTTTTTTCCATTTTTGTGAGTTGATCACACCCACCCCCTCAGTTTATGCAAGAATGCACTTTCTTGGCTGTCTAGGGGATTTAGGTTTGCACTTGAAAAGACTAGTGTACAATTTCCTTAGAGAAGGAGCCTGTTAATGTGTATCCTTTGCCATAAGAATGCACTTTTTTGGCTGTCTCACGCATTTAGGTACACTTAAATTACTAGTGACCGGTGTTGAATTTCCTTCGGGAAACAGCCTGTTAATGATGTTTTCAGTGGTATCACAACCTTTTTTTTTGGGCTAGTTAATAATCAGATCTTTCTATTATAGCTATTATAGGGAAATGATATAATATGCCAACACAAAGTGTTATGGCTGGGTTTGAGAGACATTATGGAAATCTAGTGAAGTCAAATGAAAGAAAATGCCCTGCCAAAAACCCTTGTGTGGTTTTTTGAACGCGGATTTACAGTCAAGTAAAATGGCTGATAAAATGTTCACTAACCCTGTTTGCTTTTCAGTGTTTGTCGTGTGCACATAAATGGTTCTCCCTTGTGTACCCAGAAATGATTATATGCGAACTAGAATGCTGTGAAAACTTTAAAAATTTGATATCTATTTATAAGGGAAAACATACTCCCTACATCAATTATCTTGGCTAATTAAATAAATAAAGCAATAAATAATCAACGTAGCTAAATGCACTGGTACTGGAAAATGATAAATGCTGAATTAATTGTGGAAATTAAATGAATTTAAATGCAGTTCTTAGTTGGATTCCGGAGATGAGAAAATGATGATGAAGAGGCCAATAATTGATTTGCCAAGGTCCTGGAATTTTTGGACTCAATAAAATGACACTTCAGAATTGCGAACTGACTCTAATCTGCTTTGGTTCAGATCTGTGCCTGCAGAAGTGAAGGGACATGTGGAACTGAACCTGTACATGAATAAATGAACTGGAAAAAGTCCGACTGTTAGAATTTTCTTGCCTTGATCTTTTGACGTCTGAATCGGAATAAGGACTGATGATGTTTACAGACACCTTTGAGGAATCCACCAAATTGTGACAGTCATGTTCGCTTCAGTCAGTCCCCTAGGATGACAGATTCAACGGCTTTGGAACAAGGATCAAGGATAACAAGTAAGCATGCGATGGACCTAGGATGGCGTATGGATATAATGCTCTGATAATGCTGCTATATGTAATGTCCCCTTTTCTTTGGGATTGCCTGCTCAGGATTAAATTTGGAAAAACTAAAATCTAATTTTTCAAATTTTACTATGTTTTAGTAAATTGCATTTTTGAGGGTCTTCGGTGCATTTCTGGGCTTGGGGGCTGTTCCTACTTCCGAAATGTGGTTCTAGATAATTTGAATACCTTTCCAACGCATCAAACGGTTCACAAATCGAAGCTACGAGTAGAAAGTTATGCCTTCTCCAAGTGGACCTAATTTTTTATTATAGTTTTTTGATAATTTTTGATAGTTTGAATAGTTTATTTTAATAAATATTATGATGGCTCTTCATTTCATTTCCAAGGGATTTTGATGACCCTTGGGATCCATCAGACTTGTATAAACTCAAAATATTCGAATAGAATGGATCAGTTTTTAGTTTGCAATTCTGTTGTTCTCCATTTTCGTGTTGAATTCTACAATACTGCAGGTATCACACCAAATATTGTAATCTGGTTTTCATAAATCAGATCATTGCCCTAAATCTTTCCTTCCAATTATCAAGGTCTGCTGGTTTCTTCTTTATTATTTCCGAATTCAATTGTGAAATTCGATGCTTCTTTGAAGGTATTTATTCTTCTTCTTGATGAATCGATAATCCTCTTTGAACTTATTGCCTATCTCTTGTCCCTCATTGTATTCTTCCATTTTCTATCTTAATGTCTTGTGGAGAGAAATGTCCCTTGGGAGGTACAGCTCTTTGGGGGAGGGACATGCCTCTTCGGACATGCCAGATCGAATATATTAGACTTGCATTGCTTAGTGTATATATTAGACTTACATAATTCACTTTATACTAATAAAGGTAATTGCTGCTAAATCCTTGTCTTTATAATAATTAAAATACTGTTCTTTACGAGGGAATCGCTGCTGCCTGTATAAAATTGCTGCTTATAGCAGATTGCTGCTCCTTAACCTAAATCACACCTTTTTATTTGTTTTTCTCATGCCTCTAGAGGATTGCACCTCACTCCTTAAATATATGCCCTTTGTCTTAATTTCAAGGGAGTCAGCTCTAAGCAGAAACACCTTAAATTTATCTCAAACACCAAATAGGTCGGCCAGCAGAGATAATAGACTCATTCACCCCTTCTAATCTGCATCTCTTCTTCCTATATAATTAATGGCGAGGGTATGAAAGTCTGCCTTTCCTGAAATTGCTTGTCCTCAAGCAATGATAGTTTTAACCACAAATTTTTTTGATATGAGGATCCCTAAACTAACCCTTGGAGATTCGCACTCTTTAGATCCTCCTTGTGATACAATTAGCTTCTGCTGTGCAACTCTGATATTATCTAAGGCATATATCTTTGTCTAATATTAAAATGAATAAAGGAGAGACCATCACCTCATATTTTATGAGGATAAAAGAATTAAGGAACCAACTCTCTTCAATTGGTCACATTTATGATAATAAGGAGTTAATTATGATAACTCTAAATGGGCTCCCCATCTAATGGGAAAACTTTAGACAAGGAGTGAGTGCTCATTCCAAACTCCCCAAATTTGATCGACTAAAAGCTGACTGCATTCAAGAAGAGTGTAATCTAATATCTAGAGGAATCATGGAACCCATAAATGAAGATGTTCAGGTTCTTGTCACTAGTTTGAAAAGGAAAAAGGGCAAGAGGTCATATGGTAAACAACCATTCAAGAAACATAGAGACCTCTCTACAATACAATGCTATAGATGCGACAAATATGGTCACACTGCATTTAAATGTCCCGACAGGCTTAAAATTCAAGCTTCCCTTGCTTAAGTCTGTTCAGATTTGTATTTAGAGAAACTTGTATTCTAAAGAACTTCAAATGTCCTATGATTAAGAGGGAGTTCACTGATAAAGATGGAACACTTCTGAGGTAAACTTGATATGATTACAAAATTGAATTTATACTAAAGCTATTTCATTTCTATATGGGCCCTGCGTAAATCATGAGGAAGTGACGACTTCCAAATGATTACCACTTGTATTTGTTAAAGTTATTGGAAGGTGACGATCTTACAATAACTTGATCTTCTATCACGATAGACATCTTATGATGGCTGAAACAGATCATGATAGATGATATGAATGTTCCTATGGTAAGTGCACATTACCTATGGACATTTGTTGAGTATTTGGTGGACATCACGAGACTTGATGTTGGTAGGCCATTACTCTGAGCACTTGGTGAATATCATGCGACTTGATATTCTGCAGGCCAATGCTCCCGATATCATGAGATGATATCTTTATAAACTTCCTAAGTAATTGGTGGACATTATGAGACTTGATGTTGGTAGGCCATTACTCTAAGCACTTGGTGAATATCATGCGACTTGATATTCTGCAGGCCAATGCTCCCGATATCATGAGATGATATCTTTATAAACTTCCTAAGTAATTGGTGGACATCATGAGACTTGATGTTGGTAGGCCATTACTCTGAGTACTTGGTATTCTATGGCCAATGCTCCCAAATATTATGAGATGACATTTCTTATGAATCTATGAGTTATGGTGAATATCATGAGACTTGATATTCCTGGTCAGACCATATCTGTGATATCACGATGATATGATATCAAAATAAACTTTCACAATTAACCTTGTGTTGCTCTCTTGGATTGATAGATTTTATCTTCCCTAGCTAAGAGGGAGTGTTGATGACTGTGATGATCCCAACCGGTGCTGAGATGGGAGGGGTGAATCAACACCCACTAAAATCTAAATTCTTTTTTGATATAATGTAACTAAGACTGTAAGCAGAACATATTCTATCACAGAAATAGCTACCACATAATCAAGCAATAAACAACACCGGATTTATCACGTGGAAACCCAAATCGGGAGAAAACCACGGTGTGAGGAAACCTCACAAATTTTGCACTCTTTTGAAGTGCACCTTGTAAGGAGCCTTTCTTGTTAAAGGATTACAAACGCACTGTTAGATGCGACCTGGTTAAGTGATTTAAGAAATAAGGCCTGTTAGAACCTGCTTGGTTAGAGGACTTAGAACACCTAAACAAATGTCACCCGGTTAGGGGATTTAGTACAAGGGACCTGTTACTGTCCACCCAAAATACTGGGGTTTAGCTATTGTAATTGTTAGAGAACAATAGAGGATTTGACCTTTTAGAAATGATTTTGCTTAACCTAATAAGATCACTGTGCTATTTAATAGAGAGTCATCACCAGTCACTGCAGGTATGCTCTTCTCTCGGCTGTTGTGCTTCCTTGTACACTCTTCTTCTTCTTTTCACCTTTTTTTTTTTCCGTAGCTTCTTTCAGCTTACAGGCTCACTCTTTTCTTTGGCAGAATGAAGGAAAACTATATTCTTCACAGACAAAGGAATATATAGACTTCTTGCCCTTTCTGCTTTTTACATGCACGATCTGTTTAAAGATCACCTTCGGATCCATCACCCAGTGGTGTCTCAGTTTATTGAGGAAACATTCGATGCATGCCATGTGCTTTTTCTGATTTACAAAGGAAAACACAAATACGTGTCAAAAGCTTACCATCTCTGGAGTTTATTACATGTTTTGATGCCACAAACTTCGACATTAAAACCTTCACTTGTGCCTTGCACCGATCGTCTTGATAACACAAAGTCTTCCGGACTTTTGTGCAACAAATCCCGGTCAAAGAGTCAAACAATTGTTTGTCTACTGTGACTTTCCCCGGTTCATCAGTTGTGATGAAACCTTCATTGATCAGTTTATATCCTTAGGTTGTGCACAAGTAAGAATCTTAACCTGTCACCATCCCTTTTACTGGCTTGGTTCCTGTTACTGGTTACCGGTTCCACTTTCCTTGGTTACCGGTTGCTCTAATGATCAGTTAGAGCTTTATTAGTACCAGAGTCAGTGCTTCCTCTTTCTCACTATGTCTCACCGGTCTCCAAACCAGTCTCTCCTTGCTATATTATTGTCAGTTGTTTCAGACCTGTTGACCTTTCTAGTCATAACTGACAACATTCTTTGCCAATCAATGACAAAACCAATTTGTTATACCGGTTACATTCATTATTAGTTGACGCCAGTGATCTCCCAATGCCAACAATCTCCCCCTTTGGCATTGATGGCAAAACCATAACAAACCCATACCGGTCATAATCTCCCCCTTTGACAATAATGCCAAAGGTTAGACAGAAAGACTACCTTACTGAAACCTGCTCCCCTACGAGCAGCAGTCCCATTCATCAATCCTATTAAGGTGAGACTGAATCCTCTGTTGAAGCCCAATGAATTGATGAACATTGTTGTCTAATTATTGAAGAGGCTTCATCCCTAATTTAGCTCTGAGATACTCAAATGTACTCTTTGGTAATGGCTTTGTGAATATGTCAGCAACTTGTTCTTTTGTGGGAACATATTCCAATCTTACTTCTTTATTTTGTACCTGCTCTCTCAAATAGTGATACTTTATAGCAATGTGCTTTGTTTTGGAGTGCATGACAGGATTTTTAGATATGTTTATTGCACTTGTACTATCACAATAAATTGCAATGGGTTCAGGTATCTGTTCTTGGATTCCTTCCAATATCTGTTTGATCCAAATCACCTGTGTGCAATTGATTGCTGCAACAACATACTCAGCTTCTGCCGTGGACTGTGAAATGCAATTCTGTTTCTTACTTGTCCATGACATAAGCCTTTCTCCAAGAAAGAATGCACCTCCATTTGTGCTCTTTCTGTCATCAATATTACCAACCCAATCTGCATTAGTAAATACCTTTATTTGGAAACCTCCCTTGTGAGGAAACCATAGGCCATATTCCTCAATGCCCTTCAGGTATCTGAAAATTCTCTTCACTGCTATTAAGTGTGTCTCTTTTGGATTAGCAAAGAATCTTGCTAAAATGCTTACTGCATGTGCTATGTTTGGTCTACTATTCACTGCATATTGTAATTTGCCAATCATAGACCGATACAATGTCTCATTTACTTCTTTTGCATCATCTTCCTTTGATAACTTGAGGTTAGTTATCATTGGTCTACCAACCGGTCTGAATTCTTCTAGCCCAAAAGATTTAAGAATTTCTTTGACATAATTGGACTGAGAAATAAAAATACCTTCTTTGAGTTGATGGACTTGTAATTTAATGAAGAACTTTATGGCTCAATCATGGACATTTCACACTCTTTCATCTCCTCAACAAAGACTTTGCTCATCTTATCATCTCCTCCAAAGATGATATCATCCACAAAAATTTCAGCAATCAAGTTCCCTTCTTCTCCAGTCTTGAGATACATATTGTTGTTATCTCCTGTTCTTGTGAATCCTATTGTCAGGAGGTATGAATGAAACCTTTCATACCAAGCCTTTGGGGCTTGTTTTAGCCCATAAAGAGCCTTTTTCAGTTTATAGACCATACCACTCTTCTCTGTGGATGAGAAGCCTTCCGGTTGTTCTATGTAAACTTCCTCCTCTAATATACCATTCAGGAATGCAGACTTTACATCCATCCGATATACTTTGAACCTTTTATGAGCAGCATAAGCAAATAGGATTCTTACTCCTTCTAGTCTAGCCACAAGTGCAAAAGTTTCACCATAATCCAGTCCTGCTTCCTGTGTGTATCCTTTGCAGACTAATCTTGCTTTGTTCCTTATCACTTTTCCTTCTTCATTCAATTTGTTTCTATAGACCCACTTGGTCCCAATGACATTCTTGTCTTGTGGTCTTGGAACAAGAATCCATGTTTCATTCTTCTCAATTTGCTCAATCTCTTCTTCTATTGCCTTGACCTAGTTTTCATCCTCCAGGACCTCCCTGGTGGTTTTTGGCTCTATGCTGGAAAGTAAGCATAAACTTTCTCTAGCCTTTCTCCTGGTCAGAATATTAGCATGTTTGTCACCTATAATGTTATTAGTGGAATGATATATGACATACCTTGGTAGAACCGGTCGGTGTTCTCGGTTTATATCTTCTGGTTGAGCAATTTCTCCAGCATTGTCATGAACAGTTTCCTGTTCATCATCTAGAGTTGGTCTTATGTTTTTAGGTGCATCATCTTGCTCCAAGGGTCTGATTGCCCACTCTTCTCTTTCATCAGCATCACTCATTTCATTGAATTCCAGATGATTTTTAGCATTACGATTCTGATGAATGTCATACTCATTATGACTGATCTTACTTCTCGGTTCTAAATATTGATCAATCTTTACATTGATACTTTCTACTATTTTTCTTGTCCTCTTATTCAGACACCGGTAGGCTTTACTCTTGGTAGAATAACCCAGAAATATGTCTTCATCACTCTTTGGCTCAAACTTGCCAGAGTACATATCTCTTTTAATGTAACATTTACTACCAAAAATTCTGAAGTAGCCTACACTAGGAGTGTGATTTCGTAGGGAGTCTTATTGGTTCCTTTCTTGACTTGAACTCGGTTCAGTGTATACACAACAGTGCTGATAGCTTCTTTCCAGAAGTGACGGGGGAGATCCTTCTGAATCATTAGGGTTCTAGCTTAGTCAATCAGTGTCCTGCTTCTTCTTTCAGTGACTCCATTTTGTTGTGGGATTCTTGGTGCAGACAACTGCCTTTTTATTCTTTGTTCCTCACAATAGTGAGTGAACTCTTAAGAAGTGTATTCACCTCCTCTGTCTGATCTCAGACACTTCAAGCTTTTATCTGTCTCCTTCTCCACTCGAGCCTTTTAGATTTTGAACATATGAAAGGCCTCTAATTTTTCTCTAAGAAAAAGTGTCCACATCATTCTTGAGAAATCATCTACAAAAAGCATGAAATACTTGTCTCCATAGTAGCTCTTTGTTCTCATAGGTCTACACAAATCTGTGTGTACAAGATCCAGAACGTTTTCAGCAGAAAATGATTTACTACTAAAACTTGTTCCTGTCAGTTTTCGTAACTGACAATCCTTACAAATACCTCTGTCAGGTTTTGTAATCTCAAGAAGCCCTGTGACTGACTTCTTCTTGCTCACTTTGACAATGTTGTCAAAATTTATGTGGTAGAGCCTCTTATGCCACAACCAATTGTTGTCCTCTCTGGTTACAAGACAAATTTTGTTTGTTTCTCCTTTTATTAATGCTATGAGGCAAGTTCCCTCCATTGAGTCCAGGTAGAACAGGTTCCCTTTACTCTGTCTACCGGTAGCAACATGAGCTCCTGATTGGTTCCTGACAACACAAGAACCTTGCCCGAACTCCAACAGGTATCCCTTGTTGTTTAGTTGAGCAACACTCATTAGATTATACTTGAGTCCTTCTACCTAGTACACATCTTCACATACAGCTTCATTGCCAAGCGCAATTGAGCCTTTACCTTTGATAACACATGGAGCATTATTACCAAAGGTTACTGATCCACCATCATTGAGCTTTAGGCTGATGAACTTGTTCTTATCACCAGTCATGTGGTGAGTGCATCCACTGTCAATGATCCAGTCATCATGCTTATGAGTTCTTGAGATAAGTGTCATTTCACTTATTACTTGGCTTTCTTCTTTTATTGCAACAAAGACAATTTCTTCATCTTTAGAATCTTTAGATTCATTGTCCGTGACTCCTTCCGCAGGGTAGCACTCTTTCTTTGCTTTGTTCTTGAATTGGTTGTTCTTCTCTTTATTTTCATTATCTGGACATCTTGCAGCAATGTGTCCTATCTTATTGCAAGAAAAACATTTTAGTGAGAGTTTACCTTTGTACTTCCCTTTTCCTCTTGGAAATCTCCTTGTGATGAGTGCTTCAAACTCATCTTGCTCCATCTCTTCAGAGAGTAGATTTTCAACAAAGTTTCCAGCTTTACCAGTAGAACCATTACCGGTTTCTCTTCCTTTCTTGGTGGAAGACGTATTAATAGAGAATCTAAAAACAGCTTCTTGCATGGGTAAGTTGTTATCAAAATTGCTCAATTCAAATGCAGTCAACTTACCGATTAGGGAGTCAAGAGTGACTTGAGACGTGGTCACTGATCTAAGCTCTTGTATGACTGATATTTTAATAGCATATTGAGGCCTCAGGGTTCTCAATATTTTGCTTATCACGTCTTCCTCACTCAATTTTCCTCCAGCGCTTTTGATGGACTTCATCACTTCTTTGATTTTATTGTTGTAGTGCTCAATATCCTCTCCATTCATCCTCATATCATCATATTTGCCTATGAGGCTTTCTACCAATGCTTTTTGAATATGTGGGTCACTGCCATATACTGTTTGTAGCTTAGTCCACATCTTGTGAGCAGTTGTCAAATTTTCAATCTCTACATAGACATAATTAGGCAGCGTACTTGCTATCATATCCATTTCAGCTGTATGCTCTGTGTTGATCTTTTGTTCATCAGGTGTCAAGGTACCGGTGGGTTCAGTGTAATCATGAATTACATAATTCCAGTATAGATCTCTAGTGTGTTGGTTCCCAAAACCACAAATTGAAAATCCAAGAGCCTGCCAATTCCCCAATAGGATTCCAAATCAGTTCTGGCCAACAAACGGGAATAATTCAAATTCCCCTGCACTTTAGGCTTCGCTACACCTAGGCGGGTAAACCTTCACCTCGAACTTGATCACTTTCTCCAAGGTTTTTCTATAGCAAATTTAAGCTTGTGAGTTTTCCGGCTGACAAATTCCTCGAACTCGATCAATATAAAATTGAATGCTGAATGTTTTGAATTAAATGTTTTGTGTAATGATTCTTAATAATGGATTTGAGGTTTGTAGGAAGGAATTGATAGATTTTCTGACTTCACATATAAACCCAATACTTCATAAATAAAAAGACCAGTGCCTCTGCTCATTCGGGCGATAGAGTCAACTTCAATGAAGATTACATACAACTTTATAATATTCTACGCACTTATACTGCTAGTCAATTAAATAATCAAGGCGCAACAGATCAAATATTTATGCAATCTTAAATTAGTCCAGATTGAATTTTAACTCTTCAGAGACAAACTGGACACAAATTCGGAAACAATTAAATATTTCACGACATCTGTGATGATCGAGTTTAAAATGCTATTTGACCGTGTCCACTTATCTAATATTTAAATTGTATACAATATTCAAAAAATAATTATAAAAGACGGTTCACCTGCAGTTTAATTCTCCACACCTTTAATAATAAACAAAGGACATCTTATTTTATTATTAAAATAAAATAATTGAATTTATATTACAAAGTCATATTTTTACTCCTTATCCCTCCATACAAATATTCTTCTAATTATAATGCTTCTTTTTTTTTTTGTCCCTCCTATCGAATGATACAATCCTTATTTATATTTGATTGTATAAAATGACGTTTCTTTTCAATATCAAAAGTCACGTCCCCTTTATTAAACAAACTAAAGCTTTTGTATTTTAACTAATGTTTAATATAATCTCATACTACCCCGATAATATTATTCCCGATTTTTTCTTCATGAATGATCTTCCCGTGCTTCTTCATGGAGAAATACATGGCAGTGCTTACATCTTCCTCCTTGCTCACATCACATTTCCCTTTGACCAGTGGCTATCACGTTGAATTCAAACAAGTTTAACGAGATTGTTCAAACACGGACTTGTGATATAAACTGTAAATTCGTTATATTGCCCACAATTATTCAACTCTGTATACGGGTCCACATTCTTTCCAGCGCACAAAAAGCATCCAAGACGAACATATTACTTTGTATTCAATCATCAGTATCATGCGTTGCTACTCTGTCAATAGATGAAAGCATAGATAAAATCTGCAATCGCTATGTATTTTCTTCCTTCCGCTAAATCTGAGTTCTCCTTGACGGTAAAGATGGTGTAAATATTATCATAGCCATTACCAATTTACTTTGCAGGTTCGTTTCGATATTGGGCATATATTTGAGTCCTCATTGACCCCGCATACTCATTGTCGCATATGCTAGGAGTGATTTACTTATCAGTATTATTTTCTGTGTATTGAGATTGCTGTTGTTTGCTACTGGATGAGCTTTAATCGCACAGTCCTCATCACTGCATATAAGTTTCTTTAATAGGTTTACCTGTGACTTCAATATTTATTGGGTCTATGCTGCTTTTGATTCATCATACTACATTTGTGTGATCGTTCTTTCTCCTTTTATTCATTCTTTGACTATGTGTAGCTGCTAACTCAAATTGCCGTTCTTGTATTTCTGTATTTCTACATCTCATAATCACTGCATCATGTATGTAGTGTTGCTATCCACTAAATCATTGTTTCTATTCTAATGCTGCTCTGTTTTATATTTTTCTGTTGTATATTTGAACTCATACACTCGTTCCTTCTAAGGTTGTAGACATGATTCAATATATTGTTCATTGTATATGTACAACTTTGATTTTAACACAATCTAATACACCAGCTCTCAACATAATTCTGGATATTCATTTCTGCCTTATTCTTAATGTAAGCATTGATTTTGATCACTGATTTTGATTGCCCATGAATTATAAGATTGGTATAATTTTTTGCATATATTGTTTTACTGAATGATATTATTACAAAGTTCTTATGGTTTTCAATAGCTCTCCATCTCAAAGTACAAGTCTGAATAATACGCATACTCACAAGTCTCCATCATATTCTTATATGCCTTGATATTAATGACAATATTTCAACATGAATCTCTAACATTATTTCATAAATGGAGGTTCTAATTTTTGCAAAAATTAGGGTTCCATCACAGTGGTTTTCATGTACAACTTCATTCTGCTACACCATAGAGTGAAGTTTTCCTTAGAAAACTTTGGTCCTTCCTTCCTCATCATTTAATCTTTTCCCTGTTGCGGTTAAGCAACTTAGAAAAGGAAAAGTGGCTCTGATACAAATTGATGGTCCCAGTGTTGAGAGGGGAGGGTTGAATCAACACCCACTAAAATCTAAAAACAAATATGATATAATGTAACTAAAACTGTAAGCATAATAGATTCTATTACATAAATAGCTACCACGTAATCAAGCAATAAACAACACCAGATTTATCACGTGGAAACCCAAATCGGGAGAAAACCACGGTGTGAGGAAACCTCACAAATTTTGCACTCTTCTGAAGTGCGCTCTGTAAGGAGCCTTCCCTGTTAAAGGATTACAAACACACTGTTAGATGCGACCCGATTAAGGGATTTAAGAAATAAGGCTTGTTAGAACCTGCCTGGTTAGAGGACTTAGAACACCTATACAGATGTCACCCTGTTAGGGGATTTAATACAAGGGACTTGTTAATGCCCACCCAAAATACTGGGATTTAGCTATTGTAATTGTTAGAGAACAATAGAGGATTTGACCTTTTAGAAATGACTTTGCTTAGCCTAATAAGATTGTTGTGCTATTCAATAGAGAGTCATCACCAGTCACTGCAGGTATGCTCTTCTCTCGGCTGTTGTGCTTCCTTGTACACTCTTCTTCTTTTCAACTTTTTTTTTTTTCTGTAGCTTCTTTCAGCTTATAGGTTCACTATTTCTTTGGCAGAATGAAGGCAAACTATATTCTTCACAGACAGAGAAATATATAGATTTCTTGCCATTTCTACTTTTTACATGCACGACCTGTTTAAAGTTCACCTTCGGATCCATCATCCAGTGGTGTCTCAGTTTACTGAGGAAACATCTGATGCATGCCATGTGCTTTTTCTGATTTACAAAGGAAAACACAGATGCGTGTCAAAAGCTTTTCTTCTTTGGAGTTTACTACATGTTTTGATGCCACAAACTTCGGCATTAAAACCTTCACTTGCGTCTTGCACCGATCGTCTTGATAACACAAAGTCTTCCGGACTTTTATTCAACAAATCCCGGTCAAAGAGTCAGACAACTGTTTGTCTACTGTGACTTTCCCCGATTCATTAGTCGTGATGAAATCGTCACTAATCGGTTTATATCCTTAGGTTGTGCACAGGTAAGAATCTTAACTTGTCACCATCCCTTTTACTGGCTGTACCGGTAGCACCCTTTCCTCGGTTCCACTTTCCTTGGTTACCAGTTGCTCTGATGATCACTTAGAGCTTTATTAGTACTAGAGTCAGTGCTTCCTCTTTCTCACTATGTGTCACCGATCTCCAAACCAGTCTCTCCTTGCTATATTATTGTTAGCTATTTTAGTCTTGTTGACCTTTCTAGTCATAACTGACAACACTCTTTGCCAATTAATGACAAAACCAATTTGCCATATACCAGTTACATTCATGATCGGTTGACGCCAACAATCTCCCAATGCCAACAGATTGTAGCATCGATAAGATAAAATCGTAGTATATATATATATATATATTATGAGAAGAGATCAAATTATACGTGTGTGTATATATATATATATATATATAAATATATTAATATAATGGATATTATTATTACATATATATTGATCTATATATTATTCATATTTTTAAAGTATAAATCTCTTCCCATTATATTAATATTATGGATCGATTAACATTAATAAAAAAAGGTGCTATCACAATGAATATCAAATTCATAAAAGAATCGATATGGAGAACCGATTAATATTGGTTAAATCAAACAGATATAATACCAATATGAAATACCGATTAGTATCGGTTATTGGTAACACAAATGAATATTGGTTATATTGCTGTCTACATATACTGATTATGTATCGGTTACTTCACATGCCGATTAAGATATAGACTTGCGATTAAGTTATGAATCGGTGCTTTTGAAGGAGAGTTAATAGAAAGGCATGTCTCCATAAATGTCTCCTTATGGAGACATGCCTCTCTATTCACAATTCCCCTTAAATATATTCAATCATGGTTCGAATAAAGACAAGCATATACACTAAGTAATGCAAGTCTAATATTTTTGATCTGCAATACAAGAATTCTGCAATATTCATATTGTGCATTTTCATGTAGAATTAGGATATCATCATTATATAAACTTTGAGAATATCATCTTCTCATAGTGCTGCAAATCTGCAAGAAGAAAATTTATTATTAGACTTATAGATAAAAGTAAGGAAATAAAATTGCATTTACAATCTGATCACAAACTTTAGCATGGTATCAAAGCCAGGTTCCTTCACTAAAGTCTAACCGCTTGAAGGAAGATTTGATTAGATTGAAGGAAGATCAAGATCAGATTATTTTGGAAATCTTGTACCTACAAAATGGTGAATGGAATCAAACTCAAAGACAGACTTGAAGGTGCTTCAAATTTTGAATCATGGAAACTACAAATGGTGTTGATACTAAGGAAGAATGAGTTAAAAACGATAATAAAAAATCCTCTTAAACCTAATGGAAATGACGAGCAGAGTCAATGGGAAAAGGACAATACCAGAGCAATGGAATTATTAGTAGATGGAGTAAAAGATCATCTACTACCTATCATCACAAAGTTAGACTCCACATATGACATGTTCAAAGCCCTGGAAAACATGTTTGAGATCAACAACACCAGCAGAATCCTTACCCTTAAAAATCAACTCTCTAATATTAAAATGAATAAAGGAGAGACCATCACCTCATATTTTATGAGGATAAAAGAATTAAGGAACCAACTCTCTTCAATTGGTCACATTTATGATAATAAGGAGTTAACTATGATAACTCTAAATGGGCTCCCCATCTCATGGGAAAACTTTAGACAAGGAGTAAGTGCTCGTTCCAAACTCCCCAAATTTGATCGACGAAAAATTGACTGCATTCAAGAAGAGTGTAATCTAATATCTAGAGGAATCATGGAACCCATAAATGAAGATGTTCAGGTTCTCGTTACTAGTTTGAAAAGGAATAAGGGCAAGAGGTCATATGGTAAACAACCATTCAAGAAACATAGAGAACTCTCTACAATACAATGCTATAGATGTGACAAATATGGTCACACTGCATTTAAATGTCCCAACAGGCTTAAAATTCAAGCTTCCCTTGCCGAAGTTCATAATTCAGATTTGTATTCAGAGAAATTTGTATTCTAAAGAACTTCAGATATCCTGTGATTAAGAGGGAGTTCACTGATAAAGATGGAACACTTCTGAGGTAAATTTGATATGATTGCAAAATTGAATTTATACTAATGTTATTTCATTTCTATATGGGCCCTGTGTAAATCATGAGGAAGTGACGACTTCCAAATGATTTCCACTTGTATTTGTTAAAGTTATTGGAAGGTGACGATCTTACAATAACTTGATCTTCTATCATGATAGACATCTTATGATGGCTGAAACAGATCATGATAGATGATATGATTGTTCCTATGTAAGTGCACATTACCTATGGACATTTGTTGAGTATTTGGTGGACATCACGAGACTTGATGTTGGTAGGCCATTACTCTAGGCACTTGGTGAATATCACGCGACTTGGTAGTCTGCAGGCCAATGCTCCCGATATCATGAGATGATATCTTTATAAACTTCCTAAATAATTGGTGGACATCATGAGACTTGATGTTGGTAGGCCATTACTCTGAGCACTTGGTGAATATCATGCCATTTGATGTTCTGCAGGCCAATGCTCCCGATATCATGAGATGATATCTTTATAAACTTCCTAAGTAATTGGTGGACATCATAAGACTTGATGTTGGTAGGCCATTACTCTGAGTACTTGGCATTCTATGGTCAATGCTCCCAAATATTATGAGATGACATTTCTTATGAATCTATGAGTTATGGTGAATATCACGAGACTTGATATTCTTGGTCAGACCATATCAGTGAGATCACGATGATGTGATATCAAAATAAACTTTCACAATTAACCTTGTGTTGCTCTCTTGGATTGATAGATTTTATCTTCCCTAGCTAAGAGGGAGTGTTAATGATTATAGCATCGATCAGATAAAATCGTAATATATATATGTTAAGTTTTATGGCCTTTACGACAAACATCTCTTTGTGGATATCGATATGATAAATAATAATAATAAATATTGGTTATATTTATTATTCATTGTTTATCAAAATCGAAATATATGCTGAATGAAATTAAGGGCCCAAGGTCGGCTTCTTGGCTCTTATAATTAATTGGTTTTTATGGACCAAGTCGGCCCCCTTATTGGTGTTTCACAACATATATAAGAAGTGCGATTTTAAGGGAGAGAAGCATTAAAACATAATGTGCTTCCCTCCCTAAAAGGCAAATCTGGAGCAGACCTAGGGCAAACAGCTGTTTCCCTAGGAATGGCGAACTAGGGCAGAATGATGCCCTACAAAGTGGCGAACTTAGTGTTCTATGTTGCAGTTCGGCTATGCATTAGGCAGCAGCGAATACCATTGAGGAGGAAGTGAATTCACCTCAGCGAATTCACCATTAAAGAGCAGATCTCAGTCCAAGGCAGCAGTGAATTCTCTGCCCTAAATGCAGCAGGATTAAGTGAGGATTCTAGGGCAGACCTTACTTTGATCTTGGCCTGATTCTAGGTCAAAGTAAGAATAGATTGGTGGCACTATAGAAACCCTAAGTGAGCTGACTTGGCACCTACATCTTGGAGAAATAAAGGCACTGATTTGAGGACAAATTCAGAACCTAAATTCGGGTACTATCTCTCCTTGCTTGTGCATATTATATTTTATCCTGTGCTTAGTGTTTGGAAGACATCTATAGTTTGATTATTCCTAGGAAAATCTGAAAAATACTAACATGGTATCAGAGCTGCGGTTGAGTAAAGATCTTTTCAGATTTAGGAGTACAAACTAACTCTTTCAGAACTAAGAAACTTTATGGCAACTAGGGTTTGGTCTGAAATTGAAATAAGGGTTTTGATTTTCAATTAGTTGCCTCTATGGGAAATCTTATTAATTATCTTTTGATCTAGAGGGAGTAGATCATCTTGAGATTAAGTGCATGGCATGTATGATTCAGAGGGAGTATATTGGATAGATCATATCTGAATTGAGATACATCACATAGTATTGCACATACCTTCATCTTGTTTGATGTATGAGAACTTTAACTATTGGTATACATACTGGTTCTATGCATGTGTAGGAAGTACACTTGGCACATCAATTCATTAGTTATAAATTAACTTGACATGTATGTGTGGGATTATCTGTAGAGGATAATTACTGATTGGAATGGCTGATTGACCGCATACCTTGCCCTGGCATATGTTATTTGTTCGCTGTCATTTACTGCAGATTGTTAACCTTTTTTTATGTATAGGTACATACATTGGCTCTATATATCTCTGGCATTGGTTGTCTTCATATTATCTTCTTTTAAGATCGCCCTTTCCTTATTGGTTGAAAGAGTCTTAACCTTGCTAGAGGGAGAAGATAAAACCATCTAGAGGGAGTAACTCTCCTTAAGTGTCATGTTCCCTGGGTATCTTAATTGTAGACATATGGTTTAAGAGGGAGTTCAGTCACGGGCTCACTTAATTTTGTATGGTGATCTCCTTCCTTATGTCTTGTTAATCTCATATATGGGTAGGTATATACCTTATTGGTGTGATCATCATAACTTGTTAATTTTTTATTAGTTGGTTAAAGATGCCTAATTAGCATAATTGAATATATGAGGAGCATACTTCACATTACGTATGAATGGATGCATTATATTGTATGAGGGCAACATACACAACTGTCTATTCAGCATAGTTATTGGCATATTTGGCATATTCTATAGGATCATACATTGTGACTGTGGAATATACCTCACACTAGGATATGTTATGTTCATATGCAGTCAAATTTCCTTCAGAATAGGAAACTATATGAGTAAATATATCTCTTGGTTTATGTTAAAACATTGGAATATGTTGACATTGATTTGCATATCTTTTGTGACTCATATTCTCTGTTACGGAAATCACAATTGCTAGTACTGCTAGTTACTGTTTTCCTTATGCATAGGTGCATACATTATTGGTTGGAACATTCTTACATTGGCATATGTTAGAATAGGCATACCTCTTAAAGAACATTCATTTAGAGTTAATGTTGATTCATATAGAGAACTATATTGCATCTTGCTGTGATCACATTGCACCTAGTTATATGTTTACCTGTATGTGGTGATGACTTATGTGATTACTCTTATGCATAGATGCTGGATAAATTTTTGCTGGTTGTATGGGGCATACATCATTTGTATAGCTTGTGAAGCATACTTTAATATTATGTAGGAATGGATCGTACTTTCTTTCATTTACATCATGGATTTGATGTCAAAAGTCCATTACTCTGAGTAATTGGTGAGACATCATGGATTGGATGTCAAAAGTCCATTACTCCGAGCAATTGGCGAGACATCATGGATTTGATGTCAAAAGACCATTGCTTCGAGCACTTGGTGAATATCATGGACTTGATATCCGTGAGACCAATGCTCTGGATATCATGAAGTTGATATCCTTTGAGTCTTGGAGACTCATGGATTAGGGATCCACAATTGAGTATTTGGTAACATCATGGGCTTGATGATACCATGAATATCATAGAGTTGATATTCTAAATTCTTGAGTCACGGGACTCGTGGATATGAGAAATCCACATCTAGATAGTAAAACATCATGTACTTGATGTTGGTATGATGTCGTGGATTTGACATCTCGAGTCTTGGTGACTCGTGGATTTAGTTATCCACAAATTGGATGGTATACATCATGGACTTGATGATACCTTGAATATCATGGACTCGATATTCAAAATAGTCAAGGAGACTAGTGGATTTAGGAAATTCACTAATTAATTGGATATTTGATATCATGGACTGATATTCTTGGGTCTAGGAGACCAAAGGATCGAGGGGATCCACATTTGGATGGTAAGCATCATATGATATGATGTTTCTCATATGAATATGAGATGTATGGCTTATATAAGAACATATGTGTTCTACCTATCATAGATATGATATCTATGATTCTATCGGATATGGAATCCATGTTGCTTATGTTTTTGGCATCTCTATCAAGGATGATAGAGGGAGATCATTGGGTTGATCTTTGCCTCAAGTCCAAGAGGGAGTGTTAAGTTTTATGGCCTTTACGGCAAACATCTCCTTGTGGATATCAATATGATAAATAATAATAATAAATATTGGTTATATTTATTATTCATTGTTTATCAAAATCGAAATATATGCTGAATGAAATTAAGGGCCCAAGGTCGGCTTCTTGGCTCTTATAATTAATTGGCTCTTATAATTAATTGGTTTTTATGGACCAAGTCGGCCCCCTTATTGGTGTTTCACAACATATATAAGAAGTGCGATTTTAAGGGAGAGAAGCACAAAAAACATAACGTGCTTCCCTCCCTAAAAGGCGAATCTGGAGCAGACCTAGGGCAAACAGCTGCTGCCCTAGGAATGGCGAACTAGGGCAGAATGATACCCTACAAAGTGGCGGACTCAGTGTTCTATGTTGCAGTTCGGCTATACATCAGGCAGCAGCGAATACCATTGAGGAGGCAGTGAATTCACCTCAGCAAATTCACCATTAAGGAGCAGATCTCAGTCCAAGGCAGCAGTGAATTCTCTGCCCTAAATGCAGCAGAATTAAGTGAGGATTCTAGGGCAGACCTTACATTGATCTTGGCCTGATTCTAGGTCAAAGTAAGAACCGATTGGTGGCACTGTAGAAGCCCTAAGTGAGCTGACTTGGCACCTACATCTTGGAGAAATAAAGGCACTGATTTGAGGACAAATTCAGAACCTAAATTCGGGTACTATCTCTCCTTGCTTGTGCATATTATATTTTATCCTGTGCTTAGTGTTTGGAAGACATCTATAGTTTGATTATTCCTAGGAAAATCTGAAAAATACTAACAATATATATTATGAGAAGAGATCAAATTATATATATATATATATATATATATATATATATATATATATATATATATATATATATCAATATATATAATGGATATTATTATTACATATATATTGATCTATATATTATTCATATTTTTAAATAATATATCTCTTCCCATAATATTAATATTATGGATCGATTAACATTAATAATAAAAGGTGCTGTCACAATGAATATCAAATTCATAGAAGAATCAATATGGAGAACCGATTAATATTGGTTAAATCAAACGAATATAATACCAATATGAAATACCGATTAGTATCGGTTATTGGCAACACAAATGAATATCGGTTATATTGCTGTCTTCATATACCGATTATGGATCGGTTGCTTCACATGCTGATTAAGATATAGACTTGCGATCAAGTTATGAATCGGTGCTTTTGAAGGAGACTTGTTAATAGTGAGACACGTCACCTTATGGAGACATGCCTCTCTATTCACAATTCCCCTTACATATATTCAATCATGGTTTGAATAAAGACAAGCATATACACTAAGCAATGCAAGTCTAATATATTCGATCTGCAATACAAGAATTCTGCAATATTCATACTGTGCATTTTCATAAAGAATTAGGATATCATCATTATATAAACTTTGAGAATATCATCTTCTCATAGCGCTGCAAATCTGCAAGAAGAAAATTCATTATTAGACTTATAGATAAAAGGAAATAATATTGCATTTACAATCTGATCACAAACTTTAACATTTTCAATTAGGGATATGCATTATGTAGATTTTTATGACCACGACTCATCTTTGGCCTATTACTTTCTTAGCCTTATGGTTTGATGGGGTTTTGGGGGCAACATCGAAATGAGGTCATGTTAGCTATATGATCAGTGTTGTCATTGATGTCAACAAATGGTTGCATTGATGCCAACCTGCTATGGTTGAGAAACTATTGTGATTTAGAATTAGTATTTGATGAAAAGTTGAGCTGAGCTATGTAGAAAAGAGTGCTTGAAGGATAATAGATGATGAAGAGAGAGCTATGTATGAAAGAATGATTGAAAGATGATAGATGTTTGGCATTGAGTGTTCAGATGATGTTTTGATGATAATTCTAAGACAGTATAAGGTATATCTGGAAGATGGAAGTATGACAAGCTGGAATATGCAGGAAATAGTATTTGAAGATCTTATGAGAGAATATCTTGCATTCCTCCGCATAAGATGATGGCGGCTTGTGGTTTTGGTTACAATAACTATGCACCGTAAATATTGCACTATCATGTTTTTGGGTCCTCAATTGTTCTTTCGAAGAAATTATGATGCATTGTTGGCTGATAGTAAGGTTGATTGTTATGAATGGATTGGACAGGCTTGGAAAATGCTCCACATTGGAATCTCAAGTTATACGGTTCGGTGGACATGATCAGATGTTTTGAGCAATGTTTTAGTTCAAATGTCTTTTGTTGGATTGCTCTGCAAGTGAAGATTTGTTGTCACAAATGCGATATTGTTATTTGTGTTGGCTTTTGGCTGACTCAGCTATTTGCGGTGACTGGATTTGAGTTTTATTAGACCAAATATAGGATGAGGAAAGAATTAAGAGGATAAGAGTGATCATGTTGTGGTGTGTTGTGCTTTGCATGGCGTTATGTGCTTTTGTGAATGTTATGGAGCCGACTGATAACACATTTCAATGCCTTTCTACACATTACCTTTGGGACCGACTTTGGAGGATGATGTGTGTGCCTTGATCATATTATTTTGGGAAGACTTATTGTGATGCATTTGGGTCCTCTTTATCTCTTGGAGTAGATCGCATTTAATACTTATTCTCATAATGGCCAACGTTGTACTAATATTGCTTATATTTCATCACCGACGTTGATGATGTTTTCAATGGACAACTACCATATATGAATGTGTGAATGGATAAGTGAAAAAAAGAGTGTGCAAGGTAATTGTGCAGTATGTGTGGATCAAATGTGAAGGCAAAGTAATGCAAATAAGGAAGAGTAGAAGTGCAAATTGTTGAATCAGTCAGAGGTTATAGAAATTGATCAAGAGATTCTACATCTTTTCATATTTTCTCTAGCTTGGTAAAGGTTGTGTGGTCTTTTAGTAGCATTGTGTAGATCTATATTTGTTGTGCAAGTTCTCTTTGGAACAATGAGTTCCTTGGCAGTGTGCCTAAATATCAGGGACAGTGAGTTCCTTGGCTTCTGGCCTAAAACTTTGTAATCAATTATTTCATTTAGTAAGATTCTCACAATGCTTTTTCACACATTGGGTTTTCCATGTAAATCTGGTCTTCATTTGTGTCTGCTTTCATTATCTTTCACTCATAATTAGTTGGATCAATAACTAGTAATTGAGAATTGTGACAGAGTAGTTAAATATTTGTTTATGCTGATTCACTCCTCCCTCTCTCAACATCTGGAGGTGTTCAACAATTGGTATCAGAGCATTGTAAATGAAGGTTGCCTACACTAGGTAAATGAAATTGTAAATTCTATCGAAGGCTCCAGTAGAACCCTAGAGGACAATGGAGTGCTACTAAAGGTAATGAGAACTATGAATAAGACCTACAAAACCTTTCTGATCACCATTCAATTGTCATGATATGGAGATTTACAGTTTGAAAGAACCCTATGGTGTGTCACTACTTTCTAGTTGTCTGGGCTTGAGGAGAACCAATACGAGAAGAAAGTTAATGCTTCAAGGCAATCAAGAAGGCTGAGATGAATTTGGTCCATATGAAGAAGATAATTTTGTCCAAAGACTAAAGAAATGAACTAACAAATATAAAGGTAAGTTACCCTTCAAATGTTTTACTTATGGAAGAGTAGGACACTATGCTGCTAAATGTCCTTTTAGGGAAGATAGTAGGAAACGTAATGATGATGAAAGGAAAGAAAGTTATAGAAGAGATAACATAAATGCTACAATTGATAACAATGATAAGAATAAGAAAAGTGTTTTCTCTATGGAGACTCATTTATTAGAGGTTGAAGATGGAAAAGATTCAAATGACAAAGTATTGTTCTTGGCTATCAAGGAGACTAACAATGATAGATTTGGAAATCAGAATATTGTAGAAGAAACTATTAAGATTGCTCTACACACAAAAGAAGAATTTAAATCCTGGATCATTGATTTTGTGATCAGGACCCATCTTGTAAAGCAACTTGTTAATGAGCTGAATTTTGTTACTTTGCACTCCTTTCACTCGGTGGCATCTCACTTGGAAAGGTTGAGGTGGACAAATGCTCCTCAATGCCTTAGTACCATGGTGGCAGTGCTACAATTTGGAAGAGGTGAGCATTTGGGAAGTCTTCGTTCACCTCGTTAGGCAGCTCAACAAACTTGATTCTAGACAACTGATTGGCAATGATATGACTTTTCCCCAATCTTATGATAATGGTGACTGGGAACTCCTACAGTAGAAGCAACCATCTACTCACCTGCCCTTGAATAATGGTCTTGTTCACTAGGTACATTAGAGCTTGGTGGTCCACATAGAACATGAAGGGTGTTGCTAGGAGATAGTGGTGAAACTTTTGAATAGAGTATAGCATCCCCAATGCCTCCCTCTCAGTTGTGCTATAATTCCTTTTGGCTTTTCAGAGTAGGCGGCTTGCAAAAAAAATTGGGTTGTCTAGTCCTTGTGCGCTTAGTTGTGCCTATGTAGCCTTGATTGCATAGTTGGAGGCATCTATGTGCTCATGAAATTCCTTGATACAATCCAGGTATTTTAGGATAGGCTCACTGATCAGTCTTGACTTTAGCTCATCGATTGCTTTGTTCTGCTTATCTCCCCATGTAAACAGTTGTCCTTTTCTTGTCAGCGTGTTGAGGGGTTAGGAAATTTGGGCAAAGTTCTTTATGAACCTCTAATAGTAGCCAACATTTATAGGGATGATTTAACTCCTATTACGTTTTCTAGGGCCTCCATATGGATGATGACCCTTACCTTGTTAAGGCTCATCTTCAATCCTTCCTTGTAGATTGTGGCCAAGCAATTTTCCTTTAGGTACCATAAATCTGCCCTTCTTAGGGTTCAAGGCTAACCTCGCTTTTGACATCTCTCCATGCATTTGCTAAGTGCGGTGAGATAAGTTTCATGTTTATTGACCAATCGTCCAGGAATGCCTTAAAGTTTCCCATTGGCTTGTTGTCAAAATGTGTAGTATTATGTGTTGAAAGGTAGCTAGGGCATTGCACAAGCCAAACAAGATTTTTTTGTATGCATACACCCCATCTTCTACCAAAAGGTAGTTTTCAGTTTGTCTTTGGCAATACTTATCTGGTTGTACCCTAAAAATCTATACATGGAGTATATCTTGTGGCCTACAACTTCCTCTGGTATAGTGTCCATGAACGGGATTGGGAAGGTGTCTTTGATCTTCACTGCATTAAGGCATCTAAAGTCCCCACAAATCCTTATCTAGTTTGCCTCCTTAAGGGATATGACAATGGGTGAGACCCATTGGCTGGTTTCCACCTTAAATATAATACCTTCTAACATTTTTAAAATTTCCTCATGTACCTTGACAACATAGTTTTTGTTCATTTGGTAGGGCCTCTTCCATATGGGTTGTGCACCTGGTACGAGAGGAATTCTATGTATGCAATTTTTTGACAATATCCCTTCTCGGTCCTTGCATTTCCACGCAAAGGTGTCCTTGTACTCAATGAATATCTTGAATGTTGCCGCCTTCAATATTGAGTTCTGATTACAAACCAAGATCACCTTTGGATTGTCTTCATCACCCTGTTTCATCTTCACATTTAGTCTTTGTATTTTATAATCTTGTGTCTTTGAAAATGATGAGCAAACGTCTAATCCACTAGTGCTACTCCCTCATTATACTCTAAATACTCGAGGGAAAACTCTTTGCACCCTGGTTGACTTCCTATATCTCCACGACCTGCAACATGTTGCATTCAGGTTGGAAAACTTCGTAATCCTCCATTTGCTAGTGGAACAATCCATTGAGATAGCTTATTTCATCTTTGGAGCAATTCTCTAATTTGAGCACCCCTTTATCATTAGGTTCCATTGCATTCCTTTGATCATCCATCCTAATATCTCCATCTTTAGATTCAGAGTCGGAGAATGCCAATTCTTCGCTCACCGCTTGATTCCTTTGGTTGATGACATACTTCCTCCGTTCACTCTCAATGGATAGTGTTTCGCTTCCAATTGTGGTTTGCCTTGGCGGTGATCAACCAAACCCTTCCATAGGAGAGTGTTGTACGCCTTCTTCTGCAATGGGATCACTATGAAATCTAGGAAAAGTATCGTGTGCCAATAATTACTTTTTGTTCCATTAATGTCCCCAATGGCTTAATGCCATGTTGATTGACACCAACCTAAGACATTTCCATGTTTCTTCTAGCAGCACATTGACTTTTGAGACTTCGTCAACGATGGTGTTTGTCAATTTCCTTCCCATAATTTCCATCTTGACAATGGATGGCTTCCTTTCGATGCTCATTGTCAGAATCATTGGATCGCTAGCTTCGTTCCCTTCATGTGGTGGTTTCTTCATCGATTTCTCCTATGGCTGACATCACTTCTAGCTGGCTATGTCACCATTGACGATATTTGTGATTGCCATTTACAATTGTGGTATAGTTTGTAGAAGGTTTGTTACCTTACAAGAATTGTTGTTTGCAACACCTGTCCTACTATGTTCTTTTCAAATTTCAATCACAATGGAGTACCGACAGCTTCATTTGAGGCTCTTCTTTCATTCGCTATTGTTTGTTCCACGTCAACTTTGGTTTCCCGAAGTCTCTTCTCCGTACAAGGATCTGTGTATATTGCTTTCTTTGTTTGCAACCTAGTGATTGCTTGTTATTCTTCGTCTGGCTCTTCCATGACCAACATGTTTACCCCTTTCTACTTAGGGTAGTCTGCGTCTTCATGGTTCTCAGGTCCATTCCACTTGCATAACAAGCCAGAGTTGTTTTGACTGCTTTGGCACTCATGGGCAAAGTGACCCCATTTATTGCATTTTTGACATTGGATCATTGTTCTCCTCTTCTTGCTGTATTGTATTCTGCTATGTGTGCCACTATGGTCATTATTATTATTATAGTAGTTGTTATTGTTTCCTTGCTTCTTGTTGTCATACCTGCCAAGGCGACGCATTAGAGTTGGTAGGTGGTTTTGGTGGTGTGGATGGTGGGGTTGTTTGTTCCCCTTGGGTAAAGAGCACTTGTGTGCTTCTTGTTTTTAGGGTGTACAAGCATTCCCTAATGGGATGTTGCAGAATAATTTCTTTGGATAGGTTGTTTTTGCGTGACCTACTTTACAATCGATGCACTACACTTATTTGTTTTCCTTGGGGCCTTCTTTCTTGGTCTTTTGACTCCATTATTCGTAGCATATCCTGTTGGAGGGCTTGTACGGTCTTTGATTCACTATTGTTGTTTCTATCTTTCGTACTTTCGTCATCACTTATTTTTTCATTCATGACATTTTGTTTTCACTCTCAATGTCCATCACTCAATTGTAAGCATTGGCATATGAGGATAAGAGTACTACCTTCATCTTCTTCCTTAGTGAAGGAATCAATCCTTTGATGAACCGATGTTTCTTCAACCCTTTAGTGAGCTGGTTCTCCATCTTACCCAACAATTCCTTGAGCCTACGATGGTATCTTGCACATTTTTATTTTTTCCTTGTTTGGTGTTATAAATTTTCGCCATAATTTCATTATCATCCTATAGGAGTTTAAACTCCTCCTAGAATGCCTTCTTTAGGTCATCCAATTTTGAGAGCTATTCCCTGTAATGTGGTGGGAAATGACCTTAGCCAATAATCCCTATCATCTTGACTGCATATCCAATGTATAGTTTCACATGTCTTATAGTGTTGCACTGGATCCTTCGATCCATTTCCGGTGAACTTAGGTTATTTTTGCCTATCAATACCAGGACTGGCCGAGGGTCACCATTGTACTAGACTGATATGTATCGTGTTCTGAGGACCTGCCCGGACTGCTTTGCTCTCACCTATATTTTGGTGCTTCTCTTGCACTCTTGGCTACGTGCAAGCCCTCTAAACGTCCACCATTAACATCCCTTGTACCTTACTAGACTGATATGTATTGTGTTTCGAGGACGTGATTGGACTGCTTTGCTCTCACCTACATTTTGGTGCTTCTCTTGTACTCTTGGCCACGTACAAGCCCTCTAAACATCCACCATCAGTGTTCCTTGTACCTTGGTTACCTTCCCCATTCCTGAAATTCCTCCTCGGGGTCTTTGGTGCAGGCCCCTATTCTTGGTTCCTCTATTATAGATAGGTTCCCAATGGAGTGCAAAATTGTTTTCAAGTATCAAGGCAACCTCATTCTCATGTTCCCTTCTTTCTCTTTGTCATGTATTGACTGTAACTGACGGGCTACTCTATGGACTTGGTCTCCAAGTCTTCTTCATCCGAAACTACTTGTACGAACGGATTGTTTGCCTAGTCAGTAAGATCTTCCTCTACTTCGTTGGGGAGTGGCAGGTTTTTGGCAATTTCCTCCCACTCATTCCATGTACATCATGTTATGCCTTTGCCAAATGGTTTTTGTCTCTCCTGACTATGACTTCGGTTAAACTTTTGCTTTTACTTCTTCGTGGACTTTCAGATTCTTTGATGATTCTCTGTAACCATTGTTGTCTTTCACTTTGTTATTTGATTCAGAGAGAGCTCACCGATCCTTCTCACTCTTCCTGAGTGTGCACAATACATCTTTTGTCATTATTCGATAGAAGGGGTATTAGAGGTGTGGCATTTGCTGATATCACACTTTTCCTCCTCCCTTTAGTTCCTTTCCTCGTATGGTTGTAGTATCTGTTGCTGGCATTGCTCTCGATCTCTACCCTCCTAAAGATCTCAGAGGGTAATGAATTTTTGTGCCAACAACCTTGGTAGTCTTCGAAGAAGATGGTTGACAACAATGTTTACTCAGGTCATCCCTTATGATGCTCTTAAGGACCTCTTGTAGGAGAGCTTCCCTTTGAACGTACTATTTGACAAATGCTTCCCACAGATATATAAGGTCTTGCATCAACTTGTCTTCAATGGTATCTTCCTCTTCTTTGGATGTGTTTGGTTATTCTATCTGTCGGCTTATTCCACTACTATACTGCCTGTTGCCATTGTTCTCTATGGTTTAGATCTTTAGGCTTCATACAACGACGCCAAAATGTTACCCCTGATGGGAACTTCTTAAATTATGCAGTAAACAATGAATAGAATCATACCATATGTTGATGCAACATAATAAACTTAGATAACATAATATGGCCATAAAGATATATCATTTATTCCAGAATGTAATGTGTACAATCAATGCTACTTTCTGAGACAACCATGGAGTACATACATAGTACCTGGCGATTGGTTAAGAATACCAACCATTAGCAACTATTAACAATTACATGGAAAACATTTTATTACAGTGTCAACTAACATTATTAATAATTATTTATGAATGCAGCATAACTGCTGACTGCAACATTCAAGGGATTTTTTTAAAATTTCAATCTTCTTGTAATTGCCAATGAGATTTAGATAAAATCCATCACGAATGTGGATCACTAGAACACCTCATGGCAAAAGAGAAACTAGGAAACCGTAGAGAGAGCCACTTTGGGCTCATCCACCGCATAAACCAGCAATAGACTTGCCACCAAAATGAGATACAAAAGCCTACCAAGAATGTGTGTGGGGCTCAATTGATCCACTCCTTGCAAAATGTCCAGTCCTGAGAAAGATTAGGCACATACCATAAAATGGTGAAGAGATAGCCAACCACCAACTAGGTAGGTTATAAGAGTAAAGATATTTGAAAAAATAACCTTGAACTTGAAGCACAAGCCATGATAGGTGAGGATTAATAATGGATGGCGAGGTAGATTGACATTTTGAACCTGGTTTGAATAGTAGGCATCCAAGTGACCGTAGAGGACATTGAATGGTAGATGGGTGTGAGAAACATATCAAACATTTCAAGAAGATGAGCAGAGGGCATTAACTACTATCCACATCAGCACACCAAACCTCATTATTGCATTATTCAAAAGGAAATCCACTACCACCTTGGAAGTCGCATTCCTTGTGGGATCGCTTCCACCCATTTGGTGAAATAGTTGGTCATCACAAGTATCCTTCTATAGTCATTACTTGACCTCTTCACTATTTCCCTTATGAAATATGTGCGTCATTGCAAGAAAGGAGGCTCAATTGAAATGGATGTAAGAGAAAGTGTGCTTGAAACTTTTATCTTAACTACAAATCTTTGGTAGGTGTTATATCTCCTCAACCTAAGTGCCACATCTTTGAAAATTGTTGGCACCAATAATGCCCCTTTCAGGATCACCTTATACTTAGCTGTAAATTCACAAATCCAAAGTGAAACAGGAGCAAAAATGTAGTTAGAGATGTAATTCTTAGTTGATAAGATGAGATAAGCTGTATAAATATCTGAAGTCTGATTTCAATATTAGGTTGATCTCTTAGATCAATCTCCTTTATCAAATGGAATTCTTTTGCTCAAATTGCTCACAAAATCTGAATAATACTCTTTTATTGTTTCTCCTCTTTTTTTTAAAATCTCCTTTATACATAATTGGTGAAAGGGTCACCACCTTTTATTAGAATTGAGTGACCACTTTTCGTTGTTGCCTATGAGAATAATATATTATTTCCCAAATCGCTCTCCCTTGGATGTCCTCCTCAAATGAAACATTCTCCCCTTTGTATCTTCCAATGTGGGGGAGAGCCACACCTCTTCATTATGGCTGCCCTTTGCAAAGGTCACAAGCTTCCACAATACGACCCTTTGGGTGAGTCACTACCCTTCATCATTTATGCGTTTGAAAGAGTCACAACCCTTCATATGTGTCCCTCTTTGAAAGAGTCACAAACCTTCGTAATTACCACCTTTTCGAAGAGTCACAACCGTTCAGGGCATTTGCCCTTTGGAGGAGTCACTTATTTTCTTCTCATTTCTTTTTCCTCTTTTATTAATTCTTCCTTGCCTCGCACCTTCCCTTTTCTCTTCCTTTCTTTCTCCCTTTTCAAAATGAAGTTCTCTTCTCCCTTATTATATTTCATGTTTGAGAGAGTCATAACTTTTCATTTCATGCCTTCTGACCCTTCATTAACTTAACTAAATTTAATTGTGTTATATTTTAATTGTATTATTTTATATTTTATATTTAAATTTATTTTTATTCTTTTATTCTTTTATATTTGAATATTATTATTTATTATTAAATCCTATTTCAAAAAGGGGATATCACAAACTATTGTGTGTGGTGGTCTTGGTCGTGAAATTCCGACCACAAATACCTTGGTGGCATTCATTTATTACTCAAAGGGACTGCTCTTGATCCAAGTACTTGAGAAGTAGCGCATCTTGACTTCTTCATAACATTCATCTAGAATCAACACATATGTTTGTTTGCCATTTACGTGTTCTAAACAGATTTTGAATCATTCTGGAAGGGCAGTTCATGATTTATAAATAAACTACCGCCTTCCTATACCATGAGTTATCTTTTAAATTACAAGGGAAAGCATCAAGGTAACCATTAACCTCATGTATCCCCATTGTGTCTAGGTTTTCTTATGTCATAAGCTTCACAAGGCCATTTCCTCAAACTAGCTTTGTTGTTTTTACTTCCAAATTGTAATCCCAAATCTTGTTGATCCACTTGCATCTTTTTCTGATGCCTCTTGTTGGCTGATGATATCCTTCACAATTGTGTATGGCACATAGACAAAAATTTCTGAATCCATGAGATATGATCTGAAGTTCTTGATTTCCTTGACAAGTGTGTATGCATGTATTTCTTCGTTGAATATTTTAGGTTTGCCCCATGTAAGGTTTTGTTAATGAAGACAATAGACTAGTACAAAATGTTTATGGATTAGATTGTGTAGAAATTTTTTCCATCAATGTTTTGGATGACACTCCGTGATCCATCATCAGCATGATAATTGAGAGCTCAAGGAGGCAATGGACTGCTCTTGATCATCCTTGTCCTTTTGAAGCAACACACTAACAATGGTGCCAATTGAAACAAAGGAGAAAAGTTGGGAAGGTCTGAAGTAATCTAGGCTTGCCAAGACCTGTGATTGCTCTAGTGCTTCCTTAATTATACGAATGTATCAGCTAGTTCGTTGCTCCACATGATTGACTGTTCCTTCTTTAGCATTTTGGAAATGGCTTTGGTTTTCTTTTCAAAGTTGGCGATAAACCTTCTCACATAGTTTATCTGTCCAAAGAAGAATTGCACACCCTTGATAGTTTTGGGTTGAGGAAAAGGTCAATAGCTTTCACTCTTTTTGGATCTATCCATTATCCGTCCTTTGATACAATGTGCCCCAACAACTTTTCCCCAACACCAAATACATACTTCTTACATGTAGTGAAATACTTTAGTCAAGGCACCTTTTGAATATTTTCTGTAGATGATTGTCACGATCAGACCTATTTTTTAAGTATGCAGGGCAGCCATCTTGGTAAATTACCAAGGTTTCATCAATAAACACTGCAAAAGCTAACGTCCATTCTTCAACCCAAATGACATTGTTTCATAGACATAGGTACCTTAATGAGTTCTAAAGGTTTTCTTATGCTCTTTTGATTACTTGACTATCACTTGACTAGAATCAGAGAATCCACCAATTGTAGGCATCAGCTTGGAATCGCCAATCTTTGTAACAATGATCCATGCTTGGCAAAGAGTAATGCTACTAATTATCCTTAAGAGACGTGATATTCAAGTTTCTGAAATCTACACATAATATGACATCTCCATTCTTTTTTCTCACTGACACTATATGCTAGACACCCATGAAAAATGTCTAATTGACCTGATGATACCACTAACTTGTAATATCCCACCCTTATTCTGCCCTGAATTTTTTCAGTTTTGGTAGTTTGACAGTTTGTCAAACAAGTGGCATGCAATCTGATTTTTTGATGTCTAATGCAATCTTCTGAGTTGTAGTGTATGTATTTTGTGAGTTTTCAATGCATAGATGCTTTTGCCTTGATATGAAGCAATTGCAGAAACATTTAACGTATGAAGTAACAACCAATATATGCACTGGAATTAAAATCAGAAGTCTGACATAGTTCTGAACAGCAAGATTTTCTTATTGAGTTCAATGAGTTTCAATACAATGTCATGAGGCTGTCCCAAATGTCTGAAATAGCTCCTTAAATCACCTCCAAAGGTTAGCATTGGGACTCCAAAGTAAGTGCTCAAACCCTATGTGCAGCTTAATAATGAAATACTATCAAGGCCTTGCTCAAACAAATTTAAACCTGCTGCAAGCACTGTTCATGTCACTGTAGCATCATTGTTCGCGCCACTAGAGCAAGCCTTCAACAATCAAGAATCCTTCAGAATCCTTCACAAATGCCAAACCCTAGTCATCCATAGTATTATGAAAAATATGGCAAATAAACCTCCAAATCTGAAGTAATATGTCTTCTACCTGAAAATAAACTTCAAACTCTAGCTGGTTGAAGCTTCAAAATGATGTAAACATGCAAATATGCTCAATGATGAACCTTGGGTGGATTCACCTCTCAAAGTGGAGTTGGGTTTTCGTCCAATCAATTGATCTCCAAGGGTTTCCATCCTCAGATTTCCTATAAATGAAAGCCAAAGCTCTCTAGCTCTCTAGTTTCAAAGAGAAAATAAATAAGCCAAATCTATCAAATGACTTCCTCAAATCTCCATTTATGATCCTCTCAAGAAGTTTCTGGAAACCCTATTCAAATTTCTCACTTTTAATATTCATATTAACTTGCAATTGGAAATAATAATAAAATGACCCCTTATATAATTTTAATTTACTTAGTCACTTTATGAATTAATTGTATATTCACTTTATATCTCCCAATATTGGCTCCTATCTCCATAAAACCCTTTATTTATTTATTTAAAATCTTATAATTCCCTAGGTGCCAAAATAAAGTCATTTTATGAAAATGACTTAAAATCACTTTAACCCCCCTTTTGTCGTCATGTGATCAAGTCATTTAATATAATTAATATTATTAAAGTTAAACTTGATTTAACTTAAATAATTTAACTTAAACCATCAAACCCCTAATAATTGCCAATATCAGCTCATGGGAATAATCCATCCACTTTCTAGATATAGATGTGATGCCAATTGACCACCCTGGTTACTTACTATATATAGTAAGTATGAGCAAAACATCCAAGTGACTTACTAAAAATAGTAAGTGTGAATCAGAGTGTCTAAATGATCTCCAGAAGGCACACCACAAATAAACTAGGACGCTGAAATAAGTACCAAAAGGTCAGCTCAAGAGCCATAGAACACCCTCAGAAGTGTCCCCTAATCAACATGGGGACCAAAATTGTAGGCTAACCTCTAAAAAAAGTTGATGCCTTAAAAGGGTACATTACATAACTTCATCAACTCATGCATTTGAAGGGCTAATGTTGGATTAATAGGTCTTTGCTTCTGCTAGAATGGTTTTGTATTAGGTTGCAGGGTATAATGTGTTGGAACAAATCCTCTTTATATGCTTTGAGCTCATCATATGACCAAGTAAAGCATCCATTAATTTTTTCAGCAATTTAACCGGCAACGGCTTTTCTATGAGCTTTAATTTCTTTCCAATGTAGTCCATTTTGGGCGTAGCATCAGTTCCCAAGCTGGCCTCTTGTACATCTTCTTTATGAGTTGGTTTTTATTTTGATCTGCAATAGTCTATACCATCAAACATCCTTTTGAACGCATTCGATCTCTTGGAATTGTACCGGTTTTTAGCTTTTTTATCTCATTCTCAAACAATGTTTCTCACTCCTATCTTCCATTTCCCCCTTAATACCACAAACACATAACAGAAACAGAGAAACAACAACAATATGCAAGAACAGAAAATGGGCTTCTTATTATCTCCACAAATGTGGAATTACAAACTTTCAGAATTACAATATGCAAAGCCACATGGGCATTCCCTTACAATATTTTGTAGGACAAAGCCTCGAATCAATACCCAGATCTACTACCCAGAATTGTCCCCCAAACTGCCTAAGACAACACTATAGCCTTCCTTATATAGACAATTTTCCACCGCCTGGGAAGGTTCCAGAATTTTAGCCAACAAGGCCGACCAAACTTAGAATTATTTTATTTTACAATTTATTACATCAAAGTCGGCTCAAAATAACTTTTGAGACCCAAACATAAATTTTGAAGGAAAATCATTTTCCGCCATTTCAGGTGACCCAACTTTCGAAGACCATAAGTCATTGCCAGTTGACCCGATTGACTATTATAACACCATTCCGGAAAGACCACGAAGCGCTCTATAGGCTTGAGAGGTGCAAACGCCTGTCACCCAAATTGTCGACCTCATCCGGGGCCTCTAAAGCCTTCAAAACTGAGTTCAAAGTTTTTGTACCCTGTTGCCAATACCGAAAATCTTCAATATCTACAAAGCTAGGCTTGATCTGTCAATGAAACTTTACTTGCAGGCTAATATGACCAAAATGAACTTCCAAGGAAGAAATCAGAACATTCCGAGATCGGATGACCAACTTACTAAAAATAGCAAGTTTCCACAAATAGCAGCTCTACACAGGATAGCTCTTATTGAATACAAAAACATAAATATTTTTGGGTGATGCAAGATTGCTCTTACACCCAGGATGCTCCTGCATCACTTCCATTTCCACCATAGACTGCCAATCAATTTGTTGATCAAGAAATTTATCCATAGGCTGCCAATCGAAAGACTTACTGATCATTATCAAAGACCTACTAATATATATGTTGTTTGGTACTGTAGGCCTTGTGAGCACTTCTATAAAGGCAATGTGGAGAAGCCAATTGCATATTAAATTTGAATGCTGCAACTGCCAAAAAATCAATGATGGCATTTTCTAATTTGTCAATCCAGACAACTGCAACCGCTACAAAAACTCCAGGGTGTACCAAATTGCATTTTGGCACAGTTTGTCTTTTTCCTTTCACCATATACCTAACTCTCACTTGAGAGACAACCAACTTTGAATCATCTAGGATCTTCAAACATATTATCCCATACTTGTGTGCAATATTCAAATCCAATGTGTGAGCTTCATAGTTTGCGATGTTATTAGTGCAATGGAAACATAGTTTGAAAGAGAATTAGATTTTCATTGTGAGGCGAGACTAGAACATGATCTGCACCTAATCCATCTCTTGAACATACACCATTAAATATTAATAGCATAGTCCATAATACGTTTCCATTACTAATGAGATTAGGGCAGGTAGCAAGGCTATTTGTATAGTGGTTTTGATCATCCCAATATCTAATTAATTGATCTGGGCCAGCATCTAAATATAATGCCTCATTTGTAGCCTTGTTAGCATCTTCAATAGTTCACATTATCCTCTTCTCATGATGTAACTTGATTTTTTTGTCACATAGAGGGATGGTGGCATAGGATAAATCTATTTGAATATTGTTGCCAATGGATACCACTCATTTTCTAGACAGCAGACCCCAACTAGCAGGGCAATCAACAATAATTATGACCATCAAGAAAGATTTTCTTGGCTATGTGGTGAGCTAGACCTCTACATCTTAAATAATACCTATAGCATCTACCTCTTGAGGATCTATGGCAAAATATTTACCATAAGATTTTGAAGTGCATAAACCCAACTTATTTATAACTTCAAGAGACAGCACAATACTAAAGGCTTCAAATCCAACATCAATTGAGAACTTACATATGCGGTAGGGAGAAATTTAGTTATTCGGTTTCAAGTAGAAACATCCTTACCTTTATCTACATGCTTATCCTTTTTGTCTCCATCTTGCTCTCTTGTAGTAGTGCTTGAGATGGCTTGGTCTAGTACTTGGGTCGTTAGATTGAGTGGGTTTATCCCACATTGATTTTACCTTGTATGTCATTCTTTTTGAGGGCTTTATATTGATGTTGTAGTAAAGCAAATATCATCTTGGAATCATATTTTCATTTTGTACTAGAGCTTTCCTCTCAAGGAGGTTGCTACCTTGAAGACCTGTCATTCTTGTTATCAATGTAAATATATTTGTAGCTATTTTCTGAGCACACTGTTGTTTTTGCATGTTATTGTTTTGTTAATATTTTGCATGTAAAAGGATACTGACACTTACCAGGTTTTAGGAATATTTTTTGGAGGTTTCAATGGAATTCAGAAGTGTTAAGACAGTTTAATTTATTTCAGACGAGCTTTCAAATAAAGGAATTATTGTCAGCACTCATTTTTACACCTTTTATGTGTATCCTTCTCTTTGATTGCAAAAATATATATATGGACAAGTTAACCGTGAGCACTCAATTTTGCTAATTTTTTAAACAAGACTTATGTTGCTTTACCCTCTATAGCTTGGCCTGCAGAATACGAGAAGAACAGACTTGATGTGTAAATTTTCTTCTAATGCAAAAAAGACTTTACAATTCATGTGCATTTTTGGATTTGTCAATTATGGCTAGCTTATAACGGCTTTTTGGGCTTATGCAATCATAAATATACTTCAGTGGATGATACTTCACTTAATGAACATGAGTCAGATTATAGCCTTGTAAGCAATTTCTGAGAAATTAAATGAGGTTTGCTTTGGAATCCAGAATCCAAATAAACTTTTTACAACCATTAGCGAGTGATCAAGCAATGTTATCTGTCTATGCAACTTCTTAGGATAATCTAATTTTGGATTGATTGTTTTTTGAATGGCATGTTTGTTTCTAAAAAGCTAAGCTATTGATTATCCGTCAACATTTTATGTGGAATATTTGGTCACTTCTTGCAGTTAGAATGCCATATGAAAAGACTTGATGAGGACTTGCTTCAGTTTGCAGAGGACCTAAAGCAAGGTAATATGAGTACACTGAACTATGCATGCCGTTTTAAATTTGTACACAAGGAAAAATATGGATAATTTATTCAGTGATGAGTAGAGTGAGATTTCATGAGGCATCTCTCTCTCTCTCTCTCTCTCTCTCTATATATATATATATATATATATATTTGAATTTTTATGTGTGATAGCATTGGTTTTTAAGAAAGATTATAGGAGTTTTACTGCTCAAATGTTGAATGTTTATTATATGGTTGTCATCATTTGACCTGAATACAAACAGAAGGGAGAATAGGCCCTGATGAACCTGCAATTCTTCCACTGATCAGCTCAAGGGAAGAAAGAAGGAAAAGTTATTTCTTTACGCCGCAAGTTAGGAAGCTTGAACTAAAAGCTGAAAGAGACTGGGAAAAGGACCGAGATAGGGATTTCGAGCTCATGCCTCCTCCAGGTAGTCACAGGAGGACCGTTCCTGCTCCTGTCGATGTAGATCAGCCCAATGATCCCAATGAACCTACATATTGTATCTGTCATGAGGCATGTTTTACATCCAACTTAGTGTATATCTGAGAACAGTTCTTTCATACATCATAATTTAAATCTTTTTTTTTTCAATTTATTAAATTTGTAATTTCATTATTTTTCTGCCAGAAACCTCTCATCACTTTCTTTTTCAAAACTAAATGCTGACTAGTTCACATTGTAGTAAATTTTGTTTCAGGTTTCTTTTGGAGATATGATTGCCTGTGATAATGAGAACGTGAGTAGCTATCCTAAATTCAATTTATTTTTCTTAAATGAATTGATTTAACTTTTGCACTAGGATGCTCATTTACTGAAATGTGGTTCTATAAAGTGTGAAGGTGGAGAATGGTTTCATTATGCATGTGTTGGTTTAACCCCCGAGACACGCTTTAAGGGGAAGTGGTACTGTCCCACATGCAAAATGCTGCCACGGAAGGGTGTTTCAGATCCTTCCATATGATAGAAATGGATATATTTCACATAAAAATTACAGATGATTTTAGAACCTCAAATGGCAGAGAAGTTATGTATATAATCTATGCTGTTTTCAAAGTAAAGCAAGATTGTCCAAGGGGTTGAGCTTAATTGGTTAAATCGTTGGGTTTTCATTTTGTAGACCCGAGTTTAATTTCCAATAGGGACATCTAAAGTGGAATTCTAATTTGTGACTCTTGGTCTGTCATAGGAGGTGGTTTCTAAATAAAATTGGATTTCTTAGCAGTGACTCTTGGCCTCCCATTAGTGATTTCTAATGTGCTTGCTTATAAGGGAGCTTGTATTGCTAATGTTGATGCTTGTATGAGCGAGATATTTGAAATCAATATTCAATTTCAAAAAAATAATGCAAGAGTCAAATTATTCTATCCGTCTCTAGATTTAAGGTAAGGATCATTTTCAAAGCTGCATCAGGTTGAAATTTCAATGTTTTTGCTAAGATTTTGAATCTTTCAAAATGGTGAGACCATTTTGGACTAGCAGCACAACATATTTATGAGTTTAAGATCTCACAGCTCATGGATGTTATATAAAAATATTTTGGAAACAATCGTGTTAGTTTTGGTAAGGGAATTGCAGAAAAAAACCCCAATGGGTAGTGTTTTGTTAACAAAGACAAAATATAATTTCGGGACATTCCTGATTTAAAAATCAGATATATTTTGATTGGCAAAGAACCTTGTATGTGGCATTTGGCTGCTGCAATCTATTAATAATTTGTCCAGTATTCTTTTATAGAACATGATTTCATATGCTTGACTACACATTGCTGGGTTCCCTTTTTACGGAATAATTGGGGATTTGTTACTTTTGATTTCCATCTTCATTGAATATTATCAGAATGTTTGATGATTCACTCGGTGCTTGTTTACAAAGTCAAAAATATATGCTAAACGTCTTTAACTTAACGGGCCTATTTGCTAGGCACTTTTTGACCTCTAAATGCTTTTAGACGGTTTTGGATAAGCAGAGCATAAAGTATTAATTAGACATATTGGATTTGAAAACCAAATCACGACGTTGTCTGAAATCTCAAGCAATTGTCATATTTAGTTTTAGACTTTTGTTTAATGCATTTGATGGTAGTGATCTGTAATCCAGGGCAGTTATGTTAGACTCCAGTGTATCAACAATGGATTTAATGCCAGCTATTTTCTTATGCATTTGATCACTTACAATGATTGTCAATCATCTTTAATTAGTAATGAAGGCTTATAATAAAAAACAGCTCAACATGCAATAAATTGCAGACATATATGTGCCAGAACAGGGTTGTACTTCGGAGAAACCCTTGAATAGGTAGAAAACTTCAGTAAGAACGGGATGTGTTCTCCATGCCATTAATCCACAATTATACATGTTTTACAATGTCTCAACTAGTCTTGCAATACATCTGTAGACTGTTCTAAAGACGAGCATGACAGTAACTGTACTCACTATTGTATAGAATAAAGGATTGAAACTATTCTGATGAGAGAAAATCGATTTCAACATTTGTAGGACTTATACTACCAAACTCCTTGAAATGGATCTACTGTCCACACTTGTAGTAGTCTAGAAACTCGTTGCATTAGCCCCCGTGGCTCAATTTTCTGATTGTGAGGTACTAATATAACCTTGTTGGCTCACAAAGTTGCAGGCTTCCCACTTCTAGACACAGGACCACTTCCCCAAGGCTACAAAAAGTTGTCATCAAGTGGATAGGGCGGAAACTCATCAATAGTGTATGAACCAAGTGCCAATTGATGAAAGAGGGTAAAATCTTCTTCTTTAGGAATGTGTTAGGCCAAGGGTGGTGTTCCCTGAGGTCAATATAACAGGACAATTAAAAATAAATGAATTGACTGCGACTTTTGGCATACCCACGGTGCTATGAATCACGAACATTATCACTAAATTCACATAAGCATTGGTTGTAAATGGACAATAGTTTTGCTTCTGTACAAATGAGTTCTCGAGTTGTACATGCACATGAGCAAGGTGGAAACACACCAACATGATCCTCTGATAGTGATTGCATAAGATATGGTACTGGCTTCATTATTAGATCATATAAACATGGAATAACTTACTAACTACAACAATTGCTTGAGAGAGATGATCATCTTCTGATCCGTCAGTCTCTCACCTTCTAGTCTAGTGCCTACTTCAATTAACAACATGGTTGGGGCTTGCAAGGACAATGAGAACATACACACAAATCAGCAATGAAACTAGAGCTGTAAATGCATACAAACTTAGTGATTAAGGACAATCTAGAGGTAAACATATTTCAAACATCCTTTGCAAATCAACGATATCCCATATGTGACAAGAAAAGATAATTACAAACTATTTTCACCACTTTGTCATGGAGAATTCCCCCTGTCATGGAGAATTCCCCCTGTAGACAACTTCTTGCATGATCCACTCTTCCTCTGATTTACAGTGTATGTTTTCACTTATCAAGACCTGATTTGATCACTTGATGCTTTAAAATAAACCAAGACACACAACCAGAATTGATTCAAGGACCTGCCCTACATACACCTGGAATTCATATTTATATAGAGAGCTCACAAATAGCCACAAGGGTGTAGATACACACGTGGCAACACGATTATATTGCTCAAGTCTTATCACAGTTAACGTGAAGCTACATGCAGAGAAAACTTTACATGCACAAGCACAGGATCAGTTGCAGCGTACAAGAATGCTTGTGGTATAAGTCTCTCCTTTCGTGTAAATTATCTCGTTCAAGATGTAGACCTGTAATTGCATGCTCATACTTTGTATTCAATTCAGACCTTCCACACCTTCTGTTATAGGGGACTATCCTTTCCCACAACGCTAAGATCAGATTTGTTCCTTGTTCAGATTTGAGGGTTTGCAACAGCACGGAACCCATATAGCATCGTGCAAACTAGACCACAACCCCTGTTTGCTCATACATGTGCAATAATTACTTCATTAGGAAAGAGGTCGCTATTCTATATAAAACCCCCTGTACGTCATACGAATTCTGTACTACTAATAAGATCATACACGGCCACAGAAGCCACCAATACATTCAATCATATTGCCAGAGAAGGAAAGTGACCGTGGCCATGCAATAGGTATCTTCAACGACTAAATGTAAAGTAGACTCTTAACTCAAATACCACAATCAACATTGATATTATAAGTTATTCAAACTAAATTTGAGCCATTGACTAATCCAAAAACCTTTAGTTACTCTTTAAATTAGAAACATTTTGGCTGCAATTGACAAACATTTGAACTCGGTTGTTGTTAGTAGTGACAAACTCATGGTTATGAAGATAATCCTGGGGAGAAGCTAATACATGTGTGGGGTCTAATACATGTTATAATATATGTTATAGTAGGTGGACAAAATATATCTTATAGTGGTGCATTAAAAATGCGCCATCAATGCATATCTCAAAAAATCAGTCTCTAAATTTCAAAAAACAACCACTTGTCGTGTCATATCAGCACACCACTAAACATGACTTAGTGCACACCTATTAGTCTTATCACTTTTTGGGATCATTTTGGACACCATCATTAAAAAGCATGCTGATAAGGCATCACATTTGATCATGTGGACTTGAAATTTTATTTTTAAGTAGGAGACTCGACAAATAAATTATTGTAAAAAAATTAGAGTAATTTGAAATTTCCACATAAGATTTTGAGAAGTGCAAAGTTAGGGTGAATGTGTACGGGCTACTCTCCCCTACCATATAGATTTAGATGGTAACATCAATTAAATCAATCATTGCATCAAAATTAAGAAACATTCAACTTAATCTTATACTTGTAGTAAAAACATTCTCCAATATTGCTAATGTGAGTATGCAAGTTCATAAAATCTAGCACTTTGTATGTCGAGTTTTTTTTATAGGTAATGACTATACTTACTTAGTATTCAAGTATCATATAGAAGTACCTTCCTTGTCAATGAGAAGCAACAAAATCTAAGGGAGAAGTTTATTTGTAAATGATTATAACAACTACAATATATGTTCTTATTCACCGACTAGTTATAACCAATATGATGTTGCCACAAGTAGACTGGTTAATTAAAAAATATGTTGTTGGGCTAGTCTTTGTTTTTCATTACATTTCTTTGCTCTCATTAATTTGATTGGCACCTAAAACACATAACATTGCTGCAAATCCAAGTTAACAAAACCATGACATTAGAGTAATTTTTTAGTACACGCCTTCACTACTATTTATCTTTTATTTCAAAATCAAACATTTATATCATCATTATAGGGTTCTCAACCATCACATGTGGGGTTAAAAAAGAGGGGAAACGAGGAATAAGATACACCAAATAAATTTGTTATATTAATGGTCCATGGGTTACAAGATGGATGTATGCTCCAATGGCTAAGGCCTACCATCTCCAAAGACGCCATGGGTGGATGATAACTTGCCATTAATCCACACAAGAAATTGTTGAACAATCATGCACTTGTAGACAGAGGTCACCCTTAAGAATGATTGCTCAATCCAATGAAGAATATCATATTGGCCAACATTAAAGCACATGGGATAAATCATATGAAAAATACATTATGATATAAATAACATTAAACTTAGGACTAAGACCTTAACCACGTAGACTAAAAATGAACAAGTATATTGAGAATTAAAGCAATATACACTAGGGTTCATGCAAGTCATAAGGATGTATACGTGTATATGAATTGTAATATAGAGTATACTGATAACATAGGCTCTAGTTGGGGATGATGGTCACATGTTGAAATTGCAAGAATAAATCAAACTTGAAGATGTAGACCATAACAACAAGATGGATGAGGAAGAGGGAACATCAAAAGACAAAATAAACCTACTACACAAACATGTACATGGCAATACCTAACCACTCAAACAAAAAGTTAGACAAAACAAATTGTAACCAATAGACGTATAAGCTCAAGTGAAGACTACTGAAGTATGGCACACAAGTATTCTAAAGAGAATGTTGTAGGTTAAGTCCTACAATAGAATGCTACGGAATACAACCATATGCAAACTAAAAATGTCTTCATGCCCCTCTCAAAGACCAACTTGAGAAAGGAACTTCATTTTCTTAACTTGAGGATGTATTTCACTCTTAGTTACAACATCAAGTGTCTTACATATTTAGACTCTATCACCAAAACTTAGGAGATAAGGAAAAATCATTAGAATCATTAACACAATCTAACCCTAGGTAATAAGGGCACAATGCATGGCCATCCATGTCACCAAGCACATTCTCAAACTCCATATTAGCATAATATAAATTCTGATAACAATGGTTTATCATTAGTCTCAGGAGAATGAAAAAACTCATGTCTAACATCTACAATGTTATTTTGGATGTCACCACCCCAAGTGGATCAAGGTTGAGAGAAAGGGGCTCAATTTGTCAAGGCTAAAAAGTATATCTCTAATCATAGAGTTGATTGCACAAAAAAATAGGATTCCCATGTGCCCTAAACTGAAAGTTCAATCTACATATACTCAACTAGATTGCATTTTGTTGGTCTTTAAGCTGACTCAAACTTTGCAACACATCCATTCTTTTGTCGTCACTAATGTTCCACACAAAGGACCCATATGCAAATACACCACCATTCTCTTTAACTGAATCACTATTTTCAATGAGTATGAAAATCCCATATTTACTTTCATACTCAATGATTTCTTAATTATCAAGTGGTCAACATGCAACATTGCTTGATATGCTAGCATAATCGTCTATAGCTGATTCATGCCCATTTTCAAATTAGTAGTTAAACCACCATGACAAACCATCATGAAGCACCGCATGTAAGAGAACAATCCCCTCAAATTGCTTCTTTGCTTTAGGCTTTTTACTCCAACCTACTACACAATCACTATTGTTGTAGATAAATTCAATGATAAGGTTATCCTCTTTTTCTTGTAGCCAAGATTTGAATCCCACCTACAATTGACAAGATCAACATCAACATATTCAATCAATAAATTTTATTAATGATCCCTCAATTTAGTCCTCATTAGAAAAAGTCAATGCCTTCAAACTAAACTCAAAAAAATTGTTAAACCAAAAAACCTTATATCATTGGCATTCAAATAAGAATCATTTGGACTAGGAACTTGATCCATATCAACTATTGAATCATTATTAAAGAGAGGAAAAATTTGAAGCATGTCGTTTATAGGATCTTGCCCATCAATGCATAAGTATGTGTTTATGTCAATATTTATGAAGCAAAATTTTCCACCTCATTCTCATGAGAGTAAAGACTTGCAACTTAGTTAACAATACCAATATCGTCAAAATAAATGAATCCTAGAATTTCATCAAATAGGTGTCCATGTTCACCATATTTTACTATTAGTATATGCACCATGAATTTTGTCATCTTCAATAACTAATGCATTTAATTGAAATCATGTGGACAACCTATCTTCATCATTCACACTATTGTAATGTGATCTAGAGCCACATATTTCAACTACCTTACAATATACATCTTCAATATAGTCCTCATAATTATTCTTCATACAAGATATACCTTCTAGTTGATCTAGTGCCATGTTTGGATCCACATTAAGTTATATGCTTTGGAGAATGTTTTTTGGGCCAACTAGTTAATGTATTTTATTGTTTTGCAACATGCTATGTTTGATGTTGTTAATGGGGAATGTTACATTGTGTGTGCTTTGTTGGAATCAAATGTGGGAGGCGTGTTATGATGGATTTAGGTCCCCATTATCTCTTAGGATGGGCCACATTGAGTGCAATTATTCATAGTGGCCAACTTTGTGTAAATATTGTTTACCTCTACCATGGTTGACTTAATTCAGGTTTTTGGTGATCAAGTTGATATATATATATATATATATATATATATATATATATATATATATATATATATATATATATATGTGTGTGTGTGTGTGTGTGTGTGTGTGTGTGTGTGTGTGTGTGTGTGTGTGTGTGTGTGGATGTTTGAGTTGAGCATGGATTGAATGTGAATCAATGTAATGTGAAGGTGGAAGAGAATTTGTGTGATTTTTATAATATCTTTTTGTACCATTGTAAATTGTAAGCACCTAATATGTGTGTACAATTTCATGATTATTTAGCACCCACCTTAGTGTGTTTTCATAATGGGACTTCATTTGGCACTTAATTGACACCTAAATTCAAATATGGGTACTCTATCATTTCAATCTTGTTTAAAATAGAGGTAAGCACTTATTTCTAAGTGTGCTCTATTTTTCTTCCAATCCCAACTTATTTCATCACCTAGGCCCTTGTTGGTTAACAGTTTGTTCTCCCTTAAGATTTATATCTTTGACTCTCTAAATACCCAATGTGTAGAGAACAAAAGGATGTCACCAACGATTGGGTCAGTGTAAGTCATCTATCACTGCCCTCTGAATTGATAGGTACAGCTCCCTGAATATGCAATGATATGCAATGAATGTGTTTTTAGCTATCATCAAATTGTTTCTTATAGGATTTAACCAAATCGTTTGTAGGCACAAACAATTCAGGCAGGAAAAGAGTAGATAACCTATAATCCCCAATGGAATGTTGATCACAGATTATCATTAAGTCTATCTTCTAATCTAAATCTATCTATTCTAAGAATGCATAATCTATTGAGAAGAATAGAAGCATAAACATACATGGAAAGCAAATGGAATTACTTATGCTGCAATTACTAACATGAAATGGAATCCAAGCAGGAATTACAGTTCCATATACAATTGTCCTTTCTATTCAATATGCAGAGAATCTACCTACAGGCACAACAAACATGACACAAAGCTAAGCAAATGGAATTACTCATGCCTCAATCCCAAGTTTGCCGACCCTATTATTATCAGAAAAATGTATATTTATAGTTCATTGTGCTGAGAAGTTCATCAATCACAGGCATTCAACAGTCAGAAATATCAATTTCATCTTCCAGAATCAGAAAGAGAAAACATCAGAATATGAAACGTATCTGAACCAATCAGTTACATGCACAAAGTATCATTGGCGCCATCATTTGAATTTGAAAACCCTCAGAACCCTTCGAGTTTGAATTTGCACCATCGATCTGTAGTTGGAAGATCACGATCATAACCTTTTCAATGGTCATCTCAGCTTTCCCTGATTAATATATTCTCTGTCGCTTGGTCACTGCCTGCTTAACCTTGTCACAACTTATATTTCCGGTGGCCAATTTTCCCTATAAACTTGCGATATCCACTCGAGCTTCCATTGTCGCATGATCACATGGTACTTTTTTTACCTCTTGCGATCATGCGACCGCTCTATCATTGGCGCGTGATATAATATTAAATAACTAAACCTTCACTTGCCCGGTTTACATTGTCGCATGATCGCATGGCACTTTTTAACTTTTGCGATCATGCGACCGCTCCAAAAGAACTGATATAACAATTAAAACTTTCATTCGCCCAGCTTATGTTGTCACATGATCGCATGGTACTTTTTTACCTCTTGCGATCATTCGACCACTCTGTCATTGGCACATGATATTTTCAAAATGAGTAATATTTTATTTAATAATCATTCCATCTCATCATCGCACTTGTGCTGTTGGTGTACGTGGGTCCCAGCAGAACACACTTTATTAATCTTTCCTATCGTTTCATTGGCTTCTCTCACCTGCCCGAGCTTCCATTGTTGCATGATCGCATGGCATTTTTTAATCTCTTGCGATCATGCGACTGCCCTATCATTCCGGAGATACTTTTGAATGCACTTATAAAGCATTTAATAATCATTCCCTTCCATTGTCGCATGATACTTTTTAACCTCTTGCGATCATGCGACTGAGTACAAGTAGAGCATCTCCCTTGCTTTCATGTGGCTATAAACTTGTTTCAAGGTTAATCAGTGGGAAATCCAAGGTACCAAAAATGAAATCCTTAACATCCTTGCCATCATTTGAATTTGAAACTGAAACTGAAAAATTAATTGAATATGATACCAGATCTTCCTCTCATCGGGTACGCAAAGACGAGTTTACCAAAACCCTAATCACCTAGCCACAATGCAACTTGCATAGCAAATATATTTCCCACACTAGGGTTAGCCTCAAAAGGATGATGAGAAGAAAGATCTCTCTAATGGCAATGTAGACTCAGACTTGACCAGATCACATGACTCTAACATTACCTAAAACAAGAGAAGGGACTGGCTCTTGGGCAATAGCTGGCTCCGTCTGGGGATTTAAGCATTGCAATGCTTGAAAGAATTCTAAAAATCTTTGGTTCCGCATAACAGCTGACAACTTGATAATAGGAGAACTAATCTAAGGAAAGCAACAACAAAATGATAAAGCAACAACTAAACTAAGACAGGGAAAGAAACCTACCTACCTAACTACTACGCAGGGATTTCCTGCTCTTCAATTATGCATTTGATACAACTTCAAGTCCTGCCCATTATAGGAACATGGTAGAGACTCTCCTGAAGGATATGCCAATCTGAAAGAGTTATTTTGATTTACCTGCACAATCTGAAATGGACCTTTCCACAAGGACTGGAAATTTGAGTGCATTCCCTTGGGCTCATGTCTCTTATCCCACAGTAACACTAGGTCACCTTCCATAAATTTCCTAGGCCTTTCCCTTTTGTCAAACAACCTCTTGATTCGGTTATGATGTTCCATGATCTTATCAACCATATCTTCTCTTTCTTCCTGCAACTTTGTCAAATACATAATTCTCTTTTCCAAACCATCTTTGAAAACATCATCTTCAATTGCAGTTTTCAGCTTACAAGCAGCAAGTTCCAATGGTAATGGTAAACTAGCTTTCCACTCCATATACCAATTCAAAAGGTGAAATACCAATAGCCCTTTTTGGAGTGGTTCTATCTACCCACAGAGCATCATATATCTTTTTATGCCAATTTTTCTAATTATCTAAAACCAACTTCTTCAAAATATTAATCAGATTTTTATTACTAGATTCAACCTGTCCGTTACCTTGGGGAAAATAATCTGAAGAATGCCCTACTTGAATCCCATGGTCATAACAAAAGGCAATAATTTTTGAGGATGAAAAGTAAGAGGCATTATCCAATATCAATTTTGTGGGAACTCCAAACTTGACCAATATTTGTTCTTTGATGAATTCACATACTACCTCAGATGTAGTTTTCTTCATTGGTTTAGCTTCAACCCATTTGCTGAAGTAATAAGTGGCAGTCAAGATATATGAATGTCCTTGACTTGAAGGAGGATTGATAGGTCCTATGAAGTCCAAACCCCACTGCTGAAAAGGAGCTTCTATCACTACTGGCTTTAAGGGTAGAGTAGCCAACTGAGGCTTACCTGTAAACAACTTGCATTTTTCATAGTTAGTAACCCACTTGTATGCATCCTTGAACATGCCAGGCCAATAATAACACTGTCTCAAAATTTTGAAGGCAGTCACAGTGGAAGAGAAATGTCCTCCACATGCTTCATCATGAAAGGAGTTCAATAACTTTCCTTGCTGTTCCTTATCAACACATCTCAGAAAAGTACCATCAATTGCTTTCTTATATAAAATATCATCATGAATCACATACCTCAGGGCTTTGTTTTTCAAATCCCTCTTCTGTTTAGCAGTAAACCCATCTGGGCATTCACCATATGTCAGAAAATATGCAATATTAGAGAACCAGGGGTCTTGTAGACTTACCATAAGCACTCTGTGAACATCTTCTTCAACTTGTTGATCTTCTACTATGGCTTTGCAAAGTGCATTTCCTCTCACAAGCTTTGTTGGTTTAATATCAATATCATACTCCTAAACCTTAGCAATCCAAGCTCCCCTATTATTACAACCAACATCTTGCTGTGTTAGAACACTTTTCATTGCAACATCAAGCACATGAATAACTGAATGTGAATGCAAGATATAAAACCTAAAAATTTTCAATGCTCTCACTACTGCATAGGCATGTTTTTCAATCTATGAATACTTCAGCTCCTGATTCTTCAAGGGCATGCTCATGAAGGCAATTGGAGCTTGTATACTTTCTTTGTTTTCTTGCATTAATATCGCTGACATAGTGTGCTCTGATGTATAGCAATATATAATGAATTCCTTGGTATAATCTGGATGAACCAGGACAGGAGCATTTGCAATGGCACCTTTTATGTTTTCAAAGGCTTTCTCCAACATTAGTCCACTTAAAAGCTTTATTACCTTTCATCATGTCAACTATATTTTTCACAATCTTAGAAAAATTACGTACAAATCTTCTCAGGAAATTCACTTGCCCAAAGAAAGATTTAACTCCTGTCTTACTCAATGGTAGACTCAATTGCTGAATAGCCCTAACTCTCTCAGGATCAATTTTTACTCCTTCTTGAGAAACAATGTGACCTAGAAGCTTACCTTCAGTGACACAAAATACTAATTTTTTGGGATTCAATGAGATGCCTTGATCTCTACATCTTTGCAAGACCTTTTCTAGATCTCCAAGATGATCTTTCCTCTTCTTAGAAAAGACAGTTAAATCATCAAGATATATCACAATAATTTTATTCTTTAGATCACCAAAATATAAATCCATAGCTCTTTGAAAGGTTGCACCTGCGTTAATTAACCCAAAAGGCATTCTATTATATGCAAACGTGCCCCATGGTGTTGTGAAGGCTATTTTACATTGGTCTACTTCATCTACCTGTATTTGATTATATCCTAAAAATCCATCTAACATGGACATCATTTCTGATCCTGCCACAGTCTGCAACAAATGATCCATGTTAGGTAAAGCAAAATTGTCTTTGAGAGAAGCTTGATTAAGATTTCTAAAATCCACGCAGATCCTTATCTCTCCATTCTTTTTCCTCATAGGCACAATGTTAGCCACCCAAGTGGAATGATGAATAGGATAAATAATCCTAGCTTTCAACATCTTATCAATTTCCTTGAAAATCGCCCCTTCAACCAAAGGATTGTAATTTCTCTGGTTTTGTTTGACAGATGTTACCCTAGGTTTAAGAGGAATGGTATGTTTGAATCTTCCATCCATGAAGTTTCTTAAGTCTTCATAACTCCAAGCAAAGACATCCTGGAATTCAATCAACAATTCCCTAACTTTTATTCTTTCCTCAGGAGTGCAGAACTTTCCAATATTTATCATTTTAGGACTATCCTTAGTTCCTATATTGATCCCATCAAACTCCCCACAAGTTTTTCCTTTTTTATCCCTTTCCTTCTTTATGTAAGCATCATGTTTATTAAAGACTTTTTCTAAGGAAATGAAATGAGAGGGAATTTTATTACCTTTAAATTGGATGATACCTAATTTTGACTCCTCTTCATCGGTTGTTAACTGATCCTTCTTTTGATCACTTTCAAAACACAGATCTGCAAAGAGTCCTGTTCCTTCAATAAACTGTTGAATATGCTTATCATCCTCAAATACCTGTCAGGATTCTTCATTATCAGGTACCTTAGGTCTGAACAAGACCTCCATTCTGTAAACTTGGTCTTTAAAGTCAGGGTGTGGTAGGAGTAAAGATGTAGATACTGCCAAAGAATCAGCTCTAGAATTTTGATCTCTTGGTACTGAAACTATTGAGAAAGCATTCAGACTTTCTATTTCATCCCATACTTTATTTCTATAATTTTTCAATCTATTATTTTTAACAGCATACTGATTTCTTACTTACCTCACCACCAATTCAACATCTCCTTGAACTTTAAGTAATTTAACTCCCTTTTGTTTGGCTGCCTCTATACCAAGAAGAAGAGCCTCATACTTTGTTGTATTATTAGTATTTTTAAAGTCCAATTTGTAGGCTAGACAAGTAACTTCTCCATTAGGGGCTATCAAGACTATTCCAGCACTCGAACCAACTTTAGCACAACTTCCATCAAATTCTAATGTCCATAACTGTTCAACACCTGCCTGATCTAATTCTTCATGAACATCAGAGCTATCAGAGAATAGCATGTAATTTCCAAACTGCATCTCATGGTCAAGAATCTATGATCTAGGGTCATCTGATTTAAGCACAGTGAACTTTGCCTTTTCTTCTGGTTCCAACTTCACCTTTTTATCCCCCACTTGGATGATTGCAGAAGACCAATCCAATTTAATCTCCCCTCCCATGTCTTTGTAGAAACTTCTACTGAGGAGCATCCCATAGCTTGCAGGAATATCAGCTACAAGGATTGTGAGTTTCATCCTTTTAGAAGGGTGAGCTGCTAGGGCAACTTGAGCATCTTTGATTTGACCAATCAAAGGTACCTGCTTAGCATCCATAGAATAACACCTATTGAAAGTTTTGGTTAAAGGCAACCCTAAAGCTTTAGCAACTGATGTAGGCATTACGTTGTCTGAAGCTCCTGAATCTATGATGCAATTACGTAATTTTTTACCATTGATAAAAAGTGATATATAAAAAGGCTCTGGTTTTATATTTGAATAGGTAACAAGGACAATAGATTCTTCTTCTTGGAATAGCCTAGGGATTGAAAAATCTTCATCTGTTGAATCTCTCCCACTAGTACTGACCTGGCTTTTGTCACTAACATTGGCATTGATATGACTACCTTCTTTATTTTTACAATGTTCTACCAACCTTTGAAGTTGATCAGGATTTGACTTTAAATAATCTATAGGGGATATTTGAATTTTAGCTTCTTCACAAAATTGTATAATATCAAAGGATTTGGATAACTTACCTCTTTGCTCCTTTTGTGAAGAACTTGATGCTATACCATTATCCTTATCTGCCTTGTTAGAAGATACTTGATTCTTAGCAGGAATAGCATTAGAGGCTTGATTTTTGATCTTCTGACTTCTAGTCATCACAGTTAGCTGAGGTCCCTCCAAAGTAGCAAAACAATCACCTCCATTCTTTGAATCTGACTCATACTCACAGAATAAATTTACGGAGTCGCCATAAGGAGCATGGTCATCTTCACTTTCTGGATACTCTATTCTTTGCTCTTTTTCTTCCTCCATCTGTTTGTATCTGATCATATCAACACAAGTGTCACCATCATGATCTGCTCTGAGATGAAAGGCACACATATTATGTCTTTTGGGATGAGCTTCAATAGCCAATCTTTGTTGAGCAGTAGGGATCTGCAAGTTTTTATTTCCACCTTGATATCTTGATCCTTGGTAAGGTTGATGAAATGAATGAGTTGGCTTAGTGACCTATTTTTTCAATGCAATTAACTCATTGGATAATTTATGCAACATAGCCTCTGTACTAGTTGAGGTACTAGCTGTACTGCTTGTGGATCCAGTGTGAAATTCCTTCTTCCATTTCCCAAAGGCTACCATATAATCTTCCATTTCTATAGCTAGTGTTTGTGCAGCTTGTAAATCTGCTACATTGGCTCTTCTTATCTGGTAACCAAGCTCAGGAGGCATAGATCCAATGTAAAATGTTTTCTGATTATCTCCTGTTGGTGCACTGGCAGCTGGTATTCTTTTGATGAGTTTATTAAATTTAGCATTGAAGTCTCTCGTGGAGATAGATGATTCCTTTTTTATTTGAGCCAGTTGTAACAACAGGACTTGTGCATCTTTTGCACTCTTATACCTTCCTTCAAACTTCTATTTCATATCATTCCACCCAGTAATGCAACCTGTGGGTAAGTCTTGAAACCAATCTGCTACATCATCCACAAGGGTGTCGACGAACATTCTAACTGCAGTATCTTCATGCTGAGGATTTACCACACTACATGCTTTATGAAAAGCACTCAGATGTTCTTCTGCAGATACTGTACCATCACCATTGAATCTTGGGAAGTTCTTTCTAGAAGCCTTTGGTAAATCATGATTTGCTGCAAGATTCAAAGGCCCAATGGCATTTCCTCAAGGAACAACCATATTTGCTATTCTTGTATTCTATGTAACTGCCTGAATAGAAACTGAAAGGGGAAGTGCAACATCGTGCAACAATAATGAATTACAAGTGGTAGAGATAGGAATTCTACCAATAGAAGGAGAGGAAGACTTACTTCTTATACGTCTAAAAGGGACTACTGCAGGCAACTAAAATTCTATAGGCTTCTTCGCTTTAGCCTCCCTTGCTTTTGCTCTTCCTTTCCTAAAAATGTCTTTTAGGATAGGGAAATTGACCCTTTTGAGTTCTTTGTAGACTGGATCAACTTTTCCCTTTTGCTTCGCACTCCTGGTAAACTTGGAATCCAGGATGCCTAAGATTCTGAGGAAAACTACTAATATTTTCTTCTTTCCAAAGTTCTCCCCAGCGGAGTCGCCAAAAACTGTTGGTTAACAGTTTGTTCTCCCTTAAGATTTATATCTTTGACTCTCTAAATACCCAATGTGTAGAGAACAAAAGGATGTCACCAATGATTGGGTCAGTGTAAGTCATCTATCACTGCCCTCTAAATTGACAGGTACAACCCCCTGAATATGCAATGATATACAATGAATGTGTTTTTATCTATCATCAGATTGTTTCTTATAGGATTTAACCAAATTGTTTGTACGCATAAATAATTCAGGTAGGAAAAGAGTGGATAACCTATAATCCCCAATGGAATGTTGATCACAGATTATCATTAAGTCTATCTTCTAATCTAAATCTATCTATTCTAAGAATGCATAATCTATTGAGAAGAATAGAAGCAGAAACATACATGGAAAGCAAATGGAATTACTTATGCTGCAATTACTAACACGAAATGGAATCCAAGCAGGAATTACAGTTCCACATACAATTGTCCTTTCTATTCAATATGCAGAGAATCTACCTACAGGCACAACAAACATGACACAAAGCTAAGCAAATGGAATTACTCATGCCTCAATCCCAAGTTTGCCGACCCTATTATTATCAGAAAAATGTATATTTATAGTTCACTGTGCTGAGAAGTTCATTAGTCACAGGGATTCAACAGTCAGAAATATCAATTTCATCTTCCAGAATCAAAAGGAGAAAACATCAGAATATGAAATGTATCTGGACCAATCAGTTACACACACAAAGTATCATTGGTGCCATCATTTGAATTTGAAAACCCTCAGAACCCTTCGAGTTTGAATTTGCACCATTGATCTACAGTTGGAAGATCACGATCATAACCTTTTCAATGGTCATCTTAGCTTTCCCTGATTAATATATTCTCTGTCACTCGGTCGCTGCTTGCTTAACCTTGTCGCAACTTATATTTTCGGTGGCCAATTTTCCTTGTAAACTCATGATATCCACCCGAGCTTCCATTGTCGTATGATCACATGGTACTTTTTTTACCTCTTGCGATCATGCGACCACTCTGTCATTGGCGCGTGATATAATATTAAATAACTAAACCTTCACTTGCCCGGTTTACATTGTCGCATGATCGCATGACACTTTTTAACTTTTGCAATCATGCGACCGCTCCAAAAGAACTGATATAACAATTAAAACTTTCATCCGCCCAGCTTATGTTGTCGCATGATCACATGGTACTTTTTTACCTCTTGCGATCATTCAACCGCTCTGTCATTGGCACATGATATTTTCAAAATGAGTAATCTTTTATTTAATAATCATTCCATCTCATTGTCGCACTTGTGCTATTGGCGTACGTGGGTCCTAGCAGAACACACTTTATTAATCTTTCCTGTCATTTCATTGGCTTCTCTCACCTGCCCGAGCTTCCATTGTCGCATGATCGCATGGCATTTTTTAATCTCATGCGATCATGCGACCGCCCTATCATTCCCGAGATACTTTTGAATGCACTTATAAAGCATTTAATAATCATTCCCTTCCATTGTCGCATGATCGCATGATACTTTTTAACCTCTTGCGATCATGCGACTAAGTACAAGTAGAGCATCTCCCTTGCTTTCATATGGCTGTAAACTTGCTTCAAGGTTAATCAGTGGGAAATCCAAGGTACCAAAAATGAAATCCTTAACATCCTTGCCATCATTTGAATTTGAAACTGAAACTAAAAAATGAATTGAATATGATACCAGATCTTCCTCTCATTGGGTACGCGAAGACGAGTTTACCAAAACCCTAATCACCTAGCCACAATGCAACTTGCATAGAAAATATATTTCCCGCGCTAGGGTTAGCCTCAAAGGGATGATGAGAAGAAAGATCTCTCTAATGGCAATCTAGACTCAGACTTGACCAAATCACATGACTCTAACATTACCTAAAATAAGAGAAGGGACTAGCTCTTGGGCAACTGCCCTATGTTACCATTTTTGGCCTTTGTGTTCTGCTATGATCTTAGAACTGGTTGTACTATGTAATCAAGCATCCCTTAATTATCCTAGACCGTGGTCTTGATTTTGGCTCTAATTGGGTGGAACATAACGCCTAAGGCATTGTGTTCCTAGGAACATAACACCTAGGGTGTTGTGTTCTTGGGAAAATAATGCCTAGGGTATTGTGTTCTTGGGAACATAACACCTGGGGAATTTTGTTCCCCAAAGATCAGACCCAATTGGATTTGGGGTCCCGTCTCAGGGGTTTAGTGGGATATTTGGATCTACAATTGATCTGCTTAAGTTTTAACCTTTGAGATATTTTCATAGGTATATAAATACACTATCTCTACTTATTTTGGTAAGAACCAAGATCAAGATTATCAAGTATTCACATTCATGATCAAACATTCAAGTTCAAGCAATCAAGGCAAGCATTCAAGCATCCAAGATCTAGACTTCTTCTCAAGCATTCAATATGTTCTTCTCCATGGATCAAGCTTCTTTTCTTCATTGAAGGTCTAGCAAAGGATTTTTCTATCAAGGAAGGAGATACACCCACATCTACATCTTCTTTCTTCTTCTCAGTCAAACATTGTGGCGAATTCCAACATCCATTACATAAGGTTTTATCTTTCATGATTTCCTTTTGGGTTTTTGTGTTAAGTTAATGTTATTACATAAACATATTTGATCTCTTTCAAAGAAGCATTTGCATTTCCAACATATGACATATTGTATTTTTTATATCTAGCCTCTACTATATGATAACACACTTTTATTTCTTTCATTTCATTTTGAAAGGTTGATTCCAAATATGTGTTTGACTAAGGAAAAATCATCTATCTATCCTTGTTCCTTATTTTTTTATGTAGGTACAGGTAGTATAGCTATTAGGACTTGATCAAGCAAGTACATGATCTATTTGTAGGACTAAAACTGGATTGAGGTGAAAGCCCTAGATACAAAATGCCTCAAGCTTCTTGTTCCCAAGAAAAAAATTCCCAAGGCATTTTATAACTGTGAGATCACCTTCAAATTTAGTTTATAGGTCAGTATGTTGGAATTGTTGTAGCCTATGTTGTTGGCATTCATTGTTTTGTCATTGATGTCAACATATGTTTCAATAAGGGAATCCAAAAATTGTAGACAAACTGGATAGACAAGTTGCAGAGAATTATACAAACAATGTACAAAGACACATGGAAATGAATTAAACCTTGCGAGATTGGGGAATGTCAGAAGACACATGGGAGAGTCTACTGTGTGATTGCATAGTACTAGTGTGATTGGTGACATCATTTTTTTCATGTACCTTAGTGAAGATCTATTTGGAAGCTGACCCATGAGTGGTAGTGTGTTCCTATATAATTATGCATGGATTAGTGTTGTGGCCGACTATTTCATGATTTATAATTGTTGTAATATTATTAAGGGTGTCATGTGTATCTTGGCATGGGTCTATGTAATGTTTTATGGGAGAGGTCCTTTACTTGGCCAACCCAGGAATTATAAATGTAACCTGTATATAAGGAAGTCTTTCCTTATGATTGTGTGAGAAAAAGGTGTGTGATCTTATGAGATGCAAGAACTGTTGATGTAGAGTAGAGGTTGTGCATTGAAGCACAAGGAAATAGTTTTCTTGCTAGAGGTTAATTCTAGAAGTTAGTTCAGATAATGTTATTGTGAATTTTTTAGATCTTTGGACAGTGAGTCCCGAAGGTGGATTTAACCTTCCTTTGGTCAAGTGACCAGGCTGTGAGCCATTTGTAATAAACCTTTAATGGGTTTGTGAGTCTTAACAGGGTCTTTCCTCTAATAATGACTGTACTATGGTACTTAATCAACTCCTAACAGGACTATAACTCTTTTCAATTAGGTTATTATACTTATAGTATTGATTTGTGGGTACCATCCCCACTAGGGTTTTTCCCTTAACAGGGTTTTCCTTGAAAACAAATATTGGTATTATTGTGTTTTGGTTGTTTTGCATTGTGGATAAGATTTCTATTTAGAATTAAGACTGATAAGTTTGCATCAACTAATTCACCCCCCCCTCTTAGTTGATTGGAACATTATTATCCTAACACGGTATAGTTCTCAGGTCCCAGTTTCAGGTCACTATAGCTTCCTATCTATTTTTTGTCAATTAGTCTTTTCCAAAACTATCTATAGTTGCTTATTTTGTTACCATAACTGATTGTAATGTTGAAGATTGATTATCTGATGGTGATGATGATGAAGACTGAAAAATATCATAGGAATATATGATAGTAGAAAGGTTAGATCAATTATTATCTTGTCATTGATGTCAAGCAATTGATTTCTGGTTTATATTATGTTGCCATATCATTCAGTAATGATATAAGTTGAATGAGTTACGAAGATGAAGAAATGAGATGTTGTGAAGTTGAAGAACTTAAATGGGCAACTGATACAGATCGAACAATGATCAAATTATGTTGATATAATTATTTTCTACCTAACATATGATTATGTTAAGTTAGTAAATCATGGTAATGAAGTTTTGTCAAGTTGGTAAGTCAAAATGTTTTGGCTACCGAGTAGGAAAGTTTTAGGCACCAAGCAAAGGTAACTGAAATTCAAATGAAGGACACCAATCAAGGAACATATATTGAATGTAAGGATTGGAACAATAATTAATGATTAGCTATGATGAGCTGAATTGTTATGATGATGAGGAAAGTTAGTTACAAAGATCTACAAACATGAAAATTCAGGGAGAAGATCTACGGTAAGATCTAAATGACAAAATAGAATGGAACAAGTTTCAAGAAAAGTTCAAGTTCTGAGGTGAAAATAAAATGTGTTACCAAGATCTAGATACAATGTATAAGTTTATGAAATGAATTGGATGATTGAGATTGATCAAAGGAAAACATAATAGAGGAGATTAAGAGGAAAAAATTGTTTATATAAAGAATGGATTTGTATGAACAAATGGGTGGAAAAGTGAATAGTTGAAGAGTCATTGAATGATGCAGTGAAGAAGGAACAAAGAGATTCAGAGTGGGAAAGAAGGATCTGATGATGTGTTGAAGCTAGTGGAAAGTGAAGAATTGAAGTGAAGATTGAAGAGCGCATTTAAGGGATTTGATTAAGAAAAAATAGTTGCAAATCTATAGGTCAATTTGTTTACTATTGCTTATTAACATTTGTAACAGAGAAATCTCTTAACAAAGTAGACTTAACAGTCTTATTGTAAAATCCTTGAAAAATGTAACATTCTAAAGAGTGTTTGAAGCCCTCTAACAAGGCCACTCATAACAAGGTGAAGATCCTAAAAGTTCCAAGGTAAATCCCTTGACCAGGTCACACCTAATAGTGTGTATTGTAATCTTTAACTAGATTGGCTCTTAACCATACATACTTCATAAGAGTATTTTCTTAGTGGGTGACAATTCCCACAGTGGTCTTTCCCAAAGCTGGGTTTCCACGTTAAATACTAGTGTTACATGTGATGCATGATTTATGTGAATGATTTAGTGATTGCTAAATTTTATTTATTGTTGTCGGTAAATGGTAAAGTTTGTTTTACCGAGTTAATCAGAGAAATTTTTTTTTAGGTATTTGGGATCGGGGATTATTGATTCACCCCCCCCCTTCCATAATCCAACATATTTAGCCTCCTATATTGCATCATCATATAATTTTCCTCTAAGTCATCTCAATCAGTTCATTATTATGAATTATTATTAACTCATTTAGCAATTAGGTAATATTTGAGCCTATTGGGTCATCTTCCTTTCGATTGTGCATTAGGTAAAGGAGGAGCAATCTATCTTGCTTACCTTTTCTTATTGTACATTTTGGTGAGCCCGAATCATAACATTTCTAGTTCTAATTTGGTGCTTAGATATGATTTGTATACATTTCATTGTTACATTTTATGCATTTAGTTTTGATTTTAGTCTTACTTTTGAATTTGTTGATAAAAAAGACATAAAAATTACATATTGGTTTCATACATCTAGTTCATTATTGCATTGCATTTACATGTTAAAAACAATAAAAATCCAAAAATATTTCTTCTCATGCATTGTTGTGATGTAGGAGCATCCTTGGGTCATTAGCAATCTTGCATCACCCAAAAATATTTCTTTTCAGTTTTGTTCATGTTTGTCATTTTTTGTGTTTTTTGTTGTGTTCCTTAGATTTGGATCATTTGTAGTTGTGAACCTCAAAGGTTTGTTTTGAACATCATGTTGAGATTATGTATAGGTTCAGACCTATTTTAGACTCTTCACTGTGGACATATTCTAGATTCATGGTCAGTTTTGTGTGTTATTCAAGCTTTAACAGTCATTTGGGGTTTTCCAATCTCGCAAAGCATTTTCCCAATTGGCGAAGCTTGGTGACTTGTATCATGATGTTCTTGGATCTTTGGTCTTTGCCTCTCTCAGATCGTGCATCATTTCTACATCCTGGCTTCAAGATCCTTATGATTTGGGTCCTAACCTATATTTCTATTGACGCCAAGAATTGCTTCTAGGTGAACAGTCTATGGGAAGCTCAATGAAATAGGGGACCTTATGCGCTTTCACTGAGAAACCTCTAGGATTTTAGAAGCCAACTCTTCATGCTTGGTGCTTGGGAAAGGGGTAGGAAAATTAAACAAAAGACCAAGGTGATGTGCCAAATATTTTTGAAACCCTTTGAGTTTCCCCTCAAAAATAGAAAGAAAATGCAATCCCATAAATGAGCATAGAACGCCACAGACTCTTCATTGATGGAAAGAGAACGTGATGGCAAGATCCTTGACATTGGCCAAAGAAATCATATCTTACCATGAGAAGCACTCGCTAAGGCTCATAGGAAATATTCCTATTAACCCCTAAAATGACTATTTGAAAAGAAATTAGTTTACTAAATGGCATGGTATAACCCCATATTACAAACATTCAAAGAGTAACTAGACATGATCCAATAATTTGCAAGTCTGTGATGAATTATAAGAGCCCGAAATAACAAATCTTAGCTATGGCCATTCAGTAACTAACATGGAACCTTAAACCTTCTAAAAAATAGTAGAAACACACAGAAAAAGAAAAACTGGGCATAGTCTAGTATATCTCTTCTATTGATTATGCAAAAAATTGCAAGGCTAGGGTCTGAAAAATGAAACTGCAACTAATTTAAGTGTTCTTCTACACAGCGAATAGAAAAATCTAGAACAAAAGTTCTAGATCCAAAGGATTAAAAATAAAACTCAACCGAACTCTCTTTTACAATGTTCTCATAGGTCTTTTACAGAAAGAAATCCTAGAACTGAATCTAAAAAATGTAACTGCAAAGGGTTATGGAATTGTGCCATGTGGAAGCCTCATCATGGTGGTTGCTACAGTTGTCTCGACATGCTGATTTTTTCATTTTTATTCTTCTTCCACGCGTGCAGTATGGACACCACCTATGTTTTTTGTAACCTCCTCTCCATCATGGGGGAATAAATTCCCAATTCCACTCCTAGTGTTTTACTCATTTATTTGTGCATGGAGGCTATTGCACTTGGGGCAAATCTGTCTCGAGATTCACCGCTACCTGAAAAGTGGCATTTTTACTTGAAGAAAGTGGACCTTGCTACCTTTTGAAACATGTGACCATAGGTTGGACACGTGTTGCAATGAAGGAACTTGGAGAGAGTAAGCCTCGCACAGAGGTTCTTGAAACTTTGTAGTGTAGACACGTGGTGCTCTAGTGGGCTTTCTTGAGATTTGGCTTCCCTTCAACCTTCAAAAACTCCATGGTGTTGACATGTGGTGTCCTTTGCAGTGATCAAACTTTGAAAAGTGAAGGATTTTGAAGACAAAGAGCTTGCATACATGGTAGAAACTATGCCAATTTGTTACCCCAAATTCGTGTGGTCATAACTTTTTGCTTGTTGCTCATAATTTGTAATGGCATATATTGTTGGAAAGGTCTTCAAAAGATCTAATTTTAGTCCCTCAGCATCCTACTTTTAACACACTATGCCAAGGGATAGACGACACTTTCAACCCCAAATTCTACTTCGAAGGCCTCCAAAAATGCACTTTTCTACATGGAAAAATACACAAAATTTGGATTTTTTAATTTTTCTCATTTTTCTCAATCTGTCACTTCTGGACTGCTTCAAATCACCTAAAATGCCTTTAGAATTCTCTAGATGAAGGCTATAGTAGATAACATATACATTTTTGGAAACTCACAAGGGATCTTAGCCTATTGAGAAAGAACCTCATAATCTTTGGATGCACGGACTAGAATGCTTTATCCATTGGCCACGAAGTCGAAAAGGAGCTGCTACAAATAGACCTACCTCAAAATAAAATGAAGCACAAAACTTGTGCAAGCATGCACTTAGGGAAAAAATGGAAACTAAAACATGCATTTCCCTAATGCAACATGTGCAACAACACTTCTTGGAAAGAAAGAAAACTCCTAATCTACTATGTACAAAGATTTACATTAGAACGATGTTAAACAAAGCCATTAATTGGCTTGTTGAAGTAGCTTCCCTTTCTAACTAGCTTATGGTACTTCACGTGATTCTAGACAACTATTGAAAAAAAAGAAACTTGAGAGGCACCCACATGCTAGAATGTTTGAAATTTATCTTCCTGAATTGAATGGGTGAGCTATTCCTTCTCTCTTTGAAGATCATCTTCATGCTCAAAGGTAAGCATGACCAATGGTGACTTGAAAATCTAGGCTAGATGTATGATGAGACATCCTTTTGAAAGCTCTACTACTTTGATTTGTCGCTAGACAACAAAGGTTGGCTCTGATGGCTTTTTTGATGGTATAGGGACCTCCTCTTGTTTCTCTTGCTACAATGGCTCAGTGCAAAGGTTTGAACATAAGTCCTTTATCTCATGCCAAAATTGGTCTTTGTTCAACATGTCCTTGGTTTCTTTTGCCTCATGCTCCACAAAGTGAGGAAGCTCATAAAATAAGAGGAATAAATCTTCTTCTTCCTCTTCTAGTCCTTGATGTGTCTCCTCATCTTTGTAAACAAATGGAAGTGCACAACCAATTGGTTGTGCCTCTTCCATAGTCACCAGTTGCTTGGCCCTTTTATTCCTAACAGAGGCTTGTATTGCAAGAAATTTCTCATGTTGTCTTCTTAGAGCCTCTACCTAATGTTGTATAATTTGAGCTTGATAGGCAAGCTCTTCTTGCATTTGGTGATATTTTTTATCTTCTTCAATGGTATTCAAATCCCTTTTAACATTCATCCTAATCTCCCTACAACTAATGTTTTCCATATTTTGGTGTTGTGTGGGAAGGTAAGCATTGGAAAAATGCCCATAACTAGCTGCAGTAGGGGAATATGGATCAAAATTATAAGCATTTCTAGACTGGTATTGTTGATAGGGAGTTGAAATGCTTGCAATTTCATGAAAATGAACAGATAAATAATGTTATCCATAATATCCCTACATACTAAAGCATGAAGAAATAAGGAGATCTACACCAAGATATGGGTATGTCCGATCAGAAAAAGCCAAAAATTTTGGCTACAAAGTCGCCATGTGCTTGAAAAATGCCTCTTGAAAGCTAAAAACACTGAAGAATGTACCAATTCTCTAGCTGTGAAAGTTGTGTCCTATCGAAAATGCCAAAATTAATTGTTGACGCTAAGAATTACTTCTAGGTGAACAATCTATGGGAAGCTCAGTGAAATGGGGGACCTTATGCACTTTTATCGAGAAACCCCTAGGATTTTAGAAGTCGACTCTTCATGCTTGGTGTTTGGGAAAGGGGTAGGAAAATTAAACAAAAATCCAAGGTGATGCACCAAATATTTTTGAAACCCTTTGAGTTTCCCCTTAGAAATAGAAAGAACATGCAATCTCATAAATGGGCACAAAACACCACAGACTCTTTATTGTTGTAAAGAGAATGCGAACAAAAGATCCTTGACATTGGCCAAAGCATTCATATCTTCCCATGAGAAGAACCCACTAAGGGTCATAGGAAATGTTCCTATTACCCCCTAAAATGACTATTCAAAAATAAATTCATTCACTAAATGGCATGGTATAACCCCATATTAAAAACATTAAAAGAGTAACTAGACATGTTCCAATAATTTGCAAGTTTGTGATGAATTATAAGAGCCTAAATTAACAAATCATAACATGGCCATTCAATAAATGAAATGGAACCTTAAACCTTCTACAAAATAGCAAAAACACACATAAAAAGAAAAACTGGGCATAGTCTAGTATATCTCTTCTATTGATTATGCATAAAATTGCAAGGCTAGGGTTTGAAAAATAAAATTGCAACTATTTTGTAAGTGTTCTTCTGCATAGTGAACATAAAAATCCAAAACAGAAGTTCTAGATCTAAAGGGTTCAAAATAAAACCCAACCAAACTCCCTTTTACAATGTGTGCGTAGGTCTTTTATAGAAAGAGACCTAGAACTAAATCTTGAATATACAACCGCAAAGGGTTCTGGAATTGTGCCATGTGGAAGCCTCATCATGGTGGTTTCTATAGCTATCTCAACATACCGATCTCTACATTATTATTATTCTTCCACACATGTGGTATGGACGCCACCTGTGCTTTTTGTAACCTCCTCACCATCATGGGGGAATAACTTCCAAATTCCACTCACATTGTTTTCCTCAAAATTTTGTGTGTGGAGGTGAACACACTTGGGTCAAATTTGTCTCAAGATTTGCTGCTAACTAAAAAGAAACATTTTTCCTTGAAGAAAGTGAACCCCTCTACCTTTTGAAACATGTGACCATAGGCTAGACATGTGTCACAATGGAAGAACTTGGAGAGGGGAAGCCTCATGCAGAGGTGCTTGAAACTCTGTAGTGTAGACATGTAGCACTCTAGTGGGCTTTCTTGAGTTTTGCCTTCCCTCTGACCTTCAAAAAATCTATAGAGATAACCGTGGCATTCTCTGCAATGAGAGCACTTTGAAAAATAAAGGAGTTTGAAGAGGAAGAGCCTGCAGACATGGTATAAACTATGCCATTTTGTTACCCCAACTTTGTGGGGTCATAACTTTCCCCTTGTTGCTCAAAATTTCTAATGAAATATATAATTGGAAAGGTCTTTAGAAGATCTAATTTTATTCCCTCATCACCCTTCCTTTGGCACACCATGCAGAGGGATGGATGCCACTTTCGACCCCAAATTGCGCTTGGAAGGCCTGCAAAAATTCACTTTTCTGCAACATAGAAAATACCAAAAATTTGGATTTTTTATTTTTCTCACTTCTGCTCAATCTATCACTTCTGCACTGCTTCAAATCACCTAAAATTCCTTTAGAGTTCTTTGGATAAAGGTCGTAGTATGTAACATCTACAATTTCTACACATTATGTTTTCTTATTCTTGGAAAATGTAATTGATCTAGCCGACATAGGTGTTACGAAGGCTCTATATATTGAGGCAGTTGATATTTAATTTGGGGAAATAGTGTAGTGATGAAATAATTTGTAAAAATACATGTTGGAGGCTAGGATTGTAGGATCTATCTCTTATAATGGGCATGTGAGCCTAATAATGTAATCTACATGTTGCAAACCAATCTAATGTAATAATTTGATTATGTGATATTGTGAATATCTATTTTAGCATGTCGATTATCATTTCTTGTGTCCGATGTTGATTGTTTCCGTTGTGTGACTCAGGCAGCATGGTTTGGACCATCTCCATTGGAGAAAATCCATCCATGATTGTGTCATGTTGTGTGTGTTTATATTAGTCCCTATTTATGCTTTGTTTCAATACATTAGCTTATTGTATTTCAAAATGTCCGACTTCCTTGTAAAAATGTTTACTTCATTTGATGATCCATTTAGTAGTAAAGACTTTAATATGATGGATGGAGTTCTTAACTACTTCATCTCTACTAAGACTTCCTCTACACCTCCTAAACTATATTTTTCCAAAATATTCCTAATGTAATAGAATGATTTAGGGTATAGAAAAATCCCCTTTATGAACTTCTCAATGATTCATCTCCCAAAGCTTCTCTCCCTCATGAGGGTATATTAATGCAAGATCATACTTTTAACACTTCTCTCAATGATATCCCTCTTTGGGATGACCCATACCTACCCCACGAGAGTCCCTTGGTGCAAGAGGATGATATTGTGGAGGAAGAGGGTGATATAGTTCCTAATTCCCTAAATGACACTTCACTTCCTATCTATTTTAATAATCTTCCTTCTAGAGATGAAGTATTAATGAGTTATGTTTTTCCTTCTCCTAAAGTTTTTCATAAAATACCTTAGAAGTAGATGATGATATCTTTGATGCTCTTTGTTTTTCAAATGAATATTTTGATAAAAAAGCCAATACCATTAAAGATACCCCTCAAACCAAACCATTTATTGTTCTAAAAGGTGCTACACCACCCAATTATTATGCAATACCATACATATATAGAAGAAATCATCAAGAGGATAATATCCTTGATGTACTCCCTTCTAAGGATCCTAATCAAGTCAACACTATTTATATGCATTCTCCACCTCCTCCTTCAATTATTTCTCTAATACAAACTAGCACACCATCAACTCTTCAAGATGATTGAGAAACTTTATACTTCACACCAACCTTATTTAGTAAAAATAAAATCCTTGAATTTGGGAACCAAACACCTTATTCTAAAACATGTATAGATATTTATTGGGCCTCATTAAATTTCAATGCAATCCCACCCAAAATAGGCCCTTATCTTTTTGATATTCCAAACCTTGATGATGGGCATGGTACAGGATGTGTGCAACAAAGCATTGAAACCCATGAGAAATATATATCACATTTTTCCAAAGAAACTCTAGGCTTCCAACCTTCACATTTGTCCAATAAATATATACATTTTTCTCCCAATTTCTCATCACAACAAGAGAATGTTCTTTTTGAGCTTCTTAAAGCCAAATTAACTACTCTTCCATTGAAGAACAAAAGAAAAAATAGAAAACAAAAACAAGAAAATTATTCCATTTGTATGTATCATAAAATTTGTGGCCATAAGACTAATGAATTGTACTATTTAAAATGTAAAAATCAATAATTCATTATTTGTGGTACGATTCAAATGACATGTAACAATGGATAACACATTTTTCATGATCAAATTTAAATAACATCTAAGTTCCTATTATGTTGCTCCTCATTGTGCGACATTGTTAGCCTATCCTTTTGGGGCTCATTGGCATTTATGGTGGTAAAATTTTACGTGCAAGAATACTTTGTGAGAAACATAATAATATTCCTTATTCATTGTGTCCACACTTGGGGGAAAGAGTACTATTTCACTCTCTTATCCCAAGGACCCATTTATTCCCTTTTTTGAGTTGTGTCTTTTATAGCATGATATCCTTTCTTACATAGAAAGTGTTTATTTATGTAAGGATCTTCTTTTTTTCAGGATATTTACATCCCAAGTTTACAACATTTTCTTTTCTTGGATGTCCATGTCTATTATAAATGAACTTTCAATTGGGGTACAATGTGTTGTCCTTTTCCAAGTATTCCATTACCTAGCAATAAGGAAGGTGTGTATACTTGATCCTCCCTCCTCAATTTCTCCCCCTTTCAATAAAGGTCTAATATCCCTTTTATTGATGTGTTTCTTTATAATATGATGTCCTTTATTGCATGGATTTATTTATTTTATGTAAGGATATTTTCTTTTTAGGATATTTACATCCCGAGTTATAACCTTTTTTCTTGCTTGAAATTGCATGTCCATTATAAAAGATCTATCACTTTAGGTATATAATGGGTTATCTTTTCCCTTGCCTTCATCCTTGGAGGTAAATGAATTATTAATATCTTATTCCTTTCTAAAAATTCACTTTCTCTTGATTATGTGGTATTTTTTAATCACATGACACCCTTTCTTGCATGGAGATTTTTTCTTTTATGTGGAGATCTCTTTTTCAGGAAATTTACATCCCAAGTTAAAACCTTTTTCTTGCTTGGAAAGTGTATGTCTATCCTAAATAGATACCCTTACTTGGGGCATTAAAGTGTTTCATCCTTCATCGAGAATCTATTTTCACCTAGCAATATGAGGGGGGTTAAAAAGGGTGCATTCTTGTTCTCCTCCCCCTCTTTGTCTTGAAGTTATTATCTTTTCTCAAGGACTTCTCTTGAAGGTAGATGTCTTGTAGCCAAGATCTCTTCCTTTAAAGGGTCTCTTCCCACATGTATATATCCTTTTATGATTATCTATTCCTTTTCTACCAATATTTTTCACTCTTTACTAATATTTTTGCTATACATCGTTGATTTAAGGATATCTTCTTGTTGTTGGAAGTAGGTATCCTTGTTCTCTTTTCCTTATGATACCACCATATTTATACATCACCATCATAAGGAGGGGGTCATAAATATGAGCTCCCTATATATTATGTAGCTTTTATTGGTCATTAGATTGATCACTTTTATTGGCTCTTAGACTGGCTGCTTTTATGAATCCACATAGAGACTATGCTTTCCATAAGACTGATCCCATAAGAAATTCTAGGGAAAAATATGTATGATATTTTTAAAGTGTTCTATGGAATATTTAAGAAATTAAATAGATTATTTATCCTAATAATTGAAGTAAAATATACATAAATGGATTCTCATCAAATGTATGTATTGCTCGATGTCTAGTGAGAGTTAAGATCCTAGATGAGTATTATAAAATGAATTCATAAACAGGTAATAAGAAACCTATGATTAATGCTTTGTGGTATGAAACTGACAATATTTCTAGTTGGTTGACTATAATGATTCATAGGGATATTGAGTTACATAATGTAAATGGAATAGTTGGGTAATAGGAATGTATGGTTATCATAATAGATTTAGATTTTTCTTTCAAGGAAATGCTAGAAGAATACTAATATGTAGTGTGCTTGATATAAATTTGGTCATCTACTATGGTGTAGGATATGATGTTAGTACATTGTTATCTCAACTAGGAAACTAAAATGAATAATGTGTATGAATGGTTACTCCTAAATGTACTTCAAGGAAATTAAAGATATCTAGGTTAATGCTATTATTAAAATGATTGAATATGTTGGAAAATTTTTTTGTAATGAGGGGTAGTAGGACTCATGTGTTTCTCCTCCTCCTAATGGATCTATGATTATTTTTGAAACAAAAAAATTAGAAAGAACTCACCACATTACTATTTGAAATTGATTGGAAGTAGGTGTGCTTATAGGAAAAGTGTTTGACAATTGAGCTTTGGGGATGGTATCCTAACTTGAAAGTTAATGGTGCAATACATTGTTAAATTGTTATAATTTCTTTATGATGATCCAATAATTTTTTTACCTATTATATTAGATTTATTAGATTATTTTCTTGTAAAGGGATGCATTTTCATGTCATGTATACAATATTCTCCTTAATATAGTGTAGATTCTTGATGACAAGAAATTAACAATTGCTTCATGATAAGATTTGTATTGTGTCTTCTGAAAAATTGCTTATGAAATTGTGTGTGTTTATTTAGGTGGTACATTTTGGGCATATATAAGATTTTAGTACTATGATTGCAAAATAAAATGCATAGTAATAATGTTTTATGTATTACCTTGATGAAAGAAATAACCCCTTGTATCAATGATGTATACCGCTTGTGTTTACCGTATATTGTTAAGTATAGAAGTAGAGAGCATGAATTTCAGACCCTGATTGTACTAAAGTCTTGCATGTTATATTTTGGAACATTAAAACATGTCTTGTAATTGAGCCATGAGGTGTAATCCCTATGAACATATTTTCATGTCGTATTAATGAATGTTTAGTAGGCTTGTGTTATGATTTCATACTTTTGTGAGATTTGTTCCCTATATATATAGAGATTGTTAGAAAATAGAGATTTTGTCATAGTAATTTTTATATCACACCCTTTTCCCACTATATTGACATCAGACTAAAGTGAAAATGAGTAAAAAGGAACACTTAAGAGTTACAAGTTGGTTTAAATGGTAAAATAATAGTGATTTTTGGAAAAATACTCTGATTTTAGGTTTCTTGTTGACTAGATTACCACATGAAGTATAAAGAAGTGTATAGTTGCTTCTTGTATTACAATAGACCTTTTGAAAGTCTTTTTATGCATGAATTGATTTAATCTTCTCTAACTTATAATAAGATAGGATTTGTAAAAAAACTCTCGATAGAGTGATTATTTGTGCAAATTTAATAAATTCTAGAGTAGAAATGTTTGCAATTTTATTAGTGTTTACTACTTATAAATGATAAACAGTTAGTACTTTCTGACTTCCATGAGTAAGTTGATTCTTGGGGCAGGGGATGCAATATCCCTCCAACCTTGACATGTATTTGATATGTTTTTTGGAAGTTAGGGAATGTTGTAGGGACTTTTATGCTCTAGTTGTATATGAAAGTATGATTATGCCTGAGGTGTTTTCCTAATCCATTCCATTTCAACTATAATAACTTCACATTGTAGTTTTAACAATGATAAATGCTTTCAGGTATATTCCTTCATGTGTATTCATCTCTTCTTATGTGTCCATGATATTTTAAGACCTTGATGTTATGTGATCACCTGATAGATCTATATGTTTACTATGTTAGGTACTCCTTATTAATGTTAATGATTACCCTTGGATAAATTAGTTATAATGACTAAAGGGTTGATTATGATACTTTGACACTTATGTCTTAATTGATATATGAATGTTATTTAATATGGTTTCAAGATCTCCTTAATGATTAGGTTCTTTATATGTTATGATTTTGATTTACATTGTCACGATTATTGTTCATCTATGATTACATGCATGATTATAATTATCTCTTTAATTATTAATTTTGGTTAAGGGACTAACCCAACTCATGATGGATTATATTATGGACTTGATCTAACCCTTTGTATTTGATTAATAATGTCTTGTATATTGGGTGCTTACATATGTCTTTTTATTTATGATCTACTTGTTGTTAGAATAACTAAAAGCGGGGGGGGGGGGGGGAATCAGTTATCCACAGTCCCAATCACAAAATGCATATCCAAAAACAATTTACTAGAACTCTACAATTTGGTAGCATAAAATAGTATTATGTCTGTGCTTTTACTGATTACTAGTTAATATCATATAGTGATTATCAATCAAATCCAATATGCAACATGAAAAGTATGACAACAAATAATCATCACAGTCAACACATAACACAAGAGATTTAATGTGGAAACTTTGTAAAGGGAAAAACCACCTGGGACCAGCAACCCAAAAATTGTTCACTTTTCTGAAGTGAGGTCGGTGAAGACCCAACCTTGTTAAAGGTTACAAACACACTGTGAGGTGTGACCTTGTTAGAGGATTTTAGACCAACCGCTATCGTCCAACTAGCATTCACTATGCGGTTGACAGGATAACAAATGTACACTCTATGAATGACATTACAAGACTTTCTAGTCCACTCTGTTAAGAGATTTATCTATTTACAATGGTTAAAATGTAACAGCAGGTGATCTGATTACAACACAACTTCAATTGCAGATTATCAGATCTATGTTAAGCTCATTCAAATCCTCTGATCAATATATCAATTTTGTTTCAATCAATATTCAGTAACTTACTATCACTCGGTTATAGCTTTCTAACACTCGATAATCTCTGTAGTTCGGTTCTCCTTAACCAGTTTGATCAGGCATGCATGAAGCTAGTTCACGCGATATCTCTGTAGTCTCCTTTCGACATGATTTCATAATGAAATCCTAGTCTCTTAAATAGACAAGTAAACCATTTTAATTCCATCCATCAAATTTTGCCGCTTAATCTCCTTTGTTGATTTTTTCACTTTAACCTTCCTCGGCTAATGTGTCAGTAACATGTTTTATTTCAATCCCTTAGATCTTCTTTGAATTATGCTAGCCATTGATCTTCGTAACAAACATTATCTTCAACTCCGTAATCATAACACTTTACATCTCATCAACTTCCATCAGCTAAACTAGTCATTTAGTTCTTTTCTCCTACTTGGTTAACAAAGAAATGCGTCGGTGAACACAAGCTCAGTTTATACTATGCTCAGTATACACTACATTGTATCAGTGTATACTAAAATGCTTCTTTAACCGACCACACTGCTTTGTGCATTTTTCTCTATCCTTCATCATAGATGAATGCAACATAATCAAGTCAATAACATAAGGTCATAGACTCATTCATAAGTTACCAAATATATTCCTTATCCTCATTTGTCATATCCATCTTCCTCATGTAGATATATTTTTTTATTCATCTCTTTTCTTCTTCTTTCTATAGATGTTTGGGTATAGTAACTTACAAGATAAGTATTGTCAAAACTAGTTGACATCAATGACAAAATATTACTGATTTAATCATCTTACATATCTAATCAGCAACTCAGTGATCTAAAATCAGAGATCTTCAAGTCATACAATTTATTCAAATCAGTTGTAGTTCATCGATCTCTCCCTTTGGCATTGATGGCAACACAAGTAATATGAAATATGACATGCACATACCAAACATGTATTCTACAACTCTGTTAACAAATGTTGTAACTCGGTACAAGCTCTCCCTAGCTTAATATGTTTAATCACTACGTTACATAAAAGCATTTGCAAGTGCAGACTAACTTCTGCAAATATGATCTTTTCAACTCGCAGGTTTTCTTCTGTTCTTATTAATTGATCTTCAATGCTCTCCTTTTTCTGTATCTCTCTCCCTTTGTCTTTGGCTTCATATTGATATCTCTCTCCCTTTGACAACAATGCCAAAGAACAATAAAAACATACAGCTCTGTAGTAGCCATGTAACTCTATGTTGTTCGGTGCATTCTCTATATCTCGATATACTGATGTGCAAATCTATTCCAGTACTTCAACCTTTCACAACCTTAGACAAAAATCCAAAGTGTGAACTTTGTTGCATCAACATGTATGATCTTCTGATAATATTAGGCTGATGTAACCTCCAGATCACCTTAGTGACCGGTAGATAAGGGATGAACCCCAAGTCTAGTCCTCAAGTATTCATATATATCCTTCGGTAGAGGCTTTGTAAATATGTTAGCAAGTTGTTCTTTTGATGTAACAAATTCTAGCTTTACTTGCTTCTCCTGTACTTGTTTCCTTAAGTAGTGATACTTAATAGATATGTGCTTTGTTTTAGAGTGCATCACTGGATTCTTTGAAATATTAATAGCACTAGTGTTGTCACAATATATAATCACTGGCTCAGTGATTACCTCATTCATACCTTCTAACACTTTCTTGATATAGGCAATATTTGAATAGTTAGTAGCAGCAACAACATAATCTACTTCAGCTGTAGACTGGGAAATGCAAGATTGTTTCTTACTTTTCCATGTAACAAGTCTTTCACCAAAAAAGAATGCTCCTCCGGTGGTACTCTTTCTATCATTCACATTTCTAGCCTAATCAGCATCGATGTATACCTTAAGTTAAAACTTGCCTTTCTTAGGATACCATAGTCCATAACCTTTAGTTTTCTTTAGGTATCTTAAGATTCTCTTTGTAGAAACCATGTGTGACTCTCTAGGGTTTGCAGAAAATATAGCAACTATTCCAACAACATGTGCTATATTAGGTCTACTATGAACTACATACATTAAATTACCAATCATGGATCGGTACAGTGTCTGGTTTACCTCAGTAGTTCCATCTTCTTTAGTCAGTTTACATCTAGTAGCCATTAGTGTTCCCACAGGTTTAGCATCTTCCTTGCCAAATGTCTTAAATACTTCCTTTATATATTTAGATTGTGTGATGAAAATACCATCATTCTGCTGAATCACTTGTAAGCCTAGAAAGAACTTAATCTCTCCAAACATAGAAATTTCAAATTCACTTTTCATTTCATCAGCAAATGACTTACATATGTGATCTTTTCCTCCAAATATTATGTCATCCACAAATATCTCAACAATCAAGATAGTATCATCAGAATTTCCTTTCATGTACAAATTACTATTCTCACTGGTTCTAACAAATCCAATACTCAACAAATAGTTATGCAGCCTCTCATACCAGGCTCTCGGTGCTTGCTTTAAACCATATAAAGCTTTATGTAATCTACATACCATATATTTGTTGTCTAGATCAACGAACCCTTCAGGTTGTTCTATGTAGACTTCTTCTTCAAGTATCCCATTCAGAAAAGAAGATATAACATCCATTAAACAAGAAGATTGATCATTATCAAGATAAAACAAATTACCTCTCTATTGTGTTCCAGTTCCAATAAGTCTTCCTCCATCATCAAATATCTTCACTTTCTTGCTCTCAAAAGCAACTCGGTGGCCTGAATTTTTCAGCTGTGCCACACTTAGCAAATTATAGTTTAGACCTTTTACCCAATAAGCATTGTCTCATCTAATTTTATCATTTATCATCAGGGATCCTTTTCCTCTAACCATATAAGGTGCATCATTACCGATTCTCACAGATCCTCCATTGTGTTCTTCAAGATGATCAAATTTTTCTTCATCACCACTCATGTGATGTGTACAGCCACTATCTATGATCCATGTATCATTTTTATTAACCTTAGAGATAAGTGTTGTCTCTACATACCTTTCATCTTCCTTTGAGTCATCCTTCATTGCAACAAATACTACCTCCATATCTTCATCAGTGTCGGTATCAGTGACATCTTCTTCTGCAATGTAGCACACCTTCTTGCCTTTATCATTATTGTCTCGGTGGTCTCTATTGTAGTGTCGATAACTTCTGTTGCCTCTTCTCCCATAGCTTCCTTCACCAAATTGTTCTTTGTTTCTGTCATCATCTTTCCTGTGTGGACATCTAGCAGCAATATGACCAACCTCTTTACAATTAAAGCATGCTAAAGGTAATTTACCTCTATATCTTCCTTTACCTTTAGGTAACCTTCTAGCCATAAGAGCTTCAAGCTCATCATCAGCATTGCTATCACTATCATCATTCTTATTTTTGTTACTAGACTTACCAATCTTTAGAGAAGACATAAAAGCAGATTCAACAGATGGTACAACACTATTATCAAAGTTGTTAAGTTCAAAGGTTATAAGCTTACCAATCGGATTATCAAGAGTAAGGTTGTTACCAGATGCATACCTAGTTTCATGAATTGTAGATATTCTGATTGCATAAACCAACAATAAGGTTTTAAGAACTTTGCTTACCACTGTCTCTTCATCAATAACACCATTAGATGCTCTAATAGCATGAACTACCTCTTTTAGTCTATTTGTGTACTGCAAAATATTTTCTCCTTCCTTCATCTTCATATCATCAAATCTTCCCCTTAAGCTTTCAGCTCTAACTCTTTTGACATTCACATCACCACTATAAACTTGAGCAAGTTTATCCCACATATCTTTAGCTGTAGTGCAATTTTTAATATCTTCAAATTCGGCATCTGCATAGGTAGCAACAATCTCCATCATAGTAACATTATGTCATGCATGTCTCTTAGTTGATCAAGGGTCAAGGGACCCGTGGGCGGTGCAATGTAGCCATTCTCCATTAGTGTGAGGGCGGAATTCCCAATTCCAGAGACATGCAGCTTCATTCGACTTTTCCATACTGTGAAGTTATCCTTGTTCAGCTTTGGCACTTCCCTCTTGTACATTTTGAAATCTTTGTGCTGAAGTCCTTAAAACTCTATTCCAAGCAACCAACACTCTTATACCAATTGTTAGAATAACTGAGATGGGGGGAATTAGTTATCCATAGTCCCAATCACAAAATGTATATCCAAAAATAATTTACTAAAACTTTTGCAGTTCGGTAGCATAAAATAGTATTCTGTCTGTGCTTTTACCGATTACCAGTTAATATCATATAGTGATTACCGATCAAATCCAATATGAAACATGTAAATTATGACAACAAATAATCATCATAGTCAACACATAACATAAGAGATTTAACATGGAAACCCTGTAAAGGGAAAAACCACCTGGGACCGACAACCCAAAAATTGTTCACTCTTCTGAAGTGAGGTCGGTGAAGACCCAACCCTATTAAAGGTTACAAACACACTATGAGGTGTGACCTTGTTAGAGGATTTTATACCAATCGTTATCATTCAACCATCATTCACTATGGGGTTGATAGGATAACAAATGTACACTCTATGAATGACATTACAAGACTTTCTAGTCCACTTTGTTAAGAGATTTATTTGTTTACAATGGTTAAAATGTAACAACAGGTGATCTGATTACAACAAAAATTCAATTGTAGATTATCAGATCTATGTTAAGCTCATCCAAAACCTCTGATCAATATATCAATTCTATTTCAATCAATATTCAGTAACTTACTATCGCTTGGTTATATCTTTTTGACACTTGGTAATCTTTGCAGTTTGGTTCTCCTTAACTAGTCTAATCAGACATGCATGAAGCTAGTTCATGTGATATCTCTGCAGTCTCCTTCTTCCGGCATGATTTCATAATGAAATCTTAGTCTCTTAAATGGACAAGTAAACCATTTTAATTCCATCCATCAAATTTTGCATCTTAAACTCCTTTGTTGATTTTGTCACTTTCACCTTCCTCGGCTAATGTGTCAGTAACATGTTTTATTTCAATCCCTTAAATCTTCTTCAAATTATGCTAGTCGTTGATCTTCATAAAAAACATTATCTTCAACTCCATAATCATAACACTTTACAACTCATCAACTTCCATCGGCTAAACTAGTCATTTTGTTCTTTTCTCCTACTCGGTTAACAAAGAAATGCATCGGTGAATACAAGCTCAGTTTATACTATTCTTGGTATACACTACACTGCGTCGGTGTATACTGAAATGCTTCTTTAATCGACCACACTACTTTGTTGTGCATTTTTCTCTATCCTTCATCATAGATGAATGCAACATAATCAAGTCAATAACATAAGGTCATAGACTCATTCATAAGCTACCCAATGTATTCCTTATCCTTATCTATCATATCCATCTTCCTCATGTAGATATATCTGTTCTTCATCTCTTTTCTTCTTCTTTCTACAGATGTTTGGGTATAGTAACTTACAAGATAAGTATTGTCAAAACTAGTTGACATCAATGACAACATATTACTGATTTAATCATCTTACATATCTAATCAACAACTCAGTGATCTAAAATCATAGATCTTCAAGTCATACAATTTATTCAAATCAGTTGTAGTTCATCACTTGTATGGCTAAGGGTGAAGTCATTGTTACTCACCTAGTGAGGTCCACATGATGTCTCAACTCGTGTCATTTTTTGCAATATATATATATATATATATATATATATATATATATATATATATATATATATATATATATATATATATATATATATATATATATATATATATATATATATATATATATATATATATATATATATATATATATGCACATGTATACTCACTTTGTGATGCAGTCTTGCAGGTACTAGGCATCTATTGGAATTAGGAGAGATAGGTACTGAGAGGGGAGGGGTGAATCAATGCCTTCAAAACTTGTAACAACCTTTCTGATATATAACTGAATACTGTAATAACCGATCAAAATAACTTGAATCTAATTGCATAAATCAATCATCTAGTTAACTTAAGAAAGTAAACAACATGAAATCAATATGACAATCACATAACACAAGTATTTTGGTAATGCAGAAACCCTTGTTAGATGGTAAAAACTACGGTGGGGATGACACCCATAAATTCTTCACTACTGTAGATAGAAAAGGTTTGCCTGTTAAGGCTACAAGTTTTGATCACTTCTGGTGATCTTACCCTATTATGAGTAACATATTAGATCAGCTAGATCTACCTAGTTATAGGATTTAACAACACTATATGAAGTGTGTACTCAGTTAAGAGATTTATACAAAGACTATTAAGTCTACTCTGTTAAGAGATTTATCAAAACTCTATCATAATTGTCAGAAAGTAATAGGTAAACTATCTGCTAGTTGACAACTCAATTGTCTGAAATAGATCTATAAATGCTCATCAAAATATCACCTTATCTGGTGATGGTTCTTTGCTCTATTCTGCTCAGTAGCCTTGTCTAATTCTACTCAATCTGATAACCTCTGTACTCTATTCTGCTTGGTAAACTGATTGTCTTGAAGATAAGCAATTTCTTCAAGTGCTCTGTGATTCATATATATCAGTTCAACAACCTCATAAAAATGGTGAGAACAAACAAAATATATAGTGTTTTGTTTTGCTGCCTTAGCAAAAATTAGGTTACAAAAATAATCATAACCCTAAGATCTATGGTGCAAAATAACCTAGATCAACTAATACAAATAAGATAATCATTTCATTTAATGAATATCTTTTACAATAAATGCTCCTCAATATTGGTAAACTATTTTACGATCTGTTATAACTATTTGCATAGAATAATGTGCCATTTCTGATTACTATGCCATTTTCTGTGATCATCGGTAAACACTATATAATCTGCTCAGTGTATACTACGATGCTTGGTGTTTACTGACCGTAGGTGTCGGTGTCACCGGTGCTCGGTTAACTGTGTGATGCTTGGTGTAACAAGCTTTACTAACTGCTCTGTCTTACTTCTAGTTACCGACTGTCTCAATATGAGCAACTGACCGACCTATTTACTATCCTTTGATACTAATGACAACCTTAAATGCTCAATAGAGATTAAAAATCTCCCCCTTTGGCATTAGTATCAAAACTTCAAAATGTATATAGATAAAATGTTTCTATATATTCCTTATATCTCCGCCATATACATATCCACAACAAAAAACTTCTAAGTACAAAAAGTACTCCCCCTCGATGCATGCTCTCGGTAGTATGTAATATACTTATTTGGCATATACATGATTTCCCTCTTTTTGATAATAATGCCAAATACCAAAAATATAATGTATACTTACATCTTGTCAAAAATGTGTGGATGGGTTTTCTTCACAGACTCCAAGAGGTTGTCCCATTCCTCTTTCAAGTTGGTAAGAGCAATATGCTCAAGACCGACTTGTGCATGCATGTCAAAGATATTATCCAACACTAAAATCTCTAGTGTTGCAACAAGTTGCTCAGCTTTGACAATATGTGTTTCAAAAACCTTCAGGTAAGGAGTGAGTTCTTTTTGTAGCTCTGTAACTTGATCGGTGATGTGCGCTTCTTGTTTCCTTAAATCTGCTATCAGCCGCCAAAGTTCCTAAACTCGATTAATATGCTTTAAGAAAGCAGTTGGCTCAGCGATAGCTGCTTGTGTACTTGACTTGATTTCTTCTTCTAAACCTTTTATCTTTTCACTAACTTCTATAGTGAAGGTGTTTGAAGTACAAAGCTTTATTAGCAGTTGATAGATTATCTGGGTGATAGATTTTACCTCGGTAATGACCTCAGATAATTTTACTTTGTTCAGTGCCACTTTTGTGATAATCCTTTCTGCCAATTTATTCTGAATCTTTGATTCTGCCCTTTCTTCTATTCTTTTGTCTGCATCTGTATCAGGGGCATTGATTTTGTCAGTGAGTGTGGCAAGTTGATCTATGATGGGAGTATTCTCATCAATGTTTATTTCCAGTACTATCTATTGTAGAATATCCCATACATCATTTAACACTTCTTTGTGTTTGTGTTCTTGCCTCAACTTCTCTTGTGCTGCTTTCCTTGAATATAACTCCCCATACTGACTTAGTTCCTCGGGGCTTAGGGTTCTCGGGTCACATTCAGGTATAATGATAACTTCATCAATGGTGACCAACCCTTTGGCTTTCTTCTTCCTCTTCTTCGGGGCAAGAGGTGACTTCTTCTCACTTACGACAATAGCTTTTTCTTCACTCCTCGGAGTATCCTTACCAGTTGACACTATATCATCCTTCTTCTAATCCTTGGTAGATTGAGTGGGAGTCTTGGTGGTAGTGTCAGGTGGGTTCAGCTCGGTTGACTTGGTTTCTTCAGGTTCCTTTTGTTCTATAGATTGTGCCTCTGGTTTGTTAGGCTCATTTTTATCTGTAGGTTGCTTAGGTGCTTGAATCTTAGTAGTATCATTGAGTGGCTCAGGATGAGAGACATCGGGTTGTACTTGTGAGATTATCTCAACTACCCCTGCAAGTATAGGTAGTTCACCTGGTAGAGATGTACACACATTTTCAATGTTTAATGCTTCATCTTTGTATTGTGTAATTATTACATCTTCATCATCCTTATCATTAGGATCATTGTTAGTGATGTCCTCAATGAGTGCATCATCATTGGTTTTCTTTTGCAAGTGGATCTTGACTTGATCCGATGCATCCTGTGAAATTTTGATTTCTTTCTTTTGTTTGGTGATATCAATTACCTTGGTAATTGATATATCGGTGTCTTCTATTTGCTTACCTTTGTTATTATCAATGAAAATACCTTTATCTTTTGAACTGTGTCTCTTTTTAGACAATTTTAGGAATGCTTCATGTTCAGCTTTCTCTTTTGCTTTCAAAATTGATGTCCATAGAGAGTCACATGTGACATCCATATCATCTACATTCTCATCCATGATCTGTAACTCTATTCTTGACTAAAAATATAGGCTGATACCTTGTCATGTATTCACTTACCACAACATAGCTAAAGTGTGTGGCTGCACGGCCTAGTGATCGTTCTCTTTTTCTTTTCTCTATTTCTAGTGCAATAGCCCATCTCTCACTTATTTTGTCATCAAGTTCCTTCAGCAATTGACATGCCAATTCTATTGTTACTCTCTTGAATTTAATCATCATTTGAACAATAGCATGTTCTATCTTTGTCTTGTCCTCAATTGACATGTTGTTAAATTTGCCTATGCCTGGATCATTAAGATTTCCATTCTCAATAATATCTTCAATTATTTCTTCTATAGTACTATCCTTGTTATGAACTAGCTTAAATTGATCAGGGTCATTTTCAGTGTCGGTCTCCTCTATATCTTCCTTACTCCTTATGTATTTCCTCTTTTTCTTAGGTGGCTCAGCTACCTTCTTGTTCTTTCTCTTTATGTATTTCTTCATCGGTGTAGCTGCTCTTCTTTTTGCTACTTTTACTGCTTCTTCTTTCTTAGTAGATTGTGCTGCAATTGCTGAACATGTCCTCATTCCTTCAGGTTCTGGTAGCTGAATATCTTGTTCATCAGTTGTGGGTAGTTGAATTTTCTTCATCATCATTGGTGGGAGGAACTGATGTATTATCCTTTTCTTTGTCTGACTCAGCCTCCTCGTTGTCATAGGGTTTTTCAGCCAACTGTAACTGACCTTCGGTTGCTTCATCAACCAGTGACTCCTTAGGTGAGTTAGAAGTAGTTCCATATCTTGCTGAGAGATATTTTCTCATTTTCTTTGCCCTTCTAGACATTTTACCGATCTCTATGTTCGTTGTTATTCTAGACTTAGCTTCCTCATATACTCCAAACCTACTAGCAGTGATGTCTATTGGTAATGCCAGTAATGCATTGATAGATCTCAAAGCAAAATCATGATTCATTTCATAACCCATAGGTGCTAGCCATTTTGTTCTCGATTCTACTGCCTTTACCATTGAGTGGTCTGTGCTTACCACAAAGCATATGTCATCTTCAAATTTACTTACTAATTCCTTTGGAATTCTACTTCTTTGTTGCATTCTTGTTTGAAATTCTTTGAAATATGCATTGAACTCCTTGTTCAGATTATCTCCTAGACTTCTCATCATTTCATCGATTTGAGCAATTATTGGTTTGTCTAATTGCTAGTTTACTTTTCCAATACCCGATACATATTTTTGCAAATAGAGGAATGTACAGACAAGAAGTGATACGTACTTACATGTATTGGAATTCTTTGCTTTTATTGTCTTCATGTTGTCATGTAGTTAGTGTAGTAGTAGCTTGGCAAGATCAACCTGGTGATCTTTCTTCATAATTTTGTAAGCCATGTCCATGGCGCTGCAAGGTACACTATTTAGTCTGCTTGATTGAAATATCTTGTACTCGATGACATGAGCTGTGAATTTTACCACTGGATCTTTGATAGTTGATATTTTCAGTGCCCTACCATCCCATTGAACTCTAGTGTTCTTTTCTACATTGGGACGAGATGAACTTTGAAAGGCTTTAGCTTTGTTGGTTGTGGGGTACCCAGTAACCCTACTGATAATCTTCTTGGTGATCTCAATAGGTTTTTCTAACCAAAATTTGTCATCATGAAATTTGCTTAGCACGATTCTTATCCAGTCGTTGTGAAATGATTGTGGGAAGTATGTGAAACATCATAACCCTGACTCTTCAATCTTCTTATATTTGGATTTGATCTTACCATCTGGTCCATAGATTTGCTAATAAGCTGTTACGGTCTCAAAATCACACACTTCACCAATCTTGTAGTGAATGTAAGCCCTAACGTCTTCTATTAACAAAACCTTATCAGGAATACTAGAAAATGTGCCCATATCGTTTGTTTGTGCTGCAACCTTGGGATGAGGTTTGAATTTCTCCTAGGCAAAGTGTGCCCTAACAATTAATTCCACTTCCTCCTCAATGTTCTATGATTTGCTTGCGGTTGAAGACGATGCCATAAATTGTTTCTAGGGTTTTGGCAAACAATAGATAACCAGTGTTCTATAGGTAGCTGAACTTATTAGTTATCGTCGAAGAATTGTCGTCGGTTCGATCTATAGTACCTTTGAATCTGTTCTAAAAATCTTTAGCTCAAACTCTTCTCTGTAAAATATCCTTTCTTCGAAATCGCAATGTAACAATGAACTCTGTTTCCACGTATATATAGGGTTTTTTGATATTCCCATTCAAACTTTGATGCATTAAATGTGTGACCTAACTTTCGGTATGAGATGGCTATCAGCTCAGTAATGTCTACAATATCTTTTGCTCGGTTAACATAGAGTTTATTAATCAGTTTGAACTATTGTCGGTTAACCTTGTATAGTGATTACCAATGGGTAACCAACTCACGTTTCTTCTTTTATCGACTAGATAAAATTTGCAAACTTATAATATATAAACCATAGTGCATCTTCATTCATGCAAATTTGGTATTTGTACATCATATATAAGGAACTGTATGAAAACTGTGATCATTTAAAATGTCAGTTCCATACATACCTTGTCATCTTAAGTGGAGGTATCGATCTCACCCAATCCAGTGGATGAGGTTTCATCGACAGTGTTACTAGACTCAACATTCTCATTAGATGCCTTCTTCCACATTGTGTTCCTTAACTTTGTAATATCTGTAATGTTATATCCACTCTCAAATATATGGTTTTCATCAGGTGCTCGGTCTCTGCAGTTCTTGCTTACATGACCGACCTTGTGACAGTGCATACATGCCATTCTTGCATTTGTCCAGTTTCTTGATTGTCCAATCTGACTCTTTCTGTAACAGTTTGTTGCAATATGTCCATACCAACCACATGCAGTACAATTAGTCCATGTATTATAATCCCAAACATATGAGTTACCTTGTCTCTTCGATTGATATGGCTTGCGTTGTAGTTTCTCTTTAGGTGTCCAGACTTGTTTCATTTTTGCCTTGCAGTGTGTCCATGCTTATTACAAGTATAGCATATTTTCTCCTTAGTAGTATTATTAGCAATGTCATTCTTCTTTTCTCTACATTCATAAGCTGGATGTCCAAACTTACCACAATAATAACAATATCCATTGAATTTTGGAATGACAGGAGGTTTACCTTGTGCTTTGCTTCTGCACACATTAGATGTATGTCCTATTTTTCCACAGTGGTAACATGGCATCACCTTAGGTTTCTAAGTTTGATTGTTGTTGACTTCTTCAGCTTGTTGTGATGATTCTCCTTCACCAGTGTAGCCTATACCGACTTTGCTTCTGAATCTCCTCTGATTAGTCAAAAAGTCATCAATCTTTTTAGAGTTGTCCTCAGCTATCTTCATCATCTCACTGTGTTGCTTTTGTGTTTTTATTTCATTTCTCAATTTTTCATTATCTTCTCTGAGTATTGCTACATCTTCAAGTCTTCTTGATAATTCTCCATTTACTCAGTTCATTTCTTGATAAACTGTCATCATCTGATTTGATACTTGGAAGTGACGATAGTGAGTCTTTGTATTTCATTTTCTTTTGCTTGAAGTTGTTCAGTCATCAGTCTTCAGCCTTCAATAGCCAGATTCTGATCTTGTTCAGCTTGTCTACCATTGTTCATGATTTCCACCATTCTCACCATTTGAGATTCATGACCAATTTGAAGTGCTTTCACTTGCTCAGATAGATGCTGATTTTTTTCAGATAACTCAGAGATTATGCTTTTAGATCCGTCAGAGATGCTTCCAGAGCTTGATCCAATATGATCAAATATTTCATCAATAGGTTCTTCATGATAACTTATTTCATTCAGCTGAATTGCAAGGTTCTTTCTTTCAGCCAATAATTTCTTCAGTTCTTCCTTGGCTTGTTTATATTGTTCAACAAGAGAAATGAGCTCTGATACCAATTGTTGGAATTAGGAGAGATAGGTACTGAGAGGGGAGGGGTGAATCAGTGCCTTCAAAACTTTACTTGTAACAACCTTTCTGATATATAACTGAATACTGTAATAACTAATCAAAATAACTTGAATCTAATTGCATAAATCAATCATCTAGTTAACTTAAGAAAGTAAACAACATGAAATCAACATGAAAATCACATAACACAAGTATTTTGGTAATGCAAAAACCCTTGTTAGAAGGTAAAAATTGCGGTGGGGATGACACCGACAAATTCTTCACTACTGTAGATAGAAAAGGTTTGCTTGTTAAGGCTACAAGTTTTGATCACTTCTGGTGATCTTACCCTATTAGGAGTAACATATTAGATCAGCTAGATCTACCTAGTTATAGGATTTAACAACACTATATGAAGTGTGTACTCGATTAAGAGATTTATACAAAGACTGTTAAGTCTACTCTGTTAAGAGATTTATCAAAACTCTATCACAATTGTCAGAAAGTAATAGGTAAACTATCTGCTAGTTGACAACTCAATTGTCTGAAATAGATCTATAAATGCTCATCAAAATATCACCTTATCTGTGATGGTTCTCTGCTCTGTTCTTCTTGGTAGCCTTGTCTGATTCTGCTCAATCTGATAACCTCTATACTCAGTTATGCTCGGTAAACTAATTGTCTTGAAGATAGGCAATTTCTTCAAGTTCTCTGTGATTCATATATATATCAATTCAACAACCTCATAAAAATGGTGTGAACAAACAAAATATATAGTGTTCTATTTTTCTGCCTTAGCAAAAATTAGGTTACAAAAATAATCATAACCCTAAGATCTACGGTGCAAAATAACCTAGATCAACTAATACAAATAAGATAATCATTGCATTTAATGAATATCTTTTACAATAAATGCTCTTCGATCTTGGTAAACCATTTTACGATCTATTATAACTATTTTCATAGAATAATGTGCCATTTCTGATTACTATGCCATTTTCTATGATCATCGGTAAACACTATATAATTTTCTCAGTGTATACTGTGATGCTCGGTGTTTATTGACCGTCAGTGTCAGTGTCGCTAGTGCTCGGTTAACTATGTGATGCTCGATGTAACAAGCTTTACCGACTGCTCTGTCTTACTTCTAGTTACCGACTGTCTCAGTATGAGCAACCGATGGACCTGTTTACTGTCCTTTGATACTAATGACAACCTTAAATGCTCAATAGAGATTAATAGCATCAACTTCACTTGGCTCCACAAGTATAAGTGTGCCCTCAAATCCTTGATGGTTGTTGTTGTGGAGATAGTACCAAGGTCCCTGCTTGAGTCCTTCTTACTATTCTCTGATTAGGGAACATTGGGGTTCCTGCTTGTTTAGTTAGTCATTGGGGTGACAAAACTTGACTCACCTCACTCTCTTGGGCATGGTTGTGATATTTTCTATTGGTGTTTGGTTATGATATATTATTATGACTATTTATGCATGGTTTCATTGCTCGATGACTTTCTGAATGTTTTTGTTTGGTCAAGAGATCCTAGCTTTTCCTTGTTGACTTGTGTTGACTTCTTTTAGCTATATGGTTGTTGGATGTCTTCATGACTTTCTGACTTCCTATATCTTGAAGTGAGGTTGTGTATGGTTTGTTTATGGTAATCTATGATAAGTGATAATATGTATCTTTGATATGTTACTTGATTTAATCAATGTGGGCTAATTCATCTAATTATTATATACATATATACAAATATATATATATATGTGTGTAATTGTATTTGTAAGTAAATACACATGTTGTATATTACACAAGTATATATAATATATAGGTATAAAATTATGTTAGTAAATAAATATATGTTGTAAATAAATATATATTTGTATTTTGTGGTCTAGATTATTTAGTATATTAAGTGGGAAGAGTACATTAACTTACTATGTATTTAGTAAATAATGTGTAGTTATGGATATCGAGTAAATTGTTGGTTAAGGGAAAATTATTGTAATTATTAGTTTATATAGTGTTGGAAAGTTGACTATACTATCGTATATGACTAGATATAGTATTGTCATTATGGAAACAAAGTCATATAGTGTTTTGGAGTTAGCGCACATCATCAGAAGATAAGTATTTGGCTAAGTACATAAGACTAGATAGTTAATTGAGCACTAGTAGATTAGAGCATCAACGCACGTGCATATGACCGAGTTATGGTATGTGCCCTTGAAGTTAAGCTTGTATGTATGGATTCATGCTAAGTCTAAGAGTGCATGATCAAATGAGATCGTTTGAAAAAGATAGAGACAGTTGAAGAGGTACAACCAATGAATACTAGAACAAAATAGTTTATACAACCGACTGTTGGTAATTTGATTACCGACTATAATATTGTTTTGTAAAGGCTATGTGCCTATTGTAATTAGGTTTTAGACATGTAATTAACTTTGTTTGTAAACATTCTTGAGCCAATTCACTTGGAAGCTTTATATGTAATCGGTTATAGGCCGACCTAGTTAATTGTTTTGGTAGGGCATATAAATATGACATGCACCCTTTGTAATTTGCATGGAAGTTGAAATAGAGTTGAGATAAGTAGAGAAGAAGTATGTGAAGAGTTTTTAAGATGTATTAGAGCTTTGCAAGAGGTCAAAGCATCAATGCATCAAAGAAACTGATCAGACAAGCAGTGTCACAGTGCCAATTCATCTAGCAGATATAGTGTGTATCTGAGATCAAAAGGTTGTAGCCTTCACCACTTGAGCAGTGAGCTCTAGAAAATTGTGTCCCCACCCCTAACAGGGTTATTGTAAAAGACTCCTAACAGGGTTTGACCCTTGAGAAGGTCACTGTACTAAAAGCATTGTAAAGATAACTCCTAATAGGGTTAAGGATCTTCTAACAAGGATCATAAGACACTAGTACAAATTATTAGTGGGTGTCAATTCCCACCAGGATTTTTACCTATTTGGGTTTTCCCGTAACCATATTGGTTTTATGTGTTGTATTCATCTATCTTGTTTATGTTAATGTTTATTTCAATACTTAAGCATTCAAGTTAAGTTTAAAGAGTAAAGTAAAAAGATTGAATATAGTGAACATTGATTCACCCCCCCCCCCCCCCCCCCCCTCAATGTTCTCATTCCTAACAATTGGTATCAGAGATCTGGTCCTTAGCAAAGAGGTTTAACCACTTGAGGAGATCATGGATAAGACAAAAATGAAACATTTGAAAAGAAATCTTGAAGATGCTCTTGAAGACCTGGATAGATCTGAAAAATAAATTGAAGAACTAAAAGAAAAAGTCAGTGATGCTCAAGCAGTCATCAAAAGACTAAGGAAAGATTTAAAATAATGTTCTACCAGTGATTTAGGGATCGTGGTCAAAAAGCTAAAGGAAGAGAACCTTCAACTAAATGAAGAATTGAGGCAAAGAAACATGGAAATCTTGGAGCTAAGAAACAACAAAGAAAGCTTGGAATCTGAATTGAAAGAGGCCAAGAATCACATTGATAAATTACACACAAGAAAGAATCTAATTGAATCTCAGTTGTATGCTCGGAAGCTTAAAGGAGATACCAGCGACATTGGATTTAATGAAGCACAAAATCAGATTGATGACATGGGAGCAAGAATCAAAGCACTAGAAGATACCACTAATGCTAAGAAGACAAAAAATTAGACTAAAGATAATGTTGAACCATCCAAAGATGAGCACAAGCCAATAGATCGAACTTGTTATGCATGTAACAAGCATGGACATATAGCAAGGAATTGTAAAGAGGTAATACCTTTCAATGGTTACTGTTATTCATGCAATAAATTTGGTTATATAGCTATGAATTGTAAGACAAGTCAGCAGAACAAGACTTAGCATAATCAAAGAAATCAGAATCAACCAAATGTAAGAAGTTCTCATAATGTTACATGTCAGGTATGTAACTATAATGGTCACTTAGCTAGACAATGTAAAATGGTAACCCATGTCAATGCGCCGAGGAATATAAGGCCTCTAGGTATTTGTCACTCTTGTAACAAGGCTGGACACATCTCAAAGTTTTGTAGATCAAGAATGCAAGGTCAGGAAAGCGCTAGCAGTTGATTTGGTCAGAGGTGAAGAAGGATAAGGTTGATGAGCATGTATTGGATGCATCCACAGCAGACGCGCCCTCTACATCTGGATGAATGGCTCTCAGGGTCATAGGGGGACCTAATTTAGCTCTAGACCCCTACACAGCTGGTATACTCACCCTCAGAGTATGCGCCTTTGGATTTAACCTTTTGAAGACTAGCAAAACCTATGTGCAAGAGTGTACTAGCTGATTGATAGTAGAATGAAAGTTGGAGATTTTCAATGAAAGTTTGGTTTATGCATCAAGCATTAATGGCTGAATTTTTACTTTAAAGTACACAACTTGTAGATCACTCAGTGCATTCAAGTTCAGAGAAATTGAAGAGCACATAAGCCCTAGCAGTTGATTGAGAAGGATTTCATATTGATTCACCAGCGAAGCAGTGTGTTTGATAGGTTACGTCGTGCTGATTCAGAAGTTCTTAGAAACCATTAGGAAAGTGATATACAAGTAAGTGATGGCTACTCCTATTGTATTTGATGTTGCGGAAAAGAAGAGATATGTATTTAAGAGGCACCCATTCAAATCTACATTGAATGACCTAGAAGGGTCATTCTCCCGCACTCCTATGGGTGTTATGTATGTTAAAGACATACGTGCATACATATATTGTAAGAAGGAGCCAGTAGGACTTGACAGAATAAGAGCGCACTTAGAAACCATGATGAAACCAGATAAAACCTTCTTGGATGAGTATGTGCAATTTGAAAACCACCCGATAATTGAATATGCTACAACATATGAGTACTATGAGTCCGAATGGATAAAGATTCTACTTAATAGGATTCATGATGACCTATTCTAGATAGGAGAAGTGTCAGTTAGGATTACAGGAGACCTAATCCATGAGATGAAAGGTCTCTCTAAGAAAGGTGTTGTTCTTCCAGTAGGCAATGATGTGAGAAAACTTGTTGAGAAAACATGAAAATCAAGAAGTGATAGGTGTGGAATGATGATAGAGCCTATAGAGGAAAATGACATCAAATTAATGTCTATGATACTAGGGTATAATTTTCAGCACACCAACAGGGTGAATAGTGTGTCTGCAGCCACTATTCTTGTAGCAATAAGGATTCTCAGATAAAATGGAGAGTTCAATTTGTGCGATATCCTACATGCACAACTGATAGACAACATTAAAGCCATTAAACATGACAAGACCAAAATATTCAGGTTTGGGTCTTTGATCATATACATGTACTTCTACATTCTTGGAAAGGTGTCAGATTTGTATTTGGACAAGAGTATGCCTACAATGCCACATATATCATTTAAGGCAAATACTGAGAGTACACTAAAGGACTACATGACACTGGAATTGAAGACATTTAGGGCCAAAATATAGATGAGATACAGGATTCCAGAAAACATTGTTGAAAAGTACAAAGATAGCATTTGCTTTATGGTAGAAACCGATGTAACTTTTATGGAAGCAGTGGAGCCAAGAATGAAGTGGATCCATCCACTTGGTTATGAGGTTGATGAACAAGTCTTAGAAGCATATGCACAAGTATTGCTATCAGCCCCTAAGGACCCTAATGAACCAAGATGGGGGACTTATGAAGAGAAAACAAGAGAAGTTGATGTTGTTTTGAACAACGCATCAACTAAAAGAAAAGTACCTAAGGTTACTTTTGAGATCCTCAGAATTCATGGAGTAACTCAAGAAGACCTTGACAAAGCAAGACAAGAAAAGATTGCTTTGGGAATTGAGAGTGCATCAGCAGTAGAACAAAGGAAGATGATCCCAAGTTAAAGAAGGCCAAGATTGAGAAATCTGAAGATCCTAAGGATAAACAAGAAAAATCTTATGTTTCCCCTCCTACGCCCACATAAAAAATTGACCTTACTGCTCCTCCAGAGTATAAGGCAATGTCTAAGAGAAAGAAATAAATCAACACTAGTCATCCATCCTCGCGAGCAACAAGAAGTAAGAAGAACACTCAAGCACCTCTAGAAGTAAGTTTCAAACCTAGTCTTAGTGTGTTGAGTACAAGGATTGTTGATGAAGGCAGGATAGATCAAGTAGGAAAGTTCTATGAGAAGTATAGTGAAATTGACAAATCAGAAATTCATGGAATGATTATCAAACACATGTTGAAGTTTAAAAGGACAGTCCTAGAACTAAAGACAATAATTCTAGACAATGTGTGGAATATCTTAGAATTCCTAAAAAGACATGCCATTGAAGAGGATCAAAGGATAAGAGAAAAGGCTCTAGATGAAAGTCTCCCAGTATGTTCTCTAGAGGAGAAAACTTTGTTGTTAGATCTAATGAAACCACATCTCAGAACCAAGACAAGAACATTACATATCATGGATAAGAATTATGAGTTGGTTGCAAACGAAATAGAGAAAGCCTTTGAGAAGGTTTTCTTGAACATACACATGTACCCACCTACCACGCCCACAGCTCAAGTACCCACAAAGGTAGCTAAGGAGTCAGAGACCACAAATGTACCATTTATAGGTCCTCAGGATTCAGCACCTACAGTTGAAACTCCTGCAGAGGCAGAAAAGTCTGCACCCATGACAGAGTCACTAAAGGATAGCACTATCATTATTGATAATGTTGAGATTGCAATGGCGGCCACAGATAAGGACTTGGAAAAATTCAAAGAAGCCTTTGTAAGCACACAAGAGGCTGAAACACTATGCGGTGGAAATTCACCCAAGATACAACAAGAAGGTAAAGAAGAAGAGACACAAAAAGAAGAAAAAGAGATAGAAAAAGGAGAAGAAAAAAAAACACAAAAAGAGAAAGAAACAGAAAAGGGAGAAGAAAAGGTAAAAGGAAATGAACCAATAGATGAGGCATCTATTGAAATGAAAATTAGAGTAAAGCAAGAAGTAGTGGATAGCACTCCTATCACTCCTTTTGTATTATTGTTGTCAAGATTGACACCAGACACCACTAGTCTGGATTATTGGGGAGAAGAAGACCTAATCAAGATCAACATCTTAGCCATGGAGAAAGAAAAGGAAAAATAGGTAATGAGGAATCCCATATTTATTGAATCAGTCAACATATTGAATAGTTTATTACCTTCAGACAAGAAAGTGTCTAAGGTTCATTCAGTGGATGATGTGAGCACAATTCTTTAAAATTTTAAGACAAACTTTTCTAGCTTGGAAGAATCTGCATCCCTAGTTGCAGAAAAGAAGTATATGAAGAAGAGGCTCAGTGAATTGGTCAGTAACTTTACACTTGACCTAAGTTCACTCAAGGTTGATCAATCATCCTTAAAAGAGTTTGCAGCAAAGGGCAAGAATATTATTGCTGACTGCATGAACCGGGACAAGTTAACAACTGATCTATACCAGAAGATCCAAGAGGCAGAGGCTATGATAGAGAATGTGAGGAAATCTATGGAAGACCCCTCCACTGATGTAAACATGTGTAATAATGTATATCAAGGGTAGATTGACAAGATTGAAAAAGCAGAAAAGGAGATGTCTAAGATAAGGGCAAGGCAAACACAGCTAAGGAATTATCTTGCGCCCTCTTTAGATGTACTAAATCAAAATATCAAGGAGATCAATGCCACCATGGTGACATATGATCAATGTCCTAGCTCAGATTTGGAGAAGCTGACTTATGCATTATGCGCCCATCTCCAAACAGTCAATGCACTGATTACATTCTGGAAACAAGAGATCCACAATTTGCAGATAGCATATCCGGATGTACTTTCCCTGTAAGTACTTGTAGATACGATTTTTGGAACACCTTTGTCATTAATGTCAAAGGGGGAGTAATGTATAGAATATGGAGTCATTTATGTAAAGAAGATATATAGTAAAAAGTATAAGGGAGATATAAGTTAGAGTATGATAAAGAGTTTTGTGTATAGTTAGTAACTATGTCATATTCCTTTGTTTCCATCAATGACAAAGGGGGAGATTGTTGGAAAGTTGACTATACTATCGTATATGACTAGATATAGTGTTGTCATTATGGCAAAAAAGTCATATAGTTTTTTGGAGTCAGCGCACATAATCAGAAGATAAGTATTTGGCTAAGTACAGAAGAATAGACAGTTAACAAAGCACCAGTAGATCAGAGCATCAGCGCACGTGCGTATGACCGAGTTATGGTATGCACCCTTGAAGTTAAGCTTGTATGTATGTATTCATGCTAAATCTAAGAGTGCATGATTAGATGAGACCGTATGACAAATATACAGATAGTTGAAAAGGTACAACTAGTGAATACCAGAACAGAATAGTTTATACAGCCGACTGTTGGTAATTTGATTACCGACTATAATATTGTTTTCTAAAGGCTATGCACCTATTGTAATTAGGTTGTAGACATGTAATTAACTTTTTTGTAAACACACTTGAGCCAATTCACTTGAAAGTGTTGTATGTAATCGGTTATAGGCTAACCTATTTAATGTTAGGAATGGGAACACTGAGATGAGAGGGGGGGGGGGGGGGGGGGTGAATCAGTGTTCACTATATTAAATCTTTTTACTTTTCTCTTTAAACCTAACTTGAATGCTTAAGTACTGAAATGAACATTACCATAAACAAGATAGATGCACACAACACATAACACTAATATGGTTACGGGAAACCCAAATAGGTAAAAACTCCAGTGGGAATTGACACCCACTAATAATATGTACTAGTGTCTTATGATCCTTGTTAGAAGATCCTTAACCTTGTTAGGATTTGCTTTACAATGTATTTAGTATAGTGACCTAGTCAAGGGTCGGACCCTGTTAGGAGTCTTTTACAATTAACCCTGTTAGGGGTGAGGACGCACTGTCCGAGAGCACACTGCTCAAAGGGATGAAGGCTACAACCTTATGAATATCAGATACACACTATATCTGGATCTTGGTGAACTGTGCTTTGACCTGCTATCTGGATCATGTCATGCCCAAAAGTTGAGCAAAACACAACTACAATTTTTTTCTAAAACCTTACAAAGCAACTACAAACCATAATACTAACACAACTAAGGAGAGAACATTGTCTAGCACAAGGCCCTATGTGCATGCAAAATGGTGCAAAGATAAATTAGACAACTGATAATAAAGGAGAGTCTGACGATAGTCCAAAGGTCAATCAAAGGGTTGACCAATTTTGACCAAAGGTCAACTTCATCAAACAGCTCTAAATCAAGCTATAAGGTTTCCCTTAGATTACTAGCTTCGAACGACATGCAAATCAAGACAGTTGACTAAAAGTCAACCAGTGTTGGCCAAAAGTCAACTATACTCTGAATTACGTGGAAGAAAGTCTCTAGGGTTTGCTAAGTCCTTAGAAAGGTGCATACATGCAAATCGAGACTGTTGACCAAAAAGTCAACTAGGGTTGACCAAAAAGTCAACCATCTTCGATTGGTGCAAAAATGAAACCCTAAGTCCTAGGGGACGAAGGAAACACCTGGTTCAAAAATTGAGACGAACGAGGATAGTTTGACCATCGTTGACCCAGAGTCAACTATGTCTGACGCTAGTCAAAAGTAGCGATAATACCCTTCATAAATGTTAATCGCAAAGATAAGGGGTTGTTGTGACCCCCTTATCGATAAAACATTAAATAGGATATTAAACTAAAATAAATAATAAACCTTTAATGAAATAAATCTACTTCAATAAGATTATTATCTCGTTTAAAAGAAATAAAATATTAAATCTAATCTTTCATTTAATTAGATTAAGTATAATAATTTAATTTTGATAAAAACTAAATTAGTGCATAATGATAAAATTGATACACATCTATTCTAACATCTATATTTTGATAAGTCCAAATTTAAGTAAGTTAAATCTAAATTAGTTTAAACAATAAACTAATTAATAACATTAATTTTTTTAAAAAAATAATTAAACTTAACTCCTTTTATAAAAAAAAACTTTATAACATCCAAAATTAACTAAACAAAAAAAAGAAGGAATTTTGGAAGCCCTTTCGCAGGGGCCGCACACGCACCATCACGCACAGCGAGCGGAGGAGGGAACGACGGAAGGGGGAAAGAGGCGGAGGCGTTGCTACGATGGGGGGGAGGCCGAGCGGAGGAGAGAAGGGGGGCGCCGACAATGAAGGCGGTGGTGGCGTTTGAAACTAGGAGAGAGAGGGGGACGACAGCGGAGGAAGCAGAGCAGTGTCCGGGCAGAGAGAACAGGCGGCGGGGCAGCGGCGGCCCTAGCGCGAGCGCCGCTCCGCCCGCCACTGCAACCGCAGTGGTGGGGGCAGGTGACGGCGCCGCCCAAACAACACCGCTGTTTCCGCATGGAAGAGAGAAGGGACGGGGGCGGAGGTGGTTCCAGCCACACCCCAAACCCCCGCGCGCGAACCAGTGCTGAAGGCACTTAAAACAACATGCCCAGATTTTTTTATTATTATTTTATTTTATTTTTTTGTTTTATAAATAAAACAAATAGATAATTTGTTTATTAAAACAAGAGCTGTGTTACAGCATGAGTCCAGCCTAATAGGAAAGAAAATCATGATTAAGAAAAAAATTAAAAGACAAATTGACCAGTTGTAAGATAGAGTTACTTGATAAGAGGCATATTGACAACTTAACACCTACAATAAAATAGCTTGTGTAATCAGACAAAATGTTGCTAAATTATGTGGCTAGTTTGAAATAGAGGTTAAAATATTACTTTCCACTAATTTCTAAGTCCTTCAATACAAATCTTTGATACTTATTGTTTACAATGCACATAACTTATTATAATTTGATTTAGAATTAGTATAAAATTATATTATTAATTAACTTAGAATTCAGTCGTAAATCAGAATGCAAATTTAAAACCATTTGGAATTGTAGCATTTATCAATGCTGAAATAAGGTGTGTATATAACATAGTAGGCTGGAATAACACATTAATTTTTTTGAAAAGAGAGCACTATATTAGACTTAAGAGAGTGTAACTCAGTAACATATTTGTTTGATGTAGTATAAAAAACAAAAGGCACAAAATGGACAACATGGTTGTTGTTTATAGTAGAAAAAAGATATTATTTAATTTTTATAATATGTTTTAATTTTAGGAACTTTTTTGTTTTAATAATTGTAAATTGAACTATTAATGACTTTTGTTTGTCGTAGTAATTTTTAGATCTATATTAGATTAAAAAATCTAGAAAAAAAATAGTCAAAATATAAAAATGTAAATGTTAAAAATAATAATAATTTGAAATATATAATATTAATAATAAATAATATAATCTAAGTATATCATTAGCTTATTAAATTATTTTTAAATAATTAAAATAAGTGATAGATAATAAATGTGATAAAGACGAGTGGGTGCAAGATAAATAATTCATACTTAAATAACATAAATAATTAGAATAATTTTAAATTTAAATTTAAATAAAAATAAAAATAGAATAAACAATAATTTGTATCAATAAAATAATAATTAAAAATTAATAAAATTAATAATAAAACAAAGTTTTATATATAATTTTTTAATAAGATAATAAATCTTTAGATAAAATTGATTTATTATTAGATTAAATGTAAATGAATCATGTATAAAAAAGTATTAATCTAAATGTAAAGAATCATGTATAAAAAGTAGAATTAATATTAAAGAATAGTAATATTCTTAGTACTTGTATTAATAAATAGATATTTCTTTCTCTTACTTTTTTATTGATTAGACAATTTTTGTTAATTTTGAGAATGAAAAAATAATTAAACCCCCACCAAAAATAGGAGCAACCAATAAGAAAAAAAAGATACTTTTCAAAAAAATCAAAATAAAAAGTAAAGCACTTGAAACATTAGAAATCATGTTTAATATTTTGCAAGGCACTATTTTTTAGGCAAACTAATAGCAAGAAAATCACTTGAAAACATAAGTCTCAGCCTATAAATAGGCTGGAATAATAAATGCCCAGTGCTTTATTAATGGAAAGTTCCTTTAACATTAGATAAAATTTAATATATATTTAATATCAGTGGTATAGTTAAAACTAAAAGGAAATCTTAAACCACTAATTTGTTCACTGACAGAGTAATTTCCTGAATGTGAAAACAAGGGGCATTTTGCCTTATTAATATTGGATAAAATTTACATAGATGCAATCTATAATTATTGCTAAACAATTCATAGGAAACAAATTTCCATTTTGGTCATTTTATAGTTTTGATAAATTTTTAAAAAAATATTCTAAGTGTCGAATTTATAATGATTATCTTTTTTTTTTTTTAAACAATACTCATACTTAATTTAAGCATAATAATTTAGTCAATTTCTCAATAAAGATCTCAAGTTTAACTTTAGTATTTCCATAAATACCATTTTAACCCAAGAAATTATCAAGATAAATAATTGATTCCAGAATATATTTATTTCCAACAAAACTAATTATTTCTTCCTTAATAATATCAACGTTCAACAAGGTGAGAACAAAAGATTTAAAATGTCTGCATCATTCTTTATTTCCATAACATAGTTGAAATCGATATCCTTAAATTTCGTAAATTCCTTATTACAATAATTTCAAAATAGGATTTACATTTGAAAGAGTGTTTACAAGGAAGCCCGATCTCCAACCTTTCATTGAAAATGAATAGAATTTACAAGTTTAACTACGAGGTACTCATATACAAGTCTTTAACTATCAAACTGCCAGCTCCAAGTTTTCAGCTACACACCTGATAGAATTAGGTTGACCACGAAGGCTCACCTCCCAACCTAGGCCTTTTCAAGGCCACCCCCGAGCTAGGGGATCCAATATGAAACGGGGTACATACAGACAACCAAAGCATTAAGAAAAATAAGCAAGACACAAAAATAATAAAGTGATATTCCCAACTGGGCTTTACAAGGGGAAGGCCTCCAAGAGACCTTCTTGAAAATGGGGTAGAGGTGGACTACCAGGTGGAGAAGCCAAAACAAGATACAAATATCCCAAGCCACACATGGACTTGGGAAGACCATCTCCAAGAGATACGGTCTAACTCTCCTTATGCCCCCAGGTGCCCGTAGGTCTTGTTTGGCATCATGGGTATCATGGAACCCCATGTTTTATCCCTCCACACAAGGGAGACTCTGCACATCTTGGGTCTACATCCTATTACCCCCTTCAAGGTTACTCCACCTTCCCTAAGGTGAGTAAATCTTGAAGAACCCATCCCAAAATGAAATCACAAAGTAAAAACAACATTTTTACAAAATATAAAATTTACAACATGAACCATAAAAAAGCCATGGACTCCATTAATGGAGTTCCAAGCTCAAACATATGAAAGAAATAATAAAAATAGCACAAGACCTACCTTGATCCAAGCAAATGTTGAAATTATGAAAACCCTTGAAACTCCTTCCAACTAGTCTTCTTCCTAAGCTTTTTCCAACAAAGTGGTCTCCAAATCTAGAAAGTGGGTGATCAACTAAACCTTACTCCAAACTTCTCCTAAATAGGCAAACCTCCTAAAATATAGGAGCCAATCAAAAAAAGGGAAGAAACCTCCATCCTCTTCTTCCCACTTGCCTTCCTTCACCATAAATGGATTTGAATGCAAGTTTGGGAAGAAGAAAGAGGTTAACCAAAACCTCACAACTCTTCAATCTCGACCAAAGTGAAAACCTTGACTTTAGAGGGGTCATAAATGAGTTTTAAGGCTCTTAATGGGTTGAAAATGACCTCTAACCCCTAAGGTATCAACCTGGCTAGCTAAAATTGACCCCAGTTAGCCTATGGGAGCTCAAAAGACCCTCCTAAACCCCACCTAAAGTTTATGCACGGATTTCTGGTCTTGGTTGACTTCTAAAAACTTCCCAACCCAAGGTTAGTTGATCCTACCCTAAAGTTACACCCTAGTCAAGCCTTTGACCCAAAGAATAATAAAATACTTAACCATGCCAACACTTAAGCCACAATTTGCCAAATTTGGCACATTAAATAAAATAAATGACATGGCTAATTCACATATACATTAACTAATTTAATCACACACATGCAACCACATTTACGAATAAAAGACTATACAACGAGGTCCACGTTTCTTTTACAAAGAGGACCTTGGTATGCATGATATAAACATAGGTTCCAATATTGGATCTCCGCATTTAGATCCATGGTGAACTTATCCTACACACTCATTGCACACTTCAGTAGGTCCAATAAACATGATATAAACATATTACATCAATACTGCATGGTTTAAAACTACGTCTATAAATCAATCAACTAAGCATAACTTCAGTTTCCTAAACCAACTTTTCATCGCAATAGTTTTAAAATATCATATAACATCACATGCAAAATAATCGTAACTGAAACTGAAACATAACATGTAGTATCTCGAGTGTACCCTGATTACATAATCAGGTGCCAAACATATAAAATAAGATTCAACAAATCCTCAAATACATAGGTGTCCAAGTAGTCTAGTATGTCTGTGAAATAAGTACTGAAAGCATGAAAAACATAATAGTAATAGTATGACTATTTGGTAGGTCTCACAGATCAGTTCCAATGTATAGCACAAACTCTTTACTTGGTCACAAAGACCTTCTGCTGATGGCTCAACACTCCGCACACTCTGCTCCGCTCTTCACAATTAACTTAGAACCATGCCTTAGCAATCACAAATGATTACTTATAAATATCTTTCCTCTAAATGATATAATCAAGTTGGTCTATTAGAACCACCTTGAAATCATATTAGAGAAACCATAACATACTTTAATAATAATTTTTTTCGGCTCTACTAAGCATGCAACACAATTTGGGACCTGTCCAATATTAATAAAGGTAGACGCACGCTACATACTATCGGCTCTACCAAAGTAACTGAAACTTTCTCCTCAAGATGAATTACATCATGCACTCTTACCCAAACATTCTTAAATCTTCTCTAATCTATAATCCAAGGGCACATACCAAAATGATAGGCACAACTCCTGAACCAATATAATCTTTGTCGGCTCTTCTGAATAAACACACGAAACTGCTACTGGTGAATAGCGATTGCATAACTTCACTTCTACTAATCATCAGACTCTACGTCCATGATTGTAACATCACCAACATGTCTTCATCACATATCCAAAGGTGCAAGGCTCCATGATGACTATACAGATAATCACTCACAGAACACTGCATGTAACTCTGTCAAGAAGACTATTGACACAAGCTGCTACATAATTGTATGTTCTAACAATTAACCTCTGCGTCCATGATATCATGTTGATAACATGTCCATGCTACATATACTCAAATATTACTACATAAGTCTTCCACGCATGCTACTTACCATATGTTGTCATCAATGACAAACATAGAGTCAACATTGGCTTGCTGGAAAATCTCCAACAGTTAATTATTTTGGTAGCACATATAAATATGAGATGCGCCCTTTGTAATTTGCATAGAAGTTGAAATAGAGTTGAGATAAGTAGAGAAAAAGTATGTGAAGAGTTGTTATGATGTATTAGAGCTTTTCAAGAGGTCAAATCATTAGCACATCAAAGGAATTGATCAGACAAGCAGTGTCACAGTGCCAGTTCATCCAACAGATATAGCGTGTATCTGAGATCAAAAAGTTGTAACCTTCACCACTTGAGCAGTGAGCTCTAGGACAGTGTGTCTCCACCCCTAACAGGGTTATTGTAAAAGACTCCTAACAGGGTCCGACCCTTGACAAGGTCACTGTACTAAAAGCATTGTAAAGACAACTCCTAACAGGGTTAAGGATCTTCTAACAAGGATCATAAGACACTAGTACAGATTATTAGTGGGTGTCAATTCCCATCGGGGTTTTAACCTATTTGAGTTTCCCCGTAACCATATTGGTGTTATGTGTTGTGTTCATCTATCTTGTTTATGTTAATGTTCATTTCAGTACTTAAGCATTCAAGTTAAGTTTAAAGAGTAAAGTAAAAAGACTGAATATAGTGAACACTGATTCACCCCCCCCCCCCCCCTCCTCTCCCCCCCCTCTCAGTGTTCTCATTCCTAACATATAGAACATATAGATTTACCTTAAGGGGCAAATATTTATTGGTATTTGTATTATCAATTAATATGTAAAAGGAAAAATTAGAGTAATAAAGGAAATAAATAAATATTAAATAAAATGCTTACTAAGGAAATCATAATTTAACTATTGATTAATAAATTATTTGTTATAATATGTTTGAACAAGTGATTGTTCCTATACAACAACCTTCACATGAAATATATGGAGAGAAATTTTATTTCCATATACACGTGACTTCTAGGAGAGGTTCTTACGGGAATTTTTGGAGTAAAATTTGTAGAGAGTGTGAGAGATTTTGGTGGTGAGGATTTGTATCATATTAAGAGGGTAGAGAGAAAAGTATGGATATTGAATTAGTAATCCTTTAGAGGGATGATATTGTAGAGGTTGTTTTGAATATATAAATCATAGGATATTCTGCCATCAATCCTTTTGAGAGAGAGGGAGAGAAGTATAGATTTGAGCAAGTTTGGCTTCCAAGAGTCTCTTGAAGAATTGCATTGGTTGTATTTTGTTTGGAGGAGATTTCTCATCTAGTGGCTTGACTTGGATCTATTTGCGCTTCTTCTATCAAAGGATTCTCTGCAGAACTCCAAGTAGGATCTATTCCTGGGAAAAGAACTTTAGGTATTTTGCAAATGTTGTTATCTATGTACTATTTGATATTGTCTGGATGTTTTTTCAATGATGCTTAATAAATGGAAAGTATTGTGAGTTCTTTATGATGTTAAAATTACTTCTTTGAGATTTTACTGTATTTAAATTCATTATACCTCTTTCAAAAATAAGTTGATGTAAGTTAGATTCACATTTCTACATTTTTTTACCATAAGTCTATGTTAGTTCCTTGTTAAATTCTAGATTAATCTTAGGCCTGGGATGCGTTTGATGGGTTTTTTAAAGGGAATCAATGATATCTAAAATGGCTCTTCCTCATATTGGGCTCCCATGACCCTCATTTTGCTCATTTTCATTTGCAAGCCCAATCTGACTTGCATTTTATAAAAACTTAGTCTATGACCAATTGCATAACTCTAGAGTCAAAGTGTGTGATTACCATGACCAAGTGCACAAATTTCATCAAAACATGCATAGATTTCAGGTCCAAGTGCGCAACTATCAAGGCTAATTGCACAACTCTCTCAAAAAGTTAGTTTTTAGGGTATTTTGGTGTTTTAGGGCCTAAATAGGTACCAAAAGTTGTTAGGGTCATATTGTTTAGTTCATTTGATCTATGATTACACTTAATATGGTTATGATATCATTTATGCTACATTTTTATGTCTCCTTATGCATTTTGAATCATTTTGAATGTCAAAATAGGGTTTAGGGTTGTCTGGTGGACTAGGGACAACCAATGATCACCTAAACCTAATCAAATGGTACTATGTTGCTATAATGACATGTTTTATGTTATTATGGGATTCTTGGATACTTTATGATGTTTATTGTGGGTGAATAACCTAGGTACACTAGGTGAGTGGATCACAATGGGGACTAGGGCACAAAGTGGCCTCTAGAATAACCCATTGGTGAGTTGTCTTAATCAACTAATAACATTAATAAAATTTATTGGGATGGAGGGAATAATGCATTAATAAATATTAATTGATGCCTCATCCATGCCTCTAGTGATCATACATGATAGGGATGGGAGAGGGAGAAGGTGCCTTTGTGATGGCACAATCGAACAACCTTGTCTTCTTGGAAAGGTATTCGATTTCGCATATACCTATTTAGGTGCTAGGGTCCAGAGTTAACCACTAGGATATCCCTATGTGTGAAGGCTACGTGATGAGACTCACCTAGCTTGTATACTAGAGTCTTTATACCTTTGTTTGATTTGCCTCTATTAGTCTTGTTTGACTTTTTGTCCATTTGTGTTTCATTATTTGTTCTGGGAATGGTTTTTACCACCTTAGGATGTTCTAGTTGTCTCCTCTTGTGTGGGCCTTGGTTTCTATCTCCTAGCTCAAGGGAGTGGTCCTAATAGTCCCAAGTGGTTGGGTAGTTAATCTTTATTATATTCAGGTATAATTCATTATCTCATGGATGATCCTTGTATATGTTCCTTTCTAAATTAGCAATTGAATACTTTATGATGTAGAGGCCTTAGGTGGATTTGCAATCAGTAAGTTTTAGAGGGACTTCCACAGTGTTCTCACAACACCTAACAAGATTCTTTCATAGGATCATTTTCCTTGATCCCAACCACACCATACCCTATTAGAGTAAACATAAACTCCTTATGCCATCATAGGCTCTACATCTTTGTAATCTCATCAATGTCTCTCAATCCATCCATTGGATTCAACCAAGCAATATGATCAAGAAACTATCCTTGCTTGGGTGCTCACTAGGCCTTAATCCCTAGTAGCCTTGCTAAACTATTTTTTCAAGGATTTCACAAAAATCATCCAAAACATTCAGAGATATAAAGGAATATATAGATACCCTTTTCAAATTTACTCAACATATCTTAGAACCACATATTGTTCCTTTGGACCAGATGTCCAATCAATGCACAGTTGCCTTGCAATTAGCCCTCATTAGCCCTCCTAGTACAAAGAAACTACTAATAGAACTCATCCCCAAAAATCCTAATCTTCAAATAGAGTTTAAACATGATCCAAATCAATGGATTTTTAGTATTTCAAGAGGTTCCACCAAGATCTTCTACCCCAATCACAAAACCCTCCTTCCTAGGTGCACAAGCCTAGGGATTTTCCAACAAGACCACTCCAAGTATTTCCAGATCCTATCAATGGATCAAAAACCATATAAGAAACATATATTGACATTAAAATTCATAAAAAGTGGCCCTCCTTTGGGTGGAACTCTCAAGCCTTGACTGGTCCAACCACCTTACACTCTTCAATCAACATTTTCAACAATGTTTGATCCTTTTCTAAATCCCCTATCCATCCCTGCATACAAAAAATTATGGACACATATCATACATGTTATATAATATCCCCACAAGTAACATTAACCATAGTAAGTGGGGGAGTATTATACAATCATGGTGTCTTCAAGAAAATTGTTGATTGCACACAAAATCTTTGTTTAGGAACACTCAACAAATAATGACTTTCCTTGCCTCAAAACTTCACAAAGATGATATAAATTTCATGTAAAATGAATATAAAATTAAAAAATATCTATTTAAATCCATTTATATCAATATTTCATGGAAATAAGATTTTAACAATGCCCAAGAGATAAGATTATGTCCTTACGACAGTGACTGTGCCAGTTTGCAGAGAATTAAAGTTTATTAATCGAACTTCATTTACATTGCTTTCCTTAAACCCAAAAAACACTACCAAACTCATAAGACTCCTCTCACACTCACCATTACAAAATAAACCACTCCTAAGGTCAGCCAACTGTTTGAAACCGTATGCAGTCAGTTATATGACTGTTACCTTTAGTATATTCTTGTCAAGTTGACAACATAGTTGTCAAATCGATAAATCTCCATATCTTATACATTTGTATTATTGAAATATACTTTATGAAGGCCTTCTAGGACCCAATCCTATTGCTAAAGGCCTTAAACCCTTCTTAAACCCCACACTAGCCTTAAAAGGCCTCATTTGCCAATTTAGGCAAATTTACATTTTTGGCACTTCTAGTGCATTTTACAACTTCAAATGGCTCTAATGGCCAACTTAAAAACATCATGGACCTTATAGGTCATTAAAAACTTTATGTACCCTAGGATCCTCAAATGACCCCAAGGTGCACTCCTAGCCCCAAACGCCATCAAGGCTTACAAGATTGATCCTTTTACAAAGTGATCAATTTACATATTCAAAACATAATTAAATGACCCAACATGGTCTTATTACAATGAAAAATGACCCAAAAAGGTCATGTTGTCTTCAACTTACCCCTAGGATCTATTCAGTGACCCTAGTGTTCCTCTAGGCCCTTCTGCTTGGCCTTGGTGCTCCTACACCACTCTATATTGTATATTGTTTTACGTTGAGATGTAATGATGTATATTTATTAATGTAGTTGTAATCTTATGAAAGGAGTCATATTTTTTAGACTTTTTGATTTATTTTTGGCATTAATTTTTATTGATGTCAAAACATTTCGACCCTCTGACGATATCGGTTGGTTTTTAGTAGTTTGGGGTATATCATGTTGTTCATCGGTATGTCAACATGAATTTTGGTTGATAAATTATTATATTCAAGAAAGGATCAAGGAAAATATTAATGTATTATATAAAGTGCTCCATATACATCAGTACTCTTGTATGGTGTTTGTCTATTCCTATCAGTTTCTGGTGTTTTTTGATGTGTTGTTCATCAGACAATTTTGGCACTTTGGCTACAACATACTACAAACATCTTATGGCTGGTAGTAATGGTTATTTTATGTCTTCATCTTTTGTTTTTTTGTAGCATTCAGATGGTCTCAACAAATTTAATATGAATTTAAATATCTTAAGTCTGACCTATCTATAGCTCGTATTATAATGTGGTTCTTATGTGTTCCCTAGATTGAAGATCAATGCTTGGAATTAGATGTAAATGTAATATTTTTGCATCAGTGTTGTCACACTCTTGGTATGAATCTGACATATGTAAGATCAAATGCCAGTATAAATAAAGAAGAACCTTTTAATATCTAAAGAAGTAGTGAAACTAAATATGATGTAGTTGATTTGATAGTAAGTGGCTTATATGGATTGTATGTGAGGTGACTATGAATCTATGTGAAGGAGATCTGTATTCATAAAGAGAAGTCTATTGATCTTAGTGATGGATTCTATCTCTTCTCATATCTTCCATCAGTAATCATTTTTGTATTGGCAATGAGCCTTTGTATATCGGTAGTGAGCCCTATTGCTAGAGAGCCTTAATATTCTCACAATGAGCCCTATTGTACGTGTAGTGAGTAGTACCAAAAATGAGACTTTGTAAACATCACCATATTGGTGTCACCTTAACAAGTGTTTTTACATTTCATGAGAATTAGTTTCTTCATGGTTTTTTCCATCTTGGGTTTCCATGTAAATCCTGGTGTTCTCTATGTCAGTGTTTCTGTGTTCTTAATGCTTACATTTTATGTGGATGTCCATTGTTCTTAACCAAAAGATATAAGGTTGTTAATACTATTGATTGTGAGTTGACCAAAAATGGAAACATTTTATAATTTGTATAAGAATAACAGATTCACCCCCTTCCCCAATTATTTGGCTTCTTCAACAATTGGTATCGGAGGTTGGTCCCTTGCAGATAAAGCTTAACCGCTCGAGGGAGATCTTGGAAGTTTGAATAGATGGAAGGATAATTTTTCACTGAGGAAGATTGGAAAGTTATGTTGAGTAACATTGAAGGTATAGAATTAGAAAATGAGGAGCTAAAGGAAAATCTAAAGGAAGAAAATATTTGCATTACAAATCTAAGAGATCAGATTAAGAAGTTCAAAGCAAGGCATAAAGAGGTAACTCAAGAACTAAAGGAATTAAAAGAAACAAAATACAATGATACAGATTTGGATTAGGAACTAAAAGATAAGATATTTGATCTTGAAAGTAAGCTAGAAGAAATGACTTGAAGAGGAGAATTTCACAAAGCTAGATGGAAATACAAGTAGAAGAATGCTTGGTTAGAAAGAATGGAACTGAAAATAGCAATGGAAGAATGGAAAGAGACTAAAGAAAATTTCAAGGAGATGATCAGGAATAGTTTAGAAAAAAAATGAAAAACTAGAATTGGAACTAAAGAAGATGAGTTCATAAACAAAGGCATGTGAGAGAAGTGTTACCTTAGACCAATTATTATCCTCTCAAAAAGGATTCAAGGACAAAGAAGGATTAGGGCTTATCGGTGAATGTTCAAATCAAATGGATAAAGGAAAGGCAAAGGAAATCAAAGACAATGCAAAGATCAAGGTGGAAAGCAATGTCAAATATCATAACACATCCTCAAGAAGGCCTCCGGTAAGACAACCAAATGCTCAAAGTTATTTATCTTTCAATGGTTGTTGCTATATCTGTAAAAAATTTGGTCATAAGATAGTAGATTGTTATAAGAACTAAAAAATGGTCACCTTGACTATGTGCCCCACCTTCATAATTTATCTCAAGCTTGAAACATTATTTGCATCATCATTTCCTTTGATCAAATTAAATTATTTAATTAATCATTATTATTTTACATCAATTTCCTTGATTAAATTGGAATTTATTTATTTAATTAATTTTAAATAATTGGTTGATCAATTTGTTAGGAATGAATGCTAAAGTGTTTGGCACCCATTCTATAGCAGTTGTTGTTGCATTCATGACTATGATTGTCATTGATGTCAACACAGTGTTTTATCGAAGACTTGCAAAGAAGCAGATAGTATTTTGATTAGCGCACGTAGGATATTGTTGTTGGAGCTATGCGAAATTGAGGATATACTCTTTGATATGTTATATTTCTATGGTTAAGAGAACAGACAATAATTCTTTTATTCATGAAATTTATGATCATTTTGGTGGAAGCAGTATTCAGGCAGTGTTCCTGAGTAGCGGTTTTTAGCAATCGGATGATATCTCCTAATCAGGATGGAATCTGGCTTTGCACAGTTAAAGGGAAGTTAGAGACACATTGATAGTGATGTGAATGATAGCACAAACTTCGAAGTCACACGAGTGAAGATTTATTGTATTTGGAAGCTGACAGTTTTATGTAATTTTGGTGTAGCGTGTGGAATATTTTATTTTGTAATTATGTGCCGACTCATTTGTAATTATTTGAGTGTGGTATAAAGGAAGGAATGTTTTTCCTTGTTGTGTAGATTAGAGATGTGATGCGATATGCATGAAGTGAAGAAAAGAGCTAAGTATGAGAGAGAAATTGTGAAGGAAGACATGCGAAGTACAGAGATTTGATGTAACAGTGAGTGCAGTTTGGCATAGTTAGAGAAGAGGTAACATATTATTCTATTGAATAATGCAAAGATTATTTGGACATTGAGTTCAGTGATCTTACCTTGAAGCTATTTGGGCATTGGGTCCTTTTGTCTTCCATAACTCTTAACAGGGTTAGAATCTTTTAACAGGGATTCAAAATCTCCTAACAGGGATTTATATGTACTGAATGTATTTCATAAGACTCCTAACAGAGTCCATCCTTTCACAAGGAATATTTATATTAGTGCATCTTTTGTGGGCATCATTCCCACTGGGGTTTACTCTTTGATCAAGAGGTTCCCTAGTCAGCATATCTTGTGTTATTGTGTAATTGTGTATGAATATCTTTCTATGGTTGGTAATTATATTGCTCATATGGTTTGATGTTGTTGAAGATGATAAAAGTTATAATTATCTGATAACTAATTCACCCCCCCCCCCTCTCAGTTATCTTGGTGGAATTTACTTTCTAACAATTGGTATCAGAGCAGCAGGTCCTTGAAAGAGAAGTTTAACAGCTTAAGGAGATCCATGGTGAATTTTAGAAAAGAAAACCCTAAGTTTGATGGAGTAAATTTTGACAGCTGAAAAGAAAAGATGAAGACACACCTACTATGTTTAGGACCAGGTTATTGGTTGGCTACAAAGAATGATAAGACTATCATTGAAGAAGATGATCTTGAAACATGCTCTAATGATGAGAGAGATCTATTCATGTGTAACATACTTGCAAGAGAAGCACTTTTGACAACACTTCCGGAGAATGAATATAGTCAGGTAAAATGTTTGAAAAAGTCTCATGAAATTTGAAAAGCTTTGCACTCTACTTTTGAAGGTGATGAACATGCAAAAAGAGTTAGATTACATAATTGGATATGTGCATTTGAAGATATAAGAATGTTGGAAGATGAATCTGTTAGAAGCTATATTGGTAGAATGTTAGAAATTGTTGCAGGGATAAAATCTCATGGAGGAACAAAGACAGAGAATGAAGTGATATGGAAAATTCTGAGGACATTGACTCCTATATTTAAGAAGACAACACAGATGATTGAACAAGTTATACCTTGTACTACGAACTTTACAAGAGAGACTCTTCTTGGAAGATTGGAAGCAGTAGAGATGAACCTGAGGTTATCAAGAGACTTACCTAGAATGGAGACAACATTCAGTGCTCTTAGTGTTCACCCTACATTGTCAAGAAGCATCAGTGTGAACGATGATTATGCTAGTAGCAGTAGATCTAGAAATGAAGAAGATAAGAAGATTGAAGAAGGTATTGCCTTGGTTGTGAAAAGAGAACCAGACGGTAAGAAAAATTTTAAATGTTGGACTTGTCAAGAATATGGTCATTTTGCATCTAAATTTCCTAAGAGAGTTAAGAAGTACAAAAATAATTTCAAGCCTAGAAGATCTAAGGAATGTTATTATGCTAATGATGAAGACCTTGAAGCTAGTATTGAAAGAACTTTAAGTGAAAGTGATACTGAGAATAATGATGAAATAGGATTTGTAGCAATTAAAGAAGAAAATTCTGAAACTAATGTTAAGGAAGAAAAAGCCTTAGTTTCCCAAGTTGAAAAGAAAGTTGATTGGATTATAGATAGTGGTTGTTCACATCATATGACTAGTGATATGAAAAAGTTCATAAAGTTTAACAATTATGACAGAGGAGTTGTTAGAGTTGGTAACAATGCACCTTGTTTGATTAAAGGTACAGGATCTATTACTCTTGATGGAAAGACTAATACTGATGATGTTTACTTTGTTGATGGATTGAAACATAATCTTTTGAGTGTTGGACAGTTAGTTGATAAGGGATATCAAGTTTGGTTTACTGAGAAAACTTGTGTGATAAAGGATAAAGATGGAAATCTGATTGGACTGGATCTAGAACCAGAGGTAATGTATTTCAGTTGAATCCTACTGAGATGACATGTTTGATTACTAAGATTGATGACAATTGGTTATGGCATAGGAGGTTTTGTCATATAAACTTTGATAATATTGTGAAAGTGAGTACTACACTTGCAGTAAGGTATTTGCCTAAAATTATGAAGCCTACTAACATGATTTGCAAAGAATGTGTGATGGCTAAGCAGAAGAGAAGTTCATTTCCTAGTACGAAGTTCACATCGGCAGAGAAGTTGGAGATTGTTCATATAGACTTGAGCGGTCCTACCAGGACTAGAGGATTATATGGAGAAATGTATTTTATGATTCTTGTTGATGATTTTACAAGAATGATGTGGATTGCATTTCTTAAATAAAAATCTGAAGCATTTGATAAGTTTAAGATCATTAAGAACAAAGTTGAGAATGAATCTGGAATGAAGATTAAATGTTTGAGATCTCTTAGAGGTGGTGAATTTACTTCTAGAGAGTTTAACACTTTTTGTGAAGTGAATGGTATTAAGAGACAGTTTTCAGCCCCTAGAACACCTAAAAAAAATGGTATTGCAGAAAGTAGAAATAGATCAGTGACTGAAGCAACAAGAGCTATGTTATTTGAGAATGATTTAGCGAAGACATTTTGGAGAGAAGCAGTGAATAAAGCAGTATATACAATGAACAGAGTACAAATCAGAGAAAACACAGACAAGACACCTTATGAATTATGGTTTGGACATGCACCCTCAGTTAAGTATTTTAGAATTTTTGGAAGAAAATGTTATATAAAGAGAGATGATGATATTGGAAAGTTTGATCCTAGAAGTGATGAAGGTATTTTTCTTGGATATTCTTTGAAGAGAAAAGCATATATATATATTACAATAAGAGAACTAAAACTATTGTTGAGAGCGAAAATGTTAAAGTTGATGAAAAGTTCAAAATTCAGGAAAGAATGCTTGATTATGAATCTGATGAAGAAGCTCATCGTAAGCCTAACACTGAAACTACTAAATTATTCTATGAAATTGACAGTGAATTGTTGAATGAAAGTCATGTTGAAGAAACAAGAGAGGAATCTATAGAAGAATCTACAGTTGAAGCAAGATCTGAGACTATGACACCGAACAGGTATTTATCAAGACATCATCCTGTTGAACAAGTTATTGGAAGTTTGGACAGAGGAGTTTTGACTCGGAATAAGGTACATTTATGTTTGATTTCTCAAATTGAACCTAAATCTACTAGTGAAGCTTGTGAAGATGAACATTGGATTAATGCTATGAAACAAGAACTAGATCAGATAGAAAAGAACAAGACATGGGAATTGGTCCCTAGACCTAAAAACAAGAATGTGATTGGAACTAAATGGGTATTCAAAAACAAGATGAATGAACAAGGAGAAGTTGTAAGAAACAAAGCAAGATTGGTATGTAAGGGTTACTCACAACAAGAAGGAATTGACTATGAAGAAACTTTTGCACTAGTAGCAAGAATTGAAGTAGTAAGAATGTTTTTGGCCTATGCAGCTTTTAAGAAATTCAAAGTGTATCAGATGGATGTGAAGTCAACATTTCTGAATGGAGAATTGGAAGAAGAAGTCTACATTGAGCAGCCTGAAGGTTTTCCTTTGACTCAAGAAGGAGACATGGTATGTAAACTGAAGAAAGCATTATATGGACTAAAGCAAGCACCTAGAACTTGGTATGAAATACTGGATAAGTATTTGTTAAAGTTAGGATTTGCTAAAGGAACAACTAATAGTAATCTATATACAAAAGAAATTGAAAATGGTTTGTTGATTATAGTTATTTTTGTTGATGACATTATTTTTGGATGAGAAGATGAAGCTAGTGACAAATTTGCTGATGAAATGAAGACTGAATTTAAAATGAGTATGATTGGTGAGATGAAATACTTTTTGGGATTACAAATAACACAAAACAATGATGGTATCTTTGTAAGTCAGACAAAGTACTTGAATGATTTGCTGAAAAGATTTGGAATGGAGGATTGTAAACCAGTTGGAACACCTATGGTAACTAGACATAAGTTATCTAGCACAGATGAAACACCGGTCGTTGAACAAAAGAAATAAAAATCCATGATTGGAGGATTGCAATATTTGACACACACAAGACTGGATATAGCACATTCAATTGGAATTCTAGCAAGATTTCAAGCTAAACCTAGAGAATCACATTATGCAGCAATAAAGAGGATATTGAGATATTTAAGAGGCACAATGGACTATGGATTGTGGTATGAAAAATTTGATGATTTTACCCTATGTGCATATACAGATGCTAATTGGGGAGGTAGTGTTGATGATAAGAAAAGCACTAGTGGAGGAGCATTTTTCCTTGGAGGAAGATTAGTTTCTTGGCTAAGCAAGAAGCATAATTGTATTTCACATAGCACAGCAGAAGAAGCAGCAGCAAACAATTGTAACCAGATAATTTGGATGAAGCAGATGCTGAAGGATATTGGAATTAAATTTGTTGAACGTGTTGTTATACATTGTGACAACACCAGTACATTCAGTATGTCTAAGAATCCTGTACTACATTCTAAGACAAAACATATAGAGATCAAGTATCATGTTGTAAGAGAGAAAGTTACTGAGAAAGAAGTCAGACTAGAGTACATAAGAACAAAGGAACAAATAGTAGACATATTTACAAAGCCTTTTCCTAACAATACATTTGAGTATCTGAGAGGTATGCTTGGGGTTATGCCCCAGCCTACTTTTGAGTAATGATGTAGTTGGTTGCATCCGTCCAATAATATATGAGCCCTATCTTTCTTCTGGACTAGATGTTGGTACTTCCTCTATGGGGGAGTATGTGTATCTGAGCTGAGTCATGAGGACTCTAGTAAATGTATTTTTCTGAAATAGTGTCTTTTGACATTGAGTTGTTGTTGACATAGTGATGAAATTTCTATCATTGATGTCAATGGGGGAGAAGTATGCATGAAAAACAATATCAGAAAACAATATAAGAGAATCGAACAAGATAACAAAGCAAGATTTGATTGATGAAGAGGATTTGAAGAAGCAGTGTTGTAGTATTGGATTTTTGGAACATTGGATGTTTTCCATCTATGTTGCCATCAATGCCAATGGGGGAGATTGTTAGGAATGAATGCTAAAGTGTTTGGCACCCATTCTGTAGCAGTTGTTGTTGCATTCATGACTATGATTGTCATTGATGTCAACACAGTGTTTTACCAAAGACTTGCCGAGAAGCAGACATTGTTTTGATTAGCGCACGTGGGATATTGCAATTGGAGCTGTGCGACATTAAGGATATACTCTTTGATATGTTATATGTCTATGGTTAAGAGTGCAAACAATAATTCTTTTATTCATGAAAGTTATGATCATTTTGGTGGAAGCAGTATTCAGGCAGTGTTCCTGAGTAGCGGTTTTTGGCAATCGGGATGGAATCTGGCTTTGTGCAGTTAAAGGGAAGTTAGAGACACATTGATAGTGATGTGTATGATAGCACAAACTTTGAAGTCATACGAGTGAAGATTTATTGTATTTGGAAGCTGATAGTTTTATGTAATTTTGGTGTAGCGTGTGGAATATTTTATTTTGTAATTGTGTGCCGACTCATTTGTAAGTATTTGAGTGTGGTATAAAGGAAGGAATGTTTTTCCTAGTTGTTTAGAGTAGAGATGTGATGCGGTATGCATGAAGTGAATAAAAGAGCTAAGTATGAGAGTGAAATTGTGAAGGAAGACATGCGAAGTACAGAGATCTGAAATTGAGATATGATGTAACAATGAGTGTGGTTTGGCATAATCAGAGAAGAGGTAACATATTATTCTGTTGAATAATGCAAAGATTATTTGGACAGTGAGTTCAGTGTGTTGGACTACAACTGATTTGGAATTTGATTAAAGAATCTATGATTACAAGATCATTAAGGAGTTGCTGATTAGATATGTAATATGATTAAATCAGTATTATATTGTCATTGATGTCAACTAGCTTGACAACACTTATCTTGTAAGTTACTATACCGACACATCTGAAGAAAGGTGAAAAAGAGATGAAGAACAGAGAAATCTACATGGAGAAAGATGTACATGAAAGATGAGGATAAGGAACACATTGAGTAACTTGTTGATGAGTCTATGACTTGATGATATTGACTTTATTATGTTGCATTCATCTATGATGAAGTATAGAGCTGAAAGACACAAAGTAGTGTTGTCAGTAAATGGAGCATTTCTAGTATACGTTGATGAAATGTAGTGTATGCCGATCGCAATATTAATCGAGCAGTGTTCACCGATGTATTTTTTTGTTTACCGAGTGGAACAGAATGAATTAAATGATGATTTTAGCCGATAAGATTGATGAGCTGGAAAGAGTATAACATCGAGGTAACAAATAATGTTTGTTACACGGATCAACGGCTGACAAAATTCACAAAGAAGATCTAGCAGAGAAGATTGAAACGTGTTATTAACACAAGTACCGAGAAAGGTTGAAGCGGCAAAATCTATGAATGTGATTAAGCGGCAAAATTTGATGGAGGAGAAAATGATTTAACCGTCTATATAAGAGAACATAATTTCTTTATGAAAAAAGCTGGAAGAAGAAGAAGCTATAGGAATATCGCATGAACAAGGCTTCATGCATTCTGATCATACTGGTTAGTAAGAACTGAGCTACAGAACAATTACCGAGCTACAAAGAGAAATTACCGATGGATAGTAAGTTGATACAGTATTGAATCTGAAATGAAATATTGATCAGAAGGATTTGTATAGACTAAATATTGATCTGTAATCTGCAATTGAAGTTGTATTAAGGTAGGTCATTTTTTGTTACATATTTAACCATTGTATACAGTCAAATCTCCTAACCGAGTAGACTCTGAAAGTCTTATGATGTATCATTCATAGAATGAACATTGTTATCCTGTCAACCCCATAGTGCATTTTGGTTAGACGATAAATTCTAGTCTAAAATCCTTTAACAAGGTCACACCTAACAGTGTGTTTGTAACCTTTAATAGGGTTGGGTCTTAACCGACCGCAATTCAGAAGAGTGAACAATTTTGGGTTGCCGGTCCTAGGTGGTTTTTCCCTTTACAGGGTTTCCATGTTAAATCTCTTGTGTTATGTGTTGATTGTGATATTTGTTTGTTATCATTCTTTACATGTTACATGTTAGATTTAATCGGTAACTGTTACAGTATTAGACTAGTAATTGGTAAAAGCACATACAGTGAAAGTTATTATTGTTTACCGATGAGCATAAATGGAAGAAATAGTTTTGAATTATACATTTTATTTTGGGACACTAGATAACTAATTCACCCCCCTCTCAATTATTCTAACAATTGGTATCAGAGCTTCAGTTGCTTGGAACAGAGTTTTAAGGACTTAAGCATAAAGGTCTCAAAATGTATAAGAGGGAAGTACCGAAACTGAACAAAGAGAACTTCACAGTATGGAAAAGCAGAATGAAGCTGCACATATTTGGAATTGGGAACTCTGCACTAGAGCTGATGGAGAATGGCTACATGCAACCGCCCACTGGTCCCTTAACTCTTGATCAATTGAAGGACAAACATGAACACAATGTTACTATGATGGAACTTTTTGCTACCTATACCAATTTTGAATTTGAAGATATCAAGACATGCACGACTGCCAAAGGAATGTGGGATAAATTAACACAAATATACAATGGAGATCTGAATGTCAAAAGAGCCCGAGCTAAAAATCTGAGAGGCAGATTTGATGATATGAGAATGAAAGAAGGTGAGAACATTGTCCAATATTCAAATAGACTCAAAGAGGTGGTACATGCTATTAGAGCATCTGATGGAGTAATTGATGATGAAACAATGATAAGAAAGATTCTCAAAACTTTGCTACCAGTTTATGCAATCAGGATTTCTGCAATTCATGAAACAAGAGCTACATCCAACCTTACTCTTGACACTCTGATTGGTAAACTTACAACCTTTGAATTAAACAACTTTGATAACAGTGTTGTTCCTTATGTTGAATCCACTTTCATGTCTTCTTTGAAGATTGGAAAGTCTAGCAGGAATAGTAAGAATTGTGATAGTGATGACAATACCGATGATGAACTTGATGAGCTTGAAGCACTTATGGCCAGAAGATTGCCCAAAGGAAAATGAAGGTATAGAGGTAAGCTACCTTTAGCATGCTTTAACTATAAAGAAGTCGATCACATTGCTACTAGATGTCCACAGAAGAAAGATGATGATAGATCCAAAGACCGATCTGAAGGAAGCTATGGGAGAAGAGTCAATAGAGGCTACCAACACTCTAACAGAGACAACTGAGATGAAAAAGGCAAAAAGGTATGTTACATAGCCGAAGATATTGATACTGAATCTAATTCTGATGATGATATATAAGTTGTATTTGTTGCTATGAAAGATGATTCAGAAGAGGAAGAGAAACATGAAGAGACAACACTGATCTCTAAAGTAAGCAGAAATGATACATGGATTATAGATAGTGGCTATACACATCATATGATCGGTGATGTAGAGAAGTTTGATCATCTTGTTGAATATAATGGAGGATCTGTGAGAATGGGAAATGATGCACCTTGTATGGTAAGAGGTAAAGGATCATTATTGATCAATGACAGACTACAATGTGAAAATGCATACTAGGTAGATGGACTGAACTATAATTTGTTAAGTGTGGCTCAGCTAAACAATTCAGGCCACCGACTGGCTTTTGAGAGCAAAAAGGTGAAAATCTATGATGATGGAGGAAGACTTGGCAGAACTGGTACACAATCCAGAGGTAATCTATTCTATCTTGATATGGATCAGTCTTCTTGTTTATTAATTAAGGATGAAGATGCTTGGTTGTGGCACAGAAGGTTATGCCATGTGAACTTTGACAACATGATCAAGATTAGTAAAAAGAAAAGAGTTAGAGGATTTCCTAACTTGACAAAACCTGATCATGCCATGTGCCATGAATGTCAGAAAGGTAAGATGACTAAGTCTAGTTTTAAAAGAAAAGACTATTCAACAAAGAAGATACTTGAGTTGGTTCATACCGACCTATGTGGTCCTATGAGAAATCAAAGCTATTCTGGTGATAGATATTTTATTCTTTTTGTTGATGATTATACTAGACTGATGACTATTATTTTCTTGAAAGAGAAATCTGAAGCTTTCAAAATGTTTAAGTGGTATAAAGCTAAGGTAGAGAAAGAAACCAGAAAAGAAATAAAATGCTTAAGATTTGATAGAGGAAGTGAATTTATCTCTGATGAATTTACTAATTTTTGTAATGAGCATGGAAACAAAAGATAGGTATCTGCACCAAGGACACCTCAGCAAAATGGCATTACTGAAAGGAGGAACAGGTCTATAATTGATTGTGCTAGAACATTGATGATAAAAAGGAATGTTGCTCAAACATATTGGAGGGAAGCTATCAATACAGTTATGTATGTTCTTAACTAAGTACAACTGAAGAAGAACTCCAACCGAACACTTTATGAACTGTGGTTTGGACACAAACCTACTATAAGTTATTTCAGAATTTTTGGAAGTAAATGCTTTTTTTTTAAAGATGAAAGAAATGGTAAATTTGATTCTAAAGGAGATGAAGGGATATTTCTGGGATATTCCACTACAAGTAAAGCATACAAATGTTTGAATAAGGTTACAAATATTATAGTTGAAAGTACTAATGTTCATGTTGATGAGTTTGATGACAAGTACACAGAGGAAAGTACAAAGGAACCAAAAGACTATGGTAGATTCACTTACATTGAACATCCAGAGTATCTACTGACACCACAAACTGTGTCAACTGGTCAGTAGGGAAACAATGCAAGACAACAGGCACCACAAACCGATGAACATGAAGAAGTTGCCGAGCAAGAAAATGACCCTGAACAGGATGAACAAGAAAGGAGAAATCAAGTTCTGGCTATTTTTGTCAAAAGACATCATCCTGAGACACAAATCATTGGAGACAGACATGCTGGAATGCAAACTAGAAGCAAAACAAGACAAGGTACATGTTTAATTTGTGAATTTGAACCTAAAACTATGAAAGTTGCATTAGAGAATGAAGAATGGGTTAATGCAATGAAGGAGGAAATAGAGAAAATAGAGAAGAACAAAACCTGGTCCTTAGTACCCCGACCAAAAGATAAGAATGTTATCGATACTAAGTGGATATACAAGAATAAATTGAATGAAAATGGTGAAGTCACAAGAAATAAAGCTAGATTGGTATGCAAGGGATATGCACATGAAGAAGGCATTGACTATGGTAAAACATTTTCACCTGTTGCTAGATTAGAAGGATTTACAATGCTACTTGCATATGTTGCACATAAGAAATTCAAAGTCTATCAAATGGATGTGAAGTCAGCATTTTTGAATGGTATACTTGAAGAAGAGGTCTACATTGAACAACCTAAAGGATTTGTTGATCCCGACAATAAAGACATGGTATGTAGATTACATAAATCTTTATATGGTCTAAAGCAAGCACCGAGAGCATGGTATGAAAGACTACATACTTACTTGTTAAGTATTGGATTTGTTAGAACAAGTGAAAATAAAAATCTGTATGTGAAAGGTGATACTGATGATACTATTATCATTTCTAAAATATTTGTTGATGACATTATCTTTGGAGGCTTAGATCTTGTCTGCAAGGCATTTACTGATGAAATGAAAAAGGAATTTGAAATGTCTATGTTCGGAGAGATTAAGTTCTTTCTTGGACTACAAGTGATTCAGTAGAGTGATGGAATATTCATCACACAATCTAAATACATAAAGGAAGTACTGAAGACATTTGGCATGGAAGATGCTAAACTTGTGGGAACACCGATGGCTACTAGATGAAAATTGACAAAGGAGGATGAAACTACAGAGGTAAACTAGACACTCTACCGATCCATGATTCTTAAGTTAATGTATGTAGTTCACAGTAGACCAGATATAGCACATGCTGTGGGAATTGTTGCAAGATTTTTTGCTAATCCTAGAGAATCACACATGATAGCTACAAAAAGGATCTTAAGATACTTGAAGAAAATAGAGAATTTTGGATTATGGTATCCTAAGGAAGGGAAGTTTGAACTAAAAGTTTACATCGATGCTGATTGGGCTGGAAATGTGGATGATAGAAAAAGCACCACTAGAGGAGTATTTTTCTTTGGTGAAAGACTTGTAACATGGACAAGTAAAAAATAGGCTTGTATTTCTCAGTCTACAATTGAAGCAGAATATGTTGCTGCTACTACTAACTGTTCAAATATTGCATATATCAAACAAGTGTTGGAAGGAATGAATGAGGTAATCACTAACCCGATGATTATATATTGTGACAACACTAGTGCTATTAATATTTCAAAGAATCCTGTGATGCACTCTAAGACAAAGCATATATCTATTAAGTATTATTACTTAAGAGAACAAGTGCAAGAGAAGCAAGTGAAGTTATAATTTGTCACATCTAAAGAACAACTTGCAGATATTTTTACAAAACCCCTATCGAAGGACACATTTGAATACTTGAGGACTAGACTTGGCATCTGTTCCCTGTCTATCGGTCACTAAGGTGATTTGGTTGTTGCATCAGCCTAATTATATCATAAGATTATTCATGTTGATGTAGCATAGTTCACACTTTGAATCATGTTCAAGGTTGTGATTAAGTTTGAGAACTTGAACCGATTGGACTATCAGTATTCAGAGATACAGAGGAAGACATAATTGTTTGTTTATTTGTTTCTTTGGCATTGCTGTCAAAGGGAGAGATAAACAATATGAAATTAAAAGGGGAGAGATAAACAAAATATGAAAAGGAACAAGCACTGATGAGAATTATCTAAGGGAGAGACAATCTGAATGAGACAGAGTATTGAAGATCAGTTACAGAGAATAGAAGCAAGAACAGGAGAACTGAAAAGATCACAACTGCAGAATGGTAAAGATGTATTATCTAATGCTGCTTAGTAATGTAGTGATTAAACATATTAAGTCTATTTGACTTACAAAATTTTGTTCACTAAGTTGTAGAATATATGTTTGGTATGTGTATGGTACATTTCATATTACTTGAGTTGCCATCAATGCCAAAGGGAGAGATTGTTGGACTACAACTGATTTGGAATCTAATTGAAGAATCTATGATTACAAGATCATTAAGGAGTTGTTGATTAGATATGTAATATGATTAAATCAGTATTACTTTGTCATTGATGTCAACTAGCTTGACAACACTTATCTTGTAAGTTACTATACTGACACATCTGAAAAAAGGTGAAAAAGAGATGAAGAACAGAGAAAGGTACATGGAGAAAGATGTACATGACAAATGAGGATAAGGAGCACATTGAGTAACTTGTTGATGAGTCTATGACTTGATGATATTGACTTTATTATGTTGCATTCATCTATGATGAAGTATAGAGATGAAAGACACAAAGCAGTGTTGTCGGTAATAAGCATTTCTAGTATACACCGATGGAGTGTAGTGTATACCGATTGTAGTATTAACCGAGAAGTGTTCATCAACACATTTCTTTGTTTACCAAGTGAAACAGAATGAATTAAATGATGAGTTTAGCTGATAAGATTGATGAGCTGGCAAGAGTATAACATAGAGGTAACAAATAATGTTTGTTACACAGATCGACGGTTGACGAAATTCAAAGAAGATCTAACGGAGAAGATTGAAATGTGTTATTGACACAAGTACTGAGAAAGGTTGAAGCAGAAAAATCTATGAATGTGATTAAGCGGCAAAATCTAATGGTGGAGGAGAAAATGATTTACCCATCTATATAAGAGAACATAATTTCTTTATGAAAAAATCCGAAAGAAGAAGAAGCTGCAGGAATATCGCGTGAACAAGGCTTCATGCATTCTGATCATGCTGGTTAGTAAGAACCAAGCTACAGAACAATTACCGAGCTATAGAGAGAAATTACCAACGGACAGTAAGTTGATACAGTATTGAATCTAAAATGAAATATTGATCAGAAGGATTTGTATAGACTAAATATTGATCTATAACCTGCAATTGAAGTTGTATTAAGGCAGGTCATTTACTATTACATATTTAACCATTGTATACAGTCAAATCTCTTAACCGAGTGGACTCTGAAAGTCTTATGATGTATCATTCATAGAATGAACATTGTTATCCTATCAACCCCATAGTGAATGCTGGTCGGATGATAACTTCTAGTCTAAAATCCTCTAACAAGGTCACACCTGACAGTGTGTTTGTAACCTTTAACAGGGTTGGGCCTTAACCAACCTCACTTCAGAAGAGTGAACAATTTTGGGTTACCGGTCCCAGGTGGTTTTTCCCTTTACGGGGTTTCCACGTGTTATGTGTTGATTGTGATATTTGTTTGTTATCATTCTTTACATGTTACATGTTAGATTTAATCGGTAACTGTTATCATATTAGACTGGTAATCGGTAAAAGCATAGACAGTGAAATTTATTATTGTTTACCGACGAGCAAAAATGGAAGAAATAGTTTTTAATTATACATTTTGTTTTGGGACACTAGATAACTGATTCACCCCCCTCTCAGTTATTCTAACACAGTGATCTTACCCTGAAGCTATTTGGGCAGTGGATCCTTATGTCTTCCATAAATCTTAACAGGGTTAGAATCTTTTAACAGGGATTCAAAATCTCCTAACAGGGATTTATATGTACTGAATGTATTTCATAAGACTCCTAACAGAGTCCATCCTTTCACAAGGAATATTCATATTAGTGCATCTTTTGTGGGCATCATTCCCACCAGGGTTTACTCTTTGATCAAGAGGTTCCCTAGTCAACATATCTTGTGTTATTGTGTAATTGTGTATGAATATCTTTCTATGGTTGGTAATTATATTGCTTATATGGTTTAATGATGTTGAAGATGATAAAAGTTATAATTATCTGATAACTAATTCACCCCCCACCCCCCCCCCCCCCCCCCCCCCCCCACACCCCCCCCCCCCCCCCCCCTCTCAGTTATCTTGGTGGACTTTACTTTCTAACACACTTTGATTTTTGGCATTATTTAATTAAAGGAATTTTCCCCCTTTTAATTAAATAAAACCCCTCTCCACATTATTTTATGTGCAACATTTATTATTTTAAAAAGAAATAAATTAAATAAATGTCATACACTTTACTTTATAAGAAAAGGGATTATTTTATTTTCAAATACCTCTCATCTTATAATTTGTATGGAGTTTTACACTCCACATCAATAATTAAATTCTAATTGCACATTATTTTATGTGGTTCACAACCTTTCATTTAATTTTCAATTTCCCTCCAATTTCCTCATGCCTCTTGGCTTTGGTATAGAAGGAGACCTCCTTCCTTCATTTTTCATCATGAAATTTTATTATCACCATTATGCTACAGGTTTTTGGAGTTTTCATGTGATTTCCTTGAGGACTTGAAGCATTCTTGCGATTGATCATACTTTCATACACACTTGATGCTACTACTATACTTGCAAATTTGAAGCTTTCTTGAAGACTTGGAGATATCTTACATGTTCATGTCCATTTGAATCTTTTGTGCATTCGATGTACTTGTGAAGACCAAGACATGTGTTCATATGAGAGCCACCTCTCTACAAACCTTTGCACATTGATGATAGGAAGCTATGAGTCGATTCTTGAGATCTTGCGCTTTCATGGAGTTTTATTGATTGATCTTGAGTGTAAGGATTCATAGAAGTGTGTTTTTTATTCATCCACATTTTTTTCAAATAGATTTTTGGCACCCATCATGTGGAAACCCACCTTTACATGCTGGTTTTTGTTATTTTTGGAGCTAACCCCCTTGTGCAGATTTGCTTGGAGATGAAAACCCTAAATTTTCAAAGATTTGATCATATCTCCCAAACGGCTTGGATTTTTGGTCTGAATTTTGTTTTGAAGGTTGGAGACATATCAAAGACAATTTAGTAACAAATTTAGAATTTTTTGAGGTATTGTGAATTTTTTATAATTTTTTTCTTTATTTTTCATTAAAAATTTAATTTTCAGCACAAATCAGCATATTTTTCAAAAAAAATTACATTTTTAGAAAGATCTTTTAATTTTATAGGGGGTCCATTCTTTGTGTTTTAAATTTGGATGCAATATCATAGCTCATTTGGTCGATTTATAAAAACTAGTCTATTTTGGGAAAATGGCTCCTTAGGGCACAAATGAAAAGATCTTTTTAAAATTCTAACATTTTTGGAAAGCTCTCTATTTTTTAATGGGGGTCTCTTTTATGCATTTAGGTTTTGGGATCTGAATTCATGTCATATAGGTCCAATCTTGTTGACTAGGTCAAAAATCAAAATTAAAAAAAAAAGGTCTTTAATGATTAGCTTGCACTTATTTTTCACATGGTTCAATGCATGATATGAGTTGTCATTTAGATTATTTGCTGGTTATTATTTCTCCTAACAATTTATTTTTAGATCTAACCCTAGGGTTTTCATAAGTTGAATATACATTGCATATCTTGTTTCCTTGTTTGCTTGTCTTGCTTGTTGGAGAGTTTGTGGCTTGCTTGCACGGAAAAGCTCAACAAAAATAAAAATAAGGTAAAATATACTAAGCATGTTGTGTGGATTACTAGGTATTCTATTTAAATCTCTATAACATTTGGTTTCCTTTCATTAAAATGAACCTCTCGCATGTCTTACTTGAGTGATTTCCTGCTTTCATAGATCACATTTCAATTTCTGCTCTAAAAGAATCAACATAGATTTATTTTCTCACATATCTATTACACATAGTAATTAGACCATATGAACACTATTTGTGGATCTTGAGAGAGTGGGCTTCAAGCTCTTCTTGACAATGGAACCACTTGTAGGTAGGGAAGGTGTTGATCAACTCTTGGTTCAAACATTGTCAAGTCTTCGGCAATGGACACTGTGTTCTCTCTTGGTCCCTTTTAGAGAGAAACATAAATCATTGTCATTAGTAGATAGATTTTTTTGAGTTAGTATCAGCTATTTAGCAGGTCAATTAATCTATTTGTTGTGTTTTGGTGAGGTGAAGAGGCTAGAGGATTATGCTCTGTTCCCTTTGGGAGCATCAGAAACTCAGAACCCTTGAATCCAAACTAGTCCCCATGTGGTCCATATTATGAGTCACCTTTAAGAGAGGGTTAACCATAGTGAACACTCCCTTTATTGGATAAACCATGCTAATCAAAACTTTGAAGCAATGATAGCCATATCTAGAAGTAACAACCGCTATAAATGTCATGTTGGAAGAAATCTCCACTGATGCAAGTCACGTTATGTTATTGATATCCTCAGCATCTTTGATTGATTATATTCTCAGAAAGTGTCAAAACCTCGGTGCGCCTGGATTAGATGTCACATGCATGATCTTGTAAAAGTTACTATTGATCGTTACTAGAAACCATTCTTAGAGGCCAATTTTTCTTTACTAGGTCTATGTGCATGATTGGAAAACATTTTCTGAACATACACAAGTAGTGGTTCTAGGGATTAGGTTCATACTATGACACTATTATTGTTCATCTGCAAAGTTTCTTTGTCCCTTTCTCATTGCTTATAGACGTTTGCTTGAAATCCCTAATTGTTGTTTTATGTGCCTGATTATCATTTTTAAATAAAAAATTGATCATAGTTGGTTAAAAAGAACAATCAAAACTGAGTTCCTCGAGTTCTCAACCCAACTTTCTAGTTTACTATCCTACTTCTACCTTGCTTATTGTGAACCTATTGTCTAGTTAGCATTCATCATTTGGAGAGTTCAATTCATTGATCCTACTCTAGGGTTACCTTATTTTTGTCATTCCTGAGTTTATTTGACCATTGTGAACCTAATCCTAAATGTCTAAACTTGTTGGTCATTTGGATTCTTGTTTTATAGCTCCCTTGAGTTAGCAAATCTTGCCTTATCTTGTTGCCAAAATCAAGACTTGCAAAAGTTAGAGATTACCCTAGTGGAGAAAGATTTCTCTTAGATTCTTTGATCTCATCCTTGGATCGTGGGTATTCACTTGTCTAAACATGTCATTTTATCTCATATTATTACATTTTTATATTTACAACTCTTGGATATTTCCACAATTGTGAGACCTCCGGGTATATTGTGTTGGCCAATCGTGAGACCTCTACGGCAGATTGAGTTGACAAGAGTTGTAGATAGTTACATTATTACATTTTATTAACTGGACAAGTGATTGCTTACTACCCTAGTGTGATACCAACACTTCTTGGAGTCTTCCTATTTACTAGTGTTTTCCCTCTCATGTCAATTATGACTAGGTTTCAAGTGAGTCACGGTGAACGACCTCAACTTAAATTTTATCAATTACCCTTAGTACCAACTCATAAAAAATGTAAAGGAAAAGAACTTATCTTTGATCAAACACCTAAGGGAGAAATGGAAATTGGGTTTAATCCTTCTAGTCATCTTAGTGAGTTGAACACATCTAGAGCTTCCTCACATTTTGAGTGTAGAATATTTGAACAAGACATGTTATTCATTGGAAACAAAGAAAAAAGCATGGATGGCATGATTAATGATAGATTATTGTGAGAATGTGGAGTTGGGAAATTAAGGCCTCGCAGGACTCATGAAGATATATATTGATCCACTTTAATGAATGACTTTGATAGAAATTTACATGGAGGAAATCAACACTACTCTCTATTTATTACTCCCCATAGATTGTCACCTAGATCTTTCCATCCTATGGATGATAAAGATAGACAAGTTGAGTTGGAAAGGCTAGCCTACTTAGAGAAAAAGGAAAAGCAAGCATCTCAACAAATTAATAGGAGTTTGGCTAAATCAGCACAATTGAGACAGAAAGTTACTTCTAGAGTCCCCTTCTCTCCTGGAAATGCTATGGGAGGACTTAAGGATTTTGAACAAGTCAATGAGGAATACTTGAATGCCTATGTTACTCATAGAGCTGAAAAGATAGAAAATAAGATGATTAATGATATACGTTCACAAGGTGGAAATGGTTTCGTGCCTTCTACTCCTCTTCTTGAGTCTCCTAAAGGTAATGATGAAGAGAGGCATCTTGAGAAAGAAAGATGAGCCTACATGGATGCATACATACAGCGTGAGGCTGAAAATAAAGCTAATGAAATAGCACATAAGAGACTTAATGATATGCTTTCACAAGGTGGTAATGGTTCCCCACCATCTACTTCTCCAAGATCTCATAGAGATACTCGACATGTGTCACCTTCACCTTCTCCTAGGATAAATAGGAGGCAACCATCACCTCCTCCGAGGCAGCCATCTCCTCCACCTAGGAGAGGTTCACCTCCTCCAAGATATCAGCGTAGATAGTATTCATAGCAATATCCTCAGCATACTACACATGGTTTTGGTATAGATTATGATCAGCTAGAACAAGATCCCGACTTTCACAAGTATAAGGATCAATATGTTGAACTCAATAAGGATAAATATTTCATGAATTTAATCAACAAAGGTGTTCAAGTACCTTACAATTTTGATGTGGATAAAAATATGAAGAGACAAAAATCCTTCTTTTCAAGAGCAAACAGAATAGAATGTCAAGATGTTGATGGATAAACTTACACCTAAGAATCCATTCTCTCTTCAAAGTGTTTGTCCTCTACCTTTTGAGAGGAGTATTCTAGAGGTTGAATTCCCCAAGAAGGTAGAGTTTCCACATTATGATAAATATGATGGGAATGGAGACCATAGTGATCATGTGAGACAATTTTTCACCTTGAGTCTAGAGTTTTCAAGCAAAGAGGCCTACCTTGTGCAATTATTTCCTTGAAGTCTAAAGGGCCAAGCTATGGAATGGTTCACTAAGATTACTCATCCACTTAATAATTTTGAGGAACTCATTTAGAAATTTATCCAACACTTCTCCTACAATGTTCAAAAACCAGTTTCATTGTTGGATCTATGCAATCTCAAGAAAGAGAAAGGAGAATCCTTTATTTTTTTCTTACAAAAATGGACAAAGTTATGCTCTCGCTACTCTAGGGAAATACCTAAAAATGAAAGGATTGATATACTTGTGAGCAACTTGGTTCCTAAAATTAGAAATGAATTAGGCAAATCAATTTTTGAGACTTTCCATTCTATGGTAGAGACTTCTTTCCGTATTGAAGATGTTTTAAAAAATCAAGGGATTCTCAAAACTAATGTCAATGGAAACAAGAATAACAACAATGGAAATAAGAACAAGAATACTTCTTAGAATAAAGGAAATCAACATGTGGTTAATGATGGTGTAGTTGACACCTCCAAGTCTAGTGATCAAGCTATTTTTAGATTATCATATGGCGTCCATGCTATGAAACTTCAAGCCCCTTCTCAACAGAATAATAGGGGCAACTCTAGCTCCAATAATAGAAACCCTCAAGAAAGAAGGATTTTTACAAAGATTAATAGACCTTATGAGGATATTTTGAAAGAATTGGTTGATGGAAAGATGTTAACTTTGATTGAGAATTGGAAAGCACCTACTACAAAGGGCCCAGGTTGGGATGACAATGCTTATTGTTGTTATCATCAGAGAAAGACTGTTCATACTATAGAAAATTATCAAAGGTTAAAAGATGATATTTAGAACTTGATTGACAATAGAAAATTAACAATTGACGGTGTTGGACCTACTAATAATGATGATCATAAAGCTTATAAAGATCCTTTTCCTAAGTATGAAAAGGGTGAATCATCCAAGCCTAAGAATGGAAATGCTCAAGTGAATTATACATACACCAATAAAGATTATGGATATACCAATGTTGATCAAGTCATCAACATGCTTGAAGTTAAAGAAGAAAGTGTTAACATGCTCAAGTTCAAATATCCTTACTATCATGAATATAGTTCGAATGATGAGGAAGTTAAAACTCCATTTAATCTTAGGGGTTCTAGTTCTTCTTCTACCTCTGAGAGTTTTAATTATGTCACTCAGAGTCAAGCTCCCTATGTTCTTAAGGATACTCCTCCATAGCCTAAACCTAAGCAGGTTCCATCTAAAGATGATGTGTCTAAACCCATGTCTACTTCAAATGATAAACCTAATTTTGATCTTGTAAATCAATTGAAGTCTACTCTTGCTAGGATTTATATCTTTGAGCTTCTAGAGTTGTCTCCTAAATACAAGAAAGTCCTTGAAGATGCTTTGTGCACAGCTAATGTCCCCAACAACTTAGATGTTGATCAACTCCAGAACATAGTTAACCATATCACTACTTCACATCACCTTTCCTTTTTGGAGGAAGATGATCTAGCCTTAAGTCATCTGCATAACCTTGCCTTACATATTCAAGTCATGATCCATACAACAATTGTCAAGTGTGTGTTGATAGACGGGGGTGTAGGGATAAATATTTGTTCCTTTAGCTTGCTCAAACAATTGGGATATTTAGATAAATTCATTGATACTCAAAGACAAATTACTATCAAAGCTTATGATGAAGCTGAGAGAAAGTCTAAAGGGTTGATTGTTTTACCCATTCAGATTGAGCCACTTAAGAGAGACATTGTGTTTCAAGTGGTTGACGCTAATCCTCTTGCATACAACATTTTATTGGGTAGACCTTGGATACATGACATGAAAGTGGTTCCCTCTACATATCATCAATGTGTTAAGATTCCTTATAATGGGGATGCAATTCATATTGCGGGGCATAATACTTTATCTATCAACAAGATTTTAGCTGAGTCACATGTTCCTCTCAACAACTCTTCAGATGAGATATACACTGATTTCAAATTATGTGAAGACAAATTTAAACATCTTGATATAGGAATGGGAGAATACAAGATCAATTATGTTGTTACTCTTCTAGTTTCACCTCATTCCAATGGATTACCTTCACATGAGATGAAACCTTCTTCTCCTACTAAGACATAATTTGATACATTTGTTATATCCTCCATTCCTATGGAGCAGGAGAAAGAAGAAATTGTTCTTAGAAACTGGATTTATAAGGATGAAAAGGTTAAACATGATGAAAAAATTTCCCCAGATCTTGCCAACTATGGGAAAGGTTATAGTTTTGTGAAAGATATGGGCTATCCTGGTCATGGACCTTTGAGTCATAAAATGGATGCACATTCTGAGCCCCTTGATTGGCTTGATGGTAGAAAATCTAGAGATACCACTGGCTTGGGATTTGGAAATAATTATGATGATGGACCCATCTTTGATGTTTATGATGATGAAGATGAGGAAGTATACATACCTTATACTACAAATCAATAGGATATGTGTGATGATTGGGTCCCTTTGACGAACCTTCTTTGGGGGGATGGGCCTACTCTAGTTAATCATGACAAAGAAGCTTCCACTTTAGGAACCCAACATGTTAACGAAGCTTCTACATCAAGAGCCCAACATGGCATAAACATGGAAAATGATGAGTCAGATATTGAAGATCCTAATAGAGAACACCAGCATAAGAATATTATTTGTTTGATGGAAAGAGAGATTTACTTATGAAAACAATCAAGCTTCCATGTCAAAAGGTCCCAAACCATCATGGTGTAAACATCCTAGTCAAGATTCAAAAATAGATTCAAATGAGTATGAATGGGATTCATTTTCAGAACCTTCTATAGTTGATTTGGGCATTGATGTGATTCATACTTATGATGCTTAGCCTAGTGTAGTTAATGAGCCCGAATCTCCAGTTATTAGAAGGATTTATGATTTAAGTGATATTGAGGAAAACCACATAGATTATGACTCTTCGCTTGCCAGTGAAGATGAGATCCATATTTTTAACCTTGAGTCTTCCACATCCTTATCTATCATGCACCTTGATCTTATTGATTGGCCAATACAAAACCAAACACCTCAATTACCCACATTTCAAAATGACTATGAGATTTCATGTTACCTTAATGTCATTGAACCCATAGTTTCTTCCACCAGTGAACTAGCTATGAGTATGACAGAATCAGATATCAAGTACCTTAGCCACAAGATAAAGAGAAGTGAAAAACAAAGAAAAAAGTATTCTAATGGTGAAAATCATGTTGTGGCGGTATCAGAATCATCTATGGATGAGGTACTTGGTAGATTGCCTAGTTATCTTCAAGATATATCTTCAGTTTTGATAGAGCCTACTCAGCCCATAAATTTGGGAATGGCTAAGAGTCCACAGATTATTCACCTAGCTCAGTAATTATCTACAGAAGAAAAAGATGTGTTTACTACATTTTTCCAACAGAAGAAGTTACATTTTTCTTTGACTTATTCTGATATACTAGGACTTGACACTGATCTTATCATGCATCACTTATCTATTGCTCCTAGTGTAAAACCTGTTAAGCAAAAATTGAGAAAAATGCATCCACATATTTCTTTACTTGTCAAAGCTAAACTTGAGAAATTTTTGAAAGCCAGATTCATAAGATCTGTTCACCCTAGAGAGTTTTTCGCGGGAGATCTTGTTCTAAGTGAGAATCCTAAGAATCAAAAAAATAGAGGTCAAAAAGGAAAGTTTGAGCCTAATTGGTTGGGTCCTTACATTATTGCAACTACTTTTGGATCGGGTGCCTATTTGTTATCTACACCTGAGGGAGATCAGCTCCCTGAACCTATCAATGTGCTTCATCTAAAAAGGTTCTACTCCTGATGTTCATTCTTGCTGGGGGCATCTATATATATTGTACATATTTATGGGTCCTGAAAAGAAAAAGAATTTTTTTTAAAAAGTGATATATTCCAAAAACCAAAAAAATAAAAATGGTGTTTTTCAATACCACAATGCTATTTTTTTTTTCAACACCACCCCAAACAGTGTTTCTCAACACTACTATGGGAATCTTGAGATCCTTGCCTACTTGTGAGTCTTTGACCTTTTCTTCGGAACTCAGTGTTGATTATCACATTTAAAATTTTTAACTTAATGTTTGAGCTATGCTTTAATCTTTTCTTTGTGTGCTGACTATTCACTGCTATATATACATGTTTATTTCACTACCTATTCTTTTATTCTTTCCCTAGTCTCTCCAGGATGCATAGATAGAGGAATAGGGGTATGCAATTTCTTTTTCATTGTGTGATTTGATTGACATTGATTTTCGTTGAGTGTCTCGGTGATTTCTCCAAGATGCATAGCTAGAGAACTATGGACCATGAGACACGTTTTTGGTTGATTTCTTTCTTGTGTGCTTTGATCTCAAGACTCGTAGTGTTTTAAAACACTAACCGAATCACATTCATATCTTCATAGTCATCTCGATGACTAGTGATGGTTGTGTGATGCTTCCAATTGCATTCAGATCTTCAGGTTACTTCGGTGACTAGTGATGATTGTGCATTCTCTGTGCAATTGAGATTACCTTCATATCTTCATGGTTTCGACCAGTGGAGGTTGTGTATCTTAGCTCTGTGATTAAAACTAGGACCTTATTCTTGGTCAAAATGAGCAAATACATAAAATGAGTAGAAGCGTCATATGGACATGAACATGCACTTTTGTCTCCTTTTCTTTTTGGAGGTTTTGTTTCTTCTTTTTGGAGGTCTTCTTCATCTTTTGTGAGCCCTTATCAGTTGTGATCACATTGTGCTCTTTATTTCACATCTTTTGTTCATGATCTCACTTGAAATTTCCTATCTTAAACAATTTATATTTCTTTGAGGCATTTTCCCTCTTCTTTCCATCTCTTACATTTCTTTGTCTTTCATTCACTTTCCCCTCATTTTTTCTTCTTGATTTGACCTTTCTTTTTGATGCTTTGTCTTTCTGGTCAAATTTTGTCTTGGGGCATATATCTTCGCACTTATTGATCATCCTTGGTGTTCTTTCATCATGGTGTTTCGAGTTGAGGGATTGTTAGGTTCGTGCCTCAGGTCCCATGGGTGAGAGTTTCATCAATAAACCTTTATTCTGATTTGATCACATCTATCTTGTTCTTTCTTAGCCTCTCCTTCATTTTGATTTTGATCACAAGGGGGCATGAACACTCTATTGCTCTTCATTTCTTGCTTATTTGATTTAATATCTATCTATCTTTTTTTGCCTAGCTTGGGGCAGCTGATTATTTTACTTGGGGCATGTCAGTGCTTGGCTTATCATTTTTTGGGTGCTGATATTTGTCTTTTCCTTTATCTATCTTATGAGTTGAATGGCTAAAAAATTCTTGGATTGTATTCCACAATTGTGAGTCCCCTTGGGAAAATTGTCTTACACGACTGTGAGTCCCATATGGGCAAGTTTGTGTAACAAGAGCTTTAGGCTTATCTATCTTTGAATCTTTGAATCTTTGGTTCCCACAACTATAAGGCCCCCGAGAAAGTATGTGTTGGATCTTTTGAATCTTTGATTTGGTTCTTTGACTCAATGTGTTCTCGATGCTCACACATTAGTCAAAGAGGGGCAAATGTAAGCGCTAAAAAATGGTCACCTTGACTATGTGCCCCGGTTTCATAATTTATCTCAAGCTTGAATCAATATTTGCATCATCATTTCCTTTGATCAAATTAAATTATTTGAATTATTCAATTTATTTGAATTATTTAATTAATCATTATTATTTTACATCAATTTCCTTGATTAAATTGGAATTAATTTATTTAGTTAATTTTAAATAAATGGTTGATCACTTTGATTTTTGGCATTATTTAATTAAATGAATTTGCCCCCTTTTAATTAAATAAAACCCCTCTACACATTATTTTATGTACAACATTTATTATTTTAAAAAGAAATAAATCAAATAAATGTCACACACTTTACTTTATAAGAAAAGGGATTATTTTATTTTCAAATAGCTCTCATCTTATAATTTTTATGGAGTTTTACACTCCACATCACTAATTAAATGCTAATTGCACATTCTTTTATGTGGGTCACACCCTTTCATTTAATTTTCAATTTCCCTCCAATTTCCTCATGCCTCTTGGCTTTGGTATATAAGGAGACCTCCTTCCTTCATTTTTCATCATGCAATTTTATTATCACCATTATGCTACAGGTTTTTGGAGTTTTCATGTGATTTCCTTGAGGACTTGAAGCATTCTTGTGATTGATCATACTTTCATACACACTTGATGCTACTACTATACTTGCAAATTTGAAGCTTTCTTGAAGACATTGAGATATCTTCCATGTTCATGTCCATTTGAATCTTCCATTCATTCAATGTACTTGCAAAGACCAAGACCTATGTTCATATGAGAGCCACCTCTCTACAAACCTTTGCACATTGATGATAGGAAGCTATGAGTCGATTCTTGAGATCTTGCATTTTCGTGGAGTTTTATTGATTGGTCTTGAGTGTAAAGATTCATAGAAGTGTGTTTGTTATTTGTCCACATTTTTTAACACACAATCATAAGATGATAAAAGAGAAAAATATTCAATGCTTTAATTGTCATAAGATTGGTCATACAAGAAATTAGTGTAAGAATCAAGTTTCAGATCAAGGACAAAAGAATTCAGTAGTTAATATTTTTCATCAGAATTTATGTCTGTGTAATAAATTTGGTCACAAAGATAATCAATGCAAAGCTAAATCAATAATATATGGGAAAAGAAATTTGATTTTTTTCAAGTGTGGTTAGACAGGTCACTATGCTAAATCATGCAAGTCTGATAGTATAATGGAAAATACTAGATGGTGATAATCATATTGCATAATCTAGTGAGTCTCAAAAGTAGAATATTGAGTGGAGAAAGAAATTTGATGGTACATATGTTTTGGTGGTACCAGATCCTAGTACTAGTCCAACTGACAAATGAGCTGAGAGCTTTGGCTAAGGGGAGTATTGAACAGTTCAATTTTTACACCTCCCCTATACTAGTTGTAAATAGGTTGATGTTGGTGTATGTGAAGTGGAATTAGTGATGACAATATGGTTTTGATTGATTGATTTATGCAAATTTCACAGTGTGGTTGAATTGCATTCATGATATTTTAAATTTCAGTGGGAAAATTGAAATTATGTCATTTTGTGGCTTTATAGGAGGAATTGTTTTGATCATTTAGTACTATAGCATGAAGAAAACTTGTAAAGTAATCATTTACTAGAATTTTTGAGTGAAAATTTTATAAAGTAACATGAACCCTAAGTTAAATGTTCATGGTGTGTCCACGATAAAGAAGTTGAAATAGGTTATATTGAAGGAATTTTATCTCAGTCGTATCAGGCAATTAGAAAATGAATTATCTATGGAATATAGGCAATGAATTAAAAATATTGGACTTGGTATATGGGGAGAGTTTTCATGGTGTGTTGACAATGAGTTTATCCTATTTATGTTGAGTTGGTTTCATGGTGAAACCTTGGTGCTGGACAAGCCCTATGTTGTGACAAAGGAGGTGATTGAGACTATCAATGGTTTATGTCACATTGGTGAATCACCTAGAAAGAAGACAATTAGCTATCAAGAAGTAGAAGATCTTACAGATATTGGTCGAGATCAACGCACATTCCTTATAGATACTATTGAGGATTTGACTACAAGGTATGTTGTTTATGGTGTTTCCTACAAAATTCAATTTTTGAATTCTGAGGGTTTGACTTTTTCTTTAGCTATGTATATTTTATGCAAGATTATGAAGGAGAACGTACAAATGGATTTGTGTAAAATGATGCTAGACAATTTTATTGAGAATTCAAAAATGAAGGTTGAAGATGGATATGAATTGTTTGGTTCTTTTTTGATATGTCTGGTATTCTACTTTATGAAATCATTACTAAACAATGATAAATTGGAATGGATAATCGACATTGCTATCGGTAAGAATATTTATAAATATCTAGGTTTCTCTAAGAATTGTGTGGTTACATGCAAAGATTATTTTACTACACTAAAGATGAATATCTATTCTGATTTAGTTTCTTCTAGTGTTGTGCCTGTGTATTTTGAGGAGGGTTCCCCCTCTGATAAAAATTCTTTGGAAGAAGATGTTGGTGGTTCATCTCTTGAATTGAAGAAGAAGAGAAAGACATTAGAGAAAGGAGAATAAATAATTAAAATTTTAAAATCTAATGAGGAAGAAGAAGATGAAGAGGTGAGTGAGGAAGAATATATGGAAAGATCTATGTCCTCTCTAGATAACTATGTGCATGTGGATTCGAGTATTGTAAGAAATTGGTTGGAAAATGATGAGTATGGTAAGCTTGATGTTCTATGGACCAATTTCTCTTAAGAGGATAAGAAAATGGTGATAAAATTGATGACTGATCAGTAAAAAGGTTATGGTCTCTAGTGTATCTAGTATGATACCAACTGAGTTAATCATGGATGTTGAGGTTGAGTTGTTGCAATTTGGAGTAGATTACCTGATGGTGGAGAAATCCATAGTGAATAAGGGTATCAATGCAAAACAAAGGCTCTCTAGAGTTTTCGGTGAGATGAAGAAATGTATGAAAGGAATTTTTGATATTTACAAGTATTATCTTCAGTGTCCTATTGATGTAGACAATTTCATAGGTCGGGGTGAAGTGATTGAGGAGGAATTAAATGAGCTAGGCAATTCGTATGATGTTTTCAAGGATCAAGATGAAAAATAGAGAACCAAAGTTAGTGAACTTTAGACAGAATGGTTGTTGATGTGGAGATAGAGAGAAGATCTAATAAAAACATTTTTCTTGGTGATTGGAGACATGATTGAAGTTTGGTTGGGATTTACTTCTAGCATACTAACTGATGCAAAATATTTTGAGCATCATTTTTAGTCCTTGGATTGGACTAAATCATTTGATAGGTTGGTGGAATGTACCAGTTTGTGTGCTCGAATGGAGGAAAAATTGTTGAGTGGAAGAAGGAGCTTCTTATGCTGAAGGAGAGGTATAAGAAGGTATTTTAGGTTAAGATAGTTGTATTACTTTGAGTTTTGTTTGTTTTTTTTTCGGCCCTTTTCCATTGTGGAAAAAAGGGAGGAGAGAAAAGGAGAATACATGTTTTATTTACATAGGGGGAGTTTTAGAGTTTTTCAAGATTTTGATGTTTTGATGTTTTGTCATAAATGCCAAAGGGTGAGATTGTTAGACTTGTTGAGTTATTTTTGGCATTGATTTTCATGATGTCAAAACCTTCATACTAACACTATGGCGATATCTATTAGTTGTTATCATTATGGGGTATATCATGTTGTTCATCAATATGTAAATAGGAATTTTGGTTGAGCACTTCTTATGTTTAAGAAGGGACTCAAGGATAAGTGTATTGTATTCTATCAAGTGCTCCATATACATCAATACTCTTGTATCATGTTTGGCTATTCATATTGGTTTCTAGTATTTGTTGATGTGTTGTTCATTAGATAGTTTTGGTGCTTTGGCTATATCGTACTACAGACATCTTTTGATTGGTAGTAATAGTTATTTTATGTCTTCATCTTTTGGTCTTGGTTGTAGTATTTAGATGGCCCTGGAAAATGTAATATGAATTGTAATATATTAAGTCTAACCTATATATGGGTCGTATTGTAATGTGGTTCTTATGTATGTCCTAGATTTAGGGTCGATGCTTGACATTAAATGTAAATGTAATATTTGTTGCATCGGTATTAAAAACTTGGTGTGAAGTTGACATATTTAAGATCAGATACCATTATAAATAAAGAAGAACCTCTTTGTATTTGAAGTAGTGAAAATGAAAGTGACAATTGATGTGATAGTAAGTGGCTTATGTGGATTGTATGTGAAGTGACTATGAATCTATATGAAGGAGATATGTGTTCATGAAGATCAGTGTGTTGATCTTAGTGATGGATTCTATCTCTTCCCATATCTTCCAGTAGTAAGCCTTTGTGTATTGGCAGTGAGCCTTTGTATATCGGTAGGAAGCTTTGTTGGAATTAAGCCTTAATATTCTTGTAGTGAGCCCTATTGTACCCACAATGATAAGTAACGATAATGAGCCTTTGTAAAAATCACCACACTGGCATCACCTTAATAGGTGTTTTTACATTTCATGAAACTTAGCATCTTTGTGGTTTTTCCCATCTTGGGTTTCCACATAAATCCTGGTGTTCTCTAGGTCAATGTTTCTATGTTCTTAATGCTTACATTTTATGTGAATGTCTATTGTGCTTAACCAACAAATTGAAGGTTGTCAATATTATTGATTGTGTGTTGACCGACTAAGGAAAAGTTTTAAAATTTGTGTGGGAATAATTGATTCATCCCCCCTCCCCCTCTCAGTTATTCATCTTGTTCAAAAATATGTATAAGGTATAATGATGTATATTGATGTAATTCCATTTCAAGGCAATGTAAAAAGAAAAGGGTAGTTATAGGAGAAAAGAAAGGGAAAAGTAAACATGTTGTAATGTTTTAAAGCATTTAAAGATTTTGTTTCGATATTTGTATTTTTTTAAAAGTTGTCTCTTTATGATGATTGTTAAAGGGGAAATGAACCTAGGGATAGTTATGCTATGATGTATCTAAATGAAGGATATAAAGGAAATAAAATGTTATATTTTTATTAACGAAAAGTATTATGAGGGATAAAATGGTAAATAGACTCATAATCAATGGTTATTTATGAATTAATGAATGAAGATGCTAACTCGATTTGTAATGCTAAATGGTTAATTTATAAATAAAGAAGGAATACTTACTACACTAAAAGTTAATGTAGATTAATCAAAGTCCATAGGATAATGCATACCTTAATGAATGTTTATCTCTACCCTGATGTTTAACAAAATTTATATTAAGGATATATTAATGGATGTTTATGAATTTGATGATTATTTATTAAGTAATGTCTTGAAATTATAAATCGTGGTGATAGTTGATTAACTTATGTTAAATGAGATAGGAACACTTACCTTGGTGCATTATAAATAATATTGACCAATAAATCTTATAATTCAATTTGTATCTCTTGAAGGTTAATAGGTTAAATAATATTTCTTGAGTAGTGATGTTAGAGAGCCTCTGAGGACTTAGGTAGGTTAGTAATATTGCATTCAAGTATTGTGAACAAGTGTTTATCTATGTATTAGAGATGATGCATATCATACTAGTTAAATTTAAAAAAACATTACTCACATATTTTAGAGGTTAGATAGCTTGTCCTCCTAGGTTCCTTGGCGGAGAATCACAACCCATCTAAAGGATAAACAAAAAATTCATGGTATGCAATAAATATTCCAAAGAAATGATGCAAAAGGATTATCCAATGAAATGTATCCCACGAAATCTTCTACAGTGAAAAAGGATAAGCAAGAAAAACATTGTATCCAAGGAAATCTACTAAAAATAGTGCAAAATGATAACCAAGGAAATAATTTTATCAAAGGAAATCCACTAAAAGAGATGCAAAAGGATAACCAAGAAAAAAAATCTATCCAAGGAAATTTGCTAAAAATGGTGCACAATGATAACCAAGGAACACATTGTATCCAAGGAAATCTACTATATAATACACAAGGAGGTTGCATATATGCCTCATCTATAAGATAACAATGTAGAGATATGATATCATCTTTGATAGACTACAATTGATTGAATATATTAAAGGAGAGATTGATATACCTTAGTATTTAATGTATATGTGAGACATTAAATCAGTTAATGTATTGTCATTGATGTCAACTAGCTTTGACTATACTTATCATGATGGTTACAAACATCTTACGAAGGAAATAATAGTGAAGGAATAAGATATCTACATGAAGATGAGATGTATGAGAAAGATATGGATATGGTATTCATTGGGTAATGTATTGATGAGTCTATGACATTATGTTAGTAACTTGATTCTATTATGGATTGAAGATCAAGAATGAACAAGTTTATGTGGTTGGTAAATGAAGAATTTAGTATACACCCAGTTGGAATAGTGTACACTGAGAAAATGTAGTGTATACCAAGTACAGTGTTAACTGAGTAAGCAGTTACTGAAACATCACGGTATTGACTGAGTGAAAGAAATAAATGGAACTAATGATTGTTGACTAAATATGATGAGCTAGACAATTGTTGATGATTCTAAGGTTAAAGATAATGTTTTTTATGATAATAAAATAGATAGAAAAATTAAAGGATGATCAGATGAAGGAGATTGAAATGTGTTATTAACACAAGTGTCAAGGAAGGTTAAAGTGGCAAAACCAACGATGAAGCTTAGGAGGCAAAATCTATGGATGGAAATAAAATAGTTTATGATGTCTATAAAAAGAGACAAGAGATTCATTATTGAGTCTGTTGCAGGATAATTCACGTGTAAAGATTGAATTTATGCGAATTTGGTTATGCAGGTTGAAGACAGAACCAAGCAATTCTGCAGACAACACCAAGCGTCAGAGAAAGCAATTACTGAGCAGAACAAAGTTGGAGGAAACAAAGAGATTGAATTGAGATTATTGACTAGAGGTATTTTGAGCTTAGCATATATCTAAAAATATGCAAAACAAGTTGTATTTGAATCAGATCATTATTGTAATAGTTTAACCATTTCTACAGATAAATCTCTTAACCGAGTGGGACTTAACAATCTTTATATTTCAATATGACATTCAATGAATGTTGATTATTTTCTTGTTGACCCCATAGTGAATGTTTGGTCAAGGGAGAACTGTTAGTGATAAATCCTCTAACCAGGTCACACCTTACAATGTGTTTTGTAACCTTTAACAAGGTTGGTTCTTAACCGAGCTCACTACAAAAGACTGAATTATTTTGGGTTACTGGTCCCAGGTGGTTTTTCCCCTAACAAGGTTTCCATGTTAAAAATCAAATTGTTGTGTGTATGGGTGTTGAATTGTTATTTTACTTTACACATTACTATAACTAGATTGATCAGTAAATACAGTAGATAATTTACTGCTATTCGGTAGATGAAGAGAAAGGCACAATGGATATCTTATTGAGTTGATTAAATTGTTAGAGAGATTTGTTTTATACATTAGAGAGTTTTTGGGACTGTGGAATAAATGGACTTAACTCATTCTCTCATCCTCTCAGTTATCTAACAATTGGTATCAGAGTATAGAGTGCTTGTAGGAAAAGTTTGAATGACTTAAGCAAAAGATCACACGATGTATAAGATGGAGGTGCCAAAGATGAACAAAGATAACTTATCAACATGGAAAATAAGAATGAAATTGTTTCTATCATGGATTGGTGAATCTACTACATACTACTTGGAAAATGAGTTTATCTTACCCTTTGGACCTTTGACTATTGATCAAATGAGAGAAAGACAAGAACACAATGCTATGATGATTGAGCTTGCTTCTTCCTTATTAGATGTCAAATTTGAAGATGTTAAGACATGTACAATTGCTAAACAAATGTGGGACAAACTTGCACTAGTTCATGGAGAAGATTTTAATGTACTAAGGGATAAAGATGAAAGTCTAATAGGAAAGTTTGATGACATGAAAATGAAAGAAGGTGAGAACATCACTCAGTATAGTAACTGATTCAAGGAGGTTGTGAATGCTATCCGAGGAGTATGTGGAATGATTGAGGAAAACACTGTGGTAAGAAAAATTCTCAGAACCTTGTTACCTACCTATGCTCTAAGAGTTTCTGCAATTCATGAAATGAGATTAGCTCCTGGTAATAATATTACACTTGATAGTCTAATTGATAGACTGATTGCATTTGAGTAGAATAATTATGACAATAGTATTGTTCCTATTGTTGAATCTACATTTATTTCATCTCTAAAAATTGGTAAATCAAGAAGAAAACATAATATAAGAAATGAAAGTGATAGTGAAAGTGAAGAGGATGAACTTGATGAACTAGAAGCATTAATGACTAGAAGATTAAAAATAGGTAAAGGAAGATATAGAGTTAATGCAGGAACATCTCAGGTCCTTGGCAATCCTGTGTCACCAAAAACAATTTGGAGTTTGTCTGTGTTGCTCAGTTCCTGCTTTGACCGATTTGGTCGATAGTTGGTCAGTTTCCTTTGGTTATCAAGTCTGGTCAATAGTTGGTTGATTTCCTTTGGTTACCGAGTGTGATCGGTTATCTCTTGGGTGGTCGGTTGTTTCACTAGCGCTCGACATTGCCTATTTGCTGCTTGGTTATCTTGCTCACCAATAGGTTTAGTTTTAGTTTTTGTTGTGGCTGACTTGTGCATTTATATTGGATCATAGATTTAATGTTGGAATCCATCATTGGGAAGCATGTGGTCCCAAATCAGACCGTTCCTTCAATTGATTATGGATCTAAAGGCCGACTCAGTTCAGTAGCTTCTTGTATAAATGTAGTTGTTGGTTTAGAGTTTAGGGAGAGTTTTGGAGAGGAGTTGGTAGAAGATAGAAGTAGAGATTTGGATAGATCCTCGCATGTTGGAGGACATCTGTAATTCATTGTAATATCTAGCCCTAACCAGGAAGGCCTTACAGCCCGGCATGTAATAGTCTATTTGATGAAATATATGAAAGTTTCTACATTCTCTCTCTCACTATTTTTGTTTGTTTCTTCCGCATGTGTTGGGCAGGCTTGGATCATTAGGGTGCACCATTTTTTGGCCCCTCTTACTCCCTATCTTGCAGCAGGTGGTATCAAAGTGAGGTGAGATCTTGATCTAGGTCTGCGGATCTAGGTTTGTAGGTTCCTCTTGAAGCCCTAGTTGATTGTTGTGGGGTAGCAGATTGCGATCTGACCTGCAATTGTAGAGGGTTGTCAAGATGGTTTGTGGGAGGCAAGATGCATATCCAAGATTGGCAGATATGCTAAAGCAAATTTCTGCTAGGTTAGAAGCTGTTGAAACAACCCAAAGAAGAGGTAGACATCTTGAAGATGTTAGTGATGATGAAGTTGAGGAAGAACAATAAAATGCAGAATGTGCACCTGTTATGGATCAAGGTGAAGAAATATTTTTGAAGGCTTTGACAAGTCTGAAGTCAACACCACATTTCAATCCTCCCGAGTATGGTGGAAAGCTATATTCTAATGAATTGGTGGACTGGATCATCAAGATCGAAAAGTATTTTGAATATGAAAACATTCCTGAGGATAAGAAGGTGAAGATTGCAAGAAAAAATTTGAAAAGTCATGCATCCTTATAGTGGGAACATCTACAGCTGGATAGGAAGAGGAAAGGAAAAGACAAAATCAAGGTATGGAATAAATGAACAAATTGAAAGGAAAGTTCTTACCTTGTGATTATCAGATTAACCTAGTTCAGTGAATGCAAAGTTTGAGGCAGAAAGTCATCTCGATAAAGGAGTATACTGAGGAATTCTATAGATTAGATATCAGATCTAGACATGATGAAGATGATGCAGAAAGAATCGGTAGATACCTAAATGGTTTGAGAGTTTCCATCCAAGAGGAAATTAGTATGGTCAAGTTGGAGAGCATTGAAGAGGCTTATCAATTTTCTTTGAAAGCTGAGGAGAAATTGAACAAGAGACATGAGAAAAGATAGAGAGGTTGAGGTGGTAGATTCCCTAGAGGAAGAGGTAGATCTAATGGTGAAAATGGTAGATCTGAACCAGAAAAGATAAATCTGGACAAAGGCAAGACCGAGTGGAAAGGTGAAAGTTCATCTAGAGGTAGAGGCAGTAACTACCAAGGTGGTTATGGAAGAGGAAGTTTTTGAGGAACTTGTTACAATTATGTATAAGAAGGACATGGATATTTTTAATGTACACGTGCAAGTAAGAAGGTTAGTAGCAGTAGAAATGCTTTGGTGCGAGAAGAGTCACCGAATAAACCTGAGAAAGAAAATAACTTGATGGTAAGGAGAGCACTATGGAATGAAAGGAAGAAGGAAGATCTAGTAAGGAAAAGTTTGTTCAAGACCAGATGTGGAGTTTCTAACAAATTTTGGAGGGTAATCATTGACAGTGGTAGCTCAGAGAATCTGGCATCTGAAGAGATGGTCACAAAATTGCAGTTGGAAAGGTTGCTACATCCAAAGCCATATCATATTTCATGGATCAAAGATGATCATACACTCCTGGTAAGTGAGCAATGTTATGTGAATTTGAAGATTGGAAAGTACTATGATAAGGTGTTATGTGATATCATGCCTATGGATTGTTGTCATATTTTGTTGCGTAAACCTTGGCAATATGATAGACATGCTATATATGATGGGAGATTGCATAAGTATACTATTGTGGTTGATGGAAAGAAAAAAATCTTGTTACCATTGATGGAAGAACTTGTTAGTAATGTTTGCACATCTATAAAATTTTGTTTGATGGAGGGAAGAAAGTTTTTTAACTCTTTGAAGAAGAATGATGTATGTTTTGTTGTGATCCCTAACAAGCCGAGTAAGAAAATAGAGGATAATGTCCCTGAGGAGATTGGTAAGTTACTCACCGAGTATAGTGATATCATTTTTGATAATGTACCTAATGGTTTTCCACCAAAAAGAAGCATTGATCATTGTATGGATCTAATCCCTAGAGCTAGTTTACCAAATAAGGCACCTCATCAGTTGACACCTACCAAGAATCAGGAATTGAACCGATAGATTCAAGAGTTACTAGAGAAAGGTTTGATCAGAGAAAGTTTGAGTCCTTATGCAGTACCTGTTGTATTGGCACTAAAGAAGAATGGAGAATGGAGAATGTGTACCGATTCCAGAGCAATCAATAAGATAACAGTGAAGTATAGGTTTCCTATACCGAGAATGGATGACATAATGGACAGTTTGACTGGAGAAAAGTATTTCACAAAGATTGATTTGAAAAGTGGGTATCATCGTATCAGAATCAAAGAAGGTGATGAGTGGAAGACTACTTTCAAGACAAAAGAAGGTTTTTATGAGTGGTTGGTTATGCCCTTTGGTTTAACTAATGCACCGAGTACTTTTATGAGGTTGATGAATGAAGTTTTGAAGAAATTCTTGGGTAAATTTTTTATTGTATATCTTGATGATATTCTAATATTCAGTAAGACCATAGAAGAACATTTTTTACTTGTTAGACAAGTTTTGCAGAGATTGAAAGAGGAAAAGTTGCTGATAAATCTAAAAAAGTGTTCATTCATGAAAGAGGAGATTGTGTATTTGTGATTTATTATTTCAGCTGATGGTTTGAAGATGGATCTTGAAAAGGTTGAAGCTATTTTGAATTGGCCTGCACCTATGAATTCTAGTGAGGTAAGATCATTCATGGTTTGGCAAGTTTTTACCGAAAGTTCATAAGGAATTTCAGTTCAATTTGTAATGTTATGACTGAGACTATGAGAGGAGACAAAAGAGAATTCAAGTGGACACATGGAGCTGACAAAATTTTTGTGACTCTAAAGCAGAAGGTTGCTGAATTACCTATTTTGGCATTACCTGATTTCAATAAAGTATTTCAAGTAGAATGTGATGCAAGTGGAAGTGCAATTGGAGCTGTGTTGAGTCAAGAAGGTAAACCTGTTGCTTTCTTTAGTGAAAAGTTGAATGATGCTAGAAGGAAATATTTTGTGTATGATCAAGAATTCTATGCTATTGTTCAAGCACTGAAGAAATGGAGACATTATTTGACACCAAGTGAATTTGTGTTGTATACTGATCATAAGGCTTTACAATATTTGGGTAGTCAGAATAAGTTGAATCGGAGACATATGAAATGGGTTGAATATTTGTAGAATTATAGATTTGTGATTAAGCATAAAATTGGAGCCACTAACTGAGTTGCTAATGCATTGAGTAGAAGAAGATCTTTGATGACCGAGATGAAAATTGAAATTCTTGGTTTTGATGAGATGAGATATTCTTATGAGTTTGACCTTGATTTTTTTGAGCCATGGAGAAAGTGCATAGCACCTATTCAAGATCAACAAGATACTAAATGGGATGAATATTTTATTCAGGAAGGTTTTTTGCTTAAAGGTATTTAGTTGTGTATACCAAGAGGAGTAATGAGAACTAATCTGATAAAGGAGAAACATAGTAGTGATTTGGCTAGACATTTTGGTATTGATAAGACATGGAATTTGATTAAGGAGAAGTACTATTGGCCGCAGTTATATAAAGATGTTCAGAAATTTGTGAAAAGTTGTGGAATTTGTCAAGTTGCAAAAGGAGTAAGTCTAAATACTGGATTGTATACACTGATTGTTGTTCCTGAGAAACCTTGGATTGACATCAGTATGGACTTTGTTCTTGGCTTACCGAAGATAGTAAGAGGTAATGATTCTATATTTGTTGTGGTGGATAGATTTTCAAAAATGGCACATTTTATACCTTGTAGAAAGACATCAGATGTAGTACATGTAGCAGATCTTTTCTTTAAGGAAATTGTCAGATTGCATGGATTACCGAGGAGTATTATCTCTAACCAAGATAGTAAATTTGTTAGATATTTTTGGAAAACCCTTTGGAATAAATTTGGCACTGAGTTGAAATATAGTTCTACATTTCACCCACAAACCGATGGATAGACTAAAGTTGTGAACAGAAGTTTGGGAAATCTTTTGAGATGCTTAGTTGGAGACACACCGAGTAATTGGGATTCTGTATTGGCACAAGTAGAGTTTGCATATAATAATTCAATTAATAGGAGTACTAGAAAGACACCATTTGAGATTGTGAATGGCACACAACCAAGAGGAATATCTGATTTGAGAGACATTGTTGATGAGAATAAGAAAAGTTCTGAAGGAGTAAAATTTGTTGAGTACATGAAAACATTGCATGAAAATGTGAAGCTGAAGCTAGAAGACAGTGATTAGAAATACAAAGATAGAGCTGATAGATCAAGAAGACATAAAACTTTTGATTTTGGTGATGAAGTGATGGTTCATTTGAAGAAAGGTCGATTTCCTATTGGAACATATGGGAAGTTGAAGATGAAGAAGTTTGGACCTTGCAAGATTCTGAAGAAATTGGATAGTGGAAATGCATATGAGATTGAGTTACCTGATGACATGGACATATCACCTATTTTCAAAAATTTTGATTTGTATGAGTATCATGAACTTGATGAAGTGACAGTACTAAAAGAATATCCTAAGAAGCAGAATGATGAAGTTGAATAGATTTTGAAGGAAAGAGTTGGCAAGAGTACAAGAGGAAAATAGTATATGGAATATATGGTGAAGTGGAAGAATAGACCGATGAAAGATAGTTCATGGATTTCACAGTCTGAGTTGGATGCAGCTTGGACCAGACCTACCAAATGATTCGGAGAATCATTTCAACATAACCCCAGGTGTCTGATGCAAGAGCATCTCGGGTCCTTGGAAATCCTGTGTCACCAAAAAAAAATTAGAGTTTGTCTATGTTGCTCGATTCCTACTTTGATTGAGTTGGTCATTAGTTGGTCAATTTCCTTTGGTTACTGAGTGTGGTCAGTTATCTCCTGGGCGGTCGGTTGTTTCACTGGTGCTCGGCATTGCCTGTCTGCTACTTGGTTATCTTGCTCACCGATGGGTTTAGTTTTAGTTTCTATTGTGGCTGACTTGTTCATTTATATTGCATCATGAATTTAATGTTGGAATCCATCATTGGTAAGCATGTGGTCCTAGATCTAACTGTTCCTTCCGTTGATTATGGATCTAAAGGCTGACTCAGTTTGGTAGCTTCTTGTATAAATGTAGTTGTTGGTTTAGAGTTTAGGGAGAGTTTTGGAGAGGAGTTGGTAGAAGATAGAAGTAGAGATTTGGATAGATCCTTGCATGTTGGAGGACGTATATAATTCATTGTTAGGAATAAGGTGTCTCAACCTTGGATAATTCCTATTCTTATTATTTATTTTGTAAAATGTATTTCTTACAAATAATGTAATTAAGTGTGAGTGTACATGTCTAGTTGGCATGTTGATGTGTCACTCCACTTGATGTGTCAGCATCTTGAATTGTGTGTAAGGAGATCATGGCTGAAACGGTTATGATAGATTCCTATGACACGTAAGAGCTATGTCTAGAAGATTCAATGACAGGTGAAGACTTGCAAGACATGTGGCAACTGATAAAGTTGAGTACTGTACACTCTTCTACAATCATGGGGTTCGGGTTCCTATTTTCTTGGAGAATGGTAAAACCCTAATATGGCTATCTTTGGAAGTTGCCCTAAAAAGGGAAGTGCATGATATAAGCTATTTTAGGGTTGTGAAGATAGGTGAAGTTAGTGTATTGTTGGAATGTTTTTATGATGCCGCAATTTGTCTTCAAGAGTTGGAAATCTTCTTAAAGAACTTGCATTGCAAGTGTATTGTAAACTGTAATAGTTTTGATAAATACATTGTGTAGGTTTTGGAGTGCTGGGGTTTTTACTGAAAGGTTTTCCCCAGGGTAAATCTTTGTGTCATTCTCTATTTTCTATATGCATGGTATATGGCTACAATAGCATTGTTAAAGTAGTTAACAAATCTGAAATTGTAAGGATTTAAAAGAATTTGCACAATACTTTCCTTTAGAGATTAGTGTAGGAAGTTGTTTCCGCACTTGAGTTTCCTTACATTCATTGTAATAGCTGGCCCTAACCAGGAAGGCCTTAAAACTCGGCATGTAATAGTCTATTTGATGAAATATATGAAAGTTTCTACATTCTCTCTCTCACTGTTGTTGTTTGTTGTTTCCACATGTGTTGGGCAAGCTTGGATCATTAGGGTGAGCCATTGTTTGGCCCCTCTTGCTCCTTGTCTTGCATCAAGAGTTTAACTACCTTTGGTATGCTTTAAATGTAAATAGATTGGTCATATTGTTGCTAGATGTCCTGACAAGAAAGAAGATGAGAAAACAAATGAAAAATCTAATGAAAGGAAGTATGACATAAGAGATAACCAAGATCACAGAGGAGGCAATGAACATCATAGAAAGAGAGATAATCGAGACTAAAAAGATAAAGGAAAGAAGGAAGGTTACCTATTTGAAGATGATGATGATGATGACACCGACACTGAGACTGATGAAGACATAGAAGTGATATTTGTGGCTTTAAAAGAAGATTCAGAAGAAGAAGAAAAGTATGTTGAAACAACACTTATTTATAAAGTTAGCAAGAATGATACTTAGATTATAGATGGTGCTTGTACACATCATATGACTAGTGATGAAGAGAAATTTGAATACCTTGAACATTATAATGGTGGATCTGTGAAAATGGGAAATGATACACCTTGTCTAGTAAAAGGAAAAGGATATATATTATTGAACAATAAGATCATATGTGAGAATGCATATTGGATGAAAGGACTTAATTACAATTTTTTGAGTGTAGCACAATAGAACAACTGAATAATATAGATCACTGAGTTTTATTTGAGAGAAGAAAGGTGAAAATCTATGACGAGACTAGAAAGTTGGTCGGTACTAGTGAACAATCTAAAGGTAACCTATTTTATCTTGGAAATGTTGAGACTTCTTGTTTGTTGGTTAAAAATGAAGATGTATGGTTATGGCACAAGAGGTTATGTCATGTGAATTTTGGCAACATGGTTAAGATTAGTAAGAAAAAAAGAGTTAGAGGTTTACCGAACATATCTAAACCTGACCATGTTATGTGTAAACAATGTAAAATAGGAAAAATGTCAAAATCTAGTTTTAAGAGAAAACATTTTTCATCTATTGCTATTTTGGAGTTAGTTCATACTGACTTGTGTGGTTCTATGAGAGCTCAAAGCTATTATGGAGACATATTTTATCTTGTTTATTGACGACTTCTCTAGAATGATGATTGTTATGTTTTTGAAAGAAAAATATGAAGCTTTCAAAATGTTTAAGTGGTGTAAAGCTAAAGTGGTAAAGAACTAAAATGCTTAAGATCAGATAGAGGTGGTGAATTTCTTTCTGATGAGTTCACTAATTTTTGTAATGAGCATGGAATTAAAAGACAAGTTTCAACACCAAGAACACCCCAACAAAATGGGATTGCAAAAGGGAGAAATAGATCAATTGTGGATTGTGATAGAATGCTGATGATTAAAAAGATGTTGCACATATGTACTAGAGAGAAGTTGTTAGTGCTGATGTTTACACATTGAACTGAGTTCAATTGAAGAAAGAATCAAACAAGATACCTTATGAATTATGGTATGGTTACACACCTAATGTGAGTTATTTCAAAATATTTTGAAGTAGATGTTACATTCTGAAAGATGATAGAAATGGTAAATTTGATACAAAAGGTGATGAAGGAATATTTATAGGATATTCTACTAAAATCAAAGCTTATAAATGTTTGAATATAGCTACTAACAAGATGATTGAAAGTGAAAATGTGAGAGTTGATGAATTTTCTGAGAAGAATGATGAAGAAAGTAAAAAGGAACCGGAAGACTATGTCAGATTTGATTACATTGAGGAACCTGAAACTCTACCTAAGCAACAACTTGGAATTACTGAGAAATAAGGTAATGCTACTGAGCATCAGTCTTTATAGACCAAGAATCAGAAAAATGACACCGATGAAGATATTGATCATGCAGCGAGTGGAGAACACATTGAAGAACAAAAAATTGAACCTGTACTTGCTAGATACGTAAGAAGACATCATCCAAAAAATTAGATCATTGGAGATAAGAGAGAAGGAATGATGACATGAAGTAAATTGAGAAACAACACATGCTTAATTTGTGAATTTGAGACTAAAACTATTAGAGATGCATCGAAAAATAATGAATGGATCAAGGCAATGAATGAAGAGATTGAGTAGATATAGAAAAACTAGACATGGACATTGGTACTAAGACTAAAAGAAAAGAATGTGATTGGAACCAAATGGATATTCAAAAACAAATTGAATGAGAATGGAGATGTCACTAGGAATAAGGCAAGACTAGTATGCAAAGGTTATGCACAAGAAGAAGGTATCGACTATGGTGAGACTTTTGCACCCATTGCTAGACTTGAAGGAGTAAGGATATTACTTGCTTAAGCTGCTTACGAAGGATTTAAATTTTATTAGATGGATGTTAAATCTGCATTTCTGAATGGGATACTTGAAGAAGAGGTTTACATTGAACAACCTAAAGGTTTTATTGATCCTAATCAAAGGAATATGGTATGTAAGTTGTACAAAGCATTATATGGATTGAAACAAGCACCAAGAGTATGGTATGAAAGACTGTATTCCTACATAATTAGTATTGGATTTTTTAGAACAAGTGACAACAACAATTTGTATTTAAAAGGTGAAACTAATGACAAGATTCTTATTGCTGAAATTTTTGTTGATGATCATATTTGGAGGAAATGATAACTTATGCATATCATTTGCTGACGAAATGAGGAAGGAATTTTAAATGTCAATGTTTGGAGAGATAAAAAAAATTCTTGGCTTGGAAATATTACAACAGACTGAAGGCATGTACATCACATAATCAAAGTATATCAAAGAAGTACTGAAGACATTTGGTATGGAGGACTCAAAACTAGTTGGTACACCTATGGTCACCAGATGCAAATTGAAAAAGGATGACAAGACAATCGAGGTAAATCAAACCTTATATAGATCTATGATTGGTAAATTGATGTATGTTGTGCATAGTAGACAAAATATTGCACACGTAGTTGGGATTGTAGCAAGATTTTTTGCTAATCCTAAAGAATCATACATGACTGTTGTGAAAAGAATTTTGAGATACTTGAAGAACACTGAAAACTATGGTTTATGGTACAAGAAAGAAGGCAATTTTGAACTTAAAGTTTACACAGATGCGGATTGGGCTGGAAACATTTATGATAGAAAAATAACTACTAGTGGGGCATTATTTTTGGGAGAAAAGTTGGTTACTTGGATAAGTAAGAAACAAGGATGCATTTCTCAGTCCACTGTAGAAGTAGATTATGTTGTTGTTGCTACTAATTGTCAAACATTGCATGGATAAAATAACTATTGGAAAGTACGAATGAGGATATCATTGACCAAGTGATAATATATTGTGATTTTACAAGTACAATTAATATTTCTAAGAACCTAGTGATGCATGTAAAGACAAAGCATATTTCTATTAAATATCACTACTTAAGGGAACAAGTACAAGAAAAGCAAGTAAAATTGGAGAATGTGAATCACAAGAACAACTTGCTGGTATGTTTACTAAACCCTTACCGAAGGACACATTTAAATACTTGAGGAGTAGAATAGGGGTCTATCCCCTATCTAACAGTCACTAAGGTGATTAGGAGGTTACATCAACCTATATTTTATCAGAATATCTAATGATGTTGATGCATAATGTTCACACTTTGGGATTCCTAAGGTTGTGAAAACTGAAATTTGAAAACTTAATATCAGTACATGCAAGGTTCTTGATCTGAACCTAATAACATATATTAACTTGGCTATTGAAGAGCTAAATATTTTCTTTTTGGCATTGTTGTCAAAGGGAGAGAAATATACATAAAATATTCAAGCTAAATCTAAAGGGAGAGAGATTACTGAAAGGGAGAGTATTGATGTTGTGTAGTGATTAAAAATATTAAATGGATAAGCTAGGGAGAGCTTACCAAGCTACAAAATTTGTATATAGAGTTGTAGAACAGATGTTTGGTATTCTATGATATATTTCATATTCTATTGCCATCAATGCCAAAGGGAGAGATTGGTAGACTATAACTAATTGAATATCTTAAAGGAGAGATTGATGGAGAGATGGATATACCTTAGTAGTTAATGTATATGTGAGACATTAAATTAGTTAATGTAGTATCATTGATGTCAACTAGCTTTGATTGTGCTTATCATGATGGTTCCAAACATCTTAAGAAGGAAATAATGGTGAAGGAATGATATATCTACATGAAGATGAGATGTATAAGAAAGATATGGATATGGTATCCATTGGGTAAATTATTGATGAGTCTATGACATTATGTTAGTGACTTTATTGTATTACATGATTTTGTTATGGATTGAAAATCAAGAATGAACAATTTTATGTGGTCGATAAATGAAGAATTTAGTATACACCAAGTTTGAACAATGTACACCGATAAAGTGTAGTGTTAATCAAGTAAGCAGTTATCGACACATCACGATATTGACCAAGTAAAAGAAATAAATGGAACTAATGACTGCTGACTAAATATTGAAATAAAGAGATTGAATTGAGATTATTGACCAGGGGTATTTTGAGCTTAGCATAGATATGAAAATATGCAAAACAAGTTGTATTTGAATCAGATCATTACTGTAATAGTTTAACCATTGCTACAAATAAATCTCTTAACTGAGTGGGACTTAATTGTCTTTATATTTCAATATGACATTCAATGAATGTTGATTGTTTTCTTCTTGACCCCATAGTGAATGTTTGGTCAAGGGATAACATTTAGTGATAAATCCTCTAACCAGGTCACACCTAATGGTGTGTTTTATAACCTTTAACAAAGTTGGCTCTTAACCGAGCTCACTTCAAAAGAGTAAAATATTTTGGGTTACCGATCACAGGTGGTTTTTCCCCTAACAGGGTTTCCACATCAAAAATCAAAGTGTTGTATGTGTATGAATGTGTTGAATTGTTATTTTACTTTACACATTACTATAACTAGATTGATCGTTAAATACAATAGATAATTTACTGCTATTCGGCAGATGAAGAGAAAGACACAGTTGATATCTTACCGAGTTGATTAAATTGTTAGAGAGATTTGTTTTATACATCAGAGAGTGTTTGGGACTATAGGATAACTGAACTTAACTGATTCATCCCCCCTCTCAATTATCTAACAATCTTAAGGAAATGAAGAACAAGGATACACACCTTCAATAACAAGGAGGTATCCTTTAAGAAATAATGTACACATGCATCCCTAGCCAAAGAGGCATAACTCTTTTGAGCCTAGAGAGAGATAGCTACAAAAAGATATCTTGAAACAATTGTTAAGGGATCCTTTTAAGGGATGCAAAATGAGAGAAGGAAGATATCTTTGAACAAATAAATCTACCCCTAAGAGGATACTTGAAAAAAAATAACATCATTAACCAAAAGAGGGGAAAGAGAAAAAGAATATTCACTTTCCCCATTGCTAGGTAAAGGGATCTTGGTGATAGAGAACATATTTTGAACCCCCCTAAGTAAGAAATTTGTTCATGATAATAGGAGGATTTATCTCTATAGGGAGATTCACTTGATCATATCATCATGATTGACATCCACTTTAGTAGGTTGAAAAGAATAAGTCTCATCTAAGGCCTCATATTTAATTAATATTATTTTAGGAGATAGAAAATGAATGAAATGAATAAGATCATCTTGTCTCAAAATATCTTGATCGCAAGGATAAGATCTAGGAGAATAAAGAGGTTCCAGAGAAGTACTTAAAGTAATATGGTTAGCCTCTTGAACTAAGGCATCTTTGAAAGTAGAGGATCCATTATTAATATTGATTATTTAAAATCTATTTGGAGGTCATAAAGAGGAGTATTGATGTTATGCTCATTGATAAATTATATATTTGGGGAGGTACAAGTGTGATTCATCAATGTTTCATCTATAGGAGATGATATATTTAGGTATAGAAAAGGTAGAGTTACTTTAAGAAAGGTGTTCACAATATCAACCTCTTGTTTCAAAATATCCTTATGAGTAAGGTGATCTTTAGGAGAGGGCAAAACATAACTCATTATGGCCTCATCTGTAGAGAGAATGACATTGAAATACATAGAAAGTAGGGTATCGCTAAGAAAAATAGTCATGATATCATCCTTTTGCACCAAGTTATCCTCATAAAGGAGATACATTTTAGGATAAGGATCTATTGGGACTAAAAACATAGCATGGGTTTTTGAGTACCATGTTAAAATTTTGTAGTTTGAGACCCTATAAATGCTTTTTATGCATATGTACTCAGCTATCATTTTGAAGCCTATGAGGTGTTCCAGGTGTTTAACACACTCCATTCAGTATGTGCATGCATTCCATGATGTTGTTTTGTCTTCCCGATTCATCCGGTGAATTCCCATTTTGAGCAAGTGTCAATCTGCACAATTCTGCCTGTGTCAAGTAGAGTACAGTAGCCCAATTTGCCTTTGAATATCTTGCATCCAGAAATGTTTCATGACCCGCCACTTTGAGGATGTTTAGTATGCATATCAAAGAACCCGTGTTCCAAATTTTAAGTCATTTCGAATTCGTTTGATTAGGTTTCGAACCCCTCAAAGTTGATTGTTTGTTGTCATGCACTTATGCAATTGCTCAGAATTCTGGAAGGGCCTGTTTGACCAGTCATATCTTTGACCCAGTTGACCCTATTGAGAAATTTCCTTTTGCATCATACTCCAAGGGTCAAATAATTCCAATGCTTCAATTTTGAAGTTATGACAAATCCGTTTGCTGAGTTTGCAAATGTGATTCCAAATACAACTTCTGTTGTTTTACGAGTTGTAAAATGTGCAGTTTGATTTGTACCTTTGTTCGGGATGTTATAAATTTTGATTCATGATTGATGAGCTTGAATGGGTTGTACCACTATGTTCTACTCTAAAATAACTACAAGTATGCCAAGTTAGAAGTCTTGATGAATCTTTTAGCATACTTTCCCAGGGTCATTCCATATGCACAAATCAATGTTTTACTATGTTTCCTAGTTTGCAATTCTGAGACCCTATCTTTACCTGATTGCCAAATGCACACTGTTATTCATCACGAGCCTTAATTGTGGATTCATACTCCTTGTGTGAGGTTTAATTAGTGCCTATGATTCCGGTTCCTGAAAGTTTGAGTAGGTCAGTTTTCAAAGTCAGTTCCGGAAGCAACTTTAGTGATTCTAGCAATGCGGACAGACAATGTTTCTAAGTGGCCAACTTTGATTAGTCTTATCTTTTGGCTCGGGTCTCTTCTAGATTTCTTCTTTGGTAGGCATGATTGTTTGTTGGGGGTCAGTGTGTGTTCCCAATGGTGTGATCCTATGATGGCGTTTTGTCAATTTTTAAGGCCGCTCCCGGATGTCAGCTAATGTTATTTGGAAATCTTTGCAAAGGGTAAAAGTGAAATAAATGGCCCAGACAAGATAATGCCATGATGTGTGAGAGAAAAGGAGTGTCTCGCGAGCATGAGTTATCACTAAGATTGGGCACAGGATATTTGTGTACATAGAAATGGCTAGTGTTACTAGTGCTCCTTTATCATTGTTGTTTTCTAGAGGGCAATGCATCAAGGTCTTGTCCCAGATTTTGAGAAAATAAAAGAAAAGTAATGTTGTGATGCCAAATATCATAGACAAATGCAAAGCATGTGGAGAAGAAGAAGATAAAAAAGGTTGAATGCAAGAGCCAGTCCAATGCAAAATGTGTGAATGCACAGCCAGTCACTTTTTTATCATAACTCAAAAAATACAAACTGGGTCAGGCTGAATTTTATATATGTTTGAGATGACTATGTGTGCATTCTACAGAATTTTTTTTAGAAAAATCCAGTTTGAAAATCAAAATTTATGATCCTCTGAGTACTGCAGCAATAAAAAAATCAACATTGCTTCCAAAGGTTTAGTCCCACATTGCTCAAGAAATGACCATTTTAAGTGTTTAAAAGATATACCACTCACATAATGAAATGAATAAAGAGAAGAAGGCTCTCAAGAGTGTGCACAAATAGTGCATTGGGATGCATGTTAGTGACCATAAAGCACTAAATTTTGTAGAAAAATGCTGGTGAAAAATGTTAATGGTTAAGTCATAAACATTCAGAGAATTGGAGAATGCTTAGTCTCTAGTTCTCCAAATGGTTGGCGGTTAGTGAAAATGATTCAGAGAATTGGAGAATATACTTGGTCGTGAGTTCTCCCAATCCCTGGCAGTTAGTCTCCAAGTCTCCAAATACAAATGGTTAAGGAGATAACATTCAGAGAACTAGAGAATTCTTAGTCGCTAGTTCTCCAAATACAAATGGTTAAGGAGATAACATTTAGAGAACTAAAGAATTCTTAGTCACTAGTTCTCCAAATACAAATGGTTAAGAAGATAACATTCAGAGAACTAGAGAATGCCTTGGTCACTAGTTCTCCAAATGGCTGGTAGTTAGTGATAAACATTCAGAGAATTGGAGAATGGGCTTAGTCGCCCATTCTCCAAATGATAACCATGGTCAAAGAAAGATTTAGAGACTTGGAGATACATGTCATTCGCCAGTTCTCCCAATCAGTGGGTTAACTTGAGGTTTGTCCGAGCATGCAATGAGATGGTGACAAGTGGCACTTTCTGATGCATTCTGTTGGTATATGCAGAAAATGATATAAAATTGCAAATTAAAGCTGAATTTATGAAATGATATAGTTCAGACTATAGGAAATAATTCAAAAATTTAAATGGTCAAGCCTGGTCACGGAAAAGTGTCTCAGAAATTCATTTTTTGGTCAAACATATAAGTATTATATGTTGTCGGAAAGGTCTCAGAATGAGGATTCTAATGGTGGTGAGTATTTTCAATTTTAGTCAAGTATGAAAGAGCAGTTTGAGTTCAAAATCCAAGGGTCAAAATCAGATATCAAATAAGTTTGAAGAAATGATTGGACATATCAGATCAGTTTGGGAATCAGTTGCAGGGAGATGAGAGGAATGTTGAAGATATTTTATGCAAAATGACTAGTTGTCAGTTGGCTTCCAACTGATTCAATTCTACTATATCTCTATTTTCTTCTCAATTGTAAGAGGATGATGAAATTGTCACTGCAGAGGCAGTATTCTAGCTTTTGAGCCCTTGTTTCTTGAGGTTTGCATAGTTCTTGATTGTAATGAACTAGAGATTTTTGAATGAAAAATAGTGGAATCCCAATCTTTTATTGGTGATGTCTTCATATATATTGTATTGAATTCTTGTGTATTAGTTTGTAAGGCAATCTGATATGCTGGTTACAAGGTAACTGTGAATCTGTGTTCTTAGTTTCTCTCAAGGAGTGAATAAATCTTTGGCATAATTCTGAAAGTTTAACAGTGTGTATGAATCTGATGTCTGGGTAGGGGAGTGAGAGAATGATCTAGAAGGCATTTCATTCAGGTTTTATTTGTTTTAAAATCATAAGAGTTCTGGGGATTTACTTTCATCTGACTCTGTTGCCCAATTAATAAGGCACTGGTCACTATTTGTTTCTGCATTTTTCATCATCAAATCAAATTTAATGAATATTTACTTTCATGTATGTTGTAGAGCTGAGAGGATTAGGTTTGTATCAAGAATATAAACTAATATTTTAATGCTTTGAAGAAGTAGATCTAAATAGGTATACCCGCCTGTAGCCAAGAGCTCAAAGTGAAGAAGGACTTGGTCCTTGTTAATTAGTCTTTTCTTGCTTGAGTCAGGAGTTTAGGAATCATAGAGTTCAATTTAAGCACTCAAGGCTTGTATTAGAATTCCTGCAAGAAAAATCACTAACAGGATCCACATAATGTCTTAAGACCTCTTCCTTAAGAGAGAGATCTTCAAAATAAGTGTTAATAGTATCTTCTTGCACCATAATATACTCAGGGGTGGAATCAAATTTAGGAGGGGTAAATCATAGCCATGGATGAAAAGGAGATCTAAATTTTCATACTATACATGAAAAGGAACGTCTTGGAGATCTTGTATAAAAATTAAAATTGAACTATAAAAATAAGATAACAAGTCCATTAAAAAAATGCACTATTTTCAAACAAGATATGCAAATACATATGTAATGGAAGTATATGAACTAGACCTCTAAATACATGAAATGTAGCAATGGAATAAGGTAGATATAATTTAATTAAATTCATACAAGTCATATCTTGACATTAAAATTGGAGTTAAGGTGTAAGAAATTGAGCTCACCAAAAAATAAGATGACGAATAGCTTGTTCACTAGGATGGGTGGACAAACTAGGAAGCTTAGGTCTATCTCCTCTTACATTGGAAGAAAAATGATCTACTATGACTCAACATGAATGAATCATTAGGTGGACACAATGATCAATTTTCACTATTATGCAAGGTTGCAACTATGTTTTATGGATAAAAGATGCAAGATCAAGGGACAACTAGAGTGAGTTGAGGGTTTTCTACATGTACAAGGAGATTGAGGAATAAACATACTAATTTTGGTGAAAATATGGCAGAAATAGACTATCACTAACCTATAGTTTGGATCTATGGTAGAAATAGAGGGATTGGGGTGCCTTGGGAGACCTATTCCTAGGACCAAGGTGCCTTGTTTGACCCATTCTAGATAGTTTCTACTTTGGAAAATTATAGACTATAGTTCTTCACCTATTCTAAATGGTAGTTTTTCTCATGCATACAATATTGATACTTACATGTAGAAACAAGGGAAAATATTGTGTACAAATGAGTTTTCCTAAGTCAAACCCTAGTTAATGAATTAACCTTGAAATTAAAATAAAATATAGACTAGATCTAAAAATATAAATGTCTTTGTTGGAGATTTGCCAACAAGCCAATGTTGACTGTATGTTTGTCATTGATGACAACATATGGTAAGTAGCATGCATTGAAGAATTATGTAGTAAGATTTTAGTATATGTAGCATGGACATGTTATCAGCATGATAGCATGGACATAGAGGTTAATTTGTAGAACAGACAGTTGTGCAGTAGCTTATGTCAGCAGTGTTCCTGACAGAGTTACATGCAGTGTTCTGTAAGTGATTGTCTATAAAGTCTTCATGGAGCCTTGCACCTTTGGATATGTGATGAAGACATGTTAGTGATGTTACAATCATGGATGCAGAGTCTTATGATCAATAGAAGTGAATTTATGTAGTCGCTATTCACTAGCAGCAGTTTCTTGTGTTTATTCAGAAGAGTCGACATAGATTGTATTGGATCATGAGTTGCACTTATCATTTCGGTATGCACCCTTGGATTATGGATTGGAGAAGAGTTAAGAATGTTCAGTTAAAAGTGCATGATGTAATTCATCTTGAGGAGAAAGTTTCAGTTAATTTGGTAGAGCCGATAATGTGTAGCGTACGTCTACATTTATTAATATTGAACAGGTCCTAGATTTTGTTGTGTGCTTAGTAGAGCCGATAGAATTATTATTGGAGTATGTTATGGTTTCTCTAATATGATTTCAAGGTGGTTCTAACAGGCTGACTTGATTATATCATTTAGATAAAATATATTTATAGGCAGTCATTTGTGATTGCTAAAGCATGGTAAAGAGTTGATTGTGAAGTGCAGAGTAGAGTGTGCAAAGTGTTGAGCCATCAGTAGAAGGTCTATGTGACCAAGTAAAGAGTTTGTGTTATACATTGGAACTAATCCAGATAGCAGGTCAAAGCACAATTCACCAAGATCCAGATATAGTGTTTTTCTGTTATTCAGAAAGTTGTAGCCTTCACCCCTTTGAGCAGTGTGCTCTCAGACAATGTGTCCTCACCCCTAATAGGGTTAATTGTAAAAGACTCCTAACAAGGTCCGACCCTTGACCAGGTCACTGTACTAAATATATTGTAAAGAAACTTCTAACAGGGTTAAGGATCTTCTAACAACGATCATAATACACTAGTGCAGATTATTAGTGGGTGTCAATTTCCACCAGGGTTTTTACCTATTTGGTTTTCCCTGTAACCAAAATATTGGTGTTGTGTTCAAGTGTTCTTTAATTGTGTTTATGCTTTATGTTTAATATACTTAATTGAATAAAGAATTGAAACTTGTAGATAACTGATTCACCCCCCCCCCCCCCCCTCTCATTTATCTCTTGGGACTATTCCTAACAATTGGTATCAGAGCCAAATGCCTCAGAGAGAAAGTTTATAGCTTGAGGTTGATCAGATGGCATTCTTTAGAAAAGACAGTCCTAAGTTTGATGGAGAGAATTATCTTGATTGGAAGAACAAGATGATTTACAGTGCATTGCTTTTGAAGTGGCTATCAAGGAAGTTGAGATCCCCTCTCTAGCAGATCTTGCAAAGGATGATGCTACTAGCAAGCAGAAGGATTTGTTCCATCAGAATGCAATAGCAAAAGAAGCCCTTATTAGCGCCTTATCTAATAGTGAGTTTTCAGAGATAAAGAAAGTAGACACAGCCTACAAGATATGGAAGCACCTAGAAGACATGTTTGAAGGAGATAAACAAGCAAAGAATGCATGCAGAAAGACATGGAAGAAAAATTACAATACATTGGAGATGCTACCTAAAGAGAACATAAGAGCCTACAACCAAAGGATCAATGAAGCAGTTGCTGGAATCAGAAACAATGGTGGAGAAATCTCAGAAGAAGACATCATATATAAGGTAATGACTACCTTGACACTAGAATATCAGAATAAGATAAACATCCTTGATGAGACTATGCAATTCTCAGAAAATTTCAAAAGAGAGACCTTAATCAGCAAGATTGTTGCATTTGAGATATCAAGTTTGAAGATAGAGCCTAAAAGTGAAACAGCCTTCAAAGCTTCGATCCATGGTAATAAATCCTTGAACACCTCTGGTAATTTTGATGATGATGAGGAAGAAGAAGCCCTAGATAATTTTATTGCTATGATTGCTAAAAGAGAAAAGAAAGGAAAAGGAAAATATGAAGGTCAATTACCATTCAAATGCTTTTCATGTAACAAGATTGGTCACTTTACATCTAAGTGTCCTACAAGAGTTTAAAAGTTCAAGAATAACAACAAGCCTAAGTATACAAAGGAATGCTACTATGCTAGAGATGGAGTATCAAATGAAGAATCAGCTGAAGAAGAAATTGGATTCATTTCTCTTGAAGATGAAAAGAATTCTCAAGAGTTAGCATTGATTTCACAAGCTAACATCAGGATAGAATGGATCATTGACAGTGGTTGTTCACATCACATGACAGGAGACAAAGATAGATTTGTTCATTTGGATAGATACAAAGGAGGCATGGTTAGATTTGGAGATAAAACTCCCAAACCTATCATTGGTAGAGGAGCCATCACCTTGGATGGAAATAATAGCACTGATGATGTTCTTTATGTTGATGGTTTGAAACATAACCTAATATGTGTTGGATAGTTACTTGATAAAGGTTACAGGTTGGAGTTTAATGGTAACAAGTGCATCATTAAAAAAAAAGGAGAAATAATTGCATCAGGATCAAAGACTAAAGGTAATGTTTTTCAGCTCATATCAACTTTGATAACATAGTAAAGATAAGTAATGTAAAAGCAGTTAGAGACCTACCTAGCATAGTAAAGCCAGTTGATACTATATGTAGGGAATGTGTAATGGGAAAGCATGTGAAGATTTCATTCAGGAGCAAGCATAATTCAATAGAGAACAAGTTGGATTTGATTCATACAAACCTATGCAGAAAAACTCAAACAAGATCATACTATGGAGAAAGGTATTTCATTTTGTTTGTAGATGATTATTCTAGAATGATGTGGGTTGTGTTCTTGAAAGATAAGTCAGAAGCATTTGAGAAGTTCAAAATATTTAAAGCTAAGGTTAAGAATGAATCTGGACTAAAGATAAAATGTCTAAGGTTGGATAGAGGTGGAGAATTCACCTTTGACAGATTCTATGAGTACTATGAAGAACATGGCATAAAGAGACAATTCAGTGCACCTAAAACCCCTCAACAGAATGGGATTGTAGAGAGAATGAATAGGATCATCCTTGTACAACACGCACCATCATGATTGAAGGAAAAGTTTCAACACCTATTGGAGAGATGCGGTCAATACAACAGTCTATACCATCAATAGAATACAATTAAGGCCTGGCGTAGACAAGACACCTTATGAGCTATGGTTTGGTAATGTTTCCATAGTGAAATCTTTAGAATCTTTGGAAGCAAGTGCTACATCAAGAGGGATGAAGCAATAGGCAAGTTTGATGAAAGAAGTGATGAAGGTATTTTTCTTGGTTAATCTACTATAAGTAAAGCTTATAGATGTTATAACTTGAGATTGAAGAAAATCATTGAAAGTGCTCATTTTAAGATTCATGAAAATTTTATGGTTCAAGAAAGATATCATGATTACTCACCTATGATTGAAGAAGAACCCAAACCTTCCACTAGTGAGACAATTGTTGAAGAGATGTTTGACAGTATTAATGTATTGTTCAATGACCCTGAAACAAGTGAGAAAGAAACTTAGAAGGAAGATGAGACAGTATCACCTAAAGTTCCAAAGTTTACATCTAGATACCATTCCAAGAATGACATCATTGGAGATCAGAGCGGTAAAGTCACAACAAGATCACAAGCAAAGAATTCAATAAGCAATGGGGCGGTATGTTTACTATCTTAGATTGAACCTTTAAGTATTGAAGATGCATGTAATGATTCAGATTGGCATGATGCTATGAAAGAAGAATTAGATTAGATTATAAAGAATGATACTTGGGAACTGGTCCCAAGACCTAGTGATAAGAATGTAATTGGAATAAAGTGGATATTCAGAAACAAGATGAATGAAGATGGCATAGTAGTAAGGAACAAAGCAAGCTTATTATGTAAGGGTTATACGTAAAGAGAAGGCATTGATTATTCAGACACATTTGCACCTGTGAGCATATTAGAAGCTATTAAGTTATTTCTAGCTTATACAATAGTCAAAAAATTCAAAGTCTATTAGATGGATGTCAAGTCAACATTCTTGAATGGAGAACTAAAAGAAGAAGTATACATTGAGCAGCCAAAAGGATTCACCTTATCAAACAAACCTGATATGGTATGCAGATTGAAGAAAGCCCTCTGTGGACTTAAGCAAGCCCCCAGAGCATGGTATGAGAGACTCGATGGATATCTAACTAAAATTGGATTCAAGAAAGGAGCAGCAGATTGTAATCTATTCATAAGAGAGACATCTGAAGGACTACTACTTGTAGCTATATTTTTTGATGACATTATCTTTGGAGGTAATGATAAACTTAGTGCTGAATTTGCTAAGGAGATGCAGAGTGAGTTTGAGATGAGAATGATTGGACCTATCAAATACTTCTTAGGATTAAATGTGTAGTAGATAGAAAAAGGTATTTTCATTAATCAGTCAAAATATGTGAAAGAGATATTAAAGAAATTCAAAATGGATGATTGCAAGCCAGTGGGTAAACCTATGATAATAGGATGCAAGCTTACAAAAGAAGATGATTGACCAATAGTAGATATAACATTGTACAAGTCTATGATTGGCAAACTTATTTATCTTACTTAAACTAGACCAGATATTTCCAATGCAGTTGGCATAGTTGGAAGATTTGTAGCAAAGCCTAAACAAAGTCACCTCATGGAAGTAAAAAGAATATTTAGATACTTTCAAGGCACTATAGATTATGGTCTATGGTATCCAAATTTAGAAAATGTTGAGCTTCATGTATATACTGATGCAGATTTGGCAGGATGCATTGATGATAGAAAGAGTACATCAGGAGGAGCAATATTTCTTGTTGAAAAACTTGTCACTTGGAAAAGCAAGAAAAAAAATTGTATCTCTCAGTCAACAACAGAAGCAAAGTATGTTGCAGTAGCCCTGAATTATTCTACAATTATTTGGATCAAGCAAATGATAAAGGATTTTGGAATTCAGATTGACTATCCTATTGTTATTCATTGTGATAACACTAGCACTATCAATATGTCAAAGAACCTTGTGATGCATGCAAAGACAAAACACATTGAGATCAAGTATCACTTCCTAAGAGAGAAAGTGGTAGAGAAAGAAGTCAAGTTGGACTATGTGAGTACTAAAGATCAGTTAGCAGATGTATTCACAAATCCCTTGCCAAAGGATACTTTTGAGTATCTCAAGGAGAAGTTGGGAGTAATTCCCTTCCCTGATTCTTCTTAGAAGAAAGAACAAAAAGCATCAGTCCTCAAGGATTGATGAAAGGTTGACTACTCTACCTCAGGAGTAGTATTGGTGCTTAAATTAAATGGTGCCCTTTGCCATTGATGTCAAAGGGGGAGTAATATATAGTCATGAAAAAAATAAGTAAAGGAGTAATATACTAAGGGGGAACAGTATTCAGTCATGAATACAGTTCAATTGAGGAAATGGAGAATATTGGAGAATATTACAGCAGATGGAGGATTCATCCTTGGGGGAGTTTTGATGAGGAAATGGAGAATGTTATAAAATGATTTCTCATTTGGGTTGGTGGTGTTTTTCATTCAATATGTTGCCATCAATGCCAAAGGGGGAGATTGTTGGAGATTTGCCATCAAGCCAGTGCTAACTATATGTTTGTCATTGATGACAACATATGGTAAGTATCATGTGTTAAAGACTTATGTAGTAAGATTTTAGTATATGTAGCATGGACATTTTATTATCATGATATCATGGACACAGAGGTTAATTGCTAGAACAGACAGTTATGTAGTAGCTTGTGTCAGCAGTGTTCTTGACAGAGTTACAGGTAGTGTTTTGTGAGTGATTGTTCGTACAGTCTTCATGGAGCCTTGTGCCTTTGGATATGTGATGAAGTCATGTTAGTGATGTTACAATCATGGATGTAGAGTCTTATGATTAGTAGAAGTGAAGTTATGCAGTCGTTATTCACCAGTAACAGTTTCCTATGTTTATTTAGAAGAGCTGACAGAGATTGTATTGGATCATGAGTTGCGCTTATCATTTCGGTATGTGCCCTTGGATTACAGATTGGAGAAGAGTTAAGAATGTTTGATTAAGAGTGCATGATGTAATTCATCTTGAGGAGAAAGTTTCAATTACTTTGGTAGAGCCGACAGTGTGTAGCGTGCATCTACATTTATTAATATTAGACAGGTCCCAGATTATGTTGTGTGCTTAGTAGAGCTGACATAATTATTATTGGATTATGTTATGGTTTCTCTAGTATGATTTTAATGTGGTTCTAATAGGCCAACTTGATTATATCATTTAGAGGAAAGATATTTATAGGCAGTCATTTGTGATTGCTAAAGCATGGTAAAGAGTTGATTGTGAAGTGCAAAGTAGAGTGTGCGAAGTGTTGAGCCATCAGCAGAAGGTCTATGTGACCAAGAAAATAGTTTTTGCTATACATTGGAACTAATCCAAATAGCAGGTCAAAGTGCAATTCACCAAGATCCAGATATAGTGTGTATCTGTTATTCAGAAGGTTGTAGCCTTCACCCCTTTGAGCAGTGTGCTCTCAGATAGTGCATCCTCACCTCTAATAGGGTTAATTGTAAAAGACTCCTAACAAGGTCTGATCCTTGACTAGGTAACTGTACTAAATATATTGTAAATAAACTCCTAACAGGGTTAAGGATCTTCTAACAAGGATCATAATACACTAGTGTAGATTATTAGTGGGTGGCAATTCCCGCCAGGGTTTTTACCTATTTGGGTTTCCCCATAACCAAAATATTGGTGTTGTGTTCAAGTGTTCTTTAATTGTGTTTATGCTTTATGTTTAATATACTTAATTGGATAAATAATTAAAACTTGTAGATAACTGATTCACCCCCCCCCCCCCCCCCCCACTCTCAGTTATCTCTTGGGACTATTCCTAATAGTCTTATGCCTTGATCATGCAATGCTCTTTGGATGTACTCATTCTTGGAAAGTTGACTATACTATTGTATATGACTATGATTTAGTGTTTTCATTATGGAAACAAAGTCATATGAAGTTTTGGAGCCAGCGCATATCTTAGAAGATCAAAAAAATGGTTAAGTATGGAAGACAGGACAATCAGTGTAGCACCTGAGGAACTGAGCATCAGCACACATGCGTATGACCAAGTTTTTGTATGCACCATTGAAGATAATCTTTTGAATATGTTATTAAGATATGGTTAAGAGTGCATGGCTAGATGTGTTAGTATGAAGAAGTTATAGTGAGTTGAAGTGACACAGACAGTGAGCGACATAACATAACAAAGTATGGAGCTGATTGTTAGTATTTTGGTTAGTGGTTATAATATTGTTTTGTAAAGGTTGTGCACCTATTGTAAATGTGTTATAGACTTGTTAATATCATTGTATGTAAACACACTTGAGCCAATTCATTTGGAAGTGTTGTATGCAATTAGTTATAGGCCGACTTAGTGAATAGTTTTATTTGCGCATATAAATAAGACATGCGCCTTTGTATTTGAGCATGGCATGAGATATAGAGTTGAAAGAAGATGAGAATAAGTATGTGAAGAGAATTTAGTATGATATAGAGCTTTACAAGAGGTTAAAGTTGTTGGAAATATAAGTGCGAAAGTAATTCTAAGAGGGGGGGGTGAATCAGAATATTACCTACTTTTATCCTTTGATCTGATAAAAATTTATGCATAAAATAAACAAAACTTGATCATAGTAAGCAACAAAACATATAAAGCAGCATACATGAAATTACTCATAACACCAAGATTTTGGTAACCTAGAAACCCTTGAAAGGTAAAACTGGGGTGGGGATGACACCCACAAATCTTCACTACTACAGTAATAAGTTTTGCCTGTTAAGGCTTACAAAATGTGATCAAATCATGATCTACCCTGTGAAAGGTCTGCTCTGTTAAAAGCTAAAAGACTTGTATAGTCTACCTTGTTAAAGGATTTATAAACTTACAATAAAGTAAGCACTCGATAAAGAGATTTACATAAGTCTGCTAAGACTACTCAGTTAAGAGATTTACCCTGATACACTAGTCAAAATGTCTCAATACCTAATCTTTCAGTTTGCACTTGTATGCTCATTATAGATCTCCTCTTTTCTTTATATTTTGGTCTCTTCTATCTGATCTTTCTTGATTCTATCCTTTCACTACTTAGCTCGGCCACTGAACTCTATCTGAATACTTTGCTATTCTGAATATACTTCTCTGATCATTTTCTCATACTAATTCAATCTTATCTCTCTAATTCACACACTTATCTATGATCTAGATCTTGCCCTTATATAACAACAAAAATGTTTTACCATTTCAAGATCTACGGATCAGATTTATTTCTATTGCCGCCTTAACTATACAATTTTATGATTGGTTCTAGGTTTTACATAGAGATCAATGATAACAATATGGATGCGTAATTACCTCAATAGACAAAATACAAAACATTATTATCACCAAAAATGGTTTACCTCGATCATTGTGCCATTCCAAACTTGTATGTCAATTCTGGCTAACTCAGCAAAAGTTATTCCTGGCACTCGACATCAACTGTACTTAGCATCGGTTGAACTTCTCTGTCACTCGGTAATCATTGATATATGTAACTCGGCAATAACTATACTCTCGACATATTACAAACATATAGTGACCATGACTTTACTCGGCAGTACTACTGCTCGGTAAGTATACAATACAAAACTCGACCTTTACAAAATGACTCGATCGCAGTGATGACCGACCATCATTGCCTAGATAAAGGACTAAGTGTGAAACACTAATGGTCAACAAAAACTATAGAGATCTACAATCTCCCCCTTTGACATTAGTGGCAAAAACACTTTGTCATGACATTGGTATACACAATTTACAAAAATGTTTGTACTAGCCTAGTACTCCCCCTGAGATATATATACACATTCAAAATTTTATTACCTGTCCCTATTTTGTCCTTTTCCTGACTTGTGTCATGATGATTCCCCCTTGTTTTTTACATGACTAATCTCTTCATCAGTAGGTAGCTCACAAATTTTCTCCAGAAAAGGTTTATGCAGCATTGTGATCATGTAGAGTGCATCGGTCCAAGCAGTTAAACCAAGGGTCAAAACTTTTGTCTGCACTTCTAAATTAGCAGCTAAACTGATAAGGCTCTTGGCTATGGATAGATGGGGATCACTCTAGATCAACATTTTAGCCTTTGCTAATTTTCTCTGTATAGCCTCTAAATGTGGTGTTAACACAATTTGAATAGAGAGTAGGCGAGAACAAATCTTGCCATCATTAGCAATCAGCTCGGCTAACTTACCTTGTGTCTGCATGATTTTCACATAATGTGCAGCACTGGTGCCTACATCCAAGGTCAGGGACTAACTTGTAGCTTTGATTTCTTGCTTGAGAGTTTCAATCAATTATTGATTTTCCTCTGTGAATAGTTCAACATTACATATCTTGGCCAATAGAGACTGTCCATTCACAACTAATCCCTTGGTCTCCATTACCAATTTCTCCAATTTTGCACATATAGCAAGACCTAACATCATTCATCAATAACACATTCTTTGAAATAGAAGATAGGGCTCCGTTCAAATCTCCTCTAATTGCACTTTCCGACATTATCTTGAATACCCTCAGTTTGCAAACTTCTTTCCTTACAAGTTGCACATTGAAAACTTCCATCCCTTGTTTCTTGACTGGTGTGGATGAAGATGATGCCATTTAAAATTGTAATTTTTGAAAAGAAAACATTTGCTCAGTAAAGTACCTTTTTGTCAATAACCTTGTAGATGAATTTTGCCGACGGCACGCTGAGAGAATTTAGAATCGCTTTGCTTAATCTAGTTGCTCAAACTCTAAATCGCTCTCTGAAATATCGAATAGCCTGGTGAAATGAAATTAACGACAACTTTCCACTTTATAGAATCTGAAAAAATAGGATTAGGGCCTCATAAATGCTTCGTACAGATTTAGGCAGATTACAGTTGTCTCAGCAAACTCACAAGCTTGGTCGATATAACCATTGTGATACAACTCGGCATACATAGCATTTCAGCCATAGCAGGTGCTCGACATGCATTGATAGCTCGATCATTGACACTGATGCTCGGCATCAAAAGTGAAATTTTTTGTATTGCTCACATATGTCCTAGTGCATCTTTACCTATGCTGATGTGGACTTTTGCTCGGTTCTATGTTAGGAACTGATGAAAGATAAGGCTTTGCAAGACTCAGTTCTGAACATACCTTTCAAGCTTAATTAGAAGAAGTGTGATCACCTGATCCATTGGATTGGGTGATCGCCGATGTGCTGGCTTCGCTTGAGTTTTCTTGTTCTTTCTTCCTCCATGTCTTTTCCATCTGACTCTTCAGTTTCTCGTGAATACCTCTATTCTGATTTTCATTGCTCGGCATAGGTGATCTACAATTTTTCTTTAAATGATCGACCTTGTTACATTTGTAACAAACCATGCTTCCATTCATCCAGGTTTTAGATTTACCTCTAAAGTGAGTCTTCATGCAATTTTCTCCGATGTGTCCATACTTGCCATAATAATGGAAAATATACCAGGTGTTGTAATCCCAATTGTAATAGTTGTTCTTTGTGACTGGCTTTGTTTTCTCATTTGATGACCACCTTGGTCTTGATCTACATTCAAATGCTTTATGCCCATATTTCTGACAATTGAAACAACTTCCTTGAAACTTGGGTGAGGTGAATGAATTACTTGCTTTGAATTTACATTCATGTGCTTGATGTCCATGCTTCTTGCAGTTAAAACAATGTCCATTAAACTTAGGCTTAGAATTAGACTTACCATGTTTGCTTCTACATATGTTGGTTGTATGTCTTGGCTTTCCACAGTGATGACATGTGGGCTTGGTGTTCTTTGGTTTAGGCATCTTCTATTCTCCATTCATTGATGATTCTCCTTCTTCAGTAGATGAATGTTCATTCAGTCCAAGTCTTGATCTATCACTAGATCTTCTAGGTGATCTTAACAGCTCTTCAAAATATTTTGCAGCTTCATTGGGTTTGTTCATCCTTTCATTGATCTCTTTTTCAGTTCTCAAATCATGTTTCAACTGATCATTCTCAGACCTTAGTTGATTGATTTCCATATCTTTTCTACCCAATTCCTAATTAACCTTCAGTAGCTGATTTACCATGTCTAGTTGATTATTAGTCAATCTTTGCATGTCACTTGTTCTTTCATCTAGTCTGATTGCAATTTGTCTTTTGTCTTCCTCAATCATTGTCTTATCATCTTCAGCTTTCTTTTTCTATTCCACTAATTCACAAAGTCTGACAAATTGAATTTCTTGTTCTCTCCTTAGAGTTATGATGTCATCATTTAGTATGGTATTTTTCTCCAGTAGTTCTTTTATAGCTTTATCACTCTCGGCAAAGTCACCATTGTCAAATAGTCCAAAGATGTCTTCCTCTTTGTACTGTGGCTCATTCTATTGAATTGTAATCTCTCTTCTCTTGCTCAAAGATTTCTTCAATTCTCCTTTGGATGCTTCCAATTGCTGCAATGCCAGCTGTACTTCAATCTTTTGATTCTCTATGATCTTTCCCAGTTTGTAAGCTTCCATTTTAAGATCTTTTTCCTCAAGTGGTTAGACTTCCTTAAGAGAAACCTTGCTGCTCTAATACCAATTGTTGGAAATATAAGTGGGAAAGTAATTCTGAGAGGGGGGGGTGAATTAGAATATTACCTAATTTTATCCTTTGATCTGATAAAACTTTATGCATAACATAAACAAAACTTGATCATAGTAAGCAACAAAACATATAAAGCAGCATACATGAAATTACTCATAACACCAAGATTTTGGTAACCCAGAAACCCTTGAAAGGTAAAACTAGGGTGGGGATGACACCCACAAATCTTCACTACTGTAGTAATAAGTTTTTCTTGTTAAGGCTTACAAAATGTGATCAAATCATGATCTACCCTGTGAAAGGTCTTCTTTGTTAAAAGATAAAAGACTTGTATAGTCTACCTTGTTAAAGGATTTATAAACTTACAATAAAGTAAGCACTCGATAAAGAGATTTACAAAAGTCTGCTAAGACTACTCTATTAAGAGATTTACCCTGATACACTGGTCAAAATGTCTCAGTACCTGATCTTTCGATTTTCACTTGTATGTAGATTATAGATCTCCTCTTTTCTTTATATTTTGATCTCTTCGATCTGATCTTTCTTGATTTTGTCCTTTCACTGCTTAGCTCGACCACTGAACTCTGTCTGAATACTTTTCTATTCTGAATATACTTCTCTGATCATTTTCTCATACTAATTCAATCTTATCTCTCTGATTCACACACTTATCTATGATCTAGATCTTGCCCTTATATAACAACAAAAATGTTTTACCGTTTCAAGATCTACGAATCAAATTTATTTCTATTGTCACCTTAACTATACAATTTTTTGATTGGTTCTAGGTTTTACATAGGGATCAATGATAACAATATGGATGTGTAATTACCTCTGTAATTACCTCAATAGACAAAATACAAAACATTATTATCACCAAAAATGCTTTACCTCGATCATTGTGCCATTCCAAACTTGTATGTCAATTATGGCTAACTCAGCAAAAGTTATTCCTGGCACTTGGCATCAACTGTACTCAGCATTGGTTGAACTTCTCTGTCACTTGGTAATCATTGATATAGGTAACTTGGCAATAACTATACTCTCAGCATATTACAAACATATAGTGACCATGACTTTACTCATCAGTACTACTGCTTGGTAAGTATACAATACAAAACTCAGCCTTTACAAAATGACTCGATCGCAGTGATGACCGACCATCATTGCCTAGATAAATGACTAAGTGTGAAACACTAATGGTCAACAAAAACTATAGAGATCTACATGTTTATCATGCATGGTGAAATACAATAGGAACATCAATGGACTTAGAAAAAATTACCGATTAATATTAATAGTAATGATCAATAACAACGGTTTGGTAAGAAGTAGACAAGTATGGATTAATGCTCAATATCGAGTGTTAACAATGATTAATATTGTTGAGCATTGATAATGACAACAATTAATAACATAAGGTAGTAAACTAATCAGTATCATTTGTATAAACTAATCTGGCTATGTTATGAATAGGAATGAAGTTGAACAAACATGTCTCTCCAATTACACCCATTCTCACCGCACAAGACATAAATTGGAAACCAATCTCATTCTACTAGGGGTTAATATATGGAGGAAGAATCGATTTGAGAGAATCTAAGAAATGACTATTTAATAATTTATTCATGAGAGGAGATTGGATAATATAAATTAAGCAAGACATTTATTAGTACATGGGAGGTTGTTGGAATCAACACAAATAGTTGGAACCCATATAAAGGAAATGAATTATTACAATGTTGGTAAGCATTATGTGACAAAAAATTATGATGTAATGTATCTCTGAGTTAAATACTGATTCACATGCTATTATATTGAATCTTATTAAAAATAGGGAACTACAATTAGCATTGGCATTACAATTAGCTTGATTTGGGATTGATTTGATCATTTTATTTGAGATTTAGGGCATCTAGTTTAGCTAGACCATTTTTAGGTGATTATAGCCCTTATTAGGCAATACAGTGATATCATGAATCATTTCACTGGTGAGCTTAATAAAGTTACCTCCAAGCCAAAGGAATTGGTCATGAGGGTGGCTTAGTGTAATCTCCATCCATTTATTTTCATCAAACTCGTGAAATTCTGCAAACTTTATGATCCCTAGATCATCCAAAAATGCATATTAAAGCTTCAACTGTTCATCATCATCATGCATTTCTTCCAAGTCCTTGTTAATTTCTCATAAACCTATCTCCTCATACCTACAATGTGTGTATTCCCTAATATCTTCTACATGAAGTACACCAGGAAGCGTATGTGAGAACGCACCTTCGAGATCATCCTCACTTGACTTATGAGGGTGTCTTTTGAAATTAGACCTTGTTATATCCTTAATATAAAACACCTTGGGTGCTTCCATTCTTAACACACTTCTAGAAATTAAATTGTGCAAGATTAAACTAGGGTTTCACAAATACCTTCACCGCAACGTTGTAGAACTAGGGTTCACCTTCTCAATTTATAAAGATCTTTTCTCACAAAACTTCAATCACTTCACTCCTTTAGCTCTAATAATCTTCTTACAAGTGCTCTCTGATTGTAATGGTGACAAAATCATCTAAGTGTCACAAGTTATACTATACAAAACACAAAAATCTATGCAACTCCATAAAGTTGTTTCAGTCCAGAAGATCTACAAATCTTCTATGACCATAGATCCGACAATGTAGATCCATGCGGTGACTACTAAAGTCATAACATGTCTAAATATATCTGTATTTGAGATTTCATAGCTCCAAACACTAATTCAGGGGAAAAATGGGATTTTGGTGTCATTTTAGCAATGCTCCCCTTAAGGCCTGCAAGGCCCTTCATGTTGATAATATAGAATTAAACATTTATAATTGTATACAAAATAATAAGTTGGGGCTTTCTCGGCCAGTGTCTATATAGCCCAATATCAGATACTGCACCAGAGCTTGGGAGTTGTTATGTACAAGGGCAGAATGATAATGGTTTGTAAAGTTGAGCCACGCCAACTCCCAACATATACAAATGCTTTATTTTTTTATGATTTTGATGAGCATGATGAAAATTGGAGATCTTTATATGAAGTAGTTGTATCACCCACAAATTTGTTTCCTAGAGTAATTTGTGTTGGGGGGGATTATATTTGGGTAATTTAGAAAACCCAGGGCCATATAATTTGTATAGATATAGATAGCGGGGAGCTGAAAATAAGGCCAGAAGTTTACCCATTTATGTTCAATGTCAGAAAATGTCTATCCATGCCACTGAGCTTTTTCACATGCTCTTTTGATCTAGGGCTCCTTGATCAATGAAATCTATCTACTGCTCCAAGATTTTATGATGTTCCATCATCGAGTTCTGTGAATTTATATGGAAAATGTGAAAGAATAGACATGATAGGTAATGTATTCAGATAAAATATATTAGGAGGTTTTATAAAGCCAAATAAACCTCTCTTTATAATCTTTGAAACACTGTTTGAAGGGATTTATTTTAGATGTTGAAGCTAGAAGTGTAGTTGTAGAAATATATACTGAAAATGTTATTCGTGACTATAAAACCAAACTTTGTAATCTTTGTCAATGTTTCTTTCAACATGTGTTAAAATTAGAGCTTTCAACAGAGTCGTATATCCAAAGTATGAAAGCATTTGATCATTGTCTCAAGGAAATGAATGTAGACTGTTTCATGGCTGTTATGTAGCTCCTTTTTGAACTGTTCTACTTTGTTTTTCATGAAGGAAATGAATGTAGACTGTTTCATGGTTGTTTTGTAGCTCTCTTTTGAACTGTTCATACAGATCATTTTATAAAAGGATTCAGGATCTTTTACAATTCTGTTTATCTAATCTGACAAGATTTTTGATGCAAGACTATAAAATATTTTATTACATGGAACAACGAATTTTATTAGATGGAACAAAGACATTTTTTATAAATGAAGGCTTTGTCATAGCATCTAAGTCAAACTAGCATACAATAAATTTTAATATTGCTTTGAATTATGATATGTAGTTTGATGATGAGTTTTATATGATAAGTTATTGGTCAAAATTGGTGTAATTTATTTTATTGGGAAACAATCTTTGACAATGAATTATTAGTCTCTTAATGAGAAGATTAAATTAGTAATAGTGTCCTTGTGATATATAAAAGAGGGTATGATATAATTAGTTTGTCTTATCATCTTATCATATTAACAATCTAATATCTTATTATTCAAAGATGGGAAATATATTTTTGAAAATATTGCACATTCTATTAGATAAACAACATATGATATTGAAAATTTTATTTTTTTATTTGAAAGAAGTATAAAAAGAAAACTAAAGGGAAGCACAGAAGTAGTTGTAACACTTACATATGTAACATTAAGCTGTAAACAACAAGCATTTCTATTATTTGTGAGGAATTGTAATCCTTTAATCATATAATTTTTAATTATCTTTTTTGCAAAAGAAGTCTGCTCTATCTTTTTGTCTAGGTTGAATGCTTGAATTCCAAATAAGAGCAAGTGCATGTTTGATATTATCGCAGGTTGCATTAAAGGTTTGTGTAAAGGTCATAACTTTTTTGATATGGACCTGTGCATGATTGACAATATGCATAGCAATCATGGGAAGTGTGAGTGATTACTGCTCAATACTCACAGAATGCTACATGCCCTATTGTTGTAAACAAAAAGGGGCCATGCTGAGGCTTTTACACTTTCTTCCCTCTTTGAAACACTCTGATAAAGCTCGTAATCAGGTTTCAATTCATGAGTATAGTTTAATGGACCAACTGAATGAGAGTACTTTTTCAATTTTTCTTATTGGGCATGCATCATCTTCAGTCTTGAAGTTGCAACAATTAAGCATGTTGCATAGCTAGGCATCAGTCTCTGGATCCAATCTATTGTAATAAGTCTATTAGGCACAAAAGGAAGATCAGGTAGACTCATTGATTTATTATTTTCAGTACTAGAGATCAATGGAGAACTGAAAATGATAGAATCTGGTCTGATCCAGAGCACCTTTGGACAGGTCCAAATTTAGAAATGTTTGTTTGTGGGCTGCTTCTGAAGGCAATGAAGTGTTCTTGAAGGCACTCCTTGATTAAGACCCCCCTCATCCTCAACATGGTCTTCATCACCTATAGTCTTGATTTCACGGATAGGGGACATGTAAATATCTTTAAATACTTCTTCTACCACAATGTCACCCTTAAAATTATGGTCCTCCTACTCCATCTTCTTGATCTTCCTGGCTAAAGTGGATGAATCCTCCCCATTCTCTAGCCTTTCATCCCTCTCTTCCACACTCACTTATATTACTAATATATCTATTCCTTTTTTAACTTAATCTTGTGGAGTAAATGTGTTCACAATTGAGTATGTTGTATTATGCTCTATTTCCTCTATGATATTTCTAGAATCTCCACTATTCCTATCCTTACCAATAATTCTTAAACATACTTTATCTGATATGATAATAACATGCTAAACTGAACCAATGGCATGTTCTTCGTGTGGTACAAGGAAGATTTGGTTATCAAATCTTCCTACATGAAAGCTGAGCGCGAGAGAAGCTGATATGTGATTTCTTCATCTTTGATTGGTATCTTTGACGAACAACATCTTTCGAGCCTCTGGCATCATATTTGGCCGCAAATTTCAAATGCATTGCTTTTTATTTGATCATGAATGCTCACTGAAATTACTGCATTCTACTGGTGTCGTGCCCTAGCACGTGCTTTATCCTCTCAACTTCCCCAACCACTCCTAATCAGTTAGAGGGATTAGTTGAGTGTTTAGACACTAAAAATTCTCAATCAACTCCCAAAATTTCACATACAAAATAAAATTAAATCCATTTATGAATTAAATCCAGTATGCCAAAGGACTAGTCCCAATAATTCTTAAACATACTTTATCAGATATGATGAATTGTTAATAAAGGTCTAATATACAATGGTCATGCTAGAATGCAGTCATTTCAGTGAGCATTCATGATCAAATAAAATGCTTGTGCTCAAGGATATCGATTCACTATTTTGAAATGTTTGGATTCATGTTTGTTGATATTACTGGCATGACCATTGTATATTAGACCTTTATTAACAATTCATCATATCAGATAAAGTATGTTTAAGAATTTTTGGGACTAGTCCTTTGGCATACTGGATTTAATTCATAAATGGATTTAATTTTATTTTGTATGTGAAATTTTGGGAGTTGCATGAGAAGTTTTAGTGTCTAAACACTCAACTAATCCCTCTAACCAATTAGGAGTGGTTGGGGAAGTTGAGAGGAAAGTTTTCAAACATTCATATTCACTTATTGAATGCTTTGGAGACTACTAGTTTTACTGTCCATGTGTTACCAGTGACTGAGATTCATTAGAGGATACAAAACCCTTCATTTTGGGTTATTGTGTGTGGATTCAAATGTAGGTTTGATTTGGTTAATGTTTAGAAGAGATCAATAAAGTATTTAAAGATAATCTTACATTTTTGGAGAGGTTTGAGAGGAACTTATCATGACTGTACCCTCACAAACAACAGCATAGACTAGTTTTACTAAGTTTCCTTTCTCTATTTTGAGGTTTCCTTTCTCTGTTGCAGGGGTATAGTCAGAGGGTTCATTAACAAAATGATCCTCTGAATGGTTACTATGAATACGAATGATTTGATATAGCATATTTATCATTTTACTTGAAGTTTGGAATAGCTTGTGCAAAGGTGAAAGTACTTTTGATCATTTTGGTCGTGATTGTTCCTGTACAAAGTTAGGAAATGTAACTATCTAATGAATATATGTAATGTTGAATGGATTAAATGCTTTATTCTTGGTAGAAGTGAATGGAAGGAATGGTGTTGTGTTAGGTTTCATTTATTATTAAATTCAATGGTTTCCAAGATGTGTTGAGGAAAGTTTTCAAACATTCATATTCACTTATTGAATGCTTTGGAGACTACTGGTTTTACTTTCCATGCATTACCAGTGACTGAGATTCATTAAAGGATACAAAACCCTTCATTTTGGGTTATTGTGTGTGGATTAAAATGTAGGTTTGATTTGGTTAATGTTTAGAAGAGATCAATAAAGTATTTAAACACAATATTACATGTTTGGAGAGGTTTGAGAGTCACTTATCATGACTTTACCCTCACAAATAGTGGCATAGACTAGTTTTACTAAGTTTTTTTTCTCTATTTTGAGGTTCTCATTGCCAAAGTGGCCAAAGACTATGTTAGGCTGATAAAATATGGGGATTCTCTTTACCGCTAAAAATATTTGAAGGTTGTTGCACTTGGACGGATGTGTACCATTGTTAAGAGAATTGGACCGAGTTTGGCTTACCTCAAACCGGTGAGGCAGCATATGGAAAGGTTGTCATCTATTGACCCAAATACCAGGACTATTTTGATATGTGGGTACCCTAATGTTGGAAAGAGTTATTTTATTAATTATGATGAGTTGTATCATTCCCATCATGTCCCATGCTTGCACCATGTGTACCCTCAAATATAGGATGTAAATCATTGTTCTCTTCTTGACCAAAGGTTGCCATATCTTGAGGTAGTGGAGTTATGTCACTGTTATGAACTCAGAATTATGGTCATACCCTGGTGACAAATTTTAAATGGATACAAGCACCTTTTTTGTGCAATGGTCAGGCCCAACCTTTATATCTTGAATGCCAATGCTAGATGCCTCTTATTTACTAATTAATCCATGTGACAAATCTGTAGACTTGTGAGAATGAGGAAAGGAGCCTCTACTGTCCAAATTCAAAACTTGGGACTTTTCTTTCCTTCCATCTTCAGATTCACCACACACCACTAAATTTAGATTTTCCTCATCTTCAGATTCACCACACACCACTTCATGTTCTTCACCAATTGCTGATTCAAAATCAATCTTTGAGCAATCTGAATATTCATCAAACCTCTCTTGAATGTCCTCACTACAAGGCACATGTCATCTTCATTGCATCTTCTTTTTATTTCATGTTTTAATATTTAAGAACTTAATCAAGAACATATATCACAAATGTTGCTAATTAAGGTTGGTGGGATGATTATGCCTATCCTAAAAAAAGACTATCAAATCATTATGCTTTCAAATCAATTACCTATCAGTGTATACCTTGTGAGGGAGAGAAGCCAAACACATAAAGAACATGCACATAAACATGGCAGCTGAAAAACTTAAATGGAATATGCCAAGAAGTACCAAATGATGAATGGTCAATTGTTGTAATGGCAAAGCATCAGAACCATCCATTTCTAGAACTTGATTTTCTAGTCGTAATGATTTTTCTATAGTTGTAATGATTTTTCTAGAACTTGATTTTCTAGTCTTAATGATTTTTCTATAGTCCTAATGATTTTTCTATAGTCTTAATGATTTTTCTTTCATCCTAATGTTTGTTGCTCTTGATAAATTAGGCCTTGTATTTGAATTTTTGTTCACTATTTTATTTCAACTTGATATTTCATTCATTTTTCATATACACAAAGACTACACATGCTGATAAAAAAATGAGCTATTTGATTTAGGTTAACTATTCATGATTGTAAATGGTCAATATTGCTGATGGCACTCCTTGGTTTATTCCATTTTAAAACAATCATGTTTCTATGGCTATGATAAATGTCCCTTTGTGTTGAGAAAATTAGAGTTCAAAAAATGGTTGTTCAGTGTCTGTATTTGTAGGTTGCAAACAAATCATCCTTCTTCCACCACTATTCTAGTCAATGTACAAGTAATGAGTCATTCCATTCAAGAAAGACCACATCTGACAATAGCAACCCTACTAAATAAGGAGTATGCAGAATTTAGTGATTGTATCTTCCATTAGAGCCACTTCATATGCACAGGTGATGAACATGCAGATTTGCCTGAGCACTATTGGGAGCTTACCTAGCAACACATGTACTATTGTGAAAATCACCACAAATCTATTTGTTGTTGGGTCTAGCTCCCAGTATTGCTTGGTCAAATATGCATATTTTTCACCTATGCATATACCTTCTATGATCAACTCTTATATGCATAGGTGATGAACATTTAGATTTTCCTAAGCAGTACTGTGAGCTTTCCTCCAACACATGTACTATTTTGAAAATTATCACAAGTCCATTTGTTGCAGGAAATATCACAGTACACATGTTTGGAGGTCTGAAGGAAACAAGAGAATTTGAAGAGTCACGAGTCTTAAGATTGTACTTAATATAGCCAAGCTTCATTCAATGGTACATTCAAACATGAAACAAACCATTCTTAAACCAGATTAAACTAGTAAACCAAAGGACATATTGATTATAAGTAAACTAGTAAACCAAAGGACATGCTTTTACTACTAAGTCTCTGTTTGTTGGGCATACTGATTATAATTAATTGACATATATCACAAATGTTTCTAATTAAGGTTGGCAGGATGATTACACCTATCCTAAAAAAAGACTATCAAATCATTATGCTTTCAAATCAATTACCTATCGACATATCCCTTGCGAGGGAGAGAAGCCAAACACATAAAGAACATGCACATAAACATGATAGCTAAAAAAATTAAATGGAATACACCAAGAAGTACCAAATGATGAATGCTCAATTGTTGTAATGGCAAAGCATCAGAACCGTCCATTTCTATTACTTGATTTTCTAGTCTAAATGATTTTTCTATAGTCGTAATGATTTTTCTAGAACTTGATTTTCTAGTCTTAATGATTTTTCTATAGTCCTAATAATTTTTCTATAGTCTTAATGATTTTTCTCGCATCCTAATGTTTTTTGATCTTGATAAATTAGGCCTTGAATTTGAATTTTTGTTCACTGTTTTATTTCAGCTTGATATTTCATTCATTTTTCATATACACAGAGACTACACATGCTGATAAAAAAATGAGCTATTTGATTATTCACTGTTCATGATTGTAAATGGTCAATATTTCTGATGGTACTCCTTGGTGTATTCCATTTTAAAATAATCATATTTCTATGACTATGATAAATGTCCCTCTGTGGGCCTATGAACTGTGGGCTTAGTTCCATGTTTTCTTTCATTCTTGCATTTGAAATGTTAAATATGGGCTGCATACAAAGGTATTATGTCTATCATTGTTGGTGATTATTTAATTGCAATATTTTCTTTTTTATTTGTTCTCTTGTTGTTTCTTTTCCATTTCTACAATATGGACATGTACATTGCTTTGAGCACTGTGCTTTATGTTGTGGGCTACAAGGCATAGCCATTAGGCCTTTGTGACGGTCTGAAGCTATTTAGCCTATTGATACCCTCGGTATTTTGGACCACCCCTTGGAGGACAAGAACACCATAGAGAAGCTCAATATTATTACCTTGGCTCATTTGAAGGCGGTTGTTTTTTTTTCCTTGATGTTTCGGGGTCCTGTGGTTATAGTATTGCGCAACAGGAAACTCTATTTGACAGCATAAAACCTTTTGTTTGCCAATAAGCCTATTATTATAGTTTGTAATAAGATTGATTTGCAACCACTAGAGACTACTCTACAAGCTTGAAGAAGCAGTATATTTCGGAAAATGAAGAGTGGAAAGAAGATGATATTCATGAGTTCATAGATGGACACAATGTTGCAGATGAAGAGCACACAATTATACTGAGAGGGGGGGTGAATCAGTATAATGACTATTTTTCAATTTAAAAATTTTTATCCAATAATAACTTTAAATATTCAAATAAACAATCATGCACATGAACACAATATTTACATGGAAACCTAATATGGTAGAAAACCATAAAATAATTTGTTTTATATAAATTTGTTCTTTTACAAATAGTTTGTAGGTTCCAACCTACTAGAGGCTCCAACCCCTATGTTTATGAGCACCGACTCACTAGAAGCTCCAACTCCCACACTTCGCAGGCACCGACCCACTGGAAGCACCGACTCCCCCTGTCTAGATTCTAAGCACCAACTCGTTGTATATGTATTTTCCTTCCACCTTGATACTGTTGCTCTCTTCAACTGATGATGGATACTATCTGGCCTTTATCTCTTTAAGTCAGCCAATAACACTTTACTTTTCCTCTTATTTTCAAAGATATATCTTTATAAGTGTAAATACATAATATATATCAGATTAAAATCTGAGTATATATAAATATTTAATTCTCTCTTTTTCTTATCATCTTCTCACTGCTTTTCTTCTCTTTTATTTTCAATTGCTGACTTGCTTTTTCAAAATGATAGATTTAATATATATATTCTTATATTTCAAAGGTTATGACTTTTCAAATATGAAAAGGTCTCTTTCTCTTAAAATATTATTAACTTGAAATAAGTTAATCTTTCCCTCTCTTTTTTTAATCATCCTATTAAACAAAACTTCGATGACCTTCCATTGCTGACTTCATATTATTATCATTTTAAAAACTTCAAACTTTAATCGCATGAAACTTTTCGATGGCAATCTTTAATCTTCTTTTAAGAACTTTGATATCATTTTTATCGCATTATATTGTATAAGTCTTTGTCGCTGTTTATATATAGTATAAGTCACTGTGGTTTGACTTCATCGCTTTTATTTATCTAAGAATACCGTTCTGATTATGTCGTTCAATATGTCATTGTCTGTTGTCATTCATGATGTAAGTATAATCGCTTGTTCATTTTGTTGTAAGCATATACCATCTCTATATCTATAATATATACCATTGCTTATCAATATATACCATCGCTATATCTGTTTAGTTATATACACCATCGCTTATCAATATCTTTGTGTTCTATATGTATGCAAGTACTAAATAAATCTCTGTCTTCATCGCTGTGTACATATGCATATATATACGATATATGCTAAATATATGCATCTCTAATTATATACGTATGTATATACGTATTAGCTATTTTGTACATCATTGATATGATCATTGTTTGCATATAATATTGTTTCATGTTTATCTCTGTTAATATATATAACTAGTTATCACTGTATGTAAAGCATACATATCAAATATGTTGATTATCTCTGATTCATATATGCTTAATGTTGTATATAATATCTGCCATTTATCTCTATGTATATACTATATAATACTTCATGTTGTATATGCTTCATGGTATACATATGTATATGCTTTATATATATCTCTACATCTTGAGTGTATCATATACCTTCATAGTATATCGTATATCTTCATTTCTATATCTTCTTTCTTAGATATGTTGTATGTGTTAACTTCTTTATTAACTTCTCCAATGTCATCGACCTCTAATTTTGACATCAATGACAATATGTCCATCAATCTCCCCCTTTTTCATTGATGGCAACTTCTCAAATATATGATTATACAAGGCTCCCCCTTAGTTCACTGTTCCCTTCATCTTCAATCTCTCCCCCTTTGACATCAATGGCAAAGGGTCTCCAGAACTAGAGACTAGCTCCCCCTAAACACATACTTCTCATGAAACCTTTAATGAATGGATGAGAGTGACACTACTCCCAATTTCTCCCTTAGGTATTCAAAAGTTTCCTTTGGAAGTGGTTTTGTGAAGATATCCACTATTTGCTCCTTCGTATTAATGTATTCCAACTTGACTTGCTTCTCAAGTACTTGTTCTCTCAGGAAGTGGTATTTGATTGAAATATGCTTTGTTTTGGAATGCATGATTGGATTCTTTGATATGCTGATTGCACTTGTGTTGTCACAAAAGATGGGAATAGGATTCTCAAAATTGATCTTGATATCTCCTAGAGTTTGCTTCATCCAAAGCACTTGTGTATAGCTTGCCACTGTTGCAACATACTCAGATTCTGCAGTAGATAAAGTTACCGATCCTTATTTCTTTCTTAACCATGACACTAGACTGTTACCAAGGAAGAATGCTCCTCCACTTGTACTTCTTCTATCATCAATATTGCCTCCCAAATCAGCATTTGTACAGGCTATGAGTGAAAAGTCTCTTCCTCTTGGATACCATAAACCAAGATCCATAGTGCCTTTTAGGTACTTCAATATTCTTTTAACTGCTAGAACATGAGTTTCTTTTGGCATTGCTTGGAATTGAGCTACAACAACAACTGCTTGCAGGATGTCAGGTCTTGTGGTAGTTACATACAATAAACTTCCTATCATTGATCTATATAGGGCTTGATTGACATCGGGAGATTCATCCATTTTGCTAAGCTTGCATCCTGTAATCATGGGAGTGCTAACTGAATTACAATCTTCCATCCCAAACTTTTTCAATATTTCTTTGATATAATTACTTTGAGAAATGAATATTCCTTTATTTGATTGCACAATTTGCAATCCAAGAAAGAAAGAAAATTCTCCAAGCATGGACATCTCAAATTCTTGTTGCATATTCATGGAGAATTCTTTGCACATTTTGTCACTTGCTCCTCCAAATATTATGTCATCCACATATACTACTACTACCAAAAGTTTGTTATTTTCAGATTTAATGTATAGATTACTACCTGCCATTCCTCTTTTGAAACCTTGATCTAGAAGATACTTGTCCAATCTTGAGTACCAAGCTCTTGGAGCTTGTTTTAGCCCATAAAGTGCTTTTCTAAGTCTACATACATGATCTTCCTTTTTTGAATATGTAAATCCTTCAGGTAATTCAACATACACTTCCTCTTCTAAGTCTCCATTTAGGAAAGCTGATTTTACATCCATTTGGTAAACCTTGAATGCTTTATGACTTGCAAATGCTAAGAACATCTGGATTGCTTCTAGTCTTGCAAATGGGGCAAATGTCTCTTCAAAATCTACTCCTTCTACTTGAGCATAGCCTTTACAGACTAGTCTAGCTTTGTTCCTTGTGACTTCTCCATTTTCATTCATTTTATTCTGGAACACCCATTTAGTTCCTATGACATTTTTGTCTTTTGGTCTTGGAACAATTTCCCAAGTATTATTCTTTTCAATTTGGTTTAATTCTTCCTCCATTGCTTTTACCCAAAACTTGTCTTCACTTGCTTCTTTGAAATCTCTTGGTTCTATTTTGGATAAAAGACAAACGTGTGCATGCTCAGTAGTGTTGACTAATTTCCTTCTTGTTTGGACTTCTTTATCTGGGTCTCCAAGTATCAAGTCTTCAGGATGGTTTCTCTGAACAAATTTTGATGGAGTCTTTACTGGTGTCTTTGCTTTTAAAGGAGTTTTGGAACCTTCTTTCTCTAGTTCCTTTTCTTCTTCATCTTTTGGATCTTCTGCTTCTTCACATATGCTTGGAATTTCAGCATTTTCTTTTACCTTTTCAAATGGCTTTCCTTCATCGATCTTTACATTTTCACTTTCTACAATTTTGTGGAGTCTTTTGTTGTAACATCTATATGCTTTACTCTTGGAGGAATATCCAAGAAAGATTCCTTCATCTGCTCTAGCTTCAAATTTTCCCAAGTCATCTTCATCCCTTCTTATATAGCATGTGCTTCCAAAAATTCTAAAATACTTGACTGATGTTAGTCTTCCTTTCCATAGCTCATAAGGTGTCTTATCATGATTTACTCTTATTTGTGCACAGTTCAAAATGTGGACTGTTGTATGTATTGCCTCCTTCCAAAAGGAATCAGCTATCTTTGATTCATTTAGCATTGCCCTTGCCATTTCTTGAATAGTTCTATTCTTTCATTCTACAACTCCATTTTGTTGGGGAGTTCTAGGTGCTGAAAGTTGTCTTTTTATACCATTCTTTTCACAATATTCATCAAATTCATGGGAAGTAAACTCTCCACCTCTATCTATTCTAAGACATTTTATTTTTGTATCCATTTCATTTTCAACTAGTTCCTTGAAAGCTTTAAACTTGTCAAGAGCTTATGATTTCTCTTTTAGGAAAGCTACCCAAGTCATCCTAGAGTAGTCATCAATAAATAGTATGAAGTATTTTTCTCCTTGTAAGCTTTTTGTCCTGGTTGGTCCACAAAGGTCTGAATGAATGAGTTCAAGTGGTTTTGATGTAGAGTATTCCTTGGTTTTGAATGTACTTCTTGTTTGCTTCCCTAGTTGGCATTGTTTGCAAATGATATTTGTAGGTTTTGATAACTTTGGTATATCTCTTACAAACCCTTTATGACTGATTTTGACAATGTTGTCAAAGTTTAAGTGCCCTAATCTTTTGTGCCATAGCCAATTTTAATCTTTTTATACAAAGAAGCATTTTTCATCATTCATTTCTTGTAATACATACAAATTTTTTGCAGTCCTACAAGCATTAACTATTAATTTTCCATCCTTTTTAATTTCACAACCTTTAGGATAAAATGTTACATTATGCCCTTGATCACAAAGCTGACTTACACTTAGTAAGTTTTCTTTTAGCCCTTTTACATACCACACATTTGTTGTTGTTTTTTTTCCATGATCTAGACTAAGAGTTCCTTTTCCCTTTATATATCATTTTGAGTTGTCACCAAATCTCACTGATCCTCCATTAGCTGGTTCAAAAGAGATGAATTTTCTCTTGTCTCCTGTCATGTGTCTAGAACATCCACTATCAACATACCGCCAATCTTTCTTATTTTGAGCATGTAAAGCTATTTGAACAAATAGCGATTTTTCTTTCTTTTTCCAAACCTTCTTTTTAGGGGGATCTTTCTTTGCTTGATTTGTAGGAAAGATTGTTCTACATTTGTGGGCTGCATGTCCAAAATTGTTACACTTTGAACATAGAATATCAAAATTAACCAATGGAGCAAAAGGATTTTGATTTCTAAAATTTTGAGTGTTCTTTTCTTTGCTTCTGCAGTTTAGAGCTTTATGACCAAATTTGTTACAAGAGTAGCAATATCCATTGAATAGGTAAGAAAAATGTTGTCTATAATATGGCCTTTTCCATTCATTCATATTTTGTTTTGGTATTCTACATTCTAGTGCTTTGTGACCAAAACAATTGCAAGAGTAGCAATATCCATGAAAGTTATGACGAGGTTTATGAACACCATTCTCTTCATTCTTCTTGTAGTTCCTTTCTTTAAGCTTGTCTTCTTTTGATGGTTCATTTATGATTGTCTTGCTTCCTTCTTTTATGAAGCCTTTGAATGCATTGTTAATGTTTGAGTTTCCTTCAAAACCAACCCCTGTTTTGCTGGAAGAAGGTTTTTGACTATCAATGATATCATTTAGGATTTCCGAACTCTTATTGATGGTGCATTCCTTCAACTCCCTTTTTAATTTTTCAATTTCTAGTTTTAAATCAGTTTCAACTTGTTTAGTTTCTTCTAATTGGATCTTTAGATCTTCAATTGTTTGTTCTGATTTCTTTGCTGCTTCTAGATTCTCCATAGCTTCTTCTTTGAGTTTCACTAATTTTATTTTCAATCTTTCATTTTGTTTGTATGCATAATGAAGTTCTTCTTTGAGATCAACATTCTCTTCCTCATTACATGATTCATCTTCCTCTTCCTCATAACTATCACTTGTGTCTGCTTCAGCCATAAATAGAATTTCATCCTCCTCATCACTTGGGCATTCTTCATTGCTTTCATTTGAAGAGCTGTCCTTTTTGGAATAAAAAATCTTTTTGTTTTTGTTTTGATATTTTTGCTTTTTATTAAACTTATTGTTATTCTTCCATTTTTTCTTTGTGGGTGCTTGTTTTTCATCTTCACTAGAGTCATCATCATTTTGAGGCATAGTGTCCTATCTTTCCACAATTAAGGCATTTGAAAGGGAATTTCCCCTTTTATTTTCCACTTCCCTTTTTTAATTTCCTCAAGAAATGAGCTTCAGCTTCATTAGTTTCACTACTTGAACTATCACTTGAGATTTGTTTTTTGCTCTTACTCTTTTTAGAAACTTTAAAAGATATTTCCTTCTTAGGTTCCTTGCCTCCAATCCTCATTTCATAAGCGGTAAGAATCCCATGTAACTCATCTTTTGTAAGTTTATCTAGATCTTTCCTCTCCTTGATTGCTAACACTTTAGAATCAAATCTAATGGGTAGGGATCTCAAGATCTTCTCAACCAAAAACTATTCTTCTACATCTTCACCAAGGGCTTTTATTGAATTGACCACTTCATCAACATGAGAGAGAAATGAAGCTATGTCTTCATCTTCCTTCATTTTCAGGCTTTTGAATGTGCTTCGATGGGTTTGAAGTTTGGCCTTCTTTACATTGTCAGTCCCTTCATATATATTTTTCAACTTGTCCCATATCTCCTTTGCAGATTTACAATGCATAACTTTTGTGAATTTCAAGTCGGCTAGATTACATAGAATAGCATGTTTTGCTTTGGCATTATTTTCGCTTCTCTTTCTAGCTGCATCTGTTGGTGGGTTTTCTAGTGGTGTATAACCATCTAGTACTAATTGCCAAACATCAAATCCAATAGCATTTAAATATGCTTCCATCTTTATACTCCAAAATGCATAGTTTGTCTGGTGTCTTGTTTTGAAAACTTTTAGCCATTTGTGCTCTTTAGATCTACCTTCAAGCGGTTAGGCTATATAGAAGGAACCCGCTCTGATACCAATTGAAGAGCACACAATTATATTGAGAGGGGGGGTGAATTAGTATAATGACTATTTTTCAATTTAAAAACTTTTATCCAATAATAACTTTAAATACTCAAATAAACAATCATGCACATGAACACAATATTTACATGGAAACCTAATATGGTAGAAAACCATAAAATAATTTTTTTTATATAAATTTGTTCTTTTACAAATAGTTTGTAGGCTCCAACCTACTAGAGGCTCCAACCCCTATGTTTATGAGCACCGACTCACTAGAAGCTCCAATTCCCACACTTCGCAAGCACCGACCCACTGGAAGCACCGACTCCCCCTGTCTAGATTCTAAGCACCAACTTGCTATATATGTATTTTCCTTCCACCTTGATACTGTTTCTCTCTTCAACTGATGATGGATACTATTTGGCCTTTATCTCTTTAAGTCAGCCAATAACACTTTACTTTTCCTCTTATTTTCAAAGATATATCTTTATAAGTGTAAATACATAATATATATCAGATTAAAATCTGAGTATATATAAATATTTAATTCTCTCTTTTTCTTATCATCTTCTCACTACTTTTCTTCTCTTTTATTTTCAATTGCTGACTTGCTTTTTCAAAATGATAGATTTAATAGATATATTCTTATATTTCAAAGGTTATGACTTTTCAAATATGAAAATGTGTCTTTCTCTTAAAATATTATTAACTTGAAATAAGTTAATCTTTCCCTCTTTTTTTTTAATCATCCTATTAAACAAAACTTCGATGACCTTCCATTGCTGACTTCATATTATTATCATTTTAAAAACTTCAAAATTTAATCGCATGAAACTTTCCGATGGCAATCTTTAATCTTCTTTTAAGAACTTCGATATCATTTTTATCGCATTGTATTGTATAAGTCTTCGTCACTATTTCTATATGGTATAAGCCACTATGGTTTGACTTCATCACTTTTATTTATCTGAGAATACCATTCTGATTATGTCATTCAATATGTCATTATCTGTTGTCGTTCATGATGTAAGTATAATCACTTGTTCATTCCGCTGTAAGCATATACCATCGCTATATCTGTAATATATACCATCACTTATCAATATATACCATCGCTATATCTGTTTAGTTATATACACCATCGCTTATGAATATCTTTGTGTTCTATATGTATGCAAGTACTAAATAAATCTCTGTCTTCATCATTGTGTACATATGCATATATATACGATATATGTTGAATATATGCATCTCTGATTATATACGTATGTATATATGTATTAGCTATTTTGTACATCATTGATATGATCGTTGTTTGCATATAATATTGTTTCCTATTTATCTCTATTAATATATAACTGGTTATCACTGCATGTAAAGCATATGTATCAAATATGCTGATTATCTCTGATTCATATATGCTTAACACTGTATATAATATCTACCATTTATCTCTGTGTATATACCATATAATACTTCATGTTGTATGTGCTTCATTGTATACATCTATATATGCTTTATATATATCTCTACATCTTGAGTGTATCATATACCTTCATAGTATATCGTATATCTTCATTTCTATATCTTCTTTCTTGAATATGTTGTATGTGTTAACTTCTTTATTAACTTCTCCAATGTCATCAACCTCTAATTTTGACATCAATGACAATATGTCCATCAACAGACTTTATTGATCCAGATTCTTGCAGAGGCTTGAAGAACTAGAGAGGGAAGAAGGGCTTAGGATGGTAGCTGAGGGTGATGAGGATGATGAGATGGGGGAAGTGGAGGTGAATCCTGATGAAAAGGAAGCTTTGGCTGCAATTAGGAAGAAGAATAAGATGCTTATCGTCAAACATAGATTGAAGAAGAATACTGCAGAGAGCACGCCTACCGTACCAAGGAAGTTTGACAAGAACAAGGAATATGGCTTAAACAGAATGGGAAGACATATTTCTAGCCTGGGCTTGGATCCTTCAACAATTATCTTGATAATAAATTTAGTAGATGAGAGCTAAGCAATTATCTTCCAAGAAAAATCTTGTAAATGAATTGTGTGTACCCTAATTTATGTGCCCTTTGCACGTACCCAAAGGATATATTTGAAACAATAAGGGTAAGGCTTAAATATATCCTTTGGGTACACATAGAGACCATAGGAATTTGGGTACGCATAGTTCATTTATGGTATTTTTCTTGGGAAGCTAATTGCTCATCTGTCATCTACTTCATTGTTATGAAGCTAATTATCATAGAATCCAGGCCCAGGCTAGAAATATGTCTTCCCAAACACATTAAAAATATGCACATAAACATGACAGCTGAGAAACACAAATGTAGATATCACAACAGCTGAGAAACATAAATGTAGGCATCATGGTCACAATTTTTTGGAGACAACATAATTGAGTTGTATACCTAGATGATGCAAAGCAACTACTACTCCTCCGGTTGCAAATCTGACACATGGTCATCAGAATTTGGCCTCAAATGTACTAGTGTGTACTCAAGCATTGTAATGACAGCTCCTAACATGGCTAAGGAACATTAACAAGTTCATAATACACAAGTACAATATTAGTGGGTATTAATTCCCACTGGGGTTTTTCCTTTGGCCAAGGTTTCCCCGTAATCATATTTGGTGTTATGTGTTATGATTGATTATCTTACTTGCATTGTTATTCAATTCAATATATAAGCAATTGAGTTAAGTTTCAAGAGATCAAAAATTAATATTGTAGAACACTAATTCACCCCCCCCCCCTCTCAATGTTCCCATTCCTAACACTCAAAAGTGTTGATGCAATAACATGACTCCACAAAAACCTAAAAGAAAATCTTAAAAGACATGCTTGCATGAAGGATTTTGAAGCTTTCCATAATGAAGAATATGGTGGGATGAAATTCCTTGAATGTTAAAAAATTTCTCCTTGAATGCTTAGATGCAAAATTTTAGTTGAGAGATCTAGTTTTACTTGAGATATATTAAAATAAGGGATATTATCTTTCTTTTATACTTCTCCAAAAAAATTTGGGCTATATAATGCGATGAAATCCAATGTGAGTTTAATATCCCCACTAAAATAAAATGGCCATTGAGAAGGTTCAATTTGGGCTCGATCATCAAGGAAAAGGGAACCCTTATTGATAAGCTCCTTCCATTATGGCTTAAAATTAGAACCTAAGGTCCTACATGGATAAATGTATTGGAATTATGAAAAGGTGTGTACTGAGAAGGAAGGGGTGAATTAGTACCCTTGAAATTTTTTCAAACTGAATCCTTGTAAACATGTAAATCATTAACCGACTATATCATTTGCATTCACCATACATCCATTAACATAACTAAAATGTAAATGCATGTATTCTAATAATTATGAAAACATGAAACTTCATACACATAACACATGTATTTTAGTATCGCAGAAACCCTTGTTAGAAGGTAAAAACTGTGGTGGGGATGACACCCACAAAGCTTCACTACTGCACTAAAAAAGTTTTCAGTTAAGGATACAAAGATTTGATCACTTTTGGTGATCTTACCCTATTAGGAGTAACAATAAGATCAACTAGATCTACCTGCTTAAAGGATTTTAGAAACATAATTAAGTGTGCACTTGGTTAAGAGATTTTACAAAAAGACTATTAAGTCCACTCTATTAAGAGATTTAAGGTCTACTATAATAGTTAAAAGGTAACAATAAGATTGATCTATAAATAACAACTATTCTTGGCTAATATCAGATCTATTATGTACTTATCTATTATCACCTCAATGTGATTGATCTCTTCTCCAAATACTGCTCAGTAGCCTTCTATTTCTGATAAACTATATATTCTTTCAATGCTTCAAACTTTAAACCTGTTTGATCTTCAGATGTCTTACCAAAATGATGGCTACTTCATGTGTGACACATGTCAAAATGACATCTATACAATATTTATATCAAACTAATTTGACTTAATTAGGGTTTAGATATTATCTTAGAAAACCTAAGATCAACGGTTCAAATGAATAACCAAGATCATCTTTACATTGGAATCATTAGTAATTAAATGATTACATCCATATTAAATTTCATCTCAATCTTGGTAAACCATTTTCTAATTGGTGTAAACTATTTTCCTTGTAGTTTGTGTCATTCCAAACTGCTACATGTCATTTCTTGTTTCACTCGGTGTACACTGCATTCATCACTCAAAAATTAACTAGTTCTCGATTCATACAAATGCTCAGTGACTATTTTTCTCAATACTCAGTAATCATCTAGCTTGGCAAGAGTACTCAATCAAACCTATATTTGTTTAATGTAGAAATCTATCTTGTATTTTGCTTGATGTCTAGGCTTTGTGTCATGATCGAATGACATGTCTTGTCTCCTTTACCTACTGTATGACTGAATGATACTAATGAAAACCATTAATTCTCTTAAGGAGTAACATTCTCCCCCTTTGGCATTAGTATAAAAAACATTATGTATATGTTTACTGACTACAAAATTTGAACTTAACCAAAAATGTGAATCTATGTGAACTCCCCCTTTGTACATCCTCTTGGTGCAAAGTACATACAAGAATATATATATACATATATTTTCCCCCTTTTTTGAAATTAATGCCAAAAATGTACTTATATTTTGTAAAATATGTTCTGATGGGTTTTCTGTAGAGTGGCCAAGAGTTTTTCTAGTTACTCTTTGAGATTCTCAAGAGAAATATGCTCCAAACTGACTTGTGCAAGCATATCAAAAATGTTCTCTATAATGGATATCTCAGGGGTGGCAACTAACTCTTTTCCTTATTCACATGCTTTTGCATCACCTTTAGGTTTGGAAAACTCTTCCTACAACTCGGTTACTTGTTCTTTGATTTTATCCTCTTCCTTCCTGAGTTCTAGTCTTAACTTTTGGTTTTGTGTAACTTTAGCATAATGCTCATAAAATGCATTGGGATCGATTAATAGACTATTTGCACTACTCTTTAATTCTCCATCTAATTTATTAATATTTTCACTAATCTTGGTAGTGAAATGGTCTATAATGTATAGCTTGTGCAAAATTGTAATAACTCTTTGAATAATAACATCTGGTTCGGTTATTACCTCAAATAGTTTAACCTTATTAACTGCCACTTCCTGGTTGATTCTCTTTGCTAGCTTTAGCTGTATATTTTCCTCTGCTCTCTCTTGTGATCTCTTCTCAACATCTATGTTCGAATAATTTTTGTGGCTGGTTAGAGTGGTAAGTTGATCAATGATGGGAGTTGCCTCATCAACATTGATATTGGGGACTACTTGCATCAAAATTTCTCTAACATCCTCTAAGACCTGCTTATGTTTACTTTCTTGTCTTAGTTTCTCTTGTGCAACCTTCTTTGTGCACATTTCTCCATATCTTCTTAGTGCTTCTGGGTCTAGGGTTCTCAAGTCACATGTGGGAATTTCAATGATTTCATGTAAAGTGACTAGACCCTTACCATGTTTCTTCTTTTTCTTCTTCTCCTGTGTGATTTAAGTGGGAGATTTCCCATATGGTACTAGACATTTTGTCTCTAGATTAGAATTTTCTTTCTCAGTTGACACACTTTCTCCCTTATCCTTCCCTTTGACTATTCCCCTAGTCTGATTTCCTTGGGCTTCTTGTCTTGTGTCAGTTGTAGAGACATCTACATTTGTCTCAGTTTTAGTTTCTTTATTTTCTACCTGTTTTCTTTCAGGCTCATTTGTCTCCTTCATTTCTTCTTCACCTTGTCCTTAGGTGGTGTCCTTTTGTGCTTGGGTGTATGTTCCTTGGGTTTCCCTTGAGTGGCAATATCAATGGCTTGCACCAATATTGGTAAGTTACCTGATATGTTTACTGTTTCTACCTTAGTAGGTATGTCTTCCTCTGTATTGTCTACATCGATGGTGATGTATTCATCAATCTTTGCTTCATCATCCAAATCTCCATTAGTAATATCTTCTATTGTTACTTCATCATCCCTGGTTGTTACTGGCTTCTCAAGAGTATCTTGTTTTCTTCTTCAATATATGCTACCGGATAGAAATCTTCGGCATATGTATCATCTTATATTTTAGTATTAGATATATGAATTGGCTCTTTAGTAGAAATATCTGCATCATCTGAATGTTCCCCTTTTCCTTTACCTTTTACTTTTTGCTTGGGGATTATTGTCAATGTAATTTTGTCAGCTTCAGCCTTTGAATTCAAAATTTTAGTCCACAAAACTTTATTGTCTTCATCAACTTCTTCCAGTTTTCCTTCCAATATACTTAATGCTCGATCTTTCATCAAAAATATATTTGCACATTGTTTCATCATATCTTTTATCTCGGTAACTAGTAGAGTAGGAATTGCCAAAATTAATGAGCGTTCCCTCATTTTCTTTTTAGTATGCAAGGCTTATGTCCATCTTGTCGATACTTTCTCATATAGTTCCTTAGGAATGTAAGTTGAAAATTCTATTGGTAATCTTCTAAACTTAATCATCATACTGATTATTACCTCTTCTATCTTTTCCTGATCCTCGGTTAACATATGTACAAACTAACTCATTTTAGAGTCAGCTAGTCTACCTGTTTCATTAATATTCTTTGCTAGATCATCAATTGATTGTCCTTTATTTAAAACAACTTTAAATTTACTATTATCATATTTTTCTTCAGAGTCAATGTCATCCTTACCTCTTATTAGTCTTCTCCTCTTCTTTGGTTTCTCGGTGGTGGCTTGTGAACCTCTCTTCTTTTGATAAGTCTTTGTAGGAGTAGGCCATGTGATTTTTGTAATTCCTCATTTCAGGGGTGGAGAAAAAGTTGTAGAGGATCTTGTCCTCACTTGGGTATGGGTCTCTTCTTGTTTTCTCTTTCATGTGGCCTTCACTAGTGCATCTTGAAGTTATTTGTCTGACTCGATATCCTCTTAATATTCGCTATTACCGATCAGAAGACTGTGTTCCTTGGTTGCTTCTTCAACCGGCTTATCTGTTGCTTCCTCTTCTTCTTCACCAAATTTCTTAGCTAAGGTTTTCATCATTTTCTTGGATTTTTTTCTAACCTTAACTCAGACTATGTCCATTTTAATTCTCAATTTAGCTTCTTCATAGGTTCTGAACCTAGTAGCTTTGGGGTTTTTGCGCTCGACCTGTAATGCCTTTATTTACCTAGAGGCTCGGTCAATATCAAATTCATAGCCCATTGGGGGAAGCCATGCAGTTCTTGGCTCAACTGCCTTAATCAATGTGGTGTCGGTATCTACCAAAAAACAAATGTCCTCCTTATGTCTTTCAACCAATTGTGCAAGTATCCTACTCCTTTTATACATTCTTTATTTAAAATTTCCAAAATAGTCATCCATCACAACCTCAAAATTCTGACCTAAGTTCCTAATGAACTCACTAATTTGGATGATGACCGATTGATTGACATCCCACTCAACATTACCGACAGATGAGAAATATTTTTGCAAGTAAAAAAATGTACAAACAAGTAATGAACCAAACTTACAAGTGTTGGTCTTTGCAACATGGATACTCCTCATATTCTCCTCCAATTGTTTCAATAGTAGCTCGATGAGGTCTAACTATAAACCTTTCTTGACAATCTTATATGCTATGTCTACTACTCTGCATGGGACATTGTTAGGCGTTCTTGATTGAAAAATCATATAGCCAAGAACATAGGCTCCAAATCTTGTTTCCAAATCGGTGATTGTGTTCATCCTCATTCCTCTACTATCCCACTCAGCTCCTGTTAACTTCTCGGTCTCTACTCTCGGTGGGTTTCTTATGGATTTTTCCTTATTATTTTTTGGGTATCTGGTAACCATGTGGACAACATCCTTAGTAAGTTTGACCAATTTTTCCAACCATATTTTTCCTTTATGAACATAACTTAACAAAACCCTAATCCATTCAGTTTTAAACTCCTTCAAAAAATGAAGGGTATTTGTCAGACCTTTGATTTCTAGGTGGGTGTGATCATCTTTTAGCATTCAATCCTATCATAGTTCCTAGTATGTCGATTAAAGTTCAAAATCTTTGATTTTTCTTATCTTGCAGTGAATATAAGTACAAATATCTTGAACTAATAAAACCCTAGGCAATATGCCTGAAAACATGCATGTTTCATCAATTTGTAAAGAAATTTCAGGGTACAACTTGTATTTGATTTCTTTGTATGTTGTTGACTTAATCAATGTGACCTTCTTGTCACTTTCAGTCTTGGATTTCACAAACTTTGATGAGGATGCCATAGTTCTAACAAATTTAGAGCTTCGCAAAATCTTCAGAAAAAATGACTCAGTTGCAAAGAACTTACTTGAAATGATAATAAACAACTCAGGATCTGCTTGAATCTCTATTAAATGCTCGAAAAACTCTTTTCTCAATTTTTCTCAAATCGCTATGGTTCTGTTATTGATCGCTGTGTGGAAAAATGACTTTCTTCGATGTATATTTATACCTAAAATTCCATTTCCCGCTCAAAGTTCTACATTAATGCTTTACCTACCACAGCTTGGTTAACACTAAATATTGTTCGGTTGATACTTCAACTCAAATAACCTTGATACTTTCACCGACCAACAAACTTTCATTCGATCATGCTTTTACTAACTATACACATTTCATGCTCAAAACATATAATACCTAGTACATCTTGTTTCATGTTGATTTGGTATTCATGCAATAGATATATGGAAATGTTGTAAGATATAACCAATTGAAATTCAAATCCATACTTGATTTTATTAGGTGGACGTGGTGAGAACACCTAATCCAAAGGATGAGGTGTCATCGACTGTTGTGCTTGTTCCATCATTATCATTTGTTGCTCTTCTCCACATTTGATTATTTATCGTCATGATTTATTCAATGATGTTTCCATTTATATTAACATTCACCTTTGGTGCCAGTCTATGCAGTCTCTACTTAAATGACCGACCTTGTGACAATGCAAACATGCCATTCCTAAATTTTTCCAATTTCGAGATCTTCCTCTCTAGTGCATTCTCATGTAGTTTTTTGCTATATGTCCATATCTACAACATGTTGTGCAACTATTCCAAGTGTCGTAATCCCAAGTATATGCATTACCTTGTCTTCTTGGTTGATATGTCTTGTTTTGTCCTTTCGATTTCTAGAGTTGCTTCATCTTTTTCCTGCATTCCTGTGATATATGTTCGTGCATATTGCAAGTGAGATAATACATTTTCATGTAGTGTTTCTTAGGAGGTTTACTCAATTTTTATCTATACTCATGTGCTTGATGTCCATACTTATTGTAGTTATAACAATAACCATTAAATTAATGAGTTGGTTTACCACAATGATAACATGAGAGCTTCTTTGGCCTTGAATGTGCATACACATTCTTTTGTTCAGCTTGTCTTGATGACTCTCCCTACTCGGTATAGCATGAACCAGTAGTGATGTCAAGTCTTCTTTGACTGCTTAGGAATTCATCCATCATTTTTGTACTTTCTTAATCATCTCATTATGTTTTTATAGAATATTCACTTCATTCTTCAGTCTTTCATTTTCTTCTCTTAATTCACCGATGTCTTCCAATTTCTTAGTAAGCTCATTGTTCACTCGTTTGACTTCCTGACTCATGACAACCATGTAATTAGAAATTTCAAAATGATGATCGGTGAGTCTCAGTATCTCAGATTCCTTTTCTTCCATATTTTCAGTCATTTGTCTTCTATCTTCAATATCCAAGTTCCTTTCTTGTTCATCTTGTCTTTCATTGTTCATGACATCAATCATTCTAACCATTTGAGTCTCTTGACCAATTTGTATTGCTTTTAAACTTGATGAGTAAGATGATTATTTTCAGATAAATTTGATATAGTTCCTTTAGATGCATCAGATATACTTCTAGATCCAGATCCTTCAAATGGATCATCTATTTATTCTTCCTGATAATCAGTCTCATTGTACCAAAATGCCATTTCCTTCATTTTAACTAGTAGCTCTCTCAATTTTTCTTTGGCTTCCTTGAATTTTTCAATGTAGATCTACATCAATTCCTAATTTTTAATAGTCTTGTCAAGCTTATACCTTTCCATCCTTAAGATATTTTCTCTTCAGTGATTAAACTTCCTCAACAAGAGAACTAGCTTTGATACCAATTGTTAGAATTATGGAAAGGTGTATACTAAGAGGGGAAGCATGAATCAATACCATTAAAAAAAATTCAAACAGAATCCTTGTAAATGTGTAAATCATTAACCGACTGTATTATTTGCATTCACCATACATCTAATAACATAACTAAAATGTAAATGCATGTATTCTAATAAATTATGCAAACATGAAACTTCATACACATAACACATGTATTTTGGTATTGCAAAAACCCTAGTTAGAAGGTAAAAACTACGGTGGGGATGACACCCACAAAGCTTCACTACTGTAGTACAAAAAAGTTACCGGTTAAGGCTACAAATATTTGATCACTTCTGGTGATCTTACCCTATTAGGAGTAACAATAAGATCAGCTAGATCTACCTGGTTAGATAATTTTAGCAACACAATTAAGTGTGCACTCAGTTAAGAGATTTTACAAAAAGAATCTTAAGTCCACTTTGTTAAGAGATTTAAGGTCTACTATAATGGTTAAAAGGTAACAATAATATTGATATGTAAATAGAAACTAATCTTGCCTGATATCAGATCTGTTATGTACTTATCTATTATCACCTCAATGTGATTGATCTCTTTTCTGAATACTACTCAGAAGCCTTCTATTTCTGATAAACTGTATATTCTTTCAATGCTTCAAACTTTAGCCCTGTCTGATCTTCAGATGTCTTCCCAAAATGATGGCTACTTCATGTGTGATACATGTTAAAATGACATCTATACAATATTTATATCAAACTGATTTGACCAAATTAGGGTTTAGACACTATCTTAGAAAATCTAAGATCAACAGTTCAAATGAATAACCTAGATCATATTTACATTGGAATCATCAGTAATCAAATGATTACATGCATATTAAATTTTATCTCGATCTTGGTAAACCATTTTCTAATCGGTGTAAATCATCTACCTTGTAATTTGTGTCATTCCAAACTGTTATGTTGTTTCCTATTTTACTTGGTGTACATTGCATTCATCACTTGATAATTAACTAGTGCTCAGTTCATATGAATGCTCGGTGACTATTGTGCTTGGTACTCGATAATCATCTGGCTCGGAAAGAGTACTCAATCAAAACTATATTTGGTTAATGGAGAAATATGCCTTGTATTTTGCTCGGTGTCTAGGCTATGTGTATTGACCAATTGACTTGTCTTATCTCCTTTACTGACTATATCACTGAATGATACTAATGACAACCATTAATTCTCTTTAGGAGTAACAAAATAAAGTTGGATTACATGCAAAATTGAGTTGGAAAAGTAGGACCAAATGTGAAAAGCCATACATGCTAAAAATACGGCCCAACTAAATTTTTTTTGCATAGGGATGCAATTTATAATGCTACTTTCATGGTTTTATAATACGAAGCTCTTGTTTGATAATATGTGTGTATCTTCTTGTTTGGTTCTTTTATTACTTTTTCTTGTGGGCATATGCAATGGGAAGGTGTTCATTTTAGATGGGTATTGACATTTTGGTCACATGGAGATACACTAGCTAATTGGACTATGAAACAAAGTGCTTGTTTTGGGTTCATGGCTTTATCCCATGGTTACATGAAGCATTGTAAAATTAATCCAGTTACCTCTTTGAAATTTTTTGAGCTAATATATTTCATATGGTTCAAGCTCCTAGACAAATTTCCTTTCTTGTTGGGTTACAATGATCTCTTATTTTTGGTTGTTGGGTTTTGTAGATCAATAATATTTTCATTATTTAGATGACATGTATAATGTAAAAGTGTGGATATTTAAATATATTTTAGATTTATGGACATATTTTATAAGGTTTTACATGTTAACTAAAATATTTGGTATGTAAATTTATGGTAAGAATGGATTTAGGGTGTTCTGAATGGAGAAATTTATAAGTTTAAATAGATTATTGAAAGGTTCTTATTGACATGTGGTTACTTCTATGTGAGTTTGTCTAGAAAAAAATATCTAGCATTGATTATGGTGTTTGAGTCTTGGAAGTCCACAATTTATGCTTGATTATATCTATTAAGTAAGATATAGATGTGGAGTTGAATCTCTTTTAGTAATTTAATAATGGAGCAATGATTATGTATTTCTTATTTGAGATGTTGCATATGTGTTGATCTTGTAGATTATCTGATGAGGATTTGGTTTGGTATCTCGTATTGTTAATGACCATTGTTACATTGGTATGTTGATAGAAATGAGAAGGATTATTTTCTTGAGTACTTGATATAGTTGATCATTTGAACATTGGAGGTAGATTATGGTGCACAAGAAGCTATGTTCACTGTAAGTGGAGTTTTGGTAATCATGTTATTCATGATGCCACATATAAATTAGTATCAATTTTAGTGGGATATTAATGAAGTCGCATAATATGTTCTATCTTCTCTATTTCAAGATTTTTTGGTTCAAAGTTATTTTTGTTGCAGTGTATTGTGAGCCATGGACAACCTTTTATTAGAAGATGGATGATCTTTTGTAATTGGTTTTGGTGTCATGTGGAGCTCTTAGATTCTACTATTAGTTTGTAGTGAAATTTTGACATATTTAGTTCTATTAAAAAAGGATGCGCAGTTGTATCTTCTTGATTTTAGAGATCATTGTTTGAATCTTCCTTTTGTGAGCTCTTGGATGAGTTCTTTGATCATGTTGGGCCCAAAAATTAATTAGGAGATGATCATCATGATGTCGAGAGACCTTGGTTACATGGTTCAATAGTAGATTCAATAGTGATGTCGATTCTTCAATTCATGATAGATGGTTATCCTCATGTGGATGGTGACATCTTAGTGCCATGGAGGACTCTTGAGTATTTAGTGAGGTGTTGTTGTTTCTCTTTGGTTTTGAGTATCAACCATTTTCTTTGAGCTTCATGATTTTTTAGGTCTACATTTGAAGTTATCATGGATTGATTGAGATACACTCATGGAGACTAGAGAGACTTGGGTGAGGCTGTGAGACCTAATGCTTTCTAGATTGTGTGTTGATATGGTTACTCTTTGATGATAATTTTAGTATAAAAACCAAAGATCCTACACCTATTTATAGTGTGAATCTATTATATACTTGTAGAGAAGATTTTAATTTATTATAAGATTTATTGTTTGGTGTTGTGAGTAGATGGAAACCTTATTTCCCACTCTTGGTCTACTTGGAAGGTGAATGATTTGAGAGGTATTTCTCACCTGGTTACTAGATGAATTATTTATTTTGTATCTTGTTTTCTCATGTGAGTATGTCATGAACATAGAAGTTTTGAGATTTGGTCGAGAAGAAGATGCATAGTTTTATGGACTTTCATTGTTCTCCTTATTATTGGTCTTAAGCTATGGATATAGTTTTGAGGGCTTATGTAGAGAGGCGCGAGAAATAGTTTTTGGCATTGGGCATGTGTCATTTATTGTGGAAATAAATAGTTTGTTTGATATACCTTTGGTATGAAATATTTACATCCATTTCTACCATGTGTCATTTGATTTCAATGTTAGATGATATTCTTTTAGTTTGGGAATTGTGAAGGAAATCTTACATTATGTTTCATGGCACATGTTAGTGTGGAAAAAATACATGGATTGATTTCTAGGTTCTCTCTTTGGTCTTTTTCTTCTTTCCAATGTTTGTATAGACATGGTTGTGTGTGAAGAACTTGGTAATTCTATGGAGACTAATGGTGAGAGAGGTATTGAAACTTTTTTGGTTGTATGATTTGTAGATCATGTATATTTCCTTGATACTATGTGATAAAGGAGTTAGCCAAATCCTTTTTGTGGAGTTCTATAGATAGACTTTGAAAGCTTTATAACTTGTTTTAAGGTATGGTTAGCTTGGATGGATTACAATTTTTTGTGGTTTCTACTTTTGGTGGTATGAGTAAGGTAGTTACTTAGAGATTTTTTCATTATTTGAATTTGATGCTTATGTTCATACAAATATTAGTGCAGGTTTTAGTGACAGTTGACATGGTGCACCTTAACATGTTCCTTTTCTTTTGTATGTGGCAACTTGGAGGATGTAAGGAGTTTTTCCCTTTATGGTGGTTATCATAGTTGCATTTGCAGTTATCTTGTAGGATTTTAGAGCATAGTGAAGATTTAGATGGTACATAGATGGATAATTGATTCTTTTCCCTTATTTGTGATTGTTATAGATGTATTTACAATGTATAATACATCAAGTGGGAGAATGTTAGGATTAAGGTTCTATCTACCTCATAAATCCTATGACATAGTTCCAATATCCTTAGAAGTGTCCTAAAGCATTTAGGATGTATGGAAAAAATAATTTATAATGTCTAATTCTCATCATATTTGTTATACATTTATAAGGGGGAATGGTTTCACTAGTAGTGGTAAAAGTGGGTTGTGAACATAATTATTTAGTATTATTTTCCCCACTTATGGATGTCTAGAATAGGATATTTATTGACATGAGAAATTAACAAAAAGAGTGACTCATTGGTTTCTCCAAGTGGGAGCATGGAAAATGAAATAATTGTCTCTTGGTTTGTGGTCATTTACTATATTTTATGTAATGTTTAAATCTTACAAGTATAGGTGTCCATGTTGGAGGGAGGGTATTTGAATCTAAACCAGTGTCTTTTTAATTTTTGTGGAGGCATTCCAACTATTATGGTTGTGAGTAATGAAGAGGCTCCATTGTGAACCTTTATTCATGGTTTTGGATCAGCTCTTGCCATTCCACAAATACAACCTTTTAGGTGTAGATTGTAACATAATATATCATAACAATTGTATGTAGATGTATTGTCATAAATTATAAGCCCCTAATTTTATACTAGCACCAACCATAGTATGTTTTTCATAATAGGACTTCATATGGTGCTTAATGGACACCTAAATTCAAATATAGGCCCTCTATCATTACAATATTGTTTAAGATCAAGGAAAGTCCTTATTTCTAAGTGTGACCTTCTATTTTTCCTCTAGTTCAATAATTTATTTCATCACCTAGGCCCTATGTTACCATTTGTGGCCTTTGCATTTTGTCCCAACCTTGAAATCAATTGTGCCTTGTAGTTCGACATCCCCTGATTATCCAAGATCCATGGTCCTAATTTGAGCTATGATTAGGTGGAATATAACACCTATGGCATTGTGTTCCTTGGAACAAAATTCCTAGGGTTATGTGTTCCTTGGAATAGAATGCCTAGGGAATTTTGTTCCTTGGAATAGAATGCCTAGGGTGTTGTATTCTTTGTAACATAGTGCCTAGTGTATTATGTTCCCCAAGGATGGTGCTAAAATTGGAACCAAGGCTCCATCTTGATGATTAAGTGGATAATTTGGATTTACAATTGGCCCTCCCAAGTTTCAACCCCTGAGATGTTGTGAGAGGTATATAAACACCCTTTCTCTCCTCATTTTGGTAACCATAATCAAGATTATGTGGCATTTATTATCATTGAGTTCAAGCATTCAAATCTAAGGTGTTAATGCAAGGATACAATAATTCAAGATTATGTTGTATTTATTATCATCAGGTTCAAGCATTCAAATATAATGTGTTAATGCAAGGATACAGGCATTCAAGATGTAGACTTATTCTCAAGCATCCAAGGTGTTCTTCTCTGTGGATCAAGCTTCTTTTCCTCAATGAAGGAAAAACAAAGGATTTGTCTATCAAGGAAGGAGATGCACACATGTCTACATTCATCCAAGTCTTTTTTCTTCTTCTCAATCAAGCATTATGAAAAACTACAACCTCCATTATACAAGGTTTCATCTTTCATGTTTTCCTTTGGATTATTTGTGTTAAGTCAAAGCTATTACATCAACATAATTGATCACATTAAAAGAAGAATTTTCATTTCCAAGGTATGACATATTCCATCTTTTAGATCTATCCTCTTCTATATGAAAACATGCTTTCATTTCCTTTATTTCATTTCAAGGTTTATTCCAAATAGTGTTTTGACTAAGGCAAACCTTTGTATCCATCCTTCTTCCCTATTTTTTTGTGGATACGTATAGGTGAAAGACACATCAAGACTTAATCCAAGAAGTACATGCTTTGATGGGAAGTTTAAAACTATTTTCAAGAAAAACCACAAGGAACACAACAAAAATCTATAAATTGTTCATGCGAACAAAACACCCAGTTCATTCTATTCCTTTCAAATTCACTCTAAATTTAGATCGCAAGTTAGTATAGCTCTTTGGTCCCCGTTTCAAGTCTTTATAGATGTCTGTCTATTTTTTGTCAGTCTATATTTTCTGAATCTTGTCAAATTTTCTTATTTAGTCTCTTATCTTGCATCATCATACCATTTTACCTCGTATCCAACTTCCCCCTATACATTATTGTGCATTAGGGAAATGAGAAATCTACCTTGCTTACCTTTTCTTATTATATAGTAGATTTATCTATAGGAAAAAAAGACAGATGGGAGGCATAAGGAGGTTGTTCACATGTGCTTAAGTGTTGCTATGGTAGAGACACATAATAGAATGGAAGTGATTATATTGTAATCACATTTATTGTTGTTAATATAAGCTTCTCCTTTGTTCTTGGCATAGTTTATTTTCTTGCAAGGGTTTCTCCATGTAAATCTTGTGTTTTGTGTAGATTTTATGTTGCTTGATTATGCCTTATTGTTGATATCTTATGTTGATGATAATAATTATTTATTATTGTTATAAGTTTAGATAAGATAGGTTTATTAAGAAAGGCTAATAGGCTATTTTTAACATCATAAAAAAGAAGAGTCTAATCATGGGTTTTACACAATTAATGAAACTTAATTTTCAAATTTGTATATGATTTTTAGATCTGCATGTTTCTAATATCTAGGCCTTGAATCTAATCCTTTAATTAGTTTGTTGGATAGATATTTTTCTTCACAATCTTTGGTATCAAATTTGTTTATTTCCCAACATATATCAATGATAAAGGTTTGGGGATACAAATTGATTTTTTATTTCTTTCAAGACTATTAATTGTTAAAGGTTGGTCTCACTCACCAATGAATGGGAACACTCCATGCTTGTTAGATAAAAATAAGGACTTAGGGATTGAGGTTCTTCATGACCTTTTTTATAAGTAAAGAACACTCTATAAGGATAAAGTATGTAGATTAAAGGGTGACATAATAAATATTTTTGCAAAGAGAACCTTGGGGAGGTTGAGATTTGGGGAGAAATATTACATCGTTCATAAAAAAAATAGTTCTAATATTTAAGATAAATATTGATAAAGGAAACCCAAAAGACTTAACAAAACTAAAAGATTTAAAGAACGGTTTGGGTCATGGTTTGATGATAAACCTTAACTATTTTCATGAGATAGGTTTGAATATTTGAAAGTGAAATCCTCATGAGTGAGGCCCAAAATGCTTAGAGAATATTGGACACTATAAAAACCCTTTCAAAATTCAAGGCTCTAATCTAACTCTTAACCAATGTAAATATTACAAACCGAAAATGGCACACTTGAATCCCCATTAAAGCATGATGATGACATCAAAAAAACCTTGATTGATACACTAGGAAAGGGCAAGATTTGATGATGGGGGGAAATTGAAAACAAATTGAAATGCAAAAAAGGAAAAAGCCACACAAAAGAAAAAAAAAAAAAAGGAAATGAAATGCAATATCCCAAGTCAAATTTGAGCACAAAATGAGAAATAAAAAGATGAGGACAAAAAATAAAAAAATGTGAAACCAACAACAAATATAAAGCACTCGTAGACCTACTTGTAATCATCATCATGAAAAAACATACAATAAAAATGAATCAAATGAAGTACCAGACAATAGCTAAAGGACACACCACCACAAACACATGACACACACAAGGAAGCAAACATAAAATACCACAAATGAATGAACAAATGTGAAATCACAATAATTGAAATCTAGGATTGTGAGAATCAATTGCATAAAGCTTGCACACAAGCTATCAACTATATAAATTATTGGTATAATTAAATATTCTTAATTATAATTTAATTAAGCTTACTTAGGATAATGCATTGCATAGTAGTTTTCATATGAGACACCTAAGAGTTTGCACCTATATTAGCACATGGTGTAGGAGAATTCTACTTTAGGTGGTGATAGTTGTTATCTCATTCCACTTTATGTGTGAGATCTACCTTTAGTGCACTTATCACATTATCATCATCCACATGCTACACGTACTTCATTGCATAATGGAGGATGATCTGCCTTTGGTGGATATGTGATTCCACCTTGTATAGGTGATAACTTATCTTCTCCTTATTATTGTCTCTTATTGTCTTGCCTATATAAGAAAGCCTATTATGTACATTATAATTATGTCCATTATCAATAATATGATTCTTTCATCTTAATGCAATTATTTTGTCATTCTCTTGTGGAAGTTATCTTCGTATTCCATTTGATCCTGGGGGTGTTGTAGAGTCACCTAAAACTCTAACATGGTACTAGAGATATCAAGTTGTGAAGAATCCTTCTCAAGAAGTGAAATATTTGTTTGATTTAATTGTGGGTGCATAATTTAAGATAATTTGGGCATCACCATTGGATAGTCTATTTGGAGAAAATTTATGGTTTTGTATTTTATGGCTTTCTATTGTAGGTCAACATTAGAGCTTGCTAGTATAAATTAGAAGTTAGCATCATATTAAGGAGGTCCAAAAACCTCTAAATCAATTTTTTCCATCCAAATTGGACATCGAAGGCCAAATCAAGAGCCACTTGAATTTTGGAGGTGCGATGATGGTGATTCAAAAAAAAAAATTACAAAGGCCATTTTCAAACAATGATATCTAGTCATCCAGACTCCTTTTTTTATTTTGTTTTGGGGTAGAATTTTGTGCTCGACACAATGGCATAGGTGGTTTTTGTTCTCTATTCTTGAACTTTTCTAAAAATTACAAATCCCATTTTTTGCAACTTCCAAGGCCTCGTTCAGGCTCATATAGACTCCTTTTTAGGTGCTTTTTTTTTAAAGTGCAGATTTTATTTTTTTTGTATTTACAATGGTGCTATTAGATTATAGTGACTATGATACAAATTTTTACTTTTAGAATTTGTCTTAATTTTTTAATTGTGATGCATAGACCTTAGTTTGGTCATTTGCATAGTGATCTAAGTCAATTATAGTTTGATTGTGGGGTGTAATCATTTGTTGATCTTAATGTGTAATTTGTGAAGTGTATCATTCATGTAATCATGAGATATGAAGCACATCTTGTTGTAATAACTTTGGCTAGGGATAATTATGAGTCATGGGCAAAAGGAATCATCAAACATTATAGATGGCTTAATTTCTTGCCTTATCTTTATGGACTCATTCCTAAGCCAAAGATAAAGTGGAAGAAAATAGCCTGGGAAGATAAAAATGGTCATATTAGAGGTTTTCTTGGTATGAGCCTTGATTCATATTTACACCATAAATTCTACTCCAAAATCAAGGGTATTTATTGTCCACACATAGTTTGGACCCGTTGTGGTTCCATAACAACGCTCCCCTTTTTGGGCCACTTGGCCAAGGCCCCCCCCTTCTTTTGGCTTATTTTGAAGTTCCTGTCAGTTAGGTCCTTGTCTAGGACTGTCTCTTGAGTTTTGTCTAGTTTCAACCTTTCGCACTTTTGGCATTTCTAATGTGCAAAAGGCCAAAAGGCCAAAATATTCCTTTACATGCCAACCGATGAGAAACCCATTTTTCACATCTTCAGACGATTGGACTTTCGGAGGTTCGAAACACTGAAAGTTTGATTTCTCGAGTTAGGAATCAGTGTTTTGGCCTTTCGGAGGTCTGATACCCCCAAAAGTCCAAAAGGCCAATAAGTGGGGATGGCTGATGTCACCCCCACTGAAAGCCTATTTAAGGTGGAGAGTCGACCATTTTGGTCACTTTGTGTTTTTGCCTACTACTAATTTTCGGAGCTTGTTGAGCGTGATTTGCTTCCAGTTATCTTCCAGCTTCTTCAGCCTTCTTGTTTCTTCAGTTTTCTTTCCCTTATCTTCTTGTTTCAAGGTAGGTTTCTCTGCCTCCCCTTTTGTTTCTCATGTTTTAGTTAGTTCTAGGGTTTTTTCTCTAGGGTTTTGGTCTTAGGTCTTTTTTGTCTCGCTTTGGGGTCGCAGGGTTGTCCCCTTGGACCCCTTAGCGTCGAGTTCATGGTCAAACTCGATTCGAGCTCATTTTTGAGTTCTGACCTGTGCTTTCCTTTTTTTGAGTTAGTCAGCCCTAGAAGTTTCAGACTTCCACACTCCAAAAGTCTTGAAAAGAAACCAGGCCAAACTTTTCTCCAAGTCCAACTTTTCAGTGTTTCAGAATTTCACTCACCGAAACATCTAGCACTCTGAAGTGCCAAAATCCGATGTGTCACCCAAAACCAACTCCAGTCAATTTTGGCTTTTCAGCATTTCGGACACCGAAGTCTCCACCACTTTTCACCCTCCGAAAGGCCAAAGTTTAGAATAAATGATGGCCTTTTCACCATTTCAGTGTTTCAGAGGGTCCTCATACTCTCGGGGTTCGAATGTCTGAAATGCCGAAATGGCCCTTCTAGAGCATTCAAGCTTGGTTTTTATGGGATATTTTATTTTATTTTTTGCTTTTCATCAGTACTTCTTCTTAAACATCATGTATTGGTTATTGATTCATGTCCCATTATTTTTGCAAAATGTCAAAAAAGGTGAACTCCCCCGCTATGAAGTATCAATTCAAGGATTACCACACACCATCCAAGGTGGGGAACTTACATTCTAAAATCATAGACACTGACATTGGGAATGTCAGTTGGAATGATTACCTAGTGAAATGTGCTCAACCAGCAACAAGATCTGAGGATTGCACTTCATTAGTATGTTGCTCACTAGTAAATGCAACAACACATCTTGTGTCCATCCTCTCTTCTGACCTGATAGTCACCCTGGCAAGCCACTACATACCAAATGAAAGACTGGTGAAGAACAATATAGGAGAAGTGGTGTTGGACCTCCAACCAGATAACATTGAGGAAATCTTCCATTTTCCAAAAGGGATAGACAAATTCTATGGGTTCTCAATAGGCAAGGGGATGAATTTCTACAACAAAGATATCTAATTGTCCCATGAAATTATAAACATGGATTACCTCATGAAAGCTCTACCAAAGAACAAGCTTGATAAGATATACATGAGGAGAGGTTACATGAAGGAGGACATCCAGGCGGCCATCACTATGATCAGTCAGGTGTATGGACTGCATAAATCAACACAATTGGAGCCTTGGATGATCCTTCTTATTGAAAGGATAAAGAAAGACAAGATAGGTTTGACTGGGTGACCATCCTCAGCGATAAATTGGATCAACAAATTGATCATAGTAAAAAGTGATCATCACTTCTACATGACATCATATGTTGTGTATCCACTAGCAGCAAGAGCAGTGTACCCAGGGTTGGTAAAGGTAGGAGCCATAGGTCAACCAAATGCTTGGCCATTCACAATGTACCCTCAACTGGTCATAAAAGAGTATCTCATAGAAGATAGCTTAGAATATCACATCATCAATGATATATTTTTTTTCACCACCATTCGCTCAATTAAGGGAGATTATGCCAAGAGAATGTCAGAAGAAGTGACTACCAAAGTGAAGTCCCTCAGGGCATTTTATATTCAATTTAAAACCTTCACTTATATTAGGGTGGCAGGGAGAACTCTCACTCCAAAGAAGCTACCAAGATATCCTTTAGACATGATAGCTCTATTGGAAATGGCTAGACATCTGTTAGATGCTCATGAGCACATTCGACATAAGAAGAAACACCGCTGGGATTTCCATATCTCGATAGGCCCCCATTGTCTACAAGACATGAAGATTTGCAAGTCATTATCTTTCGAATGGGATGAGTGCCCATTATAAAACTTCAACCTGACCAGGACTAGATTTGATCCCATTGGCACCTACAACCATATAATGGGAAGGCATTATATGCACAAGCCTCACATCTAGGACCATTGGATGAACTACACCAATGACTATGAAGTCAAAATTCGTGACTATTGTCAGATGAGTCTAGAATCGGCGCAGACTACCTTACTGATGAGTATACCACAAAAGGTCAAAGAAGATGATTCATAAGACGTCTTGGATCCAATCTATAACCAAGGCAAAGTATACACCAGGGCTATCCTTAATGTCAAGGTGGACATGGATGAAAATGATGATATAAAATTTAAGGCCCGAAAATTATGAAGCAATAGTCGGCTCAACCTTCAAAAGAGAAGAAGAAGAAAGGGGAGAAAGTGTTTATGCCCCAGTTTAAAGAGGATGCACCACTGAGGCCAAAGATGGTGTATCGACATGAATGCCTGACTACTTATGGGTCAAGTACTTGGTCTAAACATCCAAAGACCAAGATGACCAGGAGTATAGCACCACTAGATGTTCCATCTTCCAGCAATCTAGAACCACCAAGTGCACCTAAGAAAGCACCAATGGTAAAAGGTAACCGAACCTAGGCCTACCGAGATAATTAAGGGACATGTGTATAAAAGGAAGAGATACTCAATGCCAACTCACATGGAGACCCTTCTAGAGGAAGATGAAGAAGATGAGGAAGATAAGGATGATGAAATACCCGTCAACACAAGGACTATGTCTGTAGGGTCCTTGAAGAAAATAAATTTGCAGGAAGAGGATGCGCATATAGATGATGAAGAGGGAGCCCAAGGAGAGCAGGTAAATCCAATGGATGCTCTAGGCGATAGCAAATTTGATATATCTAACTTTGAAGGCCTCCATGGATTCAAAGAGACTGAATAGAAAATCTTGACAGAAGGGCCTTCCACAAAACAATAGTTCTCCTTTTACTTCTCATCCTTCCCAACCCAATTCAAAAGGATGCCACTGAATTAGATAAGGACTCTTCTATGGGGATCACTTTTGAAGAGGACATTGGAGTTCCAATTCCTCTAGCACAAAAAGTCTTAGTTCCACCTCCATCTCAAGCGCCAGTCCCACCACCATTTGTCACTCCTCTTCCATCGCAAGTCCAAACCAATAAGCCTCCATCACAACCTCTTCCTACTCATATTCACATGCCTGCTTCACCTCCTCCACAAATACCAATGCCTTCACCTACTCCTCCTCCTACTTCCATGCCCCCTGCACCGAACCCACCTCCATCTCAAGCACAAACTCCTCCACCCTCTCATAGTGAGACTATTGTAGAAGGACCCCAAGGGCCAGAAGAGGAGATTGAAGTAGTGAAGGAGGTTCCATCAGAAGAGCAGACTAGGTCAAAAGGACAAACATTGGCAAAATAACAAAAAATAATAGGAGAGGAGCAAAATATAGAGGAAGAACAAGTAGTGGCGAGAGATGAAGGGGTAATCCAGGAGGAAACATAAGAGGGAGGACTGGAGCCAGAATGTAGAGATGATACCTCCAGCTTAATAACACCATATGAGAAAATTAATGCCTTCTCTAAACCCACCTAGTTCATGAAAGAAATACAACCAAGGGTGAGGGTGTATACAGACGAAGAGGAAACAGACATGGTGGTGCTCAGTTGTGCATTCCACCAAGTAGAATTTGGTCCCTGGGCAAGGACCCTGTTATATGTAACACAAGATCAAGTAGGTAGGTGGAAGGCACAGGTAGCCATACCCACGATGAATGTTAGTATGGCCGAAATCACTCCAGAAGACTATGTTCTCAAGGAGGTAGACCTAGGAGAGTCAATGAGAGAAGGAAGCAAAACTCTAGCTACAAGAGGGTTGAAGCATGCCCTAGGATGCATGGATAAGGATGCAGAGAAAATAAAAGCCTTGATGGAGTAGAATGAGGCTATGAAGAAGTTTATTCTTAAAACAGCAGGTCCCATTGACCCAAATAACCTTGAGACCTCATTACAGGCTATTTTGGAGAGAAAAGGTGCTTCAGAGTTGCTAGAGGATATTCCACATTCTTTTATTCATGCTTGTATAGATTGGAAAAATGATTTTGAGGAGTTTTCCAGAACTTCCCATAGGACAATTTTGAGACCCTTCAGGAGTATTCTTCAAGGGATCACCAAATTGGTGGATCTTATGAGTGGAGAGGATGGTCTTTAGGAGAAGATTCTTAAGTGGAAAAAGGCCCTTGATGATCTCACAATAATAAGGAAGCAACACTTCCAAGTTTTGGTCAAAATATATGAGGGGTCAGAGCTCGATAATTTTGAAGAGTGGATCAGAGATATCAGTGAAGATCTGAATATCTATGAAAAACCCCTAAGCAAGGTTGATAAGAAGAGGGATGAGGCACTACTTTGGGTTGGAGAGATGCACAAGTATTTCAAAGGCTTGGACCTAGATTTGTATGATGAGGATGATGAACAGAAAATGCATCTCATTAAAGATATTGTAAATCAATACTTGAATATCTTTAATGGAGTTAGGACAAAAGAGGATGTCTAACAAATGTTTTATCAGAAGGAGGAGATGCAAAAAATGTTGTCTTAGGAAGAGGAAATAAGAGGCTTCACTAATGAATTAGTCACCTTCCGAGAGAAGCAACATGAATGCCTTTTAAGTGTCAAGATGGTGGACTTTGAAGAAGTACAAGAGATCATGGACAGGCTCCGTAAGGTGCATCCAAAAATCCTCCCAAGTCACTAAGTGTCTAGTTTTGGACTTAGCCAATTTTGTATGAAGGGAAAAAAAAAATTGCAAACTTAGCCAATTTTGAGTTCCAAGATTTTCGACCTTCCTAGATTTTCGACCTTCGAAAGTCCGAAACTTGTAAAAGTTTGTCTCAACACTTAAACATTTTTTGAACTTCATTTTTTCAGAGCAAGGGTTGGGGTTCAAAATTTCTGGGCCATCACTACCAATGACTTAAGTCTTCTTCATTTATTTTTTCAGTCAGATTGATCACTTCTATGGGGTCATTTCTGCATGGTTTGAGGATATCTTCCAGTTGGATCCATGTAGAAGAACTACAACAAGGAATAAAGGGTAGGCTACAAGTTTCAAAGAAGAACATACATGAGTTCCAAATTTAATTTTGAGTTGTTTTATGCATATTTTTCTCCCAAATTGTAATGCACGAGGTTTAATTCCATGCTAGAGTAGTTTAAACTTATTTTAGGGGTAGTTTCTTTTCATGTAAACTCTAGTTTAGATTTATTTTCAAGTTTTATGGGCAGCCGAAACCCTAGCTACAAAATTGAGATAACGACTCTATACATTGTATGTAAACAATGCAATGAAGGTTGATTACTTTTGCAATACAATACTTACAATTGGTGCTTCAATCATGATGTGATTCTTGTGAAATTGATGAATGTGTGTATTCTCATTCTTTTATTTCAAAGAGCCAATTGATTGTATGGTGAATTTGATCTATGATTCTATTCGTCTAGTTTTTATCTTTGTTACATTGCTTTGTTGTGATGAATTATCAGGAAGATTGTTCTCTGGTGCTTTAAGATAAATTTGTCTCACGTGTGTGCACATTTTTGGTGGCTTCATGATCTGATGAATTTTGACATATCTTACATTTGTGTTTATTTCCATTGATGATTGCATCTACTAAGTTGTGATTGTGATTCATTTAGATCTCTATTTTGTGGGTTTCCTCCATCTTCTTGGTACTTTAATTTGCAAAGCAATGTGACATTGGTTTATGTCAATTAGTTTACTTTCTGCAATTTCCTTTCAAATTCTTGCTACATTATTCTCATTACTTTGCTCATTTGTTTACAAAATTAGTTACAGTAAATTAAATTAAATTTGCATTTATTTCATCTAAAGATCCAAAAAATACAAAAAAAGAAAGAAAGATTGTTGTGTTTTAAGATTTTTTTTGCAGTCCCTTGAAGATCGAACTAGCAAAGGCCTCCTCATGAACATATTCAAATTTATCTTCAATTGAGCTATCTAAGTAGTTGAGACCCAACCCAAAAGGAGCCTTGATATCGATTTACATCATTCTTTCAAGAGGTGAATTTTCTCACACAAATTCCTAGCCATTGTCTCGTGTAAAAATGACGCTCAATAGGACCATTATTTGGAAGAATTTTGGAGATCCACATGTTCCTCCATAACCAAATGATCATGTTGTAGATTGTCTTATTCCACTTGATGATGTAAATAACATTCCCTAGGATGATGATACATTAGATGAGATTGAATATAATAAATATCTTGAGAGTAAGGATGATCCAATTACTCCACTTGCAGCTCCTACTTCTTCAATTGAGATCATGCATTTGTCTCTTGTTGGTGATTCCAGTAAGTCATTGCAAGAGATATCTATTTGTCTTCCTAATTGGGACTCCTACATGATAGATATTGGTTCATTACTTGTGGAGTATCACATTTCATATTTGGAGACATACTTGATAGCATTTCTCTTCTCTTTGATGATAGTTTCATCACAATTGGAGTTGGAGATACTTCTTCACCTTCTTTGGAGATTGGTATTCTTGATTCTTCTCCTTCACTTAGTTTTTAGATTTCATGGTTCAACTTGGTTATGTGATAGATTCTTTGAGTGTGGAGATACCTATTTAGTCTTCAGAGATGCATATTTGGAGACCTTCTTACTCCTTTCACTTGGATATGGATTGGTTAATGGCATCACAAATCATAATTCATTTGGATTTCACTTCCTAGTTCCTATCTAGAATGAGAAGAATTCTTGCATTTGTACATAATTTGTCTTCTTCTCAAGGGGAGAAATATTGTTTGTAGGCAATGGATTATGTTTTGTCTTAAAAAAAGTTACCATTCTTATAGGAGACTCTTCATTATGGAGGGGATATCATATTTTCTACTATCTTTCTTATGAGGGGATAATTGATTTTATATACATGATGTATGTAGTTCTTTGGTGATTCTTGAGTTTTTCATCCATGCATTGTGTGTTTTCATCTCTCTTTTTGGAGGGGAGTTTTGTCTGATGGGGTTTTCTACCTTTCTCTGCTTTAAGATAGATTTATTACATTTCATGCATTGCATTTAGATTGTACATGGGTACTTAACATGACCTAGTAGCCAGGATCCATCTTTCATTTTGAGTTTAAGTGCATTGAACCCCTAAGTTGCACTTAAGGGGGGTGTTGGTGTAATTAAATATTCCTAATTACATTTTACTTAAGCTTGTAATCACCCAAAAATGGTCTAGTAAACCTTGAGCTCCACATTAAACATTAAAATTTAGATACTAGACTAAATCTTGTGCTTAATCAATTTTGCATATTTATTTAATCTCGTATTTCTTGATCAAATCATCATTTTATCATTTATTTGATTATATCCTAAAGTTTGACCACTTTATCCTAAGCTTTGTTTAATTAAGAGAACATTCTCTCTTTTAATTAAATAATAAAATCACTTTATCCTAAGCCACATTTAATTAAAAGAACATGTCTCCTTTTAATTAAATAAAAATTCTTTTTTAATTAAATAAAGGCCTCTTTTAATTAAATAATGGAAACCACTTTGCTAAAAATAATAAATAAAAAATAAAAAATAAAAAGAAAAGTGCACTTTCCAATGAGATAAAATTTTTTGACTTTTAAAAAAAGGCTTTTGCCTCTTTATCTCAACCACTCATTATTTTGCCTCTTAATCATGTCCATTGATTTTGCCTCTTGAGAATCTTGAGCACATGGATCAACCAAGATTTAATCTTCACCCTTGATAATTCTTTTTTGCCTCTTAATCTTGACCGTCTGTTCATCTCTAAATTCATTTAAAAGGAGACTCTCTCCTCATTCTTGAGATATCATCTCTTGCATTATCCCATCCTCATAGCATTCTTAGCTTCTTGAGATCTTGAAATCTTATTGCAGGTTCTTGGAGTCTTGGCATCTTAACATCTTAGAATCTTAGAGTATTGCAATCTTAGAATCTTGGAGTCTTACAATCTTGGCATCTTGGAGCTATGGCATTCTTAGATCATATTGAAGCATTGCATCATCATTTTCATTTTATTTCTTGCAACTAGATCTTCCATCTCATCTTAGATCTACTTTTATTTTAGCTTAGATCTTGCATCTCATCTTAGATTTACTTTTATTTTAACTTAGATCTTGCATCTTATCTTAGATCTACTTTTCTTGTATTCTTGTATATCATTTTATTTTAGATCTTGCATTTCATCTTAGACCTACTTTTTATTATCATTTGAATCTTCCATTCTATGGCACACCTTACAAGAGTCTTTCTTTAAGGTTCATTTGAGAGCCACCATTCATAATATCTACATGGTTATTGCACTCCATGGATAGAAAGCTATAAGACACTTCTTGAGATCTCCTTTTTCATGGATTCCCTCAAGTGTAATGGTTTATAGAAGTGACCTCACTTTTTGATATATATTTTTTGGTGTCCATCGTGGGGCAAACCCACAAATTTTTGGATATTCACTTTGGTTTTTAATGCTAACCCTTGTGCATGTTGAGTTGAAGGCAAAAACCCTAGGATTTTGAAAGATTTGATCATATCTCATGAATGGCTTGGAGTTTTGGTCTGAAATTTTTTTGCAAGTTGGGGATGGATAAAAGGTGTCTCGGTCTGAAAATCACATTTTTCTGTGAGTTATAATTTTTTATTGATTTTTCATGAAAATTAATTTCTAGTCACAAATCATCATATTTTTTTTAAAAAAATTACTTTTTTGGAAATGTCTCAGAATTCAACAAGGGGTTACTTCTTTGTGTTTTTAATTTAGATGGAATAAAATAGCTAAAATAGTCGATTTATAAAAATTGGTATGTTTTGGTAAAATAGGTCTCTAGGGCACAAATTAAGGGATATTTCTAAAAAAATTATATTTTTGGAAAGCTCTCAGATTTTTAACAGGGGTCTCTTCTTTGCATTTCTATTTTTGGGGCTGAAATTATAGAATAAAAATTGAATCTTGTTGACTATGTCAAAAGCAAAAAAAATAGAAATTGTGATAAGCTTGCACTTTATTTGCACATAGTTCAATGCATGATTGGTATTTCTTAAAAATATTTGATATTTCTTATTTACAAGCAAGTAGTTTTGCAGGGTTATTGCTTTCATTTGCATATTTTTGTGCCATAACCTGTGGTTGTGTAGGATTTTCTTGCCAAAAGAATTGCATTGCTAAGACTAATAACGATTGAGATTTTGGAAAATTGTGTTGAAGGTATGTAACTAGATCTTGGCACTTTTATTATTAGATCTTGTGCCTTTTCTATCATTACATCATTTTTCATAGGCACATAGCTTAATTAGTTATCTTTTGGTATATGAACACATGCTTGATGTACTTGGGAGACACTATGGAGTAGGAGACTATGCTCGTTTCCTTTTGGAAAATCAAAAATCTAGACCTCCATTAGCTATCCTTTTACTTTATTGCATTTACCTTTAGAGGACCTTCCAAGAGAGAAATATTTTGGGAACGACCCAAGTGGGGAACAAGCAAACTTGACTACTCCATCCCACTATAATCAAAAGCTTCCTTCAATCCAAAGAGAGGGAGACTTGGATATTTTCTATTCCTAATGGTTCCTCATGCTTAGGGCCTAGTTGCCTCAATCTTGCTAAGAAAGACTACATTTGATTGGGCACTTGTAGGGCCATCAACAATCTTAATATTGTTTACTACAAGGGGAATATGTTCATCTAGTATAGGGCCGAGAGGTCTAAATCTTTCTTGTGAGACTATACTTTTTGGATTCTTGTAGGGCTATAGGCCTTAATTTCACTTGTGAAACTATAGGGGATAGTCATGAACAGAGTATACTAAAAACCTTAAGTTAAAGGTTTCCCTTTTGATTGAAAGTATCATAATCTTTGTGCAAGGGCTAATCCAAGCAATTTTTTGAATCACCTCAAGATTACTCACCATCTATATTCCTTTGAGATACCAAGTTACGGGCAACAGTTTTGATACTAGCCTTGACCATAAGTAGTTCTTTCTTGATGTGTTTTTTATTTGTGATAGACCCATGGAAATCTTTGTGAACATACACTTGACGTTATTGGAATATTGCAACCTATCTTTAGACTTCACAATTGCTTGTATCATGCAAGGTTACTTTGTCCCTTGTTTGATTGTTTGAAGACTACTCTATGTGTCATAATTGCTTTAAAAACTTGATCTTGAAATTCAAAATTATTGTCAAAACTGGAAATTATTATCTAAATATCACTTGTAGTAGTGAGAAATATCATACAACCTTTTATCCATGTTTAATTGTCACCTGGCTTTACTAAGGTCTATCATCCATATTCTGATCCAAGTTGGTTTGGCAAAATTTTTCTCTTAGATACCTTAGGAATCTTATACTTGAATTTTTCTAGTCTCTTGGTCTGAAACTAGCACATTAGGAATTGCCTTTAGCTAATGAAGATCACTTATGTCTCTTGACTACACTCTTGGTTAATGAATGGTTCACTTGTCCAATATTTTCATACCATTTCTTTTGGATTCTTGCATCTTATCTTTTCTTATTCACAAGTGTCGTACATAGGGCAATCTACCTATGGCTTGGGCACCTTGTGTTAAGTTATCTTTACTATCTCTTTTATGCTTTGGACAAGTGGACACTTTGCTTACCTAGCTTGAAAATGAAGTCATTATAAGTAATCCTTATTATCTCTTGACAATCTTCTTTCATGCCGGTTAGGAATCATGACTCCAAAAATATACATTCAAGAAGAAGAGAGAACAATATATAAACAATTCCAGTCTTTGAAAGCTAACTTCAATAGATTGTGGAAAAAACATGATACATCCTCTAATAAATATCCATGGTTCAAAAGGTACACTAAGGAAGAAGAGAGAGAAATGAAATCCTTATTTAAAAAACTCCAATCTTTGCATTCTAGAATCCAACACTTGGAGAAAGAAAAAGATACATCCTCTAGCCAACATTCTCAGAAAACAATCTATCCTTTATCTAAATCTTCTTCAAGCAAGGCCATGTCACATTCTCATAACAACTCTATCTTTGAGAAATATAAAATTCCTAACAAACCAATCTTTGATCAAGAATCTCTTTATGACCAACCTATATTTGATACAAAACCTATCTTTGATAAAGAAAATGAAATAACAGATTGAATCTTTATTCCTTTGGGAGAATCTTATGAATCGACATTGGAAAAACTCCTTGAAGGCAATATCATCACATTAGCTCCAACTACTTCAAGTAGACTTTCATTCTCGACTACTTACTATGTGTATCATCAAAATAATTAACATAAAACTTCAGATTGCATGGAATTGAAACATAAAATCCAAGATTTCATTGATGATGGAATAATTGGTGTTGATGATCCTAATGATTTACATAATGAAGATACTACTCTCAAGCTTGATCAAAATCATTAACCTATGTCTAGTAATGGTTCTCATGCCACCTCTATCTTATCCATCATACATTCATCTCCTAAATAAGAAAATCTCTCCAAGATTCCTCCATTGGACAAAGAACTTAATGCTTTTCACGCTACCTATGCATATCCTCAAGGGCTACCTCTAAAAGAGATCCAAGATAATATACATCTTTCTACAAGTCCCTTCCATACTTCAAAGGTCATAGATCCCAAGCTTCCTTGTGATTCAACGTCTATCATACCTATCCTAAATGTTCCTTCATTAACCCTTCATGAACCCCTCACACATATTAAAACTTCTATTTCATCCCTAGAAGCGGTTTCATGTCAAGAGGACAATCTGAAGTGTGAATAAATGAATATCACTAAAGATCAAGATCAATAGACCATCCATCCTTATTCAATGGTTGACCAAAGTATCATATCCCAAGAATCTCATGATGATTCCTTACAAGAAGATATCCTTTCACTTCCTATAGCTTATCCATCTCCTAAGAAAGATCAAGATACTCCTTCCATCATCTATGATGAGCTTATTGAAAATAGAGATAAGATTTCTCTTCCTATATTATCTAAAGATCCTTGTCAAGATAAAAATATCCCAAGAACTCCTCGTCATAATCCTTCACATCCATCTCAAAAAACTCCCATCTTTCCTACTCCTTCGCATAAGAATAAATCCTCCCAAGCTTCTTTTGCTCCTATCAAAGTTTCTCCTATCAAAGCTATTCATGAGCCTACTGGTATAAATATGGATCTTACATATCAAATCCTTGTCCATATTTCTCATTCTATGGATGTTGATGTCCGTACCCATTATCTATTTGCATCTTCCAAATCTATCCTTGGTCTTTATATCCCAAAGCTTAAACCTTCAAACCTTCCATCCATATTAGGACCTTATATCCCTCCATCTACTATACATCTTGTTCCTATCTTACCTCAAGATCAACAAAGCCATGCATACTTGAGAAACCATATATCCTTCCATCTAAACCTGCCATATCAACCTCATTCATCCACAATTACCAAGTCTTTTGGAAGCAATTTGGATGTGAAACATAAAAATTAGAAATACAAGAATCCACTTATAGTTGAAGATCATCATGTCCTATCTAATCGACATTTGAATACAAATAAAAATGAATTATCTAAAAGAACACAAGGGTTCTCAAAGAAAAGAGAGAAATCAAAGAAAATATGGGTTTCTAAATCCATCATAGAAGAATTACGATCAAAAGTATCTCAAAATAAAGAAAATATGGGTTTCTAAATCCATCATAGAAGAATTATGATCAAAAGTATCTCAAAATAAAGAAAAATCAAAAGCTATGTGGATTCCTAAGTCTCTCTTAAAGGACTTTGACATAAAATAAAAATCAAAGTTGACATTCAAGCTTCCAAAGACTTCCCCTCCGCTTCCTTTCAAACATCCTATATCTTCTCCTTCATCCATCATGTGTCCTTGTGTCCCAAGATCCACATCACTTCCTATATCAAAACCTCAAGCTAGCCAACGTATTCTCCCTCCAATTATCCAATACCCCTCAAGGTGTGTGTCAATGTTGATCTTTCCATCATTTCCATCTACTCCTACACAAACCTCTAAATTCCCTATATATTATCCTACACCTACATACTATCCTTCCATCTCCTATCCTTATATTCCCCTTATCTCATCTTACACATAAATCCTTTTGCTATCATCTACTTTATCATCCATACCTTTTCCTATCATTACCTTATCAACATCCTTGAGCATACCTCTCAGCATTCTTGGCCTATCATAGAATATCTTTCCAAAGAAGCATTATCGAAAGAACATCAGGCTTGACTTCCTCCAAAAATCTAAAAATTCAATAAAATGAAAAATACAAAAAAAATTAAAAAAATAGAAAAAGTGCCATGGTGAAAACCTGGAAAAAGGTGCCTTGGTAGCATAAGTAAAGAGAAATAAATTCATCCTATGGTGAAAACCACGACTTGTGGCACCTTGGACAAGTACCATGATGACAACCTAGCAAACATGTGTCATGTGTAGTTCCTCTATCTTGCACTCTACACTTGGGGCAAGATGTATCCACACTAGCTATTTCATGTGCACCCATACTTCCTCTTTTGCCTTTGACCTTGACAAGGTTTAACTATCCACGAGCATCATATATCCTTCCATCTGATATCTTTTCCATCAGCTAACTCACTTGCTTCCATCCATGCTAACCTCGTCATGATCTTTCTTATCCATAATTTTCCATCATTATTCCTAAGCATTATTTTCCTAATCTTAAACCATTCACTCATAATCTCCATCATCCTTTATCCTAATTTTGCTATCCTACCACTATCATATCTAATTGACCCCTTTGTCTTGATCATAATGAAGAACAAATATATATATATATATATATATATATATATATATATATATATATATATATATATATATATATATATATATATATATATATATATATATATATATATATATATATATATATATATATATATATATATATATATATATATATATATATATATATATAAATGAAAAATTTGTTAATAAGAGTCTCTTGACATGTTCAATCTTTGGACCACACACTTTCATGACACCAGGTCATTATATTATATGCTACCCAACACCGCTTCATGATCTTGCATTGCTATATTTTCTCTTTCCCTAGCTTGGGTACTCTAGACGAGACTGTCCTTGAGCATTGTATTATCTTTCTACTTCCTCCATCAACTTTCTAATTCATCCATCATGTCCTATACCTTGCTACACATTGGGGGAAAACCAATGTGATCTTTCTTGAGAATTGGTAATCTCTAAAAAATTAAAAACTAAAAAAATGTTCCTGAAAAAAACTCCAAAAGTCATATAATGTCCTGAAAAAATCATTATCTTGGTAAAATCTGGAAACATACGCTACTTGCAACCTATGTTCTTATATCTATCAGTTTTTCGCTTTGCACTCTAAACCCTTTTGACTTCCATATCCAATCTTCTTGGTTTGAGATTGATCTTTGTCTAGGGCTAGGGGGCATGAACTATATTACTCCTTTGTTGTACGATGGTGTTTTCTTAGTAACTCACACCAGTGTTTCTCAACACTACCCCGAATAGTGTTTCTCAACACTTCCTTTGACATCGAGTGTTTCTCAACACTTATCAGATATTGTACCTTGAGTTGATGCTTTGTCTGCAGTCTAGGATTGTGCGATATTTCTCACCTATAAGTATGAGTCCTAGTGAGTCAGTGATTATCTTTGTCTATTTTACACTACGCTTAAATTAAAATGACTGAGATGTGCTTAATAATATTTTCTTTGTATGTTATCTATTATTGAGGATTTTCTCTGATGTTCCCTCCTTGGTTTCTCCATGATGTTACGACTAGGGGCATGGGGCATATTTTCTTTGATTTCTGCTTGTGGTGTGATTCCAATGATCTTAAGCTATCTAATAAACCAGGTGTCTGTGATAAGAGCCTCCATCATGATTGGAATGTACACATACCTCGATCTTCTTTATTTAGATAGTTAGGCGAGGTTGGAATTATCTCCTTGTTGTTACATTGTGTTTGCTTATCCAACAACCATTCAGGTCATCCTGGACTCTTATACCTTGATGCTTATGGTTACTTGCAACATTAATTTGGAAACTATGTTTAGGTCATCTTGGATCTTATGCCTTGGTGCTTACATATGTTTCCTAGATTATATCCGATATAGATCATATTCATATCTTCATAGTTGCGCTTGCACTAGTGATGGTTGTATGATCTTGCGATATCCCTTAATAAGGATCGATGATAAAAACAAGGACCTATTTATTGAATCTTGAAAGTTTCACTTTGCTTTTTCATAGTAGTTTTCAATTTTAGGGTTCATTCTAATTTACATATGAGTTAGGAGAGGGTGTCCTTCATCATTATCAAACAACTTTGGTCATCTTTTTTTTAGCATTCTTGATTCATTTTCAAGATTGAAACCAAAATTCCAAGTTCATTATGTTGTTCTTTTGAGGCTTATCTTTTCATCCTTTAAGGTAAAAATTGATCATATTTTCTTCATAATCACTTTCTTTGACCTAATGTTAATGTTATACCTTTTTGGTCAACCTTATTCAAATTAGGACAAAATTTTCATCACTTGGTGGTCAAACTTGGTCTTATGTGCTTATCAATCATCTTGAACCTTATCTTATCTTGATTTGATCAAATCCATCTCATTTATGCATCTCCTCTACCTTGTTTCGATTTTGATCCCAAGGGGGCAAGAATAACCTATCTTTCAAAGCTACAAATTGATTATGTTATCTTATTATCTTGTCTTTCAATCTTTGTTTCAGTGTTAAGTTTCACTTCAACTATATATTGTAATCTTGCTATATTTTCTAGTTCTCATTCGATCAAGTTCAAGATTAGTTGTCTCTCTATGCTTCATTAGATCAAGTTCATAGTCAGATCTTTATTATGTATCTTGTTATCTTTGCTAGTTTTCATTCGATCAAGTTTGAGAATATTTTTTTTCTCTGTACTTCATTCGATCAAGTTCAGAGTCAGATCTCTATCAGTTACCTTGACATCATCATTCTTTGACTCAATGTGTTCTCAGATCGCTCACACATTAGTCAAAGAGGGGCAAATGTAATCACTCAAAAATGGTCTAATAAACCTTGAGCTCCACATTAAACATTAAAATTTAAATACTAGACTAAATCTTGTGCTTAATTAATTTTTCATATTTATTTAATCTCTTATTTTTTGATCAAATCATCATTTTATCATATATTTGATTATATCCTAAAGTTTGACCACTTTATCCTAAGCTTTATTTAATTAAGAGAACATTCTCTTTTAATTAATTAAAAAATCTTTTAATTAAATAATAAAATCACTTTATCCTAAGCCACATTTAATTAAAAGAACATGTCCCCTTTTAATTAAATAGAAATCTCCTTTTAATTAAATAAAAGTCTCTTTTAATTAAATAATAGAAACTACTTTGCTAAAAATAATAAATAATAAATTAAAAATAAAAAGAAAAGTGCACTTTCCAATGCGATGGAATCTTTTGACTTTAAAAAAAAAGCTTTTGTCTCTTTATCTCAACCACTCATTATTTTGCCTCTTAATCATGTCCATTGATTTTGCCTATTGAGAATCTTGAGCACATGGATCAACCAAGATTTAATCTTCACCCTTGATAATTCATTTTTGCCTCTTAATCTCGACCATCTATTCATCTCTAAATTCATTTAAAAGGATACTCTCTCCTCATTCTTGAGATATCATCTCTTGCATTATCTCATCCTCATAGCATTCGTAGATTCTTGAGATCTTGAAATCTTATTGCAAGTTCTTAGAGTCTTGACATCTTAGCATCTTGGAATCTTGGAGTCTTACAATCTTGGAATCTTGGATTCTTACTGATGAACTACAACTGATTGAATACTTGAATGACTTAAAGATTAGTGATTAGAGATCACCGAGTTACTAAAATGATATGTAAGATAATTAAATTAGTCATTATGTTGTCATTGATGTCAACTAGTTTTGACAGTACTTATCATGTAAGTTACAAACATCTAAACATCTATAAAAAGAGAGAAAAGATGAAGAACTGAGATATCTACATGGAGAGAGATGTATATGACAGATGAGGATAAGGAATACTTTGGGTAACTTATTGATGAGTCTATGATCTCATATTGTTGACTTGATTATGTTGCATTAATCTATTATGAAGAAGGAAGCAAAATTGTACAAGGCAATGTGGTCGGTAAATGAAGCACTTCAATATACACTGAGCTAGTGTTGTGTATACCGAGCGACAATATTAACCAATCTTGTATTTGTCGACGCATTTCTTTGTTAACCGAGTATGGATGAAAGTATTAAATGATTAGTTTAGTTGACAGAATTTGATGAGCTAGAAATTGTTATGATTTCAAGATTGAGGATAAAGTTTATTATGAGATCCACAACTGACAAAATTCAGAGAAGATCTAAAGGATGGAATTGAAACATGTTATTGACACAACTACCGAGGAAGGTTTAAGAGGCAAAATCAATGAAGAAGAATAAGTGGTAAAATTAGATGGTTGATATGAAAATAGTTTATCTGTCTATATAAGAGATATGAGTTTCTTCATTGAAACATGTCAGAAGAAACAAGACTGTAGAGATTTCGCGTGAATATAGTTTCATGCATGTTTGATCAGATTGGTTGAAGGAGAACCGAACTACAGGACAATACCAAGCGTCAGAGAGCTATTACCGAGTGAAAGTAAGTTGAGGAAGTGAATTGAAATACTGATAAGAGGATTTGTATGGGCTTAGAATAGATTTGAACATCTGCAAATTAAGTTGTATTGTAATCAGATCAACTACTATTTCAGATTAACCATCGATACAAAAAATCTCCTAATCGAGTGGACTTAACCATCTTATGTTATGCTCTGATGTCATTCAAGGAATGTACATTGTTATCTTATTGACCCCATAGTGAATGTTGGTTGAAAGTTAACTATTCATCTTAAATCCTCTAACAAGGTTGCACCTAACAGTGTGTTTGTAACCTTTAATAGGGTTGGCTCTTCACCGAGCTCACTTCAGATTATTTTGGGTTATCGGTCCCAGGTGGGTTTTTCCCTTAGCAGGGTTTCCATGTTAAATCATTGTGTTATGTGTTTCTGTGATGACTGTTCTATTGCCATACTTTACATACTGCATATTTGATTTGGTCGGTAATCACAGTGAGTTAATTAACTGGTAATCGTTAAAAGGCATAGACAGTTTAATAGTTTATGTTACCGAGCTGCAAAATTTATTGAAATTGTTTTGAGTGTTACATCTTTGTATTTGGGACTGTAGGATAATTGATCTAATTGATTCACCCCCCCTCTTAGTTATTCTAACACTTACAATCTTGGCATCTTGGAGCTATGTCATTTTTAGATCTTTCATATTGAAGCATTGCATCATCATTTTTATTTTCTTTCTTGCATCTAGATCTTACATCTCATCTTAGATCTACTTTTATTTTAGCTTAGATCTTGCATCTCATCTTAGATCTATTTTCATTTTAACTTAGATCTTACATCTTATCTTAGATCTACTTTTCTTGCATTCTTGCATATCATTTTAGTTTAGATCTTGCATTTCATCTTAGATCTATTTTCATTATCATTTGAATCTTCCATTCTATGGTGCACCTTGCAAGAGTCTTTCTTTAAGGTTCATTTGAGAGCCACCATTCATAATATCTACATGGTGCTTGCACGTCATGGATAAGAAGTTGTAAGACGCTTCTTGAGATCTCCTTTTTCATGGATTCCCTCAAGTGTAATGGTTTATAAAAGTGACCTCACTTTTTGGTACACAAAGCTAATTTAGGATAATGCATTGCATAGTAGTTTGCATATGAGACACCTAAGAGTTTGCATCTATATTAACACATGGTGTAGGAGAATTCTACTATAGGTGGTGATAGTTGTTATCTCGTTTCACTTTATGTGTGAGATCCACCTTTAATGCACTTATCACATTATCATACTCCACATGATACACATACTTCCATAATAGAGGATGATCCACCTTTAGTGGACATGTGATTCCACCTCGTATAGGTGATAACTTATCCTCTCCTTATCATTATTTCTTATTGTCTTTCCTATATAAGCAAGCCTATTGTGTACATTTTAATTATGCCCATTATGAATAATATCATTCTGGCATCTTAATGCAATTATCTTTCCATTCTCTTGTGGAAGTTATCTTGGTTTTTAATTTGATCATGTGAGTGTTGTAGAGTCATCTAAAACTCCAACACAAATGATAATCAAAATGGTGCATTTGGTCTTCAAAACTAGCCAATTTTTATCATTTAATTCCATTTATGCCCTCTGAACACAATAAATGCTTAGTTAGACATCAAGGTCGACACCCAAGGTGACAAGACATCACCATCATAAGGATTAGGGTTTAAGCTTTCCAATTAAGACATGACTAAACTTGGAATGCTGACACTCACAACAATGAAACAAAAGACATGGAGAGGAAGACATTAGGGATCAAGGTTGAACCCTTCAACATGCCAAATGAAAAAACCTTGAAGACCAAAAAGATAAGTAAAAAACAAAACAAAGAAAGAACAAAACATAAAGGAAAATGACAAGAAAAGAAAGGAAAGACAAGGCAAGACAAGGCAAGACATCAACAAGAGAATCAAGTGGAAATAAATGGGGCCACCCGCTTTGTTAGAAAAAATAAAATGGGTGGTGAGTGTAAGGCACAAAAATAACTCAAAGGTAATTTGAAAACCATTAAGCTATAAAAATATTTTACCTTGACATTAGTTGATGAGAGGGGTTCCAATTTTACATTCACTCGATAGGGCAAGTTCTAGCTGTATTGCTCGATGAACTATTAGTAAATAATTAGTAGACTAGAAGTAAGGAAATTACAACATCTTTGACATCTTATCTTTTCTCATCATGTAATTCATATATGTTATTAAGCTTGGCAATACATTATTATCATTTGATTGTGCCATTAACAATGTTTTTTCATAGCAACAATAGATTTTTACTACTAAAACTCTATTAGATATTTATTGATAATTGACAAAAGTAAAAAAAATAAATAAACAATATCATTTCTTTCATCTTACATATTTAAAAATAATTTGTAACCATTGATTACTAAATTAAATTGCTTCTCCTCCTAAAATAAAATGGCCTCACCTTAATACATTAGATTTAAATAATAAAAAAATAAAAAAATTATACCCAATGAAAAAAATGCCTCAAAATAACTTTAATAATGTAAGATCACTATCCCAATGATCTCCCTTTTGATAATAACTTTAGTGCCATCTATTATACTTGATCCAACTACACTAGTGACAAATAATTTAAGTGCTGACAAAGAGTAGACTATAGACAGGCCACGCGCATTGTATCTAAACATCTGGAAAATAATTTTTTAAAGCATTTGCGCCAAACGGTCGAGAGTTCCGAACTCACTAACTCTGAAGCAGGGGATCGAAACTCAGGAAGTCACAGCAGCGACCTGGGGAGGGGAGAAAAAGGAAAAAACATTCAAGGCCGTTTGCTATGGCGGTTGCACGTACTGGAGTATACGTCGACGACTATCTCGAATGTAAGAGGAGTACACAAATCCAATCTGAACATGATTTGCCTACTGGTCTCTATTTGTTTCTGATTTGTTTTCTCAAACTGAATTCAATTGTATTTATTGAGTGAAGATGCGAGCACACTGCCGGCAGACATACAGAGGCTTCTGTCGACAATGAGGGAGCTGGACGAACGATCGAACAGTAATAAATTAAACCAGATAAACTTTCAAATGACTATGTTATATGTATAGTATTTGGTTTTTAAAAATGTGTATATTTTAGCGTTTAAGCGGGATTCTGTATGTATGTGTTATTGAAAGCCACGTGTGTTGTGTATTCAGTGATGCTGAATCAGACTAGAGAGCAGACGCGACAATGTTTAAGTTTGCCTTCCAAGAGTTCGAACAAGGCCTCGCCCGAGCAGGAGGAAACAATCGAGAAGCTGAGGAAGGATATTGAGTGCAATCGGGAGAACATAGTCAACCTTTCTACAGAAAAGGTGTTGCTTGCCAAACAAGCACATGATCTGGTAGGATTTATTTAATCTACCGACTCTGCCTATAATTCGTAAAGCGTTTTTGGGGTTTGCATTTGGTTTCTCAACAAGTCTAATTTCTTTTGAATTTTAATTATGTCAAAATTTGGGGTTTTTCCGTCTCTGTGGGTTGGTCACCCTCACCCGCATTTTTTAATCAAGCATGCACTTTATAGGCTGTCTAGGGGATTTAGGTTTACAAGTAAAATGGCTAGTGCCTCATTTTCTTCAAGAAATAACCTGTTAATTGTCTGTTCTATGCCGCAAAAATTCACTTTCTAGGCTTTCTGAGGGATTTAGGTTTATAAGTAAATGAATATTGGTCATTGTTGAATTTCCTTCGGAAAATAGCTATTAATTATATTTTGTATGACATTACAAGCGTATTTTTGGGCTAGTAAAAAATTAGATCGCCCCATATAGTTATTCTAGGGAGAGGATGTAGTGTGCCAATACAAATTGTTATGCCTGGGCGTGAGAGAGATTAATAGAAAGATAGTAAAGTCAAATGAAAACAAATGCCCTGCCAAGAATCCTTGTTTGGTGTTTTACTGTGGTTTACAGTTGCAAGTAAAATGGCTTCTAAAATGCTTTATTAAGTACTTCTGTTTGGTGTTCCGGGTTTGCTGTGCGAGCGTAAGTAGTTCTCCCTTTGCATACTCAGAAATGATGCGAACTAGAATGCTGTGTAAGCTTAAAAGAATTGATATCTATTTGTCAGGAAAAATATAGCCCCTTAAATAAAATATATATTCAACCTAGATTAACGAACTGGGACTGGAAAGTGATAAATGCTGAATTAATTGTGGAAATTAAATGAAGTTAAATGTGGTTCTTAGTTGGATTCTTTAGATGGGAAAGTGATAACAAAGATGCCAAGAATTGATTTGCTACTGTGTCGAGATTTTAGGACTTGATCAAGTGATGCTTCAAAATTTGCAAACTGACTGTAATTTGCTCCTGTTCAGATCTGCACCTGCAGAAATGAAAAGGCAAAACTCTGATTGTTAGAATTAGCTCACCTCTATCTTCTGATGTTTGAATCCGAGTAAGTATTGACATTGTTTACACACACCTTTGGGGAGCATGCAGAATTGCATGGGTTATGTTCGCTTCAGTCAGTCCCCTATGATGACTGACTCAACAACTTCGGAAGAAGGATTGAGAACAAGCAAATATGCAATGGACTTTGGACAATTTATGCTGGTATAATCCTTTGATGATGCTACTATGATGCTGTCATTATGAGGCTACCCTTGATGTTTTCAAATGAATGCATGAATGTCTCTAAATATAACATAGCACAGAAATTGCACCAGGTTAGCTCACAGTGGTAATGAGAAAGTTATTGGGGTGTTAATTGAATTCTAAAAGATTGAAGTACATATCTGCTATAAAGTGGCATATTCTTGCATAGATTTGGCTGATCACATCACCATATGCAAATCCCATCATCACTCATCCTCAAGAAAGGAAGTTTGTGGGTGCTGTGTGCTATGACATAGCCTCCTATGGGACTAATTGTAAGAAACTCCCTAACAAAAGAAAATTTGATTTACTTAGAGCCATGCAGAGGCAGGTGCTACATAAAAAAATTGTCTACTGAGAAAAATTATTTGTGGCTTATCTTGAGTACATTTCTTGCACTTTATAATTGAATATACAATGCTCCATGGAGTATCGGAATGGGGGGAAGGGTATGAGAAATAGGGGGACCGAAGGCCTAGATTTGGGGACGGTAGTGGAGAGATATATAATACTTAAAGAATAGTTATGAAAACTATAAGGAATAATAAATGAAGTTTGAAATATTAAACACATTCCATTGAACAACGAAAATGTTGAATATTAGTAAATTAATATTAATTTCAAAATAATGAATCTATTCAAAATTTAAATATAATTGACCCAAAGCCTAATGCCTCTAATCATTTCCTAAGTCCACTCCAAGCTCCTCATCACTTGAATTGTTGGACTCGTCAGGGTCAAACTCATCCAAACCAATACCAACCAACCTTGTCTGTGCCACATCATTATCAACTCGCGCTGACTTCTCTAGTTCTATATGGTAGCATGTTGCAGTCAATTAGACACAAGGCACCATGCATAGCCACAAGCTTCTTTACCCTCATAGAGGTAAACCTGTTCCTCTTAACATATTGAATGGAGCTATAATTAGACCAATTCCTCTTAGTTGTAGAAGAACTAGAAATGTAGGACAACGGATAAATGGCTAATGTGGTTGTCAAAAAAGTAGGTCCAGCATAATCAGCCATATAATTGGATCTTCCTATGCCATAGTTTCCCTATTTAGCCTGTCCTCTTCTGGATATCCCTCAAGAGTGACAAATTTTGATCACTCAGTACAAATGATGTCGATATTTGTAGTATCATATATCTTTTGAATAGTCTTTATGAACCTAGTTATCAACCTCAACATCTTATATATTGGTAACTCTGCCAAGCTTTTGCATACACCACTTCATGTTTAATATATAGGCAACCATGTGCAAGGAAGTGTTGAGCTTCTCTCATCTTTGATGAATGATTGGTTGAATATTTTAATTGCAAAGCTAAAATGTGGGGTCCTTTTCTTGTATGGAAACCTTCATTTATCCAAGCATATCCTCAATACACTCATACAACTCTTCAAGGCTATGTGCATTAGCATCCTCATAACTAATTACTTTGAAGACTAAAGTAATGATGGCATCAATGTATTTTGTATCAGTCCAAAATGTGTCACTCTTCACTAGCTTCCTCATTCTCTTCCCCTGCTTTGACTTAGAATTTGGCCACCAATTCCACTCTATTGCCATAACCATTAAATGCAATGCCTCTTGCACCTCAAGCATCCTTTCCAAGAGAATGGAGTATGATGCATATCTAGTCTCTATAGGTTTTTGGAACTCCTTGGAGAAGATCGTGAAGAGTGCATGCAAAGTGTGGTGATTGCAAATCAACATTTTCACATCTCTAGTATCATTAAGTACCTATTTATCCCACCTGATTTTGCCTATGCCTTTGAGTGTGTTGTGACTCAATTCTATAGAAACAATTTTGCTTGAGTCCTTTCATTTTTGTGTGTCATAGTGGTTTTTGGCCCAAGTTAATAACCGATTTGAGAAATTTTAAATGAGTAATTTATGCTTATTTTTGTGCCTTTGAATGTTGTTCAATCTTCCTTTCATGCGTTGTTCAAATTTGAAGTTATGGGTGTATATGGTGGCTGATCTTTTTGTTTGTGTAGGATATAAAAGATCAATGTTTTTATCCAAAACCATCATCTACACTTAACTAAATTCCTTTTACAATCCCTTTGAACACTTGTATTCAAGCGTGGAAATCCTAGGATGAAAACCCTAGTGATTTTGGAATGCAATCTCATATAGAGTTTGCATTTGAAATTCATTGGATGCAGAATCCAACTGCATTATATTGATCCAATTCATCATTGTTGTTGGTATGAATTGCTGTTGCAAAATCATTTGAATGTAATATAGTCAATACTGTGATAGGAAAGAGAGCAGAAAACACATAAGTATTTGCTGTTCACTATAATGAGAAGATCAGTGTTATGTTGCCATTATTGAGTGGAGTGTAATGAAATGGATGTATAAATAGTAATTTAAATCTGAGTCTCTAAGATTTGTTTAAAAAATGGGTCTGATAATGTTTTTATTCAACTAAAAAGTGTTTGTGGAAGGTTAAGAATTATATTTGCATTATTGTTTTGGCCTGATGCATTATAGTGGTACCACAGTTGGTGATCTTGCTAGCCTATCTGTTTAAAGTTCAACTTTGCATGTTTTAGTGTTATGCAGTACAGTGCCAAAGCAATTGGATATCACTTGAGGGAGATAAAAAAATAAAGACATTCTATAGAAATTTAGAGACTAAATCATCTCCTACAAATTTTGTTGTAGAGCATAATAATATGGTTCAAAGAGAGAGAATGAATGCCAAAAAAAAGGGTTAAGACCAAAGGAAGTTTGATTTGATAATTGATATGGTGGCACAATCACTTCACAAGATGGAGAGTAATATGAATATGCCTAAATAGTAGATGGGTCAAGTAAGTGCTTTTGAGGGCAATAATCTATATGCCACTTAAAGCCACACACAAAGGACTAATCTTGTTTCAGTTGCAAGACCCACGGGACCTATGTTCTTAAATAAGGAGATAGAGTCTACAAAGTTTGAAACCCATAACTCATTCTTTGATGATACTAGGGCTTGTCATGTAGAATACACAGCTCTTCTTAAGGAGATCCAAAGTGAAATATCACTCACCAATTATATGAACATGAAGAAGTCCCATAATGGTTAAAGACTTGAGCCTAGGCAAGAAGCTTTGAGGAAGTTGACACTCTCTCCCTATGATGGGTTTAATGGATGCTCAACTCATGTAAATGAGAACAAAAGCTAGATACATACTTGTCCCTTAGGCTGATGATCAAAGTTGAAACAATCAAGTTTGCCATCTTGCATTTGGAGGGTACTACACATGAGTGATCGTGCCATGGTTTGATCACTAAATGTCATAGATCCATCCCCTTATATGATTAATTCTACAAACTTTTGAATGAGAGGATTGATAGTAAGGATTGCGAAGTTCATTTCAAACATTTGACTCAGCTCAAATAGTGTGGTTTAGTGGAGAACCACATATTAGAGTTCACAATCTATTAGTAATGATGTCAAATATCATAGAGAGAAGAGTGACAAAGCTCTTCATTGAAGGGTTAACTGAATCTCTCAAGGGGATGGTCAAGGGTCAAGGCTGTCAAACAACCCACCCTACAAGAGGAAATCAAGCGGGCTTTGGCTTTGAAGACTTCCATGCCAAAGAATAAGTTTCAGACTAAAACTGTCATTCCAAAGAAGCCTTTTCACAAAAAAGTACAACACAACAAGATCTTTCTATTAAGACTAGACATTGAGGCGAGGAATGAATTGAGGAGGAAAAAGCTATGTTTTAGGTGCAAGGCACCATGATCACTTGGACATAGATGTCTTAAGAAAGGCAAGTGCATTACATTGTGGCAAGGTTTGATGATGAATTGGGATTTCAAGAACTTGAATTGCAAAGTAAAGAAGAACTTGAACAAGAGATCGAAAAAGAAGAAGACCAACCAAAAGAAGGAGCCATGGTAGAGGCATTCTTCCTATGCTTCGGGTACTCCAAGATATAACCTCTTTTGCATTTGTGGGGTCCTGCAAGGCTAAAGGGTGACTGCACTCGTTGACTTTAGTGCCACTAATAACTTCATTGATAAGTGACTTGTTGCCAAGAAAGGCCTCAAGCTGGAGGACTTTGAAGGATTCAATGTTATGGTGGTTGACAATTTCACCATCCAATGAAATAGAAAGATCTCCTAGCTGAATCTTAATTTGGGAGGATACGATATGAAGGATAACTTCTATGTTCTCAACATAGGAGACAGAGATATGGTCCTAGGTATCTAGTGGCTGCACTCATTAAGAGAGATCACACAAAACTTCCAAACCAAAAAAATGAAGTTTTAGTTGGAAGAAAAAGAAGTGGTACTATAGTGAATGACAAATAAAGTGCGAAGGATTGTATTGGCTAAGAGAATGGAGAGGATTTCTGTCATGAACAAACCACGTGAGAAGCTTAGTGTTTGGTGTCTATTACGAAAACCGTTGAAGGAACCAAGGCATATCATGTGGATGCACATAGCATCTTGGACAAGCACAATAAAGTATTTATCAACATTCCTCTAAGGATATTGCCAAATATACGCTTTGAGCACATCATTGAATTGGAGAAGGGCGCTAAACTTGTCATCATTATTCCCTATTGCCACCCTAGGGGGACATAAGGAGGAAATGAAAAAGGCCATTAAGTGACTATTGGAAATGGGGTACATTAGATTCAACTCAAGTCCCCTTGATTCCTTTGTGGTTTTGTTGAAGAAGAAAGATGGCACAATGGAGATGTGCATTGGTCATATAACATTGAACAAGAGGATTATCAAGAACTGATACCCCATTCCTAGGATTGAGAAATCGATAGATGAGCTTCACAGAGCAATCTATCCAAAAAATAGATCTTAAATTTGGCAAACATTAGATTAATATTGGAAAGGAGGATATTCACAAGACAACTTTCTAGTGTCACTGTAGGCACTATGAGTTTTGAGTTATGCATAAATAAATTTTTTTGCAAGTGATTGAGAAAGTAGTCTTGTTTGATACATTTTTATCTACATCAAAATGTGGGAGAACCTACAACAAATTGATTGAGTGCTTGAAATTTTGTAAGCACGAACGTTGTTTGCCAAGGAATCAAAGTGTGAGTTCATTGTGATAGAGATCTTATCTAGGTCACATCATCAACACAAAGGGAGTGTAGGTGGACATGGAGAAGATCAAAACAATTTGGGATTGGCATCGCTCGAGGAACTTGACTTAGCTGTGAGGATTGTATTGATGCAGCCAAGGACGGGAGGGACCTCAAAGAGATCAGTCCAATCCTTGCAACACGAGTTACACAACGAAAGCAACATGAAACAAGAGAGGGAAATGCAAGATCAACCTTCAATTATCATGAACTCAAGTACAATGAATTTGCACATGTAGTCTTACATTCCAGGCATACATGCCTATTTTCGAACCTTTAAGAGGTTATCTTTTTATACTATCTATTGCTAATTGCCACTGAACTACCTTATTCCTAAAGAACTGCTAACTGCCTCCCTAAGGATCAATTACAACAACTTATAAAGCCTTTGCAAGCATCAAGTCGGCCTGAGCAAGATTACATTCTCCAAGAACACGAAAACGTAATACATTATAGGTCAAGGCCTAAACCATAAGGAGCTCTCAACACACAATGTAACATAACGTGTGAACCAACAAGAAGGTCGGCCACAGGCTAGGGAACATTGAGATATGAGCCACGAAGCTTCGTTGATTGGGAAAATCCTTTGCAAGCTCGGAAAACATAGACTGACCGTGAAGCGTGAAGAACAGTGAAGTCCCACCAAGAATCCAAGATAACTCAAGTACGAAGAAATTAATTGAGATGCGAACCTAAGTGAAGGTAAAACATGATACCAGGAACACTCCATGAGGTGCGCAACAACAATTGATCCATACAGAAGGGACGTTGAAAGAAACTCGACCACTAGCAAATTGAAAATAGGAAATAAAATATTTTTGGTTGATGCAAGATTGCCAAGAACCCAAGATGCTCATGCATCAGACACCCGAGGTTATAAGAAAAGTGAGCCTCTCCAGAAGTGATGGGGTAGATTCTTCTGAATCATGAGAGTTCTTGCACAGTCTATCAGAGTCCTGTTTCTTCTTTCAGCGACTCCAATTTGTTGAGGGGTTCTTGGTGCACACATCTGCCTTTTTATCCCCTGTTCTTCACAGTAGTTGGTAAACTCTTGAGAGGTGTTCTCACCTCCTTTGTCCGGCCTTAGACACTTCAAGTTCTTACTAAGTCTCCTTCTCCACTTGGGCCTTGTAAATTTTAAACATATGGAAGGCCTCTGATTTTTCTTTTAGGAATAGCGTCCACATCATCCTTGAAAAATCATCTACAAAGAGCATAAAATACCTGTCTCCATAGTAGCTCTTCGTCCTCATTGGTCCACACAGATCTGTGTGAACAAGATCCAATACATTTTCAGCTGAAAAAGACTTGTTGCTGAAGCTTGTACTTGTCAGTTTACCCAACTGACATTCTTTGCACATGGCCCTGTCTGGCTTTATGATGTCAGGAAGCCCTCTGACGGACTTCTTCCTACTCACTTTGACTATGCTATCAAAGTTTATGTGGCAGAGTCTTTTGTGCCACAACTAGCTATTGTCATCCTTTGCCATAAGGCAAGTTTTCTCTGTTTCCCCTTTTGCTATTGTCATGAGGCAAGCCCCCTCGATTGAGTTTAGGTAGAACAAGTTCCCTTTGCTTTGTCTACCGGTGGCAACTTGTGCTCCTAATTGATTCTTGACAATACATGATCCCTGTCCAAACTCTAACAGGTAACCTTTGTTGTTCAGTTGAGCTACACTCATCAGGTTGTACATGAGTCCTACCCAGTACACATCATCAGAAACAACTACATTACCAAGTGCTATTGAGTCTTTGCCTCTAATAGCACAGGGAGCATTGTTTCCAAATGTCATTGATCCACCATCACTAAGCTTCAAGTTGATGAACTTGTTTTTGTCACCAGTCATGTGGTGAGTGCATCCACTGTCAATGATCTAGTCCTCACATTGGTGGGAGATGGAGATAAGTGCCATTTCACTTATCACTGTGTTTTCTTCCTTTATTGCCACAAAGGCAATTTCATCATCTTCCGATTCTTTAGATTCGTTGCCAATGACACCTTCCTCAACAAGGTAGCACTCTTTCTTTCCTTTGTTCTTGAATCAGTTGAACTTCTCTTTATTTTCATTTTTTGGACATCTGGCCGCAATGTGTCCTATCTTATTACAAGAAAAGCATTTCAATGAAAGTTTCCCTTTGTACTTCCCTTTTCCTCTCGGAAATCTCCTTGCGATGAGTGCTTCAAACTCATTCTGCTCTTGTTCTTCTGAGAGCAGATTGTCAAGGAAATGATCAGACCTCCCGGTAGAACTATTACCGGTCTCTCTTCCTTTCTTGGTGGAAGCAAATTTTCAGAAGACTTAAAAGCAACATCTAACATAGGTAAGCTGTTATCATAATTGCTTAATTCAAAAGCAGTTAACTTATCGATAAGAGAGTCAAGGGTGACTTGTGATATGCTCACAGATCTGAGCTCCTGTATGGATGAGATCTTGATAGCATACTGTGGCCTCAACGTCCTCAGTATCTTAGTTATCACATCTTGCTCACTTAGTGTTCCTCCAACGCTTTTGATGGAGTTCATCACTTCTTTTATTCTGTTGCTGTAGTGCTCAATGTCTTCACCTTCATTCATCTTCATGTCATCATATTTGCCTTTGAGACTTTCTACTTTTGCTCTTTGAACATGAGGGTCACCTCCATACACAGTTTGTAGCTTTGCCCACATTTGACAAGCTGTAGTCAGATTTTCAATTTCTGCATACACGTTGTCAAGCAGTGTACTGGCTATCATATCCATAGCAACTGTGTGTTCACTTTTGACCTTCAATTGATCAGCCATCAAGGTACCGGTAGGTTCGGTGTAATCTGTGATCACATGGTTCCAAAATTGATCTCTTGTGGTTTTCATGTACAGCTTCATTTTGCTGCGCCAAAGACTGAAGTTTTTCTTAGAAAACTTGGGTCCTTCCTTTCTCATCATTATGATCTTTTCCTTGATGCGGTTAAGCAACACAGAAAAAGGACGTGGCTCTGATACCAATTGATGGTCCCAACTGGTGCTGAGAGGGAGGGGTGAATCAGCACCCACTAAAACTTGAAAACACTATGATATAAATTAACTATTATTGCATGCAAAACAAATCCTATAAAAGAAATAACTAGCACAAGATTACAACAACATAGAACACCAGATGTATCACATGGAAACCCAAAACGGGAGAAAACCACGGTGTGAGTAGAACTCACAAATTTTGCACTCTTCTGAAGTGTGCCCTGTGAAAAGCCTTTCCTATTAAGGGATTACAAATGCACTGTTAGATGCGACCTGGTTAAGGGATTTAAAATAAGGCCTGTTAAAGCTTGCCTTGTTAGAAGACTTTAGAACATCTACTAGATGTCACCTGGTTAAGGGATTTGATACAAGGGACCTGTTAATGTCCACCCAAATATTGGGATTTGACTATTGCAATTGTTAGAGAGCAATAAAATGGTTGATCTTTTGAAATGGCTTTGCTGAGCCTGATAAGATCACTGTTTCATCCACTGAGAGTCATCACCGGGCACCACAGATATGCTCTCTTCAGGTTGTTGTGCTTCCTTGCACACTCTCCTCTTCTTCTTCTTCTCCTTTTCCCTTACTGTAGCTTTGCTTAGCGTACAATTTCACTCTTTCTCTTTGGCAAAATGAAGGCAAATGATTTTCTTGATTGGCTGAAGAATAAATAGACTTCCTGCCGATTTGCGAGACAGATCTTTCCGCTCATTTCTGAAGTGATCTCCACGAAGATCTCCTTTAGATCCATCATCCAGTCGTGTCTCAGTTATAAGAGGAAACATCATATGCATGACAAGCTTTCTCTCAACAAGAGATCTGCCATGCAGTCGTGTTTTTGTTTTGTAAAGGAAACATCATATGCGTGTCACATACTTTACCTTAGACGAAATTCCGCCATGATTTATGCAATAAATTTCGGCATTAAATCCTTCAACTGTGCCTTTCACCGGTCTTTTCCATAACATAAAATCCTATGTGATTTGTGCAACAAATCTCGGTAGAAGAGTCTCTTAAGTGTCGGTCAACTGTGTCTTTCACCGGTCTCAGTGATATCTCACCGATCAGTGATGATCAGTTTACACCCTTCCTTATGCAGTGTTCAGGTCTCTGTCTTCACCTGTCACTTCTCTGTTCTCTGTCTATACCGGTCACTACTCCGGTTATATACTTACTGGTCACTTTCTTCACCAGTTGCTTCTTAGAGCAATAAGTGCATTTATGCTCATCACTGTGTCATCGGTTACCGATTTCCTAAACAGTTTCTCTTCTCACTTGTTCCCTAGTATTTGGACAATGTTAGCTTAGACATTTAATGACATCAATGACAAAACCACTTTACCATATACTAGTTGCATCCTTACCGGTAATGCCAACAATATCAATCTTTGCAAAGAAACTAACAAATATATTATGAACTAGAGAAAATAACATTGAACTACAAACAAATGTCGTCTTCTGAATCTCTACACAAATAAACATGCAAGAATTATAATAAACCTGCATATTTGCAGCAATGTCCATAAAACAAATGTTGTTGTTAGAAACAACATTCTCTATCGTTCCATCTACTGGATCTGATCTCTAATAAATATCAGAGAATTGATTCATTTCACCATAAGAACGGTAATCAATGAATTATCTACATAAGAAATCACATAATGCATGACTGTCTTGGATGTATTTAGTCTGCAATTCAATATCGACCCTAACTGCATTGGTAAGGTTTGTTCTTGCACTTAATATTTAAATGAAAATGTCTGTTTGATTTTGACATCAATGACAAGTTTTCTAACAATCTCCCTCTTTGTCATTGATGGAAAAACTCTAATTAGAAAATGATCTGATCTGCAACAACAAAATCTGCAAAAACAATTAGCATCTTGCAACAAGACAACAATTGAAATCTGCATCACAATAATCTGAAATCTGAAATCTGAACTTAACAATGAACTCTACAAAATCCCAAGTTACCAAGTTTGCACCTTGGACCCTTGAACTGGGTTTGGGTGCGCACCCGGTACAAGTGCGGGTTGGGTGTGCACAGGGTGTGCTCCTAGTCCTGTGAGCGCGCCTGGGTTCGCACACCCACGGACTTGTGCTCACCCACAGGGATGGGCGCGCACCCTGTGCGCACCCAACCTGCACCTGGGCGCACCCGCGGGTACCCACGGTGCAACTTAAAAAAAGTGGGGCCAAACATTAAAAAAATATAGTTTTTAATTTTTTTAACCTTCAACCCTAAAATGCCCCCATATGAGGCTTCCAAACACACTTTCATTTCACTTTTGCTCTCTCCATCTTGCCAGGCTGAAGTGAGGTGATTGTATGCGAAGGAGATAGATTGTGGAGTGCCAAATACCTTCCGCAAAGCAGATTTAAGTGTTTAAGGTATGCATTTCAACAATATTCTTTAGTTTTTTGATAGATTTTTTCATGTTTTTGATGAGTTTTATTTTTTTTCAAGTTTGTGAATAAGTTTTCAAGTATGTTTTTTTTTTCATTTTTTTTATAGATTGCATTGTTGCAACAATGAGTAGTCAAAGCTCAGTGAGGGGGGAGGGAACTCAAAATTTAAAAATTGATAAAGGGTCTCCTTTATGGAGACATACTACAAGAATTTCACAACTTCCTGGAGGTGGGGGGTTTATTTAGAAATGTAATTTTTGCAATGCACATTATAATAGCTCCTATTACCTAGTGAAACTTCATTTTTTGGGCCTTGTGGGTAAAGGGATTAATATGTGTGGGGCCCATGGCTAGATAAGAAAGGGTTGTCAGCTGGACAAATATCAACACTTATAAAAGAACAAGAAGATGCTGACAGATTGGTTGCAAAAGGAAAACAAAGTGGTTATAGTTTCGAGAAAAAAAATCAACACCACCCTCTCAACTAGCTACAACCTCTAGACATCCCTTCTTGCTTATGCCCTTGACCTCTATGGAGGATGAAGATGTAGAAACACAAATCTCCACCCGCAAGAGAGGTCCATTAGAGAAGGCATTTAAAAATGAGGCAAGAGATATTGCTGATGAAAAAGTTGGACGTTACCTCTTTGCAAATGGTCTTCCATTCAACTTGGTAAGATTGCCATATTGGAGGGAGATGGTGATAGCAATAAATAATGCACCTTCTAGTTACACAGGTCCTGGATATGAAAAGGTGCGCACCACCTTATTGCAAAATGAGAGAAAACATGTAGATGCCCAACTAAAACCAATTAGAGATTCTTGGGTTTGAATAGGTGTATCCATTGTTTCTGATGGATGGAAAGATTGCAAAAACCGTCCATTGATTAATGTTATTGCATTGTCCTCCAAGGGGGCAATGTTTTTGAGGGTGGTTGACTGTGAAGGGGAAGTGAAAGATGCAAAGTTCATTTCCAGGATTCACATCGACTCATAGAGTCGGTAGGTCATGATAATGTTGTCCAAGTAATTATGGACAATGCAAAAGTTTGCAGGGCTGCAGTGCTTTTGTAGAGGCTAGATACGAGCACATCTTTTGGACACTGTGCATCGTACACTCGCTCAATTTGGTGATGCAGGCAATTGACACCTAAATAGAATGGGTGAAAAAAATATGCTAGGAGGTTGAGGAGATTCAGATGTTTGTGACAACCCACCATATGTCACAAGCAATTTTTAGAAAATTTTCAAAATTGGAATTATTGAAGGTAAATTTTAAAATTTAATTTATGTAGTTTCATTTATCACTTTATGTCATGTTTACATAATTTAATAAAATATCTTTTTGTGTTGTTTACATATTTTAAATGTGTTATTAACTTACTATTAATATGTTCTTAGTGAAAATTGACCTATATTGAGAGGGGGAGGGGGTGAATCAGTATAGTCACAAACTTTTAAAACTAAAAACTGAAAACAGAGAACGGGGCAAGAGAGACACAACACAGAATTATCTCGTGGAAACCCAAAGCGGGAAAAACCACGGCATCACTATCCAAAGGGCAACAACCCGGTTACAATCTGAGAGCTACAACTCTCCTTAAATCCAATCAAAACTGGCTCCAACCAGTTAGCTATAAGGCTACAACCTTATTTCAAAATGATATCAGAATTGCAACAAAAGAGAATTCCTTGTCTTCACTGAGGTATGAAGACGCTGAAATAAAACTGAGAATGAACACAAGCTCTTCACTGTTAATCCTCTCTGTATCTTCTTTTCAACTTAGTCAAATTATCAATCACTACTGTAAGAACGGAACTAGTCATGAATGCAGTGCCAAAAGCGATCTAACCTGAACTGGTCATAATTAGTATATTCCCAAAACAATCCACTGCTTTTCTATCCACTGTAATGCATATTTTTCAAAGACTGGTAGAACATTCAAAACTCTTCGAAATTAGTAGCACCCCGATCCTTCAGTGCGGTATTAAACTGCTATACTCTCCGCTGCAATTGGTGTGTTCTGCACACTGATTCCTTAATCTGCAAACGTTTATGCCTGCCCAGACAAGTGAAACCTCTGCAACAGTAAACTCAATGCACACCAGCTGTGACTTCTTGCATTCCAACTTTCATAAGTTCCAATCTCTTCCTTACGGTTTCAACAAAGAACATCTCTTTTTAAAGTATACCTTTCGACTGTGTCAAAACTACATGCTTTTCATATCTGATTAACTACTTATCCTGAGAACATCATACCTTTCGCGTGTTTTGAAACTACTGTTCACCACCTTAGCGTTTTTAATCGAACAACTTTCTTTTACGGTTTCCTAATACCTTCGAAAGATTACCACACTAACTGAAAACCACAGCTCCCTCAAGATTCTCTACAACCTATTCAAGCTATTCGTATTTCCATGTATCTTCTTCCACAACGGCAATCACTTTACACCGTTCGTTCTGTTCGCATTTCTTTTCGACCGAGACCCCAAAACGTTCAACCTCTCAGAGCACTCGCCGTTCACTGTGATGACTGTAGCATCTTTCGGAAAAAAAAGTTTCAAATATATCAAACTATTTCATACTGTTTTCGTTAACAAAGCACGGTTGAGCCATTTTTTTTTATCCACCGCATTCATACCTGGTCGCCCTTAACTGTTGTTACTTTTCATCAGCAAAATTCCCGTCAAAAACTCAGCTCCGAAAAAAATGTTATACCGAAGACATAATGATTCTAATTGACGTACATCCAATCTCATGAGACGCTTTACATTCTGTTCATATTCAGACGTTTCGATAAAATGTGTTGACACCTGTTGAACAGCTACCGTAATTTAAGTTTTTGTTTTTAACCTCAAACTTGCATACATAGTTGGAAGGAAGAAGACACCTATTCCTTCCTGGTTCGTAAATACAAAAGGATGAAATTACCGACTCCTTAAGAGATGTCGACAAAAGATATCATTGCTACATGTTGAAGTTGTGCCACCTATCATGTGCGTGTTAAGCTGCAGGACGAAACAAAGATTTGCAAAAAGATTTCCGATAAAAAAAAATCGCCAACAGCACATACGTTGGAGTCTAGAGAAATTACATCAATGACATAAAACTAACACTTAGGTTGTTGAGACTTGGTTTGCGTCTCACACAATCGTTCTGAGACGACTTGTGAAGATGAAAGAGGCATTGTGGCAAATGGTTATTAGCAACCAATGGGGTATTTGGAAGCAATCAAGTTCAGAGAGGGCCAAAAAAGATGAAGGCATTGATATTGGATGATTATTGGTGGGTTTGTGTGGATTATGTATTGGAATTCACCGAACCTATCATGTTTATGCTTCAGTTTTCTGATATAGATGAACTATGCTTGGGGAATGTCTATGATAGCATGGACACAATGTTGGAGAAAATAAAAATGGTAAATTATAATACATTCCTCTATCCTTGTTTATTGAGAGATACCTAAATTGACATAACTTACATCAAGATAACTTACATCATTTGATATTCCAGGTAATACAAAGGAGAGAGAATGATCTTGAAGACGCCTTTTACAAAAGGGTGGAAGCAATTGTTCTTCATCGTTGGAACAAGATGACCTCACCATTGCACCTCCTTGCGTATGCTCTCTCTCCCAAGTACTATAGCACATAAGTATTTGCTATCCCAGGTAGAGTGCCACCATATAGAGTTTTTGAAGTTGCCAATGAGTACAAGAGGGCATTTAGTAGACTTTTCAGTGATGCAAATGTGAAGTCAAGTGTTAGGAAAGAATTTGGATTGTTTGTCTCAGGAAAAAATCTTTCCCCTTGTGCTGTCAAAGGCCAATGCAAAATGGATGCTATTACATGGTGGTACTTCCTTGGTCAAGATTATGAGTACTTCCAACCTATTGCAATCAAGATCCTCTCACAAGTAAGTTATTTTTTTGTGGCTACTTGTATTGTAGAATTTAACACTTAGCATTCTTGAATTTATCTTGTATTTTTTATTTTTAATTTTGTTGGTTTTCTCTCTAGGTTGCAAGCTATTCTACCACTGAGTGGAATTGGAGTACATACTCCTTTATACACTCAGTGAAGCGTAATCAGTTGGGTGCAAAAAAAGTTGAAGACTTGGTGTATATTCATACCAATTTGCGCCTTCTAGCATGTAAGAATCCATAATACAAGAAGGTGGCAGAGAAACTTTGGGATGTAGCACCCGAGTCTGCCGACTTGGATACAACCATTCAAGATCTTGCTAGAGCCACTATGGTTGATGTGGATGATGATGATGACAACCACATGGTGCACCTAGTGCTAGTGGAACCATTTTGGGTTCTAATGATGATGATGATCTACTTGTAGTTGCTGAAAATCCCATAGATGATTTTTTTGATAATCCCCATGATGATTGATGAACACTTTGATTATTAATGAACATTGAATATTGAATCATGTTTCATGAACTACATTTTCATTTTGTAATTCAGTAATTCAATGTAATGATTTTCGTTAGAATTGTGAACATAGATCAATGATCAAGTATTTAAATTTTTAATGTTTATCTTTGGCATTTGACATTGATCAATGATCAAGCATCATACTATGAAATGGTTTAGTTTTACAATTCTGTATATTTCTCTTTTTTTGTATATATATATATACACACACACACACTCGTACCCAAATCCCTAAATTTTTTTTTCATGTACCCATGTATCGGGTTCTCAACTCGAACCCGAACCGACAACTTAGGCAAAATCTAAACATCAATCTGCATCTACAAAATATTACTTTTCTCCCCCTTTGACATCAGTGACAAAGCAAAAACTAAAAACCCTACCATCTGGGGATGTAAGATAAAACAGTGAAATACTCCCCCCGCCTTGAGCAGATGCTTGCTCCTGAACTGAATTAGAAAGCAGAGGCCATAATCGTAAGCTTTCATCTATGCCAAAGCTGAATTTCATCAACTTTTTCTAACAAACAACTTATGCCTTTTATCTCTTTGAGATCATAAACATTGCTTTTTGTTCTTTTCCCTTCATCAATCAACCTTCTTGATTTGATTTGTCTGATTTCACATCCTTGAGCATTAAAAGTTACAATATATCCATTGTTACACATCTAACACACACTCAGCAAATTATATTTGATCATTCTACATACCAAATATTATGTGTTTCTAATGAATCATTTATGCTCAAAGTACCGTTAACACAAATTTTGATTGATGATTTATCTCTAAACTTCACTGAGCCACCATTTCTATTTGTAAGCTTGATGAATTTGCTCTTATCACTAGTCATGGGATTCTAGCAACCACTGTCTATTATCCAAAGGTTTAGCCTATTTGCATGAGAAGCAATTTGAGCAATCATGGACTTTTTTGACTTCTTGCCTTCTTTCTTCTTCCACACTTTATTTGTTTCTTCGTCCATTCCTCCTTTGTTCTGCAAAAGTCATGTTACACTGTCTTGCAATGCATCCAATATTTTGAGATTTAAAACAGATCATATTGAAATCTCTCAAAGAATCAAATGGATTTTGACAACCAAAATTAGTTTTCCTCCTTGACATAATTCTACAATCAATTGGTTTATAATCAAAATAGTTACAAAAGTTACAATAGCCATAAAAATGATAAACATATTTGTTGTCGCTCTTCTTGTACAAGGATGCCATTGTGCATACCTTTTCTACCTTTGAACCTTGACAAATCCATCATTATTTTTCTTCTCATTGAAGGAATTACTAGAAACTTGGCCTTTGTCCAATCCCAAACGAGATTTAACATTGTCTAACCTTTGTTTGGCTAATATTTCATCTAACATATAAAAATTCTTCTCAAATTTAGCTTTTCTTTTAGACACAACCTTCAATTGATTAAGTTCATTTATCAAAGCTACTACTTCACTTTCTAATTTTAACCAATTTTCAGATTTTAATATAAGTTCAGAATTGATTACCTCTTCTCGCCTTTTACCTTCTTCAATTTCGATTTTAAGATTGATAATCATCTGATTCCCTTTGTCAAGTTCCTTCTTTCAAGATTCATTATCCTTCAATGCTGAAATCTGTTGTTGAGATTTCTCCTTCTTCAATCTCCGATTTCTTCTAGGGCACACAATAATTCCCCTTCCAGATCTATCTCTCCCTCTTCAACATCATTTTCATCACTCTAATTTGTAGTGAGTGACCCAATTGCCATGAACAAAGTCTCACAATTTTCAGCATCAAACTAATCACTATCTTTTGAATTTGTACTCTTATTTGATGTACATGCTTTTCTTCTTCTTTGAAGAATTTCTTTGCTTGTAATGAAATTGGCCTTTGTTGTTCTTCTTGAATCCTTCTTCATCATCTTTATCGTTTTTCGCATAGGGATACTTAGCAGCAAAGTGCCCAATTTTCCCATAAATTTGAAGGGTAGCTTCCCTTTGTACTTGCCAAAACCCTTTTCGAGTTTCTTAACAAGATATGCAAGTTCTTCATTAGTATCACAGTTTGACTTTGAACTATCTTATTTTGCTTTTTTTGTCACATTAAAAGCAACCTCTATCTTAATATCATATCCTCCAATCATTCTCATTTCATATGTTGTTAGAATGCTGTAATGAACCCCAACAGTTAATCTATGTAATAACGGTGAATAAATTTGACAAGGCACAAAAGCAATATATTTTAACATATAAATTGTTGATAACAAATTCATGTAACGAATACAACACTAAATATAAAATTGAATATTATTAAATATAAAATTGAATATTATTAAATATAAAATATAAAATATAAAATATTAGCATTCAATATTATTAAATATAATATTAAATATTAACATTGAATATCATTAAATATAAAAATATAAAATTTTAAATATTAAATATTAATATTAAAATATTATTAAATATAAAATATTAATTAACTATTAACATTTATACTTAAATTGAATATTATTTTATTAACTGCGAATAATAAGTATTGTTAAATTCTTTAACAACATCATTTTCGAAAGTAAGGATTAAATGTATAAACTCATGATAGGAAGAATAAAATGTTGGCATAAAGCTTAGTTGTCATCATTGGCAAACATCAAAGTTCCATAGAAATGAGAATCACCGGAATCACCGGTTTCGCGAGTTGATTCAAGGCAAACGATTTTTTGTGAATTGTGAATCGGCTTAGCCGATTTTTTGGCATGAATTGCCTGAATCACCTAAACCGGCGATTCATACCAAAAATCGCATGAATCGCCCCAAAATATCGGACGTGAATCAGCAGATTGCTAAAAAGTCAAGTCAAATTAAAAAAAACACAAATATTTTCAATGTTTTTTTTGCCTTTCCTATTTGTTGGAAGTTTATACAAATATAACATTTAAGTATAAGTTTGATTTATTTAATTTCTTATATTTTAAGTTATATTTGTATAAATACTTCCAGGATGTTTGAGATAGGTTCCAGCTTCATAGGAGTTAAGATACAAATTCTAGATTTTGGGGGTTTTCGAAAAATTCCAGACTTAGCCAAATTTCAAGATTCAACAAGCCTTTAGTAGGGTTACCTCCCACAATCCATCATGGCTTTCTAAGGTCAAACTGAAGCTGGCAAAAGGATTCTCAAAGGGTTTTAACTCGTTTTTATCACAAATCACTTGGTTTCGACCCCATCTCTATGACAGACTTAGCTTAGCTCTCGCCTAAATCCCAGACAGACATGACTTGCCAACAGGCCAAAATCATTCAAACCTCATTTGCCGGACCTAGAGACTTGAAAACAACCACCAACAAAGACTACCTAAGATCTAGTTATGAAGACTTTGACATTTGGCATTGATCAATGATCAAGCATCATAGATTCATACTATGAAACGATTTAGGTTTATGGATCTTATAGATATTGATAGACATACGTTTCATGGATCTTCATCTTACATACATTTATGATTTGATGTCTCATGGATCTTCATCTTACATACATTCTATGATTTGACTCATTATGATCCTATGATTTCTATTTACTTTAGCTACAATTTACATTTTACGTGTAACGTATGTGATGGATTTATCATTTATGTTCCTTGTTTATGTATGTTAGCTTCCATTTGATGATGTTATAGTGTGTTTAAGTTATATTCAATAAAGGGTGCATGGAATAAGTTTTAAATTGTTAAAATCTCTAAATTTCAAGGGTTTTTTAAATTTGCTGATTCGTGGCTGATTCGATTCCAATTCATGACCGATTCACGATTCGATTCGGCCTTGCCGATTCTGATCCATTTCCGATTCTCGTTACTTTGCATCAAACACATCGGTACTCAAGATTAGAGCAACAATGGTGAACCAGTAGACTTACTAGGTAAACAGTGTACCTTAACCAGTCACATTAATACCGATCCGGTCTTGTCCAACCGGTCTAGTAGAACACCACAGGAGACAGATGACTCAACATGTTGCACACCGGTTTGCTTTCGTATTGCAGACTTATCGGTCCGTGCTTTATAATCCGATCCGGATTTTGTGGAGCATTTTTGAGAAGAATTGGAGTTAGTTTTTCTACGAGTGTTTCGAGGTAAACTGAAGATCTGTTTGCAAGCTTTTTGATCAAGAGTTTTGCATGTGAGATTTTTGGATTGCTATCCAGAACTGCAACATTTTGGATGAGTTACAGCTTGGCGACACCGTTTGGTGTAATAATAAGAAAATTCTTATAAATACAGGTCATCATGCATTAGAGGTGTTGTTGTTGAAAATCAAGAGTGCAGAGAGAGCAGAGCAAAAGAGCAGAGTCTTATGAGAAGGGATACAGTCATCGAGAGTGAAAGAGAGAAAGATTCAACAACCAAGCAGAGCAAGGAGAGAAAAGGTATGATCTGATCGACAGATAAAGTGTCAAAGATCATTTCTTTTATTGTGTGAAGCACATTTAAATCCCTTAATCAGGGTGAACCCTAACAGGTTTTGTTGTATAAATCCCTTTACCGGGTGACATCTTTGTTGATGTTTTTAAGTCCTTTGACAAGACGACTCCTTATAGGGTCAAGATCTTAATCGATCTCTTTCAAATCCCTTTACCGGGTAGCATTCTAACTAGTGCTTTGTAAGCCTTTAAATAGGCAACTTTATTACTGCAGTAGTGGAGATTCGTGGGTTCTATCCCACCATGGTTTTTTTCTTTTAATTGAGGGTTTCCATATATATATCTTGTGTTGGCCTGTGCATGTGATTTTCTGTTTATGATTATTTAAGCATTCTTTATATTTCTAGTATAAACCGGATAAGAAACAAAAAAAGATTAATACAAATTAAATTTACTGATTCACCCCCCGTCTCAGTAACCGGTTAGGATTAACAATTAGTATTAGAGCCTAGTTCTCAGGTAAAGGAAGCTTAACCACTTGAGAAAAGATCATGGAGGGTTACAGGTATCAGAAGCAGCTGGAAGAAGCAAATGAAACGATTGCTTCTCTTGAAAACAGACTGAGAAGATCTCTTGCTAAGAGAAAAGAACTAGCTTTGCAACTAAGTGAAAGTCAGGAAACAATTGAAGAACTATCTGGACAGAGTAGTTCTGATGAAACAGAAGAAGCGGTCTCTGAACTCATGGAGAGAAACATGAACCTGACTGATCAAATCTCCCATTTGAAAAGAGAATAGGAAGGTCATGCTCTGAGGATGATTGAACTCATTGAAGCAAGCAAAAAAGCTGAGGATGAGAAAAATAGTGCCAAAGAAGCACTACAGACTGCTAAAAGAGCAAGAAACCTTGCTGAAGATGCTCTAAAAGAGAGTGATGCTCTCATACTGCAATTGCATGTAGACATGCAGGGCATAACTCAAGAGAATGCAATCATGCATGAACACTTGCATGATAAAGATGAGGCATGCAAAGAAATGGCTACTGAAGTTGAAGAACTTAAAGCACAACTGAAAACTCTTGAGGAGAGGAATGAGAAACTTAGAAAATACAATGAGAGTTCTGAGAAGCTAGATGAGCAACTGAAAGCTTAGAGAAGGCACAAGGATCCCATAGGACTTGGGTACATCGGTCAAGGCAACAATGAAACCGGTGAGTCCTCTAAAGTCAAGGAAAGCAAGAAGGACAAGAAGAAACCAACCGGAGACAAAGGTAAAACAATCTCCAAACCTTCTTCAAACATTGTGGCAAACCGGGTCATAAATCTAATGACTACAGGAATGCACAAGTGAAACCTTTCATCGCTAACAGTTACTGCAGTAACTGGTATAAGTATGGTCATAGGACCTTTGAATGTATGTCACGATCAAACAGTGTGTCCAGTGGAAGCACGGGAAGCTTCAAAGGTTATTGCTATGCCTACAATATATTTGGACACAAGGCTGAAGAATGTAGGTCTACAACCATGGCATTCAAATATCCACCGAGACCGGTATTCCATAACAAGAGTGCTAACCGAGCACATCTATGTGTGCTACCTGTGGACCATCAGGGCATAGGAACATTGAATGCTAGTCACCCATGGACAAAGGAAAAAGGGTAAATCCATGGAGAGGAACCGGAATGGCTTGTTACAATTGTAACAAGATTGGGCATCTGGCCAAAGATTGCAGGAACCGGCCAATGAACAAAGGAAAAGGCCCAACTAAACCGGTCAAGAGGAATGTAACTCCCAATCAAAAGGGAAACACCACTGAAGAGATCAACAGGGAAGCAAAGAAGATATGATCTAAAAAGGGGACAAAGAGCTTTGAAGGAGAGAAATCAGAGACAAAGTCATCATCCACCGATGGTGATATCTCTTTAGCAAATTAAGCCAAAAGGACTTAAGGGGGAACAGGTAGCAACGCTTCTGTCCCCGAAGCAACTGGTGAGATTTAGTCTCATTCAGTAGAGGTTGGTACCGAGTAGCTCATATTGGTCTAACGCCAAAGAACCGATCAAATGGATAAGCTGATGTTTCACGGTCGATGTTTCAATCGAGGATGTTGTGGTAAACAGGTAAAGCATCAGTGAACCGATTGATAAAGGTAAGGTTAGGTAAGGGTAATTAATATAGTAACTGTTAACAAAAGTTACCGTTTGCTAATTGCCATACGACCTGAGTGTATAAAAGAGAAAGCCGATTACTCATTTCACTTTACTTTGCGTTTTGTGATAATTGTTTTAAAAGCTTGAGTAATCTTTCTTGCTGTGATTCACGATCTTTGCTTTACGTATTCCATGAATTTGACAGAAGCTTTCTGTGTATTACCTGTCTAACGAAATGGCATCATCATCATCTGTTGTAAGCTTAATCGACATCAAGCAACACGAGCGACCAGAGTATGATATCTTGCCAATGCAGAACATGTCGAATGATATCGCTGGAGCCCTATCATCAATTCCCGATGCGCGTGCTGGTGACAGAAGATGTAACCGCCTTCATCCACAACAAATAGGAGTTGGGAGAAACATACATACAAAGCGAATTTCTAGGGCTCTGCGAAGACGGAAAACTCCAGGTGAAATACGCACGACTGGAGGTAGCTGGATTGACCAATGGGGTCAAATACCCAACAATGTTTCATCCTGACTAGATTTGATTGGTACTCAGTCGAGTACACGATCCAAGAATATGGTTAGCAAAAGGCGCCGTTACTCCAATAACAAAGGAAGATCTGAGGAGAGTAATCGGATTCAATGCCACAGGGGAAGCTCTTACCCTAAGAACAATTGCTAACATTGTAGTCACTCGACTCACCAAGTCGAAGTATGATAGTCGTATGATGACTGTGATAGACATTGAAGACGAAGGTGTCCAGTTTGCTGCTGCTGTAATCGGTTACAAGGTTTATCAGTCTAGCAATCTCAACAACATACCAGGTGGAGCAATTCATGCAGCCCACAGGATTATGCACGACAACACTTAGTATGACATTTGCGCTATGCTGGGGAGCCAAATCTTTGAGAACCTGAAGAAGCTCGGTATGGTCAAGAAGAAATTCCTAAAGTATGGGACACTGATGGTATGTCTCTTCTTCTACCAGAAATTCTTTCCAGGAGTGGGTTAAGTTACTTGGTTAACAGACAGACCGGTAATGGTCCAAATAGGCGAAATGGTTAACACTCTGGGAAATCAATTTAACAAAGTAATGACTGATTACTTTGAAGATTTTCAACTCAGAATGCATCAGAGGGAAAGAATTCCATCTGCAATAGTGGATGAGTACAAGGATGATGTTTTCTTCCTTGTTAGCAGTGATCATTGTATCAATTAGGCTGTTGAGCCAAGAATTGAGTTTGCACCAGAACTTGGTTATGAGATTTCATCGAAGACTGCCAAAGCTTATGCTGAGGTACTGCAGGAGAGTAATATAGATTTCTCGGCCAACCGGTTCGGCACTTATGATGAGATAAGTGCAAATTTGAAGAAAAATGCACCTTCAAAGGCAGCAAAGAAAGTAACTGTCAAATGGTCTCCTACACCAAGGAAAAGGAAGGCAACCGTGCAAGAACTAAAAGTTCAAAAGAAGAAGGCGCAGTTGGTTACAACCAAACAGTCACAAGGTGAGGACTCAGAAGAAACTGAGACAGAACATACCACCAACTATATAAGAAGAAGGAAGACCGGGAAACCGGTAAAAAAGAACCCAAAGCAAGGAAACCAACCATTGATGAGATGGTTGAAGGCATAATGACAATAGGTGGACTAGGAATTGTTGACCGGAGATACACTCTGGCAAGTGATGAAGACAGGAGGAAAATAGAAGATGTAGTATACAACTTACACAAGTTCAAGAGAATGCTTACAGAGATTCATGGCTAGGTACCTATAGTGTTACAAGAGATTATTAAAGGAAGATGGAAATCTTCAATATCAAAGGAAAAAGAGCTGAGGATAAAGGCATTGCTGGAAGTGCAAAGCTACTTGAGCCTGCAAGAGGCAACCAATCAAGCAAAACTATATAAACAAAGCTTTAAGATCAGGAAGAGGATTGGTCAAGTACTAATAGGAGAAGTTGACGCGGTTCATGATGAAGGGGTTGCAATCTGGACAACTATTCTGGAGCAGCAACATCAAGCTGAAGCCGAATGTTAGAAGACCTCGGTGCAACTTGAAAAGGGCACCAATAGAGGGAAAGGCATTCTGGGCGTTGAGGCACCGGTCCAACCAAAGCCAGCAACAGAACCGGTCATTGTTGACATCACTGAAGACACCGGTGGTGATCTTACTCCAACTATTCTTACATCTCCAGAAAAAGGTAAAGCTAAAACCCTTACTGTTGATGACATAGTTGATGAGATATTAGATTTTGGCAAAGTGAGCAATGCTGCAGGCACTGATGATAAAGATAAGATAGAACTAGCCCTGTTAGAGAGCTTTCTTGATTTCAACCGGGGACCAAAGGATGTGATTTCCCCAATGTAGCAGGTGCCTGTACCTATTATTGTCAGTTCATCAATGCGATCCCTGTGAGCTGACGTTACGTTAAGAGTATCTTTGTGGCACACTTACTATTTTTAGTAAGTTAGTTGAGCCCGGTTTCTATTTTGGGTATGGTATCTTGGCACTGGTTGTGGTTTCAGACTTCAAAGTTGAGTCTATCTCCTTGCTCATGTTTTAATGAATTAAGCTTGGCTTTATTAAACAAGATGCTTTAATGATGATATATTTTGGAAGTGTGTTCTTGAAGACTCTTTAGTGAGAAGTGTTTCCTTGAAGATACAATTTGGTGTGTTGAAGAAGATATCCTTGGGGCAGTTCTTTATAAGCAAGGAGGTTTTTGATTTTTATTCATGCTATGAATTATTCTTTGAAGGAGAAGACGAAATTGGTTGCACAAGGGTTTTCAAAATTTTTGTCTTGCTGAAACGATCCTTTCACAAGGCTTTCACTTTGAGTTGGCGGCTATGCCAATGAATCGTGATGATTAGTTCTGAGTCTGAAACACAAGGCAGTTAATATATTCTTGTCTGTACAAAAATCTTCCCGAGCCGTACGAATTATCTGCCAGGGCCGTACACGGCTAGGAGTTGTGAGACATGTTGAAGGTGGTATTGTGTTGGAAAATTACCCACCATTGGAGCTGTAACGGTTTGTACTCAGCCATTGCAGATTTGTGTGCTGGAGCACATTCGCGGTTTGGAGAGTTGACTCTCAACGCTGGTTATTCACTTACAACCGAAAATCATCTACAACAGCCGCAATTAATAAGGTGCCAGATTTCATTGGTAATGTTTGATAATAAATTTAGTTGTTAAATAATTATAATTTGATATGTTCAGATTTCGATAGTTTGTTATGATTGTTATAATTGGTGGAAAAAGATCAAAAAATCAATATATTGTGAAAATTCAAAAAAAATAGTTGTGAGAAATTAATTTTGGTGAAGTTTTAGTCAATTGAGATTAAGAGCCAGCAAGGGCTCTTTACAAAGGACTACAAGCCCCTCTTCCCAATTGAACTCAACAAAAGGCTACTCACAAAATGGAGAGGAGTAGCAAGGGATGCTCAAATCTTAAGGGAAGTTCTAGAAAAGGTTGAACCAGGTCTTGATGAAGAAGCAATCAAGATTCTCTTGGGAATAGAAATACTGAACCTGGATACTAGAGACAGAGTAGCCAAAATTATAAATGGTCAAGAAAAAGAAGTGTATGAAGAAACTATTCAACTATGGAAAAATCATGACTTCAACACTCCAACAAAGAGGCAGGAGAAACTTCCATTTGGAGAGGTATCTACTGAGACACCTTAGTCAATAGGTCCTCAGGATACATCTCAAGATGAACAGGCAAAGGAAATGTTCCCACTTGAACCATTCACAACCGGTGAACAAGACACAACCGGTGATCAAGAAACAACTAGTGACAAAGACAAAACCAGGGACAAGGATACAACCGATGAGAAGGACAATACCGAAGATCATGACACCACCGGTGAACAGTTCACAACCAGTGAACAAGACAAACCGGTGAGAAGATCCCAACAGGTGTACAGGATACACCACTCAGACCAGTGGAACAATAAATAGGAGAATCATCAATCAGGATGACTGAAGAAAAAGACACTGAAAAAGCAGAGACAGTCAAGGTTGACCAACAGGTTTTTGAAGAGCAAGAAGAAAAGCAACCAGAAGAAGAGCAACAACTAGAAGAGGAACAACAAGAAGAGCCTCAACAAGAAGTAATGGAGGAAGTAAAGAAGCTAGTAGAAGAAGAGCCATAAAAGGACATCAGACAGAAACAACCAGTAGATGTACCAAGCTCATCTTCGTAAAAAAGAAAGCTATCTTTTGCAACAGACACTGAATCCAAGAAAGGGAAAATTGACACTTCACCAACCGGTGACACTTTGATTAACATCAGCAAAATGTCAACAAGACAGCTGCAGCAACTCACAAAGAGGAAACAGGACGTGGTTCTCACAAGTGTTAAAAATATTCTGTACAATTTTGCTCCTGATGCAAATATTGATGAAGAAGAACCCATAATTGATCTGCTAGAAATTTTGGCACAAACGATTGGAGAAGATATAGCAGATCCAGAAACTGTAGCAATTGATCATTATGAACAAAAGAGAATAAATATTCTTCATGACAAGATTGAAGATCTCAAAGCCACTGTGGCTACCAACACCGGGGAACTGAAGCAACAGGTACAAGATGCTGGGAGGCTAATAACAAAAACTTCAAACTTTGAAGATTTTGTCAAGGATATAACAGAAAGAACCAAACAGACAACAAAAGAGCTGAAAGAGAAAACTTCACAGTTCAATGTTAAGACGTCTTCCGCGATAGAGTATAGTCATGAGCTAACCAGTTTAGCTCTCACATTGAGAAAGACATCTGAGGAGAACACAAAGAGAATCCAAGATCTCATTGGATTTCAGTTATACATAGCTCCAACTTTTGATCTGATGCAGAAAGCAGCAAATGATGCTGATAAACTTCTCAATGAGCTAGACTATAAGACAATTGAGGATATGGAAAACCTAATTGTCTCTCTTCAAGCAATGAAGTACACCCTAGATCAAGTCATAGCTGCATGGAAACCGTTCCTAGTTTCCGCCAGGAAGATCTACAAGGATATCTTCAATAGGCTACCGTTATGAGTTGTTCACACCCTTTGTCCCTTGGAGGCAAAAAGGGGAAGATTACTGTTGGAAGAGCAAGGGGAAGCTACTGGAAGAGACTGGTAAGTATGGACGGAAGAAAAGAGCTTGGACAGACATGGAAATGGCAGTATATACACCAGTTGATAGGGGAAGTATCAGTTGATAGGATGATACTCAACAGGGAGTATATGTGTTATGATGTGTTTTGCCACCAATGCCAAAGGGGAAGATTGTTGGCATAAAGCTTAGTTGTCATCATTGGCAAACATCAAAGACACCGGTACTCAAGATTAGAGCAACAGTGGTGAACTGATAGACTTACTAGGTAAACAGTGTACCTTAACCGATCACATTAATACCGGTCCGGTCTTGTCCAAATGGTCTAGTAGAACACCACAGGAGGCAGATGACTCAACAAGTTGCACATCGGTTTGCTTTCATATCACAGACTTACCGGTTTGTGCTTTATAATCCGATCCGGATTTTGCAGAGCGTTTTTGAGAAGAACTAGAGTTAGTTTTTACTGCGAGCGTTTCGAGGTAAACTGACGATCTATTTGCAAGCTTTTTGATCAAGAGTTCTGCATGCGAGATTTTCAGATTTTTTTCTAGAATTGCAGTGTTTTGGATGAGTTACAACTTGGCGGCACCATTTGGTGTAATAATAAGAAAATTCTTATAAATACAGGTCATCATGCATTAGAGGCATTGTTGAAAACCAAGAGTGCAGAGAGAGCAAAGCAGAAGAGCAGAGTCTTCTGAGAAGGGATACAGTCATCGAGAGTGAAAGAGAGAAAGATTCAACAACCAAGCAAAGCAAGGAGAGAACAGGTATGATTTGATTGACAGATAAAGTGTCAAAGAAGATCATTTCTTTTATTATGTGAAGCACATTTAAATCCCTTAATCAGGGTGAACCCTAACAAGTTCTGTTGTATAAATCCCTTTACCGGGTGACATCTTTGTTGATGTTTTTAAGTCCTTTGACAAGGCGACTCCTTACAGGGTCAAGATCTTAACCGATCTCTTTCAAATCCTTTTACTGGGTAGCATTCTAACCAATGCTTTGTAAGCCTTTAACTAGACAGCTTTATTACTGCAGTAGTGGAGTTTCGTGGGTTCTGTCCCATTGTGGTTTTTTCCTTCTAACCGAGGGTTTCTATGTATATATCTTGTGTTGGCCTGTGCATGTGATTTCTGTTTATGATTATTTAATCATTCTTTATATTTCCAATATAAACCGGATAAGAAACAGAAAAAGATTAATACAAATTAAATTCACTGATTCACCCCCCTCTTAGTAACTGGTTAGGATTAACATAAAACAAAATGACACATTAATAAATTGCTATCGCAGACACATTAATAAATTGCTATCACATATGGAGACACGACGTTTAGAAGATTTTGATACTTAATAGAAAGGAACGTCTGACATAGACACAACGAAAAGAGGAAAGGAACAACGGAAGGAAGAAGGGATACCGTGCTCAGCAACCAAGTAACCTCACTAGACATAGACTTCCGCATCATGGCATATACGGCTAGGAGCATACACAAAGAACACATGTTTGAATACATTCCAAGGAGGAACAGGGATGATTCGAATCTAGGAGTATATATATGTTACAGAACGTAAGGAAACATTACAAGAGGAGTATTTATTATAGCAACTTCTGCATTAGTATTCAGAGGTAACTATTGATTCAAATTGATTTATTTGACAGAGCATATCTAATTGGGAATTTGTATTTACTCAAGAGAAATTATTAATTAGAGAAGGCATGTTGTTATCAGGAAGCTTTAAAATTATAAGAAAAGACAAAGCTAAGATTGGCAGAGGGCATTCATAGGAATGTTGAGTTCCTCCAATAGGAGACTCAAGGGGCCTAAATTATCTTCGCAGAGAACATTCTTAAAGAATGTTGTGATTCCAGTGGAAATCCAGAGAGAGATTATAGAGAATCTCTTAGAGATAATATATATATTATAGCGGTCAGTCATATGCATATGTAAGAGATAAGAGACTCAGTTTGAGGTGGGATGTTTGCCGAGTATTAATGGTTAATGAGTTCGCTCATTAATAGAGATCCCAGAGGCCTTAGGAAGATACTCCCGATGTGATGGTTACCTAATTGAGAGTTATTCTCATCAGAGAATTAGGCAAATCTGAGGAGAGCTTCTTTCTAAGGATGAGGTGGGCGTAATAGGGGTTTAGTATTTTAGACAATTTAATATTTATTTAGCTTGTTAATTCACCAATAATTGTTTTAATATCCATATATCTTTATATTATGTCTTCATTTACTAACACTTGTTTCAGGTTTTAAGCATCAAATACTCAAGCTGGAAGTAGGAACATTACAGTGGTATCAGAGCATAATCTTGCCATCCTGTAAGTAAAAGCTTATGCAAACTTACTAGATAAGAACAAGGAAGATCACCATGAATGAATTAGCCAATGAGATGAGGTCCTATATGGAACAAACAAACCAAACTATGATAAGTCAAATGGAAAAATGAAATCAAGCTCTCTTGCAAGCCTTACAAAACATGGGAAATTCAATCAATAATTTAAAAGGCCATTCGCACCAAGGAAGAGACACTAGCTCAAATCACTCAGAGAACAACAATATAACCTCTAACACTGGGGTACCCTAACCCCCATTCGTGCCTAGAGAAGGGTCCCCAAAGGAAGAAGGAATAGAACAACCCATGACCCGATCCGAAGACATAGCAAGGGCTTATGCAAAGTTGGACCCTCATATTAGAGAAGTAGTATCCTTTAGAGAATTTTGTGAGGATAAGCGAAGAGAGACATCTAGGAGGCTTGTAAATAATTAACTAAAACACAAAGTGAACAAAGTAACACTTCCAAACTTTGATCGATCAGGAAAAATTACAGCCCATGCACGGTTACAAAAATTGAACACATATTTTACCCTAATTCCCATGACGGAAGAGGATGCTCTCCAATTCGCAATACTCCATTTGGAAGGATCAGCACATGAATGGTGGCACCGCGAACTTACCTGTCTGGGACATCAAAATGTAAACTCCTATGGGGAATTCTCCCAAAAACTTATTAACAGATTTGACGAAAAAGATTCGGAGTGGTACTTTCAAGAATTAACACACCTTAAACAAAGTGGAACAGTGGATGAATTTGTACGTCAATTCCAAGGGTTATCAGTAATGATTCCTGACCTTTCCCAAAAGAGGCTCACCCATATGTTCATAGAAGGTCTCAAGGAAACCACAAAAAATGTGGCGAAACCGTTTGAACCACAAACCCTAGAGGAAGCCATCAAGAAAACAAGAAAGGTTGAATCTAATAATACCAGAGAAAAATCCAAAAACCTCACTTCTAAAACATTTCCTCGAGGCAAGGGAACAAGGAAAGATAACCAAGACAAACCATGCTATTTTGTAAAAAAACATGGAGCACAGGACATAGATGCCAACAAAGGGAAGAATTAATCCAAAAGAATTTATGCTTCAAATGTAAGGAACCTTGGGAACATGGTCATCAATGCAAAAGAGGGCAAGTAAACGAAATAAAAGAGACAAGTAAAAGGGCATAAATTGGCAAATTAGAGCAAGGGACCTTAGCAATTATCTCTCAAAATGAAAATAGGCCCTTATGGATTAAAGGCACACTCAAGGGACAAAAGGTGATTGCTTTAGTAGATACAGGAGCTTCCCATGATTTAATTAGCAAGCATTTGGTAGCCAAGGGAAGGCTAAAAACCCAAGATTTTGAAGGCTTTAGAGTAGCATTAGCCAACGGGTTCATAGATCGTTGTACGGAAATTATAACTCAAGCAGAAATTACCACGGGCGGGCATGTGATTAAAAGAGATCTTTATGTAGTGAACATACAAAATGACATCATCCTGGGAATGCCATGGATAAACTCCCTAGGACGTTTTATCATGGATGGTCCTAATCTTGAAATATGCTTTAAACGTGAGGGAGAAGAAATCACACTAAGAGGAATGCTGGATGGAACCCCAAAGATGGTATCATGCAATAAAATGGAGAGGATTTTGAGACATGACCAAGGGGAGTGGGTAGCTCAGTGTATGGTCTTCGATAAAACCCCCACTCATGAACAAACATTCCATGGAGATATCCGCCCTATCCTTGAGAAATACAAGAGAGTATTTGAAGATATTCCCCCAGGTCTTCCCCCCAAAAGAGGTTTTGAACATGCCATAGAGCTAGAAGAAGGGGAAAAACCGGTATTTACAACACCTTATAGACACCCTCATAAATATAAGGAAGAAATTGAAAAAACTATCAAAGAACTTTTAGAAATGGGACATATTCAGCCTAGTAGTAGTCCGTTTGCCTCATCAGTGGTACTTGTCAAGAAAAAAGATGAAACCATGAGAATGTGCATCGATTATAGGGCATTAAATAAAAGAACTATAAAGAATAGATGCCCTATCCTGAGAATTGATGAATTAATGGATGAATTACATGGGGCTTGCTATTTTTCGAAAATTGATCTAAGGTTTGGGTATCACCAAATTAGAATGAGAGAAGATGTGCCGAAGACAACATTCAGATGCCATTACAGACACTTTGAATTCTTAGTGCTCCCTTTTGAACTCACAAGCGCACCAGCAACTTTCCAATCTTGCATGAATCATACTTTTAGACAACAATTGCGAAAATTTCTCCTCATATTCTTTGATGACATCCTCATTTTTAGCAGAACATGGGAGGAGCATCTAAAACATATTGAAGAGGTTTTGAATATTCTAGAAAAAGAATCACTATATGCTAAAATTTCAAAGTGTGAATTTGGATTACAAGAGATACTATATCTTGGGCATAAAATAACAAAAGAGGGAGTAAGTGTAGATGAAGAAAAGATCAAAGCTATCAAAGAATGGCCACAACCAAGAACCCTTACCCAACTTCGGGGTTTTGTTGGACTATGCAGTTACTATTGTTGATTTGTTAAGCGATTTTCAAAGATTGCAGCCCCCCTTATGGACCTAACAAAGGAAGGAGCATTCACTTGGAATGATAAAACACAACAAACTTTTGAGTAGCTAAAAGAAGTCATGAGTTTATGCCCAGTATTAGCTATACCAAATTTCTCTATGCCTTTCGAATTACAACGTGATGCATTAGGAGAAGGTATAGGAGCCGTGTTAATGCAAAAGAAACACCCTATAACGTTCTAAAGTCGGAAACTCACAGGAGAAGAGAAACATTACTCTATATATGACAAAGAGATGTTGGCAATAATGCATGCCTTGGCAAAATTTTGTCACTACCTAGTCTGCGAAAGACTCATAGTCAAAACAAATCATAACAACCCACGTTTCTTCTTAAACCAAAATGATCTAAACAATAGGCAACAAAAATGGGTGAGCAAAGTTCAAGCTAATGATTATTATATAGAATATGTGAAAGGAGTAAATAATGGAGCAGCAGATGCATTGTCAAGACGTCCCCACAATAACACTATTTCTAGTATCTCAAGTGATTGGAAAAAGGATATAATAGCAGAATATGCCGACGATCCTTTTGCAACTACAATTTTGGAAGGAAACGTACCTAATGAAGATTTCTGAGTTCTAGATGACATTATCTTCTACAAAGGAAGGATATATGTAACTCCACAATTCAAAATGAAGGGAATCATTAGGAGAGAATACCATAATAACCCACTAGCGGGTCACCCAGGATATTATAAGACATATAAACACATAAGGGAAAGATACTCATGGAAAGGATTGAAAAAGGACATACAAAAATATGTGCAAGAATGCAGGACCTGTCAACAGAATAAAATCAAACAATCACATCCGGCAGGGCTATTACATCCACTGCCTATTCCAAATAAAAAATGGGAAAGAATATCCATGGATTTTATAACAGGACTACCCAGAGTACAGGGAAAAGATAGTATCTATGTAGTAGTGGATAGACTCACAAGTATCTATGTAGTAGTGGATAGACTCACAAAACTTTCTCATTTCTTCCCAGTCTCTACAGAATACAAAGCATCCCATATAGTAGATATATTCTTCAGGGAAATTTTCCGTGTCCATGGGTTACCCCAAAATATTGTAAGTGACAGAGATAATAAATTCCTTAGCTAATTTTGGCAAGAATTATTCAGCCTAACAGGAACTTCACTCACTCCTAGTACCAGTTATCACCCTCAAACTGATGGGCAGACTGAGATTGTAAACAAATGGATAGAAGGATACCTAAGAAATTATGTCACAGGGCAGCAAACAACTTGGATTAAGTGGCTACATCTAGGAGAGTATTGTTATAATACCACACATCATATGTCCATAGGGATGAGTCCATTCAAAGCACTATATGGGTATGAAGCTACCACTTTCGGGGGATTGATCATACAAGAAAGCAAGGTACCTAGTGCACAGGAATTTACCCAGAGAAACATAGATATCATGAAAGGCACTAAAAGAGAACTTGCATAATGCCCAAAATCAACAGAAACTCTATGCGGATAAGAATAGAGTCGAAAGATCCTTTGTGGAAGAGGACCTAGTGTTTTTACGTCTACAACCATACAAACAAACCTCCATTAAGAAAAATGGGACCGAAAAACTTAAGCCACGATTTTATGGGCCATACAAGATAATCCAAAGAGTGGGTGAAGTAGCCTACAAATTGGAACTTCCTAGTAAAAGCAAGGTACCTAGTGCACAGGAATTTACCCAGAGAAACATAGATATCATGAAGGCACTAAAAGAGAACTTGCATAATGCCCAAAATCAATAGAAACTCTATGCGGACAAGAACAGAGTCGAAAGATCCTTTGTGGAAGGGGACCGAGTGTTCTTACGTCTACAACCATACAAACAAACCTCCATTAAGAAAAATGGGACCGAAAAACTTAAAGCCCATAATTGATTTGATGGGCCATACAAGATAATCCAAAGAGTGGGTGAAGTAGCCTACAAATTGGAACTTCCTAGTAATAGACGAATTTACGTGTTCCATGTATCAAGACTAAAAAGGGTTCTGGGACAATAGGTAGTGCCATGTACAGAACTGCCTCCGCTGGATGACGAAGGACAACTCATGTTAGAACTTGAGGTAATCCTTGAGACCAGAGAAAATACACTAAGGAATAGAGTTGTGAGAGAACTCTTAATCAAATGGAAAGGACTACCAAATGAAGATGACACTTGGGAAAAATAAGTTATTAAAATGCTCGAGGACAAGCAAATTCGGGACAGAGGGACTGTAATGAACCCCAAGAGTTAATCTATGTAATAATGGTGAATAAATTTGACAAGGCACAAAAGCAATATATTTTAACATATAAATTGTTGATAACAAATTCACGTAACGAATAAAACACTAAATATAAAATCGAATATTATTAAATATAATATTAAATATTAACATTGAATATCATTAAATATAAAAATATAAAATGTTAAATATTAAATATTAATATTAAAATATTATTAAATATAAAATATAAAATATTAATTACATATTAACATTATTACTTAAATTGAATATTATTTTATTAATTGCGAATAATAAGTATTGTTAAATTCTTTAACAATAACATTTTCGAAAGTAAGGATTAAACGTATAAGCTCACGATAGGAAGAATAAAACAAAACAACACATTAATAAATTGCTATCGCGTATGGAGACACGACGTTTAGAAGATTTTGATTCTTAATAGAAAGGAATGCCTGACATAGACACAACGAAAGGAGGAAAGGAATAGCGGATGGAAGAAGGGATACCGTGCTCAACAACCAAGTAACATCGCCAGACATAGACTTCCGTATCGTGGCATATACAACTAGGACAGAGAACACGTTTGATTACGTTCCAAGGAGGAACAAGGGTGATTCGAATCCAGGAGTATATATATGTTACAGACCGTAAGGAAACATTACAAGAGGAGTATTTATTATAGCAACTTCTGCATTAGTATTCAGAGGTAATTACTGATTCAAATTGATTTATGTGACATAGCATATCTAATTGGGAATTTGTATTTACTCTAGAGAAATTATTAATTAGAGAAGGCCTGTTGTTATCAAGAAGCTTTAAAATTATAAGATAAAGACCAAGCTAAGCTTGACAGAGGGCATTCATAGGAATGTCAAGTTCCTCCAATAGGAGACTCAAGGGGCCAAGATTATCTTGGCAGAGAACATTCTTAAAGAATGTTGTGATTCTAGTGGGAATCCAGAGAGTGATTATAGAGAATCTCTTAGAGATAATATATATATTATAGTGGTCAGTCATATGCATATGTAAGAGATAAGAGACTCGGTTTGAGGTGGGATCTCTGTCGAGTATTAATGGTTAATGAGTTCACTCATTAATAGAGATCCCAGAGGCCTTAGGAAGATACTCCCGATGTGATGATTACCTAATTGAGAGTTATTCTCATTAGAGGATTAGGCAAATTTGAGGAGAGCTTCTTTCTAAGGATTAGGTGGGCGAAGGAGGGGTTTAGTATTTTAGACGATTTAATATTTATTTAGCTTGTTAATTCACCAATAATTGTTTTAATATCCATATATCTTTATATTATGTCTTCGTCTACTAACACTTGTTTCAGGTTTTAAGCATCAAATACTCAAGCCAGAAGTAGGGACATTACAAATGCCATGTAAGCCATCGACTATAATTTTGCTAAGATCTCTATCTTCTTCTATGGTAGAAATTTTAGCATTATATCTAGAAGGTAAAGATCTTAAAACCTTATGAATAACCACTAAGTCTTTCGTATTATTTCCAAGACCCTTGATTGCATTTACTATCTCATCAACTCAAAGGAGATAGTCTGCAATCTTCTCTTCTTCCTTCATCTTCAATCCTTCAAACTTAGCCTTGTGTTCTATATCTAAGATCTACTTAGATTGATTAAGTCTTTCCAAGCACTAGGCTTTGATATCAATTGTTGAACACAATCTTCTACTGAGAGTTGGTGGGGGAGGTGGAGGGTGGTGAATCAGTAGAAGATATTATCTCAAAATCCTTAAACAATTTATAACTTTGAAAATGATAAGTATAAAAACTGAAATGAAAAGAGAGAAATCACACAAGGAAACTTCAACACCTGATGTACGTGGAAACCTAGATGGGATAAAACCACAGTGAGAAATACTGTTAGAATCTATTGTCCTAATCTAGCCTCATGAATATAATTGCGTACAATGCTTTAAGGGCATTGTTGATGCAGGTTTTATGCCACTACAACATGCAAAATCAAATACTTAGTATTCTGAGATGAAACACCAAATCTCCAACTCTCTCTTGAATAAGGATGCTCATATGCTAAACAATGTACATGGATTATGCGATCAAATGAGACAACCGCAATGTTCCTTCCCATCGTGGACTTAACTCAGCTATAGTGATGTGATATGCTGGATATCACAAAGGGACTTATGTAAATGCAAACTAATCTTATTTCAAATTTAATTTGATCAGTAACTCTTATATTATCAAGGATTAAATAAGATCATATATATATAATATAATAATTTCGTATTTAATAATACTGAAATTTTGACCTTTGTTTCATACCATGCTGGATATTATCTCAACTTCCTTACTGATAAATTTCTGTGTTGAATATTGAGTATATCCCTGCACATGGTGTTTATATATCCTAACAAATAGGAGAGAAGCCACATCTATGATAGATGCGACTCCTCAAGGAGTCACGCCTATCATAGGCGTGACTTTTCGTGAGTCCTTAATATGCACAGGCCCGATAATTATTGGGTGTTAAACATATATGCAAATAGTCGAGAGTTTATACAGCCCGATAACTATTATTAACGTGATCAATGTAATTTAGTTTATTATTATTAATAATTATTATTATATATCTCATAAAAATAATGAACATCTATAATAATAATAAATATCAATATATTTATAATAATAATAATAGATAATAATAATATAAGTAAATATTAATATATATACATATATAACTCAGTTTATCTATTATATTGATATTTTATTTGATTGACGCTATTTATTCTCAACACTCCCACTTAGCTAGGGAAGATAAACATTTCACAATGGTCTTTGTAAATGTCTGTCCATATGTCTCATGATATAAGTATCACATATCTCGTGATGCATATATATCACATACCTCATGATATAAATCCTCACATATCTCATGATGATTAGTATCACATATCACATACCTCGTGATATGAATTATCACATATCTCGTGATAAATAGTATCACATATCACATACCTCATGATATGAATTATCACATATCTCGTGATAAATAGTATCACCTATCTCGTGATACTAAGGATATACTATGCTCGAGAACATTACAATCTCCTTATATATATCCTAGTTATGGTATGTGCACTGACATTACATCGCATAATGTCTACCATAACTGCTGATATCAAGTCACATGACATCAGTCCACAGAACATTATAAGATCGTCACCTTACAATGTTTAAAATACAAGTGTTAGTTATCCAAAAAGTTGTCACCTTTTAAAAACATACACAAGAGGGGTAGGCCCATAAAGTCATAGAGTCACACATATGACAAAAGAAGTTTACATATTAAACATCTTTAATATATATTAGTACAAATAAAAAATTTACATTTCAATCATACCAAGCTTCTTTCTAAAGCGATCAACTTTCACCTTGAGAAGAGGTTTGGTGAGGATGTCTGCTGTTTGATCTTTGGTACTGATATACTCCAACTGGATTGCGTTCCTTTCTACCATATCTCTTACATAGTGATAAGGAATTTCAATATGCTTAGATCTATCATGAAATACTGGATTCATTGATAGTTTGATACAACTTTGATTGTCACAGTGGATGATAGTTGGATTCAGAGGTTTACTGAATAATCCCACAAGTAGTTTCCTGAGCCAAACTGCTTCTCTAGCAGCCATAGATGCTGTAATATATTCGACTTCTGTAGAACTCTGAGCTACTGAGGACTGTTTTTTGCTAATCCACGATATCATAGCTGATCCTAAGTTGAAACAACATCCGGAGGTGCTCTTTCGATCAGTTACACTTCCTGCCCAATCTGAATCTGTGAATCCATGAAGATCTAAGTCAACCTTCTCATACTTTAGTCCATAATTAATGGTACCTTGAAGATATCTCAATATATGCTTCACAGCCACAAGATGTATCTCCCTGGGCTCACACATAAACTGACTCAAGGCATTTACAGCCTAGCAGATGTTAGGTCTGGTATTAACCGCATACATCAAGGATCCAACTATCTGTCTGTAGAGAGAGGGATCTGCTAATGGAGAATCTGCTGTTGCTTCCTTTAGTTTATGAAGGTTTGTTTCCATGGGAGTTGACATAGGTTTGCAGTTCATCATACCAAATCTCTTTAATATATCAATAGTGTACTTCCCTTGATTTAGAACAATACTATCTGATTTCTGCCAGACTTCAAGTCCAAGGAAATAGTGAAGGAGACCTAGGTCTTTCATCTCAAATTCTGAGGCCAAATCTTTCTTACATTGTTCAATAAGGTGATCTTCTCCTGTAATCAATAGATCACCAACATATAATATTAATATTAATATATCACCTTTGCTTTGTTTGAAGTAGAGATTTGGATCTGCATTATTTTTAGAGAAACCTAATTGCATTAGGTATTTGTCAATCCTTTCATACTAGGCCCTAGGAGCTTGTTTAAGTTCATATAGAGCTTTCTTTAATTTACACACATGTGATTTTGCATTGTGATTTCAAATCCTTCAGTTGTTCTAAGTAGACTTCTTCAATGGTTCCATTTAAGAAGACAATTTTTACATCCATTTGATGAACTTTCCATCCTTTGGTTGTTGCAATGGCAAGTACTGCTCTCACTGAGGTGTATCATGTAATTGGTGCAAATGTTTCCTCATAGTCGATTCCTTCTTTCTGTGAAAAACCTCTGGCCACAAATCTTGCTTTATATTTTTCTATACTTCCATCTGCAGCATGCTTGATTTTGAAGAGCCACTTAGAAGAAACAACAGACTTCTCTTTTGGTCTAGGTACTATCTCCCATACATCATTCTTTATAATGATTGATATTCCTCTGTCATGGCATCCTTCCATTCTTGGTGCTGAAGAGCTTGAGTGACATTGGTAGGTTCAGATTTTATGAGTTCACTCATTAATGCCACATAACTAGAGAATCTCTTAGGTCTTTTACTTTCTCTAAAAGTTCCTGATGGAGTTGCATAAGTCTTTGCTTCATCCATTGTTTTGGTAGCCCAAAGTGGTCTTCTTTTAGGATTCTCCAAGGACGTGATTTGTTCTTCATTTCTATCTTCCTCATGACACTCCCTCTGAATTTCAAGGGTGGGATCCTCTTCTAGATCCATGTGGGAAGTTTGAATTTCAGACTCAATGGAATTTCTAGCCCTTTTAAAAGCTATATCTTCCTCAAAAACCACATCTCTGCTTAGTTCAATCTCTTTCTGACCAGGCACGAATATTCTATAGGCTTTTGAAGTTTCATTGTAGCCTACGAAAATACCTTTTCTCCCCGAAGGTTCTAATTTAGTGCTTTTCTCTTTGGGTACATGAATGTAGACAAGACACCCAAATATCCTTAAGTGACTAATGTCGGGTTTTGTACCTGTGAAGGCTTCTTCGAGAGTTTTGTCATCAATCTGGGAGTGAGGCCATCTGTTCTGAATGTAGACTGCAGTACTAGAGGCTTCAGCCCAAAGTGAAGTTTCTATATTTTGATCAAGTATCATGGCCTTGGAAGCTTCTACAATTGTTCTGTTTTTCCTTTCAACAACGCTGTTTTGTTGAGGGTTGTAAGGAACAGTGAACTCCCTCTTGATCCCAACACTTATACAAAATTCTTTAAAAAGGTCTGATGTGTATTCTTTTCCATTATTTGTCCTTAGGGTTTTTATTTTTCTCCTAGAAGAATTTTCCGTAAGGGATTTGAATTCTTTGAATCTTTTAAGAATCTCCTACGATTCTTTACATTTAAGAAAGTAGATCCATGTTTTCCTAGAGAAGTCATCAATAAAGATTATATAGTATAGAAACCCTCCTAATGAAGGTACATACATGGGTCCACACAAGTCTGAGTGGACTAACTCTAAGACATTGTTTGTTTTGCTAGTACTATTTTGAAAAGACCCCTTAGTATTTTTACCTAAGGCACACCCCTTGCATACCCCTGAATTGTAAAGTTTGAGTTTAGGTACACCTGTGACTAACCTTTCCATAGAAGATTGGGCACGGAAATTGAGATGTCCTAGTCTTCTATGCCATATTTCATTAGAGTCTGCAACTTCATGGATTAGGGCTATATTAGGTTCAGTACATAACTCGTACAAATAACCTTGTCTATGTCCTATAGTTTTAGCTTTCTTGATGGTAGAATTCTTTGGCCATGCCAACACTTCGCTATCCATGAAGGTTACTCTATATCCATTATCTTCAAGTGCAGATATGGAGACCAAGTTTCTTTTTATGCCAGGGACAAATAGTACTCTGGTGAGTTGAATTGAGATGCCAGATTTTAATTTGATAGTGCAGGTCCCAACACCTTTGACTGGATGTGCAAAATCATCTCCAATTGTTACTTCATCAGTTTCTTCTATCCTGTGATATGCCTTGATGAACCACTATCTATGACCCAGGAGTTGGATTTAGTTGATACTTGATTCAAAAGTGCAGAGTAGAACACATATTTCTCAGGTTCATGCTTTCCTTTGGTCTTTCTTACTTTGGCATAAGATGCTTGCTGCTTGGTTCTGTTAGGACAACTGATTGCATAGTGCCCATATTGGTCGCATCTAAAACATTGGATGTTAGAATAATCTTTCTTGGAAGAGCCTTTCTCATGATGGCTTTTCCTTTTCTTACTGAACCTTTTCTTTCCTTTCTTGTGGGAATTTACATTCAAGACATGAAGATCTTCATCTGTGTTCTTCTGATTGAATCCGTTCTTTGTTTGTCTCGATTCCTCTTGAAGACAATCTGATCTTAATCGGTCAAATTTTGGAAATTTTGACCTTGCACTAATGCCTTGAACAAATGTTTCCCAGGAATTGGTAGACCATCTAGGGCTATAAGTGTTAGCTCCTTACTTTCAATTTGGTATCCGAGAGTTGATAATTGATCCCTTAGATTTGATATCCTCATAAAGTATGCATTGATAAATTCTCCTTTGTTCATACTTATATGATTGATTTCTCTCTTAAGGGCCAAGGTTCTACTGGAGTTATTTATTTCATATGTACTTTCAAGTGCTTTGAACATATGATATGCTGTTTCATATTTTGTCAAAATTTGTACAATATGATCTCTAACTCCATCAACTATGATTTTCATGGCTTTTTCATTTCTTTCAGTCCATGCTGTTTTCTCAGGATCATTTTCTGGTTCCGATTTATTTTCTTTCACAAATGACTCAACTTTATTTTCTTTTAATATCATCATACTTTTGAATTTCCATGATGAAAATATATTTCCTCCTAGCCTGTCTTCAAATCGAATTACGGCTGCCATGGAAGAATGTAATGTTCTTTATAATAGCCCGTTCTCAAATTTAGTTGCTTCTAGGATGCTTCCTAACTTGGCTCTGATACCATGTAAATGCAAACTAATTTTATTTCAAATTTAATTTGATCAGTAACTCTGATATTATCAAGGATTAAATTAGATCATATATATATAATATAATAATTTCGTATTTAATAATACTGAAATTTTGAGCTTTGTTTTATACTGTGCTGGATATTATCTCAACTTCCTTACTGATAAATTTCTGTGTTGAATACCGAGTATATCCCTGCACATGGTGTTTATATATCCTAACAAATAGGAGAGAAGCCATGTCTATGATAGACGTGACTCCTTGAGGAGTCATGCCTATCATAGGTGTGACTTTTCGTGAGTCCTTAATATGCGCAGGCCCGATAATTATCGGGTGTTAAACATATACGCAAATAGTCGGGAGTTTATACAGCCCCGATAACTATTATTAACGTGATCAATGTAATTTAGTTTATTACATTAGTTTATTATTATAAGTTTATTATTATTAATAATTATTATATATCTCATAATAATAATAAACATTTATAATAATAATAAATATCAATATATTTATAATAATAATAATAATAGATAATAATAATATAAGTAAATATTAATATATATAATAATAATATCATTATTATTATTATATATATTGATATATACATATATATCTCAGTTTATCTATTATATTGATATTTTATCTGATCGACGCTATTTATTCTCAACAACTTACACTGTTCATTCCATGGATATCAACTACTTCAACCACTTCTAACCAAACAAATCACAAAGGAATAAAGGGTTTAGAAAGCCATTCTACTCCTAGAATGCAAGACATTGTGAATGCCTTTGTGACTCTACTAGACTTAGTTTAGCCATTGACATCAACCAAGCTAGTGCGATCTCTTAAGGTAGATGAAAGATGTTCAAACTATCACCATTCTATTAACACCATCCATCGATGCATATCAATGTGCAAGCAATAATCAAAGTAAAGCTCATAAATATGCCATTTGACCACGGAAGGCATACTTACAATCAGCAAGCAGCTAGTGGTTTGGTCTAAGTGAGTTCACCAATGATGCATCCAAAATATCTTCCATTCAATTAAACAGTATTTCTAACCAACATGAAATGAAATCCTAATCTAAGTGAGGAAATGTAGAAACCATGCAATACTCCAAAGCAACACAAGTAATCCACCATGAAGACCAACAATGAATTAGCAATTACTTTGATAGCATTATGGCAACAATTTCTCCAAGTCTCTCCTACTCTACTCTACCTCTAATCTTATTCCAATCTAAATCTTACGAGTTACAAATGAGAAGGCCTTGGCTTTTTATAGTTGTTCAATTACAATGAAGGGCCAAGATTTCTCCAACAATGCTCTAATCCAACTACTAGCTACAAGCATTAAATGCTCATCCAATTACATGAAGGCGCCACTCTATGGGCCAATAAGAAAATTACAATGCTTTTTTGAACCAACCAAAGAAAAGGCTAAGTAGAGGCACTAGATGCCTTCCACATGTACGTTTGGCATGATTTAATTGATTAACCTTTGACACGTGCAAACTTGAATTTTCTGATTGGCTGGAAATGGATAAGGGCCACGTCAGCATTCTTATCTTGCAATCTTTGTTTTAATTTCACTTATCCATCTTTGAAATTTGGAAATCTTATTGGCATGACCTTGAACTTGCTAGTACATGAAATCTTGACGCCATCTTGATGCCTTGACCTTGAACTTAGATTTGCATCTTGACCTTTCTTTCTTCATGAGATATGTATATTTGCGATTCAATCATCACCCTTAGTTGAGGTTTCCAACAAATTTGGATATACAATGTTGATCATTGTGATGATGCCTCCCTCTCTCATGGCATCCTGTCATTGGCAGTATCCTTCCTTTGAGCCTTGGGATTTTTGTCATTGCCCTTGCACGCCCATTTGCTTTCACCTTTCTTCAAGGCTTGAATGATTGGTGACTTGTCTTGCAGACTCTTTTATGCCGTTGGTGTTGGAATCTGTAATGTCCCTTGCTAATTTAACAATAACATATGTAGTAAAAATGAAGAACGAATAATGAATTAAGAATTTTTGGCTATTTCTAATCCATGTTGCAAGACTGATCTTATTATTACTTCAATCCTTGAGAAGGGAGAAGACATTGGAGTAAAACCAAAGCGCTTAGAGACCATTGATAGACTCAAAGTTTACAGACTCAGTCTTTAACCTGTCTCGAGCTCAAGCTCTCAAGGTTAAAGAGGGGGCTGGTCCCTACCCTATCTTGGGAGCTACCCTATTGGATTTAGACTGCCCCTCTTTGGTGGCCTCTACCTTCCATTCTCGTGTTTGAAGCAGTAATAGAAATCAATTTTTTATTATGTTTAGGATTCCTGATTATCTTAATTTCTTATGAACATAAGGTCAAGGAACTGCTATTAATTGATTTCAAAACAGAACATTCTATTTATTTATAACAGATAATTTAATTACTCACAATCCTGTTGCCACTGTTCCTATGCCAGTAAGCATTAACTTGTAGTCCTCTTACTTATAGTGGGATTCGATACTGATCCTTTTTTCCTCTAATCCGATCTCACTGTTTTATATATATATATATATCTGATTATACTATTATTAATATATATTTTTACATATATAAATATTTGATAATACTGTTATTGATATATATTTTTACACATATATATCTCTGATTTCACTGTTATATATATGATTATACTGTTATCTATATATAATTATTCACCAGTCATCATTTCCTTTTTATAATGCCACTTGTAAATATATTACTGACATTGTCTTTACATACCATAAGTCCTTTTTGGAACAATCTGCTGATTCTGTCACAATCAGCACTGATTGTAATATGTTTTTTTAATATCTTCTTTTTATTTTTTCCCTCTGGTCAATGCCATCATCCTCTTCTATCTTTTCCCATTGAGGGGTCATGTCCTTAAGGGATCTTAAAATACACCTCTTCCCTCTAAAGATTGCGCTCCTTCCATACAATTTTAGTATTTACTAAACAGACTATGCTAATCGCAGCCTCGTGTTGGCTTACATCTTTATTGTACCGCCAATATTAGATAATTAAATATTTTGTCTTTTTATAACTTATTCGAATTAATACATGATGGAAACATTTAATAATCATTGTCGAATATGAATTATGAATATCTTTATCAACTAAATGATTTAATGTTGAATGTTAATATTATCTCTGACTCGTGTAGGGTTCCCTGTATTAGCTGTTTCACTATCGTTTCTACAGTTCTAATTTCCCAGCGATTAATATTCTTCTAGTCAGATTTGTTTATAGCGATAGTCTTAGCTAAGTCTTTATAAACGACATGTAGATTATTGAATCCATTTACAAACTTATACCAGTTGTTGACTTGTCTCAACATACAAGTTGATACTTTATCATATGTATGCCGTAATTTCCATGATATTCATTAGTTTTCAATTGTCCTTAATTTGTATGTCTTGATAGGTAAGAATTATTAGTATTATTTCTTATCAATATATATTATTATTAGTAACTCGATTTCTCAATCATATATTATTATTCATAACAATAATTATTTTTAATTTATTATTTATATTTATTATTATATTGATAATATATTATTATCAATAATTATTATATTAATATTAAATAGATTATAGTATTTATTAAATTCTATTTTTCCATTATTAAATTCTATTTTAGGAATTAGGACATTACAGAATCATGAAATGCTCGTCTTTGAACATTACCCTTGCACACGAACTATCCAGCTTTTCCATCCTCCATTTTGTCATCCATTTGTACTTGCATTGTTTAAATCTTGAATGCTTGTACTTTGCATTTTCTTGTCCTTGAACATCTCCTTCATGACAATGAGTTGAGCAAAATCTAAGTACTTAAAACATTTCTGATTTTCTATGTTCTGATCATGATCAAAGGACATGAAGAGTTCAGATTCTATCACTACTTGATTTTCATCCTCTTATTTCAAATGTTCATCTAATCATGCACTTATAGCCTCCCATTCACCATGAAACACCACAAGAAATGATACTTACCTTGCTGCTGATGTTACAAATCTGGGTGTTTAGAATCTGATTTTAGTGTGAAGTCACCCAAAATCTGATTTTTCAAGCCCAGGTCTGCAATTTGCACTTGATTTTCTTCCCAGACTTGCGATTGGGTGCTTCCCTATATCTCTGATTTTCCTGGAAATTATAAGTTTCACAACCCAGATTTGATGTTGCAAGGTTTGAAATTCGAATATTCTTCCAAATTTGGACCATTAATGTGAAATTGATGGCAATTTGTTGAACGTTTATGACTAATCTGCTCTGTTTGTATTTCGATCTGCTTGTCATGCCCTGGTTTGTGATTGAAATGAAATGAACTACATTTATAGGCATTTAGCCTTAAGAGGTGCCTCTTCACTCTAGGCTAACTTCCACTAGGAGGATAAAAAAATTGTTTTTTTTTGCAATATTTCAATTCGAAATCCCTACCTTGCCCAATCAAGCTGACCCTCCATTGAATGCAATTTTAAGATTGGCAAATAATTAATATTTGCATTTGAAGGTTAATCATTTCCAAGGCCGACTTGGTATAGGCAGCTCACTGGGCCTTCATGTTCACATGTTGAACATGGACGTGGTTTCTTCTTATTAGTGCATTGTTTTTTCTTGATTGTGCATCATTTTTGAGCGACAGTGCATCATTTTTAAGCAATTGTACATCATTTTTGAATGACTGTGCAAGGAATTTTAATGATTGTGCAAGATTTTTTTAACAAGATTTTTTACCGATTGTGCAAGGTATTTTAATGATTGTGCATCATTTTAGAGTGATTGCACAAGGTTTTTGAGCGATTGTGCAAGGCTGATCATGGAGCCCATGTTTGGTTTTTTCTAAGAAAAACCTAAGTGTTAACTCATCGTTTTTGCTTGGAGGGCGGAGGATTTATATAAAATATAACATTTAAGTATAGGTCTTATACTCTAAGTTATATAATATATAAATACTGTCAGGATGTTTGAGAGTGGTTTCAGATTCATAGGAGTTATAATGGAGATTTTAGATTCTGGGAGATTCTAAAAGAAATTCTAGACTCCGCCAAATTTCAGGAATCAGCGCGCCTCCTCCATTAGTGTTATCTCCCACAACTTTTCTTGACTTTCCAAGATAAATTTGATATTGGAACAATGATTTTCAAAGGATTCTAATTCATTTCATCACAAATCTCTCAATTTCAATTCCACTTCCTTGACTAGCTTGGCCCAGCTCTCACTCATATCCCTGACTGACTTGACTACCAACAATCCAAAGTTGCTCAAACTCATCTCTAAGACTTGGAGACTTGAAAATTGCTGCTGAACTAAAACTACCTAGGACAACCACCTCATTGCCAAGTGAAAAGAGGGTGTCCCCATTCGCAATAGGGCGATGGTGTGAAAACCTCACAACAGATACCAACCCTAAGGAATCACCAAATCTCTTGCTTGAGAACACCAACTCTGATAGAAGCACCAACTTCTCAAATTGAGCACCAACTCAGCAACCTTCTGAATATTACAAAACTTTTTGTCTTTTCAGACCTCTCTAATTTTCAAATGTGATACAAATCATTCCTCTCAAGATATGACTAATAGAAGTCAAAATAGACTCACTTTCAGTCTTTATGAAACACTCTCACTCGTTTTACAAGAACACTTCTAGATTTTACAAAACATCTTCACTCTTTTTACAAGAACACTTTCAGATTTAACAAAACACTCTCCAATTTATAAACTCAGTCATCTGTATATGACAGAACACAACTCTCTTGTTTACATTTTCTGCTTACTACTTTGTATTAGACATGTTTTGTATCGTGCACTCTTTACTCTCATTTGCAGAGATATTCTACTGCTGTTATAACATAATAGGATCTCTCAAAAATATATATTGCTAACAGTGATACATCTCTTCTGTCTGATATGCAACACTCACATAAAACTTGTCTTCCATCGATCCTATTCCTTCTTTTAAATACAAGTAACCATCAGTTGGATGGTTAAAGGGTAGTTAGGAACTACCTAACTGCTTTTGCAGTTATACATGTCCATTTAGTTCGCAGTTATAACCAAATGCAGTTGACAACAGTTTTAACCACATCAACCAACCTTCAAACTGATTGAAAGAAAACTCAATATACGCAGATCAGTTTGACCAACTGTACCAATACTATGATGACCATAATTCTGAATATATTGCAGAATTAATATCAATCTTTGCAAAGAAACATATACATACTCCTGTTCGATATATTATGGTCTAGAGAAAATAACAATGAACTACAAACAGATGTCGTCTTTTGAATCTCTGCTGTTTTCTGAATCTCTACACAAATGATCATGCAAGAATCATAATGAACCCGCATATTTGCAGCAATGTCCATACAACAAATGTTGTTGTCAGAAACAACATTCTCTATCATTCCATCTACTGGATCTGATCTCTGATAAATATCAGAGAATCGATTCATTTCACAATAAGAACAATAATCAATAAGAACATCAACAGAAGAAACCATGGGAAGCATGATTGTCTTGGCTGCATTTAGTCTGCAATTCAACTTCGACCCTAACTGCATTGGTAAGGTTTGTTTTGGCACTAAATATTTATAGGAATATGTCTGTTTGATTTTGACGTCAATGATAAGTTTTCTAACATAGGCAAGCCATAAAGTCAAGTTGCCTTTTAAAGACATAAGTAAAATCATAAAATATTATTCACACAGCCTTAGAAAACTCACCAAGGCCAGAAATCAGAACACTTCACTCTGAAGCTGCGACCAAGAGCTCAAAATGGAACTCACTGAAAAGAGCATATTCTGAAAATAGAAACTCTGTTGTAATATATTGAAAACACCTGTTTGAGCTCTCCACAAAACATTAAGTACCCTAACCAACTCCGCTTAGCCTGTGGGAACTTGGAAATAGGCTAATGGGAAGACAAACTAACTAGGTGTAAGAAGGGGACATTACACCAAAATCTTGAGTTGAGAAATGTTACTTGTAGTGACTATTTTTACTGGTCTGTTGAAATCATTTCAGCTGCAAACTGTTTGTCAAAATGTCCTTGAAATGCTTGATGTTTGCTAAATGTTTGTGATTATGCCTTCACACTTGTGAGTTAGTTGCAGCTGTCTATGAGCATTTCAATCAGAAATAAAGAATAAATCATTGTATATCAACTATTTGACACATTTAGCCCACACGGGTAGCAGAGTTGGCTTGGTCCTTGGGTTTCCTCCCCAGTGGTCTCGAGTTCGACTTGAAAGCCAGGACTCACCCGATGCATCTGGCTTGTGGGCAGCTTGGTACATCCCTAGAGGATTAGTCTCGCCCCATCTTGCTCCTTCCCGACCCCAACTTGGTAATAAGTAAGACCAAGGTAAGGTGGGTTGGGTGCTGGGCTGGGTTGTGGGGATACCTTTGGCGCAACAAAAGAAAAGAAACTATTTGACACATTTCTTATGAACCAAAATTGAAAACCTTACAAGTATTTGAAAGAATTTGGTAGGGGATCTTACAAGACAAGGCTTTTTGAAGAGGCAGGGGATATTAGAACCTTCATGTCCTAACTATTTGGAGATTGTAATTGTAGTAGTCATAGTACTATTAGTTAGTATTAGACTGAGTAGGTTTCTCCCACATTGGTTGTACCTCATAAGTCATTCTTTTTGAAAACCTCATGTTGATGTTGTAAGAAATAAAATATTATGTTGGAAGATTTTTGGATGAGGTGGGGGCTGTGACTATAAAAATTAATGTCTCCTTGTCTCTTGTTAACCGGTGATCAACCACTGAATCTGATTAGTTGGGGATCAAACAACTAAGATAGTCGGGATCCCAAAGGGGCAACCAGCTAATCTCCACGATGCTTGACGACACAATAAGACTTGACGACCAATACTCCCCTTTTGAAGGGGCAATATTGAATAGGCTGATGTTCATATTTTGTAATATTTTTGAGGAGATTGCTCCCTTGAAGGTACCTGCAATTCTTGTTTGTGTTCCTTTCACCCGCCTGCTATTGCTTTGTTTGTTAATATTTTGCATGTAACGACCCTTTCCAGGTTTTAGAAAATAGTTTGTGAGGTTTCAATGAAATTTAGAAGTGTTAAAATTTTGAATGGTCAATTTAGTTTATAATAGACAGGATTTTCCAATAAAGGAATAATTATCAGCATAGTTGGAAAACTTGCCAAAGCCAAAAACTCGCCAAGGTTTGAAATTTTTTTTTTGGAAAAACTTGGCCAGTTTTCGGCAAAAACTCGACAAAAAACTCGGAAACTTAAAAAATTGCTTAAATTTAATTAAAAAGTATTTTTTTGCAAAATTCAATTAGAAGATGCATCCAATGAGTCAATAAATGAGAACACAAAAGAAACAAGCTAAGTCTAGATATATTTGAACGCAAAGTGGGTACAAAATTGCATTCTCATGAAGAATGCTGATGGCTGGAAGAAGAATAGTAAATAGTAAATAGTTTTTGTAAAACTAAAAGTAAATACATCATTACAATTAAATCTTCCTCTTCCTAGCTCTAGTAAAAACTAAGGGAAAGGTAGAACTAGGGGTCTAGTCCTAGAAGCCTGCATTGGGCATGTGATGGTCCCAACCGGTGCTGAGAGGGGAGGGGTGAATCAGCGCCCACTAAAACAAAATCTGATATAATGTAACTAAAACTGTTAAGCAGAATAGATTCTATCACAGAAATAGTTATAACACAATCAAGCAATAATCAACAACAGATTTATCATGTGGAAACCCAAATCAGGAGAAAACCACGGTGTGAGGAAACCTCACAAATTTTGCACTCTTCTGAAGTGCGCCCTATAAGGAGCTTTCCCTGTTAAAGGATTACAAACGCACGGTTAGATGCGACCCGGTTAAGAGATTTAAGAAATAAGACTTGTTAGAACCTGCCTGGTTGGAGGACTTAGAACACCTAAATAGATGTCACCCGGTTAAGGGGTTTAATACAAAGGACTTGTTAATGTCCACCCAAAATACTGGGATTTAGCTACTGCAATTGTCAGAGAGCAATAGAGGGTTTGACCTTTTAGAAATGGCTTTATTGAGCTTGATAAGATCACTGTGCTTTTCAATTGACAGTCATCACCAGTTACTGCAGGTATGCTCTTCTTTCGGCTGTTGTGCTTCCTTGCACACACTTCTTCTCTTCATGTAAAGAGCCTGACTGGCTCTTGGCTCCAGGAAATTCAATTCTTTGAAATAGATAACACTTCCACAAAATTTTATCAAGGAAAATATATAACTTGGATATTTCTTCACAATTATAATATCATAAATTTCAAATAATCCATTTATAAATTAAACTCACAGGTATGAATGTACAAAGAATTTGTAAATTCAAATTCTGAAAATTATTTCCATCAAAAAATGGCACCTGGCAAGCAAAGTATGCGTGTTGAATGATGAATAAACTCCAGGTGTTGTCACGCAGCCCTAGGAAGAATTTCGTAGCTCAAGGAATCAAAATGCTGCCTCCTAGGAAGAACTCACAAGCAAGAAAGGACTCCACACAGTTTTTTGAAATCAAAACGTGGCTCCCTGAAATTGAAACGCAGCTTCCAAAATAATTAATGTAGCCTGTATTTATTGGTAGGCAGCCGTACAGTCAATGCAGCAATCATAAGAAGATACATTAGCCTCCCTTACTCAGCAATGACATCCAGATAAGAGAAAATCGAACCCAGCTGTAGAAGTAATGAATTCAATTTATTCTTGAACCAAATTGATATACATCAGCATCAATTCACAGCCATGAATTATCAAAATTTCTTCAGTAGAATCAAATGCACAATTCACCACCATAAGAATGATTCAAAGTGCAGCAGAGAAGAATCAATCCTCAAACCCTTGTTGAAAGCTCTCAACAAAAGACTTCATAATTTTTTATCAAAATGAACAATGGATGATTTTCCTTTCACAAAGCATTGCTTTTATAATTCAAAAGTGTCTTCTCTCACACACTTTTCACTTAAAACACTTTTTATACTTAGGCACATATTGAATAATATAATTTATTAATTCATTTGGCTCCAAAAAAAGCCTTTTCACCAATATCATGAAATTATGACACGCAAGGTCCCTGTTTTTTGTGCCCAAGATTTAAAACTTTTCATCCTGGTTCCAACGAGCTATAACACTAAGGTATCCAGCGTATAATACCAACAAAAATGGCAATCTTAGCAAATTTAATTAAATAATAATAATAAACCACCCGTCTTGTGAAAACAATTGAAGAAGCGTCTGAATCAAAATCTATCTGCACAAAATTGATCCAGATGATGAAAGATGATGAATGAACTTGACGGGGTGACTTACTAAAAATAGACGCTCTTTCCAAGATTCTTGGAGCCCAAACCGGAAGCCAGAAATGAAAACCGAGAGCATCATTCAACTCCTCTAACTCATTTGAGCTCATCGGAACTATCCATTGACTTACTATAAATAGTAAGTTCACACCAATGACCCTCTAAACACCTCGCCAGACCACGAAGATCACAATAATGACCTGGCACCAATAGATCAATGACCTGCAAAAAATGGGGATATTGCACTTCACCTTTTCGTAGCTTCTTTCAACTTACAGGTTCACTCTTTTCTTTGACAAAATGAAGGCAAGTAATATTCTTCATAGGTTGAAGAATATATAGTCTTTCTTACCTTTCTGCTTTTTACATGCACGACCTGTTCAAAGATCACCTTCGGATCCATCAACCAGTGGAGTCTCAGTTCACTGAGGAAACATCCAATGCATGCCATGTGTTTTTCCGCTTTATGAAGGTAAAGACTAGTGTAACATTGGTGCTTGGGTACGTCGGGATGCTTGGACGAGTTTCCGGGACGGGGGGACAAAGGGCCTCAATTTCAGGACGATGGGGGAACGGTGGGTGGACGGCGACAGGGGGGTTGGGGGTTGTTATATACTATACATATATAGAACTTGAAATGCTAGTTATGAAATGATGTTTCAGTATAACATACCAAATTGAAATTCTCGAACATAGCAAAATTGCAACATGAACCAGAACCATTGAACATTCAACATAGTAACATAGTACATACCAAAAAGTAACATTCAAAAATAAAAATTCAAATAGATATTCAAGTACCCGTCCCGCCGATGGCATGGTTGTGGAATGGCGGAGTTGGGGGTACTCGGGTACTCCAAGTACCCGGTGCGGGGACGGGTACTTAGAGGTTTTTTTTGGGGTGCAAGTCCCTGGGTTTCACTGGTAAAGACAGACGCGTGTCAAAAGCTTTCCTTCACTAGAGTTTTCTACATGTTTTAATGCCACAAACTCCGGCATTAAAACCTTCAATTGCGCCTTGCACCGATCGTCTTAATAACACAAAGTCTTCCGGACTTTGTGCAGCAAATCTTGGTCAAAAAGTCACACAACCGTTTGTCGACTGTGACTTTCCTTGGTTCACCAGTCTTGATGAAATCTTCACTGATCGGTTTATATCCCTAGGTTGTGCACAGGTAAAAACCTTCACCTGTCACCATTCCTTCCTTTGTATGTATTGGTTGCATCCTTGGTTCCTCGGTACTTGTTACCGGTTACCGGTTGCACCTTCCTCGGTGACCGGTTGCTCTGATGATCAGTTAGAGCTTTATTAGTAATAGGGACAATGCCTCCTCTTTCTTACTATGTGTCATCGGTCTCCAAGCCAATCTCTCCTTTCTCTCCTTGCACTTATTATTGTTAGCTGTACCTACTTGTTATGGTTCTTGATTGAACACTGTAGGCATTCCTAGTCTTAAATGACAACATCTCTTTACCATGTACCGGTTACATTCTTACCGGTTAATGCCAACAGTGTGACTGTGCCTCCTCACTTAGTATGTCTGACTTAATGTGTGGCTCGTTCTCCATCCTAGATGTAGCTCCTCCTGGCATTGGCAATGAATCCTCATCCGACTCATCCTTGTTGTTATATGGAGCCTAATCAGACTTGGAGGTTAATTTTTCTCCACTTTTATCAGTGTTTTCCCCCCAGGTTTTTCATCGGGGGTTTGAGGGCAGCACCCCCAAGATGGGTTCAAGGGGCAATGCCCCTTGCTGACTTTTATTATTGTACAAAGGCGTTGGGAGTTATTTTTTTATTGGCCGACATTCTAACCCTATTTTTGTAACCGACATAAGTTAGTAAGGGTTTGGAAGACTATTTTTCTCTCTCTCAGCAAAATAGAAGCACACAAATGACAAATATAAAATGACTTGGGCCGTTTGTTTTCTTTAAACGCTGGAAGACAGTGGCGGCCGAGTTTTTGTTAAAAACTTGGTAAGTACTTGGCGATTTTTTCACAAAAAGTTGGTGAGTTTCTTCTGCGAGTAAAAGTTGTAAAAACTCGCATAGCAAAAAAACTCGGCGAGTTTTTGCAACTCGCCGAGTACTCTGCGAGTATGCCATCTGTGATTATCAGCACTTCATTTCTGCCTTTTATTGGGTATCCTCTGCTTTGATGGCAAAAAATGTATCTGTGGACAAGTTAAGCTCTGGTATTCATTTTTGCTAATTAAAAAAAAGAATTGTGTAACTATACTCTTTATGGCTTAGCCTGCGGGATATGAAAAAAATGGATTTGATGTGTTACTATACTATACTATAAGCATGTTTGCATTCATCAACAATGGCTAGCTTAGGATGGCTTATTATAATTTCATTATAATAAAAATTTACAACTCGCCGAGTACTCTGTGAGTATGCCATCTGTGATTATCAGCACTTCATTTCTGCCTTTTATTGGGTATCCTCTGCTTTGATGGCAAAAAATGTATCTGTGGACAAGTTAAGCTCTGGTATTCATTTTTGCTAATTAAAAAAAAGAATTGTGTAACTATACTCTTTATGGCTTAGCCTGCAGGATATGAAAAAAATGGATTTGATGTGTTACTATACTATACTATAAGCATGTTTGCATTCATCAACAATGGCTAGCTTAGGATGGCTTATTATAATTTCGTTATAATAAAAATTTATCGTTGGATGATTCTTCACTTAAACAAGTAAACAACCCCTGAAAAATCAAATTTTCAGGCTGGAAAGTTTGTCATCCAGATTCTAAATGACTTTGTGAACAAACATTAGCAATTAAATTCACAAATGTTATCTGTCCATGCTTCTTTTTAGGATAATTGTATTTCTGTTTAATTATATCTTGAATGGTGTGTTTGTTTCCAAAAGGCTCAGATATTGGTGATTGGTAAGCATTTTATATGGAATAATTGGTCATTTTTACAGTTAGAAAGCCATATAAAAAGACTCGATGAGGACTTGCTTCAGTTTTCAGAGGACCTAAAGCAAGGTAATCTGAATAGCTCTGTGAATTATGTTCAACGTTTTAAATTTGTAAACATGAGGAAAAATATGGATAGTTTCTTTAATGATAGCTAAAGAAGTGATTTTTCAGCAGGCATTTATAGACTTGTATATATATTTGAACTTTTACATGTGATAGCATAGTAATTTTTGAAATATTAGGAGGACGTCTTCTGTTTAGCTTTATATGGTTGTCACTGTTTGACATGAATATGAACAGAAGGGAAAATAGGCCCTGATGAACCTGCAATTCTTCCACCAATCAGCTCAAGGGAGGAAAGAAGGAAAAATTATTTCTTTGCACAACAAGCTAGGAGGCTTGAATTAAAAACTGAAAGAGAATGGGAAAAGGATCGAGATAGGGATTTTGAGCTCATGCCTCCTCCAGGTAGTCACAGAAGGACCATTCCTGCTCCTGTCGATGTAGATCAGCCCATTGATCCCAATGAACCCACATATTGTGTCTGTCATCAGGCATGTTTTGCATCCAACTTAGTGTACATATGAAAACAATGCTTTTAGACATCATGATTTGATGGGTTTTTTCTATTTACCTTGTTTGTAACTCCTTTGTTTTTCTGCGTCCAAAAATCTCACTCCTTTCTGTTAAAAACTTAATGCTGACCAGCTCATATTGTAATAAATTTTCATTCCAGGTTTCTTTTGGAGATATGATTGCCTGTGATAATGAGAATGTGAGTAGCTATCACAAATCTCATTGATTTTTCTTTTACGAATTGATTTATCTTTTGCACTAGAATGCCCATTTGCTGAAATGTGGTTGTATGCAGTGTGAAGGTGGAGAATGGTTTCATTATGCATGTGTTGGTTTAACACCAGAGACACGCTTTAAGGGGAAGTGGTACTGTCCCACATGCAAAATGCTGCCACGGAAGGTTGCTTCAGACCCTTCCATATGACAGAAATGGATGTATATCATATTTCACATAAAAACTACTGATGATTAAAAAACCAAAAATGACAGAGGCTGTATAATGTCTCCTTTTTTTAAGTCATGTTGGATTCGCGAATGATTTTAGTTTTTTCTGGATTTGCGGAAAGTTTGTATCATTTTCAAAGGTGATGCTGGTTGAAATTTCAAATATTTTGATAGTATTTTGAATCTTTCAAAATGATAAGACTATTCTGAACTGGCAGGATAGCTTATTGATGAACATAAGATTTTCACAGTCCATGGATGTTATGTAAAAAGCTTCTGAGAACAAATCTCAGCTTTTGCGTAAACCTTTCAGATCAAACTCTGTGATCCATTATCAGGATGAGAAAGATAGGTAAAAGAAATGTAGAAAAAGCCCCATCGGCAGTATTTTCTTGACAAAGATAATACATTATTTCAAGAAAAGTGTGTAAAATCATTTACGTATTTTTGATTGGCTAAGAACCTTGTACATGGCATGTTGCTGCCAAAATATATAGAAAATTTCTCCAGTAATTTTTTCTATAGAACATGATGTGATATGTTGGGCAGCTGGATGACGCATTCCTGGGTACGCTTTTTACTAAATAATTTGGGAGTCGTTAATTTTTGATTTCCATCTTTATGAAATATTATCAGAATGCTTAATGATTCACTTGAAGCTTTCTTATGAATAAGTCACAAATCTATATTGAATTTTCTTTACTTAATATGGCTACTTGTCAGGCACCTTTCTAACAGACTCTAAATGCTTTTAGACCATTTTGGATAAGGAAAGCATTTGTATTGATTAGACATTTGGATTTTTTAAACCAATTCTCAATGCTCTTTTTTCTTAGTAAAACCTTTCGGCGGAAATCCCAAGGAGTTGTGGAATTTGTTTTTTCATAAAACAATATATAAGAATATCTGGGTCAGCTATGCTGCACTCTAGTACACGAACAAATGGATATAAATGTGAGATACTCTCAAACTCTATGTAGGAAATTAATCACCTATAATGGTTGTAATTGCCATGACATGTGCAATAAAAGATACACAAAAAATTTCAACATGTAAACTAACCACATTGCAATCAATCGCACACACACATATGCAAGAATGCTTACAATGTTTCAACAAATCTTACAATACATCTATAGACTGTTTTGAAGACAAAGATGACTTGCAACTAGTCAGAATTATGTAAAATGACGGATCAAATTCATCGTATGAGAGAGTGGATTTCAATATCTGCATGGAAGACTTCTACCACTGAACTCCGTGAAATGGATCTATTGTCTGCACTTTTAGTAGTCCAAAAACTCATTGCATCAGCCCTAATGGATCAGAATGCAACTTCTGTTTAATGTGAGTTATTGCAATCACCCAAAGGGTCTCAATGGCCACTCCTCAATAGTATGCCTCCAATAGTTGCTTTGCGCTTTTAGCAGCACGCTTTCCTCTATTATTATATTGATAACTGACTTAAACTAATTGATGAACATACATGGCTACAGTTACCTTAACTAGCCTACATTCAGTTGACTTTGATAATCTCCGCTAGCACACATGGTTCTGATTTCCACAACTAGCCAACCTAGCACCCACAATGTTTAGCTCTGGAAGATATATGCAGCTAGCCCCACATGGCTTCGACAATCTTTACCACTGTGCAACAGGGCTTTGTCAACCAAGCAACCTTCGCATCATGAGCTTGCATGGCTTTAGCTAATGTAGCTAGCCTGCTCATTAACTTTGTCCAGAGCTCCAAATAATGGCTTTCCAAACAACTTATGCTAGAAGTTTTCTTTTTCAATTTATGCTAAGAGTTTTCTTTTTCCCAAATCTTCATCATCTGCTTTTGTCTCTTTACCATTTGCTTGTACCTTTAGGTTTTGCAAAGAACACAAATAACCCTTGCCATAGGTGATGCTACCAACAGATGCAATTGCAGCCAATAGCTGGGAAAGGAACTGGGCTGCTCATGAATGAGAATGGTCACTTAGGTAAGATGAAACAGCTGACAAGATAATTCACATGCCTAGTCAATAGAGGAGTTTTGATGTAAATTCCAGAATGGGAAATAACAGATGCTTGGGAAGGTCGAATGCCCTAGAAAATAAAATAGAATAGAATAACTTTTAATGCCCACAAGGCAAAAAGCAGTCCATCGGACAGCCAACTGCACCAATCAAGCCTTTTGGCTTTCTTTTCTTCTGTTGTTCAACATGATAATGAGTTCTCCTACTTTGTCAACTGCCCCCTCGATAAATAAACTGGCTAGAGCAACATCAACCCAGCCCCCCCCCCCCCCCCCTTTCTCTCTCTCTCTCTCTTCCCAAGCTTCTTTTGCATTTTTCCACCTTGTTTCACATCAAAGCTGCTGCTGTTTGAAATCTTTGCTCTCCGAGGGATATTCACCCCTACGTATGCTTTTTGCTGATGATCACATGTGAGGCTTAATTCCTCAAGGTAATACTTGTTTCTCCCTAGAATTGTACCCAACATAGCTTTGTGAAGTTTCTCTTTGACAATGCCTTGATATCTTTCTTGTCACTAGGACTCTCATTCAATTAAATATTCCACTTGTTCATCCTTTTTTTTTTCATCCACGACTTCTTTCTCACTTAGGACCTTGTTGAAGGCAACCTTGGACCATTTGGTTGCTCCCATCTAATCAATTCTTTTGAGATATCTTTAGAGACAAACCATAGAAATGGCTTCCATAGGAGCAACCCCTAATTTAGCTAGTAAAATCTCACAAGGGGTAGATATTTTTATTTTGAACTTACTGGTGATCACGTGCTTTTGAATTCTCTCTATTTTCTTTCACTTTGCCTTAGATGTGTTGCTTGCCTAGAGGATCACACACATAAAGCACAATGAAATAAATAAAAGCTCAAAAAAGTGTCTAAATAGTTTACTCCAAAGTTCTCTCTACAGGTCTCCAAATTTAGCTTCTTGTTAAGTCAGTCTCAAAATACTTGTATTCATTTACCTCCTCTAGAGCATTTCTTTCAAAGCAGAAATTATTTTGGATCTTTATTCTTTTGTTGAAGATCATTGTTTTCGGTTTGCTAGTATTAATTTGCATATCAACAACCCTACAAAAGTATTCAAGGAACAAATGTTCTCTTGTCAGCCATGAGTAGAAGTGGCAACCAGAATAAGGTTATCTGCATGTAAAAGAAGTTTTACACATATTCCTCTAGGTGAATCACATCATCACCATGTAAATTATACTATTCTTCAAGTTTGTTGATAAGGCTCGAAAGAGGAGGTGAAAGAAGGCACCCTTTGTGAGATACCTACCTGAGTTTTGACTATGACACAAACTTCTTTGTAGAGTTGATAAAGAGCCACTCTAAAATGCATTGGAATACCAAGTTCCTCCATGTTGCACCATAACTGATCCCTGGAGACTATCAAAAGCCTTACTGAAGTCAATAAAACAAAAATAGGCTTTTTCTTTTTCATCCCAAACTTTTTCAATGATGCGCCTCAACTAATTTTATGATCTAGCATAAAATGCTTAGGCCTAAAACCTAAAGAGCACACAAGAAATACTGAGAGGGGGAGGGGAATGAATCAATATTTCAGAATTTAAACTTTTAAAACCATGAAACCACATAAACATAAAGAGAGCAATCATAAAAAATGCTAACACCAAATCTCTCGTGGAAAACCTTTTCGGGTAAAAAACCATGACATACAATGACTTTCATTAACAAAGGGCACCGACCCAGATTATAAACTGTGAGCACCAACCCATAGAGAGCACCAACTCTCGGAGGCCACCAACCCTCTTCGAAGCACCAACTCCAAACAAATTGAAGCACCAAACTCCATTCAGCTAAGGCACCAACCAAACCCAGTTTGAGCACCAACTCAATTAAATTGAAACTCAAAAAATATAGAACACTCAACACTTCAAAACACTCAGCTCTTCTCAGAATAAATTAATGCTGCACTCCATCACAATAACACCACCCAGCAATTGAAAACTTCAACGCACAATCACTTTGTTGTTCAGTTTCTACGCACCAAAATATAATATCTTGCCCACTAGAAAAAGGCTGCAACAAACTACTCCACACACACACAAGTAGGTAATAACCTAAGGCTCATATTATGGTGGAAGTCTCCCACGACAATAGTGAAAAAAAAGATTTTCATGCTACAGACCTGTCCTTCCAAATATGGCTTCACACCGTTGTTCTCCAACAGATATCCACGACTCTATCAATCTTTAAAACCTTCTACCCATAGTTTTTTTGTCACACATATTAGTCTATAAGGACCTGTTTGTTTGCTGGAATTAGACTCGATTTGGGATTGTCAAATCCCGGAATTGACATTTTCGATGCTTGTGTTCAAAACATGAAATTGGAATAGAGATTTGTTAATTCCCATTTACCCCCAAAACCAACATTTGAATCTTCCATCTAAATAGGTAGAATTGGAAAATCAATTCCAATTCCACTTAAATGGGAATTGGGGGTAAAACAAAATTTATAATATTTTGAAATCTATATGCAAACAACATTTTTCCATCTTCTCATTATTAATTCTAGGTGAACGAAACGGTCATATTTCAAAAACCATTTTCCGGATTTAAAACTTCCAGAATTGTCAAGTACTAGAATGTTACAACTTCAACGTTATTTAATTCCAGCAACCAAACGGGCCCTAAAAGCATGCACAATTTCCATCTTCATCAAATGCATGAACTCAATAATAGAATATCGCCTAGCTGCCTAAAAAATACACATGTTTATTCATAAAATGACTGCAAGGAATTTAATTTAGGTTCAGTACCATAACTTGCGCACAACAATACTAAATATCGAATCCTTTTTTTGATAAAAACACCCAGCCTTGCTCAGTAAAAAATGCTAGGGGAGATGACCCAGTAGTTGAGCACCCTAACTTCATGCTTCTCAAAATCCTACGTGGAAATTTCAAATCACTCCCAATTTTTTTCAGCAACTTACTTGGCAAGTCTTCTTCTTATAACTAAGGTTTCAGGTCCACATCATCAATTTAGATGCCACATCAGCATGCTTTTTGCCAAGGTGTCCAAAACAGCCCAAATTAAAAGTGAGATGCAAAAAGGGTACCCATACTTGTGCAGTTGATGTGACATCACGACATTGGTTGCTTTTTACAACTAATGGTACATTTCATTCAATTATGGGTAGTCATCATAGTACTAACAACCTTAAAATCACAACTATTGGTGCAATGTTGTCAAAAAATAAGACATTAAGTCAACACATATGGATATTAAATCAGTACGTGTGGGTATCAAATTAACAACTCCTATCACAACCATTGGAACACGTTCAGGTACTGGGTCCTTTCCCTTAGCTAAGATTAAAATGCGGGACTCCAACATTTCCAACCACACTCACAATAGCTTCAATTATTTTTTTTGTTTTTCACTATGTATTTATTCAACCTCAAATCATTGTAGGCTCAAGGAATCTTTTAATTTTTGAATATGAGACCATGCATCATTTCCACTAAAAAAATGATTTAAGGCACAACCGATGTAAGCAATTAATTCTCCGCCCTCACAATTTTGCCCAGAACATAATGTAATTCCACTTAGTCAAAAAAACATAACACATAGCCAAGAGTAGTATATTCCATCAGCTTGTAGAAAATAGGGAGCTGCCACCACTTTAAAAAATATTGTGTTCTATAGCCTATAGAGAATATTTTTTTCACCTTAAACAAATGTTTGATGCCTTAGTTACATTCACACAATGACAATACATAATCTGACGGAGACAAGCAAGCAACTAATAAGCTATTGAAGTAGACAAACAATCGACTCAAGAGGCTCAAACTGTTGGTTTTTCTGTCATTGATGTTAGTTTGGATAATTCTCTGGTGGCATGGTTTTTGTGTTCTCTACAAGTGTCACTGTTCCTTTAAGATGTCCTCTGCTGTGTGTGCGTTGGAGCATGATGGTGACATCTTCTCTCTTGGCTTGGTATTGGGTTCAACTGTCTTACTCAACACGTTCTTGAGTCTTTACTGCAGATTTTTGGACTGTTGCTTTAACGTCCTCCTATTATTTCAGAAGTTTGGTGTGCTGTCATTTGTAGCACTGGATATGGATTATTTCAATCACGTCTCATTCCTTTTTGTCTTTTGCACACTCGTTTAAAAAGAATTAAACCGTGTTTGGTCTTTTCTGAGAAATCTACACACAGACAGGTGTTAGGCAAACTAATAAGTTAAAATTCTGCAGCAAGCGTTTCCACCAGGTGTTTGACAGTGAACATTTTTTATAATGGAATGACAGCTCTTTCATTCCATTCTATATGCGCAAAAAAAAAAGGGATTGCTCTCGAAAAAATGGTAGGTGTGACTGATGACAAATGGTTTTACCGGCTTTTAGAAAACTGGAGTAAAAAGAAGGGGGTAACGGTTTCGAAGAAAAGCGTAGTATCCTTTTCGAATACAGAGGATACCGAGAACGGCTGTGTGGTAAGTGTGGGAGTCGAGAGAAGTGCTGTGTGAGAACGGAAGAATTGAAGATAGATTAGCAGCCGTAATCTATTCTATTTTGAACACTGTTTATGATGCATAGATTAGCAGCCGCAATCTATTCTATTTTGAACACTGTTTATGATGCATGCGCTGTGAAAGTTTTTTTTTCCTCTGAGTTGACATCTATTAACACACTGGAGTGGTAACAGCTAAATAGACGACTGGGCCAGTATTAACAAGGGGAACGTGAAGTGTTTGAAAATGAGGTGAAAACGACTGCAAAACAAGAGGCGCTGTGAGTGATTGCAGAAAGAATATACACTGTTAAAAACCGATTAGGACTCTATCGAAGGTGCTGAGATATAACAAAATGTTGCAGAACATAAAAAGTTTTTTTTTGTTGTTTTTTTTTAACGGTAGCTTGAGTGCGGTGTATCTGCTGGAGCAAAAATATGCAGAGGTGTAACTATAATACATGCTCAAAGGGTAAGGCACGAGCAGTTTAAACAGGAAGAAGTTAAGACTCAGGAGTGCTGAAGAAAGTGAATATAATATATCCTTCTTTTCTCAGTCAGTGTGATGAATGAATATAAGGAAGAACAGAGATAGATAGCGTGGGAGAACGAAGGCTAAAAACACACAAAAAAAACCTTATTCAACAAGTGTATTCGTATAAACATTTAGCAGATATTGAAAAACGACTCACAGTCACTGGAGTGGGATGCAATAAAGATTTTTTATTTGGGGAGTGCCTGAGAAACTAGTGGGAACTGTTGTGTTGAGACCAGCACAAAACTAGATGCTATATTGTGAAAAAGGATAGTGTAAACTGTAAGCGCGTGAGTACACTGTCAGGGAGCGGTTTTCAGGTCTTTGTTAACTGTTTTGACAGAGTTGTGAACTGAAGGAGGATGCTCGGTTGGGTGTGATTCAATACAGCTGCTCATTGAAAATTCTGAGATGCTACAGGAACACAGATAACCAGCATTTTGAGGTAAGATGTGCCTTGATTAAAATTAGAACAGTTGAAAGCCCTTTCCTTTTTTAATCAAGGCACATCTTACCTCAAAATGCTGGTTATCTGTGTTCCTGTAGCATCTCAGAATTTTCAATGAGCAACTGTATTGAATCACACCCAACTGAGCATCCTCCCTCAGTTCACAACTCTGTCAAAACAGTTAACAAAGACCTGAAAACCGCTCCCTGACAGTGTACTCACGTGCTTACAGTTTACACTATCCTTTTTCACAATATAGCATCTAGTTTTGTGCTGGTCTCAACACAACGGTTCCCACTAGTTTCTCAGGCACTCCCCAAATAAAAAATCTTTATTGCGTCCCGCTCCAGTGACTGTGAGTCATTTTTCAATATCTGCTAAATGTTTATACAAACACACTTGTTGAATAAGGTTTCTTTTGTGTGTTTTTAGCCTTCGTTCTCCCACGCTATCTATCTCTGTTCTTCCTTATATTCATTCATCACACTGACTGAGAAAAGAAGAAAATATTATATTCACTTTCTTCAGCACTCCTGAGTCTTAACTTCTTCCTGTTTAAACTGCTCGTGCCTTTCCCTTTGAGCATGTATTATAGTTACACCTCTGCATATTTTTGCTCCAGCAGATACACCGCACTCAAGCTACCGTTAAAAAAAACAACAAAAAAAAACTTTTTATGTTTTGCAACCTTTTGTTATATCTCAGCACCTTTGATAGAGTCCTACTCGGTTTTTCACAGTGTATATTCTTTCTGCAATCACTCATAGCGCCTCTTGTTTTGCAGTCGTTTTCACCTCATTTTCAAACGCTTCACGTTCCCCTTGTTAATACTGGCCCAGTCGTCTATTTAGCTGTTACCACTCCAGTGTGTTAATAGATGTCAACTCAGAGGAAAAAAAACTTTCACAGCGCATGCATCATAAACAGTGTTCAAAATAGAATAGATTGCAGCTGCTAATCTATCTTCAATTCTTCCGTTCTCACACAACACTTCTCTCGACTCCCACACTTACCACACAGCCGTTCTCGGTATCCTCTGTATTCGAAAAGGATACTACGCTTTTCTTCGAAACTGTTACCCCCTTTTTTTTACTCCAGTTTTCTAAAAGCCGGTAAAACCATTTGTCATCAGTGACACCTACCATTTTTTCGAGAGCAATCCCTTTTTTTTTTGCGCATACAGAATGGAATGAAAGAGCTGTCATTCCATTATAAAAAACGTTCACTGTCAAACACCTGGTGGAAACGTTTGCTGCAGAATTTTAACTTATTAGTTTGCCTAACACCTGTCTGTGCGTAGATTTCTCGGAAAAGATCAAACACGGTTTAATTCTTTTTAAACAAGTGTGCAAAAGACAAAAAGGAATGAGACGTTATTGAAATAATCCATATCCAGTGCTACAAATGACAACACATCAAACTTCTGAAATAATAGGAGGACGTTAAAGCAACAGTCCAAAAATCTGCAGTAAAGACTCAAGAACGTGTTGAGTAAGACAGTTGAACCCAACACCAAGCCAAGAGAGAAGATGTCACCATCATGCTCCAACGCACACACAACAGAGGACATCTTAAAGGAATAGTGACACTTGTAGAGAACACAAAAACCATGCCACCAGAGAATTATCCAAACTAACATCAATGACAGAAAAACCAACAATCTCCCCTTTTATGTCATTGATGGCAAACCTGAAATAACTCGAACAACTGAACCACATCTGAACCAGCTCCCCCATAAAGCAATCCAACTGAAACAAATCTTATCAAATCAGAACGGATCTCCCCCTTAAGCTCTACTCCCCCTTTGTCATCAATGACCACGAAAAACAACAATACCAGCAGTCCAAAAGATACAACACTGAAGTGCTTCTGCTGAAACCAAACCAACCAATTACAGGAGTGGAGTCTCTTGAACCTTTCTTCTCCAAATCTTAGTAACTTTAGTTCTTCTGTGAGGTTCAACATTATAAAATAAATTTGCATTGTAGCTATTACAAAATCTAGATGTATGGCCAAACTTATTGTAGCTGTAGCAAATCAAGTTGTACTTCCTAAAAATATTTCTTTCATGCTGATAATAATTCTTGTATGGAACAACTCTATAATCAGTAGCCCTATGTCCAAAGTAATTACAAGCAAAACAGTAGCCATAGAAGAACGGTCTATTTACCTTGTTAGGAGTAGGTTGACTACATTCTGGTGATGAAGAATTTGGATCATATTGCATGCCAATACCTTTTTTATCTTTGGTGGGTCTTTGAGAGCCAAGAACGTCATCTAATGTAACCTTACCACTGCTGAAAGACAGTTCCTCACTAGAAAGCATGAAAGTTTTACCAATGTTCTTCATAGCGACAATTTCAGCTTCCAACTTGGCAATGTTATCTTTCTTTATTTGAATCTGATTTTCCAATTCCTCACGAATCTTTTTGGCCTCCTCATTTAGCAATTTAGAATCAACAAGCTGAGTTTCAGCCTCTCTAAGAGATGTAGCAATCTTCAGCTTTTCAGCACTCTCAACTTGTAGAAGATCCACAAGACTTGAATTTTTCTTTTTTAGTCTTTTAATCTCAGATAGAGCTAATATCAGTTCAAGTTCAAGGTCTACTTTATCATCTTCATCATCTCCAATTTCTTCAAAACTTGCAGCTTCAATAGTCACATCATCAACAGCCATGGACATGACTTCACTTATCCTAGAATCGCTTTTGCTGCTTGAAGAATCATCGCTGTCATTTCTTGAAAACAACACCTTCTTGTCCTTTTCAGATTTCCAATTCTTCTTGGCAAACCTTCTAGATTTTCGGTACTTGAATTCTTTTTCATCGTTGTTGTCTTCTTCTTTATTAACCAGACACTTAGAGGCAAGTGACCAAACTTTCCACAGTTGAAGCATTTCACACCAGATCTGTCTTTGTTTTTGTTAAAGCCCCTTTTTAGCCTTCTAATGAGGTAATCTATTTCCTCATTGGAGTCCTCATCTGAGCCTTCACTTGGATTGTTCTCTTTGTCCTTGCTTCTTTTAGAAGCCTTAAATGTAGATTCAGTTTTAGAAGACCCATCAATCGTAGTCCTCATTTCATATGTAGTCAAGATGCCATGTAGCTTATCAACAGTAAGTTTGTCTAAATCAGACATTTCTTCAACTGCAGAGACTTTAGCATCAAGTCTTATGGGAAGAGATCGAAGAATCTTTTGAACTACAGTCTTCTCTTCAACATCTTCACCTAGACCTCTTAAAGTGTTGACAACTTCATCAACATGTGAAAAATATGCAGCAATGTTTTCGCTGTCCTTCATTCGAAGACCTTCAAAAATAGCCCGGTGAGTTTGAATTTTGACCTTTTTGACTTTGTCATCACCTTGATATGCGTTGTGCAATTTTTCTCAAATTTCCTTAGTTGATTCGCAATGCATGACCTTTACAAACTCAGCGTCAGTTAGACCACACAGAATTGCATTCATGACCTTGACATTGTTCTCAAATTCTTTCTTATCATCAGCATCTGTAGGAGGAGTAGCAGGGATTTTATAGCCATTTAAGAAACTGAGGTACACATCGCAACCAAGAGACATAATGTAAGTTTTCATACGAACACTCCAGAAGACAAAGTTATTTCCATCAAAGAGAGGGGCACGGTTTGTAGCTAGACCTTCTAATGGACTCATGATTGACAGAAAGATCGAACTCTTAAACTTTTAAGCACGTGAAGAGAGTGACCGGCTTTGATACTAATTGAAAAATGAACAATACTGAGAGGGGGAGGGGGTGAATCAGTATTGACACAAACTTTTACACAAACATGTCAAGCAACTTAATCAACTCAATCAACTCAACCAAATCAAGCATGTCAAGCATCTCTAGTATGCCAAGGAGCTCAAGCATGTTAATTAGCTCAAGTTCATCATGTAGTTCAAACCAATTCTTTGAAAATTATACGACCTTGATCATCAACCTTTGACATCAATGACAACATACTCAACAATCTCCCCCTTTGTCATTAATGGCAACCCTTTTGAAACCAAAATGAAGAAAAAAGCTTATCCCCCTAACTTATTTCTCCCCCTTTGACATCAATGACGAAACCAACCTGCATACCTCAAACCATCCTACATAACTGAAACCAACTTGCATAATTGAAATAATCTTGCATAACTGAAATCAATAAATTTTGGGGCTAATAAAATGTGATAATGGAAACTCCAAATGAGTTCAAACAACAATTTAATGATGAAGTGGAATCACTCCCAACATCTCCCTTTTGATACTATAAAAATGCATAAAATGTTAACAACCCTGCTTGCATTAACACTATGTTTACCATCGTTTCTAATCTCACAACAATCTGAATTAAAAACCAAAGTATCTCCTTGATCACATAAATGACTTACACTTAGAAAATTGTGTTTCAGACCTTCTACATATAAAACATTTTCAACTTTTGTCTCACCATCATTCAAAACAAGTGTACCTTCACCTTCTACTTTTGGTGATGATTTGCTACCAAATCTCACCTTGTGTCCATTTGTCTTCTTGAGAGTAAAAAACTTACTTTTATCTCCACTCATATGCCTAGAGCAGCCATTGTCAATATACCAAATTTCCTTTTCATTTTATGCAAGAAAGGCTATTTGCACAATCAACAATTCTTTTGAGACTTCTTTCTCCAAACCTTAGTAACCACCATTGCTTTGTCCTCTTTCTAAAACTTCTTATGTTGCTGAGAGAAATCTGCCATACCACGTCTACAAGTGCTTGCAACACGACCAATATTATTACATTTATAGCATACAACATTGTAACTTCTTGGAGGAGAAAACAAATTCCTACTCCCAAGTCTGAAATTATTTCTTGCAAACATTCTACAGTTGATTGCTTTGTGTCCAAAATAATTGCAAGAGAAACAATAACCATAATGTTAATCCTAGCCGGTTACTGAGAGGGGGGGTGAATCAGTAAATTCAATTTCTTTTAATCTTTTTCTGTTTCTTGTCCCGTTTATACTGAAAATATAATGAATGCTTAAATAATCATGAACAAAAATCACATGCACAAGCCAACATATGATATATACGTGGAAACCCTCGGTTAGAAGGAGAAAACCACGGTGGGACAGAACCCACGAACTTCACGACTGCAGTAATAAAGCTACCTGGTTAAAGGCTTACAAAGCATTACTTATAATGTTACCTTGTCAAGGGATTTGATAGAGATCGGTTAAGATCTTGACCCTGTAAGGAGTCACCTCTCTAGAGGACTTAAAAACATCAATAAAGATGTCACCCAGTGAATGGATTTATACAACATAACTTGTTAGGGTTCACCATGATAAAAGAATTTATATGTGCTTCACACAATAAAAGAAATGATCTTCTTTGACACTTAATCTGTGGATCAGATCATACCTGTTCTCTTTTTTCTCTGCTTGGCTGTTCAATCTCTCTCTCTCTCTCTCTCTCTCTCTCTCTCTCTCTCTCTTTTCAACAACAACCTCTCTAATGCACAATGACCTGTATATATAAGAATCTTCTCATTACCACACCAAACGGTGGTGCCAAGTTGTAACTCATCCAAAATGCTACTGTTCTGGAAAGCGATCCGAAAGTCTCACATGCAGAACTCTTAATTAAGCAAAAAAGGCTCGCATACTCATCTTTAGCTCACCTTGAAACGCTCGTAGAAAAACTCCAATTCTTCTCAAAACGCTCTAAAAAAACCGGATCAGATTATAAAACACGAACCAGTAGATCTACTACTCTGAAAGCAAACCGATATGCTATTAGTTGAGTCATCTGCCTCCTGTTGTGTTCTACTGAACCGGTTGGACTTAGACTGGTATTAATGTGATCGGTGTGGGTACATTGGTTACCTAGTGAGTCTGATGGTTGTTGACAGGGACAACTACGGGCTCACCATTGTTGCTCTAATATGAGGATTGGTGTGTTTGATGTTTGCCAATGATGACAATGAAGCTTTATGTGAACAATCTTCCCCTTTGGCATTGGTGGAAAAACATATCATAACACATTATTACTTGCCTCTCATCAGAATACTTCCCTTGTCGGGTATCATCCTGTCAACTGATACTTCCCCTGTCGACTGACTCTACTGTATCTAGTCTCTTCTCTTCTATCCATATTGACCAAACTTAACAGGTTTCTCTTCCAATCTCTTCCCCTTTTTGCCTCCAAGGGACAAAGGGTGTGAAAAACTTATAACTGAAGCCGGTTGAAGATATCCTTGTAGATCTTCCTGGTGGAAACTAGGAACAGTTTCCATGCAGCTATAACTTGGTCTAGGTTATACTTCATTTCTTGGAGAGAGACAATTAGGTTCTCCATGTCCTCAATTGTCTTATAGTCTGGCTCATTGAGAAGTGTATCAACATCATTTGCTTCTTTTTGCATCATATCAAAAGTTGGAGCTATGTATAACTGAAATCCAATGAGATCTTGGATTCTCTTTGTATTCTCCTCGGATGCCTTTCATAGTGTGAGAGCTAAACTGGTGAGCTCACGACTATACTCTGTTGCTGAAGAGGTCTTAGGATTGATTCGTGATGTTGTCTCTTTCATCTCTTGTGTTCTCCTAGCGATTCTCTATGTGATATCCTTCATAAAATTTTCAAAATTTGAAGTTTTTGTTATAATCTTCCCAACGTCTTGAATCTGTTGCTTTAGTTCCCTGGTGCTGGTAGCCACAGTGATTTTGAGTGCTTCAATCTGGTCATGAATGATATTTATTCTCTTTTGTTCACAATGACCTATAGCTACAATTTCTGGATCTGTTATATCTTCTCCAATTGTTTGTGCCAGAATTTCTAGCAGATCAATTATGGGTTCTTCTTCATCAATATCTACATCAGGAGCAAAATTATACAACATATCCTTAACACTGGTGAGAACCATGTCTGGTTTCCTCTTTGTGAGCTGCTTGAGATGTCTTGTTGACATTTTTCTGATGTCAATCAATGTGTCCCCTATTGGTGGAGTGTCTATTTTTCCTTTCTTGGAGTCAGGGTCTGGTGCAAATGATAACTTTCTTTTCAATGAAGATGAGCTTGGAATATTTGTAGGTTGTTTCTGTTTAATGATCTTTTCTAGCTCTTCTTCTGGTAGCTTCTCCGCTTCCACCATTTCTTCTTGTTGGCTCTTCTTCTACCTCTATTTTGTCTTCTTGTTGTTTCTCTCCTTGTTTCTTTTCTTGTTGTTGCTCTTCTTGTTGTTTGTCTTCTTGTCGTTGTTCTTTTTCTTCTTGCTTTTCTTCTTCTTCTTTGGCAACTTGTAGGACAACTTTTGTCGTCTCTATTTTATCAGTATCTTTTTCTTCAGCCATGTTGGCTGATGATTCCTCTATTTCTTGTTCTCCTGGTTTGATTGGTGTAGCCTATACACCGGTTGGGGTCTTCTCACTGGGGTTTTGTCTTGTTCACTTGTTGTGAATTGTTCAACAGTTGTGTCATGATCTATGGTTTTGTCCTTCTCACCGATTGTGACTTGTTCACCGGTTGTGTCTTGTTCACCGATTGAAAATGTTTAGGTAGGACCGTGTCCTTTTCCTGTTGACCTTGAGATGTATCCTGAGGACTTGTTGACTGAGGTGTCTCTGTAGATAACTATTCTGAAGCTAGTTTCTCATGCCTCTTTGCCAGAGTGTTGAAGTCATGATTTTTCCATAATTGAATTGTTTCTTCATACACTTCTTGTTCTTGGCCATTTAGAATTTTGGTCACTCTATCTCTAGTATCCAGGTTCAGTACTTTTTCTTCCATGAGAATCTTGATTGCTTCTTCATAAAGACTTGGCTCTACTTGTTCTAGAACTTCCCTTAAGATTTTAGAATCATTTTCTACTCCTCTCCATTTTGTTAGTAGTCTTTTATTGAGTTCAGTTGGGAAGATGGACCTATAATCCTTTGGTTCATGGTTGGAATCAAGAAAGCTCTCTAATAGGGCTAGTTCTATCTTATCTTTATCATCAGTGCCTAAGGCACTGAACCATTTAGCAAGATTTCTAACTTTACCAAAACCTAATATTTCATCAACTATGTCATCAACAATAAGGGTTTTAGATTTACCTTTTTCTAGAGATGCTAGAATAGTTGGTGGAGTAAGATCACCAACAACGTCTTCAGTGATGTCTACAATGAATGGTTCAAATTCTGGCTTTTGGTGGACCGGTGTATCAATGCCCATAATGCCTTTTCCTCTATCAGTGTCCTTTTTTGGCTTTAGCAAGATCTTCTGACATTCACCTTCAGCCTAGTGTTGCTACTCCAGAATGGCTGTCCATATTACAACTCCTTCTTCATGAACCACATCAAATTCTCCAATTATGACGTAAGGCATGGATGGACGATCCAATGACAATTGGTCCAAACCTACACCAACACTTATAACAGCAAAAATCATAGTGGAATATACAAAATACTGCTTTAAAATAGAATTTCATTCAACATGCCCGACTATGAGGCCTTCCAGGTTTCGACCTTATACAATGAAATTACAAATGTATTTCAGCAATCTCCTAGCTAGTCCAACTCTGAAACAGATCATCAACTGATGGAAACACTAAGACAGATCTAAACTTGAGCTCGCAAGCCTCCAAGCAATCTCCTTGTCTCCAAGCATGCAAACCACTAGCTCTACTATTACAATATCAGATAAACATTTGATCTTCAAGATCTCGCAGGATCCAATTATGATTCTACTCCACTATTCTTTACTTTACCCTAATCTAATCTCCTCATCTACTACTCCTACATGAACCAAGGCTCTCAATATATAGCCAGCTAAGCCACAAGTCGGCTAGTCAGGCATCAATTACATTATAGGTCCAGCCTAGGGAGAGAAACCAAAACTAAAGATAGAAGTAACAAAACATGATGTGCCATTACATTTAGGTCCACACATGACCCAAGAACAAATCCCCAATTGCTCAAGATCCAATTCCCTCATAAGAAACCGTGCAAGGTGAAACACTCCACGTTTCATGCGAAACTGGTGGAAAATCGATACCCGAGGAAAATGAAGATAACTCCCAGATCCAAATGAATTAGGACATGCGATCTTAGGATAGTGCTCAAGAATAGGTCCATAGTACTGCATTAACTTCACAAAGCAAGAAACCAACAACAACAACAACTACAAAACAAACATCAGATATGTATAGAAACAAAAAATGTTTTTAGCGATGCAAGATTGCTCAAGACCCAAGATGCTCCTGCATCAGACACCCCAGGTAAAAAAAAATGTTCTCATGAACATCTTAAGGGAATTAGGATAGGTATACCATACCTCCTTTGCCCCTTCATACCATGTTGTCTTCCCTTTATCTATTGTCACACTCAGAAAATTATCTTGCCTTACACTTTTCTCATCTTTTCTATCTACAACTGACATAAACTGATTTTGACCACCTTTTCGATTGTCTATTACACCAGTACTTCGGTGAATCATATCTTCTCTAGATTTACTAATCAACTCGGCACCATCTGCATCTCTCTGTGTCACTAGTGTCATTATTTTCTACAGTATCTTTGTTAGAAAGACCATCTGCCTCTTAATCTCTATAAATTCCTCAACTGTATCATTCTCTTTTCCTTTCAAACTCGGCTCCCTCTCATCCATAGGAATAGATTCATCAACTCTCTACTCCTGATGTTTGTCATTGTCACAAGGAAAACACCTGATAACTTCACATCCACTAGCCCCAACTTCTTGCAAAGGTAACAACTTATGCTTGGATCCACCATGCATTACCAAATATGTATTTGCATGACCATCAAACATAACATGTCTATCAAATTTCCAAGGTCTTCTAAGCAACAGATGACAAGCATCCATAGGCAATACATCACATAATATTTCATCATGATAAGATCCAATTTGAAAATTAACCAAGCATTGCTCTTCAATCCTAACCTTAGACACATCTTCTATCCAACTAATCTGATAAGGGTTAGGGTGTTTCTTCCTTTCCAAGTTCAACTTACTAACCATCTCTTCTGAAACAAAGTTTTTAGAGCTTCCACCATCAACTATAACATTACATACCTTATTCTTGCATTGACATATGGTTTTGAACAAATTCCTTCTTTTCATTGGTTCCTTAGCACATGTAGCCAACCTCCTAGTGATAAGAAATTCACCTTTTTTTGCAAAATTCTCTATGTCTTCTTCGACATTTAGTGCAACTCTTTTTCTAGGACATTGAAAACTTTTATGACCCTCTTCACCACACTGAAAACAAGTACCAGTGAACTCATTTTTCAATCTCCCTCTCTGTCCATTACTGTAGTTCTTAATGGCTTGACCACTTCCAGATCCTTCATCAATCTTCTTAGGGTTTTATACCACATTACCTCCAACAATTGTTTCATTAGTCTTACCACATCAGTTCCTATTATTTTGTCTTCCTTCAAACCTCTTGTTCAACTTCTCCTCAATCTTCAATGCCCTCTGATAAGCATCTCCTATAGTTGTCATCCGAACAGTAAGTAATTCTTCTTGAATACTAAGTCTCAAGCCATAAACATACCTAGCAACCTTCTCTTTGTCAGCTTTAGAATGACCAGTCCTAATCAAGATTCTGTAAAACTCCTCAGTATACTCCTGTATTGATTTGTTGTTCTGCTTCAAGGATTGCATCTTCTTAAACATCTCTAACTCATAATCCACTGGAATGAATTTCTTTTTCAACTTGTCAACCATCCGGTTCCATCTAGTGATCTTTTATTTTCCTCTCCTATTTCTTTCCAATTGAACTTCTATCCACCAAATATTTGCATGACCCTTCAACTTAGTCTTTGCAAATCAAACTCTATCAAGATCTTCTATTTCTTCATACTCAAAGTACTCATCTATCTCATTAATCCAATCAATCAACTCTTCTGGCATAAGGCTTCCAACAAATGTAGAAACTTCAATTTTAGGTCTTTTCCCAATTTTAGACATAGCCTTCAGGATTCTACTCTCTTCTGGATCCCTGGCTTCTTCTATAGCTTCTTCAAAACGATCTTCTTCCTCAGACTCATCTTCACTATCTTGTTTCAATGTAGTATTCTTTCTCAATTGCTCTTGTAGATCTTGCACTTATTTTTGCAAAGCCCTAAAATCATCAAGATTGAATTCTCTAGTAGGTTCTTCCTCTTAGATCTCATGAGCTCTCCTCGGAGGCATCTTCAATCCAAGGTCCTAGTGCAAACTGCCTCATCCTCGGTGATCTGTCCACACACTCAGGATCTTCAAGCTTTGATACCACTTGACGCAGGGTAGGGATGGAGGATCCAATGACAATTGGTCCAAATCTACACCAACACTTATAACAACAAAAATCACAACGGAATACACAAAATAATGCTTGAAAATAGAATTTCATTCAACATGCCCGACTGTGAGGCCTTCTGGGTTACGACCTTATACAATGAAATTACAAATGTATTTCAACGATCTCCTAGCTAGTCCAGCTCTGAAACACATCAGCAACTGATGGAAACACTAAGGCAGATCTAAACTTGAGCTTGCAAGCCTCCAAGCAATCTCCTTGTCTCGAATCATGAAAACCACTAGCTCTACTATTACAATATCAGATAAACATCTCATCTTCAAGATCTCACATGATCCAATTATGGTTCTAATCTACTCTTCTTTACTCTACCCCAATCTAATCTCCTCATCTACTACTCCTACATCAACCAAGGCTCTCAATATATAGCTAGTTAAGCCACAAGTTGGCCAGTCAGGCATCAATTACATTATAGGTCCAACCTAGGGAGAGAAACCAAAACTAAAGACAGAAGTAACAAAACATGATTCACTATTACATTTAGGTCCACACATGACCCAAGAAAAAATCCCCAACCATGCAAGATCCAATTCCCTCATAAGAAACCGCACAAGGTGAAACACTCCACGTTTCATGCAAAACTGGTGGAAAATCGATACCCAAGGAAAATGAAGATAACTCCCAGATCCAAATGAATTAGGACGTGCAATCTTAGGATAGTGCTCAAGAATAGGTCCATAGTATTGCATTAACTTCGCAAAGAAAGAAGCCAACAACAACAACGAATACAAAACAAATATCAGACATGTACAGAAACATAAAATGTTTTTGGTGATGCAAGATTTCTCAAGACCAAGATGCTCCTGCATCAAATTAGAACTTGACCAATCATTTTCCTGATTTTAAAACTTTGTTTATATAGCTCTTCTTGATTGGTTGCCTCTTGTAGGCTCAGGTGGCTTCACACTTCCAACAGTGCCTTTATTCTTAGCTCTTTCTCTTTTGCTATTGAAGATTTCCATATTCCTTCAATAAGCTCTTGTAACTCTGTAGGTACTAAGCCATGAATCTCAATAGGCATTCTCTTGAACTTTTGCAGGTTGTATACTACAACATCTTCTATTTTCCTTCTCTCTTCATCATTTTCTAGATTGTATCTTCTCCGAACTGTTGCCAATACACCTGTTGACATTATAACTTCAACCATTTCATCAATGGTTGGTTTTCTTTCTTTAGGTTCCTCCTTCTTTACCATTTTCATAGTCTTCTTTCTTCTTATATAGGTGGTGGTCTGCCCCATCTTGATTTCTTCTAATTTTCCTCCTTGTGATTGCTCAGTTGCTACCGATTGTGCCTTCTTCTTTTGAACTTTGGGTTCTGGCACAGCTGCCTTCTTTTTCTTTGGTACAGGAGACCATTTGGCAGTTACCTTCTTTTCTGCCTTTGAAGGTGCACTCTTCTTCAAATTTGCACTTATCTCATCATAAGTGCCAAACCGGTTGGCTGAGAGATCTAGGTTACTCTCCTGAAGTGCCTCAGTGTATGCTTTGGTAGTCTTTGGTGAAATTTCATAACCAAGTTCCAATGCAAATTTAGTTCTTAGCTCAACAGCCTGGATAATAAAGTGATCAATACTAATAAGGAAACTGACATCATCCTTGTACTAATCTACAATTGTAGATGAAATCCTTTCCCTTTGATGCATTCTAATTTGAAAATCTTTGAAGTAATCAAACATCACCTTATTAAATCAGTTTCCCAAACTATTAACCATTTCTCCTATCTGGACCATAACCGGTTAGTTTGTTACCCATGTAACATTACCCACTCCTGGAAAGGTTTTTTAGCAATAGAAAAAAAGACATACCATTAGTGTTCCATACTTAAGGAATTTCTTCTTGACCATTCCAAGCTTCTTCAAGTTCTCAAATATTTGATTTCTCAACATAGCGCATATGTCATATTTAGCATTGTCTTGCATTATTCTATGAGCTGCATGAATAGCATCACCTGGTATGCTATTGAGACTACTTGATTGATACACCTTGTAACCGATTACCACAATGATGAACCGAACACCTTCATCTTCAATGTCAGTTACAGTCATCATACAACTATCATACCTTGACTTAGTGAGTCAAGTGACTTCACTGTTGACAATTATTCTTAGGGTAAGGGATTCCCTTGTGGCATTGAACCCGATTAATCTCCTCAGATCTTCCTTTGTAATCGGAGTAAAAACACCTTTTACCAACCATATTCCTGGATCATGTACTCGATCGAGTACCAATCAAATCCAGTCAGGATGAAACACTGTAGGGTATTTGACCCCATTGGTCAATCCAACTTCTTCCAGTTGCGTGTAATTTTCCTTAAGATTTTTGTCCTTACAAATCCCTAGAAATTCGCTCTATATGAAGGTTTCTCCCAACTCCTCTTGGTTGATGTGAATGAAGGCAGTTATGTCTTCGGTCAACAACACGCTGTCTAGAACTGATGATAGGGCTCCAACCATATCATTCAACCTATCCTGCACTAGCATGATATCATATTCTGGTCTCTCATGTTGATTGATGTTGACAAGGTTTGCAACAGATGATGATGATGCCATTATGTTAGAAAGGGAATACACAGGACGCTCTGTCAAATTCGAGGAATATGAAAAGAAAAGATCGTGAATCATAGAAAGAAAGATTACTCAAGATTAAAGAAAATCATCACAAAACAAAAAGTAAAGTAAAATGAATAATCCTCTTTCCCTTTTATATCCTTGGGTCACAACGGTAATTAGAAAATGGTAACTTTTTTTTAACGGTTATCGTATTAATTAGCCTTACCTAACTTTACCTCTATCAATCGATTCACCAGTGCTTGATCTATTTACCGTAACATCCTCAGTTGAAACATCAATCATGTAACATCAACTTATCATCGAGAAGGTATTTGACCAAACCACACAACTTACTCCTTTGATTGGTTCTTTGGTCTTAGACTAGTGTGTGCTTCTCAGTATTAACCTCTACCGAGTGAGAATAAATCTCACCAGTTACTCTGGGGACAATAGCATTTCTACTTGTTCCGCCTTAAGCCTCATTGGCTCAATTTGATGAAGCTATATCATTATCAGTGGATGATGACTTTGTCTCTGATTTCTCTCCTTCAGAGCTCTTTGTCCCCTTTTTGGACCATATCTTCTTCACTTCCCTCTTGGTATCTTCAGTTATGTTTCCCTTTTGATTAGGAGTCATGTTCCTCTTGACTAGTTTAATTGGGCCTTTTTCCTTTATTTATTGGCCAGTTCCTACAGTCTTTGGCTAGATGCCCAATCTTGTTACAATTGTAACAAGTCATCCCGGTTCCTCTCCATGGATTTACCCTTTTTCCTTTGTCAATGGGTGAGTGAAATTAAATATTTCTTTACCCCGATGGTCTACATGTAGCACACATAGATGTGCCCCGGTTTGCATTCCTGTTATGGAATACCGGTCTTGGTGGAGATTTGAATGCCATTGTTGTAGACCTACATTCTTAAGCCTTGTGTCCAAATTTATTGCAGGCATAGCAATAACCTTTGAAGATTCCTCTGCTTCCACTAGACACACTATTTGATCATGACCTACATTCAAAGTTTCTGTGACCATACTTATAATAGTTACTGTAGTAACTATTAGCGGTGAAAGGTTTCATCGGTGCATTCCTGCAGTTATTAGATTTATGACCCGGTTTGCCACAATGTTTGCAAGAAGGTTTGGAGATTATTTTGCCTTTGTCTCTAGTTGGTTTCTTCTTGTCCTCCTTGATTCCCTTGAATTTAGAGGACTCACCAGTTTCCTTGGTGCCTTGATTGATGTACCCAAATCCTACGGGATCCTTGTGCCTTCTCTGAGCTTTTAGTTTCTCATCCATCTTCTCAGAATTCTCATTGTATTTTCTAAGTTTTTCATTTCTCTCCTTAAGAGTTTTAAGATGTGCTTTAAGTTTTTCAACTTCAACAACCATTTCTTTACTTGCTTCATCTTTATCATGCAAGTGTTCATGCATGATGGAATTCTCCCGAGTTATGCATGCAGTTACAATATGAGAGCATCACTCTCTCTTAGAGCATCTTCAACAAGGTTTCTTTCTCTCTCAGCAATCTGTAGTGCTTCTTTGGCACTATTTTTATCATCCTCAAATTTTTTTCTTTCTTCAATGAGTTTAGTCATCCTTAGAGCATGACCTTCTTGTTCTCTTTTCAAATTGGAGATTTGATCAGTCAGGTTCATGTTTCTCTCCATGAGTTCAGAGACTATCTTTTTTCCTTCATCTTAACTACTCTATCCAGATAGTTCTTCAATTATGTTCTGACTTCACTTAGCTGTAAAACCAAATCTTTTCTCTTAGGAAGAGATCTTCTCAGTTTGTTTTCAAGAGAAGCAATCATTTCATTTGCTTCTTCCAACTGCTTCTAATACTTGTAACCCTCCATGATCTTTTCTCAAGCGTTTAAGCTTCCTTTTCCTGAGTACTAGGCTCTGATGCCAATTGTTAATCCTAACCGGTTACTAAGAGGGGGGTGAATCAGTAAATTCAATTTCTTTTAATTTTTTTCTATTTCTTGTCTTGTTTATACATAAAATATAATAAATGCTTAAATATCATGAACAAAAATCACACACATAAGCCAAAATAGGATATATATGTGGAAACCCCAAGTTAGATGGAGAAAAGCACAGTGGGAAATAACCCACAAACTTCACTACTGCAGTAGTAAAGCTTCCCGGTTAAAGGCTTACAAAACATTGATTAGAATGCTACCTTGTCAATGGGTTTGATAGATATTGGTTAAGATCTTGACCCTGTAAGGAGTCGCATCACTAGAGGACTTAAAAACATTAATAAATATGTCACCCGGTGAAGGGATTTATACAATAGAACCTGTTAGGGTTCACCTTGATAAATGGATTTATATGTGCTTCACACAATAAAGGAAATGATCTTCTTTAACACTTAATTTGTCGATCAGATCATACCTGTTCTCTTATTGCTCTACTTGCTATTCTCTCTCTCTCTCTCTCTCTCTCTCAATTTTCAACAACAACCCCTCTAATGCAAAATGACTTGTATATATAAGAATCTTCTCATTACCACACCAAACGGTGGCACCAAGCTGTAACTCACCCAAAATGTTTCTATTCTAGAAAGCGATATGAAAGTATCGCATGCAAAACTATTAATCAAGACAAAAAGTCTCACATACTCATCTTCAGTTCACCTTGAAACACTCATAGAAAAACTCTAGTTGGTCTCAAAATGCTCTGTAAAAAATGGATCGGATTATAAAGCACAGACCGATAGATCTGCTACTTTGAAAGCAAACTAGTGTGCTATTGGTTGAGTCATCTACCTCCTATTGTGTTCTACTGAAATGGTTGGACTTATACCAACATTAATGTGACCAGTGTGGGTACACTGGTTACCTAGTGAGTCTGATGGTTGTCGACAGGGACAACTACCGGTTCACCACTGTTGCTCTAATATGAGGATCGATGTGTTTGATGTTTTCCAATGATGACAACTAAGCTTTATACCAACACATAAAAGAAAGAATTGTTAAACCTAGTCATGAGTGCTTTTCTTGAAATAGGAGGCTTCTTGAAAGAATTATTATTGACCTTTGATGTTGAATTCGTTGAGATATCAATGCTGATGTTTTGTAGACATAGAGCTTTGACCTTCTTCAAAGAACAACTCCACCTTTGTCTTTAGATGCTTTTTGTGAGCTAATAATCTTATCCAATGACATGAAATTTTTTGATCTATCTTCTCAGGATTCAGTTGTGTTGAAGATTTGTATATCTTTTTGAGTGATACAATAGTAGCTTCAAGTCTTCCAAAGTCTTCTTCTTTAAGCTAAAGCTATTTTTTTATTTCTTCTTCTATTTTCTTGGCATCTTCAACCTGAACCTTCAAGTCAACTAACAAAGCTTCTTCTTCTCCAAGAGCTATAGATATCTTGGTAGTCACTTCATTCTGTTCTTGTAGAAGCAACTTCAAATTCTATTTTTTTCTTTCTAAGTCTCTTGATTTTATCTAGAACCCTTATTATCTCTTCTTCCAAATCCAATTCTTCTTCTTCATCAGTATGATCCTTAAGTTCTTGTTTTTCATTTGGTACTTCTTTTAATAGCATGAACAATTTTTTTTAGTTGAATACTCTTCATCACTAACATTAGATGAATTGCTTTCTACCTTGGAATAGAGACTCTTTTTGGACTTATGAAACTTTTCTCTTTTCCCTATTGAACTTGGGCTTCTCTTCATTGTTGTTGTCCTTACTTTTTGCGTAAGGACATTTAACTGCAAAATGTCCTACCTTACCACAGTTGAAACACTTGAAAGAAAACTTGGCTTTGTATTTTTTGGTACCTTTCTTCAACTTCCTAATAAAATTTGTATCTTCAGAATCACATTCTTCATCAAAACTTTCTCTTGATACATACTTCTTTTCTTTTCCTTTCTTTGAAGCTTTAAAGGTTTTATCCCTTTTGCATAAAGAATAAAAAGTAGTCCCCATCTCATAGGCTATTAAAATTCCATGAGGCACATCAATAGTCAAAGTATCAAGGTCCTTCATGTCTTCAACTGCTAAAACTTTTGCATCAAAATGAACTAGAAGAGACCTTAAAATATTTTGAACTATAGTGGACTCCTCAATCTTTTCTCCTAAACCCTTCATAGAGTTAACAACATCATCTACTCACAAAAAATAAGCATCAAATTTTTTTTCTTCTTGTGTTTTGAGACTTTCAAAATGTCTTCTATAAGTCTGAAGTTTTTCCTTCTAAACTTTGTCATCCCCTTCATATGTTTTTTGAAGTTTTTCCCAAATTTTATGAGCTGTATCATAATACATAACTTTTACAAATTATGTCTTTGATAACCCACATAAGATTGTGTTCATAGATTTTTTATTACTTTCAAATGCCTTCCTCTCAACATGATTTGGAGGAGCTACAAGAATAGTGTAAGTAGTCTCCATGCTATAAAAAACATCCAAACCAAGAGACATTATGAAAGTGCACATTCGAATTCTCCAAGATGCATAGTTGGAGCCATCAAACAAGGACAATTTATTTGTAGCCAAATATTCATGAGAACCCATGTGTGCAATCAAGATCAAAGTCCAAGCGTTTAAGCTCTAATTCTGAAGGCACCTTGCCCTGATACTAATTGATGAGAACACTTGAAAAACTGAGAGGGGGGTGGGGGTGAATTAGTTTTTTAGAACTTTTAAACTTTTAAAGCTATGCAACCACATAAACATAAAGAGAAACCATAAAAATGTTAACACCAAATCTCTCATGGAAAACTCTTTTTGGCTAAAAATCATGAAAACACATTGAAGAACAAAGAACTGAACCCATACTTGCAAGATATGTAAGGAGACATCATCCACAAAATCAGATCATTGGAGATAAGAAAGAAGGAATGATGACATGAAGTAAGTTAAGAACCAACACATGCTTAGTTTGTGAATTTGAGCCTAAAATTGTTAGAGATGCATTGGAATATGATGAATGGGTCAAAGAAATGAATGGAGAGATTGAATAGATAAAGAAAAATTAGACACAGACATTAGTACCAAGACCAAAAGATAATAATGTGATTGGAACCAAATGGATATTCAGAAAAAAATTGAATGAAAATGGAGATGTTACTAGGAATAAGGTAAGACTAGTATGCAAAGGTTATGCACAAGAAGAATGTATTGATTATGGTGAGAATTTTGTACCCGTTTCTAGACTTGAAGGAGTAAGGATATTGCTTGCATATGTTGCTTACAAAGGATTTAAAATTTATCAGATTGATGTTAAATCTGCATTTCTGAATGGAATACTTGAAGAAGAGGTATACATTGAACAACCTGAAGGTTTTGTTGACCTAATTAGAGGAATATGGTATCTAAGTTACACAAAGCTTTATATGGATTTAAACAAGCATTGAGAGCATGGTATGAAAGATTGGATTCCTATCTTATCAATATTGGATTTTTTAGAACAAGTGACAACAACAATTTGTATTTGAATGGTGAAACTGATGAGAAGATTCTCATTGCTGAATTTTTTGTTGATGATATCATATTTGGAGGACATGATAACTTATGCAAATCATTTTCTGATGAAATGAGAAAATAATTTGAAATGTCAATGTTCAGTGAGATCAAATTTTTTCTTGGCTTGCAAATTTTACAACAAATTGAAGACATATACATCACTCAACCTAAATATATCAAAGAAGTATTGAAGACATTCAGTATGGAGGATTCAAAACTAGTCGGTACACCTATGGTCACTAGATGCAAATTGACAAAGGATCACAAGACAACTGAGGTAAATCAGACCTTGTATAGATCAATGATTCATAAATTGATGCATGTTGTGCATAACATACTAGATATTGCACATGTAGTTGGAATTGTAGCAAGATTTTATGCTAATCCTAAAGAATCACATATAACCGCTATGGAATGAATTTTGAGATACTCAAAGAACACTGAAAACTATGGTTTATGGTACAACAAAGAAGGCAATTTTAAACTAAAAGTTTACATAGATGCGAATTGGGCTGGAAATATTGATAATAGAAAGAGCACTATTGGTGGAGCATTCTTTTTGGGAAAAAGATTGGTTACTTGGATAAGTAAGAAACAAGGATGCATTTCTTAGTCTATTGCAGAAGCAAAATATGTTGTTGCTGCTGCTAATTGTTCGAATATTGCATGGATAAAATAAATTTTGGAAGGTAAGAATGAGGAGATCACTAACCCTGGGATAATCTACTGTGATAATACAAGTGCAATTAATATTTCTAAGAACCCGGTGATGCATGAAAAGACAAAACATATTTCTATTAAGTATCACTACTTGAGGGAGCAAGTTCCAGAAAAGCAAGTAAGACTGGAGTTTGTGAAATCACAAGAGCAACTTGTTGATATATTTAGTAAACCCTTACGTAAGGACACATTTGAGTACTTGAGGAGTAGACTTGGGGTTCATCCCCTGCCTATCAGTCACTAAGGTGATTAGGAGGTTGCATCAACCTATATTTTATCATAATATCTAATGATGTTGATGCAAAATGTTCACACTTTGGGATTCCTAAGGCTGTGAAAAATTGAAAACTAGAAAAAAAATTGAAACTAAATATCAGTACATGCAAGGTACTTGATCTGAAATGAATAATAGAGAATTTGATTTGGCTATTGAAGAGCTTTTTATTTTCTTTTTGGTATTGCTGTCAAAAGGAGAGAATGGTCAATGATTCAATGAAATATCTAGATTAGGGAGAGAAATATACATGAAATATCTATCTACAAGGAAAGCAATTATTGAAAGGGAGAGTATTGATGCTATGTAGTGATTAAACATATTAAATATATAAGCTAGGGAGATCTTACCGAGTTACAACATTTACATACAGAGTTGTAGAATAGATGTGTTAGAAATAGGGAATACTGAGAGGGGGGGGGGGGGGTGAATCAGTATTCTACAAACTTTATCTTTTACCCAAATATGAATATAATAGATTATCTTTACACATGCATAACATAAGAAGCTGAACAACATGCATAGCAATAAAACTAAAGAACTCATAACACATGATATGTTCTTGAGGAAACCCTGGCCAAGGGAAAACCCTAGTGGGGATGGTACCCACAAAGATCCACTAATCAAAAGTATCCTGTTAAGGATATTGACCCTGTTAGGAGTCTATTACAAGCATATAGTGTATCAGTCCTGATTAAGGGACTATAGGCCTTGTTAGAAGCCTCAACCCTGTTAGGAGTTGTCAATACAAAATCTGATTACCAGATGAGCCCACTGCCCAAACAAGTAATGTACAATGTATACTGATTACAAAAATGGATTAAGGTACATAACCTTATGCTACTTGCATCAATATCTTTTCGCTGCTCTTACATTCACATCATATCACTTTATCATGTCATTACAATATTACCACATCCCTTGTTCTTCTTACAATTTACAATTACATATATACAAGTTATTAAGGCTAATAAATTTACATGGTCGGCTTCCATATATCTTTATCTAAGGGTTAACATATAGGATTTCATCCTTTTATATTGTTAAGACATTATTTTGATAAACAAAATAATCCCTTAACTCTTTACCAATTCTGTCTTCAAAACTGTCCTGTCGGCTTAACACTGTCTTCGGTAAAACTATCATAACTAATTCTGTACATGCCATATTGACTTGCGCTATGAGATGGGTCATCATTAGACATCATAGAGTCTATGTTCAAGTGTGCAAGCACTGAACTTACTCCAATTAATGTCGCAAACAAAAAATGTGTCTGGGTACATTGGTGAAAATGCTGTCTCACACTTAGATAAATTTGCAATGCGCCCTGCTATACTTTCTCTCTGACCTTTGCACTCTTCATGTGGATCATATGTTTTCATAATGACAACATCTATGTACTCAGCTCAGCTAAATTTCCAACAATCTCCCCCTTTGTCATTGGTGGCAACATATGAGAAAATTGTCTAAGTGTACAACTCAAAATCTCAAAATTGTCTCAAAATTGTGGCCACAGTATAACATATACATATACTATCCTTATAAATCCTCAAAATATAATTTCTAATACAATACTCCCCCTAAGAGTATCAATCCATATCATATACAACAATTTTCTGCTCTATATCTCTCCCCCTTTGACAACAATGACAAAATAAAGTAGGGAGGGCTACAAAATTGTGTCACAAAAAAGATTATACCTTAGTTCCTTATTGCAAAGCCGGTAGGCTTGCAACACAATCTGCAAAATCAACTTTCATTGCTTCTATCTCCTTCTCCCATGATTTCTTAATGGAATCTGCCACATTGAGTAAAGTGATCAGTCCATAAGTTGCTATTTGACATGCTTGAAGGTTTTCAAAGTTAAACTTCTGAAAAGATGTCTTTGCCGAAAGACATTCTACCCATTGTTCTTCAATAACGCATAACTTCATAGAAGTGTGCTCTCTCAAAAGAGTAAATCTTCTCATTTTTCTATTCCTTTCATCTTGCAAAACTCTAATTTCATCATAAATCTTCCTAACTTTCTTCTCAATATCTAATACCTTCACATTGGGGCCAGAATGAAGGTTACATTCATTCTGAATTTCTGCTTCTTTCAACTTCATATTTTGATCTTTTTCTACTGTTAAGGTCTCTGAATTTGTACACTGTATGTACAAAGATTTTCCTATTTCCAAATGCTTCTTCAAGTCCTTGATATAGATATCAAGACTGTTAATATCATTCCTGATATTCTGGCTAATATTCAAAAGCATTTCAGCTTCATAAGCTGCTTGAGCTCTCACTTTTGCAATATCAGATAGATTAGTGAATTCATTATCAAAAGTGCTCATTACCTTCTTAGCTTTCTCTAAAGGTTCTGCCTCTGTAATTTGTGTAGTTACAATGCTTTGTAACTTCTCAGTTAGTTCCTTCAGATTCCCTTCAAGATTCTTCACTTTCTTGTTCTTGCCAATAATCTTATTCAAATAAGTGATCAGTTCCAACTGATCATCATCATCAACTTCTTTTCCTAAATCCTCAAATAAAGATCCAATTTCTTTCTTCTTTCCAGTCTTAGGAGTAAGACTGATGTCTTCTTTGATAGGAATAGGTGCTTGAATCTCTGTTGCTTTAGGTTCTTCAATAGTGGTTTGTGTCTGCTCTGCTTCTGTATCTGGTTCATCAAGAGCTTAATTGTCAACAATGTTTCCTAAATTCTTGAATACATTGTCATCAGTATCCAAGGTGATCTTTGTACCTTCTACATTCATTGATTCATCTTCAATGCTAATAGCTGGAGGAGAGGGAATATCCTCTTGTTCTGCTTCACCTACTTGATCAGTTGCAATTGATGGTTCTCCAACAATTTCTGCCATAACCTTGATTATTGCCTGCTCTGTATCAGGATTCAACTTCTTCATATCTACCTCCCATAATTAGAATGGTTCTCCTTTTGGTTCTCAGATGGGTGCTTAAGGCCTTCAATATCTTCTTCAAGTGTGCATCATCTCTCACATCACAAAGCTTTCTTATTAGATTCTCTCTGATAGAAGTGTCTTCTTCTTGTGCTCTCTTCTTTCTATTTACAAGTTTGTTATACAAGTAATCAGGTATCTGACCCTGAATAGTGTCAACTTCTTATTTGCAAAAACCATGTCCTTTACAATTGCATTCTCCAAGTTAAGTCTGTCTGAATAATCATAAATATTGCAGTACTTATTCATTCTGGTAAAGTCTCCATCTTCAATAATCTACTCATTAAGCTTTTCAACTTTAGGTTTCCAAGCTTTCTTCTTAACCAAAGTAGTGTCATCATCTTTAATTATTGAAACTTTCCTAGGAACTGGTGGCACCAAAATTTTTTGCCTCTTACTAGGTCCAGTAGCAATTTCTTTCTTCCTCTTGCTAGGAGGGGAGGAGGTAGACCTAGTAGGTCTGCTTGTTTCTTGTTCCATCTCTGGTTCCTCTACTTTCACCTTGACTTGAGGTTCTTTCTGCTGTACTGCAATTGGTGGGGTAGACAAAACTTCTTTCTGTTCACTCATTCTGATTGCTGCTGCTGTGTTTTTTGCTATCTCAAACTCATGTTGTGTCAATCCTGAATCTTTCAATATTTTCTTTATAGTGCTGTCAACTCTCTTCGTAGACTGCTTCTCCTCAATTATAGCTTTTGCAGAGTTGAAATTCTCTTCAAAAGTTCCAAACCTTTTGCTCCAACTTACACTTAAGTAACCTGCCAACATATTCTTCTGTTTCTATCTCAGATATCTCATAGCCAAGAGGGTCTATGAATCAATTCTAGGCTCCACTACTTCAATATAGGTAAAGTCAGTGTCAACCATAAAACATATATCATCTTTATATTTCTCCACAATAGATTGTGGAATCCTTGATCTGCTGATTACCAATTCTGAAATGTCTTCATCACTAACATAGCACTCTCATTCACTTTGTCAATAACATGTTTCATATATACTTTATTTATCCTTTCCATAGTAGATTGACCGTCATTCCAATCACTTGCAATGGTGTACAAAAATCTTCTCAATAGGTGGAAAAACATGTATGTGATTAAGGATGAAAATCTAAATTGTGCATACTTAGTTTTCTTAATCTTCTGATGTCATATCCTGATTGTAAATCTTTTGATATTCATTGGTAAAATCACTATCACTGATGGTTTCTAACTTGCATCCAAGATAACTTCTCACATTCTCCAAATGCAAAACTCCATCTGGTACATATGATAATGCTAAACTAGGGTTATCTTCTTCCAAGGGTTCTACTAGTTCCCTCTTCATTCTAGGTCTATTTGTGTCTCTGACATTATGAATTAAAGATACATCCATGATTGCTTATAGTCTTTTATACCGATTCAAAGATCTGCCCAGTAAAATACCTCAAATTCATGATTCTAGGGCTTGCGTAGATTCGGTGCTCAAATCCTTCACCAAATCATTGCAAAATGCTTCCAATCACTGCTCTTTGCTCTCCTAAACACTTCAAATCACTTTGATGATCAAATAACATCAATCATAACCTTTTATTACTTCAATCTCACTTAGGTCTGACATTGCATTCAATTCTTTTGCCACTTCTTTCCAAAAAGTTGTTTCTGTTAACCTGGAAAAACTTAAAACTTCTTGCGATCTCATAAAACATAATATTTTATTTTGCGCTCTTAACCATAGCATCAGTACATCATAAACTACCTTACATTAACTACGCAAGACTTAATTCATCATAAATATACTTCTACACTAATTCTAAGTTCCTAATCTACTGTAATTTTCATAAATCAAGTGCTTCCAGATAGGTCAGGTAAGGATTCATTCTTACCACTTGATACTTCACCTTTCTGATTACCTTCAATGTTGAATATGTCTCCTTGATCTATGCCTTTAACAAACTTCACTTCATTTGCATTACTACATCAACCTTTCTGTCTGTTTCTTGCATCTTCATTTCTTCTTTCATGATTTCTAGGGTTAGGGTTAGGATGAAAAACTCCATTGTTCATTATGCAAAATCTTGCTATATGTCCAATCTTGTTGCATATCAGACAAACAGATCCATTGTTTCCATATCTTGGTCCTTGCTGATTGATTTGTGATCTGTAGTTTCTAGCAATGTGTCCAACCTTGTTGCATCTATAACATACTACTCCATTTCTTCTGTTCATATCTTCAGTAGGTCTCTTATTTGCATTGTTAGTATTCCTAAACATTCTATTACCATAATTGTTTTCAATAACTTTAGGTTTTCTACATTCAATAGCTCTATGTCCAAAACCATGACAATTATAACAATAACCATTAAGAGGTTTAAATTGCTTACCTGTGCAATCTCTCTTCATATGACCAATAGTATTACAACCAAAACATCTACCTTTGAATTTTCTTTGCATACCTTTGGGTGATTCTTCTTGCTTAGGTGGTTCTTCTGATTTGTTGATCTCATCAGACTTCTTCTCATCTAGACTTTCAGATATTTTCAGATCTGGTTCCTTGTTCTTATCATTTGTTCTGAATATGTTAAATCCACGTCCAGTCTTATCATAGGATGGTTTCTCAAAAGATACTTGTTCATTGATCTTCTCACTATTTGAATATAGCCTTTCAAGTTGTTGTTTGGATTGAGTCAGTTCGCCTTTCACAATATTGTTCTATTTCTCAAGTTCAGCATATTGCAAATTGACTTTCTCAAGTTCAGATGTTACATTGCCAAGTTTAGATTTCAGTTCTTCATTTTCAATCTTCAACTTTTCATTCTCAGATCTTAGATTTTCTTCATTCTTGCTATTTCTATCTTTCAAACTTAATTTCAGTTTTGCTATCTTCAGTTCATGCTTAAGGATCACATTTTCTTTTACTAAATTGTCATCACAATCTTCAATAAGAATTTCAGATTCCTTTTCAGATTTCAGATCTTCCAACTTCTTTTTCAGTTTCTCAATGAGGTTCTTTGCATCATCATATTTCCATTTCAGAGTGTCTCTTTCATCAGTAAGCATATCAATATGTTCAAGAGCTTCTTCAAGATTGTTTTGTAGTTGATCCATATCCATAGAGATCTTACTCAAGCTGCTAGGCTTTCCTTGAATGATTCTTTTCTGAGTAACTAAGCTCTAATACCAATTGTTAGAAATAGGGAATACTGAGAGGGGGGGGGGGGGGGTGAATCAGTTTTCTACAAACTTTATCTTTTGCCCAAATATGGATATAACAGATTATCTTTACACATGCATAACATAAGAAGCTAAACAACATACATAGAAATAAAACTAAAGAATTCATAACACATGATATGTTCTCGAGGAAACCCTGGCCAAGGGAAAACCCTAGTGGGGATGGTACCCACAAAGATCCACTAATCAAAAGTATCCTATTAAGGATATTGACCCTATTAGGAGACTATTACAAGCATATAATGTATCAGTCCTGATTAAGAGACTATAGGCCTTGTTAGAAGCCTCAAACTTGTTAGGAGTTGTCAATACAAAATCTGATTACCAGATGAGCCCACTGCCCAAACAAGTAATGTAGAATGTATACTGATTAAAAAAATGGATTAAGGTACATAAACTTATGCTTCTTGCATCAATATCTTTTAGATGCTCTTACATTTGCATCATATCACTTTATCATATCATTACAATATTACCACATCCCTTGTTCTTCTTACAATTTACAATTACATATATACAAGTTATTAAGGCTAATAAATTTACATGGTCGGCTTCCATATATCCTTATCTAAGGGTTAAAATCTAGGATGTCATCCCTTTATATTGTTAAGACATTATTTTGATAAACAAAATAATCCCTTAACTCTTTACCAATTCTGTCTTCAAAACTATCCTGTCAACTTAACACTGTCTTTTGTAAAACTGTCATAACTAATTTTGTACATGCCGTACTGACTTGCGCTCTGAGATGGGTCATCATTAGACATCATAGAGTCTATGTTCAAGTGCACAAGCATTGAACTTACTCCAGTCAACGTCGCAAACAAAAACTATGTCTAGGTACACTGGTGAAAATGCTGTCTCACACTTAGACAAATTTGCAATGCACTCTACTATACTTGCTCTCTGACCTTTGCACTCTTCATGTGGATCATATGTTGCCATAATGACAACATCTATGTACTTAGATCAGCCAAATTTCCAACAAGATGTTTGGTATTCTATGACATATTTCATATTGTGTTTCCATTGATGCCAAAGGGAGAGATTGACAGACTAAAACTGTTTGAATTTCTTAAAGGAGAGTTTGAAGGAGTGATTGATGATCACCGAGCTATTAATGTATATGTGAGATATTAAATCAGTTAATGTATTTTCATTGATGTCAACTAGTTTTGACTATAATTATCATGATGGTTACAAATATCTTAAGAAAGAAATAATGGTGAAGGAATTAGATATCTACATGAAGATGAGATGGATGAGAAAGATATGGATATGGTATTCATTGGGTAACTTATTGGTGAGTCTATGACATTATGTTAGTGATTTAATTATATTACATGATTTTGTTATGTATTGAAGATCAAGAATGAACAAGTTTATGTGGTCGGTAAATGAAGAATTTAGTATACACCAAGTTGGAACAGTGTACACCGAGCAAGTGTAGTGTATACTAAGTACAGTGTTAATTGAGCTAGTTATCACCGACACATTATGGTATTGACCAAGTTAAAGAAACAAATGGAACTAATGAATTTCGACTAAAGATGATGAGCTAGACAATTGTTAATGATTCTAAGGAAAAAGATAATGTTTTTTTATGATGATCAAATGACTGACAAAAATCAAGGATGATCAGATGAAGGAGAATGGAACATGTTATTGACACAACAACTGAGGGAGGTTAAAGTGGAAAAATCAATGGTGAAGATTAAGAGGCAAAATCTATGGATGGAAATAAAATGGTTTATGATGTCTATATAAAGAGACAAGAGAGTCATTATTAAGTCTGCTATAGGAGAATTCATGTGACAGATTGAATTCATGCGTTGCTGATCAAACTAGTTGAAGACAAAACTAAGCGATTCTGTAGAGAACATCGAGCATCAGAGAAAGCAATTACCAAGCATAACAAAGTTGGAGGAAACAAAGAGATTGAATTTATTATTGATTAGAGGCATTTTTGATCTTACCATAGATCTGAAAATCTATAAAACAAGTTGTATTTGAATCAGATCATTATTGTAAAAGTTTAACCATTGCTACAGATAAATCTCTTAACCGAGTGGGACTTAACAAGATTTATATTTCAATATGACATTCAATGAATGTTGATTGTGTTCTTGTTGACCCCATAGTGAATGTTTGGTCAAGGGAGAACTGTTAGTGATAAATCCTCTAACCAGGTCACACCTTACAATGTGTTTTGTAATCTTTAACAAGGTTGGCTCTTAACCGAGCTCACTTCAGACGACTGAATTATTTTGAGTTACCAGTCCTAGGTGTTTTTTTTCTAGTAATAGGGTTTCCACATTAAAAATCAAAGTGTTATATGTGTATGGATGTGATGAATTGATATTTTACTTTACACATTACTATAACTGGATTGATCATTAAATACACTAGTTAATTTACTGCAAATCGGTAGATGAACAGAAAGGCACAGTTGATATATTATCGAGTTGATTAAATTGTTAATTGATAGACTTGTTTTATACATTAGAGAGTATTTGGGACTGTTGGATAACTAGATTTAACTGATTCACCCCCCCTCTTAGTTATCTAACAATTGGTATCAGAGCGTAGAGTGCTTGAAGGAAAGTTTGAAGGAATTAAGCTAAAGATCACAAGATATATAAGAGAGAGGTTCCAAAGATGAAAAAAGACAACTTTTCGACATGGAAAAGAAGGATGAAATTGTATCTATCAGGGATTGGTGAGTCTGCTACATACTTCTTAGAAAATGAGTTTACCTTACCCTTTGGACTTTTGCCTATTGATCAAATGAGAGAAAGACAAGAACACAATGCTACGATGATAGATCTTGCTTCTTCCTTATCAAATGTCGAATTTGAAGATGTTAAGACATGTAAAAATGCTAAATAGATGTGGGAAAAGCTTTCTCTAGTTCATGGAGGAGATGTGAATGTGCTAAGGGCTAAAGATGAAAGTCTTAGAGGAAATTTTGATAACATGAGGATGAAAGGAGAGAAAATATGTCGATAAAGTAACTGATTCAAGGAGGTTGTGAATGCTATCCGAGGAGCAGGTCAAATTATTGATGAAGACTAAGTAAAATTATTAGAACCTTGTTACTTGCCTATGCTATTAAAGTTTCTACAATTCATGAAATGAGATCAGCTCCTGGTAATCATATTACACTTGATAGTCTAATCGGTAGATTGACTGCATTTGAGTTGAATAACTATGAAAATAGTGTTGTTCCTACTATTGAGTCTACATTTATGTCATCTCTAAAAATTGGTAAATCAAGAAGCAAACATAGGATAAGAAATGAAAGTGATAGTGAAAGTGAAGAGGATGAACTTGATGAACTTGAAGTGTTAATGGCTAGAAGATTACAAAAAGGTAAAGGAAGATATAGAGGAAAACTACCTTTGGTATGCTTTAAATGTAAAGAGATTGGTCACATTGCTACTAGATGTCTTGACAGGAAAGAAGATGAGAAAACTAATGAAAGATCTAATGGAAGGAAGTATGATAGAAGAGATAACCAAGATCATAGAGGCAACCAAAAATGCAACAAGAGAGACAAACAAGATTACAAAGATAAAGGCAAGAAGGTATGCTACCTTATTGAAGATGATGATGATGACACCGACATCGACACTAATGAAGACATTGAGGTGGTATTTGTGGCTTTGAAATAAGATTCAAAAGAAGAAGAAATGTATGTTGAAACAAAACGTATCTCTAAAGTTAGCAAGAATGATACTTGGATTATTGATAGTGGCTGTACACATCATATGACTGGTGATGAAGAGAAATTTGAATACCTTGAACATTATAAAGTTGGATTTTGTAAAATGGGAAATGATGCACCTTATCTAGTGAAAAGAAAAGGGTCTATATTGTTGAACAATAAGATCAGATGTGAGAATGCATATTGGGTGAAAGGACTTAATTACAATCTGTTGAGTGTAGCACAACTGAATAATACAGGTCACTGAGTTGCATTTGAGAAAAGAAAGGTGAAAATATGTGATGAGAATGGAAAGTTGGTCAGTACTGGTGAATAATCTAAACGTAATCTATTTTATCTTAACAATGTCGAGACTTCTTGTTTGTTGGTTAAAAATGAAGATGTGTGGTTATAGCACAAGAGGTTATGTCATGTGAATTTTGATAACATGGTTAAGATCAGTAAGAAGAGAAAATTTAGAGGTTTACCGAGCATAACTAAACCTGACCATGTTATGTGCAAACAATGTCAAATGGGGAAAATGTCAAAATCTAGTTTTAAGAGAATTTTTTTTTCATCTAATACTATTTTGGAGTTAGTTCATACTGACTTGTGTGGTCCTATGAGAACTTAGAGCTATTATGGAGACAAATATTTTATCTTGTTTGTTGATGACTTCTCTAGAATGAAGTTTGTCATGTTCTTGAAATAAAAATCTAAAGCTTTCAAAAAGTTTAAGGGGTATAAAGCTAAAGTGGAAAAAGAATATGGTAAAGAACTGAAGTGTCTGAGATCAGATAGAGGTGGTGAATTTATTAATGATGAGTTCACTAATTTTTGTAATGAGCATGGAATTAAAAGACATGTTTCTGCACCAAGAACACCCCAACATAATGAGATTGTTGAAAGGAGAAATAGGTCAATTGTTGATTGTGTTAGAACACTAATGATTGAAACATATGTTGCATAGATGTACTGGAGAGAAGCTGTTAGTACTGTTGTTTACACATTGAACCGAGTCCAACTGAAGAGAGAATCAAACAAAACACCTTATGAATTATGGTATGGTTACACACCTAATGTGATTTATTTTAGAATATTTGGAAGTAGATGTTACATTTTGAAAGATGATAGAAATGAGAAATTTGATTCAAAAGGTGATGAAGAAATATTTCTAGGATATTCTACTAAAAGAAAAACTTATAAATGTTTGAATATGGCTACTAATAAGATGATTGAAAGTGCAAATGTGAGAGTTGATGAATTTTCTCAGAAGAATGATGAAGAAAGAAAAAAAGAACCATAAGATTATGGTAGATTTGTTTACATTGAGGAACTTGACACACTACCCGAGCAACAACTTGATGTTATCGAGCAACATGGTAATGCTACCAAGCATCAGCCTATATAGACTGAGAGTCAACAAACTATAACTGATGAAGATCACGATTATGCACCTAGTGGAGACACACATTCAATAATAGAGAACTAAACCTATACTTGAAAGATACGTAAGGAGACATCATCCACAAAATCAGATCATTGGAGATAAGAAAGAAGGAATGATGACACAAAGTAAGTTAAGAACCGACACATGCTTAGTTTGTGAATTTGAGCATAAAAATGTTAGAGATGCATTGGAAAATGATGAATGGGTCAAAGAAATGAATGAAGGGATTGAGCAGATAAACAAAAATAAAAAATGGACATTGGTACCAAGAACAAAAGATAAGAATGTGATTGGAACCAAATAGATATTAAGAAACAAATTGAATTAAAATGGAGACGTGACTAGGAATAAGGCAAGACTAGTATGCAAAGGTTATGCACAAGAAGAAGGTATTGATCATGGTGAGACTTTTGCACCCGTTGCTCGACTTGAAGGAGTAAGGATATTGCTTGCATATGCTGCTTACAAAGGATTTAAAGTTTATCAGATGGATGTTAAATCTGCATTTATGAATGGAATACTTGAAGAAGATGTATACATTGAACAAACTGAAGGTTTTGTTGATCCAAATAAGAGGAATATGGTATGTAAGTTACACAAAGCTTTATATGGATTGAAACAAGCACTGAGAGCATGGTATGATAGACTTCATTCCTATCTTATCAATATTGGATTTGTTAGAACAAATGATAACAAATATTTGTATTTGAAAGGTGAAACTAATGACAAGATTCTTATTGCTGAAATTTTTGTTGATGATATCATATTTGGAGGACATGATAACTTATGCAAATTATTTGCTGATGAAATGAGAAAAGAATTTGAAATGTCAATGTTTGGTGAGATCAATTTTTTTCTTGGCTTGCAAATTTTACAACAAAATGAAGGCATATACATCACTCAATATAAATATATCAAAGAAGTATTGAAGACATTCAGTATGGAGGATTCAAAAATAGTCAATACACCTATGGTTACTAGATGTAAATTGACAAAGGATGACAAGACAACTGAGGTACATCAGACCTTGTATAGATCAATGATTGGTAAATTGATGTATGTTGTGCATAGTAGACCAGATATTGCACATGTAGTTAGAATTGTAGCAAGATTTTCTCCTAATCCTAAAGAATCACATATGACTACTATGAAAATAATTTTGAGATACTTGAAGAACACTAAAAACTATGGTTTATGGTACAAGAAAGAAGGAAAAATTGAACTGAAAGTTTACATAGATGCAGATTGAGTTGGAAACATTGATGATATAAATAACACTACTGGTGGAGCATTCTTTTTGGGAGAAAGATTGGTTACTTGGATAAGTAAGAAACAAGGATGTATTTCTTAGTCTACTACAGAAGAAAAATATGTTGTTGTTGCTGCTAATTGTTCGAATATTGCATGGATAAAACAACTTTAGGAAGGTATGAATGAGGAGATCACTGACCCAGTGCAATTAATATTTCTAAGAATCTGGTGATGTATGAAAAGACAAAGCATATCTCTTTTAAGTATCACTACTCGAGGGAACAAGTTCAATAAAAGAAAGTAAGACTGGAGTATGTGAAATCACAAGAGAAACTTGGTGATAAATTTACTAAACTCTTACCTAAGGACACATTTGAGTACTTGAGGAGTAGACTTGGGGTTCATCCCTTGTCTATTAGTCACTAAGGTGATTAAGAGGTTGCATCAACCTATATTTTATCAGAATATCTAATGATGTTGATGCAAAATGTTCACACATTGGGATTCCTAAGGCTGTGAAAAATTGAAAACTGGAAAATAAATTGAAACTAAATATTAGTACATGCAAGGTACTTGATTTGAACCGAGTAAGAGAGAATTTGATTTGGCTATTGAAGAGATGTTTATTTTATTTTTGGCACTACTGTCAAAGGGAGATAATGACCAATGATTCAATGAAATATCCAGATTAGGGAGATAAATATACATGAAATATCTATCTATAGGGAAAGAGATTATTGAAATGGAGAGTATTGATGCTGTGTAGTGATTAAACGTATTAAATGTATAAGCTAGGGAGAGCTTACCGAGTTACAACATTTGCATACAGAGTTGTAGAATAGATGTTTGGTATTCTATGACATATTTCATATTGTGTTTCCATCTATGCCAAAGGGAGAGATTGACAGACTACAACTATTTGAATATATTAAAGGAGAGATTGAAATAAGTGATAGATGATCACTGAGCTACTAATGTATATGTGAGATATTAAATTAGTTAATGTATTTTCATTGATGTCAACTAGTTTTGACTATACTTATCATGATGGTTATAAACATCTTAAGAAAGAAATAATGGTGAAGGAATGAGATATCTACATGAAGATGAGATGGATGAGAAAGATATGGATATGGTATTCATTGGGTAACTTATTGGTGTGTCTATGACATTATGTTAGTGATTTGATTGTATTTAATTATTTTGTTATGGATTGAAGATCAAGAATGAAAAAGTTTATGTGGTTAGTAAATGAAGAATTCAGTATACACCGAGTTGGAATAGTGTACATCGAGCAAGTGTAATGTATACCAAGTATAGTGTTAACTAAGCTAGTTATCACTGATGCATTATGGTATTGATCGAGTGAAAGAAATAAATGGAACTAGAGATGGACACTTGTTGATGATTCTGAGGTAAAAGATAATATTTTTTATGATGATCAAATGGATAACAAAAATCAAGGATGATTAGATGAAGGAGAATGAAACATGTTATTAACACAACTACCGAGGAAGGTTAAAATGACAAAATCAATGTTGAAAATTAAAAGACATATCTGTGGATGGAAATAAAATGGTTTATGATGTATATATAAAAAGATAGGAGATTCATTATTGAGTCCGCTACAGGAGAATTCACGTGGAAGATTGAATTCATGCGTTGCTGATCAAACTGGTTGAAGACAAAACCGAGCAATTCTACAGAGAACACCAAGAGTCAGAGAAAACAATTACTGAGCAGAACAGAGTTGAAGGAAACAAAGAGATTGAATTTATTATTGATCAGAGGTATTTTTGAGCTTAGCATAAATCTAAAAATCTGCAAAACAAGTTGTATTTGAATCAAATCATTATTGTAACAGTATTGCCTGCCCAATCTGCATCAGTATAGCCTATCAACTTGATTGATTCACCTTGAGCATATCTAATCCCATACTCAATTGTACCACACAAATAATGCAATACATGTTTTGTTGCTATCCAATGCACTCTCTTTGGGTCAACCATGAACTTACTAAGAGATTTTACTGCAAACACTATATCTAGGTTGGTGCTAACCAAATACATGATAGAACCAATCAACTGCCTATATAAGGTGGGATCTAGATCCTTTTCATTGGATGTTTCTACCTTCTTCCAATTTGTGATCATAGGTGTAGACATGAATTTTCAATCCTCCATCCTAAACCTCTTCAAGATTTCGATGCAATATTTCCCTTGTCCAAGAAAAATATCTCTGTTTGTTTGCCACACCTCCATGCCTAGAAAGTAGTGTTTAAGTCCCAAATCCTTCATCTTGAGCTCATTTGTAACATCCCTCTTGCATTCCTCTATGAGCCCTAGTGAACCTGTTAAAAATAATTCATCCACATATAGTACAAGATTGAGGATCTCACCCCCAACTACCAAGTAATAGAGTTTAGCATCTACCTCACTCTTCATGAATCCTGTTCCCTACAAGTATGTATTAATGCGCTCATACCACAATCTGGGAGCTTTCTTAAGTCCATACAAATTTCTCTTCAATCTACACATGTGGATCTCTTTGTTGTGTGCTACAAAGCCTTTTGGTTGTTCTATGTATACCTCCTCTTTCAACTCACCATTAAGAAATGTTGTCTTGACATCCATTTGATTCCAATCTGCCATCCCATTTGTTCTACAATGAGATCACAGCTCACATAGAAGTATACCTAGCCACTAGAGAAAATGTCTCCTCATAGTCTATTCCCACATTTTGAGAACCCCTTTTCCATAAACCTTTCTTTGTATTTCTTGATGCTACCATCTGCACCGTGCTTGATCTTATAGATCCAATGTGATCCAACCAAAATTCTATTTGTTGGTCTAGGTGCAACCTCCCACACACTGTTCTACATTATTGAGGTATATTCCTCAACCATCGCATCTCGCCACACCTGATGTTGTGCCACATCCTTATATTGTGTCGTATCCTAATAGCTGAAGGCTCACTATCTACCAACTGACTAATTAATGCGACATAGTCATTGAACTTGGCCAGTTGTCTCCACTATCTAATACTCATCCTAGGATCTCCCACAAAATCCTGAGTATCTCTATGTGTCTTTTGAACCTCACACTTCTTTCTTCTAACTGTAGAGGATGAAATATCAACCTCCACGTCTTCTTAGTGCATCTCTTGGACATGCTGCACATGTTGCTCCATATTTTGTGAACTATCAACACTTGAGCATGTGCTTGTACTAGTAACTGTACTTGAGCTTTTCTTCCCTTGATTTGGTTGAGTGATCCTTGGAGATTGTGTTAGCTGCTCACTCTTATCATCTATTGGAAAATATCTGGACCTTCTAAATTCCTTTTCTTCCATGAATTTGACATCACGTCTAACTATAATCCTCGTAGTCTTGTAATAAATATCCAATATGCCTTTGAGGTTTCAATGTACCCCACAAAGTACCATCTATCTATAGTTTGATCTAACTTGGTATGTATATCCCTTGGAATGTGACAATTTTCCAAACTTCTAAATATCCTGAAGTGATTAACATATGGCTTCTTTCCTGTGAAAGCTTCCCTTGGTGTCATTTTTTCTAGTACCTTATGCGAAACCCTTCTTTGTATGTATACTCCCATACTACATGCCTCTGCCCATAAGTAGTGGGGCATGTCCTGGTCATGTAGCATAGCCCTTACTAGCTCCGGATCTCTTAAACAAGATGAAGCCATCTCAAAGAATAAATGAAATAATAATCTTAAAGAGGTCAAACTAGGTTTTATAAACCCTCAATTTTCTTTCCTTTGCCTAGGGTAAACCTTTTCTACCCTCAACTTAGTTATGATACCATGTGAAAATTCTATTGCAACTACTGATTATCAATCACCTAACTTATATAGTTTATTTGACTGACAAATATTGAAAAATAACACAACTGTATCTTCACAAATAAAATCACAGAAAATATGCAACACAGTGAACACGATATTTTTGGACAAATTGTCCCTAGAAAAACCCTGAAGGGAAAACCAGTACTACATATGAGGAATTTATATTAAACTTCAACAAATTAAGAGATATATAAACTGCTTGCCTCTTACTGGTAGAGCTCTGATGATATTCTCCTCCAGAAATTCTTCTCCCAATTTCTCTTGGTGAGATTCCACTACTATTGTATCCCACACTAGTAGTACGTCCTTGCTATCATTGCAAACCTTCTTTTCTAAAATAATTTTTCTTTTTTAACACTGCAAATGCTTCTCAAGTTTGTCTCTCCAAATTCCCTATAACCCCCTTTTATACTACTCTCGTTGGAAAACCAACGACTGAGATTTTACTTCAATCAATGGCTGAGATAAATTGGACTTTAATAACCCATAACAAATTGGTTGCTACATGTCCCTAAATGAATCAATTAATTAATAAATAATTATCCCCCTTTTTTTTTTTGGAGAAAATAATTATTTACTAATTTCTAACAAATAAATGAACAATTGTCCAAACCACCAAAACGAACACCAACTCTAGCTAGCTGAGGCACCAACCCCAATTTGAACAACTCAATAACATTGAAACTCAAAAAAATATATAGAACATGCTCAACACTTTAAAACACCCATCTCTTCTCATAATAAATTAACACTACACTCCATCACAATAACACTACCTAGTAATTGAAAACTTCAATGTACAATCACTTATCAACTGGAGTGACTCAAATCAATCCATTTACACAAGAAAAAAAGCACGCTCTGTTTCCTACTTTGTATTTCAATTTCTATGCACCAAGATATAATATGCTGCCCACTAAGAAAAGGGTTGCGAAAAACTAGTCCACACACACAAAAGTAGATAATCATCTAAGGCTCATATTATCATGAAAATAGTGAAAGAAAATATTTTCATGCTACAAACCAATTCTTCCAAAAATGGCTTCACACCACCGTTCTCCAATAGAAATCCATGACTCTATTTGTCCTTAAAACTCCTGCCCATAGTTTTTTTTTGTCACATATATCGGTCTATAAAAGAATGCACAACCTCCATGTTCATCAAACATATGAACTCAATAATAGAATATCGTTTAGCTGCCTGAAAAATACACACATCTATCATAAAATGGCTAGAAGGAATTTAAAATAGGTTCAATAACATAACTTGTGCACAACAATACTAAATATCAAACCCTATTTTTTTAAACCAAAAATGACCAGCCTTTCTCAATCAAAATTGCCAACTAAGATTAAAATGCTCGACTCCAACATTTCCAACCACACTCACGATAGATTCAATTAATTTTTTTACGTTTTTCACTCTATATTTTTCATCCTCAAATCATTGTAGGCTCAAGGAATCTTTTAAGTTTTGAATATGAGACAATGTATCACATCCACTAAAAATTAATTAAAGGCATAATCGTTGTAAATGATTAATTCTCTGCAGTCGCATTTCTCCCAGAATAGTAACACAACTGCACATAGTAATAAAAAATATGCATAGCCAAGAATAGTATATTCTATCAGCCCGTAGAAAATAGGAAGCCACCACCACTTTAAAAAATATTGTTTTCATTAGCCCGATGAGAATATTGTTTTCGACTTAAGAATTTTTTTAATGCCTTAGTTACATTCACATGATGAAAAGACATAAAATATGACATGGCAACTGTTGGAGACAACCAAACAGTTTGCAAGCTCTTGAAGAAGACACACAACCAGTTCAAACATCTCAAACATGTCAGGCAACTCAAGCACGTACGTAAAGTAGCTCAAGCAACTCAAGATTGTCAAGTAACTCAAATCAATTCTCTGAAAATTATACGACCTTGATCATCAATCTTTGATCATCAATGACAACATACTCAACAAAAATACCTTCTTTTCACTGCCTTTTCCTTCTCCTCCATCCACTTGCTAATTTTGATTTCAACTATGCTACTAAACAATTCTGCAAACAAAGAATTGATCATGATGGTCCTAAAGTTCAAATGGTTATTGAAATTATTGTTCTTAAAGAGTTATCACTAAGTTGGTGGTCTTTTCCCATAGGAAACCTTGTAGAATGGTATTGATAATTCTTACAATGAGAGGTATGAGGAGACTCATCCTCGATAAACATATTCAACATGAAGCTTGAAAAAAGTTGTAATGACCCCTTTCCTACTACTTGACGTATATTCCATATCATTCTTACTAACCAAGTATATTAGCATATTACTTCATATTAACCATCATTATTCATAAATATTAAAGAAATGCAAACTATCAACTGACAAATTAATGGCATAGTCTAGACTTAACATTAAAGGATCTCTTCATATAGATCACAAGAATCCCTTCTCTTTTCCTTACTAACACCATCATAAGGTGGAAGACTTAATGTGCCAAGGGCGCATGAAAAAGACTACAAGCGGCCTCCCTCAAGGCATAACCCTAGTGTTGGGACAATCATCATGTACCCGAAATTACTCCGCCTCTCCCTTCCACAAGCTCCCTACCCTAAGACACCTTAGTAAGTGATAGGAGGTAGATTCCTATTATCTATAAATCGAGTATTAGATTTAGATATTTATTATTTTATATTATATATATTTTAATTCTCATACTTCAAATATTTAATATATATAATTTTAAGTATTATTATCTACTATATATATATATGTTACTAACCACCTCCATAACATATATATTTATCATAAATATATATATTATAATATTATTATCTCTTTCTCCCTTCTTATTCATCCCATGAAGAGTATCCAAATATATATATTCTTCTCCTATTTCATCCTTTGAGAATGATTTCAATCCTTATTAAATATTAGTGAGATTTAATGGTTGCATCTTATTGGGAAGAGACACACCCTTTTGTCAACAATTAATTAATCTTTCTTGATATGTCACTCTCTCTTAATATATGTATTTTCTTTTCCTTTCTCTCCCCTTTCAAATGAAATTATATTCTTCTTTTTATATCTCTTTCTTGAAGGAGTCACATCTTTTCATTTCATGCCTTTTGACCACTCATTAAACTTAATTATAATTTAATTTAATTCTTTTATATTTTAACTTAGGTTTTATTTATAATTATTTTATATTTACATTTAATTCTTATATATTCTAATTTAGATATTATTTATATTTCTTTTATATTTTAATTTAATTATTTTATATTCTAATTTAGATTTCATTTAGATTTCAATTTAACTCTTTATATTCTAATTAAGATTTTATATATATTTTATTATTATTATTAAATATTATTTTAGAAAGGGAACATACTTTTTACAATTTTGTCTCTTGTAATATATAAATTTATTTTTATTTTATTTATTACTATTATTTATTATTATTAAATCTTATTCATAGAGGGGACATCACAGTCCACCCTTCCCCAAAATTCTTTGTCCTCAAGCAATACCAATGTTTTTACAAAGTTACAAACCTTTAATGTGAGTGGCTTTTGTTGTACAACTCTAAAATTAATCAATGTATTTGTAATTTAGAAAGCTTCTAATTTTAATTCAAGTGTATTTTTACATTATAGGAAATGTGTAAACTCACCAAGTTCTTACTTCATCACTCTGGTGTTTTGAACATCTACACATATTCTACTTATCACCCATCATTGTTATGCTACCCAATCTTTATATCTTTTCAATTTTACTAATGTCTTATCAATCATATTTATAGATAAAACTTAAACATGAATTCTACTCCTTCAAATACAAAAATATTGCTCTTGACACACTTATAGATACTTATGAAACATTCATGGATTTTTGTTTTGAAGACATTACAATTATGAAGTGTATAAATTAGTAAGGTGCATAGACTCTTTAAGGAACCATGTTGCAAACACGTCATACATGAATCACACATGTAAACTATGAAGTATTCACCCAAATACATATAAAGCATGACTCATATACACCAATACACGTAGAAAATAGAGCATCCACACAAATATACTTAATGCAAGAAGTATATGAATACAAAAGGCATAAATCATATGCACAAATTTACACAAGATAGGGACCATACACGTAAAGAATGAATCACACCTCTGAATACATAAATCATACATATGGTTTGTATGCATGTGAAAAATACATAAAGTGCGATTTTACTAAAGTCAAACATTATACACACAACTCATGAATTCACTTATCATGTAAATATTCTCAGCACTTAGAACACAAAGCATGAATTTATTCAAGTTGGAAGGCATATCATGAAGTTATCATGAATTTACTAAAGTCGGGAAGTATACACATAAATGCACACA